>OY101440.1:92614348-95014348 GCA_956483585.1 Gymnocheta viridis | reverse complement strand
TACGAGTAGTTATAGATCAGATTTCATCAAATGAGTTTAAGATTAAATCAGGGATACCGCAAGGCTCTGTTTTTTCCTCTACTCTATTTGTTATTTTCCTTAATGGCCTACTCTGGCAAACTTCCAGCCCCTTCATACTCCTTCGCGGATGACATAGCATTTGCCTTTTATACTCATTCAATAATAGGCCAGCCCTATCGGAGATTGCCATCTACCATGTCCCTTTACCAAAAAAGGTAACACATCAGAATGGTTGGTGCGCATTGATTGCCTGAGTTGTAACTTCTCTTTATACAAAAGAAAACGAATAAGAATATGAAAATAAACACTTGTACTAGTGTATCCAGCGGTCGACTCAATCGACCGCATTCTAGAAATTTCAATTAAACATTTACATAAATACATTCGATAAATACAAAAAACAAAAAACATTCTAAATAAGCAACTTAAAACTCGGTCTCATTTCTATGCAACAGCAAATTGGACAAACACACATGCACAATTTGTTTATTTTTCAAGTTGAAGCTCATACATGTATGTGTAATAAGTGTGCATGTGCTAGGATCATATTTAAACGCTTATAGCTTCCTAAATATCGAAACGACTTAAATAAAATTAAGATTGTGCACATCTATGTAAAAACCCCTTTAAAAATATAAATCTCTCCAAAAGCGGCTCAGTATTATGGCCATAAAAGAGATCTTAAAAATTCTTTAAACAATATAAAACTTTTATTCTTAACAAAATTTGCAAAATATTGAATATAATCAAGATTTTTGTTATTTGTTAATATATAAATTGGAACTATATCAAAAGGTCGAAATAATTATAATAATCTCATCCCACATATCGTTAAAAATTAAATAATATTATGTCAAAGGAAATACAACACAACTATGTATCAATGTTTATCATTTCAAAAACTTCAGAATCAAAATCTTCTGATTCATCAGCCAATTTTGTTACACTTGTTGGTCGTATTAAAAATTGTTAGCATTTGAGAAGACGGAATAAATTCGGCACAGCAAACTGAATTATTTTGATACAGCAGAATTTCAGAAATTCAATCCTTCATGAGTTTGAACCGTCCAGAAATTAGAACCGGCCCTTTCAATGTATTGCATGCTCTGGAATTAGCACCTGTGGTTCTAATTTCTGGAAGTGCTTTTTTGTGGTTTTTATTTTCAATAGAAAATATATTGTTTTCTACAATTTTTAACTAAATAGGCGAATAATATTAGAACAGACGGTTCTAATTCCTGGAATTTTTTTATTTAATTTTTCTTTTCACAACAATTTATTTTTTTCGCTCACTAAAGTAAAAATAAAACAGGGAATCACTGAGTTATTCGTGGTGTGTACTAGTGCTGCAAAGTATTGAGTAGTGGGTACCGAGTATCGAGTATTTCCTTTTTTTGGTTACTCAATATTCAAAAGTAGTTACTCGATACTTTCAGAGTTGTATTGTTAGGCATAAATAAATAATGCATAAAAATACATCACTGTATAATAAGACAACTAGATGTAGGATTAATCAAATCAAAACTAAATAATTTTTTTTTTTGAGAACAATTAAATTATTTCTTAAGTTGTTGTTAACGTTAAATTAAAAGTTAGCTTTACATTTTTTTATTGAATAATAAAAGACATACAAAACCAATAATAGTTAAAGAATTATATTTAATTTTTGAAGAAACTACTTCAATTTTCAGATAAAAACTATGCGTTACAAATTAAAAAAATCCGTTAAAAGTATCGAGTATTATTGAGTACACAAATGAAAAGTATTGAATATTATTGAGTAATGAAAAGTAGTAGAATTTACTAGTGTGTACAATTCTGTCGTATGCGTCTGTGATTTAATGAGTGATGCCAGCAGAAATTAAAAAAATCCTATTAAATATCTTCAAAAATTATATAATTTTCAAGGGCAGCCTTTGGATTAACTTAAGAGCTGTCGCACTATTTTTTTTTATAAAGGGACGTTCGCATCTGACAACCATTTGCCCAAAACAACGTAATCATATTTAAAAAAATATTGGAATTAAAGAAAATGCAAATTTAGCTTGTCTGTTGGCCACGTTTTTTTTCGGCAAATATTTGGCAAGTGTGATCGATCGTACCTTAGGTCTTCGCATTCATTGCTAATAAAGATTTCTTAAATTTTAAAATAAAATAGCTTAATATATATTTAAAAAAATCTTAATTTATGTATATATTAAACCAAAAAAAAAAATTAAAAAATTTTCAAATTTGTTTTTATTTTTCATGCAAATTCTACTCCCAAGAAAACCGGACATTTCTTTGCCTTTCGTTGTCTCTATATATTATTTACCAAGAGATTTTTATATGTATCATCACTTTTGTGGAATGTTTTGCGCAATTACACCGCAATATAAAAGGAAGAAAAACAAAGTTTTAAAAATTCCCCACATTTTCTGTGTTGTTTTCCCTTCCCTTGAAATTTTTCAATGAATTCCCTACAAAAAGGGAAAATTCCCTACTCCTGGCATCACGGAATTTGATATGCTTGTACAAATTTGGATCAAAGTGAAGTGTTCATACGTGTGAAGGCATCAATAATGTTATAAAATGGTGCAAAACCAGTAAGCACATGTTTAACCTTATGAACGTCCGTAACGATATCGTCCATATCCAGTTCACATAAATAAAAAAAACGAACAAGTATTACTGATTTCATGTTAAAATCCAATTAAATACCGAATAATTAAAAAAACTGTTTAAACGTTATTCTATGAATTGAATATGTTCAATTAATTAAATGTTAATAATTAAAAACTGTTTTGTGTTAAAATAAAGCTTACATATTTTATCCCCAAAAAATCTCCTATTTGGGGATAAATCACCAAAACAAAGAACGCTGCGTGAACGTTGCCCCAAAAATTAGAATGTGCTCTGTTGGGTTGTTAATTTTCACCAATATTGAATTTATAAAATTCACCTTGACGAACCCAATAAACATTTGGTTTGTGAAACTGCTAAGCGCAGCTACAAAAACCAAAAATTACATACTGCCATTTTTATCAATGACAACCACCATACACACTTGAACAAATCACAGTAGGAATTAACGAAGAGTTTTATTGTGGCTTAGGTTTATGAAGTAGCTGACCCCTTGAGCTAGAGGTAAAATACAGGTGTAAGATCGCCTTATGGAAGGCCTTATTTATCATAGACAGAGTCACCACGTCCTATACCATACACTTATCTTTTTCCACGTTGTTATTTTTGGGGCGCAGGGCTTCCACACTCGTTTCCACTGTTAGGGATTTTAAAAGACTTGAGAACATGCAGAATGTTAAATATAAAAGGTTTTACAATAGATGAAAGATATTGTAATGAAGTTTTGCTAAGAGGTGTTCCATTGAAAGGATGCCGCATAATATTTTCTTTTTAACTCTAAGAACTGAACTTGTTAAGAACTCCACCGATTGTGCTGAAGCTTCAAACACAACTAAATGAATCGTCATTTATTATTTTTAATTTTTTCATTTTTCTAGTTTTTGTAGCGGCTTTTGCATTCTTTAGCTGTTTCTAATAATATAGAATCAAAGAAAACCACTTGCATCTTCCCTTCCAACAGACGGGAACTCGAAATGTGTATCGAATCTATTGGAAGGAAGAGGTTATGCCTTTTAAGAGCCATTCTTTGGACAAATTTAATAAAAAAGAAACGTAGAAATTTTAAGACCTTTTAAATTTTACCGCTGGGGGAAACTCAAACTAAGTTTAAGGAAGTTGTATTATTATGCAAAGGCCACAAGCACCGTGGCCCAAAGGATCTTTTGTGCAGCCCGAGTATTCACTGAAGTAGATTAAGGGTACGAATAAAGCCAATTATTCTACATGGAGACATATTGTATATTTCACTTGGAGTCATAAAGATACTTCCAAGGAACTTGCGTCTCGTAGAGTCTGCATAGTTTAGTTTCAGAGTTAAAAATGATAATCTGGTGTCGAGTGCCTGGTAAACCGTCCCGTTAGTAATCTAAGTTCATTTCTGTCGATTAGTAGTAATTTTTGAGATTTATTTTAGGATAACATTATGAAACGTTTCGCTTGTCTAAGACCTTGAAGAGCTTTCCAGTGGCGATTAAATTCCATCTGAGCCCAAGAGCTATTTTGCTCCTTAACATATCCTCTTGAGATACAAAAAAAAAGGGTTCCGGTTCTATAAGCCTACTTTGGGCTCCTCTGTTAGTTAGATAGCCAGTCCGTTCGTTTCCAGCATGACCAGGCACCCAGTATAACGTCAGTTTATTTTGAACGCCAAGTTCATTTAGATTATGGCCTTGAGCGCTGCCTGACTGCCTGACATCAGGGATACCCTTACATTTCCCCTCAAGCATTCTCTAGCACAAATGAAAATGGCATAGACTTTCGCATGGAAGATCGCAGGGCATTTTCCCATGGGGATGGTCCTTTGGAAGTTATGGCCATATATGCCTGCCCCCGTTGTATTTTAAAATTAGTTTAACATCTTCGTAATTAAACAGGAAAATAATGTAACTGTCTATTTGTTACTGGAATGCAAGGGAATGCATTGCATGTCTTTCGCAGCTGAAAATTTTTGTTTTATGATGATCATTTTACGCAAAAAGCCTATATTTCTAGAGCTCAAGAGCAGTTAAACAAATTAGTATTCATAGTTAACAAAGCTTTGTATATTATTGCGACAACAGATATCTAGTAATTTGAAAAATATTTGATAACCAAAGACGTCATATGTAGTATGTGAAGCCCATATAATCCTTTACGGCTACGAAACTTGTGGTCTATTCAAAAACGATGTACAACAACGCGTCAGCGAGCATCAATTCGTATATGAAATATTAAATAACTTTATTATGTTCAGTAATTTATAAATAATGAAAATGGTAATCGGTCGTAATGGGTTTTCTTCCAGGACACAATTTTAATCTCTGTGTAACTTCTCAACCTACCAAAAACCTGACATAATACATATTAATAGACGAAAGAATAATAATTTTATTTGTATCTTTAAATTCCATTTTATATGTATGTAAATGCTACAATTTCTTTTGTTCTTGTCACTTTGACAATTCGCAACTAAAAGTATTTGTATAAGTTGTATAAGTTTGTTGACAAATAAGATTAATTAATAAAGCCGCCCTTTCTCAGTCATTTAAATGCTCTTGTTGATCGCTAAAATGTAAAAACTCTTTTAGCTTTATAAAAAAAAACTTATCTGTTTGTTTAAAACTGTTTGAGCAAATGTACGAGTATTTCTGTGATGTGTCTCATTCAAGGTATTTTAAAAATAAAAAGCATCAAGAACGCCGCGGCGTTAATAACGTTTCGAGAGTTTGAAGCAAAAGTTAATACATCTATATACTATACTATTTAGCAGTTGAGTTAAAAAAGAGATATTAAAAAGTTGATCATGAGTTCTGAATTAAAATTGTGAAAAAAATTATGTTCAATGGCAGCTATAAAATATGAAAAATTTTAATTTCACTTTGGCTTAGAGCTGCAGTATACTTAACAAAAATAACTTGTGTAAACTCTGTAAAAACACTGCGATTATTATTATTATTAAAAAAGTTTTATGTTACAAATTTCATACATAATACGATAATAAAAATGGATTTTTTTTCAAGATTTCATGAAGAAATTGAATTTTCAATACTGATGCCGAATATAAAAAATAAATATGTACATGTTTTTAACAAAAATAATAGCGAATATAATCACACCAGTCAGTTGGGTGAGTTCTTGGCAAGGTACTAAAATTGAATGTTAAATTTTAAACTAATGCCTAAAATTAGCTTCCCGGACCAAGACGAGGACGTGATAAACAAAGATTTTTTTATTTATTTTTAAATTTTTATTTATTTTATTTAATGGCGTATTCTTTTTTAAAAAAAGTGCAGCATTTTTTGCCTTTTTTATTGAAAAGTTTGTAATGAAATGTAATGATTTTCTGAAATAGTGAGTTTATTAGAAATTATTGAATCATCAATTATGATGAAAAATTTTTGACTTAAGAAAACCTTGAATAGCAAATTTTTTGATAAAAAGTAAAAGAAAACGGCATAAATGTTTTTTTCAACAGTAAAGGCTCACAAATTATATATCTACGATTCAGTTATAAACATAACTAAATATAATACACAAAATGTGAATTAATTTTGTAGATAACATTTTGTAGATTAATCTGGAATATATTAAATATCATGGGTCATTTTAGCACTAGATAATTAATTTTAAAACATATTAAGGACGAAAAGGAACATAATTAAAACCATTAAAAGTATTTTAGAACTATTTGTTAGATGACGAAAAACCAAACTCTTGCGTATCACGCATTATCGTGATTAAATTTTAAAATAATTACACATGATCACACACTCATGTGTAATTAGTTTATTATAGATTTAAAAATAATATAGCGCGCGTATCGTGCGTGATTTTGAAAATCTCCCGAAATCACATGTCTAACGTTGTTGAATTTTGATCCTTCTTGGTTCGAATTGCATAAGTATAGGGTGTTGTAATAAGAGTTTTAATATTCAATAGCTCCCCTTTTTAACAGCTGTCACGAGACAACCTACGCGATAGATGAAGAGTAAAAACTACCCATTAATAAAAATGAAACGATATATGCCTCAAATAATGCACTGAAATGATTAAAATTCACTACAAAAATTATGAAAATTTAGCGGTCACAGTTCGCAAAACTGAAGCATTTTTGGGTCACTGTGAAGCCAGAAATTGTGAGAAATTGGTAAGAAAAGTTAGTGATGTGATGAAATAAACTCGTATACTGGAACTAATCTTAAAAGAGTCCTTTGTGCAGGTTCTTGACTCGTTTTCTATATTTACCCAAGACAACATTAAAAAAATAGTAGTAGTAAAAATAAGACAACTCATCGAAAGATCGTTCAAATGATGTACGAAGTTTTATGTCGCCTTGGCAAAAAAAGTATGCAAGAAGACTTTTTTTACACATGAGCAATCATCGCCAGACCCCAAGTCGGTCTATTGTATAAGTTAATAAAAACGCCTTTAATATGTTCGAAATTATTTTTATTTATAGTAAATTGTTAATGTTATTTATTCATTGTTCAAGTATTGATGTTATTTTATTTATTGTTTATTTATTTATTATTTATTTATTTATTAATGTTAATGCCGCAAATGTGTTCCACTAAGTGGAATGAATTTTTAGCTTGACTTAAAAGTTACATTTTTATAATTAAAGAGAAAAAAAACTTCAAATAGTTGTTTGCTCAGCCTACAAAAAAACTCATGAAGCAGACCAATCACATTCAAAGGCACAATGAGGCGATTTTGTTCCCATGAAAACAGCAAACGCTATGACTGGACATTTGACACCCTTATGTCTTGATTAAATTGTGATTCAGAACTTCAAATACATATATAAAAACTATAAAGTTGAAAAAACATTTAAAATTATTAACATTAACGTGTGCTCGAAGCACAACTGATGTTAACTTATATAAGTAAAAAAAATAGCCTTTAAGAGCACAATTGTTAATTTTGTTTTACTTTAAAGACAAACAATGATTTCTTTAAAAAGATTTTAATTTTATTTCATATTAGAATACATATTTATGTCCTTTTAGCAACGCAAAAAAAAAGAGAAATACTTGGCTTAGGCGCCATATTATCAAATAAAACTGAAATTTTATGTAAAAAATTTATTTATGAAAGGATATTACAAACGAAAATAATCTACTAACTGAGATGCACCACTGTTCTTATTGAAGTGACGTAGGAAATTCGTGGCAATGGTAATTTTGCATTTTCAGTACTTTTGGATTACTCCAAAGCGTCTGACATGGTTGATCATAGTATGCTTCTTATCAAGTTAACTAGTCTATAAAATTTTACATCATCTGCAATCAGTCTCATTTCAGCTTATCTAAAAATCTTTACCAATATGTGTCTGCAAAATAATAAAAAATAACTGCTGTTGCCTGTAGCCAAGGGTGTTCCTCAAGGTTCAATCTTGGGGCCACTACTTTTTGCAATATTTATAAATGATTTACTAAAACAGCTGTCATATTGAAACATCCATATGTATGCAGATGATGTGCAAAGTAAATGAATGTGTTTCCAAATTAAATTGTGAACTGTCCAAAACTTCAGCTTGGGGTATGGCTAAAGTATCAATTGTAATCCGTCTAAATCTAAATGTCCATTTATTTCTAGAGCACCTACATAAACAGCTATTGTACCCAGCGCCATCCTAAACAACCTGCGTATTGGTATTATTTTTAATTCTTCCCTAAGTTGGTCTGATCATGTAAATGCCGCTGCAGAAAGATTTTTTTCGATGCTATGTTCATTAGGAAAAAACACAGCATCCAACACCAACCAACATACGTATCCTGCTTGCCAAAACTTACCTCATCACTACCCAAATATGTGGCAGCGAAGTTTTGCAAGTTGTGATCAGATAAGCACTAGAAAATTAATATCTGCATCAGTGTTGCCACCAATTACAATATCATATGCAATTTTTATTTTCATGTGTAACTCATGTGTAATTTAAAATTTTATCGTTTTTGAGCACTACTTTTTTTATTATGATAACGACTTTGATGTCGACAAATCAGGATTGACTGTGATATTTTAATTTATTAATTTTTTTGCTTTAAATTTATTAACTGCCTGTTCGCCGATATCGAAAGAAATTTTTCCTTCGTATAATTACATTTAAAACAAAAACTAAATTTTAAAACTTGTTTTTGTTTCAAATATAATAATTTGAAAGAAATGTTTCTTTCGATATCGACAAGCAGGAAGTAAGTTTCTGTTTGTGATCGTCCTTTTTACACAAAACAAAACTGTGATATTTTTATGGAGAATGATGTAGAATTGGTCTAAAGAAGAATATATATATTTCTACAAAAATACAAAAATTTTCTGAAGCAGTTGGAAAACACCAGCGAACGAACCGTTCCAATAATATGTACAAGATAATCTTTAATTAAATCACCTTGAATACCCAAATATTAAAAATATTTTCATCATAAAAAAATTTTTAGAATTACACCAAAAAGTTCAAATACTTAATCTAAACAAATCAAAGCACGTTATTTTGCATAAAAAAGAAAGCATATGTAATTCCTAATTTCATGTGTAATTTTGGCATGATGCATGTGTAATTTAACAATTCGTTGGTGACAACACTGATCCGCATACAATGCCATTCTCCAATAAGTTTTTAATTTGAGGCCTTTTTCCCACATAACTCCCTAAAAGAGTAAACATTATGGAGTACACTTTTGCGATCTCTTGAAAATAAGATCATTAACACTTTTGCACAAGATTATTTTTACTAATATGCCGTGTTACTTGTTTAATCATTTAAAGTTTTCCCAATCTAGAAGAAATAACAACCTGATACAAATAAAATTTAAAAGGCTAGTATCTGAATGGCAGTTTTTAATTCATAGTATAATGCAACGCAGTTTAGGAAAACTATTTAAAATTTCTATAGTAAAAGTTAAAATTATATAATTTATTTAAGTATGTCTATCTTCATTTCAATAAATTTTTTTATATTTATATTTTTATATTATTATTGAAGGCGTTATCTTTTTCTAATATATTTGTAGCAGTTCTTTTACTTTTTATAAAAAAGCAATTCAAAGTTTTCTTAAGGCAAAAATTTAGCTTTGTAAGTGATGATATAATAATTTCTAATAAACTTACTATTTCAAAAAATCGTTATATTGCAAAATTTCAATAAAAAGGGCAAAAAATGGTGCACATTTTTCTAGAAAAGAAAACGCCATTATATATAATTTTATTATTAATGTTTTATATTATTATTTTTATTTTATAAATGTTTTTATTATTACTATTTAACTGTATTACATGTGTGTGTTGTTCAATTATGCTGATTCTGTATTATAATTATTACAAGACTACAAGTCTTGTTGTATGGGAATGCGAACAAATAAATAAATAAAAAAAAATAAAGATACATTTTCAACTACATTCTTCGGTACTTACAAGTCCGCGAAAATCCCGCAGGATATTGCAGGATTTTTAAAAACCAGTCCCGTTTGCTATCTTTTGTGTCGACACAAGAGGTTGGGAATTGAATATTTTTAAATGTTATCGTTTATCGAAAAATGTTTGAAACTAATTTTGTAAGAAGTAGCGGGCTAGCAACAAATTTTTTTTAATACAAACATCTACGAATATACAAGATTGTACATACTCGTACCAAATCATCGCATTTGTTTTTTTAGTGGATTATAAATGTTTTGTTTTACAATAACTACTTTACAAAAATATTTTATTCTATGCTAAAGTTATAAATTGTTAATTACTTACTGCATTTGCTGCTTATAAAGAATATACTACAGTATTAGTATGATTGCTCTTGGATAACGTATCTCTATCCTTCCTGTTGGGAAATCTTCTTCTGTTTCAATTACTTGCGATTGTAGTTTAAAAGATGTACTGTATAAGATTGTGATGGCAAACTTTCGGTATAAATTTTATTACATATCTTTCCACTCTCTTTGTTTTAAAAAAGCAGGTAAACAGAAGGATATTTTTCAAAGATTTGTAAGATTCTTTAATTGAAAAAAACTACCTCGCGTTAGAGATGGGCCCCACTCATTCGTGATTCCGCATAGTCGTGAGTTAGTTTTTCATCTATCACGTAAATGTGCACACTCAAAGAAAATGCCCATATTGTAAGGCCAACATACTATGATAAAGTTATATGGTTGTAGTTGTAAAATCATAATATGATTTCATTAAAATCCAAAAGGCCGTTCTATCGATCTTAATGCTTAAGCCAATTATAATATTTGGATATATAACAATCATTGTATATTAATTTAATATGATAATGAGTAAAAACAATGTGGTTCAAAACTATGTTTGAAGAAAACCAAAATGTGAACCATGTCGTATTTTTAGTATTCTCGAGAAACCGCTATAGTCAGCTTAAGCATGAAATACTTGTATTTCTTTAATATTAATCAAATGAGAATTATAGCATACATTACTATGGAAAACAACTAGAAGTTTTGGTGGTAGAACAATTTTCGGTGATCGAAGCGGGCGGAAGTTCAGTACAACTGCAGAAACTGTGTCAAGACGGTGACTGTTCCATATGATTCGTCAACGATGCGCCTAATGGTATCGTACAAGACTCTTATTCTTACTTCAAACGAGCCTTAAATAAAGTCCGTAATGAGTCTTCGATGATGCGTGGTAAGCAATCGTGTAGGACACTTTTAAACAGTGATGTCAAGAGTATGGAATTTTCCCTTTTTGTAAATAGTTCATTGGAAAATTTCAGGGAAAGGGGAAAAAGGACAGATTTCTCATTTTAAGGAAAATGTAGGAAATTTTCGCAACATTGTTTTTTTTTTCTTTTATATTGAGGTGTAATTGCGCAAAACAGCCCACAAAAGTGATGATACATATAAAAATCTAAATTTAAAATTTTGTTCCAGTATTCATGTAGACAGAAAACATCTCTAGGTAAATAACACGGTGTGTAATTTTTTAAGTCATACAAAAATAACCATATACGGACACCACTACGTGATAAAAGATAAAAAAAAGAAGACCCGTGTCTCCCAGTTTCGCCCAAAGTAACACACTTTTTTTATGGGCCCCAAAGATTTGGCTCCTCGGTGTCATTTTCACAAAATACTGATCATTTTCTCAGGTTCATATCTTGCAAATCGTTCGGAATATACTTTCTGAGGCAAAGTTGTAGATCTTGTTATAAGGACAAAAAAATTGTGAACATAAAATCAAAAAATCTTCACTTCAAAATGAAAATCGTAAAAAATAAAAAAAATTGATTTTTTGAACTTTTTCCACTGTTCAGGTCCATAGGTAGCAAACCGTTAAAAATTCAAGAAAATAAACAACTACAAAAATGTACCTAAGATCTGAATTAACAACTTTTTAGAATATATAAAATTTCTAGGAATGATTCTTAATACCGTTTAGGTTGCGCTCAATTAGCCGCAAAAGTGAAAAATTTGCCGAAAATTTTGTAATTTAATTTTTTTTTACTTCAACATTGAGATATGTACATACGAGTACTATGCTATCAAATACAAATATTCCTCAGATTTCAATAAACAACACGACACTCACATCGATGCAGTTATAGAGAAAGTGCTATAGTATAATTCGCGCGCAACATTATATAAATTAAATATATATTAAACTATTTTAAATATTCGACTACCCTCTAAGATTTCCACATCTTTATTTTAAAAGTTTATGAAATCTTTATTAGCAATGAAGGCGACGAATTATAAATAAAAATGGTGCAACATCTCTTAAGTTAATTCAAAGACTTTCCTTGAAAATTAAATAATTTTTGAAGAAATGTAATTGGTACAGTCGTTTGAGAACCATGATTGGAGGTTGTTGAAATTACAAATTTATGTTATTTTTAATTTTTATTAAATTTTTTTGTCAGACGATATAAATATACAAAATTTTAAAGCCCAAAATAAAATGTTCTTTTCTCCTGAAATCAATGAATTTTTAGATTAGGGAAAAATGTAGGGAACTTTTTTTTTGTGTGTACGGAAAAAACGGGAACTTTTTCGAGACATGTAGGGATTTTGTTAAATTTCTGTTGGCATCACTGTTTTTAAAGAAAAAGGATATTTTTATGTTTTATATATTTTAATAATAAATTTTATTGGATTTTAATTTAAAAATCATTTTAATTAAAAAACATTTCTATTCAAAAGAAAACATTTTAATCATATGATAACTTTTTTATTATTTTATTTTTTATTTTCACCCTCTACTTCTGCTTTCATCAAAAACTGTGTTGAAAAGAATAAATAACTTTTTTTTGCAAAACTTTTGTAAACATAACGGTTAGAATGGCTCGCAAAAGAATAATTTGAAACAGTAAAAAGAAATTGCAATCCAACAATCGTCTGGACGATTAAAAAATGAATCGCGAAATGATCGCACTCGTCAAATAATCTTCCAAATGCTAGCTGGGAATATAGTAGATGTGGTGTACATATGACTGTGTAGTATAGATAATGAATACTAATGTGCATTATTTTAGTCATATTTTATTTACAAATATATCAGTTTTTTGTGTATACGAGTATTCACAAAAATTTGGTTGCAGTCTAGGCATGTTGCAGCTGTTATGGATTGTAATTAAAATATTATGAAATGCTAACAACAACTTAGCTATCACGAGTATAATTATGTTTAAAATATCTAAAGGCAACAATATATTGTTTGCTACAGCCATAACATTGTTGTCCCGACCACGAATGTCTGTGAGTAGAATTCTTGCCTCATTATTTCGTTATTTATTACAAAATGTATTTTATGATTTCTTGTATTTTTTTTCTCATATAACATGATAATGATACAAATATTAATAGTTTAAGGCAATTGCCTGTATGATATAAAATATGGGTTAAAATTTGAACTTAGAGTGGTCTGCAAGAATCATGAAAAACGATAAATCAAAATGTCTTCATTTACAAAAAATATACAAAACTTAAAAATTATTACAATCATCATTAAAATTTCTTTTACGCCCACGTGAACGAGTATGGGTGGAAGCTAAAACAACAAGTGTATTTCGTTAGTGAACATGGACCCAAAACTGTTGCACGAACCCATATCTACTATGACTACTATGTAATAAGCACTCCAACTTGTAATCGCTTAATTTTTATATACGAGTACTTAAGTGTTTGAGTATGTAAAGTCATATAATACATGTATTTCTATTGCATTAAATTTGTTGTTCATCGCTCTCATAAGGCTGTCATCGTACTTGTAGTTACAAAAAAAAACCATTGCATTTAAAGTTTTGTTTGCTGCTTTTTCTGTTCTCCACTCGGCAACTGGGATTAAAGAGTTTTCCATGGCACTTGAGTGAAATAATAATAAATTTTATAACAGAAAAATTATTTAATGTATTTTCACACTTTTCTGCTTATGACATTTATTTTATGAATTAACAAAGTATGTGTTGTCAACATATTTTAATGGAAATGTTTGGATTTTGAAAGCATAAGAACTTCATTTTGAGTTTCTTGATAACTAAGATAGGACATGTATTTGCGAGAAGATTTCTGTTTGAAGAAAGAAAATGTTACACTGCATGATAACGTGAATTAAAAAAAGTGGTAATAAATTTAGAATTTCTAAGCCACTGAGTTGATTTGGCAAAACTGTTTATGCCAGGATACTTTGAGTATGTCAGTACCACCGGCAAAGATCTGACTATCTTGTTATCAGCTTCTATTAAAAGTACCTCTCTCTCTATATATATTTCTATATATCGCTCCTTTCTTGCAACGTAGTCATATCTCCAAAAAAACGTGATTTTTGAGTTAAGAATGTAGAAATATTCGTGGTATCGTTCATCATATTGTGTAAAAATTTATACAAATATCTTGTTTACTCACCTCTTGATTGGACAATACTTTTTTATTTTTCAGTTGATCTGGGTGTAAACTAAAAACTTTAAACTCGATTTCTAACGAATGAGTTTTTTTGAGATATGACTACCCAGCTAGCATTTTCGATCGCAGAAGAATCTTCCGCGATCGGAACAGGCAATTAAATTAGTCGTTCGCGATGTCATATTCCGATCCCGCACTCTTCTATATGAGTCGTCTACGATGCGTCTAATAGAATCGTGTAAGACTCTTTAATTCTTACTTCAAACTAGCTTTGAGTAAATTGAATAAAAAACTATTAAATTCGCCTAAACATTGCCAGAATGCGTAAGCGGCGATTTTGAAGTAACATAAACAACAAAAAGGCTCGCAAAAACATCATTTACAAAAGTAATATGCGATTACGGTGAAATAACAATCGTTCAATGGTCGCCAGAATACTTAAACGGCGATTGTGGAATAACATAAAATATCACTCGTCCAACCATCATCAAACTCATCGCCAAAATGCGTAAACGACAATCGTCAGAATGACTCGCAAAAGCACCATTTGGCAGAGTAAAAAGTAATTCTACTTCAAAAATCGTCTGGACGATTGAAAAAAGAGTCGCGAAATGATCGCGCTCGTTAAATAATATTCCAAATGCCAGCTGGGTACGTTGCAATAAAGGAGCGATATGTTTTGTTTGTCTGTTAAGCGCGCACAAACAGAGATAACTACGTTTTTATCTCTCGAACTCATTTTGACATTATTAACTTGTTTTCTTTTTTTTCATTCGGTAAATAGCACTTATATGGACATAGGCGGTTTTTACCTGCACACAATTTTAATGATAATTTAAACAAATTTCATACAGTTTTAAAAATTTCAAAGGCAACTTGTTTTGGCATTCCAGAAAAATTTGATTTTGAGACATACGTCGTTATTTATGAAAACCACAGATATGTTTTGCGTCAAAATTTTTTTCATTCTGTAATTTGCTTTTGCCTGCGTATTAAATGCAAAATTGTTGCCATTGGAAACAAAATAAGTTTTACATTTTTTGTGGGTCACATTAAGAAACATGCTGCGATGTATTATTAAAAAAAGCAACACGCGTTTAGGAAAACTGCCTTCATTTTTCCTGATGTTGCTATAACAACAACTATTTTATGAAAATACAATTGTAAATTTATAATTGTTTGTAAAATCTTTAAATCGTTTTTGTTTTTTTATTATTTAGAAATTATAGAGGTGTGCAAATAGGCTTGCCAGATCTAATTTGTCAAAAAGCTTGACATTGACCAAAAAAAACTTGATTTTGAAAAAAAAACTTGACAAATAAAAACACTCATACTAAATATATAAAAGAGATTTTTAGTTTTTAAAGAAGAACTTCTGGATAATTATTATTGGGAAAATACGAATTGAATTTCAACTTTTACTCGTAAAAACAATTTTGCTGAGAGTTTTTAGCTAGTCTATAATAAATAAATAATAATTTTCATAAATAACTTGACAATTCTTCAAACACATAAGTTTTATTTAAAAAAACAATGAAAAACCGCCTGTATTATTCCACCATGGGTATATCAAGTCGGCTAAGCTGATAGAAGGATGGCGCGCCGGTAAAACCCCGGCTCAAGCCGAATCGCCGCCGCCGCCGCCGACGAAAAGTCCACGACTTGCTTCTCTGGTTCAATGTTGTCAATTTACTAGTGTTGAGTAATATGGTAAATATCAGTGTTGGCACTTTTATAATAATTGTACAGAAAGTTATAGTTATTTTTTAAACTATAATTGCAGAAAAAAATATGTATCATATTAGTCCTTAGTTCTATTGATAGTAAAAATATGGGCTTTAGATTTGTTTTTTAGAAATATACACATACTTTTTTTAAGTATTATTAAATAGCTAGAATAAATTTGAGAAAAAAATAACTTACAAAAAAGCTTGACAAATCACTTTTTCACTTGACACTTGACGCGCATTAAAAAACTTGACAATCAGGCCAAATCAGGCCCTTCTGGCAACCCTATGTGCAAATGATAAATTTGAAATCTTTTGCAAATAAACACTGTTTTGTAATGACATTCATTCATAATTTATTTCCTTTTTTTTTGTATGTATTTATGTAGATATGTTTGTGTTGACATAACTACATGTGTATGGCATTATATTGTACATGGTTAGTTGTTGTTGATGTTTTGTTTGCAAGGGGGAAATAAATGTTAAGGATTGTTTACCTTCAAACTAAAACGTGCATACATAAAATACAAGTACAACACATCCATCTATTAAACACTCGTACAAAAACTAAATACCGCGTGGTGTAAATGCAAGTATCTTTTTAAAAATTAAATAAAATGAATTAAACTTAAATCAGTTTGGAATGTTCTGGCCTTATTAGAAACAACAAATATTTCGATTATTTATGGAAAACAAATCATTCATGTGAGTGCCGCGGCTGTCTTTGCAATAGCTTATCCTGTCGGTCTAATTTGTTGTTTACGAATGTGTAGGAATATGTATATTAGACTTGAAGGTGTGGATCGCTTCTTGCTTATTATCATGGCATCAGTCTTTAATGCAACCCCATAAGAAAAAGTCTAAAGGGTTCAAATCGCAGCTTCGAGGCGTGCAACTGAAATCGGCAAGTCGGCTGATAATACGATTTTTCGATGATTTTTCGGCTAAATTTGATTTCCGATAATAATTTTGCAATATTTCCCAAATTTGTTTAAGCTTAAAGCCATCCATTTTGATCCGCGGGGGTATGGTACTCACTCGTAGCTAATATTTCGGACAGAAACAAATCGATCAGTATCAAAATAACATATCGCACTTATTAAACAAATAGTGTATTAACTTAACCCCTTTTTGTAAAAGTCAAGAAGGAATATTTATCTCTAACCTTGGTAAAAATTTCGTTATATTTTGTGCATTTTTTGGTAATAAAACGGACGAGTTAAAACTTATTTTTCATATACCTATACTCATGGAAAAATTCATCTTCATATTGATGACGGCCTGTCATCACAATTTTGACATCAATGTTATGAAAAATGTCATCAATAAGACGAACAATAACATCAATTTAACTGCAAACGTCATCAAAGAATTTTGTCATACGGGGGAGCCCCGTAGACTAGTAGATAGCGTGCTACACTATTAGTCAAGGGGTCGCAGGTTCGATTCCTTCCTAGACCCTGGGTGTTTCTGCAGACAAGCCAAAATGGCTTCGCGGTTTGTGTTTGTTCTTAAAAAAAATCTATGCTATGACTGCAATGACATCAATTTGATGACACATTTTGTTTTCTATTAACAGGTAAAATATACATAAAAGACAAAAATTAAATAGTTTTATAATGTTTATAATTTGTATTTCAATAACAATTTTATTGTTTTATTAATGATTGTTATTTTTAAGCACATTTATAAAATATTGAAAAATTTGTCATCGCATTCATGTACATTCCTCAACATTACTAAGACAAACTAAATTTAAAAAAAAGTACAAGCCTTTTTAAAAATAAAGACAGTACAGCATACATGAACAGACAAAACATGTAAGCGAATGAAAATATGACATCCCGTCTTCATATTGATGAAAGCTTTATTTTCAAAATGTTTGTGAAAATGTTTTATATATAATTATTGATCCGCTTTTATCAGTTTTTAATTCATTTAGCAAAAAATTTGATAAAAATGTGAACTTACAAATTTTTAGTTTTGCAGGCGAACTAAATCGACATTTTAAGTATCTTAAAACCCAATATAAATTAAAAAAATGCTCTCAGAACAAGATTTGTTTTCAAACTCTGAGGAAGTCTTTGTGAAAACCAATGCTGTTTTAACACATCAAAAAGCTAAACTTGAATGCATTCGGAAAAAAAAACCAAAATTGCTTTTGCGCCAATGAAATACACATTTAAAAAAGTTCTAGAGAAAGTTAATAAATTATTAAATATGATAAAAGTCATAGTATTGATGTCAATTTATATCAACGTTATGACGGTTTTTCTATCAGTGTACAATGTAAAATCAATAAGTTTTTGCTTCAACTGAAAATGTTCAAATTTCAAGTTAATACACTAATGTTAAAAAAGTGCGATAAAATTTAGAAAGATACTTGAATTTGGAACACCCCTTATATAGTCTTCATGTTAAAGTTTGATGTACAATTTACCCTACATGTGTAAATAAACAGATATTTCATGTTACACTTGTGAGTTCATTCGTCGCACATACACATACATATGCACATATGTATATATATATACATATACTTATGTATATCTGCTTACATAAACAAGGGATATACATACATCCATACGTATGTATATTTACAGTAGACAATTAGTAAAGAAAAAATGATTAGACAGACTTTCTTGAAACATTCCTGACACAAATTGTCACTTTAAAAAATACTTCACACATGCACGTGGAACTACGACCTTTGGTGGCAGGTGCTGGAGAAAATATAAGCCAAATCGGCTTTTAAAAAAGGCCATAAAAAGTTAAATCGCTCTGCTAATTTGATTTTTTTTGCAAAACGTTCGTTCGTAATACAATATTTCTAACAAAAATAATATTCTCATTTAAAAATCATTGATCATTTTTATTTTCTATGTAAACACGAAGATTTTTAAAGAATTTGAATGTACACAAAATGTCGAATTCTTGGACTAAAATAATTTCGGTATTCAATATTTAATATTTATACCTTTGTCCTGTGAAATTCAAGAAGTATTCCAATTTTGTCATTCCACCATGTTGAAGAACCATGTATTCAACCAAATATAAATGCGAGGATTTGCAATATCGCTGAAATACTAGCAACAATGATGTTTTGGCAATAATTTGTTTTAACATTTGCTGATTTTAGTGCAAATAAAAAAAAAATATACAATAATAAATTTAGTCCTTTTGACGATAAATCCAAAATGAAAAAAAGACTTGAAAAAGGCCTTTTATTGACTGAGCTAAAACACAAAATTCAAAGTTTTAAGCGCTGCTTAAGATACAACTTTTTAGCCCCACAAGAAAGGACTAAGGCTGCCAAATCGCGTGGTCTTGGTGGCCAATTGATAACGCCAAACGTGAAATTATGCATTTTGGAAAAATCTCATGCAACAAAGAAAAAATCCTATGTCAGTGTTGTGTTGCTCGTTGCCCTGTCTTGTTGAAAACGTGTATCGTCCAGTTCATAATCTCCAATTGAAGCCCAAAAAATTTATTATCATAAGACCATAGCGCTCCAAATTGACCGTCCCAATGTCAAATACGGCCCAATGAAACCTCCCGACGTTGATGCGAACCAAACAGCTTTTGTGGCTTTTCCACAATCACTTTTAGATTCCCAGACCGCCTATGCGACAATTTTGCTTGTTTATGTAACTATAGAGTGAGAAAGGAGCTTCGTCGCAAAGGAGAATTTTTTTTTGAAAAATCAGCATTGAAAGCTTGTTGCTCTAGCAGCCAATAAGTATATCTACAGCGTTGTGAACGGTCAACTGGCTTTAATTGTTGCGCAAGTTGGACTGTATATGGATGGAAGTGTAAATCCAAATGCAAAATAAGCTATAATGAGCAATAAGATAGGCCCGGCCCAATCGCTGAGAATACCGTGGAATCGACAAATTCGAATTATCCGATACACTCTTACGAGTACTAACAGAAGCGATATTTTCTTAAGCGCGCACATTGCGATGATGCGCAGGCCTGACCACATCTGTAAAGCTTTCAGCCTCTTCAAATTTCTTTATAATCTTTGCAATTCCTTGCACAGTAGGTTGAGAATAACGATCATAATCACGCCGCAATGCTCGAAAAGTGGTCGCGTTTGAACCACAATATTTGTGGTAGGTAAGTTTTAACTATTTTTACGCGTTTTTCGGTTGTTAAACGAATGGTAAACTTTTTCTAAATTATTAACACTCAAGATGACAAATATTTAACAGCTGATAGCCTTGCTAGACCGGCGGTTTTGAAAGTAGCCCCAAAAATAAGAACTTCTACACCATTCGTTTTGTCAAGTTGGCTGCATTAATAATTAATTAACTTAAAGTAAAAATGTTTTAGGAGTTGTTAAGCAGTTTTAAGGATTTATTATAGTTGGCAATTATTTTTCTATATGCCCACAGTGCGCTGTTAAAGCTTGGTTTTTTTCCTTTTTTAATTTTTTTTGATTTAATAGATGCTTGTTTGCTTATGTTATCTTTTGTATCGCTACTGTTGTCTTACTACTGGTAGTTGTTTCCTCCTTCAGTAAAAATAAAGTAAAGTATAATTTGAATTTAACGAGTTTAAAATAGTACAAACTTGTAATTTTTGTTTTAAATTTCGTTTTTTGGTGGGGTGTATGTTTTTCTTTATTTTTTGTGCCTTAACAGTTAAGTTTATAAAAATATTTATTAAGCAAATTGTTCAACACTTTTGATATAAAATTTCGTATGCCAGAAATAGTACCTGGTGTAGACAAATTTGAAAATAAAAAATTAAATAAAAACCAAGAGTTTTTTAACATGTTAGAATAAAGTAAAATATTACTTAAGTATTTTGGTCATATACATAAATGAATACATCATTTTTTTATATCGAAGTAAAAGAATGTGATTAAATAAATAATGCAAAATGTATGAAAAATTTTAAAATTTTTATCTTAAAAAGTATTTATTTATTTCCATATTCTATAGAGTAAATTACAGAGTATGGTTGCACAAAAATGGAACCGGTGACTAGACCATATGTCCATGATGTTATTAGCAATATTTTAAAAATGTTTTTGAGACTGACTATCCTTCACATAGGAAGTAGCAACGTGGTTGTAAACGAAATTCCACTAAAGAACTGCAAGACTATACGCCGTATAACCATATAGTATGCGGTTATCCGTGGCAAATCAGTCAACCAGTGCGAGCGAGACGAAAAACTCTCGATGGACAAACAACACATGCAAGCCTGACCACACCTAAGAAATAATTACGATGACGCGAGAGCTGTTCTTCAGCCCAGTGCTGCTTAAAAATTATATATTATTGATATGCAAAATAAAAAATCTTAATTCGTTTTGCATGTGCTCCTAAAATATATAATCCTTATAGTTCCGAATTGTACCCTAAGCTGGATTCACCCGTAAAATTTTTGTATGGACAAAATTCTTTTCATACATATGTAGTTTGACGTCTCTCTTCTTCAAACTACGTATGAAAAAATTTGTCCGGACAAAAATTTTATGGGTGAATCCAGCTAATACTACTAATAAGGATGCTATTTCCGGGACTTATCATACCGACCGGGCTTTCCGGGATGAAGAACATTAAATGAAATGCATATAATTTACGTAGTTATAAATTTCCCATTTGTAAATATAATGCAAAAGCACTTCAAAGTACAAAAAACAATAAATTTAATTCACTGAACTGATACCTGTATTATCAAGAATCAGTGTGACCAGATTTAAAAATAATATAAAGCTAATTTACATTTGAAATAGAGCTAAGGAAGGAAATTTAAGGCCAAAAAATAAAGCTAAATTTTTTATAGCTTTCCAATAATAACTTTCAATTATTCCGGTATTTTTCATAATGTAAATAGTATTTATTTATTTATAACAAGGCGAATTCATAACAGGTGGACTTGATAGCGCAGCTGATAACTTTGTTTTAATTTTATTTAAGGCAAACTATAGTTGGATGTAAAATTTTTTTTATTTCTTTTACTTACATTCAAGTTGAAAATTTAAATAAAAAGATGAAAAGATTAAAACATATAACTAAATTAATATCACAGCAGTAGCAGCTGCAGTTGTTGAACCAAATTCTGAAGAAGCAACATGCTTTGGCCATGTGTCTTAATAAGGTTTATTAACAATAGGTTTCAATCATATGATATTTCTTAAATTAAATTACAGTGTAAAATAAAAATAATTTCCGATTAAGCATCAACAGCTCAGGCAAAAGCAATAACACTTTGTTCCTCAGTGGAATTTCTTACATCCATGGAAATTTTTTGGGTGGGTGTTAAAGCAATCACCCATTGCCAACGACGTTCAATGGCAATAGCAAATAATTGGTCAGCGGATCTCTAAAACATTTCCACACAACAGATTTCTTCAACAAAATAATATTCGTTAAATATTTCAAGGGATTTAAAAAAAACAACCCTTAAAAATAAAACTTTTTTAAATACATAATAATAATTTTCAATATTTTATTTTTTCGCCTCAGTAAAATATTTTGTACTTTGATTTTACAAAAACAAAATGCTTGTGGTTTTTGTAGTGTTGTACTTGTTGTAGTACTAAGTTAGTCTGATATGAATTCGCCTTGATTTATTATATAAACATATTACTTTGGTTCAGTTGAATAAAAAATATTGAATCAATAACAAAATAAAATTCTTTATTAAGCAAAAATTTTCGTTCATAAATCGCACCTGATCAAAAAGAGAGTATTAAATCGAAATTTTAATTTTTTCACTTTTCTCCAAAATATGCATTCTAATATTTATATTTATCTGCTATGTTTGTTGAGGGGTTTTTTTAGCTAGTCTATATACATACATGAATTTCATTTATACTAATGCCAAATCAGCAGTAGACCCTAAACCATATTTTCAAAAAGTTTCAATC
This sequence comes from Gymnocheta viridis, assembly GCA_956483585.1. Lineage (NCBI taxonomy): Eukaryota > Metazoa > Arthropoda > Insecta > Diptera > Tachinidae > Gymnocheta > Gymnocheta viridis. The sequence goes on along the minus strand of OY101440.1, from coordinate 94,991,270 downwards.
CTCTTATCTTATACAAAAACTTTCAAAAACCAATGAGAATTAAAAAAGTATAAGCAGGGAAGACTTTGAAACCTATTCAAAAATCCCAACAAAAAAATTATATTCGATATGAATCTATTTTATTTTCTTTACAACCTTTCAAGGCAAATTCATAACAGGTAGACTCGCCTCAATTCGCTTCGAAAATACCTGCTTTTTTGTCAAAATCAACTTCAAACACTTTATGTATGTATGTAAATCAAACATAACAAATTTTGACAAACAAAACAGATCAAAATGCAAGGAGCAAAAAATAATCAGCTGAGCTGTTAAAACCACCTGTTATGGTTTAGCCTTGACAACCTTTATACAATTAGACGCCCTTTGGGTTGCAATGAAAATATTTAATAAGGCAAAACGGATAATGAAATCTTAATTAGATAATTATTAAATTTATTATAATTCTCATTGGTTTTTTAAAAGTTTTTGTATAAGATAAGAGGTTTGAAACTTTTTAAAAATATTGTTTAAGGTCTACTGATGATTTGGCATTAGCACCAATGACATGCATGTGTATAGACTAGCTAAAAAACCCCTCAACAAACAAAGCTTTTTGAATTCTTTGAAAAAGATAGCGAGATATGTCTCGAATAATAAATTTAATAATTATTAAAAAATCTTTTTTATTTGTTGTGCGTTGAGCTGGTCTATATAAACAAGTATTTCATTATTGGTTATACGACTTAAATCAGATCTAACCTTATAAGTTAAGAGGTTTGAAACTTTTCAGGTATATGGTTTCAGGGGCACCCAGTATATAGACTAGACCAAGCCACAACAAAGGAAAAAAATGTTTGTTATTTTATTGAAACATTGAACGTTATGATTTTGTTTTTATGCACATATCGCACACTAAATCATAAACAGTCACAACTCAAAATTTATAAAAATCGTTTTTTTTCATAAACCAGTTTACATAGTCCGCGTTTAGACAAGCGAACATTTGAAATTAAAACATCTGAAATTTCCTTTTGTTTTTTCATTCGCGTTCACACAGGCAAACTGTTTGCTTTAACTAGAAAAATGCCGTAATGTCTGTTTTTACGTTACTTGTGTCGTTTGTACATCAAGAGCTAAAGAGTACCATTTTTAGTAGTGACAGTGCGCTTATAAGTAATTGAGAGCTTTTCTGTCACCTAAATAGTTTTATTTCGAGTTGGGAAGCTGTTAATGAAAAAAATTTCAAGCTTAATAGTTTACCATTGAGAGCTTTCCCTATTTAATTGAAAAAGTAAGTATAATCCTGTGCATTGTATTGACAAGTGACATGTCACAACTCAAAATTATCTTTTATTTCCAAAATTACAGCACAAAATTAAAAAAACAATTAGGTAAACTTTCTTCTAAAATGGTTTTCTACACTGTGGAACTCAATTTGATTATAAAATTACAACCACGTTTTTAAATACAGGTTTTTGCTTCTCCTGAACATTGTGAATTTTGAGTTGTGACTCTTTTTGATTTAGTGTGCGATATATGTACCTACATACATATGTATAAGCATATATTTTTTTGGAATTAAAATCAAATAAAGCTATGGCTGAAATTTGCTGTTTTTTAAAATCGTGGAACGCAACCCTTCTTTTTGCATTGATGATAGCTTAATACAGTTTTGGTTAACTCGGCAGTTTCGTGGAACGTTAACTCCATGTCAAACGAGTTCTACCTGTAGTTACTAAAAAAGTGGATGCATGTGTAATTATGATTTCATAACTTGTTTATTATTACAATTTTTTTAATAACAATGCATTGTGAATTAACTTTTAAACTTTCGTTTAAAATTGAAAATATACAATTTAATGGTCGGGCTCTATAAAAATGCAATACTAATTTTAAATTTACTCACCTTTGAAAATTCAAATTCACCTAAAATTTTTAATTACATACATACATATCTTATGAAACGCCCGAACCGATAACCGTTTTTATCACAATATTTTATTTATTGACAGCTCTACTACAAATAACTTTATTTGCACTCACAAAAACACAACAAAAAACTTGCCAATTTGTTTTTGTTAATAAAACAAAAACATTTTTTCTTATTTCCTCTGCTTTACTTCTTTTATTTTTTCTCCAACTTTTTTCCAATGCCAATAACACCAACAACTACAGCAAATAACATTTTAATGCAGCAGCATGCAGAAAGAAATACTCAACTAAGACTATTAACAACAACAATAATAACGAAAGAACTTTTTGCATTCACATCCATACATACATACATACATATGTACATAGGTATATACAATACAATAAAAGTATGTATTGAAATGCTTCTTTTCTTATCTTCTTAATTTTAATCTTAGAACATAATTTTAACACTTTTTCTTGAAATTTCAATTCACTTTTAAAAAATTTTTTAAACACAAATGACATTCGATACATTTGACTTTAAATAACACTGCAACTTAATCTATTACGCATTTTAATACGAACGGCAATTTAAACCGTGCGATTTTAGTGATGACCACGTGAAAACTAAAATATTTGACAATTACTGCAGAGTTGCCCGCTCAATTAGAAATTGTTTGTATAGAAGGATTCATACCTATAAAATGGGTAATAGAGATATCTGTGTGCATAGATGATTAGTAATTAGGAATGTAAGTGAGTAAAGAATTTTTATTGTAAAGAAATGGCATGCACATACATGCTTAGATACATATATACCGAAGTAAACACATACTTTTTATGTATGCATATATAAACATATTGATATGTACATACATATGTATGTATGTTTTTTAATTAATTAATTTATTATCATGGGATGAAATCATCAAAACACACTGGCAGTGATGGTGTTTGCCAGGACTACGAGATTTTAACACGCTAAAACACCCCTTTACAATGACCCAAACGTTCCCCGAGGAACTACCGCAAGGCTTTACGTCACGGGGTGGGATATGTTCTAGGCCCGATCTAAACTATATCGATTCTAACCTACAAATCTCTTCTAACCTACGAAGTTCCAATAGAACCAATTTCACAAAATTATATACACACGTCCAGTTGTTCATAGATTCCAACATGATTGGAACTATGTTGTCCGGTCTAATGCTACGCCCTGAGACTTCTTCTCAATACGCCCTCCCACTAACAAATCGTAGACATAAGAAGAACACATGTTCTGCATCTTCCACGACATTACCATCACAGCTCGGACAAAACGGAGCGCTGTCATGCCCGAAACGATACAAGTACGACCTAAAACAACCATGTCCACTCAAAAATTGTGTTATGTAGAAGTTCAAGTCACCATGTCTCCTTGCTAACCATGTCTTGATGTCAGGTATCAGTAAGTAAGTCCATCTTCTCTTAACAGCTGCTCTCCATCGTTCTTGCCTCTTCCGTAGGTTCAAATCAGTTACACTATCCGTACCGTCTGATACGGCCTCTAGCTCGATGGGTATCATGCCAGCAAAAACAAAAGCGGCCTCGTCCGAAACAGTTCGGAACGCGTTACATACTCGCAGGGCAGTTAGCCTATACACAGGATACAGGGGATATCAGACACACATATGTAAAATATCTCAGTGCGCCTGACCACATAGGGGATGTATATAAGATAGTACTCCTTACTACACTAGTGAGCAATTTTCTCTGCAGATATTTAGGACCTCTTGTATTCGGCATGATCCGGGACAGTGCTAAGCATTTTTTTGATGCTTTGGAGCCAATATACTGCAAATGCTCATGAAAAGACAGACGACTCTCAATTATAACTCCAAGGTATTTTAGACACTCCTTGGATTCTATGATACACGTGCCAATATTTAGCCTAATTGTTTCCCTGGTCTTACGACTGCTAATCAAAACTACTTCCGTTTTATGGTCTGCTAGAGTTAAGCCCATTGATCCCAGCCAAGATCTTACGATCTGAATACTGACATTTGCAATGGTTTCCACCATACTAGCTCTTTCGATACGAATACTAAGGGTATGTCATCTGCAAATCTAACTATCTTTACCCTTTCAGGTAAATTTAACCTCAAAACTCCATCGTACATGACGTTCCACTGCAGTGGGCCTTGGACTGATCCTTGAGGGACCCCACCAATGATCTTGCTTTTTCTAATACCCTTGTCAGTATCATAAGCTAACTGTCTATTCCGGAAATAGTCCTGTAAAATTGCCAGTAGAAAGTCTGGGATGTCTAATCTAGCTACGACATCAACAATATGTTCCCAGTTTGCCGTATTAAAGGCGTTCTTCACGTCTAAATTTAAAACTTTACAATACTCTTTTGCTCCATTTCTCCACCTTTTCCCCTGGATAGCCAGAGCTTTGATAGCATCCACTGCTGATCTTGCTTTCCTAAAGCCAAATTGGTTATCTGATAAACCACGGTTAGCTTTAACATAATCCTTCAATCTTCTACAAATTATGCTCTCTAGCAGTTTACCAGTTGTATCTATCATACAGAGCGAACGATGGGGTCATCTAACGGCTTATTATCCTTAGGTAACAATACTAACTTCTGTCGCTTCCACATTGTTGGAAAGGTGCCCTGGCCCAAGCATGCGCTTACTACCTTCATAAAATGTTCAGGGTGGAGTTTAACAGCTTCTTTTAGAACCATTTTCGGGATGCCATCTCAGCCTAGTGCCTTCTTGTCTTTAAGTAATATAAAGTCGGATCACTAAAGCTCAACAATGTCTACAGTGCGATAAAAGTATGAAGAAAATCGGTTGGCAAACAAAGGAGAAAATAGGATCTACAAATTTGCCTTTGCCTATTTACATATATAATAGATATATTTATATGTACTTGTTCCTGGAACACGCAATATTTTGATACATGCAAACATATGTTAAATTAAATTGAAATAAAGTTTTAGGCAAGTTTACAGAAGTGAAGTGACAGCAAAAATATTTTGAATTCATATCAAATTACTTAAAATCAAACAAATTTTCCATGGTACAAATTGTAAATATTTACACTTAACTGTAATTATTTACATACATACATACATACGCATACATATCAATATGTTTATATACATATGCATACAAAAAAGTATGTATGTACTTCGGTACATATGTATGTATGTGCATGCCATAAATTTCTTTACAATAAAAATTCTTTACTCACTTACATTCATAATTACTAATTATCTATGCACACATATATCTCTATTACCCATTTTATAGAAATCAATCCTTTTATACAAACAATTTCTAATTGAGCGGGTAACTCTGCAGTAATTGTCAAATATTTTAGTTTTCACGTGGTCATCATTAAAATCGCACGCTTTAAATTGCCGTTCGTATTAAAATGCATAATAGATTAAGTTGCAGTGTTATTTAAAGTCAAATGTATTGAATATAATTTGTGTTAAAAATAAATAAATTAAAAGTGAATTTAAATTTTAAGAAAAAGTGTTAAAATTGTGTTTTAAGAAGAAAATTAAGAAAATAAAAAAGAAGCATCTCAATACTTGTATTGCATTGTGTGTATGGGAATGCAAAAAGTTCTTTCGTAATTATTGTTGTTGTTGTTGTTAATAGCCGTAGTTGAGTATTTGTTTCTGCATGCTGGTGAATTAAAATGTTAATTGCTGTTGTTGTTGGTCTTATTGGCATTGATGGAAAAAAATGTGAGAAAAATAAAAGAAGTAAAGCAAAGGAAATAAGAAAAATGTTTTTGTTTTATGTATTAACAAAAACAAATTGGCAAGTTTTTTGATCTGTTTTTGTGAGTGCAAATAAAGTAATTTGTAATAGAGCTGCCAATAAATAAACTATTGTGATAAAAACGGTTATCGGTTCGGGCGTTTCATAAGATATGTATGTATGTAATTAAAAATTTTAGGTGAATTTGAATTTTCAAAGGTGAGTAAATTTAAAATTAGTATTGCATTTTTATAGAGCCCGACCATTAAATTGTATATTTTCAATTTTAAACGAAAGTTTAAAAGTTAATTCACAATGCATTGTTATTAAAAAAATTGTAATATTAAACAAGTTATGAAATCATAATTACACATTCATCCACTTTTTTAGTAACTACAGGTAGAACTCGTTTGACATGGAGTTAACGTTCCACGAAACTGCCGAGTTAACCAAAACCGTAATAAGCTATCATGAATGCAAAAAGAAGGGTTTTACGTTCCACGATTTTAAAAAACAGCAAATTTCAGCCATATCTTTATTTGATTTTAATTAAAAAAAATATATACTTATACATATGTATGTAGGTACATATATCGCACACTATATCAAAATTCACAAATGTTCAGGAGAAGCAAAAACCTGTTTTTAAAAACGTGGTTGTAATTTTATAATCAAATTGAGTTCCACAGTGTAGAAAACCATTTTAGAAGAAAGTTTACCTAATTGTTTTTTAATTTTGTGCTGTAATTTTGAAAATAAAAGATAATTTTGAGTTGTGACATGTCACTTGTCAAAACAATACACGGGATTATACTTACTTTTTCAATTAAATAGGGAAAGCTCTCAATGGTAAACTATTAAGCTTGACATTTTTTTCATTAACAGCTTCCCAACTCGTAATAATACTATTTAGGTGAAAGAAAAGCTCTCAATTACTTATAAGCGCACTGTCACTACTAAAAAAGGTACTCTTTAGCTCTTGATGTACAAACGACACAAGTAACGTAAAAACAGACATTACGGCATTTTTCTAGTTAAAGCAAACAGTTTGCCTGTGTGAACGCGAATGAAAAAACAAAAGGAAAGGTTTATGATTTAGTGTGCGATATGTGCATGAAAACAAAATCATAACGTTCAATGTTTCAATAAAATAACAATCAGTTTCTTCTTTGTTGTGGCTTGGTCTAGTCTATATACTGGATGCCCCTGAAACCATATTCCTGAAAAGTTTCAAACCTCTTAACTTATAAGGTTAGATCTAATTTAAGTGCCATAACCAATAATGAAATACTTGTTTATATACATAGAACAGCTCAACCCACAATAAATAAAAAAGTTGTTAAAATAATTATTAAATTTATTATTCGAGACATGTCTCGATATCTTCTTTCAAAGATTTTCAAAAACTTTTGTTTGTTGAGGGTTTTTTTAGATAGTCTATACACATGCATTTCATTGATACTAATACCAAATCATCAGTCGACCTTAAACAATATTTTTTTGAAAAAGTTTCAAACCTCTTATCTTATACAAAAACTTTTAAAAAACCAATAAGAATTATAATAAATTTAATAATTATCTAATTAATTTAATTAATTTTAATTAATTTAATTTTATTTTCCGTTTTGCTTTATTAAATACTTTCATTGTCACCCAAAGGTTGTCAAAGGTTGTCATAACAGGTGGTCTTGACAGCTCAGCTGATTATTTTTTGCTAATTTTATCTCCTTGCATTTTGATCTGTTTTGCTTGTCAAAATTTGTTATGTTTGATTTACATATACTGTTTTAAGATGATTTTGACAAAGAAAGCAGGTATTTTCGAAGCGAATTGAGGCGAGTCTACCTGCTATGAATTTACCTTGAAAGGTTGTAAAGAAAATAAAATAGATTCATATCGAATATAATTTGTTTGTTGGGATTTTTGAATAGGTTTCAAAGTCTTCCCTGCTTATACTTTTTTAATTCTATGCTTATACTTTTATAATTTTTAAAATTCTCATTGGTTTTTAAAAGTTTTTGTATAAGATAAGAGGTATGAAACTTTTTAAAAATATGGTTAATGATAAGGTCTACTGATGATTTGGCATTAGCTAAAGAAAACCCTTAACAAGCACAGCAGATAAATATAAATATTAGATGGCAATTTTTGGATAAAAGTGGAAAAATTAAAATTTCGAGTTAATACCCTCTTCTTGATCAGGTGCGATATATGTATATACATTTTTATGAACGAAAATTGTTGCTTAATAAAGAATTTGATTTTGTTATTGGTTCAATATTTTTTATTTAACTGAACCGAAACAATATTTGTATATTATAAATAAATAAACACTGTTTAAATTGTGAAAAATACCGGAATAACTAAAAGTTACTATTGGAAAGCTATGAAAAAAATTTAGCTTTATTATTTGGCTTTAAATTTCCGTCTTCAGCTCATGTTAGCTCTATTTTAAATGCGATTTAGCTTTATATAATTTTAAAATCTGGTCACATTGTGTGTGTATGAGGTTCAAGATCTCCCTTTTTGTATTTTAAAGTTTTTCTTAAATGCAGCTTCCGTTATATTTGTTTTGATTGATATTTATTTTTAATTTCCTTTAGTTTAAACAAACAAAATCTTCTTAAACCTTTTTGCCTTGTATTCAGAAGCACCCAGAGTCTTCGCAAAAACGAACCTGTGATCGCCAGGCTAATATTCTAGCAGACTATACTAAATATTTATTAAAATTGTTGGGTGTTTGCCGTGTTTCAAGCTATTTTTTTTTAATATTACTTCAATCAATTCAACCACATTTTAATATAAGTGATTTTCAATTTGAGATGGACAAAAATTTTAAGTATTTTGGATCTCTGCTTTATTGACTGATAAAGTTATTTATTCCAATCAAAATTAAATCAATCAATTTTGCCAAAGCTAATATGAAATCGGTTAATTGCTCATTAAATAAATATTTTTGACTAATTCTCTTTTATTAATTCAAACATATTTTTAACTAGAATAAAATAAATTAAATAAATTTCTTGTATCTTTTTGATCATTCTGAAGCCTTCGATTTGGTTGATCACAGCACGATTTGCCTGAAACTTCTGCACTTCTTTAAATTCTCTTTAGTGTCCAAATAACCGCTATTTTCTTACCTCTCTAGTCGTCAGAAATTTTGTACTACAAAATTCATATGCACGAAGACGATGTGCTGCTGTACTTAGACAGTCAAGTCATTTTCGTTGCTGAAAGTATTTTAAAACTAAATGACGATCTGACGATCGAATTGCAAATAGACTTTGATTAAAACCTTCCAAATAAAACTATATCACAATTCGTAAGAAGGCAATTAATTATGTTGTTGATGTTTTAATAAATGGAGAAAAATCACAGTTGTAAAAGCTGTCGAAAATCTTGGATTGATTTGAAATAACATTCTTATACACTCATGGTCAGCCATACATAAACTGAGATAGATATCTTTGGTCGTCACAGCACTATACTCCTTTCTTTATAAGACAACTTCACGCATGTTCCTTGTTTACACTACACTCAAAAGAAAAATCAATCATACGCAATATGTAAACGGCAGTCGCACGAATAAAATCTCGTGTTCCCTAAATAATGGTAATATTTGTTCTGTCTAATAAATCCATAACAACCAAAATAATCAATTTTAGTTCATTTTGTTTAATTTTTAAAAATATATTTTTGATTGGTATACAAAATTTGAGACATTACTTACAGGGTGTTCTATTTAAACTGCGATATCGAGTTTTCGTAAACTCTTAAAGAGGCTGTATAGTCAGCGAATGTTGATGTGTGGATATTATTACATAATGGCATGTCTGAAGTACGTAATAAATATAAGTTGGGACTAGGGTTGTCGTTCGAATAAAAATTATTCGTATAATTTGAAAAATTTTTATAATTTTCGTTTGAACGAACAAAAATTTTTCAATTTAGAATAAAGAATTATTCGAATAATTTTTGTCGAATAATCGCACATTGACATAATTTTATTAATATTTTACATCTATCTCATAACTTTTTAAGTTGTTAATCCAATTAAAAAAATAGCAATTGCATTTCTACGGATTTAATCAAAAGCTTTAAGAATCGAATTAGTGAACGACCTATAAAATCATTAAATACTTTAATATTATTCCTGGGAATTTCTCATCCAATAACAGCTTTTTAAAGTATGTCACAAGAAGCGAAACAAGGGAGTACGCAAACACTTTGTGTTCACGATTATTTTGTGATGAAACTATTGCGGATGACCTTGACTACGATGAAGAATTGGTTGACATTTCTGACCCTGGGTCTTCACGTAGCAATATCCATTGCGGCAATTGCTAAAATTGATTGCGTTCATGAAAATTGTTAGCTGTGGACTGCGATTGCTATAAGTGGCAAACCATTGCGCAATGATTGCTCAAGTGATTGCTTGAGCAATTGTTGCCTATCAATCTGCTATCATTTCTCTTTTCTGTAGTCAGTGCATTTGCGAATTTGAATTTAGAAAACTTTAAAAACTTAAAAAACGCCTAATGGAGTGGAAAACCGAAGAATTATTTAAAATAATAAACTTTTATCAACAATTCCCATTTTTATGTGTATAAAATTGTAGCATATTTATACAACTTCTCACTATGAAAATTTTGAATTTGTGACGAAGCAATTTTACGTGTTCTAGACATAAAAGCAATCAGCAATCGAACTATCAAAACTCTGCTGACGTTTTTGCTTCTTCTCACTACGTGAGACCCAGTGTGAAGTAACTGATAACGTTTTATTAACTCATCTGAAAAAGTCTATAAAGCAAAAATTTTACTAACGCAAAAATCGTTGATCTTAGTGATGATGATGATCTAAACTACTTAGAAAAATCAAAGAAAGGAAACCACAAACTTGATGTGCTTTTTAATGGCATTTTAACCGTATCACCAACATCAACAATTTGCGAAAGAAATTTTTCTATTTGTTCTTTTATTAAAAATAAAACGAAGAATCTTCTACAAGCTAAAAAGCTGGACTGTCTGCTGTTTTTAAAAGATCATTTTAAACGATATCAATAAGATACTTAAAAATTTTTGTATATAAACGTACACACAAAAAAAGTTCTTAAAATAAAGAAAAAAACATATCTTTGTTTTAAAATTAAAAATTTTTGTTTGAAATGCTTAATGTGAAATGAAACATTAAAACAAAAAATTACAAAACTTAGTTGTATTTTAAAAAATGTTTATTCTTACTTTTAAAACTTCTTCTTTTGAATGAATTTCATTTCGAGGCGCATTAAATGTGTTTTTAAACTGTTGTAGCCATTTTATTAATTATTTTCTTCGCCGGCGATTTCGCTACAATACCGACGAAGGAGGGCGCTGTGATGTTCGCTAGCATACACTAGTATCAGAGAACAAATTGAAGGCTCTTCATAACAACGCTGTCAAAGTTAGTTTGCGAATAAACTTGCGGAAAACCAAACTAATGAGAATAAACACCACCCATACCACCTGTCTACATAACTCTCAAAAAGAACACCATAGAAGATGCACAAACTTTCTGATACCTGGCTGCACAATAACAATGAACAGCGGAGCAAACGAAGACGTTTCTACGCGAATCAACAGGGCCCGTCATGTCATTGTTAAAAAAAAGGACGGATATCATTCGATGTATCAACACATCTGAAGACCAAAGTATTCAACACATGTGTGAAACCCATACTCCTAAACGGGTGTGAAACTTGGGGTCTATCCAAAATTGACGTCCGAAGCACGAACCAACAGCCAATCCAGTTCGACATATTGAAAAGGAAACATGGATAGATTGGTCACTGCAGTATAACTCCCAAGCTGGACGTCCAAAAACAACTTGGCGCATCGCAACCGTACGTGAGCTGACTACTGCAGGTGGAACGATGCGTTAAGAACAGCACACAACTGAGTCCGTTGGAAGTCCTTAATTGGGACCGTTTGCTACCAAGCTGGAGAATAGCGGAACATCATCATCAAAGCGTATTTCTAATTCTGTAATATTTCGCGAATTTTCACCATATTTTTTTATAATTGCTAAAGACTTTTTATAGTGTTTGAGGTTTTTAATGTATGTTAGACGGCTACTTTCCGATGTAGCAAATGTTTTTGCAAATTTTCGTAATTTTCGGGATTTTTCAGAGTTTCTGACACTTCTTACAATTTTAAAGATTTAGATTTCTAATCAATATTAGAGCAGTTTTAGCGATTTCAATTAACTTTAGGACTCAAGCAAGTTCTATGTTTGCAAAAATTTAAGAAGTATTAGTTAAACTTTTTGGTTTTACTTGTAAATTAGTTTGATTAATAAAATTAACGATTAAGGGTTGCTTTTATCAATCATGACCACGATTAAGATATTAATCACGATTACTTTAATCATGATGAAAGATAATCCGATTGAAATATATAATCAATTAAGAAATTATTTGAATAATGCCAACACTGTTAATAACTTTTTGCGTGAGTGAGTTCATTATCATTCAAGAGGAGCGAAATAAAAAATTTTGCATTATTTTTAAATTATAATATCAATTTGGGCAATGATTTAATGACATCAGTCCTCTTTAATGTTAAGTAATTCCACATTTTTTATTGTAGGTTAAAGTTTAACGGACAGCTGGCTAAAAATATGGATGGAATAATTTCTTGAATATTCGTTTTAATCGCTGCTGTAGCAGCTCAACCACGTCCATCCTTACACATATATATGAGGGTAACTATTTATATTCTGAGCAGTTTTAGCAGTACAATTTTTCAAAAATTATTTATCAAAGCAAAAAAGAGGGGTTTTCTATACATTAAATAAATATCTCTTACGAAACTCCAATTTCAATCACTGACATTAAAGACGAAAAAAAGAAAGCAATTAGCATGTTATGAGGAATCTAAATTTGCGATTTGAGCAATTAGGCAAATTTACTAGACTCTTTTTATAAATCGTCTTTTAGGAAGAAAGTTCTTGTAGTTGTGTAGGGTTTCTGCGTCATACAAACAATGACTTTCTTTAAATATTCGTCTCTTTTGATACCCTTCAACACAAAATTATGGAAAGGGTATTTATAGGGTTGTTATTTCGTTTGTAATTTTTACAATATTTACTTGTGACCACATAAAGTATACTCTGGATCTTTATCTATCTATCTATCTATTATATAAATATGCCGAGACAAAATTTTATATCCCACTACATTCTTCTACATTCTTTTACCAAATGATAGACATTGTTGAGCTTTAGTGACGCGATTTTATATTATTTAAATCGGATCACTATTAAAGAAAAAAAAGCTCCTAAAGCTGATACCACTACAAAAACTTAACAAAGTAAATGTGCGTGTTTGTATGCAATTTTATTTTGTTTATGGTTTTTTCGATGTGGAAGGTAATGAGCAATTTGGTAGTTCTTTCTCTTTAAATGAATGCAACTAAAATAGGTATGCGTATAAATTGGCTGTCGAATTTCGACCACTAGGTAAACTCTAGTGTGTAGAAAGTCGGATACCCGATGTCTGCCGGTCTGTGCGATATTGAAATTAATTGTATAAAAGTCCCACATAACTTACAGCCCTAAGTGATTTATCGACCAGTTTAAAATTTGTCCGAGAATTTATTGTAATGAAATTCAACTAAATCGGACAATGACAGGCAGAGATACAGTGGAAGCCCGATTATATAGCACTCATATCATCTAATACTTTAGGTTTTATTTTTTCAAATACAAACACAAACACAAGACGCGAATCCATTTCGGCTTGTCTGCAGAAACACCCAGGGTCCAGGCAGGAATCGAACCTTGTGACCGCCAAAAAAAAACTTTTTTGTCCAATAAAATATTTAAATTGTAATTTTTTCTTTTATTTCTAAAAAGTACAGTGTGTACGCAAAAAATTCTATATATTGGTGGAAATTATTAATCTGTCTGATTTTCCCAACAATATTATTTTACTGGCAAAAAAACCTACATGTAACTCTGGATCACCGAATATTTCATCATCATCATTGATGGCGCTGCGATCCATATTGAATATTGGCCTCCCGTAAAAGTTTGTTCCATTTATCTCTATTTTTGACAATAGTTCTTCGATTTCTACAGATAACTTGTAACGCACTTTTTTCTACATTGTTCACCCACCGCATAGTGGTTCCAATTAGAAAAAAAAAGAGTAATAAATCTGTATCTTTTAAACTTGCGATCCGTTTACAAAACAATGTATGTAGGAATCATAGAAGAGGACCTAAGCTTTAAGGATTTTCTAATTTGAAGCACGTCGTTGAAACATACGGTGAGCTACAGGGTATCAAAGTTGACTACCTCGGGCATAAAAAATTTGGTTGGCTTAATAGCTTTTACAAATATTATATGATTTTAACAAATTTACGATTTTTGGCAACAGAAGTTATTTGTCGCGTTCATAAGACACAACAGTTGAGTATTTGCTGACATTTTTTCCATCATAAATTTTTTTCGCTACAAAAGGTGTGTTCATTTACTTTACTAGTAAAAACTAGCAACGAGAGAGTAACAAGAAATTTTCCAAAATTACTCTCAAAAATGTGAAAAAGTAATTGAACACTTTACTTGCACAAATTTGCAAGTTAAAGTAGTGTTGTAATGTATACGTATATGTATGATTACTCAGTAACTACTTCTATATTTTTGGATAAATTATATTATTATTATAAAAATAATGGGATTATGGTCATTTATATTCAGCATTGTAGTGACTGACGTTTTTCGAGAACGGCTTGTAATAGAATAGTAAAAAGTTTTGCAATTTTATTTAATCAAGTACTAGGCGTAGTCGAAATACGCTAAGCACGATAAGGGTGATTAGCTACTTTTGAATGAAATGAATGAATAAAATATATATTTTTAATTAGTTTATACGTTATAACAGCATGACTACACATTGCATTTTTATTTCAAACATCGGAAATAGCGACAGAATGAGGTCGCAGAAATGTTTATTTCCAACTATGTGTTTAATTTTCCAAACGATTTTTAATGCGATTGTTTTAATGCGTGTTAGAATAAGCATGCGTTAATAGATATTATTATTTTGACACCTTATTGCATTATTATTATAATAATTATATAATATTAAGTATTTTTTTAATGTGATTTTATGAAGAACTATTTATGCAAATAAACACTAATAAGAAACGCGCAAGCAAATGTGAGTTGAAAGTATAAGCCTCATATTAATTGATGTAATAAATAAAATAATAAACAGCCGGCAAAAAACGGGTTAAATATATTTTTTAAAGGAAACAAATTCAAGCAATTTTCATTTTCATTGTAATAAAAAAGCTTTATCCAAAATAAAATTTCATGTTGCTGCCAGCATTAAACCCCAAAAGCAGTATAAAAGAAATTTAATAAATTATGTGTTAATTTTAATTTATTTGCAAATATATATCTGAACTAATTGAATTATTTGCCTGCTTATTGTAAATTACCGAGTAGCTAGGTACTCATAACTAAAATAACAGCTGGTCTCTCTGTTTCCTGGAACATCCTTTGCCACTGATGTACCAGATACTCTGTTGCTTAGCTCAATTCCATTACACATCTTATTTTTCTTCTGTTGTTCCTAAGTTAAACAAAAATAAATTTTTTATCTTTTTAATACTTTTTATCGTTTTAAAAGTTTACATTTACTTACAATTTCTTAAATTTTCCAAAATATTTTTATTTTCAACTTAATTTAGAAATATTATTTTGTAAACACAAACACAAAACAATTTTTTGAATAATTATTGCAAGTAAAAATTTTACTTGTAAAAACTTGCAAGAATTTTTCTGTCTATAAATTTTTTACGCTCTTTCGACGCTCTCTCGTTGCAAATTTTTCGGGTTAATGAAAGCTTTCTAGTAACAATTGTTACAAATTTTTAGTAATTGAACTCAGCTATTTAGTCAACATGTTGTTGACATCTGAACAAGAGAGTAATGCGCTTTTATATTCTAATGCAACGCCGTTTTGTTAGGTGGCGACTACAAATTAATTTGTTAAATTTTGCATAAAAAATGCGATAAAGTGACGAAAATAAAGAAATAAAATTAAAATACTAATTTCATTAAATATACGTGGGTTTATTATGATGTCTATTTACATTAATTACCAAATTAGTTCAGTATAAGGTTTAAAGATTTTTTTGAATATAGTGCCGGCTTAGCTTTGAAATTTAAATACTCTCGGCGCAGGTTTATAATTTTATTGGAGTATTTTGCTGTACATTTTTATGTTGTGAATATTAAATTTGTGGTGCAGATTTAACATTAAATTGGAAAATTCCTGTCAAGAAAAACTTCATAGCAAATTCTGTGTCGTCCATACTTTTTAGTATAAGCTAAACTAACGCGACCATTGATACATTAAGAAATCATCCCAGTAAAAACTTTGATGCCAAAGTAATGAGTTAAAATTCTAACAAACATACGAATATACTTTTCACTACTTCTACTTTGGCGTTTTCACTCATTACTGTAACATGCCGATGTAATTTTAGGCAAGTGCTTACCATCTGTAACTACAAATAACGAATTAAAAATGCCAGTACTTTAAAGTCATTGAATACGCAATACAATACAATTTAATGTCTGTCTTCAGTAATGAACTCGTGCCTTTGAAGGAATTCTTGTGCTTGATGTCAAATGTTTGGCTCACGGGTCTATTGTATAACTACTATAGTACGTGGTAAAAACTTATTTTTACAAACACATATGTCATTAAGAAAAACATGATTTCGCCAAAGGCATGTTTATTGCTTACTTACTAGTAAGTAGTTCTATAACTACTGTAAGGTAATGTACTCGTTATGAAGTATGTGTGGAAGAGCATGTTGTTCTTAATAGAAATAATTACCAAGATTTTGCTGGCATATTTATGTAAAATAAACAATAAAAAATCTTCCTCAGACAAACGTGTAAAGAAATTATAACATTTTGAAAACAATTGAGAAATTTTCGAAATATGAAATTCTTGCGAAACATTTTTTTTCTATTTTCATCATTGTGCCCCTCGCATTCATGCAGAAATGACCATAAACCATTTCCATCGGGTAGAATATTTGAAACAAATTTATAATTTAATGTGAAATTAACTGAAAAACTTTGGTTTTATTTTAGTTTTAGTTTTGTGCATCTCTCACAAAAGTTTAAAACTTTTAACTTCCGTTATGCTCTAATTGCACAACGAATACGAATACAAGCAACAGCATCTTCAACATTAGTAGTCGCTTGAGTGCAACGCAAACATCATCGTAAAGTTCATTAGTGGCAACAGCTAAGTTGCTTGTTTATTTGGTGGAAATAAGATTTAGATTCAAGATTTTTTTTAAATGTTTTTGTTTTAAGCAGGATGCAGAAATGAAATAGGTAGAATTTATTTTTGAAATATAATTCTAAGTTTGTTGGAATATTGATATTTTTAAAGCTTCTTGAACAATTGGGTTTTCTATGGAAAGTTATTTATTTTTTAATGGTTGGGAGCTCTTTTATTTCAAGTTTCAATAATAATTATTCATATCTTCATAGTTGAAGAACGATTTTGTTTTTCAAGTTACGGTGGGTGGTGAAGCTCCTAAAAGACTTCACTGGAAAACTTTTAATTAAATTGTTTCAAGTCATTCGAGAAATTATTTATGTTGGATTAATATTAAGTAATTCTTGTATTATTTTCTGATAAATAATATAAGATTGTATAAATATGACTTGGATTTGCATATAACCCGAATCACTTATAAAAGTAACGAAATGCTTTAAATAAATACACATTAACACAGCTGAATGTGTGTTGTGGAATCCAAAAACAAGTTTGTTGAGTTAAGTTCTGTCTGCTGTGTTGGAATTAATTAACTTTCCTTTGTTCCTATGTCCATTTTATTCTGAATAGATTGTAAGGAACTTAAGCCTAAGAAACTACTTTGAATGTTTGCTTGCTGGCTTAAGTGCATATACTGATGAGAGGAACTTTTCGCTCTGGAGTATGGTATTCAATAACCTGCCCAACTTAACTTGAAATAGTTTCGCTAATGAAATATCATACTTCTTTTAACGAAACATTGAGAGAATTAAATGGGGAATGCTTACAATTTATTAAACTACTTATACTTACCTTCGTTCCGCTGCACTATTCAAAAATACAACTTTAACATTTGATTAATTTTTGTTCACACAATTTTGTAAGTAGCCTTGGCATTATGCCCAACTTGTTTAATTGCAAAATTAATTCTGTTTCAGTAAAAGTTTCTACATGAAGACATTATTTTTTCATTACAAAATTGCTTTGCAAATTTTGTAGTTGAAGCACATCTTCAACGCAGTTGCAAGATCATTCTCGCATTTCTTTACACAATTATTCTCCTCTAATAAGCATCTGGACTTGTGTGTCTGTTTGAATTTAGATAGTTACTTTGGCATTAAATATGTATTAAGTTTTCATTTTCATATTATTTTTAAGCTTCAAATCAAATGCAAGCAGTGTGAAAACTATCAACTAAACACAAACAAAATAAATGCGTGTTGGATGTTGTGCTAAAACTGCTGCAAAATGAGTTCTCCTAGTGGACTGGTAAATATACGGATGGTTATTACTCATGCTGCTGCCGCTGCTGCATATTATGGAAAATTGCAGCAAATATGAATGTAAATTGAAGTTTTTTCATTTCAATGAATATACGTACGTACACCGGAGAATGTTTTGACGGTGTAAAAAATTTAAAGATTGTGAAATTTATTGAAATTGTAATATTTTTTTAGTGAAACAAGGACGATGAAGATTTTCCAAAAACCATATATAACTTTCGGACCAATATATAATTATGTTAATTTTAAAGTTTGACATTTTTGATCCACAAGTGCTATATGTTTTGTTTACAGTGAGTTCAGAAAATTAAATTGACAAAAAAACTAAAACTTAAGAAAATGTTTTCGTTGGATTGTTTTTCATCTCAATAAGAATGTGTCGATGAACTCTGTTCTTTATGTCGGGATAAAGCGCCCTCAATTTAGCACAATGAATTTAGTCGTGGTCGCGGTTCCGTCGCCGACGAATTCCGTGAAGATCGTCTAAAATCGGTTGTTGAGCTACAAAACTTTGATGCAGTGCTAGATCGTCATGTGACATATTTTGAATAAGAGGCATCCTTGCACATTAGTTCCACTTCAATTTACGATTTTGCATGAATACTTAGTTGTATTTATCAATCGCTCAAAAAAAGGCTCGCGTCAAGTCGTATAAGGAAATGATTAAAAAGTTCAACCGTGGTCCTTCAAAAGACGTGTATAAAATCGTGACAAATGACGAATCATGGATTTATGCTTATTTCGGCTCATAAACATAAATCCATCGTGTGGGCTTTCCAAGACGAGCTAAATCCAACAAAAATTGTTCGTGGAAGAACAGCAAATGATCGCCTGTTTCTTCGGTCGAATGGGTCATGTGGCCACTGTTCCGCTTAAGCAACGTAGAACTGTCAACTCTGAGTGGTACAAGACCATTTGTTTACTGGAAGTCTTCGGAAAAATTCGTAATACTAACCTCCGAAGACGAATCATTCTTCATCATGACAATGCGAGCTCTCACACATCTCCTTAAACAAGTGAATTTTTGAGCAGTCAAAACATCGAGTTGATGACTCACTCTCCATATATACCTGACTTGGCACCCAATGACTTCTTGTTCCCGAATATCAAAGGTAAAGGGCGTAGTCAACGATTTACGAGCGTCGAAGAAGCAGTTGAAGCGTTCACAAGCAATGTTTTGCAGGTGTCTCAAGAAAAATGGAAAGACTGCTATGACAAATGATTTGAACGAATCGAAAAGTGTAACGATCGTCAAGGGGAATATTTTGAAAAACAGTAAAGCCAACACCATTTAAAAATGTTTGTTATTATTTGTTATTCGTGAAATATAAATAGTAGACCTCGTACAATCCTGGCAAAGTTTCTGAAGGCCCCAGGTCTTACAAAGCAGAACTCAAGCCTGTTTGTAAAAGTTTATATATGAACAACAATAAATTTTTTGAGTTTTAATTCAAAGAAAGCTTCTAAATTGCTTAAGAATGTTCTGTAAAAAAGTGATAGTCATGTAAACCAAAGAGTACCAAATATTAAGTTCGTGCAAATACGAAAAACGGTCAAAAATTCAGGACTGAAACAAAATTCACTTAAATCACATAATAAGCAACCTACTAAAATCAGGAAAAAGTTTCCAAATCTGTTAAAAATCTTTTAATGTTAAACGGGTTCCTGCTGGACCAATGAAAGCTGGTACAGTACGAGTGTTAAAATTTTTTACGTATTTGCGAATACGAATATGTGCGGCAATATTCGGGAGTACGACTGCGAACGAATAATCAATTTTGTTTGATTTTGACTTTTCAAATTTAATTAAAAACATCTCCCATTCAGACCAATAATTCACTTTTTATTTTTCATTATCTTATTATTTCAATCATTCGTTTTGTAAATAATTTTTTTATAAATTGAATAGTTTTTGTTTCCTTACTTTTGTTTTGGCGATTACTAAATTTTACTAGAAGAAATTTCTGCTGTAAAAATTTTTAAATATTGAGCCATGAACTGTCAATTTACGCTCTCAATTTGTGTTCTCATTTACTGTATTTTAGGTAAACGAACGCAATTTAGTAAAATGCAGCAAAGTTCAGTAAAAAATTTTAAAACTTTTGGGTACTCGAACGCACTTACGAGTATAGTCAACATATTGTGTTTAGCGCTTTTATACTCTAATGCAACGCCATTTTGTTAGCTGACGGTTGAAAATTAATTAGTTAAATTTTACGTTACAAATGCGTTAACAAAGAAATAAAATTAAAATGCTAATATATAAATAGGCAAAGAAAAAATGTATAGCTCCCTTTTTCTCCTTTGTTTGCCAACCGATTTTCGCCATTCTTTTACCAAATGGTAAACATTGTTGAGCTTTAGTGACCCGATTCTATATTATTTAAATCGGTTCAGTATTAAAGGAATAAAAGGCTCATAAAGTTGACACTACTACAAATGCTAAAAATACACACGTACACGCATTCACTTATGTAAGTATTGGTTCAAGCAAATCGATGAGAGTGTTTAAGAGTACCTACATACATACGAGTATGTACACGAGTAATACGTAATTAGGTAGTTTTACTGTTTAAATGAATGCAACTAAAAAAGGTATACGTTTAAACTGGCGGTCGAATTTAGACCACTAGGCGTACTCTAGTTTCATTAAATATACGAAAGCTTATTATGGTGTTTATTTATTTATTATTTTATATATATATTTATTTTAATTATATATTTATATAAGATTAAAAGATTTTTTTTGAACACAGTGGCGGCTTAGCATTAAAATATATATAGATACAATCGGCGCAGGTTTATCATTTTCTTGAGTGTTTCGTTGTGCATTTTTATGTTGTGAGTATTTGATTTGGGGTTCAGATTTTAAAATAAAAATGGAAAATTCCTGTTAAGAAAAACTCCATTAGAAATTCTTTGTTGTCCATACTTTTTAGTATGAGCCAAATTAATTAATTTAGCAAATCTAAATTATTTCATTTGCAGCATTTTTATTTCTTTTCAATTGTTTACATTAATCAGCTGTTCATTATCCAATTATTTCTTCAAGCATTTTCTAAGACGTCGCTGTTGGGCTCAACAGTTACGAACTGTTTCACAACTGTTGAGCTCAACAGCTACGTCTTATGAATGCTCCCAATGAAAGTATTTAATAAAGCAAAGCGATAATACATACAATCTTAATTATGTATTTAAGAAATTTACAAGTTTACTGAATGGTTAATTTTAAATTATATTTATAAAAAGAGCAGAAAGACGGAAACACTAAGACATATCAAATTAAAAATTAAAAAGTGAGACTGATGTGGAAGTTTATTAGTGCCCGATCGAACGCAAATTTTTGGACCAAGTACGAACCGAAAGTACACTATATTTTTTAGATCGAACTTGAGCGCTGAACTCGAAGCCGGTTCTTACTTTCATTATATAGAAATGATTTATAGTATTTGTTTTCTAATATTGTTAACCTTTCTTTGTTTTTATTTTGTAATTTTTGGGCTTTTAAGAAATTATTTAAATTTTTTTTGGTTCTTAATTCAATAAAAACATATTTATTCTTGATGATATACAAAAATTTATCCAAAGATCGGTCTTCGGCGCAAAATATTTCCGAACAAGAACGTTTGAATTTATTTTGCTAAATGTGAATCACAAAACTACTGCATAAATCCCTCTACACAGTACTCATCAGATCTAAGGTTCACTCTTTATGAAGGTTCCCTCTTTATGAAGGTTCCCTCTTTATGAAGGTTCCCTCTTTATTAAAGCATTTCTGCTCTCACCTATCGAATAGTTTTCTAAATTATGCGTGCCCTCTACCGCGAGTCTACTGTATTTTCAATATTCTTATTCACAATTTGAGGAGTTCAGACTGCAGACTACTGTCTACTCTGTATTAAATAAGAAGAATTTTTTAAGATATTTATTTCTAATGGATTAATTGATTAAGCGATTATTCAACGATACATATTTAAAATTTTTACTTATTCGATCATTCAATACAAAGTCTTTATTTAATCGAACAACGTTTAATCGATTGGGCACTTTAGATTATATTGTTACCTTTATTCCAAAAAAATAAGCATTTGTTTTTAATAAAAAAAATATACAGGAGTAGGAGATATCTTAATAGACAACTTTAGTATAATTTTCAACAATAAAAACTGTGCACAAGTGTATGTTTTATATTTCTTATATTTCTATAAATGTATGTAACATTTTTTATACTTCTTTTCTTTAGTTTTTTGTCTAATACTTAATAATTTTTTGTATGTTAGATGCGACTAAATAAAGGTAAAGATATGTATGTATTTTCTCTACAATTGGCTTTACCGAACACACTTATTTTACCAGTTTCATTTGTTGATTTTTATAGAATTTTGCGTACACAGAGTTCTTTTTGTACTACAAACTTAACTCAAGATGCAATTCTGAAACTGAAAGGGTCAGTTTTAAAATAAGAAATACTCAAGTTTTCATGTAGTGACGGATAACATTAAATTATTCTAAAATTTTTAATAAAAAAATTTAGGTGTTCTTGTATAAATTAAGTGGAAAGATGTTATCTTAAAAGTTTTTTATTGATTTGACTTAGTTAAAATTTTTAAATTAATTAATTTATGCAAAATAATATGGAGTATCATAAACTTGAATCAATAAGAAGTGTTCTTAAAAGAAGGGAGTTTTTAAATACAGTACAATCGTTCAATATATTCCAGAAAAGATTTTTCTATAAATTCATAAGAATTATTGGGCTGCTGTCCATAAGACCAATTTCTTAATTTGAAGTTAAATTTATATTTTTAATTTAATTTTAATGTATTTCAAGGATATTTTATGAACTGAGATTGAGTTTATGTTTTACTCAAATATACCTCAAACTTTTTTTAGTGCACTATTCTCAATAGCAGCTCCCTTAAGTAAATTGATGTATAATTTTTTTCTTCATATTTTTCTTAATCGGTAATAATTTTTTCTTCAACATTTTAAAATTTTTTTAAATATTTAAAGATTTATTAAATTTATTGTTTGAGACATGCGTAGAACTACAGCAGTATTTTCAAAACGGTTTTCCCACTTTAAAAACTTATTTGTAAATCTAAAGTGGCTTTTCCCGCACTTAAAACTTATTTGTAAATCTAAAGTGTAATTTTCAGCACGATAATGACCCATTGCGCGATCCGCGAAATTATGGACTCAGAGCCAAAGGGTTGACGTCCTTGAATGTCCATCATACTTGCCCAACCGAGAACGTATGGGAATGCTTGGCTAAGGAAATGTATGAATCCAGAAAACAATTCAACATAAAAACTGAGAATATTTTGAATAAAAATTTCAATAACTCAATTGGCTCAGATAATATTTAAGATTAACGGTCAGTGAAAGGGGGTTCGCTAATCTGATGACGCGCAGTGTATACATACAAACCCAGTGAAAAATTCATTTTCAAAAACTTCTTTTTGACTACTCAAGAAGTTATTATTAAAAACATGAATTAATTTATCTTCTACAAAATTTTAACTGATTTCCAATTTTTGCAAAGCGAACCTTGCAAGTCTTGCATGCTACCGATGAAGAAGAAATCGCCTATTTGGAGCAACAATTCAAAGTGCTGTAAAATGAGCTAAATTATGCATCAAGTCGGAAGTTGGATATTTGAGCGATATAATTTTTTTCAATTATTGTCATGAATTTAACACTCTCAAATTGTCTTTTTCTGAAAATAGCTAAAATAATAATAATAATTAGAACAGTTTTTGATTTAAACCAAAAGCTTTTACGAATATTTTAAAGCTCTTGTGCAATAATTGGAATTTCCATACATACATTGAACATTATAAAATTCTTGCAAAACTACTGTCATCTTTTTAAAGATTTTCAATTCAACACAAAAACACAAAACATTTTAATTCTATTAACTTTTCCAACTCTGTTTGTAGCAAAATGCAATCAATAAAAACAAAACAAAAAAAGGTAAAAGCAAATTGAAAGTATGAATGTGACAATGTGATCAGAATCTTGTTGCTGAAATAGATTTAGCTACCGAATAATGTAATTTTGGAAGAAAGAAGAACAAATTGCACAATAAGTATCAACGAATTTTTGGGCTCTTTTTTCATAAATAGAATTGAAACTTTTGTGCTTTTCCTAATTGGTCACCGTAAAATTAAGTGAATTTGTCACAAAGCAAATCTGTCGAGAAATTTTTCGATTGAATTGTGTGAAATGAAACAAAAATGCCATTAAATGATACAAACAGCTGTTTTTCTCACTGTGTCGGTAATTTTTTTTGCGACTAATAGCTGTCACATATGCAAATTACTCGCCAATTTACAAATAAACAGTGTCTTTAAAATTTTTGCGAGAAAAGCTGCCGCTTTCAACTGTCAAATATGTATACTCGCAAACAAAAACACGGTGAGATAAAATTTTAAAAATACAAAACATATTCAAAATGGAAAATGTAATGAACAATAATACGGAAAAAACAACAACTTCTTTGTTTTATTTTTAAATTCACTATTTTTTATATTTTAAGACAAATTTTTCATAAAAATTTTCCTTCAAATACATTTAAAACCTAAATTGTTTTTTTAAAAATACGGCCGTAAAAATTTAGTTGTTATTTGTTTGTAAATATTTTGTCAATAGCAAACATTAAAGTCGCAAAATATTTTGTACAGCCAACGGTTGTATTTTCGCCGCCGTCGTTGAAATTTTTTAATGTTAGAAGATTTTGGTCGCCGTCAACGATATTTGTGATTAATTTCGTTCTCAAAGTATAAAATTTCACTTCAGCTTGGAGTTGTATATAATGATATTTCTAACGTAACGACGTAACCTCCTTTGATAGTTTTCGACATGAGTTACAGGATCACTTTTTCCTCACTTTTCGAGAAACAATGAAATATTTTGTTTCACATCTTTTCGATGCGAGAATTTTTCGCTAAAGTTACAGAACGTGGGTACAGGTAGTCGCAAAATAATTTGGCTTGGCAAATATCATTCTTGGATGTCAAAATAAACTGTTTTAGGTGAATTTAAAACCAGAAAAATATACCAAAAAGCACATTTTGACAATGAAAAATTATAAAACACATGTCGAGTTCACCTGTTATGAATTCACCTAGTGTTTGTCATTTTTCATTAATAATAACATACAGATGATTTAAAAATTTCTTTTCTATGAGTACCAGACGCAACTTTAGCTTATGCTTGCGGAAGCAATTTCGAATGAAATAAAATAATTTAATTTTAAGATGCAGCGATATAAATATGTTTATTAGATATTTTAATCGTTTGAGAGCGGTTGCAGAGCCGCAAAATGTTGCAGTAGTGTTTTGCAAGCATAAAATTGTCTTCCATGCCGATTCACCATAAGAATGTGCAAAAAGATGGCACTTTAACGTTTGGTTATTTTTAGACGAAAACTTTAAAGCGCTAATACATGACTCACTCTACCAGAAGACGTTGGACGAAGTTTGTTATTTTGGATAAAGCTTGATTTTGTTGTGCAGTGTAATTAGGGAGATTTTTTCATCAATTAAAGCAAAAATCAATATTCAGACAATTGTTTAGTCACGTTTTTTTTTTTGACATTTCCTTTTCTTGGGGCTTGCAATTTAATTATATTTTCTCGCGTTGTATTTTAAGGAAATAAAATAGTTATATGAATGCAACACAAGGTTAGGTTAGGTTGCACAGGCCGCTAGCTGCAAGCAGCCGGCCCATTTAGGTTCAGAAAAATAGGTTTCTTTGTGATGCCTAAAAACACAAACTTTTTTACACAAGTGTACGAAATTATTGTTCGGTGTAGCAATAAATGGATAACTTCATTTAAAAAGATCAGGTATAACTCAGTGATAGTTGTTAAGACTGGAACTTTTCTTTCTCAATAGAACTTGAATATGTTTAAGTTATAGATTTTAGTTCAGAATCCTTCAAATCGGTTAAAGTTGGTGAGCATAGCAAGGAGTTTAAGGTCTTTCACACTAGAAGTGGTTAAATTCGCTTCAGAGTAGTGAAGTTTGCAATTAAATTGAACCTCTTCGCAGACAATATTATGAAACATTTGCTGTTCGCAGTTTTGTTTTCAAAGTTTCATATAAATCTAAGCAGTTGCTATAGATTGATTAACATTTATTTTGCTATCGGCCCCATTGTTTAATATGATTTTGATTTAGCATCTCTCAACTTAAATATATATTTTTGTTCATCTGTTTGATAAAAACAAAATCAAAACAGAATAAAATTGTGCTAAGAAAATTACATAAATTTAATTCCTTAAGATTTCTTTCTTTAGTTTCAGTTTAATTCTTAAATTTTTTGTTTTCTTTAAAAACATTTTCCATAATATATTGCTTAGCTGCTTTATGCATTTAGAAAAAAAAAAATAATATAAAACGATTTTTCTTTTTTTTTTAATATGTTTAAAAATTTGTAAAATGAATGTTGCACTATTTTTTTTTCTTGAATTGAATACTTTTTTCTTTTACTTATTTTCTTACTGCAATATCATTTTGTAAAGAAGAAATAAAGTTTATACCGACATAAATCTCTTGTGGTTTAGTTTGTCACGAAATGAAAATGTAGTTTGCGAATAAATGCAACATAACGATGCAGTAAATAACAAATTTTGCTTTCCTTTGCTTTCGATGATCTAGATACACAAATGCTATATTTAAATTTTCAAGTTTGTCATAATTATTGTATAGAGGGTCCTTCTGGATACGAAAGTGAAACTGATGATAAGCAATTTGCACGATTCAGGAGATTTGCAAAGGAAGGAAGGAAGCTAGTAGCTTATAGCCAGTATTAACAAATGACAATTGAATGTGTATGTATGTATTTTTTAGAAAAAATTTATGGGTGTAAAAGCGCTAAAAACCTTCTTAATTTTTATAATACAAACTTAAAGGCGTAGGTAGTATCACATTATTTAGATGTACAGCTGGTGCGTCATTTTGTAGAGCAACTTATTATTAATTCTGGCTCTTAAAGTTTGTGTTTCATCGTCATATTATTCTACTTGAAAAATATTATTTAAAACAAACTTTTTTAAAACAAAAAAAGAGCAATTGCAAAATATATGACAATATAATTGATAGAAAATCTCTCGTGAAACCCTCAGTTAATGCATTTCTATGCTTCATCAGCATTCTTATTTAAAACTTTATTTCTTAAAAAATAGTATACTAAAAGTAGCAAGTAACTTAACTAAAATTTCATTTAGCTCCATAAGATGTTGAGAAAACGTTCCCAATATTGAACATTTTCTAAGTTTTGCTTTGAATAAAACTTTATGTGGGTTTGTTAAAAAGAAAAAGCCTTATAAACCAGAGCTAGGACGCTCGATGTTTTGTTGGATGAAATATTAAAAGGGTAAACATATATAATAGCAACATGTAACAAATGTCGTAAAAATGTGTTCTCAGTTCACAATTTTCAGAGAGATGTTTTGACATTTTCATAGGAGTTGACATTTTATAAGGTCACCAAATACATATTCCTCGTTTTATATTTATGATTATGAGATATTTTATATTAACATACAAAATGGAAGAGAATGATCTCTAGAATTCCAAAAAAAATCTTCAGCTTGTGTGGAAAAGAATTGAATTCGAAAAATTTAAAATTTGTTTTATTAAAACGTTTTATAATAAAATTTGTATAATTAATATTTATACGCAATTTTTTTGAACTGTACGGGCTTGAGTTGAAAGTTATTATTTTGGCTTGAGTTCAATATTTGAATTAACAAATTCTTCTTTTTTTGGAACATTTAGTTATTAGAATAGCAAAAAGTTCTGCAAACATATAATTTCAAATATTGAACACAAGCCAAAATAATAACTTCCAACTTAATATAGATAATTTTAAATTAAAACTTTTAAAATAGTTAAAGTAAAATACAATTGAACAACTCCAAAAATACGCAGCGCAAAGTCATGAGTTGAAATGCTAGCATAGGTTACGTTGCACAGGCAGCCAGTTTCAAGCAAACGGCCCACTTGGATCCGGAAAAATAGGTCTCTTTGTTATACCTGATGTGGATAGTGAAAAAGCAATTCCCTCCTATCCTATGTTGTGGTTGGTGTTGAGCCAACCCGTTTTTCTAATAAACTGGTTTATTCTTTTCAGATTGCATTCCGTAAGGTCTGCGAGTTCGGGTAAAATCGAGTTACCTAGATAAGTGGCTCTAAGATAAGACAGAGCTGGACATTGACAGAGGAGGTGCTTGACAGTTTCTTCCTCCTCCTCATTTTGATAACTTCTACAGAAGTCACTGAAAGAGAGATTCAATATATTTGCATGGGCATCTATGAAACAGTGCCCTGTTAGGACTGCCACGAGTATATGCAGCGGATGTAGAGGCATCCCCAGTATGATGTCAGATTTAGCTTAACTATATTGGGGCCAAGTTGATCTGGGGACTGCACATATGGATTCATTGAACCATCTAGATTGTGCTATCCCTATTAGTTTGTGCTGTATGAGGATTTTACAGCTTTTTAGTAGGACTCCAACTAGCCGGCCGGTGTTCTGTTCTTGCAAACGAGAGCCTTCCTTGGCTCGCTTCCGCAATTATATTAAAATTATGAGTTCTAATGCTAACAAAAATATGAAGTTCATACTTTTGAACACTTTTACTTTTTCGTTTTAACTTATTATTTTAACATTGCGATGTCAATGGAGGCGGATGCTTAACACCCTAATTTTCAAATTGCAGCATATTATTGCTCTTTGCTCTATTGCGAAACTATTTTATTACGCAATAAAAATTAAAAACTCATAAACTCACGTACAATTAAAAGAAACACATTCTTTAGCCGGGCTTAAGACTACCGGTATGATAACATATCTATTTATATTATTAATAAGCTTTTTTTAGATCCCTTTCACGGCCGTAATACTTAACCGATTTTGGAAAGATTTATATGTTTTTAAACGGATTTTTACATAGCTGTGCACAATCTTAATTTTATTTAAATCGATTCGATATTTAGGGAGCTACAAGCGTTTAAATTTGCTACTAACACTTGCACACTTATTACACATGCATGTACGAATATCAGTTTTAATTTGAAAAATAAACAAAGTGTGCATGTGTGTTTGTCCAATTTGCATTTGCATAAAAATGAGTCAGAGTTTTAAGTTTTTTATTTAGAATGTTTTTAGTTTTTGTATATTATCGTATGTATTAATATTAATTTCTTGAATTCGGTCGATTTAGTCGGCCGCTGGATACACTAGTTTTTACATAGTTTACATATTTTTTAAGAGAAGTTTTTATTTTTATCGCGAGAATAAGAATAATTTGCAAAAAAAAAATATAATATATTAATATATAAAACAACTGCACAAAAAACTCAAAAACTTGGAAAAATCATGTGGGCATTTCTATTGTGTCGAACGTGACTTTCAAACACATTTAATTGGCCCTCCAAATGGTGGCGAGGTAGATTATGGTAAATTTTTCGTTTTGAAGATAATTGCAAAAAATGATGGCATTCGCAGGGAATAACAACAGAAGTGGGTTTCGGGAGCAGCAATACAAACACCGATTTCAACGAAATCTGAGACAATATTTCAATGTGACTAATTTTAAAATTATGTAATCGCTGTATCTTGAAAATGGTTTAGATTTTATCGAAATATGCTTTACACTTTTTTAAATTTAATTTTAATTGCTGTCACACGGCACATGACGTTTCTGTTATTTCTGTTGTTGCTCTACTTACGAAATTTCAGATGAACGAGCTTGGAAAAAATGTGAATGTGATTTATATGTAAAAGTGTTAAAATAGCCAAAAAATTAGCTCAATAACTTAATAAGAAAAAACTTGAAGAAAGCACTCCCATAGTAAACGAAATTCCAAAATCAAGTGTCGAAAATTATTAAAAATTTAAAACACTACAAAAAATAAAAAAACTGAAAATTGCGAAACAAAAAAACGAGAAATGTTTTAAAATATAATTAATAAATAAATAAATAAATAAAATAAAAAATAAAAATGTTTGGCTTGAGTTTAAATATGAGTTTACCCATTTCTTCTTAATTTTTAAGAAATTGTTTTTGGATAAATGAATTATTTTATTAAGAGAATACTTTTATTTGAAACAACTTATTCAACAGACCAGCAGAACGAATCAGTACTGATTTCGAGGTCGCTACACCATCTCATCAGCGTTCTTTGTTCGATTTTACCACTTTTGACGGTGGATACTAGTAACTAGAAATATCAACTATTTAACCGTATTATTTAACGAATTAGAATACGAAAAGTGCAACTTATTCATTTCTTACAAGTTAAATCAATTTCGGTTTGTACGAAATTCCATCTCTGATGATTAGCTATTCCAAATCTTCCATACTATCTCGCTTTTTCCAGAGTCATTGGCTCTGAGATTAAGCAATTTTTCAGATTTGAACTCAAGCCAAAATTTTCATTTCAATATAAACCTTAAAACAGTTCAACAATTACGTATAAATATTAATTATTAAAAAACGAAGGCGCCCGTGGTTGAATACTAAGAAAGTCAACTACAAAAGATAAAAATGACTCTGGAAAAAGCGAGAGAGTATATTGATTGATTGAGAGAATAAATTGTTTCAAATAAAATTACTCTCTTAATAAAATAAAGAATTTTTTCAAAAACAATTTCTTAAAAATTAAGAATAAATGGGCAAACTCAGATTTCAACTCAAGCCAAAAATTTTCATCAACAATTGACGATTAAAAAATTAGCACGCACATTTTTCTTTCTGTTGTTTTTATTTTATGTACAAGTAAGTATAAATATTTGGAAATTTTTAAATTTAATTTAATTGTTGTCATTAGGAAAGCACCAAGACTTGACACTTTGTCACGTTTTGTGAGTAAAAAATAGTTCGTGTGTAATGTGTTTCTCAACACTTTTCAATCTGTGATGAAGCAAATAAAAAAATTTAAGCATATCATTGTTTTTACTAACAGTTGGAGTAGCGCACAACAAAGTAGCCTGCAGGATTCCCGATTTAAAATTAAAACAATTCTTTCAGCAAAAAGTAATTTGTGTGTATTAAATTTCTAAGAGTAAATTGTTTATCAGGGTATGAATGATTGTTTAATAACTTAATTTTCAACAGTTCCTGAATTGCAAACGTAAACTTTAATTATTCTTTAAGTTTTTCTTTTATTTATTTAGCACTTCTAATTTATCTTGCTGGCATGTAATCAATACTAAATTTAAAACAATATTTATTCTAACACAATTTTCGTAGTTCTAAGCGGTTTTTACAGAATTACCAGTTAATTACTCAAGTTATTTGTTTCTGTTATTTGTGGTCGAATACTCAAACATTTGACCTTCTTGCCCATATCTTCTCTTATAAGTTCTTGTTGTAAATGTATGCTATTGTATAAAGATCTACATTAAATGGTATTTCGTATCTTGAAATTAATTTGAAGCAACTGCATACTTTGAAACTATCTTTCTATATTTTCAATTGAACACTTACATTGATCCAAACTTATAAAGAAGTACAAGCATACATGCAATTTGGTTACAATAATAGTATCAAACCACAAAGAACTGCAAACCATACATGTTATTCTCTGCAGACAAATCACCTTACAGCATTATACACATACGTATAAGGTTTCGTGCAACATAAGAAGCTGCAAAAAAAATAAATTAATCTAAAATTTCTAAATCAATAAAATCATAAAAATAAAAATAAATTTCAGTGCTTGGGTGGGGAATTAGTCGTAAAAGTATTTTACATAAAACATTTATCTTAAACTCTGCAAACAAAATTGGTATGGTCTTGGCAACCATATTATTTAAGAGAGCTCAAATAGTCTAAAGGTATTAAATCCCGGGATCTAAACGGCCCATTGACCACCTCAAAACGTGAAATAAACTGCTCACCGAAGTCGCCTCTCAATTGGGCCATTGTCTCACGTGCTGTGTAGCATGTGGCACCGTCCTGTTGGAACCACATGTCCCCCAAGTCTAGCTTTTCCATTTTGGGCAAACAAATTTGTAATCATCGCATGTTTGCTGCGAACTGCGCCGAATCGATAACTCACCAAACAATATCGAACACCAAACACAACTTTAAAAAAAATGAATGCATGCATACCGCACGAAGTATAGATTCCGTTTACATGGTCGGAGCGCGGTAGCTGGAAGTGCACATGTCATTATAATATTATGATATTACGGTAATTCAGTTATACAAAAATTACATGTCTCCCAAGTAAATCAGTTTTTGTCCGGCTTTTTAATCAAAATGCTCGTATTTTATTTTGAGAACTTAAATACGAGGTAGGATTGATATTGAAGCTACCTAGCGCAAGATGGCAGCACAAACACAAATTAGTTTATCGATTAGTTTATTTGTTGTAGTCGTTTGAAGTAAGCAACTTTTGTGTTTCTTGAAAAATGGAAAAAAGTGAATTTCGTGCAGTGATTAAACACTATTATTTGAAAGGGAAAACGGCGAAAGAGACAAAAGACAAGCTCAATAAACATTACGGTGAGTCTGCTCCGTCAGATTACATGGTAAAATATTGGATTGCTGAATTTAAACGCGGCCGAACAAGAAATGCAACAATACGATCAAAAGGAAGGCTAAAAGAGGTGGTTACTGAAGAAAATATCAAGAAAATCCTCGATATCGTTATGAATGATCGCCGAGTTAAGTTACGTGAGATTGTTGAAATGGTAAACATATCATGTGAATGTGTGTTCAACATTTTGCATGAACATTTGCATATGAAAAAGCTATCGGCAAGATGGGTGCCGCGTTTGCTCAGTGTCGAACAAAAACGAGTTTGACAGACCACTTCACAGCGATGTTTGAAACTGATAAAGTGTAATCCTGTTGATTTTTGGCGTCGATTAATAACTTTTGATGAAACGTGGGTCCACCACTACACATCTGAAAGCAAAAATCAATCGAAACAATGGGTGGAAGCTAGTGGAAGTGCTTCGAAGAAGGCGAAGACAGTGAAATCGGCTGGCAAGGTTATGGCCACTGTATTTTGGGATGCACACGGAATATTTCTCATCGATTATCTTGAAAAAGGAACAACAATCACAGGAAAGTGTTATCGTGCATTATTGGATCAATTGATTGATGCAATCAAGAAAAAACGACCACATTTAAAGAAGAAAAAAGTGCTCTTTCTTCAAGACAACGCACCGGTTCACACAGCATTAGATACGATGCTAAAATTACGTTAAATAAACTTCGAATTGGTTGATCATCCACCTTATAGTCCAGATTTAGCTCCTAGTGACTTTTTCCTGTTTCGAAACTTGAAAAAATGCTCGCAGGAAAAAGATTCATCTCAAACAAAGAAGTGATTACCGAAACTGAGGCGAATTTTGAGAGGTTCCCAAAATCGTATTATTCAGATGGCATAAAAAGTTAGAATATCGTCTTATTAAGTGTATTGAGCTAAAAGGAGACTGACTATGTTGAGAAATAAATGGTTTTTGAAAAAAAAAATGTTTTTTGCCTTTTTCGGTAGCTTCAATATCAATCCGCCCTCGTAATTCTATATTTTACCTATTCTGCGATAACTTATCAACTGCCCTACCAAAATTAAATAAATTTTAAGCTGCATAATATAACAATTGTATGAACAAAACCAAAGAAGATTTAGTTTGTGTTAATTGTACTTAATTATTTGAAATTGTTTGACTTTATTAGACACAATTTTCTATGCTGCTCAAGGGTTGCTATTTGGCTGGTCTCTCAATTCCCAACAGCTTGCGGTACGACATGTTTTTGTATCTGTGGCAGACCACCTTCAACTTTGCCAGTACGTGTGTCCATGTTTTATAAAGTTTTCAAGTCTTTAATTGAGCTATAATGAGTTCAAGACTAATTATGGAGAAAAAAACGAAATTAATTCAGCAAAGAATTAATTGTATTGAACAGTTAGTATATTGTTCATTAATTATTTACACTCGTCTGTTATTTAATTGAGATAACTTAGAGTTAATAAGAACATAAAAGTTTTGAAGAGGTTATTTAGTAGGTCAAAAAGACAAATTGCTTTCTTTTCGTTTTAATAATATTTAAGTAAATTTTTTTCAAGTAAGTTATAAAAATATTAGAATGCAATATGAACTTAAGCGGCTTGAACAAAATGCTGCTTCCGAATATCTATATGAAAAGCTTACGGTCATGGATCAAATCGCGCTAACATGAATGATGAGAGATCTTCCAAAGTTTCCAAAGTCAGCGATTTTCAATTGAATTCAGGTGCAATAAAAAATACATAGAATCTATTATATAAATAGGTAAAGAAAAATTTTTAGATCCTTTTTTTCCTTTGTTGGCCAACCGATTTTTGTCATTGTTTTACCAAATGGTAAACATTGTTCTGCTTTACTGACCTGACTATATATTATCTAAATCGGTTCAGTATTAAAGGAATAAGAGGCTCCTAAAGTTGACACCACTGCAAATGCTAAAAATACACACTTACATACATTCAGTTATGAAAGTATTGGTTCAAGTAAAAATATAAGCAAAGAAATGAGAGTGTTTAAGAGTAACTACATATATATATGAGCAGGGCAAGTTTTTAATGCTTTTTGCATATATATATTTTTCATATATATTTCCCCAAAAAGCATTTTTAATATAACTTGCATAAATTTGCTTATTTCGCAAATTAGCAACTCTTTTTAACAAAAATTGCTTGTGAAAACTGACGTAGCTCCATATATGGTCTCCACAATGCGATCATCGAAAATTCTTTACCCCAAAAATTTTGCATGTTACAAGTCTCGCTCATGGATTGTATAGAATTGCAGATTTTGTTTGCTTACATTTTGTAATGTTTACTCACTTGTTGCAAATTGCAAAGCTGTTTTTCTTAAGGTAAAACTACATACACATTGTCCAAACTAGGTTGGACAACATTTTATTTAAAGTTTCAACTTTTTATAATCTTAATATTGAATTTACACCTATTTTGAATTATACCTATTTAGCCTGAATTATACCTACTTAACCTAGTTTATACCTACCTTGACTTCACTGTAGTTATTCTAATGAAGTGTAAAATTGCCCTCACCGTAATGCAGATGTCAACCGGTCAAACCGTTTGACTTCGGGTTTGTTACCGAGCTTATTACGCTCAAGATATGCATTTCGTGAGAACAAATAATCTTACTTACCTTTGAAATCGCAACCACGTCACGTCAAGAATAAAGGAAACTTTTGGTATTAAACAACTTTAATATACTTGATTAATTCCTAAAGGAAATAAACCCCGCTATAACTGGTAAGTACCCAATTACCAGTTAGATAAAGCACGAAGAACTAATTCTTTCTTTCGTCTTTATCCCTTAACCCCTCACGATTCCAACCATTCCTTGAGTGGTTGAAATTGGAATTTACTTTAAGTTTGGCCCTCGTGCGTCCCGCACTATTTAGCACCCAACTAAAAAGGGAATTTTTAAATAATTGCCCCACAATTATTCACACATATATAAATAAATAAACTCATTGTCTTAATTAATTTCCAGGTGCCCTCTCGTATTAATTGAATGAATTCTATATGCTCAAGTATGATCAATTCCCAAAGGCCTGTTCCATTAGATGGGAATATTGGTTAAAGGCTGCTATATATTATGGCGTTAATTTTAGAGAAATAGCAGCGTCTTAAATGAGCTTTCCTTGATAAAAACCGTTTCGCATACATTAAAGATAATTTTGAATGCATTTTCCACAGTATAATCAAATTGGAAACCAAAGGACTTCCTTTACATGAAAGTTTATCCGACATAGAAGTCATAAAAGAATAACTTTAAAATATCAAGAATAAAATATTTATTGAAAAACTGAACAAAGTATTTAATCGAAATGTGGGTCTTCAAACGTTGACCAAGATTAAAAACAACATATACAGTAATCGATCGTTTTGGTTGACAATCAAAGATCCCTTCAATTTGAAAATTTGAAAAAACATATGATTATACTTTGTAATAAACATTTTTTTCAATAAAATCTGATTACAAATTACTAGTCTGTGTTTTTTCGAGTGCATATTTTTGAGCATATTTTAAAGTTTTTCTTTAGGATCATTATTTGCATGCATATTTGAACAATTTTTGTGCATATATAAACTTGCCCTATATATGAGTAATGAGATTTGTTCTCTTCAAATGAGCGAAGCTGAAAAAGAACAAGAGATAAGAATTGAAAGAGATGAGAATTAAATATGGATGTACATCAAGGATGGCATCAGGAATTATAAAATTGTACCAAATAGCTTGAAAAATTGTACTTTTTTGAACTTAATTTTACTAAAACACATTTTTTCAATTTATATTATTTTTATTTAGATTTATTAAGAATATAACGAAAAAGGCGCATTAAATTTCATTTGTACTATAATATAACAAAAGGGCGTTCAGTATTGAATATGTATAAACTATTTACGTATAAAGAAAATCAAGGTACTTTCAAATCGATTTCGAGATCACAATTACAATTTTGATAATAACTTACTTGATATATTTATATTATAGTAATTGCAATTTTGTGAATTCAGCAAATCGTTTGCTTGTATTAAGGCGCAAATAGTTGCAGTTTGTAGTCGTTTTTCTCTTTGGTTTTAATTATATTTTCCTCCGAAAATGTTTTTTTTTATATTTGTAAATGAATGTGAAACTGATAATATTTCTCTTACAATTTTTGAAATTTCTGGAACCATAAACTCATTTGTCTATTTTTTATTTAAGAAACTATTGCTTAGTAATCGCTAATATTCGAATATTTGTAAGATTTTAATATTTTAACATCAGCAAGAAAT
Organism: Gymnocheta viridis; assembly: GCA_956483585.1. Classification (NCBI taxonomy): domain Eukaryota; kingdom Metazoa; phylum Arthropoda; class Insecta; order Diptera; family Tachinidae; genus Gymnocheta; species Gymnocheta viridis. The sequence continues at coordinate 94,954,168 of OY101440.1, read as the reverse complement.
CTAAATTGTGAATCTATGTGCTAAAAATTTTGGTATTCGTTTGGAAATATTTTTACTAATAGTGATACTATACTATTAGTTTTCCACTGATTTTCTGGACTAAATTTACCGAACCATTTTAATGTTTCATTTTCAAAGTCGAATTTTGTTCTTAAAAGTAAAATTTAAAATAAAATTTTTGGGCAACTGTTTTGAACTGAATTATCAAATCATTATCAATTTCATTAGTTGTAATATACAGTTCTACATCAGTTCCACGGTTAACATCATTCGTAATTTAATCAAACCTAAAAACCGATCACAGCATTTGTTGTTGAAAGCTCTTATTATTATTGTTAAATTTTTTGTGCTTTCATCTAATATTATTGAATAATAATTATCTCTACAAAAGTTTTTGAAGTCGGCAATATTTTTTGGGCCAGTAGCCTTTGTTGCAATTTTTTTTTGTATTTGGTTTCTTAACAATTTGCGAATCTGAAATCCTTTTTTAAGTTTTTCATAAAAACGCCAATTTTTGATGTTGCTTTCATCTCTAATCTTTTTTTTATTGTGTCTGTCATGACATTTTATTGTGTACTATTATGTTACCCATTACATTAACATTACATGCTTTGCATCTTTTATAATTGCCATCTTTCACTAGCCAAGGATACATTCTCTTCCATTCTTCTCTAAACGGGAAAGGGTATTGTCTAAAAACTCTAATGTATATAACTTTGTTAATTCATATAAAATTCCTAAAACTGGGGAGATTATTTAATTGTACTAAATAAGCCATTGGTGTACCTTTGTACTTTTCGAGTTTCAATAGTACCAAAAATTTTAAAAATTTTGCCATCCCTGATGTACATGTTCATTACGTATGGATGTGTTAGCAAAACCTTAACAAAATATATGTATATGGGTGTATGTATGCAATTTTATTTTGTTTATTGTTTTTTCCATGTGGAAGGGAATGAGCAATTATGTATTTTTTCTCTTTAAATGAATGCAACTAAAATAGGTACACGTCTAATTTGGCGGTCGAATTTCGACCACTAGGCGTACTCTAGTATACGTTAATATACTTCAGTTTTATTCTCCCAGCCAGAATCACAATGTCCTTTCAAATAGAAAAAACAAGCATTAAATAAGATGAAATTTTAAGTTGATGCATTTAAAGTATTTTCTGTTTGCATTTCCAACAATAATATTGAAATCTGTATATTTCTCTTGGCGCTATTTGTTCCATTGTAATATTAGTTCTTTGTGAGAAGAAGCGACAAGCTGTCACCCCATTGTGTACTTTCAATAATACTTTTTTTGTATACAAAATAAATAAAAAACTTGGCAAATTGATTTAAATCGGTTTTAAGTAAAAAGTGCATTAAACAGACTTTTTCTATTATTGTTTCACTGGCATTCAATGTCACACATACACACGTAATTGAAATTAAATACTTCTATTTAGTTTTACTTTAGAAAAATGTTCGTAATACACTGAGACTGGAAATGGGGTGGTGTTCTCTTATTTTTAATTTATTATTCAATAACCAGTAACAAATGTAGCTAACAGTTAAGCAGATTTGCAAATGCAAGAGTTAGAACTTTGGTTTCGACTGCAAAACCACCGGCTACTTTGCGCAACAGCTACCTTAAAATGCTTGACGGATGTGTCTGAGGTTTAAGGTGGGTAACGACCCATAGGCCATACAACACCACCGTGGTCTTAACACCGTGTGAAGTTCTGCGTTCACCACCGCCCCTCTGCGGGCTTTGAAAAGCACCTGTGTGACTTTCAAAGTCCACACAGGTTGCGATTCTTGTACTGAAACTTACAATTATGCACAACTTCTTGCTAAGGAGTTCGAGCTATCTAATCACTTGCCAGTGGGAAGTTTTTGTAGGGCTTCCGCCAGGCAAAAAGAACGCGTCAGTCATAGCAGAAAAGGCTTAAGCTATTTACCTGCCGCAACGAATCTTATAACTTTTTACTGGGATACATTTTTACGAATATACGCTGAGAATAAAGAACGATTTTATTTTCAATTGATACGTTTCAATAACAGTTTTACGTGTGTGGAATACGTATGGATTTCTTCAGAAAATGATAAAGTAATGAATGCCGCAAATGAAATTTTTCTCAGCTTAAAGAAGTGTGTTAAATTAATATAACTTGTGCTCGCACTCTTGCATGACATCGAGAAGTGTATGAAAATGGTATTAACACACACACGCACAGTTACATATTCGTGAGAGAAATATAATTTAAAACTGAAAAAAAACATAACGTTTTTATATGTATGTAAGCGATGTTACGAGTATCTAATGTTTTACGCACGAGTTTAATAAAACGATTTTAATATTTATTAATACGATAGAGATGACTAGAATTTTATAGATACTTATCGCTTCTTTAATGAAATATACTCGTAGTTATATCTCATAAGACGTGATTTTTTAATTAAGAATGCAGAATCGTTCGTCGTATCGTTCTTTATCTTGTGTCAAAATTGAAAATTGAAGTATCTCGTTTACTGACGACTTGCAGGGAGAATATTTTCTTAACTTTTTCTTTGAGGTGGGAGTAAATTTACAGAGGTAGAATTGTTTTCTGAAGAACATCTTGAAACCGAAGAAATCTTTAAAATCGCATGCGATTTTCTTCACTTTCCTGACTTCAGCAGTGTCTCAGAGCTACAAATCGCAACATAAAGTTTTAAAAATTTATAATACGAGGTAAAATTTTATTGAGCATCGAGCTGCGTACTTAGTTTTTAAGATTTCTTTAAATTCATTTTTGCCTTTTTGGTCAGCTTTTTGGTACAATTAATCCTCTGTGCGCCGTAGAGAGCTGCTTGAAATTCGCAAAAGCACTATTCCGACCATATTTTGTATGAAATTTTCGAATTGCGGCTGCCAAGCTTTCATTATTTTTGAAATATTATTCAATAATGAAGACACGTTGTTCTATCCTGTAGTGCTCCATTTCTACTAACCCTAAACTGTCAGTTGCCCAATTGTTTTTTTTTGAGTTGCTAATCCGTTAATGCACAAATGGCGACAAATTCAAATCTTGCGTTTTTTGGAACAGCTTTTACTAATATTTATCTCATGGATGGAAGCTTAAAATTTTCTTGCAATAGTTTTAGTTTTCTTTCATCACAAAAGAACAAAAGAAAAAAAAAGAATTACTTAACTTTACGAGCATTTGTATGTCGAAATTCTTTTTTTTTATTAATTTAAAAAATCTACATTCATGTTTTTATATGACATTTGAAAAACACAAGTTGCAGGTTATATTCCAATATTTTTCGACAATGGGATTTGCAGGCTGCAATTGTTTCTATTTGGATAAGCAATAAAAGCTACCGGTTCGCTTTCTACAAGTTTAATAAAAACTTTTTTCAATACTGCTTCTTAGAATATTTTCACCACAGCAGGAAATCAAAAAATGTGTGACTGTTTTTGTCGAGTATGAGTAATATTATACGAGTACATCTAGTTGTCATACATATTAATCATACGCTTAAAGCAAAATTTGAGTACCCGCTAAGGTTTCACATAGAGTGATCGATTATTCGACATTTTCCAGAAACCGGCTTTCGAATATTTCGAATATTAGAAATTTTGAAAAGCCCGGTTGCGGTTTTTAAAACCCGGTCAACCGGTTTTTTTCTTAAGAAAATTATTGTACAAAAGTTTTGATTTTCATTTGCTTTATTAAAAAAAGAGAACAGTTCATATGTATAAATACTATACAATAATAATTAAAGGTTAAACATAAAAATTAGATTCATATCGTCAACTTAAATGCAAAAAAGTTCTAAGTCCACTTTTTTGCGAAATGGAGTTAATGATGCAGAAGTGTCCCTAAAGTCATATCCTACGTGCTGTAAAAAAATCCCATGCCTTTTTAGAATATTTTTGTAGCTATTGTATTAAAAAAAAAATTATTCTATATGCAAAGCACCCAAAAATATAGAGCAAAAAAGTCTCAAGTGAACTTAGAAGTAAAGGAAATCTTTATAATATAACTCAAATGCGGTTTTCCGATTTTCGGGATTTATCAAAGTTTATAAAAAATAAAAATATAGACGAAAATGGGGATAAAATAAACTGGTTGAAAGTAAAATCTTTTAGGTACCAAAAGATTAAACCATTAAAAAAACATTTTTAAAAAAAATTTCCATGTCCATAAAATAATATTTGTTAATGCAAAAAAGTCTATGTCCAAAATAGTATCTTGTATTACATTTCATTTTTGTATATAAAAAATTTAATAAATAAAACTGAATTAAATTTTTTGCTTTCATTTTAAAGTTAAGTCATTTAGTTATTATATTCTTATACACATTTTCAAATCTAAGCTATTTAAAGAATTTTCCGGGGGCCATAAACTATAAATCGCCAATAACTCAGAAACACAAATATGTGTCTTAGGACTTTTTTGCGGGATACTGACGATATTCGAAATAGAGTTTTCGATTAATTATGGTTCGTCGAACTACATATTCACGGAAAATTTTAGATTCCTACGATGAAAAACAGCGCCTTTAAACAGGAGTAAATACCAGTGCATGAATTTTTTTAATGCAAAAAGGTGTAACTACATACGAGTACACTCTTGTAAAAAAAGGTGTTAAGTTGTCTTATTCAAAAGTAAATGAGTGTCTATATTATAAAAAATAATTTAAAGAATTGCAAGGAATACTCTATTACTATTGACTTTATAACATGTTTAGCTTCTCCTTTAAATTAAACAAAAGTGTGGTTACGTCTTTACTCGGCGAATCCTTTTGTTTCATTTATAAAAGAGTATTTAATAAAATTCTGGCTTTTGTGGAAGTTTCCAGTTCTGAGATATAGTATTAAAGTAATCAAACCTTTTAGGCGACGTATATAAAATATGAAGGAAAATGTCAACAAAACTAAATAACGGCTTTTAAATATGCAGTTTGATATCCAATGTATACAACAAGGCAAATTTAATTCGCCCCTGCTACCACCTCATAAATTTATTTCGCCATACTCAAAAAATACCTAGAATTTTTACATTGAAAAAAAAAATACTTGAATGATTAACAGAAAACGTTCGTCTCAGTTTTATTATAGTAAAAAGTAATTTTATTTGAAAAATATACAAATCGAAATGTATTCGACAGAGACGGTTTTTTAACTGTAAAAAAGGACTATTTAACATTCCAAAAAACCGACAACAGGTTGAAAAACCTAGTCGATTACCCGAGTTTCACACGAATTATGTTTGATCGATTAATCGAAAAATTTAAGTAAAATAATTTTAGATAAAATAAAAAATAATCGATTTACAATAAACATTTATTCAAGTAGTTATAAAATTTTTTATATAAAATTCTTTTTTTTTCGAAAGACTTTTTACGAATCTATATGTATGAAACGGAATGTGTGTGTGTTTGTATGTTTGTTTGTTTGTTTCTACCTTATAGGAGACTAGACCTCTGGACCGATCTTCCAGAAATTTTCACAACATTTAAGTGGAACTATGAATTGAATTATGGGCTACCTTTTTCCCAACAACGCCCACTTTTTAAATGATGTTACTCCTTCCACATAGTTTTTTTTACAGATTTATAATATAAGAGAGAGAAGAAGAGGTTCATTAATCTCTTTTTCGGAAATTGGGGAGGGGATGGAAGCAAGGTGCAGGCCCAAAAATTTATTATCAAATAACTTTGTTGTTCCTGGACCAATTTTAATTATTTTTTTTTTTGCAAATAGCAAAGGCTCACTAAAACTGTTTTTTTGGAAATTCGGCCAGGTGGTTGCAAAGCACACCAGTTTAATCTAGTATTTATATAAAATTGTAATTTTTGTACCAGTTGCCTAGTCTATTCAAACCTCAACACATTTCAATAATTGTGAGTGCGCGAAGTTATCGAGGACATTCAGCAGCAAATGTGCAAATTGGTGGTGACCAAAATATGTCCCTACAGGCGTAGCCATAGCAGTCATTTGGTTGATATTGTTTTCCCCTTCAAAATTAAATAAAGATCCGGTTATTTCGCTTAAGAATACTATATTTTCATTTCAATATGAAACCTCTTATTGGAACAGCCTATAGATAGCTAAATATTAGATTAACCAATTCAAGAAATATATTTTTTTGGAAGCGAATTCTTACTTCACAACTTCTCCCAGAAGTCAACTGTTGACACAATATTTAATCATTTGAAACTTAAAAGCTTTCGCCATTAGATTTCAATCAATGTAATTTGGTCTTCAGTGTACTTATGTTTGTACCCTGGATTACTTTTTAAAGATTCAGCATGATTTTATGGGCTTAGTAGAAAATAAAAATTTTTTAAATTGTAATAGAAGAAAAATACCTTTTGAATTTTACATTGAAGATAAATTTGAAAAAGTCAGCCTAGGTAGTAATGATAGAGTAAGATTACAAAAACAATTGGTTGATTATTGAGTTCGTGTTACAACTTTGATATTGTTCACACATTTCATTTGCTTTAATGAAAGTTTAATATAATATCTCCAGTTGCTCTAAGAAATATTTGGGTTAAGTTTCCTGATGATCTGCATAGGAACTAGCTATACCCCTCAATAATCAATTTTAATTTGTGTTTAATTAAACTATTAATATTTTACTATATATGTAAAATATTACCTATGGGAAATAGTGCGCTTAAAAATTTAAAATACTGAATCTAATTTATCTCGAGCTATAGGTAAATTTTTTGTAAAAAACGTTTATAAAATTTTTTATTTTTTATAAAAATTTTTATATTTCTCTGAAGAAGGCACACAAGGAAGTGGCGAAATATTGGCTATCTAATGAAATTCTATAAACGTTTCTTATAAAAAATCGACCTATAGCTCGAGATAAATTAGATTCATTCAAAAAACCAAATGTCGAAAAAATGTATAAGAATAATTTAAAATACCTAAATCTTTTATTTTGCTACCAAAATGTAGACAAAACATTACGAATTTTTACAGCGTGTAAATGTAAATATCATCTGTAAATTATTCATAAAAAGTTAAAAAGTAAAAATGTCGACTTAATACACTATTGTTGAAAAAGTGCAATATGTAGGTAAAATATGAAAAGTTACCGAAAAAGTTTGCTACTAAAACTACGAAAAACTGTTCCAGCACAAAACAAAACTAAATCGTTGCAGTTGGTTTTTAGAAATAAATTTTCTTGTGAACAAAAACCTGTCGCCATTCATCTTTTATGTTTTCACATTGTTGAATTTGAAAAAGCGATTTTTTCCAATCGTGTGCCAACCATTTCTAAACACGAAAACGTGAAAACGTGAAAACGTGAAAACGTATATTTATACTCATAGAAACATTGCTGGCAAATGGAAAATTCACAATATTAAACAGGAAGTAGAGGAAGTGGAAAGATAATAAACCTCCTTGAAATAAGACCAACCAACAGCTTTTATCAACTAAGACAATAAAAACAAACTAAATCAAAAATTGTTCATAAAAAACAGTACGAAGAAAAAAGTGGTGCTTAAAACAAAAATCCCTGGAAAGCAACAGCTATTAAATCTGTATGCAGCAAACACATATTGATACAACTGCCAGCATAGAGTCAGTTTTCACACATCTTATGACTAAAATATTATTTAGGAATAGAATCACGTTTAGTAAATAGCACATTATAAAGTTTATTTTGATAATTATCTATTCTAGAACAATATAACTGGGTTGTGTTGACATTCGATTTATGTATATTTTGGTAAATCTACTTTAGTTTAGCTCAATATTTTATGACATCTTTAAAGATCCCGGCAAGTAAAATATTAAATTTCCTGAAGCAGTACAAAAATGTCAAAGGTTTTCAACTGCGCTGTTTTGAAGCGCTACCGAAGATAAGCAAAAAGCAGGCAGATAATTTATTTGCTTATTGAATTTTAATTCCTTATTGAATAGAAAAACGAGATTCAAAGTAATTCACATGAATTGATTTTTGTTGTACCACGTTTTCTTCGAATTTTAAATAGACTATACAATTGGCTGACGCAGAAGAGTCTTGATTCTGAGGAAGTTCTTAATGATTTGAACGAAGCACAGCTATATGCCAAAAAAGAGAGCTACTAATTTTGAAATCGCGGGCAAAAACTATACCTTGTAGGAGGCACAAACGGCATTCGAAATCGAAAGAAATTTGCCTTCAAATTCCAAAAATTTTTTATGGGTTTTCGTTCGATATATATATGGTGTTTTTTATTTCCTCTTTTATATTTTATTTATATACTTTCGAGGAATGTTGGTAATTATGTATAGTAATATAAAATATAAAAGTTTTCTATAAGATGAAAACTAAAATAAATATGCTACTATGTCTAAGGCTGGGGTGCCCTGATCGCCATTAATACAGAACTGGCTCACTTGGGCTCCATTAAATCTTTTCGTATTTCTTAAGGAGACACACAGTGCCTTGAATACATTCACTATTTTTTTTTTTTTTTGAAAGCTTTTTGAAATGCAAAAGAAGACGTTTTTGGATTAAATGGACTCTAAGGCAAAAGATTTGGGTGGACCTAAAAATATTAACCGCAGTTTTTCTAGTATTCAAAGTATAAACAACCTTGGAATTAAAGTTTTTTATGAACTTTTAAAATTATAATTTCTAAAAAGCAGTTTTAGTTTATTTGAATTATTTTTTTTCAATAGTTATCTATCGAACAATATAACTTATATAGTATGGACACAGTACTGTGGAATGTATAGAGTAGTTCTTCGATACTGACACCACTTCCTATGGTTTAGTGCTGAGCCTTGCCAGCAAGTCAAGAGAAAACAGTGCAAGGACCAAGGACCACGTGTTTTTCTATTTTTCTATTTTCTCGATAGTTTGGTTAAACATTTTTTTGAATGAATTATATTATTACATTGCATCGAAATTTAATAGTTACAATATGTCGATTCAAATCTAGCCAATTTTTCCAATAGATTTGCACAAAATCTCGTAGTACTTAGTGATGCCGCTATGGTTTTTTTCCAAATTGTTCTGCAAAAATAATCGCTGCATAAGAATTCATTACTGTAATTTTTAGTTTAAAGGATAATTTGTTGAGTGGAATTTTAATGAAAATGGAAGAAATTCCGTGTTGTGGCCTATATTATGTCTAACTATATATATATGCATTTTCATTGTTAGTAATACGAAATATTTTTAGTTAAAAAATTTGACAAAAATGGTTAAAAAACGTTCAGGATGATATTCATGCGGCTCAACCTCCGATATTTGACTTTTACATTTTTACTAACATAACTACAAAAGTTTCACGGCTACAATGGAATGAAACACTTTTTCATTAAAAGAATGGAAATCGCAATTTGTATAATTGTGAAATGATCATATGATAAGCTGTTATGAAAATGAAAATTATACGTTTTTTTCATTTCACTGTTTCACAGAACCAGAATCGTCGACCCCCTGGTGATTTTGATAGCGATTTTAATTGAAATCTACTAGATTTTGTGCAGGTGTAAATTCACTGAATATTTGGCAGCAAAAACGTGTTTTTCCACGAGTATTTGTTTGACTATAAATTAAATTCGCTTAGACAAACTAAAACGGTCAAATAAATGTGTGCAGTTTGATTACTAAATCGAGTTTGTATTGTCGTAAAATTATTTTAAATGCCTTATTTGAGTCAAAAATGTTAAACAAATTCGATTGTTTAAGGAATAAAAAATAATTCTTACAATATTTTAAAACTTAAAAGCTTAGACGCTTATCCTTTAAATTTGTTCGCTAACTAAAAACATGTGAATGTAATTTTGTTAAACAAAATTTATTAATTTCATAGTAGACAATATTAAAACCAGCACAAAATAACTGCAACAAAATCAGCTGCACCGTTTCGTACTTATTAATCTTCAACATGTCTCGCTGACACTGAAAGTGGAAGGCCACGTTTACTGTGAGTTTCATCGTGCTTATATCGTTTAACGTGAAACGTGAATGGCTCTTTTATGTTACAAACCGAACATTCCTTAAGCTTCTTTGTAGCAAAGATATATTGTTGCAAACGTGAATTCATACCACATAATCTCTTATACGAGTGAGTATACATTACAAAATTCCAACCCAAAAACGAAAAAGTATTTGACTATAAATCTTAACGAAAGTGTAACAGTTTATATGCATTTTCATTCACAATGTAAGACCGAATCCATGTAATGGTTTTAAGCGAAACCAAAGGCATGTTCCCAACAAACATATTCTATTGTTGTTGATATCGCTAAGAAGTGACATCAATATGAGTAAAATAGTCGAAAATAATATAATTTTTCCTCGTGAAATTGACGTCTGGGCAATTCGAAAAAGTCGCTACAAGAAGCGACGTCTGAGTGGCCTAATAAGTGATAAAAGTAAATACTCAATTAACTCGGCTTGAAAGATTTTCCATATGATGTATTATTATGTTGTCTTAGGAAAAATATAAAAAATGTGGGAAAAGCTACAAAAATAGTTTATTTTAGATACGGACTACGCTAGACTTCTGAAATGTTTTGAGAATTCTCTGAAAACAGACAGATCTATAATTTAAAAAGGTAACAGAAACACATGCCTTATCTTTATGCAAGGTGAATTGCCGGAAAGGTATACTACTTTGTTTGTTTACAATTTTTGATTAAATGAAAGAGAATGGATCTTATATTGATAAATGTTTTATTTAATGTCGGCAATTATGTATGGAATAAAATATCAGATAAATGTCCGCCTCTGTTAGCCTCACAAATGCGAGCCCTTTTGACTACATTTTTCATTACATTCTTACACATTTCACACGGTATTTTATTAATTTCATCACGAATATCTTGTTTGAGTTGCTCAAGAGTTTCTAGTTTGTTTGCATAAACCTTACTTTTCAGATATGCCCACAAAAAGAAGTCCGGAGTAGTCAAATCAGGCGACCGTGGAGGCCAATCAACATCACCATATCTTGAAATAACTTGTTGTGGAAAGAGGTCTCGCAGTAATTCTATTGTAATCCTGGCTGTATGCGATGTGGCACCGTCTTGTTGATACCACATGTTAATCAAGCCCAAAGCGTGCAGTTGTAGAGTTGAAAAGTTTTCAATCATATCACGATATCGCTCCCCATTCACAGTTACCGTTATGCCGTTTTCATTCAAAGAAGTAAGGTCCAATTATTCCTCCTGAGCAAATTGCACACCAGACTGTCACTTTTAATGAATGCGAAGGTGACTGATGAATAATTTGAGGGTTTTCCATTGTCCAGAACCGACCATTCTGTTTATTCACATATCCATTCAAATGAAAATGTGCCTCGTCAATCATTATGATTTTTTCATGAAAATCGGAGTTGTCATGGGCGACCTATGACATCCTGTTGGCATATGTACGGCAGCATAAATGGTCTTGTGGAACAAGCTCTTGTGTCAACAAAAACAATTAAAACCAAATGCAAATCCTTGTGCAAAAGTTGTGCCCAAAGTTGTTCTTTGAAGACCAGGCTCCTGAGCACGGCGTCGAATTGATGTTGATGGATTGTTTTGAACACTTTCTTATGCTGCAGTAATGTTTTCAGCCGATCTTGCAGTACGTTGTGGTCCATGCTTGGGCCTATCACCTACGGACCCTGTTTCTTTGAAATCATTCACTAACCGATAAATAGTGCATTTTGATGGCACGTTGTTTCTCCCAAAAATTTCACTTAACTTTCTCATCGTAACAGTAATCGCTGATTGATTTTGATAAAATGTTTTAACGATTAATACACGTTGGTTTATCGAATATTTTCCTATAATAAATTTGCCACGTGTCTACTTCACGACTGCCAAATATGAACTGTCAAGAATAATGTTTCCCAAAATGGCGGCAAACAAAGAAGTATACCTTCCCTGCGGACACCCTGTATTATGTTTTTTTTGGAAAACTATAAAAATAGATAATTTTAGATACGTACTACGGTAGACTTTCGAAATGTTTTTGAGAATCCTCTTAAAACTGATTTATTTATAATTTAAAAGAAGTAACAGAAACACATTTCTTATCGTTATGCAAGGTGAATTGCTCTAATGCAGCGTTAGCCAAGCCCCGAACGCACGCACACAAACATATTATGTGGTTGTGTGCGGTCGCAAACAGAAGCTGCGGTCGCTGCTGAATTGTACACTGTGTAACAATATTAAATATTTCTTTTTAAACTTTCGAAAAAAATACAATGCTGTGTTGTTTTGTTAAAGGTCCACAGAATTGTTATGATATAAAATTATATAATGCCGAAATATATTGAGTAGGGGGAATTGTATGAACATTGCAATTATTAGTTATGAACTTGAAAGTTTAAGATGTTTTTAAAATTTCATCTACATTTATTTTGGTTTTATGAAGTTTAATTCTCAGCAAGTCTTCTAATTTTGTGTCTGTTAATCTATTCCTAGGTTTGCTTTTAACGATTTTTAATATAGAAAAAGCGTTTTCGCAATTATATGTGGATGCAAACATCGAATAAAGCTTATATATTTCAGTTGTGCTAATCGGGTATTGTTTTATGCAAATTTGCTTCCAAAATTCTCTGCCCGATTTTCATTTCATCAAGCAATTTTTGCCTTTCATTATTTTTAAATTTTTCATAAATAATATGGCACGACAAGTAATGTCGCCTTATATTAAATTTGTCGCATTTTGTTAATTGCTTCTAACAAATATAACATTGCGGCTTTCTTGCACGATTTTCAAAAAAAAAAAAAATACATCAGTTACCAAGAATTATTGAACATTGTTGCTCTGTGTGCTTTTGTGTTGATTACGAAAAAAAGTAAACAATACCAAACAAGCGTGCGTGGTGTTGCTTTCACAAAGCTTGAGCAGAGACTGATGATAGACTGATGTTTTGAAACGAACAAAGTTGTTGTATACATGTGAATTGCCGACCATGGCTGTGTGAAAAATACGATTATTGACTGCCTCGCGAGGCTATGGAGTGGCTAACACTGCTCTAATGTTATATAATAATGTTATACTTTGATTTTATATATTTTTTTAAATTCCGAACACTATAGATTATATCTAGAAGAGATTTAGATGATATTTTTATTACCAACCATCTTCCAAATGTTTACAGGTTAGTTCTCAAGTCTCTGTATGTGGGTGCATGAAAATAATTCTGTGTGTTTTGTCTCTGGAAAAACAATGCAGGTGTAAATGAAATGAAAATGTTTTGTAAAAGGTTCATAAATTTTCAAGGATGCATCCATCTTTCTTTGACGTTAGACCAAGCTTCAACTGCAATTTCTTTGTTTATTGTTAGCAAGTTACAGCGATCTATTTTCAAATGTGAACTCTGCTTGAATTATAATTAAAAGCCATTCGTCTATAAAAGAATGTTGTTTAAAAGCATAGTGGGATATAATTAGTTAACAGCAGTTCTTTTTTTTTACTAATATTAAAGAAAAATAAGCAAACAAAGGAAGGAATAAAAACCATTAAACACTACACTTTGCTTACTCTCATTGTCAACGGCAAATATGAAAAAGAGAAAATATGAAATTTTTTTTACATATCCTTATGTCTGGATCAGATAGGATGCTTAGAGTAGTTTTCATCTACAGCACAGTGAAGCCGACTCAACATATTGTGAAAATAAAGCAAATATTTCTAAACGATTTCTAATCCGATATTAAAGAAAATTTCATACAAACATATCAAAGGAATATTCTATTTTGTTGCATTCGATCCTCCTATATTATACAGAAGCGGAACTATAAAGTCCACAAACAGCGCACTTTTTCCATTAAATTGTGTGTATGTAGCCTTTGTAAAGATCTATAGAAAATGCTATCAATTAAAAAGCAAAATTTAAAGCGTTTAATCATAAAAAAATTAATATACATATTTTCTCTTAGAATTTGAAGATTGAATATTTTGAAAAGTTTATTTATGAAAAAGTTTTTCCGGGTTATAAAATAATTGTATGATACCTTTTCACTGATGTGATTAGAAAAAATAATAACCCTTATTTCAGATGTCAACATCGACGTCATGTCAATACAATTCAAAAAAATTTATGCTTTCTACTCGCTCTCCAGAACAATTTTATACTACTGACAGCCCTACAAGAAATGGATGACCGAAATTAATACGTACACAATTTTCATACTAATACATTTATAGGAATTTAATATTTGAATAAACATACGACTGTCATTGGTGATAGAAAAATCCGTCAACGTTGATCATTTATGTTGCATTTTTCACATATTTTGGGATTATCGCAGTAAAAGTTTAAAAAACTAAACATTTTTATAAAAATAAGTGTCGAAGCTACAATTTTGTGACATATTTACTTCCAGCAAAAAGATAAGTATATGTTTAATTAAATAGTGTTTTTTACACCGCAGCACTTTAAATACCAGTTATTATTAATTTTTCAGTTGAAGATGGTGACATGGTGGAATATAATATAAGCAATGATCAGCCGGACGAAAGTGAAGATGACTTTGATCGCAAGGACATCAATATCAATGCTGATTCAGATGATATTATGGTAAGAAAATGAGAGTACATCTTCAATATGTGCTAGCGCTACTTGCTGAAACTATTACTTCAACTACACCAATAAATTTTTTTTAAAGCTATAAACAAAATTAATGTTATCCTAAATTTAATACACTTTCAGTCACTTGTCTCTATGCCCTCGACGAGTGAGAGGCAAATCAAGCAAGTTGCTAAAGAAATTTTGGAGCTTTTAACAAAACTCACTGCCAAAGAACTTTCGGTGGCAGAGAAATTTAAATCGCTTGGTGGTGCTCAAGTCATGACACTAAAGCGGAATGTATTAAGGCACAACAACCCACAATAGAAATTGAAGCCAAGAAAAAGATCAATTGGAAAATCAACTTAAACTTAAAACACAAAAAGATTGGATGCAGATGACTTAAGAGCCGAGGGTTTTAGCTTTGAGGATTTAGCTGTAAATCGCTTAATATATTAATTTAATTTTACATCTTGGCTATATCTTTTTACATTTAAATTAGAATTTTTAAAAGCTGCAAAGCGATTATACACTATTATACATACATTATTTTACACATTATTTTCTTATATATATAATATAACAACTGAATTGAAAAAAGTCGCTTTTCATTTCAAAAGAAATGTCAATCTAGTTGACAAGTCAGCAGTGACCATAATGCCTATCAAAGTTGATGAGTCAAATGTGACTAATATTTGTATCGGTGACCAACCGTACACTATTATAGTGGATAGTACACTATTTTAACCGCTTGTTCATTATTACTATTATTTTTTTTGTGATCTATTTGTACATTTTTTATATCGTCAGCTGAAATTCAAAAACACTTAACTAACATTTTTATTATTTTTCAGTAGAAACAAAATATTTTATATGTTGAAAAATAAATACAATTTTCTCGTTTTAAATAATTAGTAATTGCCCTCTCTTAATGTTGCCATAAAATTAGGAAAGGATACTAGGTGACTATTGCCAAGAAACAAGTATGTAGTTACGTGCTTTTGGTTTATATAATAATTGCACTCTTAGTTACGTTTCGGTTTCGGTTTTCGCTTATGAAATGTCTAATATTTATTATATGAGAGCAAAAATTGGTGGGTGCATGGATGTTGATGATATGCATTAGAATCAATCAAAAAACCGATTTCTCATTTTTTGTTACTTTTGTGGTTTGGATTTTAGCTAACGATTTGTCCCTTTCGTTTATTTTTCGCAGAATATAATATTGCTCTAAGAAATATTTGTGTAAAGTTCCCTGATGATCTGCATTAGCAACAGTGAAATGCGCATAGGAACAAGCTATACCCCTTTATAGTCAATTTCAATTTGTTTTTAATAAAACTATTAATATTTTACTAAATATGTAAAATATTATTTTTACGAAAATGGTGCGATAAAAATTTTAAAATACTAGAATTTTAGCAATTTCCATAAAAAGCACCAGTTATTCAATTTTGTTCACTTTTTTCATTATTTACAAAATATTTAGCAAAAAATTAAATTATATAAAAAATGTAGCTGGAAAGCCTAATATTATTAATAATCCTTTTGCTATTTTTCGGCTACTTTCTATACACAGCCAAGCTTCTGTCTTTCATAAATATGTATATTCGGCGTTTAGAAATACAACATATTTCATTGCTTGAGGCAGCAATAATATTAAAAGATCTCATATCAAAATTAATAAAACGTAATAATGAAATATTTTTACCACTAAAAGCGCAAAATGCAATTACAGTTGTAGAATCAAAGGGATTCGAGATTAGTATTTTGAAATAAAAAGTAAAACATTTTTACAGTATTTGTATTAATTACCTGCGCCAATCGGATGAATCTCTAAGAGAAATTAAGGGATTTGCTTGGTTACTTTTAAATGCATTTCTATCTTGACTGAAGTAACAGAAATTACAAATGACTTAAATTCAAATAATAGCGATATCCTTGATGAATTCGCCAACGTCGAAAAATTAAAATAAGGAACAAAAAATCCGAAGTGAATCCTGATAAAAAGTGCCTATAAATATTAATATTTTTTGATAGATTTTTCATTCGCTCTGCCTGCTTCTAATCCACCTACAGAAACTATTTTTTCAATATCTAACATTATTTGGTCTTCGGAAAAATTTCAAATGAGAAATTTAAAACAGTTTCAACGAATACGCCTGATTTGTTGAAAAAAATACATTCAGTAGAGAAATATTAGAAGTAAAAATGTATTTCAACATATGAGTGTATGTATTTGTGACAATGCATTTTTAATACGAGTACCTCTCTGTAATATATTAGTTTAAATAAATGATTTTGCTTACGTTTTTAAATCCATAAATTGTATACATTATTTTCTCATGGTATTAACTGTCGCGTTCATAAGACGTAACTGTTGAGCAACCGTTGAGTGTTTGTCTCAGAAACGCAGAGTTGAGTAATTCCGCTCTACACAAAAGTTAAGTATTTGCTGCCATTTTTTCCATCATAAATTTTTTCGCTACATTTAGTCAACATGTTGTGTTTATCTCCGCAGCTGATCAAGAGAGTTCTGCATTTTGAGAATGATGCAGAAGTTCTTATTTTTGAGGCTACTTTCACGTGCAATTGTCAGAATTGAGTCCCAAATCAATGAGCTGAAAAATGTTTTACTGTGTAATGCACATCACTGCGCAGAATCGTCGGCGAAGTAAAATAATAATGCGCCTACTTGACACCAAAGTCACCGAAACCCTGCCAAAAAATTAACATAATGCGCAATAGCAGAGTTATAAATCAATTAAGCTTTGTTATTTCACCATCTGTCCTCTCTCACTATGCCTTTCCCAAAGAAGGTAACAGAAGGCCTACTGGTTGGCAGCCATTATTTGCCTGAGTTGCTACTTCTCTTTATAAGAAAAAATAAATAAATAAAGTAGATGGAAAAATGTAATTTTGCAATTTTGTTTAATTTTACATAAAACACAAACTCACTTTAAACTATTGTTGTAAAAAGCAAATTCCAGCCGGAAATGATACAAACAAAGTTCATACATGGGTCTTATGGCCACCATGCATAGCTTCCTTAATCTCTCATACCTGTTTCAGCAGTATTTTCTTCGTTTTAACAATTAGATGCATCCTTTTGCAATAAAGAAAACTTTAATAGAGCAAATACACATACACTCACTTTTCAAAACAAACATGTCTAAGTGTGTATGTGTAAGTGATGCAAAAAAT
Organism: Gymnocheta viridis; assembly: GCA_956483585.1. NCBI lineage: Eukaryota > Metazoa > Arthropoda > Insecta > Diptera > Tachinidae > Gymnocheta > Gymnocheta viridis. Next base: position 94,936,460 of record OY101440.1, on the reverse strand, counting down.
AATTGTATTCACATGCGCAATTATTCGTATTCGTGTTCCTCAAAATCATGCGTTCCAAAAAATGCATAAAGTATAAATAAACATTGATAATTTTTGTTAAGAAAATACATGAATTTTTAACATAAACTAGAAATATTCTTTAGTTTTTAAAATTTATAATAGCACTTTTTGCAAGTGGTTTTCAGCAAATGCCTAGAAAGACAATAGCCAAATTCACAATATTGTGCAAATGGTCTTACATCGTAGCATTTGCAATGTGGTGTAGCATATTTTTACTCTACACTAACAAAATACAAAGATATGGATGCACTTGCTACGCTTGTATAAATAAGCAACACTTAAAGGCAGTAAAATATTTTTGCACACTACCAGGTGCATAGTATAGTTAAAAAACGTTACGTTTCATACATCTGTACATTTTTAAAAAATTTTTATCAATTGTATATTGTACTGCTATTAAACTTGTTTTATTTTATTTGATATTTTAGTTGTGTAAATATATTTACATACAAATTAATTTTATTTGATATACAAACTTTTAATGATACACATATCAGATAATATTTTTGTAGTCAAAAAGCTTTACTATATTAACTCATTTTTGTATATTTCAAATGAACAGATTTTTTTACAATATCATCCTGATACATCTAAGGCAGGGACATAACTTTTATGCTCAATAATTATTTTGAAAAATCTTCAAAGAATTATTATTCCAGGCCTTTTAAAATAAAAATCTCTTAATAACAGATAAAAATGAGGAGTATTTTCTTAGTCTTCTTATAACTATTATGAAAGATTTTAATTTATTTGGGTCTTTCATAGCATCTTTTCAGCCTTCTTATAACCATTACAGAATATTTTTATTTTTTTGGGTCTTCTCGCGACCTTTATTGTTATTATTAACACATACTTACACTCAAAAAAAAAATTCAATCCATCCGTACTTAAATCAATCCCAAGCGGTGTCAAAAGTACGGTAATCCCAGATTTACTAAAATCAAGTACAGAAAGATTGATTTAAGTACGGAATATTAAATGCTCAATTTAATTGTTTAGTTGATTCAAGAATTTTCACGTGATTAAAGAATTTTGTACTCATTTTAAGAAACACCAGGGTTGGTTATCTAAAGTAATCGCGTTTTCGGCTTGGTTAAAGTACATTTTATTGTTATTTGTACTCAAAATTTTGAGTGCGACTCAAAATAAATAGAAAATACTTGAATTTAGTACAGCGTTTTTCTTTCTGTGTAGTGTGTGCAAACTCTAAAAAGCACTTATTAAATAATGGCTAAAAATCAAAAATTGGTGAGAGATGACCAACATCAATAAAAATCTTTCGTAACAATTATGAGAGGACTAAAAGATTTTTAGCTTTTCCTTTTTGTTTTTTCAGGACCAAAATTTTTCCAGCTATTTCTTCTTTGACCAATTAAATATTTAAAAAATGACAGCAGTTATTTTGGGTACCTGGTCTAAAGTATAACAGCATGCGTTGCCTAATTTCACACCTTCTCTTATTCGTATAACCGGAAATTAAATTTTTTTGTTTTATATTTCATACATTGAAAAGATTTTATCCAAAAACAAAGTTGTAGAAAAGGTAACACATATTTGTACGTTTTTATACAGTGAGAGAGTTTATTCTTGACTTGGTATTAAGTATGTGATTTTTTAAAGTAATTTTGCGATCTAAAAAAGTGCTAAAAATGCTAAATAATTATAAAAATAAACTCACATTTAGCATTTTTTTAAAAACTCAGAAATAATAATGCTAGATCTAGCACTGAAAGTGCTAAGATGACAAACCTGCACACTACGTATGCAACACTTAAATGCAGTGTTTGTATCTCTAGACAGAACAAAGCTCTTCCAAAAAGGTTAAAAAGCGCAAAGAATTACAGAAAAAACAGGTAAAAAGCATTATAAAAAATATTTTAAAAATTTTAGTTATGCCAAAAACTATAAAGCAATTTACAAAAAAAGTTAAAGTAAATGCCCAAAATACACTTTAAAGTTTTTGCTTCAAGATAAATAACGTAGCAAAATTTATTAATATATTAATTAAAATAAAATCGCAATTCATTTAATAAAGGTAAAAAAAAACGTAACAAAACAAAAACAGGCGTAAGAGAATATATCGTACATGGTACATACAAAACTTAAAAGTATATGTATGAGTGTACACATCGCTCCTTCAGTGTTCCGTAGTCATTTGGTTTGGATTAAGCATACGTATGCTAATGAAATGCCTCCAGCATAATTTTTTTCTAAGTAACTAACGTTTGTTTTTTTATGATATGATCATGTTGTATTCAAGAAGCAAAGTGTATGTAGTATACAAAAATCTTTAAATTCCAAATAAGAAGGAATCGTTTAAAAAAAAGGAATTCGATGAAATTCATGATAGCATTTCAATCGATTATTATACTCGTATCATTTCCGTTTATTTTGCTATCAAAAGTATCCGTTTCGTCTTCGCAATCAACCTACAAAGCAGTTGTAATAAAATATTGAGATTTTTAGTATGATTCGTTCGAATTTATTTTGCTACAAACATTTAAAGGCACTTAGAAGTTGCCGCTATTTAAAAACGGGTATTTAACTAAATTTCGCGCGTATGAAGAGACGAAAAGCACCGAAAAATACCCGAAAAGCACCAAAATGCCATCACTGCTTAAGTGCAAACTAGAATACCGAAATGTTCTCTCGCCGCTCATTCGTGCATGTGTATGTGTAAATGTAAATAAATACAAAAATATTTTTTCACAGCTGAGTGTGAATCGTGTTTTGCAAAAAGGTATTGCAAAATAAATCCACAAGACCGTTCACGATTGCTGGAAAATGTGTACTATTGCAAAAATATGCAATCTCAAATGCACAAGATTGTGAATAGGGTTAATATTTCATTGTCTACAACTGAAAATTTACTAATGACTAAAAAACTAATTTGGGCTGAATCGGGCTTATGCAACAACACGCTAATTAGATGTAAAAATAGAAGATGAGAAAAACTAAATTTTGAAATAAGTGAAAGATTGAACGATTTAAAATGTTCTGTATAGCTAGCTACCCACTGGTTAATAAAAAAAAACACACTGGGTTTTATTGGGTATTTCATTTGAAAAAACCCACCCAGTACGGAAAAGTTCGATACAAAAATGGTTTATACAATTGTTCGATGAAAAAATTTTTTGACGTTGAGCATTGCTTGTTGTAATTTAAAGAAGTTATTGTTTTTGTTTCTGTTTCTATAGAACTTTAAATGAATGAGGTATATTGTGAAAATCTTTCAAATTTTAAATATTTATATTCAACGTTATTTCACTTATCAACACCGACGTCACATCAATACAATACCAAAACGTTAGAGCTTGTCGACTCGCTCTTGAGAGTAATTTTGTGCTACTGACAGGGTATTTCTGTTCTCTAAGGTCTAGAAAATAAAATTATCCTTTCAATAGTCGTCAGTTGCTGTTGGCTCAAGTAGTTAGTGCGTTGACTACAAAGCAAATAATGCCTAAGAACGTGGGTTCGAGCTCAGCTTCAGGCAAGTCATAACATCCAGCATTTTTCAAATGTGCATTAGTGTGCCATTGTGTTTGTTGTTGTTGGACTGTTCAAGTGACGAAGGCATATGTGTATGCTAGCGGACATCACAGGGCCCTCCTTCGTCGGTATTGACGCAAAATTGCCGGCGAAGTAAAATAATTAATAAAAATTTCTACACAGCTTAATACATTTAATGCGCCTATTTGACATCAGAGGCACTGCAACACTGATCTAAAAACTAACATAACGCGCAATATCAGAGTTGTAAACATTAAGCTTTTCTCACTTTCACCATCTGCCCACTATAACTATCCCTTTCCCAAAGAAGGTAACACAGCTACGGGTTGGTACTAATTGCCTGAGTGTTACTTCTATTTCTAAAAAAAACGGGTAGACAAGAACCCAATTCTTCGGTATTGTAGTATTAACGTGAAGTCGGTGTTGACAACTGGAATAACGGGATTGTTTTTGACTTAAAATGAAAACTAATGCAAAAGTTTATCTCAATGAAAAAATATAATAAGTGTATAGAGTAATACCTACTTAGGTTAATTTAACATAATAAAACCCAATAAGACCCTACAGGAAACCCACTGGGTGGGTTTTTGCCAACACTGCTGTAGAGTAATCCAGTGGGAAGATGATAGTGTCCAATTCAGTCTCCAAAACAATTTCGAACTGGGTGTCGACAATAAAATACAAGAATGTAAATACTGACAGTAGCGTGATTGTTGTTAATCGAAGGGGAGGTTTTATCAATTAAATCTGAAATATTTTATCTCGCAGATGTCGAAGTAGAGCCATAGGCGAGTGGCGCAAAATATATAATTGAATATTCGCATTCGCTAATATTGGATTGGATTTTCGTGTTCTTATTCGAATCCGCGAATGCTTACAAATTGATATTCATCACATCACTAGTATGAAAGACTATATAAAAATATTACATATGTATAAGTAACATTCATATAATTTTCAACATCAAAGTTGCATAGAAGTTCGTTACCGAAAATATTCTACAAAAATAGTATGTTTTCCCAAACTCCCTTCACCCTCATCAAGTTGGGTGGGAGAGATTTTTTATTTATTTTTTGTTATAATAGTTTTCATTACAATAGAGCAACAGTACAAATAACTTAGTATTGCTGAGTTATGCTAAAAAAAACACTTAAACTTTGTTGGTAGTTTCAGCAAAAATTTATGATGCTGAACACAAAGTAGAAGGATTTATGGATTTCAGGACAATCTAAAATTTTAGCTCGAAGAAAAATCTTCTTTCTTCTGCTGCATAACACAATTTCCTTAAATATTAATTTCTAAAATGGCAAGTTGTAATACAATGTTTTAAAATGTGTATGAGGTTTCAAAATATTAAAAAGTAAAACTTATTAAAAATGTGTGTTTAGATAACATATTTGCTTGAAATGGTAGCAAGAGGCAATGGACAGGTAGATACGAACTTTTTCTTGCACAACTTTAAGTGTTTATGCCTTGAAGAAATTAATTAAATAATAAACTTTTGCAGTTGAAATTTGTTCTGTATTTACTGAACAAGATAAATTATTCAATGGAGTTAGAATGCACATTTTTCATACTATTAAAAGCTGTAAAAAGCATTGAAAGAAAGTTAAAATGACCGCAGTGAAAATATTAACATTACGCCGTGTCACTCGCGCAGCTAGGCATTTATTCTCTGAAAGTAGAAAAAGTTAATGTTGCCAATGAAAAAAGAAATCGTGTTGCCCTCATAAAAATTAGGCGTTAAAAATTTCAAGCCACTAAAAGCCTTTTCGGAAAAGTCGTGCTCTATTTGAAGTTTTTTATTTGCATGAAAAATATGAGTTTGCTAATTTTATTCAATTTTATTTATTATTATTAAATTTTTGTTATTTTCGAAGAGAAATTATCTTCAATTGTTACATATTGAGCCATCGATTTTTCGACAGCTTTTGGCATGAGGAAAAAGAAAGTTCCTTTCCGACATATCAAAAAAATAATTGCCCAAATTTCAATATTTTTTACTTTTATTCCAACTTTTACTTTTAATTTTTTATTCATAGATTTTTTTCTATCGGAAAATAGTAGCAAACTGTCATTTTCATTATTAAATAATTTGAATTTTCATTAAATGATTCAATTTCATAAAAAACTCTTCAAATTAATAATAATTCGAAAATAAATTTCAGCTTGGAAAGGTAATTCGAACATGCTCCCTAATTCGGGCACTCGCTAATTCGGACAGTTTAGAAATTTGCGTGGCGAATTGTTTTCAAAATCTATTTCATGGGCTGAACAAACCAAAGCGACATATAAGGATATTTTATTTTTAAAAGAATTTAAAAATAGAGCTTAAAAATTACATAAAAATTGTTAAATAAATTATATACAAATGAATTTTTATTTTTCTTTTCGGTATTGCGATAAAAATTTTATTTTAACTGTAGTACGGACGATTTACTAATCCAGACAGTATCTGAAACTATATCTGTCCGGACTACGAAGGTTGTACTGTATTTAAAAAAAATCATCCGATTTTTTTATTACCTACTAAAAAAAACTTAAAAATAAAAGTTAAGAAAAAGTAAAAAAATTGAAATTTGGGTGCCTCGAAAATTATTTTTTTAAAAAAAAAATCGATGCACAATATAGACAAATGTTTGCCCTTACAAATCAAGCAACCCCTAATGCCAATATATATATATATATATATATAGATTTTTTTATTTTCTTTATAACCTAAAAAGGTCAAATCATTATTTCAAATTCTTTTAAAATCTAGAGAGGGATTTAAGATTATAATTTAAATTCAAACCGATGTTAATTTGATATTAAACTATTACTAAGTAAAGTTGAAGCTTGATTTAGAAACATTAAAAAATCTTCATTTTAAAAATGTGCATGGAAAACATTCCGTTTTTGATATTTTTCAAATAAATGTTTTAAAATGATATAGAAAATTTCATTTCTGATCTCTGCATTAGGCCCATAATTTCCACAAACTAAACAACAATTTCAACTATCAATTTCTTTAGTTTATTCAAAATTTTCATTTGATGCAAGGACGTTATACTTATTAAGATACTGTATTACAGAAAAAAAGTTTTTTGAGAACTTAATGGAAAAATTCTCTTATCAAGAGATACAATTTTTTTTATATAGTATGAGGAAGGGAGTGTCGATTAAATATGCACTTTCAGTTAAGAAGTTCTTGAAAAATCTTTAAAATGCCTATAAGAACAATATTTGAGAATAAGTTGCGAATACTATTTTAAAACGAATTGAATTTTATTTCGAATCAATCTAAAATTAAAAAAATAATGGGTAAACTCAGATTTGAAACAATTTCTTTCAATATTTTAATATTTCAAATAAAAATATGAAACTCAGTTTATTTACATTTATGTAATAATATATACTTTTAGTTTCCGTTTATCCATTAGAATGATCAATAATGCAAAAATATATGCTGTTTTGAAGTAAAAAAAATTTAAATTTAATTTAAAATAAGACTTACGCCGTTTTCTTTTCTAAAAAAATGCAATATTTTTTGACCTTTTTATTGAAAATTTGCAATACGATAATTTTTTGAAATAGTGAGTTTATTAAAAATTATTGTATCATCAATTCCGATGCAAAATTTTAACCTTAAGAAAAATTTTCATAGCAATTTGTTTTTGATAAAAAGCAATACAAATGTAGCATTTTGTTTTAGCAAAGAAAATTACATTAAATTTTACTGGAATTTAATACATAATAACTATTTCTAATTAAAATTTTCAGTTTAACATTAACTTCAGGTTAATTTTTTATTGTTAAACAAATTCTGAAATTGAAGAACCTATATAAAATTAATCTATTATTTGCACTGGGTCATTTGAAGGAGACGAATCAAACTTACTTAAAAAAATTGTAGCAAATTAAAAGAGAAATTAAAAAAACTTCTTTGCTGTTGGTTAAGTTATTTTTGCGATTACAGTTGAGCCATAAATGTAAGAAATGTAAATAAAACAAATTAACGTAACTGGCAAAAGTTTTATGCGGAGAATAGACGTAAAACTTATCCATAAGTTCATTAGAAGACCACATTTTCATTATAAATTTCTCAACAAATCGTAAAAAAAACATGTGTAAAATTAAATTATTTGGGGGTTGCGTTACTTTAGTGGTTATAACTCGATTTATTACGAATAAAAAACATATTTTTTCATTTTAGCTTATGTTCTCCTTTTGTAATTTCAAATACGCTTGCCACCAAAAATAGTTAATAAGAAATCACAAAAATCTGAAAAATGTTCCCGGCTGATTAAAGAGATAAATTTCAAGCACTCAGTCGAAATATTTTAGGAAAATTATTGCATCTAAAAAAGAAATATATTTAAAAAATATATTCTGTAGCAAAGGCCATCTGTTCATCGCAAAAAAAAAACAAAGAATTGTCCCAAACACAATTTACATGCAGTATGCATGCACCATGTTGAAATTTTAAAAATACAATTTTTATAATTAATTTGCAATTAAAAATCAATGAAAATCTATTTTCAGTTCCTTTCATACAATTTAAGAAAACATATAGACTTTCAGTTGATCCGTCTGGACCGTAGTTTTTCGCATTATAATTAAAATTATTAAACTAATATACACCAATACCTCAATTTGCGTCGTGGTTACGATCCAAAAAAAAAGGGACACAAATTGAAACGATGAAAAATTAATCATGATTTTCTATAGCAAGCCATGTAAAGATCGAAGATATTTTTCAGGGTTACGAAAATACTAATTTTTAAAAAGAAAATTAAATAGAATAAACATATAAAAAACAAAAATAATACAAAATTTTATTACATACATACAAAAAACAAAAAAAAAATAAAATTCAATTAAAACAAAATAAAATATTGAATTAATATATAATTAATTTCTTTCTTTCACAAAAAAATTGGTCCAATGTTTGCTGAACAGCTTCTTCTTCAACATAAAATAAATTTCCTTGTAGCAATTGATATTCGCAGCTACCGCCTGGGACACTTTAAAACTCCTTCCGCTGTCAGGATCGTTTTTAAAAATATCTCCATAGCTTCGTCAATCAAACACATCGCTTTGGAAATTTGTTTGGAGCTTAAATTTTGTTCTTTGGAGATTTCTATTGAACGGTCACTGTTTGTATCTTACTCATTGGCAAATTGTAATTCCAGTTGCAATAGTTCTTCATTAGACAATTATTGGTTGTGTGAGGTTAGCAATTCATTTATGTCAGTCTCCTCCATAACTTTAAATTAGAAATTTCATCACGAACACCTGGTGCACCCACCATCAACTTCTTCAACGCATATTCTGTGAACACATTCAGGCCATATTTTGCTCCAAATACCATTCATGGAGGATGGTTTAACCTCCTCATAATATTGAACTTTTTTCAAGACTCTGGCATGCACGGCCAGACCAATAGCGTTCTCCACAGCCTTCTCTCCCTTATGAAATTGGTGCAGAATATCTGAATTTGTCTGCAAGCTGATAGTTTTTTATTTTTATATTTGGTAATTCTACCAAAATTCTCTTTTATATGCAGGTACTTTTAAAACATTTTTTTATAATGGGTAAAAAAACTTCAGTTGTATAATCCAGTTAATTGAGGCCTGAATTTCTGTTACACAAATCAGGTATTTTGAACCTTTTTTTTATTTCTGTGTAATTGTAAATTGAACCACAATTGTTTAATGCAGTCAGTTAAGTTTTTAATTTGTAAAAGTAGTGATCAGTACCAGAACTTGTACAATTTTACTTTAAAGTGCGATGATGTCATTTCAGAATTCGGAATTGTTCGAGTTATTCAGAAACTCACATTATTAAAATGTATTTAAATTAACTATTATCGAAGAGTTACACGATTTACCAGGATACCACGAAAAGGATGTTAAAATTAAAATTCACTTCGTTTACTTGAAAAATAATAAAAAATGGCTTTATGTAAAATAACTCAGACCAGCTAAATGCAGTAACAACTTTTGAAAACATCGAAGAACCGCATAGTGAATCGCACAGTGAAAATTCAGCAGAGACGCAACTTTGACAAAACGCAAAACGAAAGGACGTGAAGCGAGGTATTGGTGTAAATGGTGTCCAAAAATTAATGTAAGATTGGATTTTGCTGCCATTTGTATAGTTAAGTATTGGTAAGCCGTAAATAACAATTTAGCAGCTGACAGTTTAGGCCTGGCAAAACAGCGTTACGTGGCAGAACAACGAGATTTCATTTCATTAAAAAAGATTTTAAAAAAAGATTTATGAAAAAACTCAATATTTTGTTTTCTATTTAATTCAAATCTTAATTTTGTAAGCAAAATTTTGTGGTAAAATTTTATGCAAATAATACTTCTTTTCTTTTTTCCCATTTATACTTGTGCATAAAAGATACGGAATATTTGAATTTGTATTAAAAGCAAAAACTCATGTTTTTCCAGTGTTATGAAAAAGGGACAATAGAAAAAGGATTCTTCCCCAAAAATACTTTTGTTACAGTTTTTTTTCATAGAAGTACAATTTTGTGTTACGATAGACATCATTACCTTAGCGCCTTCATTTGCTGATACATCGAAGTTAAAAATGTTTTGAGTAGATTTTATGTTAAACCATATAAATCTATAAGCGAGAAGCATTTTAATGCATTTGATTGTATATTTCTTATACGTATTTATTTCATTGTTGGCACATTGAGAAAAAAATTCATAATTTTATTATTGTTTGTGAAACTAATCTCTGAGCTACGTGTACACTTATCAGTAATTTGAAAACTTTTTTATAGCTTGCTAAGTATGTAATAAATTCGTAAAATGAATATTTATTGAAAATTTTATTTTCTTATTTTATTATGTTGGTTTTATAACTCTTTTACTGCTTGGTATTTATTACAACAAGCCCATCTATTCAGCCGCAGTTGCCATGCTTATGAATTTGTGAGTATACTTAGATAATGATGGCTGCGTAAATTTAAGTGGTTGATTTATGTATTATAGTCCTGTCTATAAATTTTTACTAAATATCAAATATCGTATCTTTGTTTTATTCGAGTTTTTTTTTTTTTTTTTTTTTTTTTTTTATCTTGGACCAGCACTCAGGGGATGACCCCTACACATGCAATGCATTGTGCTGGAACTAGTGGAAGGGGATAGTGATAGGTATGACAGGAGGTGAAGCTTCATTCTTCTTTTACAACTCTGCGTTTTTGCACGTTTTTTATTCATAGAGCAGTGTTGCAGCGCCTAGGAGCATTACGATTTTTTTTTTTATTTTTTATTTTTTTTTGAAGTAGCCACTTCTTTATTAGTTATTTTACTTCGCCGTTGATTGTGCTACTCAGTACCAACGAAGGAGGGCGCTCTGATGTTACATTGGAATTTGTATCAGCTGAAGTTGGTACTGTTCAGCGACCAGTGACCATGCCTTCGCCACTGAAACCTTCCGCCAACAACTGACACACTAATGCACATCAGAGAAATGCGTGGTGTTTTTATTTCATGACTCTGTCTGATACTGGGTTTGAACCCAGGTCCTTCGGTTTGTAGTCAACGTGCTTACTACTTGAGCCAATGCCACCCTCGAGTTCAGCTCGTTTTTCGTTTCTCCTTAATTTTTTGCCATTATTATCCTTCGACATCATTATTTGTTTACCTAAGCAAACAAAGTTGATGTTAAAAGTTCAGTTTTTGATGTTAATTTTATTCAGTTTTATTAGATTTTTCTTCGTAACATTATTCATTAAAATGTAATTTATAGTTTCTGTGGATTTTGTTGCTTATACTTTTTTAAACATACGAACTTTATGTATGATGAGAAGAGGCAAAAAAAACTAAAATTGTTTAATAGAAATATATGTAGTATTCCTGATAATTTTTGTCGTTTATTTAAAAAGCGCGTGGTGAAATGTATATGACTGCCTGTTTTTATAAAATTAAAACAAAATTGTGAGTGAGAATTTATAATGAAAACAAAAACAATTTTTCGTATTTGATTGTTTGTTGTTTTCAATATTAATTCACATTAACAATTTTTTTTAATTTTATAAAAACAGGCAGTAATAATATCACAAAATTGCAGTGTGCAGTATTGTTTAAAAGTCAATTAATAAAATCATTGTATTTACATTGTTTTATAATTGAATTTCAAATTTGAATTGTTTGCTTGAAATTATAAATGTCAATTTGTAATTAGTACCAAAATATCTTCGCTGTATATAATCATCTTGAATTATTGTATGAATCCATTAATTATCTTAACGAAGAAATATTTTGTAAAGTAACAATTGTCATTATAGTAGATTAACAAATTTCTTGTAGCTTTTACTAAATCAAAAATGTAAAAAGACACTTGCTTTTCGACACTCGCAGTAATAAGTTGATTCAGATTTTAAAATAAAAAGCGATATTAATGTAAGTTTGTTTAAAGAAAACTCTTTATTTTTTTTCCCATAGGTTCAGGTATCCCCCTATTTGGGATTTTTCCCCAAACCAAAACCTAAAACCAAGTATGGCAAACCTCCTCAAAACTGATGATTCTTAATATATATCTTAATTATTATGCTCTTTACATTGCAATTTGTCTGTAACTTTAAAAGACATTCCTAATTATACATATGTACATACTTAATTAATTTTTAACTTCAACAAGTTAAAGAAAGTACTGCTATCAGTTGAAAATAAAGAGTTGAGTTGTACGTCTGCAAAGACCAGCATGAAGTTGAATTTACTATTTGAAAATTAAACGAATATTATTATAAAATTCTATTAAATAATTTAAAAAATTTCAATGTACAAAATAAATATAAATGATTTATTTTATCCGATATTTCGGTTACTCAAAGGAAAGCTTCTTCAGGGATATATTTAATTAAAAATTAATAGTAACATTTATTGTTTGATCAAATTTAATAAAAAGGTCGAATAAATCAGAATAATTTTTATGATTATAAAATATAATTAATGTTTGTAAGTAAAATAAAATAATTTAATATAAAAATAAACTAAATGTTTAAAATTAAAGATATAACTTAAATTAACAAAACAACTCCACTGTCTTATTTCTGCTCTAATCATGAGGATTGGAAAAATGTAAGGAAATTACAGAAACTACTTCTACACTCCCTCTTGGCGTTTCCTATTCCTCAAGACAGTGTGTCCAGCATAAGAAGTTCTTCATCCTTGTTTCACGTATGTACGCACAATAACCCCATCAAATATTTAGCTTCTCAATGGTTTCTTTAATCCAAAGTGATTATTATTTTTGGCTAAAGTTCGTAACATTTTTAGTCAGAAAGAATTGGACATGAGATAACAAAGCAACAAGGGAAAATTTTAACACCAATTAATTTCAACTTACACGGCAGAACAGAAACATTTTTGTTGAAATAATTCGATATGAGGCAATATTTCAAATGAACTAGATATAAATTAACATCATTTAATTTCAAGTTACACGGCAGAATAGAAAAACTTTGTTTTTCGGCAGCCGCTACACTCCCATCATCAGTGTTCATGTGTGTTTCCATGTATCCGCCACTGTTTAGGTGGCTCGGTTGAATGTGATTTCAAATTTGTATTTATACAAATAATGTCTAGAAAAAGGATACAAGAGTTATTTGTATTATTATTTGTTTTTACAGTAAACACTGTTTTACCACTATCAATATTCAAATTTTACCATCACTAATTAACGTCGAGTAATTCACTTCATTGTCCCTAAATAAAAATAAATATAAATACATATGTATATGTATGGGTATGTATGTCTTTTAATTTTGTATAAATTTTCTAATGCAAAATTAAATAAGTATTATTTGAATAACAACTCAGGGCATAGATTTTTGGTTATACAAACTTTTTATCACAATGAAAACAGCTGATGCCAGAAGGTTTAAATATATTCCTCTAACTCCCACTGGAGCTAAAGGCGCCAAAGAGGCTGTTTGTTAGGCGATTTGTTAGCAAACTGGATTTCAGAAAAGTGGATTGTTGTCCCTCCTTTTTAGATTGGTGATAGGGCTGCTGCCTTCGTGTCCAATCCCACGACGCAGTCATGCTTCATCAAATATTTATCTAATTTACCTAATTGCCTGAGACGTTAAGAAGTAGTGTAACCAATCAGGCTACATGACTGGGCGCTTTCTCACTCTACCTACCTCAGAGGAATCTGGAAATCCATTGCCGGGAAATATTTGATCTAGGACCGGAAGTAGTGAGTTGCTTGGACAGTTCGTTTCTGTTCCTTTATTCAGTTCCTTTTTTCTTCTTAATGAATTTTCAGTTTTGCTGCGAAATTTTTTGCTGAAATTATAATTTTTTTTAGTAAGTTTTGCTTTTATTAAAAAACAAAAATTGTTCAGTTATGTTGAGCAGTGTTTCAGAACCAAAATATTTGAAAATGGATCAACCATTTCTAAACAGGTGGTCCTGGCAAGGTGCAATTTCACATGAGTATACACAATAAAAAAAATGGAATAGATTGGAAGTGATCGGGGCTGTTCTTTAAATCGACTCGATTTGAGAATAATAATTCCAACTAATAGCTGAATTTATAGTCTTATTTTTTGATTATTAACATTTTCTAATGTCACACTGAACGAACTTTTTTTGTAGGAGACCGAGACCGAATTTCGATTTATTTTAATAATATATTTTGACAACGTTGTACTTTTTCTACATTAATATAATACACGGTTTTATTTTTGAATATCTTTGATGATGTACAATAATGTATAAGAAATTTATCCAAATTGCAGTGTTTAGCAAAAAATTTTCCGAATGCTGAACATCAACCGAACGTGGTTTTTGCCGAACTCTTACACCGAACCCAAATATTCGGCTGCACTCTAATACTTTCTAATGAAATTTTGCATTTGTAAAGAAACTAAAATATAACCAGTAGTGAAATTAAAAAAATCATTTTTAATGACTTAGATTAACAAAAAAAAGTTAAAAAAAACAAATGAAAACTACCCCAGACTTTTTTTGGGTTATCTGCAAAGCACATAGGATCTACGGAGGAATAGCAACTACGGTCGCCAGACTAATAGTCCAGCACACTATTTACTAGTCTGTGAGGGCAAGCTAAAAAAAATTTAATTTTTTTGTAGTATTGATTAAAGGGTTCATATTTATTTATTCATTCCAGCACATAAGAAGCCTGTACTTTTAGATTAACAGAAATGTAAATTATGTAAATGTATTTTCGTGTACTATTCTATTTACAATATTTTGCAAAAGAAATAAAAGTTAAAAATGCAGTTAATAACAAAAAAGAGTAGCCTACTAAATTAAGAAAAATTAATATTAAATAATTGCTTCCACAGCTATATAAACATGACCAGAGAATGAAATTACCAGTGAAAAAATTCAACATTTCTATATATTTTAAGTTGAAGTAAGTAAGACTGAAATCTTCTTTTTGTAAGTAATGTGGGAATGAGAGAACCTTTTTAGAGCAAAAGCCAAATGATTCCAAGTTTGATAAATTCCTATTAAAAAGGATCGTTCAAAAACAGATAAATGTACGCAAGGTACAAGGCTATGAAAATACTCGTACTTTGGAGAATCAGGATTTTTTCACCTGGCTTCTGTTTTTAATCTCGAGCTAAATTTCACTGTATAAATCTCGAAAAGAAAACGACCTCAAAATAGGCAGACGTACACAGGCATCGACATCGGGCAAAAAATAAGGTTAATGTGTTAAATTCGGAATGCACCAGGCCCAAATAATAATTCAATAATTTTTTTTAAGCTTCCTTTCGGATAAATATACAAGCCTGCACCGACAAATGAAGGAAGCGTAAGTTTTCCCAAGAGAAATAAAATCTGAATGAGTTGAACGAATTCATAAGTGAATTCAATCCAAGTGAAATGATCATTGACACGAAGAGGCATTCAACTGGTTCTACTTTTCAAGCCAAAGCAAACAAACTCATTGACATGGATCTTATGGATTGCTAAAGCATCTAAAGCATAACAATCCAAGAGCAAAAACGATAGTTGTATTAAAAAAAATCAATATTGATTATGTGGTATCAGTACAGCAAGTGCCCGATTACTTTTCAGTTTCAGTGTGCTCTTAAGACTCTGAATTATTTCCAGAATGAAACGTTTTTAGGCCACTATAAGTAATTTTTAATTAACACGAGTAATTTAAAAAGTTCAGTTTAAGTTGAATTATGGAACATAATTACTGAAACATTGTCTGATAAAACTTTCTTGGATTGGGCAACAATTCAACTTATGAATAAAACAATTTACAATCCACAAAACAAATAAGTCTCGTATTCTTTTTCGAGTCATAAATACAAATTTGAAAACACATTCAACCGAGTCACCTAAACAATGGCGGATACATGGAAACACACATGAACACTGATGATGGGAGTGTAGCGGCTGCCGAAAAACAAAGTTTTTCTATTCTGCCGTGTAACTTGAAATTAAATGATGTTAATTTATATCTTGTTCATTTGAAATATTGCCTCATATCGAATTATTTCAACAAAAATGTTGCGAACTTTAGCCACTGAAGGGTTAAAGATGAGGGGCACGGGCGCGGGTGTCTACATTGAGTATCTGGACCTCAGAAGATCATATAGGCTCCCTGACGAATGTAGTCTCTTCGTGGCGGAGGCTGTAAGAGTTCGGAGATCGCTATTTATGTGGACAGCCAGGCGGCTCTTAAGGCCTTAATGGGCTGTCACGTAAACTCCGGGCTAGTAGATAATTGTAGGAGGACTCTGAAAGAAATCCCTAAAGGTTATGGGCTTAGATTGTGTTTTGTACCGAATCACTGCAACATCAACGGCAATGAAATAGTTGATGAGTTAGCAAGACGGCTCTGAAATGGAGGACTAGGACTGTCTAGAGGCGGTCAGAACTCCGATAGGATTCATTTTTGAAAGATCAGAGAATGGGCTCTGAGCAGAGCTAACTGGGCCTGGAGGATCCGAACGGACCGTCGGGTATCGTGTGCGCTATTATGGGTATGTTCGATTCGGATTCGTTCCTAGGCATATATAAGGTCTGCGTTAGAACCATGATAGGTGTTATCGCAGGCAACTGTCTGATTGGCAGGATGGCGATGAGGTTAGGATCCGACTTGTCGGCTATTTGCGAGTTGTGTGAGTACCCTGAGAAGCTGGAGATAGTGGAACATATCCTATGTCACTGTTCGAGCCTACAGAACAGCACACTGAGATGGCTAGGCCAGGCTACGTAATCACCTTGGATTAAAAACTACTAACAACCAATTTAGTTCGAAAAACATTCAAATTAAATAATCAAATTTAACATTCTGTGGGTGCATATGTCAAATCATCAGTAGATCTTAAATCGTATTCTTGAAATTGATATGCTTGTATCATTCAAACCTTTTGAAATTAAATTGGAAGAATATCTCCAATAAAAAATTCCCTAAATTATACAATTTATTTATGTTTAAAAAATCATTATGTAGATTTGCCTCAAAACAAATTTCAATTATATTTGTTATTTCATCTTTTTTCAAACTAAGCCATTTTTAAGAGAACTAATTTATTTTACACTAACAAATTCGCTTTTCCCGATATTTTTTTATTTCATTGAAACATCAAGGGTATCAATTGTTCTTTTATAAAAGCTTAGTATTTTTTCTCTCC
The DNA here is from genome assembly GCA_956483585.1 of Gymnocheta viridis. NCBI lineage: Eukaryota > Metazoa > Arthropoda > Insecta > Diptera > Tachinidae > Gymnocheta > Gymnocheta viridis. The sequence goes on along the minus strand of OY101440.1, from coordinate 94,919,254 downwards.
AGAATCAAACGGAAATGAACAGCAAATTGTTAACTTGTTACTAAAAAGGACCTTTCTTATTTTGCCCTTTTTGTAAACCAAAATATACTTAAACATCCTTATTATACTTTCCGTCTTTATTTCAAAGAAAAGCAGTGTTTAATTATATCAAGTAATGTAATTTTAAACTGTTTATATATTTTGGCCTTTTCGGCAATGGACGACTGACTATTTTAGTAATTTAGATAAATTCTTGTGTTATCAACAAAGAGGTAAATATAACTTTTCTTTTTTAAATTTATATGTCGTTATATGAATTTGAGAGCTGACAAAAAATTAAAATGAAATATTAAAAAGAAGAAGGTTTGTTTCCTTAGAACTCCTTTTTTTATAAGCCGATTTGCATTTTGTTTTTTGAAAACATTTACTTCTAGAATCTAGATTGTTTCTGTTGTTAATTTTTTTATATAAGAGTTGATGTCTGTCTATCTGTCTGTCTGTCTATCTATTTGTCTTATACTAGATTTGTTTTTCGAGTACTACATGCGTATTTATACTCAACCCCTTTTTCTAAATTTTTTTTTTCTAAACATCTGTCATAAAAAGGATTCTTAAAGTAAATATAAATATGAAGGACGTAAAAACTAACAGCTGAACTATTTTATTGATTTTCCTTTCCCCTTTAATATTGAAAAGATGTAGATGCATGGTTTTGTATTGAAGCTAACGACATAGAAAACATAATTTCATATTCTTGAAGAAAGTTTTCTTCAATAAATTTAATGGATTTTAAGTTGTTTTTTATTTAATGAAGAAAAAGACTGATAAAGGTAATTTATATAAAAATTTTATTTCTTTAAAGTGGAAGTGTTTATTTTTAAACTTTTTTTTAAGTTTATAACAATAAATATAAGTTTATTAATAACTTTCAATATTTACTCCACGTTTTCGTTTACTTAAATACTTAATACAAAATCAATTAAAAGTTCGTAATATTTTGTCTTAAAGAGTTGCTTTTGCATATTCTTAAGACAAAGTTAGAGAAGGTAAATATTTGATAAAACATTATTTTTGTGAAATATCTATTGAATAATACATGACAACTAAATTATTTACTGACATGAAATAAAGTAGCAATATAATGTTGAAATATTATATATTATTTTCAATCAAATTGTCAAATATTTGCACTGTCTGACTTATCTTTACAACGAAAACTTTTTCATTTTACTAAAAGTTTTACTTTCAATTAAATATGACCACTTGCATTTTTAGTACAAAGTTTGTTTTACGAGTAAATATATTTTACATTCGTTTTTCTGTTCTCTTGTAAAAATATGAATATAAAAATACTAGATAGTCTCTTATTTTGCCCAGACTCCTTGCTTAACATGCCTGGAAATGCATGGTTTTTATAGTTTATCCAAAACAGATACGAAATATTTTTTACCAAGTTTTCAGTTGTCTACAATAATTTGTTCATTGACTTTTAAGCTGCTAAACTTTTAGTTATCTTTTTTAAATTCTATTTTTATAGAGCAGTATCCACTTTATTTGCACGAAGAGGGATTTCACCAAAGTCCTGTAAAAAAGAAAATACGCCGAACTGATAAAATTCAATGAAACACATTTTTTATAATGTTCCTTCTAAAGATTGATCTACGTAAGATCGTTCATATGTGTTCAGAAATTAATCTCAGATGCTCTATGAAAAAATGAATTTATGAATAATTTGCTTTTCCGTGAAGTTTTAAAAAATCGTTTTCATCGATAACTGACGGGAAGACGCGAATAACGTTGTAAGCAACAAAATTGAAATAGTTCAGAAATGAAAAAAAAAATAATATTTAATATATGTTTTTTTATTTTTAAGAATAAAGCATCTTTTTAAACTTAAAGAATTAAAAAAATAATATCTAAATATGCAAACTATAGGAAAAAATTTTTAAATTAACAAAAACAGATAATGATATTTTTCCTTCTTTTTATGAGTTATTGCGATTGATCGATAGCTTTTTAGCTTAAATCACAAACTGTTATCGTTATGATTTTTGCGAATTCGTAACGTGTTTGAATCAACCATTGAAATTTGAAGCCATCCTCTGTTATTTTAGACATTAATTTCTTTTACAATTTTTTATGAGAACACCGAAGTTTATAAAGTTGTCTAATGCCGTTTTCTTTTCTAAAAAAAAATTGCAACATTTCTTTAACTTTTAATCAAGACAAAAATTTTACCTCGTAAGTGATGCTACAATAATTTCTAAAAAAAACTCAAAATTTCAAAAAATCATTTTATGGCAAATCTTCAATAAAAGGGGCAAAAGATTATTTTATGTACTTGCAATGTATTTGATGCTCTTGCTGAATCAGTTATACAACATACATACTTCTTCGGTTATATAGACTTGAGCTATTTTTATCTTTTTTTCCAATGAGGGCAAAATCGCAGTCACATGGCAGGAAGCTGTGTCCAGAAGTACGACATTTTTGATTTACCCCATAATTTGTTCATTAGAATTTTTTAAAATAAAAATTACGTATCAAAAAGTTGTTTCTTTGATAAATAAAGTTGCAACCGCAGCCACAAGTCTATATTTTTCATTTTTATAAATCCTAGATTTTTCTAATCTTTCCGACATTGCAGGTACATATGTTAAAGATTTATAAATTTTTGGTTTAGAAGAAATATCTGACCTTCTTTTTATATATCTATATTGTCTTATTAATTTACAAAGCAAGTGTTTAGGAAAACTATTCTTATTAAAAATATTTTTAATTATTCTTAAATTTTTCTTATGAAATTCAATATTACTTACTGATAATATTCTTTCAATAAGTTTTTTAGCAATATTAATAATAACTCTAATTAGATGCTTAGAAAATAATTAATTATTCTACCAGAAGAAGTTGGTTTTTGGTACCAATCTATAAATGAACTATCATTTCTTCTTATTACTAATGTATCTAAATATGGAAGTTTATAACCACATTCTCATTCAATTGTAAATTTAATGTCGGAATGAAATGTATTAAATTTAGATAATAGAATCTCTATTTCGCTTTCTGAAATAATGCAAAATAAGTCATCAACATATTTTTTCAAAACTTTTGGCTTAATGGCCAATTCCCCAATACAGACATCAAGTAACTTCTCCATTACAATATCGGCCACAATGACCTAGAGCCTAATTAAAAAAACCATATTTACTTTAACAAATAAGGTCGAATAATGACATTCATATCAGGTCAAAACTAGGACATAATTCCTTGTCAATGGCTTAACATGCCTATACGAAAGGAAAGTCCACCGAAACTGCGCTTCACTTATTGGTGGGTCACATAGAGAGATCCCTACAATACAAGGAATTCGCATTAGTTGCTTTCCTGGATATTGAGGGAGCTTTCAACAATGTTAAACCAGAGTCGGTTATTAATGCTATGAGGCTACTGGAGATCGACCCAGAGATCATCCAATTTGTTAGTAGCATCTTGCACTTTCGGCGTATTGAATCTAACTGGGGCGCCGCAAACATTTCCAAAGTGGTTACCAGGGGCACACCGCAAGGAGGTGTACTCTCGCCATTACTTTGGAACCTAAATATAAATTTCCTCCTCAGGGCCATGGAAAAGACGTGCTGCAGAACGATTGCGCATGCGGATGACGTCGCAGTCATGGCTATGGGTAAGGATCTCAGACTACTGTCTGAACTCATGGAATCCGCACTGGATGTCCTCGTAAAATGGTGCCGGGGATGTGGTCTGGATGTGAATCCGGCCAAAACGGAACTGGTACTTTTCACTAGGAGATACAAAATTCCCAAATTTGTTACCCCAAAGCTGAATGGGGTTCCACTGAAACTATCCGATAGTGCCAAATATCTTGGAATAATACTAGATAGTAAATTGAACTGGAATATGAATATCACTTCCAGAACCATTAAGGCAGCAACTGTATTATATTGCTGCAAAAAAGCCATTGGCCTAAATTTGGGTATCAACCCGAAAAATGTATACTGGCTATACGAATGTGTCATTAAACCCATTCTATTCTACGGTGCAGTCATTTGGTGGCCGGCGCTTAGGCGGAAGCGTCATCAAACTAAGTTTGAACGTATAATGAGAATGATGGCAATAACAGTAACAGGTGCCATTAGAACAACTCCTTCTAAGGCACTGTTCACGATATTGAACTGGCTACCACCAGACACTTTGGCTAAAAAGTTGGCTGCGAACACGGCAGTAAGACTAAAAGCCTCCAGAGCATGGAGAGATTACAATATCGGTCATGCCAACATCCTATATAATATAAATTGGAACATGAGCGTTGACTATGTCACACCTGAACCAATCTTTGATCCTGGCTTCTCTGTAAGCTTTTCGGATAACGCGGTCCACCCTGATGACCTACATACACCCGTGAATGTGATTCAAATTTTCACGGACGGGTCGAAATCACTGAATGGTGTCGGTTCTGGCATTTACTCCGAGCAGCTAAACTGGTGTATTCCTTTAAGGCTGCCGGACCACTGCAGTGTCATTCAGGCTGAAATAACGGCCATCGACACAGCCGCAAAATCTATTCGGTATGGCGAAATATCTGGTAGGGATATTCAGATCATTACCGATAGTAAGGCGGCCATTAGATCCCTGGAGAATGTGTTCATCACATCAAAAATTTTCAAGGAATGCCGGATATCTCTGGACGAGATAGCGAGACATTCAACGGTCACCCTTAAGTGGGTACCAGGCCACAGGGACATACACGGAAACTGTATTGCGGACGCGTTGGCGCATGCAGGCTCCATTTTAAATCAAAACGATTCAACACATGACATAGGCGTCTCTCTCCCAATGAGTAAACAACTTATTGCACATAAGTTTCACCTTACTGCAATTCAGAAATGGTTAGATGAAACTACCTGTAGGGAAACTAGAAAAATCTGGCCCATAATAGATGAAAAAAGGACTAGGCGGGCACTACAGCCAGTCTTCATCTCAGAAACCTAATCGCGGTAATAACTGGACACTGGCCTATTGGGAGGCACGCATAAAGGTTGGGGCTCAATTACAATGACATATGTAGAAGTTGCGGCGATGAAGAAGAGGAAGAATCGACGGAACATCTTCTCTGTCATTGTCCGGCATTCGATGATCTAAGACTTAAACTTTTCAGTCAAAGAACCCTTGGGGACAAAACTTGTCTCTCTAATATTGATTTAAAAAAGATCCTTCATTGAATCAACCGGGTGACTGCATGAGAATATCAGCAGCCAGATAACATAGGACCCTTGGAAGACGGGACAACATGGTAGCACAACGGGAACTAATTGATGGACCCACGTGGGCTGTGCTTGATCACGGCTGCCAATGGAACCTAACCTAACCTAAGGTCGAATAATCAAGATTCTTATTTAATTTTTGGTTTTTTGATTATTGTAATAAAATTTTTTTTTATATATCCCATAAGAAGCCACACAAAGAAGTGGCAAAATATCGGTTAACTAATAAAATTTTGTAAACGTTTTTTTATAAAAAATTGACATTTAGCTCGAGATAAATTAGATTCATTTAAAAAACAAAAGGTCAAAAAAATATGTAAAAATAATTATTATTCTCTTAATAAAAAAAATAAGTTTATCTAAAAAATTTTCTAATAAAAATGATATAAAAAAATTAGAATAAATAAATGGGTAAACTCGTATTTGAACTTGAGCCAAAATATTCGTTTCAATATACATATTTATGTATATACAATTAATTATAAATGTTATATCTATTCTGATGTGTTTCAACGCTTTTGACCGTAGTTTCTGTTCGTTTACCAGACATTTTCATAGCAAAATTTATTTCGACTTAATATAACAAAAGCAATAATAGACTTTACTGTATACATCAAAAAAAATTATTTAACTCCACGTAAACAATAAAAAATTAAATTAAAATTGTACAATACATAACTTGCACTTGGTGTTGTTATGCAGCAATATTACAAAAACAGCCAAACCTCTGACCAGCTGCCACCTTGTGGTAATTTCACCACGATTTGCACACGTTCGTAATAGAAAATTTTTCATTCGTATTACGAATTTTATAATTTAGTAATAATAATGTTCGTAACTTTGAAATTCCATAAAGCGAGCCTTCGTATAACGGGGGAATACTGTAGTTTAATTTTTTAAACAGATTACTTTAATTGTTCTATAGCTGAACCAAATATATAATCTTAGAAACAAGAATATTTTACATTTTATTATTTTTGTTTTTACAAACTGTTGAAAGATGAAACGAGAACTCAACATTAAAATCTTGTCTACTTTTTTTTATTGAAGAATCAACTGCATTAAATAACTGTATAGAAAAGTGGTAGTAAAAATTGTCCATTTAACTTCTTAAGTAAAAAGTAACTAAATGTTGCTAAAAAACTTTTGGGTTTTGTTTTTTTAATGTATTTTTTTTTTAATTTTAAAACCTCTGCTGAGTGAGTATAACTGACTCCTGGAATACATGACCGCAATATTTATAAAGAGTGTAGTTAGTACGTTTACAGCAGCCAGTATTAAACATTTAGTTTGGGTGAAAAATTAACTACATAAAGGTCTTAAAAATAAATTTATATACGACAATAACTTGCAGGTTTCTGACTTTAAACAAGAACTGCCGAAAAAGATTACAATTACCTAAAAGTATAAATACTTATATTCCAGTAAAATCTTTTTACCCATATTTGAGCTGATATTAATTTATTCTAAGCTAAATTTTTTTTTTCTAAAAATAGGCCAAAACGAAAGCAGGCATATTTTAGTTTTTTTTCACCAGCATACAATGTTCGGAACTTCTGGTTTTCTAAGTTACATTATTCTCTATTCTTTTTGCATGACAATATAATACATGAAAACAAAGGAAAAACAACTAAAGGCCTTAACTGAACTTGTGACCTTTTAATGTATGTGCATATTTTCCATTTCCATATATTATTTTTTATGCTTTTATGGTAGTGTTTGTAATACAAGGATTTCCGCAGCCTGCTGAGGTGAAAGTATTGAAAGTAAACTCTAAGATAAAAGTAACATGAATAGAATGCGTATGACTTTTTAAACTAGAAAAAACATGCATGTGCTCAAAAGCAAATTTTTTTTTAAAAGTATAAATGCTTTCTCTATGTACCAACATGTGTGACTGACTGCAGGCACAGTAGTTTTACAATTTGAGAATATTTTTAAATAAAGGAAGCATCTGACTACAAGCAAAAATTTTAAATTAATGACATTACGTCTCTATTGTATTTGTATTTGTGGTAAATTCGTTTTTTTTCAATATCAATATGATTTAATTTATAATGGAATTGTATTTCCTATAAACAACATTGAGTAGTTCGGATTTTAATCTAATATATACATAGTATAAAGATGAAGGTAAGGATTTTATTAAATTATCTAAAAAAATTATTAACTCAAAAACGCATCGTTATGTATCTGTTGTTCTAATTATTCCTGCTAGACTTGGATTTTAGCCTAAAAGAGTATTATTGCAAAATAAACAGTAATTATCTTGACAATAGAATGGAATAGTAAAAAGTATGAAGTGAACCTAAACGTAAAATATTTAGATTGATATTGCGATCAGTAGAAGATTTTAAGGGTTTGCATAAACATAGAGGAATACACTCTAAAACTTTACTTGAAATCTACGATCGTATTATGTCTAAATTGGTGTTGAAAATTTTTCTTCTCTAAAATTATATCGAGTTTAGGATTAATTGTAATAAAAACAGTAAAATAAATAGTTTGTTTAATTTGACGCAAAAATACGAATAAAAAAGTGTTTATTTGTAAACAAAATATGCTTAAAAGTCGACCATATATACCACAATAACTTAAAAATGTTTGCTTCAAAACAGGTGAAAAATGTGTAAGCACTGCTATCAAAGAAAGAAGAAGCCTTAAAGTGTGTATATGGACAAATCCTGCTACATTCGTGTGCGTTTCCACATTAATATATAAAAATTTTTTGTTCTTTCAAAAGAGGTACCTTCAACTTATGCATTATGTTTAGTGAGATATAAGTGTGCTTTCGAATGGCATAAAAAATAATTTTTTAGCAGGTATTTATTGCGAAATAGTGGATCATAAAAAACAGAAGTAACTTTGAATGTTAAAGTGTGTTTTCATAATTTTTAGCTTACAAAATCTAGTTTGTAAAACAAGGTGAAAGAGAATTCTAAAATAATTTACTTGCAGCCAAAAAATGTTGTCGTTTTTTATCAAAAGACGTGAACTCTTTGTGACGGACGTTACATTTTTTCTATTCTATTTTCTATTCTGAAATTTCATACCTAATTTCAATGTTTATAAATTAGTAAAGGCAAAATTTTTTTGTACCGAAATTGAAGTGAATTCAGTGTATAAATATATGGCGTTCGATCGGGCGGGCCATCTTCATTATCAGCAAAGTATTGAAAATTAAACATAATTTGCGTAAAAAAAATTAGCATATTTTGTTTAATATTATATATATATGTTGTTAAAAAATTAACAAAATTTCTAAAAAATATGGTTGTGTAATTTTAGGTCAAAAGTATTTGGTAAAGTATTGCATATTCGAGTCGATTATTTTCGCTGAACCATTTCATTCTAAAACGGGGGTTATGTTCCACGAAAATACAATATAAACCAAAACTCTGTTAAGTTCAAAAAGAAGGGCAAAGTTCTAAGGTTTCAAAAAAAAAACTGTTTCAGCCAAATTTTTTATATTTTATTCGAGTTTTATTTGAAAAATCATTAATGAGTTTGTACACAAAAAGAAAAACATGAAATTTAAAGGCCTCTTTAGCCGACCGTAAATGTAGTCGTGTCAGCTGATCGTATCTGTTACATGAAAATGCAATGACTTACCAACCTTTACAATATAGAATTTTATTTTGAGGTTACATGAAAATTGTAGACAGTGATGGGATGCATGTATGTTGAATATGAGTGCGGCACAATAGTCCCTTTTTGGTACTTTTTCTATTTTGATATTTGAACCATATAATTTGTTAAATCTGTGTGTAAATTTAGTTTTCTTAATCAATTTATTTTTTTTTAAATTAAATTTAACAAGAGGCTGCCAATCAGCTGTACTTATTTTTTCAGAATTTAAGTGTCAATATCAAATATATGTATATATATACAAGTATGTATGTACATACATACAAACAAGGGTACACAAAATGATTTTTAGATTATAATAATACCGATAACAAAAACACAAAAGATTATTTGCAGTTAATACAATACAAATTTTCTATAAAATATATTTCAAACATAATTTATTTTTTTACGGATACGACCGTAATAATAATATCAACAATAATAATAAAAAAATAAAGCTTAAATTTAGTCCAATGAGTATAAAATATTGTTTTGGTACTATTTAAATAGATTTCGTACTTTTTCCACACAATTAGAAATACTTTGTACATATGGAACTCCCATGACTGTGTCGATGTTTCAAATCAAGGTGTATTTAACTAGGTGGCAGTATTAGTAAATCAATTACAACAATAGAAGAACAACAGACATTTTTGTTTGTGTAGTTTCATTGCGTATGTCAAAAACATTCCCCATAAAACAAAGAAAACGGATACAGAAAAAAAGTTAAAAAATACAAAACTATTTTGTATGTATTTTGACATTCGGAATGTAAAACATAAGCAAAGCAAAAAATAGTCAGCTGCTGTAATGCTGCCGCTTGGTTAAATGTATAAATGAATTTTTATTGTTTATGTCAAAAACACTTGACACGATTTACGTTTACGGTCCATTTAAATTTACGATAGATTTACGATTTCTACGGTTGGCTGAAGAGGCCTTAATTGTTTCAATAAACTTGACAATTAGAGAAAAAATTAAAAAATATTTTACGACATAAAAGAAAAAAAATTCATTATAAAATGTATTCTTCGACACCGCGTATTGTTATTTTTTTTTTTAAATAAGTTTTTGTAAAGGTCTTTTTATTGTAAAATATATCTCTTAAGCTCCCTTTTAAATATTGTTCGCCGTCCAAAAGACGGCTCAAGGTAAAAAAGTATATACACGAATGAATATATATTAACAAAAATCGTGTAAAACCGAGTTTTTTCCATGTTAACAAAAAACGTGTCACAAAATATGAAACGTGTTATACCGAGGCCGTGTTAAAGGAAACACGTGTAAGACAAGGTCAGCCTGTATATTCTTAGAGGAAAATACCCACGAGGCAAATATTGTGAATATATATTATGTTTGCGGAGGATTATTTGTGTCTAAATGGGATCGTTTATTAGTGTATCCGCTTAGTAAAGATTATTGAAAATTTAAAATGGAACACTTTTTGTTTAATAATGTATTTTTATGAGTAACATATCTGAGTTCATTGCTAAAGGTTCTAAAGTGGTTACACAGAAAGTATTCAGTTATAAAATTTTGATTTGACGAAGAAAGACTTGGTATTAAATACAAAGGCAAACCAAATGCTCTAATTAATTTCAGTTATATGTAAATATATGAAATACATGCTTAACTTGGTTGCCCATTAGTTCGTTGAAGATGCGACAATTTATCGCCTGAAATCCCACTTTTTTATTAAACGTATGATTTATGAATTTCAACTATATATTTGTTGCCTCCAAATAATATTAAGTTTATAAAAGTATCCGCACTGTTTCTATTTCATTTAGATAATGCAGGAATTTAAATATTCTTAAAACAACTTTTATGGAATATTTTGCACAATCTTATTTTATTTTTATTATTTCTTGTTGCAAAATAGACATGTGAATGAAAAACAAGAAACAAAACTATCTTTGCAACTTAAAATGTTGCACTTTCTTGAGAGTTTTTGTACAGTTTTGATGTGTTGAAGAGTGAAAGAAAAACAAAAAATTCCACAAAAACTTTTTCGTGATAAACCTAAAATGAGGTTGCTTTGGTATCACGAGTGCAGTTTAAAGTGGCTTGAAAAGAATATATCAGAACAAGTGGTCTGGAACTATGTATGTGAGTATGTGTAGAACAAAAACTTATGTTTGTGTAACAAACAGTACCACTATAATCAGTTTGCTTAAGTGTTTTTTTATTTAAATTTTTTGCTGCAAACTGCTGAAATTATTTTAGTACAACAACTCTTTTTCAAGTTATAACATTTTCGACTACTGTCATATATTTCATTATTCCTTCAAATGCTTCTCTTTTTATTCAGTATTATAACTAACACATTCAAATAGTAAAAATAGTAAAAACTTTAAGATTTTCCCACTTAATGCTAGTTTTATATTACAAAAGCATTTACTTGGCTCGTTTTAAATGTAGAAAATAAAAAGGGAAAAACTTTAAAACAGATGATGCTTTGAAAATGACACAATATTCTTTAAACAATTTTTGCACGCTATTCTTCTTTAACTTATTAAAATTGTTACTATTGTTGTGGTTTTTTGCGGTGCGAAACTCAGCTGGAATTTTACTTATTTTGTTTAATATTTATGACAGTTAAGTACAGATTTTTGTTAACAAATTGCATTTATAACTGAAAGTGTACGGGATTTTTTTAAAAGAGTTTTGTAATGAAAGTTATGGTTGAAGTTATGCAGCTGTTCTGTATCTTTCATTTAAAAAGCTCTTGTTTTGTTAGAAGACATTGCATTAATTGCATTGATTTTGTTTTTCAATATAAGAACCATTTTCCATTGCGGGTACCAGTACGTATACGATATATATAATTTTAGATAGTTAGCTGTTACGTGTAAACAAGTACAAACCTTATAAAATTTCTCAGGCCATTTGCCTATAGTCAATAGAGATATAAATTACCTAATAAATTAGGAAATAAAAACATATAATAATATATAAGCGTTCTTAAAGGGCTGAGCAAAAAGGCTTTGGCCTGAACCCGATCATGTGTATAAATAATAAAAATTATCTTGTTACCTAGTTCATTGAGAAAAACTAATATCGCACTAGTAAGTGGTGACTTTTTAATAGCTTTCGGATTTAACTTACAAAAAAAAAAACTTAAACAATTGTATAAAATATTCAATGTTTAAAGATGATTTGATGTAAATGTTGACCGCGGCTAACCCTCATATGGTTCATACGCTCGGTCCCGTTTCGGCATACTGTCTTCGAGATATCGGCCGGTATCTCACGAATTAATTCTTTAATATTCGCTTTCAGTGCATCAGCCGTTGCGGGCTTGTCCCTATAGACGTGAGCCTTAATATGGTCCCCCAAAAAATAGTCTTAATGTGTTAAATCACAGGATATCAGTGGCCAATTGTGATCTCCTCTTCCAGAAATCACACGATCAGGAAACTTTTCACGCAAACGAGCGATGTTATTTTGTTGAAAATAAACGTCGACTACATCAATATCTTTCAACTCTGGGTTAACGTTCCTGAACACCAAACTGTGACCGCGAAAATTTCACCATTTTTTTTAGAGAATTTTAACAATTTTAATCCGTTGTTTGAGGAATATTTCGTTCCATTTTTATTATTGGCGTAGTTTTTACTTCCCATCAGTCAAGTAGTTACGGGTTGACAATTATTAAAGGATGGGGGGAGGTGTGGTTGGGTTTTGCAAATGAAACGACTTGCTGATGAATAAAATCGAGTACAAAGTTGAAAAGGTGTTTGTTAATGAAAATGAATAAAGTATGGAAAAAGTTCTTATATTGCGAAGTCAAATTACTCCGGTAAAACAAGTTATAATTGTTCTTAATAAATACGTGATAATAGTCAAATGTTTAAATGCAAATCAATATTGAACAGAAAATTGGAAAACGTTAAAAAAATTAGAAAATAATCAATTATGATTATAGAATAGAAAAACATTCCGTAAAAATATGCCAATTTACTTTGGAAAAATATCTGATGCATGTATGTGTGAGTTCCAAAACGTCATTTGCAATGCAACTGAACAAAGTCATGCATTCCTTAACGCAACCATGCAAACATTGACAATGTCACACATCCCTTAATGTATAATAAAAGTTATCGATACGCAGACTAAAGCAAATTGTGTATCACTAATTTTGTTACTGCTTTTTTACAAAGTAAGGAACACAGTTGGTTACTTTGGTTCGAAACTGTGGTAAAACCACGTTACCGCAATGCGTTTTAACGTTTTGGATCTCAGCCTATATTTATGAAATGAGCCCCGTTTACAAATTTGAAGTAACGAATACAAACTATTTAAACTAGAGGACTCTATATTTTTTAGAGTTTAAAAATAAACATTGATGTTGATCGCAACATAAATGTTAGTAATTGCAACTTTAACTGCACCTAAATGAATTAGTACGGAATATTCTTATTTATATCGGCTACTCTTTGGGGCAGATGGAAGGACATTCTTGATCTTACGAAATTCTTTTTAAGTCCTTTTAATTTATGAGCATTATCGAAATTTTTTAAAACTGGAAAATGTTGAATAGTACAAATATTGAATTACAAGAGTTTCCAATTTCATTTTGGAGCCTTTGTAAAATTTGACTACAATTTTTTTATAACCGCTTCTTTAAGGTGAAGTACTCATCGATATAAAACTAGTAGGAAATGTAGGTTCTTGTAATAAGAGGTTACATTTTGATATGTGAAAAAACGAGTACTTTTGAGCGAAATCATCGGATGTTTATTTAGTTGTAAAGGGTAAACAATATTAGCCAAATATCGTCACGGTTGCACTTAAAGGATCGTATACTTCTCACAACTATCTGCTCTATGTCCTCGATAGCTTCACGAGTTGGATATTTGAGGTCTTGAATTGATTGTTAGCTATTGGCTAACGATCTTCCACGTAGCACCGAAGAAAATTTTGTTAATCAATTGTGATCACCTTTTTAATAAATCAAAAGGTCAGAAAACTTTTCACGCAAAGAAAAAGATGATATCGTTGCTTGTGTAGCACTAAGCGCCGTCTTGTTGAAAATAAATGTCGTTCACATAGTCTTTTACAAAATAGCATGTCCAACTCCAAAGAGTGAGGAGAAATTGACAAACCCCATTTCCCTCAAAGCAGGGGAACACTCTCTATTTCTCAAACTCCCTTTTCTCCACTTCTACAACTCTCCACTTATACAACGCGGATACTCAAGGAAATACGCTGATGATCTTACCAATGTCCAAACTAACCTTTTCTGCCTTGTCTACAAGTTATCATATCAATTTAAAGACTTTAATATATTTAATAGACTATATGCACCTGAACAAAAACAAAAAAACATTTATTTAATGCTTTGTGAATTGGCAAAATAAGTTAAAAATGAATTTGCACCATTAATAGTGGTCATATTTGAGCCAATTTCAAAATATTGAAAGCCAGTCATTTTCGTATTTAATGATATCATTTTTTAATATAAATCTGTTTTCATTTTTCTTAAACAAACTTTAAATACTAAAACAAGTTTTTATTATGTTTCAGACATAAGCTCATTTTGTAAAAAAAATTATCAAATAAAAAAGGCAGAGAACAAAATTAATGTTTAAACTTTTGTACAAATAAACCATAATATTGTACAACCAAAAATGTTTCAAACGGCAGCGCCGAATATTGTATACCTATCACAAAAAATAAAATAAAATATTAGATTATTACAAAAAAATGGGTGCCCGTGCAGACTACTGAGTAGTTATGGTAGATTATTCGTCTGAAAGTCACAGGTTCCCGCCAATGTCAAGGCTGTTTCTGCAGACAAGTCAAAACGACTTAAGCAGTTTTTATTTATTAAAAAAGGTGCAATCGTTAAAAAAATTAACTTATTTTTTTCTTACTATTTAGTTAGTCTTAATTGATTTTTTGTACGTCCTTGCAAAAAGGAGCAGTTTGTAGTAAATGGAATATTATCTATTAGGAATATTATCTTCAGACACAATTATAAAAGAGCTGAATATAGATGACGTAAGCTGAGAGGACACATGCCTTACTTTCATGACACGCACTCTACACATCTAGTAAATAACTCTGCAGTATTGACGGGACCTTGGGGAATCGGAAAACATTCTATTAGGATAGAATTTCGCTTCAATGCGTTTTATTGTAACTAACGAGAACAAGGTGGGGAAGAGACCTTCTCTGCGATTGCCCTGCTTTAAATATGTCGGGACACAAATTTGTCGACATTTAGGGAGACTTGTATTTAGCATACTAGACTATTAGTCTAGGGCCCGCAGGTTCGATTCCTGCCTCAAGTCTGGGTGTTTCTGCAGACAAGCCAAATGGCTTTGCGGTTTGTATTTTTTCTTAAAAAAAACAAAAACTTATCGGTGTTATCAGAAACTGTTCTAGGTGAGCTTATTAGACACTTGAATTTGAAGAGGTTGGTCTAGTGACGTTTACCAGATCGTAAAATTTTTATCCGGTTATTAACAGGTTGCCACTGACAAATGGAGTGGTTTTTGTTAAAGTAGAATAGCTTGATTCTACTTATTTGCTTGCACATAATAGGCGCTCATGTACACTAGCCAACTAACCAAGTTATCTTGTGAAAAAAATATGAAGAGTCATGGGACTGCTTCAGCCAATATCATTGCTGACGATCTGGCAAAGAGTGGGACCACGATTAAGTATGTTGACATTGACAATTTCTGCGGGGTGAAGATAACCTAACAAAGGTAGCGAATTCTCAGCATAATGATCAGTACTCGCAACTTAATTTCAATGTAGCGCCTGGAATCATGACACATTTATCGCCTTGTAACTTTACTTTGATAACAAAATCACGAGGTTGACAATTTAAATTCAAGAAATTTCAGAAATAGCACACCTATAACATGTACAATATGCAACCTTGATGAACCTGAGAATACTTTTCTCTTATATATTATAAATGCGATCTCCAATGCTATAGTCCAATAATTTTCCATTTTTATTTTAAAATCTGCACCCCAAATTAAATATTAACCACATAAAGATTCACAACAAAACACTGCAACAAAATGATATACATGCGCCGATAGTATTTATACATCAACGCTAAGCCGCCACTTTGTTCAAAAAATCTTTAAATCTTATATTGAAATAAATATATAATTAAAATAAATACTCGTAGATACCATAATAAACCGACGTATATTTAATGAAATTAGTATTTTCATTTTATTCATTTATTTTCATACTTTATTGCATTTGAAATGCAAAATTAAACAAATTAATTTGCAGCCGCCACCTAACAAAGCGGCGCACAGTGGCTGAAAATCATTTTTCATTGGCCAAAATTCTGTAACTTTTGAACCGATCAAAATATTGAAGTAATTTTTATTTTATTGGATAGATATTTAGTTCAGCTTGACTCAGTTTAAATTACATTAAAATTGATTCAGGACTTTTTAAGGAATTCTAGGTCAAAGTTGAACTTTTGAATTTTTTTAACTTTTGGAGTGAAATATGGGTTTATTATTTTTTTATTTATTAAAAAATTGAATATTTGGAAATGAATAATAATTATAAATAATTTTTGTAATAATGGAATTTTTTTAATGTTACACTTAAAAAAAATTTTACACTAAAAAAAAATAGTAAAATCAACTGGAGAATTTGCTATTACAGAAAAATTAAAAATTTTTTGCTGACAAATTTGCAAATTTGTTTACACTCAAAGAATAGTTACACTTAAAAGAAACGTTAATAATATTATCTAAAAATATTGCTATTACTACAGAAAAATTTATTATTTTTTGCTGTCAAATTTGATAATTTTAAAAACATTTTAAAAATAAAAACTGCAATAAATTTTAATAGCATTTGTAACAATGGTAGGTTCTGTTTATTATTATTTTTTACTAATACTATGTTTTTCGTACTTAAATAACAATGAAAGGCAATTATAATTATTATTCATTTGACTCAAATATTGATTGCAAATATTCCATATTTTGTTCTGTGCTATTTCTGTTCTTTAGTCTAAAAGCTTCTTCATCTAAATCCTGATGATCCACTTTCGAATGATTTCGAATACTGGAGATGAACGGATCTGACGTTGCCCAAAATATATTAAATAGATCTGCATTTGTTGAATTTAGTGAAATTTTTCTAGTATTGTAATCCTTGTTCCTTTTTTCCTGAGCCTCCTCTGATAGATCTCCAAGTGGCACCAAATGATATTTAATGACATCTTCTCCATGATGAAGGATTTTGTGTACTGTTGCAGACATATTTCTCCATGGCTAGTTGGTTGTATATATTTTTGCAGTTTCCTTAGCATAATCTCCAAATTTTCTAGAGTCAATGTAGCGAAAAAAAATTATGATGGAAAAATGCCAGCAAATACTCAACTGTTATGTGGAGCGGAACTACTCAACTTTGTGTTTCTAAAACAAACACTCAATGACTGCGCAACAGTTTATGAAGGCGACCAATATTAATTAATAAATATATAAGTATATCGCCAATCAGAATTACAATAAAAATGGTCAGCCTAATATATGTAGATGAATATTGTAAATGAATTTATATGTAAATATGTACATACATATGTATGTATGTATATGCAATTTATTTAATCTATTAATAAATAATAATAATAATAATAATAATAATAATAATAATAATAATAATAATAATAATAATAATAATAATAATAATAATAATAATAATAATAATAATAATAATAATAATAATAAAAATTGAAAGTTACCAACACATTTTGAAGTTTACGAAATAGTAAACTTCAGAATAAGAATATTCTTCTTTTGATGTTTACTATTCTAATTTTGAAACTGATATGACACAGTTGTCTAAATATTAAACAGTTTGGACATAAGTGATTCTATTTCATAAACCCTTTATGGAGTCGTCCAATAATTTAAAATACAAGTGTATATTATTTTTCCTCCGCTAGATTTACTCTTTTTCTTACTGTTTATTTTATCGCAGCATTTACTTCATGAAACATAGACAAAATCTTCGATATAGTTTTGAGTGACCGACGAACTGAAGAACGTGAGCTAGTTGAGAACACGGGCATATCAAATACTTCAGTGATTTCAATTTTATACAAACACTTGGGTATGATAACGTTAATGGCAAAATCTGCGCTTTGTTTGCTCAGAATCGCGAAGAACCACAATCGTGTGAGTGGTTCAGTTGCTGGTTAATAGATTTTTCGTTTCGTTGCAACACATACATACATAAATGTTACTTTGAGATATGTTGACATACTTAGGTACTTCACTTTTGAACACTAATAATATTGGACCCACTAAGGCTTCTAAACAAATCCGACTCTGCAAGATTCCCAACGCCTGGTAAATCCAGCAAAGTCCATTGATCCGAAAATAATACCAGTGCCTATTAGAAAATATGAAATTATACTATTTGTGAGATCTACGATAAATATTTCATACTGTTGCAAACGCAATGTCAAAATAAAATAAAATTCTTTCTTTTGTGTGTTAGATTCCTTAAAAACTGCGTGCTAAAGCATTTTAATAAATAATGACAAGTAAGGCCACTCATTTATGGTCATATTTATGTCATTTTATTTTTTCGTTTAAAAATATGTTTAATGTTTCATGAACGGAACAAGAATTTTCAGCAAAACCATTAATCTTCACATAAATTTCCAAAAACGAATAACTTGTGCTTAAATAAAAGAAAAAGGAAAAACCAAAAAAAAAACGGTCTCAAGAAAGATGAAAATTTTCTGCAAGAATCTATACAAATAAAAAAATTATAAAAGAACTGGTTTTTACTTCCAATTATGTTGAGTGAGAGTGTTAGTGATTGGTTATAAGTTGAAAGCAGATTCAAACGTGAGCAAATTCATAATGAAGGATGTTTTAATTTGCATAAAGAAGTGCTTCGAAAAGTAGAGATTTTGTTTCTCAAAATATAGGAAAATTGGATGAAGTTTTTATTGATTTCAGAAGACTTTTTTAAAAATAATTCAAATCCAAAGTAGAGATTAATTTCTCAAAATATTAGAAAATTGGATGAAGTTTTTTTTTGATTTCAGAAGACTCTTTTTAAAAATAATTCAAATGAAAATTAGAGATTTTGTTTTTCAAAATATAAAAAATTTGGATGAAGTTTTTTTTCAGAAGACTCTTTTAAAACTAATTCTAATGAGAATTTTTTTATAAGTAATTAGAGATGTCTTGCCTCAATCTCTGAAAAATTTTATAATTTCATATAAAATTTTTAAATGTTTCTCGGTTGCTTCATATACGAGTAATTTTTGTCAAGTTCGGTGTATAGTTTTTATTTCCTTAACTAAATCATTAATAACAATTAGTTTTTGATTTTTCTTCCATTAAGTTATTTAACAAAATTGTTGGCAGATAGTTTTTGAAAGTCTATTCTCTATTTTTTTTATTGTAACTTTCTTAAGAATAAGTGACCATCGAATATCTCCAGCAAGTAGAAAATCATTTTCACATTAAATTCAGCCACTTCTTAATAAAAGGAGGGGTGGGGGAGGCAAAAAGTGAGTAGAAAAAAAATAGAAGAATGAAAAGGAAATGTTTATCAATTTCAATTTCTTAACAACATCGCCTAAATGATAATCATTGTTACAGAACAGCTTTTGTTGCTTTATCTACAACACAAATGCTTCACAGCATTAGTTGTTGAAGTTGTAAGGAAATCTTTTTTAAGAATTCTAAAGAAGCAAAGTCTGCTAATATTAAATTGGTACGCAACACTTATAGAAATATTTTTTTGTTTTCTTTTTTGCAAAAGATACTACTGACTATTTGAGGTCGATTGGTATAAACACAGCAGAAACTGTAATGGGAAAATAATGAGTTAAAATGGAAGAACAAATTATGAATTATATACTTTTCACAATTTCTACTTTGGCATTTTAAATTATTCATTTAACATGGCGATACTATTAGAAGCAGGCACCACCACCTCGGATTACAAATAAATACTTAAAAATGCCAAGAACTAAAAGTCTATGAATAAATGAAATTCATTCAAAAACAAATGACTGCTTTGAGTATTGAATTAAGATCAGACTTGTCATCACGAATTCGTTAAGACATTCCGGTAGTTTCTCTGAACAAATTTCTTTCGGATATATTTATTTAATGTGAGTTTGTGCAAAAAAAAAAAGTATAAAACTTTGATTTAAATGTAAGTTAATAAATAAATTAATAAATAAAATTTGTATCTCTTAGTGAAATCGTAACTACATACCATTGCGAATTCGTACCTCCATATACCGTCGAACTTCCATAACTCGAACTTCTATAACCCGAATTTTCTCTAACTCGACCCAATTCGATTGGCAGTAGCGTTAAAAGAGAAAATTACTTACAATTCTTCTTCCGTAACTCGAACTTTCATATCTCAAGTTCTCCATAACTCGAACGAAATTTCATGCTTATCAGCTGGACTGTTGCATACACATTATTGCACTGCATTGTTTTGAATTAATTTTTTTATTTGTCGAGTCCCATCGTAAGTGGAACGGCTTGTGCTGGCAAGGATTCGGTGGAAGAATTTTTCAGCAGCCTTCCAGAAATGTTGTAGAAGATTCTATTAAACATAGAATTTTTATTTTCAAACTACAACTGATGAGCACTATAAGACTTTAAACAATTTAGAGTAACTTTTTATTGAAAATAAAAAAAAATAAATTTTCAGTCACTAATTTCAGAATATTTTACTTCACTATAGTTTACTTCTTATATGCTATTTTGAATAATATAAATACATATTTAATATACGGACGTAATTGCAATTGTTTTTTTTTTTTTTTCAACAAATAAATTCTATAAGTCGGTTTTTTTTGTGATAATGATGATTCGAGTTATGGAACTTCCACTGTAGTTGCAATTTCGTACCTGCGTATCGTTGCAAAGTCATTTCAACTCAGGATTGCCAGAAGAAGACAGATGAAATGTGCTAGATTGCCAAAAACAAAGTGCTAAAATGTTCTACGGTTAAAAAAAGTGCCAGTTTTTGTAACATTGATTTTTATTAATACAGGTTGAGTTCCAAAACGACATTTGAAATACAACAGAACAAAGTCATGCATTTCTTAACGCAACCATGCAAACATTGACAATGGCACACATCCCTTAATGTATAATAAAAGGTATCGATACGCAGCCTAAAGCAAATTGTGTATCACTAATTTTGTGTAAACAACACAATTGATTACTTTGTTTCGAAACAGTAGCAAGACCGCATCACTGCAATGTGTTTTAACGTTTTGGAACTCAGTCATAGTTAAACAAAAAAATACATATCAGAGATCTGTACATTTTTAACAAATTTTTATCATTTGTATGATGTACTGATATTAAACTTCTTTAATTTTATTTGATATTTTAGTTATGTAAATATATTTACATACAAAATTAATTTTATTGAATATAAAAACTTTTAATGGTATAATAATAATATATTTTAATATATTTTATTTCAAGTTTAGGGTTTTCAAAATATCAACCATATTATTTGCATCTTTCTCACAGACTAACTCTCTTTTTTGTATATTTCAGATGAACCGATTTTTTTTACAAAATCCTCCTGATATATCTAAGGCTGGGACATATCTTTTATGCCCAATATATATTTATAAAAATCTTCAAAGATTCAAGACTCTCCTTATAACAGTTAAAAATGAGGAATATGTGTTTGGTTTTCTTTTAACTAATATAAAAGATTTTAATTTATTTGGGTCTTTCATAGCACTTATAAAAGACCCATATTTTTTCAGCTTCTCATAATCATTACAGAAGATTTTTATTTTCTGGGTCTTCTCGCGATCTTTATTTTTATTGGTCATCTACATATATATCTACACATACTTACACTCCAAAAAAAATTCAATCCATCCGTACTAAAATCAATCCCAAGCGGTGTCAAAAGTACGGTAATCCCAGATTTACTAAAATCAAGTACAGAAAGATTGATTTAAGTACGGAATATTAAATGCTCAATTTAATTTTTTAGCTGATTAAAGAATTTTAATGTGATTAAAGAATTTTGTACTCATTTTAAGAAACCTCAGGGTTGGCTATCTAAAGTAATCGCGTTTTCGGCTTGGTTAAAGTACATTTTATTGTTATTTGTACTCAAAATTTTGAGTACGACTCGTATTAAAAATAATTAGTAAATACTTGAATTTAGTACGGCGTTTTTCTTTCTGTGTAGTGTGTGCAAGCTCTGAAAAGCACTTATTAAGTAATGGCTATGCAGAGACCAAAAAAATTATAATAATAAAAAATTGATAAGAGAAGACCAACACAAATAAAAATCTTTCATAACAATTATGAGAGGACTAAAAGATTTTTAGCTTTTCCTTTTTGTTATTTCAGGACCAACATTTTTCCAGCTATTTCTTCTTTGACCAATTAAATATTTAAAAAATAACAGCAGTTATTTTGGGTACCTGGTCTAAAGTATAACAGCATGCGTGCCTAATTTCACACTTTTTCTTATTCGTATAACCGGAAATAACAATTCTTTGTTTTTATCGTACATTGCAAAGATGTAAAAAGCCTACGACAAAGTTGTAGAAAAGGCAGCATAAACGTTTTTGTACAGTTTTGTACAGTTGATGTTATGTATGTGACTTTTTAAAGTAATTCTACGATCTAAAAAAAGTGCTAAAAATGCTAAATAATTATAAAAATATGCTAAACTAGCATTTAGCATTTTTTTGAACTCTTAGTGCTAACGTAGAAAAAATAATGCTAGATCTAGCACTAAAAGTGCTAAAAGGGCAAGCCTGTGTCAACCCTTTCATATAAAAATCATTATGATATCGGTAATATTTCGGTTCCGAAATCGTAAGATTTTGTCGATCAGTCGTTACGAATTCTTTAGGAAATCGGAACATTTGGTTTGGCGGCATATTAAAACAAGTGAATTAAAAATGTTAGAGACATCCATATATAATTTGCAAAATTATTAACAAAAAATACATATTTAATAAAGAACGAGCAATAAAAATAGTAACGAATATTCGAATATAAATACATATATATAAAGGAGTAAAATATGTAAATTAAAATTTAACTAGTATAATGTTGAGTTAAAAGAATTTGAAATTCTTCAGCGTTGCTGGTTCTTTGTATGCTATTCTAAAGCAGGTTCTAAAGGCGGACAGAATATATAAAAAACTAGTTCTCAGACACAATAGTATGATGCCTTTCCTCTATTTGAACGTGCGAAGACAAAACGATTATAAAACTACAATGGCTCTTTTTTCGTACACAATTTTGTGCAGTAATTCCTAGACTCTAACGTACAAGAGACTTTGCAGCGACATCTCATATATTTTGTTTAAATATGGTGATATCCGGTCATATTTTCGTAGACCAAAGATGTATCTAATAATGTTGTTGTAGGCTTTATTCTTTATCCTTTAATCCTTATCGCCAAATTTAATGAAAAGGCTGGGAAATTTTTATGAAATTAGGAGAACAATATCGTCGGTCACAGGTTGACAACAATTAACATGTTTTTTGTACTTTTCAGTAGACAAAACAGAACGTTATTACTCCGTTACTAAACCGTGTTGGAAGTAAATAAAAAAAAAACAAAATTAGTAGGACAAGTAGAAAGGAACTTTTTTAAAAATATAAATGGAACATACTATACTAACATGCAGAAGGACAAACACAGTGTTTTGGCATCAAAAACCCGATTCTATTTTTTTGCGAGTTAAGAGTTGTCAACTTATGACTTCGAAAGTTTCACATGCCTTTCGGGTGGTTCAAATACAGTTTAAACTCGATTATCCGGCTCCCACGAGACCCTGCTTAACACGGATAATCGAAAAACACGGTTTATAGAGATCATATAGAAACTCAAAAATTCCCTATTATTTTTATTAAAACATGAAATTTTAGTGTACAAAGTGTCTTAAGTTTATACGTATATACTACATTTTTATTTATAATATGTACAAAGATTCATTTATTTGAAATGTTATTTTAAAGTAGTTTGTCTTTTTGCTTTTAATTGATCTGCATTTTATCTGGCTCTGAAATACCTGGAGAACTATAATAACCATAACGAAAAATGGGAATCACCGAATTTGAATTCTGTGTCTAAATAATTAACTGGAAAAAATTTTGTTGCACGGATAATAAAGGTATAAAAAAGCACGGATGATAAAGGTAAAAAAGCGGATAATAGAGGTTGTAAAACAAAGCTGGGAGCATGCCGGTTAATAGAGGCCCGGATAACCGAGGTTCAACTTTACACTCAAAATATTATTACAGTAACGGACTGTACGTTATTCAAGAAGTAATCAGTTCAGTCATTTTTAAAAGAATAAACATTTAAAATAGTAAGCAATTTTATTTTTAACTGATTCTAACATTCATTAAAAAAACTAAGGACATATTAATACGGATTTTCAGTTACATTCAATATTGTCCGTTGTTTTCAAGTGCTGTTTTTTTTTCTTTGCTTGCTTATTTGATTTGTTTGAGATTTCTTCTCCTACACAAATAAAGGAAAAATCTTTTATTTTTACGGGCTTAAGTCAATTAATTTTTTAACATTAAAAATTAAATGAACTTTTGGTTCAATTTAAATGAAAAATGAGTAGACCGGTTTTTAAGTGAACTTTCATTTGTTTTAAATTACAATTTCAGTTAATTTTACGTACAGAATATTTTGAGTGTAGTAATATTTAAAAAAAGTGTATATAAGACAACTTAGTTCCTTTTCAAGAGTTTTTATTTGTTGTGGGTTGAGTTTATCTATATAAATGCATTTCATCGATGCATATGGCAAATTAGCAGCCTTAAAAAGCATTATTATTTAAATTAGATATCGATAATAAGTAATAAAGATAATGACTTTACACTATTTATGGTTCATTCTTGTTACTGCCGAAGCTCGTTTCATAGTAGATTTTAATGTCAGTTACATTTTCTAAGATATTTTCGATAGCTCGTATGGATTATTCACATAGCAAAGGTCTTTAAGGGCATCCCACAAGAAAAAGTCTAAAGGGGTCAAATTGCAAGTCCGAGGCGGCCAATTGACATCGATATTTTTTCAGCCCAATCCCTTGTCCGGTTACAATTTTGACATATTTCTCAATGCATTTGCATATTTTTCCCAATGCTTTTTTATTTTATAAAAAATGTTGCATGTTACAAGTTTCACTCATGGATTGTATAGAATTGCAGATTTTGTTTGCTTACATTTTCTAATGTTTACTCACTTGTTGCAAATTGCAAAGCTGTTTTTCTTAAGGTAGAACTCGTATCAATTAAATGCATTCTATGTGCCGAAATATGATCAATCCCCCAAAGCCCTGTTCCACTAGAAGGGGATCTTGGTTAAAGGCTGTTACATATTATTGCAACAATTTTCTGATGATGTAGAGTCGATATTTAATGTAAAGGCTTTATTTAAGAATTCATCGATAACAACAGATTTAACATACATTAAAGATAATTTTGAATTTATTTGCAACAGTTATCCAAATTGGAAAGCAAAGGACTTCCTTTACATGAAAGCTTATCCGTCCTAGAAGACATAAAAGAAAACACTTTTAAATATTAAGAATAAAAAGTTTTTTGAAATACTTAACAGACTTTTTAATCGTTGGCCTTCAAACGTTGTTGACCAAGATTAAAAACAACTTGACAAAACCAATGATGCAGAAGTTCTTATTTTTTGGGGCTACTTTCACGTGCAATTCTCAGAATTGAGTTCCAAATCAATGAGCTGAAAAATGTTGTACTGTGTAAATAAAGCCCAAAAGTTTGGAGAGAAGAGAATTTGTAAAAAAATCACGTGAATAGGACCAAAAATTTGACAAAAATGGGTAAAACTGAAAACAAAAAATTAAATTGTTACAAACGAGTAAAATGCTAAAAAAATCTAGAAGCTTGATAAAATCACTTTTATCGCAGGAGAGAATATTAAAAATTGTATTAAAATATGATTGCAAAAAATTAGCATAAATTATGTTTTCACGAATACGACGAAAGTTTGCGAAAAATTGCTTAAATCGAAAACAAATACTAAATTTTACTATTAATTGATAAAGCTGTAAAAATAGTAGAAACTTATAATAATAAGTTTTATAGGAAACGTTTTTTTATATTTTTTAATGAAATGGCAAGCCCTAAACTGTTATATGTGAAACTGTTTTTTAAGCTTACTAACACTTTACTGCACAAAATTGGGACACCCTTTATTAAAAACTTATATAGGCCAGCACAAAGTCCCATTGAAAATCTGTATGGGACTATAAGAAGTGCAGTAGGTGAACCCAAAAATCCAAAAACAAGATCGTTATATGGCAATTGGTTCAAGCAATGCCAAAACAATGTGATGAAGTGGTAAGGAATATAAGTTTTTCGATTTAACATTAGCCTCATATAAAGTAGAATTAATTAAAGATACCATATTCTTGCGATAGCTAACAGAGGATCCATTGGCAGCCGTAATCAAGCAGAGCTCACGTGGGCCTATTAATTAGATCCCATTGTGTTACCATGTTGACCCGTCTTCCAAGGGTCCTATATTATCTGGCTGCTTATATTCTCACACAGCCACCCGGTTGATTCAATAAAGAAGTGGATCTTGTTTAAATCAATATCAGATAAAGGGTTCTTTGACCGAACAGTTTAAGTCTTAGATTTATGAATGCCAAACAATGACAGAGAAGTTGTTCCGTTGACTTTTCCATCTCTTAGTCGCCGCAACTTCTACTTCTAAATCATTGTAAGTGATCCCGAGCCTGTGGCCGTGCCTCCCAATAGGCCAGTGGCCATTTATTACCGGAATTAGTTTTCTGAGATTATGTGTGGACAGCTGTAATGCGCGCCCAGTCCTTTTTAATCGATTATGGGAATTTTCCTGATATCCTTACAGGTAGTTTCATCAAACCATCTCTGACTGACAATAAGATAAAACTTGTGTGCAATAAGTTGCTTACTTATTAGGAGTGAGATAATTGTATAAAATGCTGAATCGTTTCGATTTAAAGTGGAGCCTGAATGCGCCAACGAGTCGGCGATACAGTTTCCATTTGTGTCCCTGTGTCCAGGGACCCACTTAAGAATAGCCACTGAATGTCTCGCTATCCCCTCTAGAGATAACTGAAATTCTTGGAAAATTCTTGACGTGGTGTCAGCTGTTTCACCATATCGAATGTATCTCGCGGCTGTGTAGATGGTCATTATATCGGCCTGAATGTCTCTGCATTGGTCCGGCAGCCTTAATGGAATGCACCAGTTTAGCTTCTCAGAGTATATGCCAGAACCGACAAAACATTCAGTGTTTTAGACCCGTTAGTTATTATCTGAACCAAATTCGCTGGAATTTGTAGGTCATCAAAGTGAAGGACATTATCCAAAATTATTATGGAGAAGCTGGGATCAAATATTGGCTCAGGTGTGACGTAATTAACATCCATATGTCAATTTATATTGTACAGGATTCTGGCATGACGATAACTATCTTTTTGTTATAAGCAATAATTTTTTATTTAGTTAAATCTATACGAAAAATAACATCTTTGAATTGAATTGAACTCTAATTCATTTTATTTTGTTAAACAAATTTTTGTTTCTGTTAATCAAATTTTAATTTTTACCAAACTTAAGTGCTTAAATTGAATAAAAAAAGAATACATTTTTTAGGAAACCCCTAATTGATTTATTTACTTTTGAAAACCCTCTCCTTGGTCCTGGTCTTATATTATTTAGTTTTTATTTTTATTTGCAAGTTCTTTTGTAAACATGGTGTCCTCTCATATTTCAATTTGAACAGTTTGACCACAAAATGTTAATTGACATTTTGGTTACAATTTAATTAACTCACATTGAACAAATATACAACCGATACATAAATGTTCATTTATTTGGTATCGCTTGAGGTATAAAATCATTTGAGTGTGCTTATTGTTTTCCTTTTTTTTATTGTGGTCTAACTAACCTGTTAAGACATTACAATGCTTAACAAGTCAGTTGATAGTAAGTGCCAACAATAAAAACAAATTGGACATTGAATTTTAAACATTTAATGTGAAAGGTTTTGAATACAGTAATAACGTTTTTTTTTCGTAACACTGATTGAAATTAATGTCAAAGAATAGAAACAAAACAAAAATATGAAGACACTGAGAAAAAAGTGAATATATCTGTTTAGTGCAGACAAAGATCGCACAGTACAGAGCATTGCTCATCACTACTGAATAAAAACTGGAAAGATGGAAAGAATTTTTTAAG
This sequence comes from Gymnocheta viridis, assembly GCA_956483585.1. Taxonomy (NCBI): domain Eukaryota; kingdom Metazoa; phylum Arthropoda; class Insecta; order Diptera; family Tachinidae; genus Gymnocheta; species Gymnocheta viridis. Next base: position 94,891,092 of record OY101440.1, on the reverse strand, counting down.
AAGTCGGAAGCAGCCAACCGAAAATACAAGCAGCCGAGTATCGCCTAAAAGTAGGAATCCTAGAAGCGAGATTCCAATAACAGAACCATCAATTGCAATAATGGAGAGTGCAATGACTAAACTAAAAAGTAATTAGGTTGTTTACACAGATTCAAACTCTGATCAGATACATCTGGCCCCTTATCAAGAACTCTTGGAACAAAGGCAACTTCCCACATGACTTGAAGTCAGGAATAATTGTTACAATCTCTGGAAGAGTAGATGATGAGGTTAAAAACTGTATTAAAAAATCCCGACATATATCTGATTCACTAGGACGAGTGTGGCGATCCTCGCTACTATTAAGAATACTCAAGTTAAGGATTTTTAACAGAAGTGTTAATTCTGTGTTGCTGTATAACAGGGAGAACTAGAATGCTACCTAGACAATTTCAAATAGTCTTCAGGGTATCCTAACCAAATGATTGAAGCGTATTTCTAAGATTATTTGACCTGCATAAATCAGCAATCAGGAATCACTCCACACATGCAAATTAAAGCTGCGTAAATGGAAATGCATCAAGCACACGTTCAGGTTAGTAGAAACAGAGGACGACCACGCATAAGATGCAAAGATTAATAGTAGCAGATCTATCAGCGAAAGGACTTAGGTTGTACAGGCCGCCGATTGCAAGCAACCGGCCCACTTGGGTCCAGGAAAATAGGTCCCTTGTGATGGAAAGGACTTACATGGCCACAGAAAAAAAGCGTGGTTCTCGACAAAAGTAGATTTATAAGTTTCATACAATCTTTATCCGCCAAATACTATAAGCTTAGGAATAATTTAATAATTAAATAAAACGTTAACTGAAAAAAATTACTAAATAAAGGGCTTTTCAACAGGAACTTTGTTTTTCAATTGTGGCAACAACAACAACATGATAGTTTTGACAATTCGTTTTTTAACGTATTCGTAGTAGATGCATTGGAAATTGTTACAAGTAACTTAATTTTGCTCAAAAATCGCACTAAAATAATTAAAAATCACTATGAAAATGGTGGTTCTGTTAAAATTACATTTTGTAAAATTCGTCCTTCTGAGACCACTATTAACAATTTGGTCATTAAATTTGAGTCGATAGGCTCGATACAAAATGTGCCAGCATCAACGCATGTTCGACCGGGTCGTTCAACTGAAAACATCGCAGCCACACTGAGCCACAGTGTTGAAGAATATCCAAATTTGTCAATTCCTCGACGTTATCAACAATTGGGGTTATCCAAAACCACCACATGGCGAATTTTGCGTAAGGATTTGGCTTTGAAGCCTTACAAGGTTCAACTAGTGCAGTAATTAAAGCCAACCGACCATTCACATCGTCGTAGATTCGCTCAATTCATTCATGAACAACCCGCTGCATTTTCTGAAAAAAAAAAATATTTTTTTCAGACGAAGCCTATTTTCACTTGTCAGGGTACGTCAACAAGCAAAATTGCCGCATTTGGGCTTCTAAAAATCCAGAGCGATTATTGAGAAGACTTTGCATGCTCAACGTGTCACCGTATGGTTCGCTGTGTGGTCTGGAGGCGTGATTGGGTCGTTTTTTCTCGAAGATAAGAATGGTAATGCGGTAACGGTCAATGGATCACGCTATCCCGAGATTTTACCAACTTAATTTTGGCCTATTATTGATGACTTGGATATCACTAACATGTGTTTTCAACAGGATGGTTCCAAATGTCACACAGCGATCAATTTATTGCAAACCAAATTTCCCGATCGCATAATTTGACGAAAAGCAGCTGATAAGTGTCCCGCCAGATCGTATGATTTAATACCACTGGATTATTTTTTGTGGGGCTATGTTAAGGACAGAGTCTATACTTAGCCAATCGAATCGATTGCAGCCTTTAAACTCAAAATCCGTGATATGATTACCGAAATAAAGTCGCCATTTTGACAGAAAGTGATTAAAAACTTTGAGGAAAGATTCGGTGTCTGTCAGCGTGGTCGTGGTGGACATTCGCCAGATAATATTTGTCATACATAATTGCCGAACTTTTCTGTTTGTAATACAATAAAAGTTTCAATCATCTTCATCTAAATTTTTTGTCTTATTTTGTTTTAGAAAACAAAGTTCCTGTTCAAAAGTCCGTTATATCTGATGAATAGTTGAAAAGTTTTAAAACTTTTATACACTAATAATGTTCGCTTTGAGCTTATGAATACATACAATATTACATATCTGTACGGAAGTTTGTACAGCGCCAGTATTAACAATAGAAGCGTATATCGCCTACGGATTTTAAACCATTTGGTTATGAAATATTTTCTTGCTACAAGTATTTCCGTTTTCCTGTTTTTGAGTTATTTACGTACAAACAAACTAACTACGGTAGTGTCTAATTTTTTTCTGCCTCATTTTTTTACTGAACTTATTTGATTTATTTTGATTTCCTTATGCGTTCTGCTTTTTGTTTCTTTTGAGTGCACATCAGTTTATACAAACGTTTACGCAGAAATTATGATTGCTTAATTTTAAGCACCATATTTAACTTTCATTATATTATAAATTATTAAATAATAGTATAATGACCTGACCATACATCTTACAACAATTAATTGGAGCCATTTGATCAACCAAAACATAATTGGAAGTTTAAGTCATGCATGAATATTATGAACACAGTTAACGTTTTAATGTTGACTACTAAAGAGGAATTTATTGCTGCAATTATCCTTAGAGCGATGCAAATATTTTCGTAAGGCTGTGAGAAACAATACACTATGTTTTTTTGAGAGAAAGGAGCTGGCACAGTTAGTCAGAATAATTGCAGTTCTAAAATTTTTTATTTGCAACTGACGTTTTACTTTAACTTATTATTATAAAATATTTTTGCTAACGCATTAATGTAAAGTGCTCAAAAGACAAACGCGAGACGAGATGTAGACAGTTGGGGTGGTTTTTGTCTTCTAAAATCTCTCATGTCAACTAGTAAACCTTTAAAACATAAATTGGAGGGCTTAGAGGTGATGTGATCTGAGTCATAAAAACGCAATTTGAATATATTTTGAGTTTCAGTAACTGAACTGCTTCAAAAAAATATAAAATGAGAGCCATTTACTTGGCGTTTTTACCGTTAACTTAGGAACGAAACACTTTTTTAGTTAGTCCGCTACAGAACTAAATAGAGTTCAACTTTTCGGAGAATTTCGCACTACTTTGGAAATTTTTCATATTTTATGACTTGGTTTATTTCAGCTCTGAGCCCTCCAATTGTAGATTCTTCTACCTCTCTGATGACTGACAAATTAACTTGGGAACTTCAACCTTTTCAAAGGTGTGCAGTTTTTAAATTCGATGGCTCTTTTGTGTGCAGTACAGTGGACTTTTAGTAGTACGATACGATATTTTCTCTGATAATCCCATAGTGCGGAAAACATAATTTTTGCATTAACTATTCTACATATCCAATTTGTTAACATATGATTTTGCCATGGACGTTGTCACTTAATGAACGTTGAAAAATTTGCTGGTTATAAAAGAGTTAAAAATACCTAAAATTGTGGTCCGGGAGCTGATTTTCATCAAAATGAAGTAGAAATATTCTGATATTAAATCAACTAAATTAGTGAACATAAAGCGCAAACAAAAAATAAAACTATAATTAGTTCGTTGCAATTCCCCAGATGATTGTAAGGATAACGGCTCAAGATCCTTTCTGCCTGAGATCTTTGGGCGCATGAATGATTGCTAAGACATATCAACTGCAACTTAACCTGTTTATATCCTGTAAAACCAAAAAGAAATCATCTCAAAAACAAAATTTATATGTAATAAATCTTTATATGTATGATTCCTAAACGGCTGGGCCGATTAGAATGATTTGATTTGTATGCGTTTGGGTGGCGCCTGGATGGTATAGATTCACATATCAGCCCGTCGGATGGCGCTGCTGTCGGTATAAAAAACTCTATATCTAGACTCTATTTCTAAAATTCCTTTTAACCATAATTTAAAACTGGTTAAGATTGAAGTCGATACGTATTGAAATTATTTGTTAAGCAAACACAAACTTTTAATACTTTTTTTATTGTCTGCATAAATAGCCGGGGTGTTTGTCGGGAAAATATGCGTCCTAAAAAATTCAAAAGGCTCTAACATAATTTTTTATAGTTTTACTGTAGAACTAAAGAACTTAATAAAATGCACACATTTTTGCATGATTATGCCAACGATTTTTCAATTAATAATACTGTGGCATTTCATCAAGTTATTTAACTCTTCTATAAAATCGTGAAAAAGGACGTCAGGTTCATTTGAATTTTATACAGTTTATTTTATATATAAAATTGCTGGAATTCTAACCAAACTCTTTATTTCAAAACATCTTAAATTACACAGACCACTTTGTTTTGTTTCTTTAATTATCTTTAATGATATTGAAAAATATGTAAGATGTTGGAAATATAATATTAAGTATCAAGAGTTTGTTTTTTATTGAAAATGGAATTCGAATTTTTTGGCAAAATGCTTTTTAAAACCCCTATTTCTTGAGCTATTTGAACAGTTTATAAGCTCCCAAAATGATAGTGTTTACTTAACTGAAATTAACTGAAAATCACGATAGTCCGTCGATGGACATTGCCCAATCGTTTTCATCGACCCTGGTGTCAATGTCAGTGCGACTTATTATCTATTCTATCTGAGCCATGTTGGAGAGCAGGGTGAGCACTATGGATGCCTGTATGGATGCGTTGAAGAATGCTATTGCACGGAAATGGGCAAATAACTTTTGAAAGCCTTAGTCAAGGTAAAAGATGGCCACATCGAGTTAAAGTAAATGGACTCAGAAATTTTGATTATTTCCATACATTTTGCAATTGAATAAAAAAAACTTATTTCACACAAAAAAAAAAATGTGCGTTTCTTAATTAATATTAAATTATGATTAAATTATTTAAGAGGTTTGCATGGAGTAACAAAAGACTTATTTATTAAACAAATCTGCGATAAGAACTAAATATAGCAAAATATCGTTGATAAGAAAAAAATCAAGAACTTTCTTTATACACCCTCCTGACGTGGCGACTATTGCACACACGCGTGTAAAGTAAACTCCACAAGACACCAGTAGAACAAAATCAATTGTATGCAATATACATGATTCATTGCGATGTTGCAGGACTGGACCATAGAGTCTAGCTTTGCATTACACCGGATTAACGTTTGTAATTGGTTCATGAAGGCATTACATAAAACCATATTGTAGTCACTCCATTTTCATTGCCCCGCAATCCAATAATTACTGCTGGCTAAAACACACACAATGACTGATGCCACAAGATTGTATAGATATTTGCAGTTACATATCAAAGAGGAAAATGTAGTTACACCTGTAAACGTAGGATGTATTTATGTACATGTGTAGTATTAACTGATTACTGCTTTTTCATGAGCAAGTGTGTGGGAATATGGCGACCTGTAATCACATATAACCACATAATAAGCTTTTGCAGTAAGTAATTATAAGCATCATTAAATATTCATGTACCCTAATAGGCTTTAATGCATTTTTCTAATTAAAACTAGCCAAATAAGCAAACAGAAGGAAAACACGAAGGATTGCTATTTTCTACAAATAAATTAAGTTGTAAGCAACTGCGGTTGCCGGCAATTACAACGAATAATGTTTGAAAGTTTAAATATTTCTGCGATTTTGTAAAACATAATGCTTTTAAACTTTTCAATTTCGTATGTAAGAAAAAAATCTTAAATTTTAATCAAACTAATGCCGTTTTATTTTTTAAAAATATTTAACATTTCTTTTACTTTTTATAAAAAAAATTGCTATTTAAAGTTTTCTTAAGACAAAAATTTTGACTCGTAAGGGATGATATAATAATTTCTAAAAAGCTCACTATTTCAGATCATTATATTGCAAATTTTCAACAAAAAGGGCAAAAACTGTACGTACTCCTTTCTAGAAAAGAAAACTACATAAATGTATATCTGATATAAAATTTGAAATCTTTAGAAACATTAAGTTTCACAAAATCAGGCAGGTTTAAATAAAAACTGCAATTACGTATTGGCCATTGTCTTGGTTCTAATAATCATGCAATTTTTTCGTCATAGCTTCAGTATACCGCAAATTATATAATTTTTTTGCTGTTTGCATTTAGCTTTAACAATCGATGAAATACAGTTGCCCCTGAAGTTCGTTATAGCTAAACTATACTATATATTTGTTAACCTTAACTCATATGCGGGTTTCAGCCATGTAGTCATGCCCACAATACTTTAATTGTATCCGTTAACGGATCATAAATTTTACTATGTGCATCTAAAATCGTTTTCCTTTTTCTTTTTGCTTTAATAATGTTGGCCCAACATTATTTCTTAATACCTCATTATTGTTAGCCGCAAAACAATTTAATTTTAGTGTGTACTAAAATACATAAAACATTATATTTTTGCCCCATAATAATCTTTTTTCCTTTTTATTCCTTTTCTTTACTTTCATTTTGACTTTTTTACACGTTTTTCCTGCAGCCAGTTTTGTTTATTTTCAGCCATAAAGAGAAGCCAAGATAGAGAAGCTTGATGGAAGAATTTGTTCTTCCCTTAAGGTTTTTACGAACTTAAGTGTATTGTTTGTATCTGTAGTCTTTTATGGTTTATTGTAAACTGCAATCATTCTGTTTTTAGTTATTTTTTAATTTTTATATTTTACATTATGATGAAATAATTGTTCATAAAACCTGGTGGTAACTAAAAAAATAATGGTTGAATTAAGAAGCGAAAAAATACATTTCAATTTTAAAACTTCCTCTTCTTAAAAAAATGTTTTTAAGAAACGTGTTTTATGATTTAGATATTAATTTGTTGGGAACTTAAGGAGTTCAATTCGAAAAAGGAGTAAAATTGTAACAGTTTAGTTTGTCTGACATTATAAATGTTCACGAACGTACAGAGGTCTGGACTTATCTTTTCAGCTACTGATCCGATTTCAATATAATATAAATAAGAAATACAGAGAGGCAGGCAGATTAAAAGAAATTAAATTATATTGTTTACCATGGAATATATTTTGGATGAAAAAGGAAAAGAAATGGAAATAAGAATAATTTAAAAAAATATATAATTTATCTAAGTTTCTACTTGGTTAGGAACAAAACGAATTATTTAAGCCATTTTATTTTTGTTTGTTTTATCGGCCGCTGCTCGAAATATATGACTTTTTCATTTATGTTATGCTTTGTTCCCACTATAGTTCAAATTACTTAATTTGCTCTCCCAATTACGTCGATGAATTACCCAGTTTCCACATTTCTAATTCGCTGCGATGCTTCTCTTTCTTCTTCAGTATTCTATAACTAAACAGTTTTTGAAAAAAAAATGTAGCACAATTGAGAAGAAAAAAATATCCAAAACTTATGGTTTCTACTTCCATTATTTAAAACGGAACTAGTCCTCTTCTGCAGGAGGTATAAGATGAATGTTTTACAGACTATCACTCTTAATAACACGCAGATAAAAGTGCCCAACGGTGAAAAATATCTGGGGTTATTCTTGACTCTAAAGTGCATTTTAAAAGTAATATTCTAGATAAAGAGAAGAAAGGAACAATTTCACTCTATCTATGCAAGAAATCCATTGGAATCCATTGGGGTCTTAACCCAAAAATCGTTCACTGGATCTATGCTGCAACAGAACACCCAAATCTTATCGTTACAGCTTCTGCTCCCAAGACGTGCTAAAAAGGAATTAAATGTTCTGGTTATATTTTTGTAAGGTAACCCTGTATGTTTCAATTATTTCTCATATACGTTTTATATAGTTTCACTCTCACGTTTTACTTATAATTTATAACCTTGAACTTACCTCATAGCTAGCAGCGATTTCGCTGATATCGCTCTCCGAACTGCAGGAAAAAAGTTCAGCTGTTTCATCTGAATAAAGACAGTACAAATAAAAAAAAAATGTAATACTATATTAAAAATGATATATAATTTCTTCTTACTAGAAACAGCTAATGCACGATCACTTTGTTCTTTCCGTTTCAAATGATTTTGGTGACGTTCTTCCATTCTTTCTTCACTTGCTTTTGTTTTGTAATCGATGCCATACATAAGCCCCGGTCTACCTTTCTTTCTTTGATTCTTTAAAAATAATTTGTCCTCTGAATTTTTAATAAGGTCCCGTGGATTTGCACTTGCTATATCAAATAAGTCATCTAACTTCGACGTCCACGCCTCTTCTCTTTTTCTTTGCGTTCGCGATTTAGTTTTAGAATTTTTATTCACTTTCCTTCATGCATTATATAAATCTTCAAGCCTTGTTATGCAGTGTTGCTTGGTTCTAGTGGGGATTCGAGCTTTATCCCAAAAACTATTCACTTCTTCGACCACTAATTTAGCACTCTCACGTAAATTTAATTTTACAGATCGCAAATTAAAAAAAATAATACCATCACAACTTCTTTGTTAGAAGGTAGTTTACACCCACTTAAGGAAGGAGAAAAATAGCCTAACAAATAAATTTTTTCACGCATAATTCTTGATGACATGTCTAATTACTTTCAATGTACGACAATAAATGAAATGAAGTCGTCGTTAAGTAACAACAATAATATTATTCTGCTCCGCTACTCAGTAAGAACTAACGGTAAACGTTGAAAATTTCGCTGTTATTTTTTAATTTTGGTTTTTTCTAGATTAAATATTAACGTTGAAGAAAACTAATACAGAGCAACATTGTCCATAAGATATAGCCCTAGAAAATTTGTGAATAAGGTTTTTCTCTAAAATAAATATTACTGAAGTTATGAACAATTAAAGCGAACTATAGTGAGAAAAATAGCATTTTTAGCAAACTTTGTGGGCTCAAGGTACGCCCAATAACTATCCAAACGATCGAAAAATTTTTATATATATTTTTTTATAATTTTGAATCAATCTAAGGGGTTTGCCAAGTGAAAATATGAAAAAAATTGTCCATATAACTTGCTGTAACATATGTTACACAAGGTTCAAAGAGTTGCATCCTAGTATATAACAAGTGCTCTTCGCACTACACCTACGCACAGTGTCAGATTTCATTGTTTTAGCGGGACAACCCTGGTATTTACAAAATAAAGTTAAATAAAAAATTGTGTAAACAATAAAAATATAACGGTGTCACAAAATGAGATTTTTTATTTACATAAAAATTTTTAATAGCTCTTGCTAAAAATAATCAATGTTTGGATACTTAGAATTTTGTTGTTTTTTGCAATTTTTAATAAATTTGTTTTGAATATTAGACTGTAATATATAAACTAGATAAGAGTTTTGTTACTCTTTAAAATAAAACCTACTAAATTTACTTGAGAGCGATATTCAACACATACATTTTAGATGATTTTTTTTATATATAAAATTTTCAATAGAAAATAAAATACAATGTTCAGTTGTGGTCAGTGAAATTTTTTTTACTACACCATTTACCAACCTTTATATTAATAGAAACATAAAAGAAACCCAACCACAATTAATCCCCAAATTAAATTTGACCCATAAAAGCAAAAGGCCAAACAAATTTTTTTGTAGTGAAATTTCCGAAAATTGGCTTTCAAATAGCAAAACGATTTTATATGTGGAAGTTACAATTTACAATATCACAATAGAAACATCTTTAAAATACTATTAGTGGTACAAGATGCCAGTAACCGTTCATAAGATCCTCTTCCATGGAAAAGAAATAATACAAAGTACAATACTTTCTCTTGTACAGCTATCTGAAGAAACGCAGGAAGCAAGAAACAAGGAAAATTGAGATTATCATGGAAAATTTACCAGAAAAACGACAAGCATTCACACAAATACAGATTTATTGCACAGGCTTTTAACGTCATCAGTTTCTGTAACTCGAAATTTGCGTAAACCGCCTAAAGCTAAAAAATCAATTTTAACAACCGATGTTTTATCATTGTAGAAATGCCTAGATATATATAAAAAATATTTATAAAGTTATAAAATAAAAAAGATATAAAACTTTTCTGTAATAAACATATGCACAAGGGCTCTTACATACATATATAAATTAAAATAGTTAATTTTAGGCCGAATAATACGAAAACTAATAAACCTTATTGCAACATTAACCATTTTCAATTAAGAATTGTGTTAATAGTGTTGACAGTGGGCGTGTCCAATTTTCCCAAATTTTTCGGAAAATTACGCGTTAGTAAAGTCGAAAATACAAAACGCTTGCTCAATTACTTAACAAGATATTAATTTTCTCCAGCTACTCGTATATTAGCTAAATCTTACGCTGTGCTACGGTTGAATTGCGAATGCTCCTGCATCTACTACCATTGGATCTAATAGGGAAGGAGACAGCAATAACCTCAGGAGTCTGTCTTCGTTGCACCTCTCTGTGGAACGGAAACAGTGGACGCAGAATACTTGACGATGAAGCTTGGGAATGGAGAATCGCCCAAACCTCCCAAGTACATGAACGTCTTTGTAAGACCTGGACACCTTCTACAGAATTGCGGAGGAATGGTACTCCAGGCAGAAGAAAAAGCGCTGATTTTTATACGGATGGCTCCAAAATAAAAGAAGGTGTGGGTTACGGAGTTTTTTCAAGGACTTTAAGTCTTCGTATCGCAAGGCGACTTTTGGATCACTGCAGTGTCTTCCAGGGAGAGATCCTTGCCGTAAAAGAAGTTGCAAATATTTTGAAAATGAATGTTCAACGACATTAGCTAACATATAAACTAATAGTCGATCAGCTATTCTATCACTTGAATCCTCGCTTCTAGGAACAACAACAGTCTTTGACTGCCGATCATCTCTAAACGCGACGCCACAGCAGTTTGATATTAGGATCATCTGGACCCCGGGACATAGAGGCTTTCAGGGGAACTCTAAGGCAAATGAGCTGGCTGGAACTTGGACAACCTTACAGGTTCCACCAGAATCGGCATGTGTGGGTTTACCCCTGCTCTCTTGCAAACTCAGACTTTGGCGTAAGACAGAATATGAAACAAATTAAAGATCGGTCAAAAGAAATGATTGCATGATTACCAGGCGGTTATGGGCTCATCTAAATTAGGAAAATACAGCTTTTTTGCTTTTAAGAATTAGGAAACAAATACCGATTCTAGCGTCCGTGATAACCAGACACTGTCTCATGGGCAGGCATGCACAAAGGTTAAAGGTCAAACACAATGATTTTTGCCGCAGCTGCCAAGATATCGATGAAGAGGAAAGTGTTAAATATTTTCTGTGTCACTGTCCCGCACTGGCAAGAAAGAGAATGGCCACAATGGGCGCTCTTGAGTTCAGGGAACTTTCTGACGTCGCCAGTGTTGAACTGCAACGTATTAGTATCTTTATATTGAGCTCTTGTTGGCTCTGGACGATGAGTACTCCGCATAAGTAGAGTCTCCGTGGCGTCGCAATGGACCAAAACGATCTAAGTAATTCCAGGATTCTCGCTACCACTCTTACTACTTCCACTATTTTTTGGCAGGAGTTGAATTTTGAAGTAATGTCATTCGGCTTTGAAGACAATTAAATGGAAATTTTTCATACCCACGAAAATAATCGATTCCACGTTGGAAATAAAATCAGCTTGTGGCGCCGCTGTATATAAAATACTATGAATAAATTCATTGGTTAAATTATATTTTACTTATTTGTATTTGAAATCTAACTAATTTAAATTCAAAGCTTATAATTAACGATCTAATTAATAAAACGCCAACTACCGATTAATTTTATTATATTAATTTTAAGAGTACAACCTTGTATTAATTAATAGTTGTTACAGTTTAAAAGTCTCATGTAGCTCTTATTAACATTAATTTTACTTTATACTACATTCGTTGTATTGCTTAACTAATTTAGCCCCAAGTGATAAATTGAAATAAAGATCACTCAACATACAGCTTTCATGCTGAACATATTAAAATAAATCCGGAGTTTTATTTAAAATAAATTAAAAAAAGAACAACTAACCCTTGAAGCCATTTAGACTCTTGTTCAAGTTGTTCGGTTGAGGACTTAAGCTTACCATTGTGTCTCTAAAGGACCAACCAATAAATTAATCTGAATTTAGCTACTCGCTACAAGCTTAAAATGTTTTTTTTTCATCACCGACTTCAACTGCCTGGAACACGGTTTACAATTCGTACGTTTAATTGCACGAAAGAAGAAGCTCCTTCGACATAGTTTGACAGGCAGTCAATTTGTAAAATACTTAAATATTGATAAAAATTCAAAATCGATTTCTTAACTTCCATTGTATATTCTTCTTCTTCTTCTGGAGTTGGTTTATAGGTGAAATCCGATTGATCCATTGTTTCAATAGAAAAAGAAGTTTCTCTGTCAGGACTTGGAAGCGGTGGAATTGGTATTTCATCCGAATGCGGTAGAGGTATTTGTTAAGACCATTGTAGCACGTTCTACAAATTTTGTCTGGGACCCACGAAACGCCGCGAATTATTTCGCAATCAAAATAAAGTTTAAAAGCGCGCTCCACTTGCTCAGTGAGTAATGCAGCATTTGTTGAAAAAGCTCTTTTGCCACAAACGTAACAAAATAAATTGATATTTTCTGGACAATTTTCAGTCATGTCGGTTTTATACTTTTATTACTTTTTCGTCACTTTAAAAAAACCGTACTTTACGCGTTCGGAGACACTTGTTGAATGACAAAATTCGATCACTGAATACCTAAAAATACTACCTAAGTTTCAATATTTTACTGAGAGGTACTTATGAGTTCGCGCATCTTTTAAGGGTGGCTATATACCTGATTTGTGTGCGTTTTAAATTTTTCGAAACGTTCTAAAACATGACCACTCATAAATGTGGGTGCAATTTCTGTAAATAAATCATTCAGGTAGCCTACGGAAAAAACCCAAATAATTAAAAAAGTGCACTTTCCTTTTTTCCTTTTAATTGTCCACGCACATTTATGACCGTTTTCTAGTTTGTTACCGCTACCATAAAAATCAAATAACCTTTTGTTTATTACTTTTTTTTTAATTCTAACAATCATGTAAAAAAAGTCATCAATTTTCTTTCCAAGGAATTTTGAGCATATCTCGAGAAAATTTTTGAAATTCATACCTTCACTTAATTGTGAATAAAAGCGAAACGCGTTCATCGATTTTCATGATTTATGTCTCATTTTGTTCATAGGTTATGTGGATTTACGTGAAAGTAATAGGTCTAGACACTTTTTTACCGTTTTGGATTTTTTATGAATTAAAAATAAAAAAATTCAATTTTTTAGACAAAAAATACTTTTTTTCTTCATACATTTATTTATAACTCCGAAACTGTTGCTTATGTAGCGAAACATTGTATGAACAGATTAAAGGAATTGTAATGCCCATTTTTTTTTAATTTGTTTCAGCAAAATCGGACTAGTGGTTCTCGAGTTATGTCAACAAATAGACCACGAAAGGTGACAATTTCCCCTATTTGATAGTTACTAACTTCAAATCGATATATCTCGATTCCTAGACGTGACCCAGCGAAACGCCGGGACACGTATAACTTCTTTTTTACCGGTGTAACATTTCCCGTTGGTTTCATCCCATCCCGATTTTGACTGTCGCATTTTGTCGCATAGTGTTATTAATGATAAAACGAATGATGCAGGTGTTATTTTTGCGGCTACTTTCACGTACAATTCTTAGAATGAAGTCCCAAAATCATGTGTTGCACTGTGTAATATAAATTAAATATAAAAGAAGCAATGTGAATTATTTCTGCAGGTATTAAATGCTCATCTTCTCGCTACATATCCACGTAATAAATAGTTTCAATCTTAAATTAAAAAGGATTAGTTATTATAACACTCGGTACCATGAAATAACTCACAAATGAAATAGTTTTTAACTAAAATGAAAAGAGGGGCCAACGGGAAAAACTGAAATAACATCTAAAGTGGAAAATTAAATAATTTGTGAATTGAATGATTCCTAATACAATAGTCCACAAATAGATTAAATATTTCCCAATGAAAGAAGCCCTAACAATATTCGAAAAATTCCTAATACAGAAAATCTCAACAGAAATGAAATAAAGACAAAAAAATTGTATGAACCGCAATTTCAGAACAAATAAAATAAATCCCAAAGAAATTAAATAAGTCTCAGTGAAATTAATTAAGTCCCATGCAAAAACTAATGAACTGCCAATTCCAATATTTCCCCAATTTAAAAAGCTTTACAAAAAGTAAATAACCGCCTACAACAGACATCAAAATGTTATAACTCCCAGCTACATTTCTTTGGGTGTTATATCATATGAATGTCACTTTTAAGAAATAGGATGCTCTATATCACAAATCCGAGTAACAAAATTAGTCGCTTTACGCTTGAACAACGTTTTGAAATATTGTAAACTTATTAGAGCACAAATATCTTTTTAGTTTGAGAAACACTAAAGAAAAATACATGTTTAAAATATTTTAAGTCTTGAAGAAGATCAATGTAGTTAAACGTTAAGGTCTGCACCAAACATTTACTCTCAACTGAACTTCAGCTTGATTTCAAACTTGATGACTGTTTCGCAGAGGGTGCTAAGGCTTTCATAATTTATATTATTTGCGCTTTCTGGTGATTTAAAATTATTTTTTGGTTACAGATAAATAAATAAAACAAAGAACAAAATATTTTTGTATTGGAGCTGTTGGATTGTGATGAAAGTTACTAAAACACATTTTAAATAAATATGCTTTTTCAATTTTTGGCATTTTGTGCCAAAAAGCCGCCGTTTCTTGTAATATTAACACCACCGATAAAATTAATTCGCGTTGAACGGAAGTTATACGTTCTCGACAGTTTGTATGACGAAGTGCATAGATTTAAATGTATTTTGTGGATTGAATTAAGAATGAATAATACCTTCGTGGAAACGCACATTCAAGGTGTAGGAAGTATTTACTGGCTGAATGAAATAACATTTTAATTTCAATAGTCTGCATTATTATCTGGAAGTTTTTTTCTAATTGTTCATATTTCCATAGATATTAATATAAAAAATATTTCTTATTATTATTTTTAAACTTTCGTTGAGTTAAATCATTCATAGATTAAAGTGAAAAAGATTTTTGTGTACTGATAATGGTGGACGATTAGCGAAAAATTAAACTCAGTTTTCTGCTAATAGCTGCGCTTTTCGAAAACAATTTCAATTCAATATGTGGCTTCTAAATTAATAGTTGAATATAGATTTTAGCATTTTCTACCGAGTAAATAAAGAAAATAGCGTAGAATTAATTTAGTGAGGAGGCTTAACTTAAACAGATAAATCGGCAGCTATGCCTGTGCGCAGTAATAAATATGAGGTAGTTTTGTTTTAGCTGCTTTTGTGAAATAGCACTTTTGACATAATTGCATAAAATTAATAATTTCTGTCACTATTCTTGAAAATTCCTTTTTGTACGTGCACATTGGAGATAAATGCCGAACATTTTTGATAGTTATCTTAAAATTATTTTCATACAAAAATATTAACGTTAGCTGATTTTTGAATTAACTACCCAAAAATACATAATTTCTGTAATAATTCTTTCTAAATCTTATTTAACTGCACATTTTTCAGATTTTTGGCAGTTTTAAAAAATTTTCTTATAAAATATCAAAGTTAGCCGCACACATTAACAAAATATGATGGCCACATAAACATCCAACTTAAGCCATTTATAATTTAAAAAAAATGTGTTTACCATTGCCACAAAAATCGTAAGTTTTCATCATCAAAACGCATATATTTTGTTTGCATGTACATACACACATACATTTCAGATAACAGCATTTTTTACTTATCTGCACAAAAAAAACGTGCAAAATTTCTGTACATATTTTTGAAATATTTCTTTGTTTGCTGTATAATAATCTGATCAAAGGTGTAGTGACTACCGTAGCGTATGATTGATATTTATTTCAACTGATAACAAGGATACGGCATGTTGTACAACACTGGAAAATTCGCTACTTGTTAGCAGAGTGGGAAAACAAACAAAACTTTTCGCAAACGTTTCCTATTAAAACACAAACTTCTAAAATTTTTTCAATCGTTTTCTTCATGAGCAAAACCAAAACAAATACCTTTTAAATGACAAAGAGCGCAAACGAAACTATTGGCTTTTCACTCATCTGCCTGCTTTAATATCCCGTTACAAACGTATAATTGGGAACAAAACAAATGCTCAAACGTATTTTTTGAGTGTTTCATTTCGTTCGTCATTGTATAATGAGCAAATCAATCAGCAAACGTTTGCAAACATTTCTTCTTAAAACTTTTCAATTTTGCTCCCATTATTTTCTTTTCTAGCTGCGGACGTTTAAATTAATGTACATTTAGTGCTCACAAACAAAAACAGTACAAAACTAAATGGGAAGTGAAAGAGAAATTTGTAATGTCTGATTTGTTTATTTTTATTTATTTAAACATATAAATTCTGCCTTTTGATTCTAACGAATAATAAAAATACAGATTTTTTTGCTGTCTGTATATAAACTTTTTTATTTACATAGAGAAAAAACCAAGGCAAATGCATTCAGGTAGTCGCGATAGAATTCGCTTTGGCTAATATCATTCTTGGATGTCAAAATAAACTGTTCAAGACGAATTTAAAATCAGAATAATGTAACAAAGAGTACATTTTGACAATAACAGATTATAAAACACCACGAGTCTGCTGGATTTTCGAGTTCACCCGGTATGAGTTCGCCTTGGAAAAAATTAAATAGTTTTAATCAGGATTGTCACACAATCCAATGTTGTCGCAATTGGATTTAAGAAGGCGTCAAAACAATTATTTGTATGATGAATTTCAATATTATGGGTTTTATGTTCAATCTAGAATTACTATCTGTTTTTAACATAAAACCGATAACATTGAAGTTCATACAATACAAAAGTATTTTTTGTCGTATTTTCAAATCCAATTCTAACAAAATTGGATTCTGTGACAACCCCGAATGCTATGTTTTTTATTGTGAAAACATTTTGCTTTTTAGAATATTAATTCATTAAATCGCGTTTGACTGTTTTTTTATTAACAAGAGGTCAGTTATGGTTTCTATGATATTATGCATTGTATGTATTTGTGAGCATTTAACTATAATTATAAAAGGATTATATGGCCTTTTACTATAGAACAAAATATATTTTAATTATGATTTTTGTAGAGACTTATATCTGTCTTCTATGCTATCGATTGCTTGAATGTTATTCCTGTCTGCGGTAAGGAAAGAGAATACAATACGTTTCAAGCTAATCCAACAAAAACGTTTATGCCAAAATAATAAGTTAAAATATTTGAAGAACATACGTACTTTTCAGCAATTCAGCTTTCATGTTTGAACTCGTTACTTTAAGAAGCTGATATTATCGACGGTACTAGATACCACCTTGGCTTACAAATAATGATTCAAAAATCTCATTACTAGGAAGTAATTCAATGCACAAAACACAGTATCATTCATATGCATGTCTTCACCTGCCATCGTCATGACTTGAATTGGTGATTATCTGCCAGTCCCACGATGTCACACGTATTCGCTCTATCGTACAATTACATTTAAAACAAAAACTTAATTTTAGAATTTGTTTTTATTTTAAATGTAATTGTACGGAAGAACGAATACGTGTGACATCGTGGGCCTGGGAGTATATCTTTGGTAAGCACACGCTCTACTACTGGGGTATTGAGAAAAACATTGACATGTTCACTTAGTAATAAGTAGTTATATAACTACTGCAAAGTAATGCACGCGGTATGTAGTTTGTATACTTTTCTCTTCCTAATTTTTACAAGACATGATTATAACAATTAGCTTAACTAACATTGTCTTTAATTATGACCATTTTATGATATACACATTTAATTAAAGGCTTTCTCCAAAAACAGATGGTAAGACGGTAGTATAAATACATATTTATCAAATATATACGTACATATGTATATTTTAATGAAAATGTTACGAAAAGCCATAATCACCCAATTAAGACTATAAATTTCTACTTAACATGTCCTCATTTGTGCTCTTGTTTTAATCTTGCGTCTGTTTAATCACGTCCTTCTATCTGTGAAGCAAATATTATAGTTGACTGACTAAAAAAAATATTAGTAGTACAATTTTCATATTAAGCGCAATATATATATATATACATACGTACATACAAATAATTATGGGAATATATTAGCATCAATTTAAGTTGACCAACAAATTACAAGATGTGCTCAGCATCTTAAAATGGAATTGAATAAAAATTCATTTTTATTTTATAAAATCCACCATATCAAAATGATGAGGTTAAATTATTATCATTCTACACAGAGAATCCCTGAATTAGTGACTAAATTTGTTTAAAATTTATAGTTTGAAATTGTTTAACTTTAATTGCCTATTTTTTGTGTATTATTTACTGCTCTGCTCAAAAACGAAAACAAATATTTATTAGTTATATTTATTATGCAATCACTGTTTTGTAATCATTTGTCTAGTTTTTTTTATTCCGTTAATGTTTTTTTAGTTGGACTTTAAAATAATAGGATGATTTGTGGATAGTTTATCAATATAAAAATATTTTTCTTTTGAGTACCAATCCGTTGATATATATGCCAGAATATCTTGTCCAAGCAAAGCATCCAGCATGTTGAAAGTTAATTCCTTTAAGTTTTATTCTTACAATTATTAGATGAAAATCATGAAATTCCGTTTGGCAGCTTGAGAGTTATATTTCTACAATCACAAATATCGGGAGTATTCTAAACTCCCTTTTGATCCTGTAATCAAAGGTAATGCTCAAAGTTTTAAATCAAAATTTGTTAGTCATGCCAATCGCAATCTGCTTAAACCGTTTTGGCTTGTTTGCAGAAATACCCAGGGTCTTGGCAGAAATCGAACCTATGGACACAATACTATCACTCTAGTATATTATCGTCTAGTCCTGAGGACCCCTTTTGTAAATAAATACCTAAGTGCTTAAGAACTTAAAAAATATAAAATTGCTGTTTTATATAAAGATGTATTGAAATTGCGTAGAGAACGGAAACAATCGGTTGAGCAATTTTTTTATTAACAGAACACCCTTCAAAACATTTTTAAGGTGACACACAACACTTAATTTGTTGTTAATGCTCTTTGTCAACAATCTAGCCCTAGAGAAAAATACTTTAAGCTTAAACTAAATTCTATTTTTGTTGGCTACAAAACAGAAAAGGAGTTGACAGACAATATAGCAAAATATTTAAAGCGAATTAGTGCTAAGAAATATTTTTTTAATTTAAAATAAATAGATTTAATTTTTTTTTTTAGTTTTAACTTTTTGTGTAAAAATAAATTTTGCATAAAAATATGGGAAATGAAATTCAAGCATATTGATCAATATTCTTCGTTTATCTTTTTATAAAATCTTAAAAAATCAATGAAGCAATAAAAAACTAACTGAGTCCATCATATTGCGATAATCGCGAAATTGTCTAATCTTTAGAAAAAGCCGTAAAATCTTCTAAAACGAACTACAAATGCAAGGAAACTGAAAAAAATCGCAAAAAACTTAAAAAAACTAAAAATGTTTAATATAATTTAAAAGTATAAAACAGTAAAAAATAGAAAAAGTCATCGACATTGCAAAAAACGCCAAATTCCGCAAAAAGTTGCAAAGTTTTGAAAAAGCCGTCAAATCTTCTAAAAAGTCCTAAAAATGTAAAGAATAAGAATGTATATCACATTCTTTCGATTTTTACCTTAATTTAGGAAGATTTACGCTTTTTTCAAATTTTTTTGAACTTTTCAATTGCTGGCCGAGAAGTTCCTTCAAGACGACCCACAAATGCTTTAGGTTTGCGACCTGTAAACGCGAAATTTCCATAATCTTTGTAGTGAATTTCAATATTTTCAATGCGTTATTGAAACATAATAATTTATTATATTCTTTGATTTTTATTCAAGGCGTAGTTGCAGATTGAGGCAGGACAACTGGTAAAATTGTGGGATATTGAAAATGAAACTTCTTATTGGAACTTCCTGCATTAGGCTGATCACATAGTGAGAAGTTGTGCAAAAACCAAGGAGTTAGCTCTGCTTAAAAATATATTAGTGGAAATAAGAACAAGTTTCTATCCGAAAATTTTTTCTTTTAATGGTACTCGAATGAGAATGAGAAACAAGTTCTTGATAGATACAATTCAATCTTAAAAACCTACTAACATAGCAACTTTTACCTTGGATTTTGTGAATGCCAAGTGATCGTATATGCTCAAAGTTTTCCATGGATGCATATTTTACTCGTTCAACTGTCGTGAAAAGCAACGCCTTGCTTCATTACAAGCTTCAAGAGTTACATAGAATTAACTCGATTCACGCACCAATGTGTTGAATCTTTCTTCTGCAACTGCTTCCACTAGAATTAGTAGGGAAGGAGTTTTTTTGTAGTTTTTAGTGCAACCATATCTTTTGAAGCACATTATCAAAGTAACGTAAAAGAAAAAAAATATTACTCCTGAAGGAGTTGAATTCTTAAGTGCCTTTAAATGAATCACCATTTAGTTAAGATATTTTTTTTATTTTTAAAAAGTTTAAAAGTGAAAAAGAAACATAAAATACATACACAGTTCCTATCGCAGTTTTTGTAGTCATGTACTCGTATTACTACAGACATTTACTTCAAGATGATAAATTACGGTCATTTTTTTAAGCATTCTTTGTTTATTTATTTTTTGTTGCTCAATTTTGTTGTTTTGGGATGAGTTTTGGACACATTATCAAGCTTTTTTTACACTGTTTTGTCCTTCTTATGATTTATTTTTGTTGTCTGCTTCAGGCTGTAATTTAGGGCAATTCCGAAAATATATTTTTTTTGTCTACAAATCTTTCTTTCTCTCTCTCTCTCACTCTTTTCCAGAAATGGAATAGACTGGGACGTGTAATTGACTTTAAAAAGCGGTGTTACCATTTTGTTAATTCTAAAAAGCAATGTTTTTTTAGGGTCCAAGTTTCGAGGTTTTGTTTAGGTGCTAAAATAGGACAATGTTGTGGCAAACAAACGCATCATAGATAATAGCACTAAAAAAAGTTGTTTCTTTCGAAACATACTTTATATCCAGAGAAAACTTTTCTCATAAATAATTTAACATTTATATCATCCAAGTAAACAACAACATAAACTAATTGTTGATATTAAAATAACCAAATTCGATTCAGTGCTTAATATGAGAACGTGTAGAACAAAAGCAGAAAATCAATATTTTATTTTTATCTATTCTTGATTTTGTTTCACTTTGTACATCTACAATGAAAAGATTAAATTATATTTTTAAGCAAAAATTCAAGAATAAGCTTTCGTAACAATCTCCTTAAAAAATGCTTGAAGCAAGTTTCAAGCATTTTTTAAGGAGATTATTACGATTTTCAAGTCGTTTTCCGGAAACACTCATTTTGAACATTCCAAGCAGGTTTTCAACGGGGTTCAACTGTGGCTATTGTGCGGGCCTTTACGAGTTTAATTGTATGCTGCTGATCGTAACACCTTGAAACGTTCATTGGAGACCCACATTCCACTCAACATTTGAAATCACTTTTAACTCAAAATACCTTTATTCCATCAATTTTGTGACAAGCTCCACTCCGTTTGCGGGTGAATGAAGGTTTACTGCATTAGGCTTCCCCTTCGGAAGAATCGTGAACCTTTTAACTTTTTGTGGTAAAAAGGACTGAAAGTAAATTTAAAAAATTTATATTTTTCAGATTAATTTTTAGTAGGGTCCTATTGAAGTATTTTCAAATGAGAACAATCTTCTAAATTAAGTAACAATAAAGAAAAAACACATATCTAAATCTACATGTTTCTGTGTTTTTTTTTCGTAAAAAGTGGGAATTTTATGAAGATAAAAGAGAATTTGTGATTTGATTATTTTAAATTAAATTTGATTATTTTAAAATAGGGTCTTAAGAGTATATAAGTATAATCTAACAAAAATTATGATTTTTTCCGATTTTGTTCAGAAAAGTTTTTTTTTCCCGATACGTCTGAGTGATGAGTGATACAATTTTCTTATGCGAAAATATTATATGTTCAAAAACTTTAATGTT
Organism: Gymnocheta viridis; assembly: GCA_956483585.1. Classification (NCBI taxonomy): domain Eukaryota; kingdom Metazoa; phylum Arthropoda; class Insecta; order Diptera; family Tachinidae; genus Gymnocheta; species Gymnocheta viridis. Next base: position 94,868,998 of record OY101440.1, on the reverse strand, counting down.
TTTCCACCGAATTAAATAAAACTTGATCTCGGTATATAGAATATCAATACAAAATTGACTAAATTGTGTGATAAAAAAAGTATATTAAATATTTTGTAATATTATACAAGCGATTTGTGCAAAATTCCGAGGATTTTCTAAAAGATCAGGAAAAACTCGCTTTTTTTTATTTTAATATAATTGGGAGGTATTCTTCAGACTGCTACTTTTTTCTTAATCTTGTCAATCTAAAATTGTATATTAAATTTCGTAGATGCTGCATAGATTCTCAAAATTTGCCAGGTCGTTATATGGAAACGAATGACCAGTCCTTTGCCCCAAATCATATTCAAACATTAGTGTTACAAAGTTCTCCGCCGGATAAATATCATGGATTATGGAAAAAAATCAGTTTCATTTCAATTTAAAGCTCTGTGCTCAGAAAAATACATCCAATATAATGATATGAAACAAATGAAACTACTACGCAAGAATTTTTTAATTTTTTTACCCCATCGATTTTTCTATTGTGCTAATAATTTAATAAGTATTTGCACAAAATTTGTGCTGAATTATGTCTACTTGTGTGGTAATAACAATATTATAATGAAGATTATCCTAATAAGCAATTTCTATTTTATCCAAACATCCCTTCATATCACAATACAATGAGTTTTTATTACTACACGCAAAATAACAACATGCTTGTAAAGTGCTCACAACAGTCGATATCTGTTCATGCTACATTTCAATGACGGCAAACATTGTACGGATGACGTACCCATCGATCACTTTGACGAAATATTAATGAGCTTAGCAGCTTAACTCAATTGCTTGAAGCACATAATTTTCACTATACTTTGGCGTTTTAACTCTTTACTTCAACATTGAGACTTCAAGTACTTACGACCTTCGATTAGAAATAATGTCTTGAAAATTTTAATATTTAAAAGGCATTCAATACACAAGATACGAGTAGAATAAAAATTAAGGGCCTTAAGTTGATAAAATTTATATGGAAAAAAATCCAAAGCAATAAAAATCTGTCAATGCTTAGTGTTGGGTTTCTCGAAATCAAAATGGAATATTGGAGGACTATTTTAATGCGCACAGAAAGAAATAAATCCCTTTACTTTGCCAGAAGTTGAACTGCTGATCAATTGTACGATCTGTATGAGAGAATAGTTCACTTGATTATTTACTATTAAGTAATTAATACCCAGCAAAAACTTACTATTTATAAGTTACTATTTATAAGTTTTTTCTGGGTAATATCTCTCAATCAGAAGTCCGCGAGCCTCATTTAGTGTTTCGTCATTAAAGTTGACGCTTGACAAAATAAAATAAAGTTAATTTAGTGAAGTAAAAATATAATTAATACGTTTTGAGCTTCGGTTAGTAAAGAAAAGAAAATTCTTATATGGAAATGTGAAAATCGTCATAGGATCAATTTTATTGCTAGATCGTATACAAAGAATTAAAATAAAATTTAAATAACTGTAAAAAACTAACAACTCTATATAAAACAAATAATAAATTTAATAAAAACAGTTCGCCATACAAATTTTACTGAGAAAAAAGAGCACTTGTCTAGACTAAAGAGGAAAAAAGTATAAACTGTCTGAAAAATTTGAATGTGCGGATTACTGGATAGTCTGAATTAGCGAGTTTCCGGATTAGAGAGGTCGTACTGTATATCACTAAACTAAAATAAAATAGAGCACAAAAATGCAATTTGGCTTAATTTATTGTACACAGGAAAAAATTGGTAAATTCAAATAAAGTTTAAATGTAATAGGACCTGCACCAGGTCAACTAAACTTAAAGTTTAACAGTCGTATTCATAGAAAAATTATTTGCGTTCGAAATATATTTTAAAGAAAATGTATCTTAAATTACATTTAAAATAGAAATTATTTTTTGTAAATATTGGCGTAAAGATTTAAATAGCACAATTATTATTATTCACGCAAAATCCAAACAAACACATTTATACAATGAAACAAAATATATTTTCTTTTTAATTATTAATCGGGATTGCCTCGATATCTTCTTTCAAAGTATAAATAAGCATAGTAGGCTTTGAAACTTATTCAAAAATCATAACAAACAAATTATATTATTCGATATGAATCTATTTTATTTTCTTTACAACCTTTATACAATTAGACGCCCTTTGCGTGACAATAAAAGTATTTTCTTGGTTTATTAAATACTTTTGTTGTCACTTAAAGGGGTTGTATAAAGGTTGTAAAGAAAATAAAATAGATTCATATCGAATAATATAATTTGTTTATTGGGATTTTTGGATAAGTTTCAAAGCCAACTATGCTTATACTTTTGCAATTTTTTAAATTCTCATTGGTTTTTTAAAAGTTTTTTTTATAAGATAAGAGGTTTAAAACATTTCAAAAGTATAGTTTAAGGTTTACTGATGATTTGGCATTAGCACTAATGAAATTCATGTATATAGACTAGCTAAAGAATCCTCAACAAACAAAAGTTTTTGAAAATCTTCAAAATATACTTTTTTTAAATTTATTAATCGAGATTGCCCCCAACAAACAAAAGTTTATGAAACAAAATATTTTAACAAATGTACCTTGTTTAGATCTTTCAGTATTTTTGATTTGTAGAGAAAACTTTTGAATTTGTAATAAATCAAACATGATTTTTTAAGAAGGACAGAACTAGAGAAACAAACTACTTCTATTAATGAGAAAAAAATACATTAACATGAACAGTAGGATGGGTCGATTTAGCAAACGATATTGTGCCATCGGTTTTTCAATAACATTTGACATGAGAAAAAAAAATCCACTACGAAAAAATCATTTTCGAGACACCCAAATATAATTTTTTTTACTTTTCCTGTTGCCTAATTTTCTGCCGTCAAACTTATCATAAAGAAACATCGAATTTAAAGTAGTACATTCAACCAGGTATATTAATATTCGTACGAATAGAAAGAATTGGTTGTGATTATAATAATATATTTTTGTGTTAATTTAATACTATTAAACATTGTAATACTGTTTTTAAATAGTTAATTGTTGCAAAATCATTTTCATATCTTTATGGGTCCAAAGAATTTCTTTCATAGATTTTATTTAAATAAAGTAAATTTTTTGCGTGTATAGCAATTATAATTTTTATATAACAGTGGGAAAATGTTTTCAAAATTCAATCAATCAAAAGAAGACCATTAACCACTCAATTTCGTGTATTTAAAAAATAATATTAAATCTGTGAAAATGAGCGAATTCACTTAATTGTGAATAAATTCAAAAAGAATAAATCGATTTTCATGATCGATTTCTCATTTTGTTCCAATTACATGTGGGTTTGCAATAAAGCAATAAATCTGAAAATATTTTGCCGTTTTAGATTTTTTTTTGATTTTTTTAAAACAAATAAATAAGTTTTTTCGCGTAAAAAATATATTTTTTTTGCTTAATTTTTTTTATTATACTCGTAACTCCGAAATTACTGAGCCGATTGCAATGCAATATTTAAACTAATTAAAAGTTATGTTTATTTAAATTTTTCTAAGTTTATTTTAATAATTTGGGACTAACCCGTTTTGATTAATCATTAATTATGTGAAGAAACGTCTAAAAAAATTTATAATTTTAATTAAAAATTAAAAAAGAAACCTCACCATAGAATTTAAAATTTGAATCATATTTGTACTATTGGAATCACAATGCATCGAAATAGTGTAGCGGGGTTTCAAGCCTTTAAAATTTTCTCAATTTTGTTGCCTTGTGTTATTACTTTCTATAAAATAATATTTTATGCTGCTTATGAATATTTTTTTTATTTTAATTTAATTTAATATAATTATCATCTCATCTGCTTTGGACAACTTTAACATACAAACATATCAAATACATATTTATATAATTTTAGAAATACGAATATAAGATATGTGTGCGTTAGTCTGTGCATAAAAAGTAAAAAAAGTAAAAAAAAATAAACTTAAATGCTCTAAAAAATTTCACTTTCTCAGTTTACAGCATCAAAACACAAGAAAACAAATTTCTTTTACCATATTTCAAAACCAACTTAGATATATGTCCTAAGAAATAAACATGAAAAACAGATGATACACAAACACATGTGCTACCGTCTAAAGCAATTTATAAAAATCTAAAAGCATGTACGGAAAACTAAGCCACATACGACTATAACATGTTTTGTCATTTCTTTTACTTTTGCTTTAGTAATTTTTTTGCTTCAGGAAGCGCCTGCAAAAAAAAAAGTTTCAAAACATAATCAGTCACAACGGAACTTATGTGACGCCGGAAGATTACTTTATCATTGTCTTTTCTAACCGTGCCATCCATCCATGGTAATAAGTAGTTGTAGTGACTTTGTGATTTATATTAAATTAAAGAAGAATAACACCCTCAAACAAGCATGTGATGTGTTTTTACACACAACAGAGATGGGAATCCTTCTGTTTTAGACACTATTTTTAATATGATTAATAATAAAATATTTGTATTAATTATTAAGGTAAATTTTCTTAAATTCCACTTTTCGCTTTTACAAATTAATATCGAATTATATTTGTGCCTTCAGTTTTTTTTCGTAGATCATAATTTTGGTATTTAGACGCATCTTTATAGTTTGACTTTTAGATTGGGTTTTAGTTGTAAGTTCTTCTTTTCATATGTAGCTTATGACACAAAGCTTTCTCATTTTAAATACATTTTTAAAAGTAAAGTGATTGATTGCTGACAAATCTCACTATGTCTGTTTGGTATTCGTCTTCCATGCATACAAAACTATTTCTTTAGAACAAAATGTAAATTTGCTGTGTATACTCTTCTATGGAAATTTTCATATTTGAATAGGAGTTTTGATAAACAAAACTTAACTGGGGATTCAAATGGTAGTCATAAATTAATATGTTTTAAAATAATAACACGAAAAGATATAACTGCTCTGAGCAAACTGTCATAGATTAGTGTGCTATTTGAAACACAAATGATCGGAAATAAAATAAATGAAAACAAATAGGGCTGAAGTAGTTAGTTTGTTGACTAAAAGGCCAGTGATGACTAAAAACATAGGCCCGCGTGTCAAGCTTAATTTTTTGCAAGCAAAAACTATAAGTTTTGCCAATGAATTTGTTTTTTTAAGCAACCTACATTACAATTTTTCATAATTTTTTCATAAATTTTTTAAGCAACATTTTTTAACTTTTAAACTTTGTATAAAAATGAAACAAACGAATGATGCAGTTTGAAAGATCAAATGATTGTAAATAATTAAGTTACAATAATATTTGAATTTGCTTTTACTGTTCCATAGTTATACCATTTTTAAGGTTTGTACCCGATGAATAATAAATTTCAAACTTTTGCTTTATATCAGATGGAAGATAAATCAAATAAAAAATAGTTTTGTGTATATAAAAGATTTATTTGTTTAATGTAATTTAAAATTCTACCTTCACTAATTGAATATTGATCGTGGTGAAATTTTGTTTGCTTTCAAAACAACGAATAATACCTTCCACAATACAAATAACTCTCGTATCCCTTTTCGAGTCATAATTTGTATAAATACAAATTTAAAATCACATTCAACCGATCCACCTAAACAGTGGAGGATACATGGTAACACTAATGATCAGTGATGATGGGAGTGTAGCGGCTCCCGAAAAATAATGTTGTTTCTGTTCTGCCGTGTAAGTTGTAATTAATTAATGTTAAATTTTCCCTTGTTCCTTTGGAATATTGTCTGTCTCATGTCCGATTCTTTCTGACTAAAAACTGTTACGAACTTTAGCTAAAATAACAATCACTTTGGATTAAAAACTACTTATAAAGTTTTCGTTTACTTTGAATACTGAGAATAAAAAAAATCGTGAATTTTATATACAGTCGGACTTTCCTGTAATGAATGTGCATTGAACCAGAAAATCGCTTCATTATATAGAAACTTCATTATACAGAAATGTTATTTTTTGCACTTTTGTTTTAAAGTCTTGTTTTTAAATATTTGATAAAGTGCTGGGAAGAATTCCAAACTGCTTGCTTAGCTTTATATGTTTTTCCTCCATTGCAACTTGATCAATTAATTATTATTTTTTCTTCAAAAGATATGCTACTTCGCTTAATCATTTTTCTTCACTGAGCACGGACAACAACTGTCTAAAATATTAGTAATGGGACTTTGTATCTTTTCGTTATTATGTTTTTTAATCTTTAGGGAATCCCCTATTTATATATTACTTTTTTCTCGTCACACAGTGTTGTTAGTATGCATAACGGAAACTATTATGAAATAATTCATTATATGGAGACAAACGCGCAAGAAACTCAAATTTACATCTTTAAAATTGCTTCGTTGTAAAGAAAAATTCATGAAAATGCACTAGTATTGGAACGAGAAAGCTGTGTTTTTGAAATCAATTTATAGTAGTGAGAGCTTCATTGCATAGAAGTTTACTATAGAGAAGTTCGACTGTATTTGCAAATATTTTGTAAAACTGTTTATTTATTGCATCGTCAGTCTTTACTGCTATGGAGTAATCAAAACAATGCGTACTTTAATTTAAAAAGAGATATTCATTTGGTGAAAACAAGAAGTGTGTGGCATGTGGGAAAAATGATTGATAACCTTGATCCCGCCAAACAAGCGTTAAAAATCGAAATACTACAATAACGCAATAGCAAAAAAAAATTTAAATAATGATTAATAAATGATTTTTAAACAAAGCTAACGAAAAGGTGTGATTTTTAATTGTTTGTTGGGTAGGAGTGGTAAACTGGCGAACATCTTATAATAATATCATAAACTGTGTACAAACCGAAAAACTAGTGTAACTCTGGAACGGCAAGAGCAAATTCAAAACTTATTAATTCTAAATTATTTACAATGAATTGGTCTTTCAAACTGTATCATTTGATTTTTTAATTTTGATACAAATTTCAGCGTTGTTTACAAAATTTATGGAAAAATTACGAAAAATAGTAATGAACAAATCCGTTTGCAAAACTTATAGTTTTTGCAAAAAAAAATTAAGCTTGGTCATTTTGCTTTTAAATTGTTTCCTAAAAAAAGATCAAATCGTCGTTTTGACAAAGGTATGAAGGAAAATCCTAAAACGACTGAGAAACCCGATTTTTTTACCAAAATTCGACTTATGCGCCCTAAAAACCTTTTCCGAAAAGTCTCAAAAAAGTCTCGAAAATACTTTACCCAATAAGCTTTCAAATTGTGTTTGAGCCCCAGAACTCTTTTTTTTTTGGAACGCCCTAATATGTTTATTTCCAGGGAAAAAAGTATTAAGAAATGCCAGAAAATACTTTTTATCTAATAATTTTTTTTTAAAGAACAAACACGAACTGCGAAGCCATTTTGGCTTATCTGCAGAAACACCCAGGATCTAGTCAGAGATCGTACCTGCGACCAGCAGACTAATAGTTCGATATCTACTAGTTGGGGGGCTCTCCAACACTATATGCTTCCGTTGAATACGAATCAAAAGATGAAGTTCTTGCAATGACAAGCCTTCTCAAAAAACGTTTGAAATTATATAAAAATATAAGTAATTTCAACTAACGTAGCTAATTCCTCCATTAAATATATTATAAAGATTTTTTTATATTAATATAATGTGCATGAAGATTTTCTTTTATTTTTGCTATTCACATAAGGTCTCTACTCTGATACTACTAATTATAGCAATACGCCTAAGCTGTCAATTGTTTTATTTACACAATATTTTGTAAGGCAAGCTTAGTGTTTTGTATTGTAGAAATTCAAGTTGAAGGTACCCAAAATAAGTCGGCTAAAAAGTTTCCAAAATATTATATTTTCCGAAGTACATTTAAGAAAATACAATAATAAAAAGTGTATTTATTTTAACGAACAATAATTTATTTATGTTAGTTCTATTGTATAAAAATGGGCTTTGCTGTATCCTGTGGCATACTCAAGGATACGTCTTAAAATTCTATAGGGTAGCTGAGATATTGAAATTGTTCTAATAAATGTTCCTGGAATTTTCAAATATTGAGAACTTTTTGTAACTTAAAGGCATAAGTAAAGTCTGAGCTAAAATGATTTCTTAAAAGTATTCTTAATGCTACAGGGTTTTCCTATAAGATATTAAATTTAAATATTTAATTGTAAAGAGGTGAGCCATTAAAAATGCAAAACAATATTAGCTACTACTGCTGGATAATATTCTTTGATCAGCAATTCGAACATTTGCGGCTGGCAGCATGTTCTCGATAATTTTACGAATTGTTGGCCATTAGAATACATCTTATCCTTCACGTAGCTCCAAGAAAAAAATACAAAAGTCTTAAATCGCAAGATATCGGTGGCCAATTGCAATCGACTCTTCTAGAAATCACACGATCAGGAAACTTTTCACGCATTATAGCAAAATAGATAGTGTCATTACATGTGTGACACGTAGCGCCGTCTTGTTGAAAATAAACGACGCGTCGTTCAGAATCAACAGAACAAACTCATTAAACATCGTTCGATAGAGCAACGCTTTTACCAAAACAGTTACACCAGACTCTTTTTCCCAAAAATAAGATTCTATGGCCTCGTCAGATCAAAAACCACACCAAATCAATAATCTGTTACTGCGAAATTTTCACAATTCGCCCAAGCATATATCGTTACATTTTTATTAGTGATGTAGTTCTTAATTTTCATCTGTGAAGTAGTTACTGGTTGAGTCATGAATTCTGTTAAAAGGTATGGCTATTGGTTATGAGACATCTTATTAATGCACTCTGTTTTACAAATTCTATCAGTTTTAAAGACAGAAGATCAAGATGCCAACCTTTAATTATTTGGCAAAAGAAAAAAAGAACATTGCAAACACTTAAACCGCTGGGAACAATTCATGAAAGACATAAAATTTTGCAGAACTAAAAAACTTCGGAAAAATGAGCAGCTAATGCTAATGATTAGCTTTATATAGATCTTATTAAAGAAGGCGATAATGATCTTCTTACAAACAAAGAGGCATGAGTATTTTTCTTAACTAAATTAAAAAGCGTCATAACTTAAGTTTTTATGTTAAGAATGTATTATTATTTCCCTATCATTATTTATATTGTATAAAATATTAAAACAAATATCTTTCTATTCAGCTCTTGAAAGGAGAATATTTTTTATTGTTTTATTAAGGAGCGAGTTAATCAAAGACTGTAGTCTCGGTTTTTGTAGAATGAGTTAGACCATTGTTTGAGTAAGTGAGCATTATGTACGATTAATTAGTTATTAATTTGTCAGTAATTTCCAAGTGTTAAAGATTTTGTTTAAAATTTAACTTAAAATTAAGAGCAAACATTTTGAATTTGAAAATATTATACACAAAGTAGATGTAGATATCATATAGTCATTTCAAAACTTTTAACAATGGTTTTTTATTTGTCATACTTCATTTACATAAACATATCGCACTTGTTTCTCGAAAGAGAGTCAACTCAAAATTTACGAATTTTTAGTAGAGACAAAAAACAATTTTTGTTATACTACTTTTATGTCAAGAAGAGGGATACATTATGAAAGATTTATAGAGATTTACACATCGATTTTTTGCAAATAATAAAAATGTTTAAATTTTGTTGACTCCTTTTAGAGGAAAGAGTGCGATATATTTCTCATTTTTTCGACATTCTAATATGGGAAAAACTTTATAAAAAAACCAATAAAAATGAAGGATAAAAGAAACTCAATGACAAAAGAAAACGGTTGCAAAAGATTCGTTGTATTAGTACATCATTTATTTTTTCTTTTTAATATTTTAACAGTTGTTAATAACAATAAAGAATAGAGAAAAACAGAAAAATGGTCGGTTATAGTTATAATGAAATAAGAGTATAGAAAAATAGTAATAAAAATAAAATTGGATAAATCTTTATATTATAATTAGCTTAGCTGAAGCCGAAACGCCTTTAAATAAATACATCCCATTAAAAACGTAAAATTTACAAAAAATGCCAAAATTCGCATCGCGGGCCTTCCACCACAAAAAGGGAAGAAGTCTGACGATTTTCAGTGTCAATTCAACAATTCGTAAATTTGTATCTGAGTTACTCAGTTAGGTAGGTAACAGAGTTATTCCTTTGTAATTTCAAGATTCTGACTGTTTCAGGTTTCAAGATATTCAATAATAATAATAATCAAAAATGATACGCCCTTTTAATGGGAAAACCTTTGATTTGTACGTCTGCTAGAAGTACCTTAGAATTTTAATGATTGGTGAGTAATTAAATTCTGCATATAGTTCATAAATTATAAAAGAAAATAGCATATAATTTGACTATGTAACTATTCATGCATTTGTTTTGATTCATTGATTGATTTTGATGCTAAAACATGCATAAAATATTTTTATAACAGTTTTAAAGTTATTTAACTTACAAAAATTTTTTTTTATTTTTTTGGTCAGACTTTTTTCAGTTCTTGGCTCATAATTTCTTTCACATCACAGATAAACTAGAAAGTTTTAGAAAGTCAGACTCATACAAAAAAAAAAATATGCAACCAATTTTTGTCGCTATCTCAAAAACTGTAGAAGAGACAAATTCTTAAAATTTAAAAAAATTTTGAAAAAAATTTTTTACGCCAAAAGTAAACTTTATTTTCTTAGTATAGAAAATTTCTTAAAAAGTCAAAGACTGTGAGTCGGTTTATGAGTCTAATTGCATTTTTAGGAAAATAGTTTTGCTTTTCGTTATACTTTAAATAAATGTAATTGAATTTTAGTTTCTAATTATACCAAAGATTGATACTACCTTCAATATGATAAAACAATACTGGTGAAATAAAAATTAATATATATGAAAAACAAATAATCGCACGTAAAACACTAAGATATTGCACCACAGTGCATTAAAAATTATACAATTAAGCTCAACTAACTTTTCAAGGATTCAACATAAAATTTTTCTCAATTTTTTCATTCTTTCATTTGCGCTCTTTTGTATCATTTGGTGTTCATCTTATTTAAGAATTTCATTGTCTTTTATGATTTTTATTTTTTTTAGTTTGGATGTTATATGTTTTTTTATATTTTGCTGAAATTAAACAATAACAATGATAAAAGTAAAATGTTTATTTTTTAAAATTTTTATATGAAGCGTTCCTTTGTTGCCATAAATCAAATATATAAAAAAACACCGAAAATTTGTCTTTTTCTATTGTGTACAATAAAGAATACTAGCAAGTGGCCAAAAAGTAAATAAAGAAGTGTTAAACTTTTCCAATAAGGTTCGAGGAGAGTCAAACTTGTTTTATTATTGAATATAACTTATATCTTTTTATATAGATTTAAAGGGGAATTAAATCAAGCTTTGTCTCTTAATTGGCCCGGGGGTTGACCTAATTTTCCCAATAGTGGTACAATGCACCTTTGTGCCTTGCCTAGATACATGAGTGTGATGACTATCATTTCACTTCAGGGTATTCTGGTCCGGTTATATGATTGTTACTAAATCACATAACAATTTAAGGTACATTGTTACAATTTGCCGTTAGTTAAAGGAAGGATTTTGTCAGACCGATAAATAGCTTTGAATTAGTACAACTTCCATCTTTTTTGTTATTATTATTATTATATTTAATGGATAAAAAATAATAAATGAAGGTTTTTTAATGCACAGTCATTTATCAGTCCGACAAAATCCTGTCTTTAACCAACGGCAAGTTGTAGTAATGGCCCTCAAAAAAAGTGTCATTGGTAATTTTCATAATGATCATAATAAATTTTACAAAAAAAAATAGTTTTATTGCGATTATGTTATTTTAGGAATTCAAGAAAAGAATGCACAAAGCGAATATGCTTACATTTAATTTTTTTACAAGTTGTTTACCGTCTGCATTGCTTTGAATTAGTTGTATAATTATATTGTATATTTTAGTTTTTATTTTATAAGCAATTTTTGTTTGCTGTTTTTAGTTTGTGTGTGCGTCAAAAAGGGTTCACGTCCTTTGATAAAAAACGACAACATTTTTTGGCTGCAAATAAGTTAATTCAGAATTCTCTTATATATTTATTTTCCTTTTAAGAACTAGATGTTGTGTGCTTTGTTATGCGAAAGTTACTTCCGCTTTTTGTAGCGTGCGTAACAAAACTTTTTGATCAATTATTTTGTAATAAATACTTGCTAAAAAATTATTTCTTATGCCATTTTAAAGTACACTTATATCTCACTAAACATCATGCATAAGTTGAAGTTACCTCTATTGAAGGACCAACAAATTTTAATATATTAAAATGAAAATGCGTACGGATATAGCGTTCGTGACGCAGAGTTTTCCCATATGCGGGTTGGAAGTCGAGCTTCTCGAAAATATTCAGAATCCTCTCCCAACTCCTTAATCACTTCCCTAAGGTGGTCAATACAGTTAGTAGAGTAGTGTTCAGCAACAAAGGCTGCAAGTTTTATTTCAACAACTTTTCTGCCAGTTGGAAACGAAGGCTTAAAATATTTTATAGACACGCAATTATATGTGCTTTTTTGTTTCGCTTTAGACATTTAAATGTTTCCTGTGTATTACAAGTAAGCATTTACAATACTTACATAACGCTTTTTCCTCTTCATCTAAGCATGGAGCAAGCCAAACTTATTATAATATAAAATAATAGAAATATATACTTTAACAAGTAATCACCTTGAAATTTTTTCCCCATTCCTTTTAATATTTTTTATAATATTTCTTTTCTTTTTGGCATTTTTTAGTTTTATTTAAAATTCTTGAAAAATTGTGTGTAACTGTTACTTAGAAATTTAAGTTAAATAAAAAATAAATAAATGTCTGGTAGCATTATTAAGGACAACAGTGACAATACTACCAAAACAAAACACAACTCTTTACGAAAACCACTAAAATATTCCGAAGTAATATTTTGGCCCTTAAATTTCCTCCTAAATGCCCTAAATTTAGGAGGAAAATCCCGAACTTGGCAACACTGACACACACTTAGGGATTCAAATGGTAGTTATAAAATCATACGTTTTAAAATAATATAGCAGGATAGTAGGGCGGGCACCTTTTGAATCTTCCAAGTATTCTTCTATTTTTAATATTTACGAATTCAAAAAAATCAAAGTTGCTGGAAAACATTTTAAAATTTTCCATTGACAAATTCAAAAATTTTTGTTCATTATTTGTTCAAAGAAAAGGTGAATTTGTAATTATCGCGGGCTGTGTGCATTCGAGTGTCGAAATTTTTGGTTATGTTGGTACACATGTCGTCGTGCCGAAGTTATCTGCAAGTATCTCCAAAAAATTTTTCTTTGGGAACTTGAGTCTAAAGTTTCAACATTATATACCAAATAATTTACGTGAAAAAAGTTGTCCAACATTTTTTATCAGATCTAATGTCTGAAGTTTTTTATTGATTTATGTAAAAATATCCAAGGTCATAAAACAATTTTTTTGAACTCCAACATTTTTTTCCAATTTTATTGTATATGTACACTTTATTTTAAATATTTTTTACTTTATGGTAAATACGTGAAAATAAACAGAAAAAAGGTACTAGTGTCTTATCTCCAGAATTATCTTCAATTCAACAATTAGTAAGCACTATTGATGGGCTTGTGAACAACTTTTTACTCACGTAAATGCGCGTTAACGATACCAAAAAACTAAGCATATTACACTCACGTTACATGCATTTGCATTAAAATCGAAATCATCTGCAATCACTTAAACAAATCAGCTTTATTCAGTCTCCGTTATGCAATTTGGTTCGTACTGTCGTTATTTCTTGTTTATTTTCTTTTGAATTTTGCTCATATCTAATACTATTGATGTGTTTTTGCGAAATCAGTTTTCGCTCCCATCGCTTCTTTCCCCCTTTCTCAGTACGTTTTGAAAATTTTTATCCGTTATAATATTAAAAACGAAATTGCCTTAGATTTGATAAAAAACCCAAAAAACTATTAATCCAGGAAGAGAAATTTAAAGATTATAGAAATGCTTCCGATAGATTTCAAAGCTTTTTCGTCTTTAGCAAGTCAGATACATTTCCAAAATATTCCGCTCACCACATAAAAGAAATATTATAGAATAAATTCGGTCTCTTATCTCTACAATATACGAGTACATAAATAATCTGCGAGTGAAGATGAATTTCAGTCAACAAGCTCAAAAAAACCAGCCAGAAAGGGAGTGTTAACTACTTTAGAAAAACATCTTTTCTGAAGATAAACTTTTGCTGAACATAAATGGAGAGATTTTTTTCGATTTATTCATTTAAGTTTACAAATAATACATTCAGCTAAATTTTCAGAATGAAAAATTATTTTTATTTTATAAAGGGTCCGCCATCTAAAGTTTTTTTTCAACTAGTGCTTATTTTGTGAATAATTAGTTTTATCCTTCCGCTGAACGAATATGGTTGTGCATACGCTTGAACAACGCTGGGAAATATTGCATGCGATCGACTTACAGAAGATGCCAATTTTGCCAAAAAAAATCATCTTTTCAGATGAAGCTCATTTTGATCTTAGCGGGTATGTAAACAAGCAAAATTGTCGCATTTGGGGCACAGAAAACCCACACGCATACATTGAAAAGCCGACGCTCCCAAAATGAGTCACTGTTTGACGGATTTCGGTCCAGAGTCATAATTGGGCCTTTTTTCTTCGAAAATGAGCAAGGAGTGGCTGTTGCAGTCAATGGCGATCGCTATCGGGCCATGTTGAATGAATTTTTGTTCACAAAAATTGAAGAGGAGGATATTGGCAACATTTGGTTTCAACAAGACGGCGCTACGTGCCACACAGCCGCTACACTCGATGTTTTGCGCCCTGTTTTTGAAGATCGCATTATCAGCCGCAGAGCTGATGTCGTTTGGCCACCTCGGAGCTGTGATTTGACACCGTTGGACTATTATTTGTGGGGTGCCGTCAAAGATAAGTGTTACGCCGACAAGCCAGAGACAATTGACGCTTTAAAGGACAATATTCGTGAAGCCATTGTTGAAATACAGCTGCACACAATCGATAATGTGCTTAAAAATTGGACCGATCGTATAGGCTACTGCATGGCCAGCCGAGGCAGCCATTTGAATGAAATTATTTTTCATTATTAACCGGAAGGATTGTACTTTCAAATAAAAAAAGAAATTTTAGAAACTATTCAGTAGCATTATAGTTTATAAAAAAAAGTTATCTGGCGGACCCTTTACATTTTTTATGTATTTTTTGGTGCTGAAAAGTAAAAAAATATTTTTTACTTTAGTTGCAGAATTGTACTTTAATTTAATTACAATAAAGTAAATTTAAGCAAAACTGACCTATGTATACCCTTTAAGAATCTACTTTCCATCTATATAAACACAAAATAACAATTATATACTGTAACTGTTCCATAAAATGGTCGAGGAAAGGATATTTATATTATAATAATGATTTTAAATAACTATAAGTGATTATTCAAGCCTGAGGTCAGTTTATATAAAAAAACGTATATTATTTATTTTTTACATCGATAATTCGCCAATATCGTTGATTGGCTTCTTCAGGGAATACAAATTTTTTTCTCCTGAACGATATTGGCGAAATATCGATATAAAAAATAAATAATATACGTTTTTTATATAAACTGATTAAGCTTGAATAATTACTCATACTTATTAAAAAAAGGTCGAAAAATAAAAGAATATTATTGATTTTTAATTTTTTATTTTTATTATATACTTGCGTGAAGATAACTTATTATTTATTTTCTCAAACATACGTGCAAATAACCCAGGTTTTTTTACTCAAAAAATTTCTTATACATACTTTTTATTGTACATCCATAATAATGTTACATACGGTGGATATACAATAAAATGCCTCCGTAATATCTTGAAACCCATTATATATAGAGACCTGGGGATGGCGTAGATCGATATATCTATAAAATTTACCACGGGAAGTGGTCTTATCTTTTTTTTGATTTTGTGATATACGTGAAGCTAACTTTGGGACGATGTATTAGTCATATGTTGGCATTATCAGCCCATTTGGATTATTAGTTTGTTATTGACAACTGAAAAGTTTAGTCACGTGTGTGTGAGTTATCTTCGATTTTTGACTTTTGAAAAAAATGGATCAAAGAATATGTATTAAATTTTGCAATAATAATAAAATGGAATAAAGTGCTCCAAGGCACTTGAAATGTTGACGGTGACCTTCGGCGAGTCCACTTTGTCTTAAAAAGGTGTTTACAAGTGGTACAAGCGCTTAATAGAAGGCCGAGATGATGGTGATGACGATGAGAGTCCTGGAGTAGCAACCCCGTCAACAAGTGAAGAAAAATTTTAAACAGCGAAAAAAATTGTTTTGGAAAATCGTCGAATCACTATTAGGGAAGTAGCAGAGGATGTTGACATATCAATCGGCTCATGCCATGCAATGTTCTCGAATATTTTGGGCACAAAACGTGTGGCGGCTAAGTTTTTTCCAAAATGTTTGGTGACGAAAGGTGGGTATATGGTTATGACGTGGCCCAATCATTCCAATGGAAGTGGCCAGGTAAGGCAAGACCGAAATCGAAGAGCACAAACAAACGTGACAAACCTTTTCAGTTGTCAACAACAAACTGCTAATAGAAATGGGCTGATAATGCCAACAAAAAATTTCGATCATCGAAATTTCAAAATTTACCTTTCATTTTGAACAAACCTCGTATATGAAGTAAAAATCAAATTCATGTATTTATAGTCTGTATAGCAGAGAGGTTAACATTATGAATGGCAATGTGTAGTTTCCCTGTTCCATTTCTCCAAACTAAATTGATTTCTAAATTTAGATTGAAATTATTTATGTAAAAATTAATTCGATATCCGTTTTTTTCTGGTAATTAAAGTTTATGCTCTATTCATCTATAAAAATTAAACAAAATCATTTTTAGCACGACTTTTAATTCTATTCTTGTTAAGCTACAAAATCAAGCAATTAAACTGAAGCTTACATTGATCACAATGAGCCACATTTTTCTCTGCGTGCACAAATGCATAGAAATAAGACTTTTACAGTTGTAAAATTTTATTTGTTTTATTCCGTGATAGAAATAAATAGTTGAGTTGAGCTGACTTTGTGTCTCACATAAGAGAATACTTATACAAATATACTTCATACACGCTTCTGTATAACTTCTCTTACGTTCTGGTGTATATTGTATTTTTCATTGTAAATAAGAAAGTCTCTTGTATAAAAAGGGTATTATTTTAAAAAAGTATTTGCACAAGTATTTCCTGTCAAGGTATGTACGAGTATGTATGAATGCTCGTAGTAAATGAGTGTGAAGTTAAGATCAATAGTAAATAAATAAACTCTGCTTTGAAGTTTCACATCTAAGCTTTTTTAAGGTTGTCAATTACGGATGCTAGTGCTTGTGTCTGGTGCTTAAGTTCTTTTCTTTTTCCTTTTCTATTGTTTTATTGTTTTCTATTGTTTTATAAACTCACAGAAAATTTTTGCAAACATTTGTAAAGCAACAATTTTCATACAAGTTGAATTAAATTGCTTTTCTTTTCAATTTTTGTATACAGATTTAAATAACAATAATAAAATGCACAGCCGCAATATTCTTTGATTTGTTATAGAAGAATAAATCTAAATTTTAAAGTAATTGCTTGGAAAATGGCTTTTATACTTATGTACATACAAATGTGAACTTAATGTTTTTTTGTGACGATTAAAATTATATGAATATGTATTCTTGTTTAATGTTCAGCTCAGCATTTAGATAAATATGTGTTGTTAGGAAACTCTTATGGTTTTATAAAAAAAATAATATCAAGTGTTGTAAAAAGCCTGAATATAATAGAATATTTAATTAAAAAAAACTAATAAAAAATTAAATTAAAAGCGCACAGTGGCTTGAAAATTTATGTGTTTTTAAAATAATTCTGTATTCTTCAAAAAGTCTAAAACTCGTTGATAATTTGAAGCCATAAAAGTTAAAAAAACACACTTACATGTGTAGACTATTATCAACGCAATAAATCGTAGTCCTGATTTGGAAACGTGAAATCGTTTCATTGCATTTTTCAATTAAGTTCCTTTATTTATCCATAATATTTACATTTTCATTTCAATTTAAATTATATATTTAAGAGTTCAAGAATTTTTCTTTTTCAGCTTAATAATAGATCTCTATTTACAAAATTTCTATATTTATATACAATATTTTTTTGGAGGAGATAATTTGGCGAAAAACCTATTTAATTTTTATTTTTACAACTACTTAACTACAGACTAGATAAAACCTAAGATGATACTAGCTTATTAATATGGACGAATTTAGAATTCAGACATCTGGTATTAAAATTTTGAATTACGTGTTACGTATATTCCGATTAAATCAATAATGTTGTAATGTCGTCTGATTAAATAATAGTATTTTGTTATAAAGCTAGAGTTTCAATATACTGCCATCCGAAATAATCATAAAATGGTCCAAAGTATCTTATAATTATGATATTAGTATACAATTCTCGAGGAGATAATGTAACCGGTTTTATTATTATTATTATGAAACGGCCATAAGCACCGCGACCCAAAGGATCTTTTATGCAGCCCAAGTAGATTAAGGCAACGAAAAAAGCCAACGTCGTTCTACGCGCCGCCGCTGGAGGACACTCACAGAGAATGTGCTCCGGCTTTTCTTCTTGTGTTTCGCAGAGTCTACATAGTTTAGTCTCAGAATCACCGATGATAAACTGATGTCGTCTGACACCGCATACGTTAGTAATCTAAGGTAATTTATAGCAGTAATTTTTGGGATTTGTTTTGGGATATCATAGTGAAACGTTTTGCTTGTCTTAAACCTTGAAAGGCTTCAAAGTGGCGATTAAATTCGATCTGAGCCCAAGAGCTATTCTGCTCCTTAACATATCCTCTTAAGATTCCAAAGAATGGTTCCGGTCCTATAAACTTACGTTAGCTAGACAGTCAGCATCAATTTCTCGTCAATGTCTCCAGCATCATATTCCTTTACTAATTGGAATAAAAGTAATCTTATGTAAACTTTTTTTAAAACTTTGATGTGGGACACTCCCTTATAACCATTAGCGGTAATAAGCATTTTGATAATTAATTTTTACAGGCAGGTAATCACAATCTGAAGTGCTAAAAGTAACTTGAATAACATTTAAAATCAGTAATTCAACAGACATAAAATATTATGACGTCAAAAAAGTATTTGAAGAAGTACCTAATGAGCAATAAAAAATTAAATTTGAAAATTTAAAAAAAAAATCGTTAAAATTAATAGCGCAAATTTGCGCTAACTTTTTTTTGTGTCTATAATAGGAGATTCTAAATTTTATTGTGGTATAAAACATAATTTATATATTTACTAAATTCACTTTTAAAAACCTTATTTTTTTTTACAAAAAAGTGTACAAAAGATTTTTTTTTAATTTTTTAAACGAATTATTTTAACATTAACATTCAAGATAATTTTTGTAAGTTTTGATCAAATCTTTCAGAGAAAAACAAATCAATGTAATAATTTTATTAGTTTAGCTATACAAAAAATTTCATATAAACATTATGAAACCGAAAATAACATTAAAAACGCATGTAACTTTCTTCACTTTCCTGATTTTAGCAGTATCTCAGAGCTACAAATCGCAACTTAAAGTCTTCAAAATTTACAGTGTGACGTAAAATGTTGTTGTGTATAGAGCTGAGTACTTAGTTTTCAGGATTTCTTTAAATTCAATTTTGCCTTTATACAGAATGGATGCTGGATATGTAAAAAGTAATACACACTTATATACAGAGTTTTTGTTTTTATTATATTACTTCTACTGGCAGATGTAAAATAAGATAAATTCATCACGTATTTATCATACTTAAGCACAGAAAAATGTGAATTAAAAAGTGTTATAATATGCTTCACACTTGATCAGATATTTTAAAAACTTATATTTTTTCCTGACTAAGTCAATCTAAAACTGTGTACCAAATTATCATAACTCTATGTTAGCTCCTCTATTTTTGACCACGAACAAATTAAATTGTGGCAGCTTTGAGCCGGGCTTTATACAGTCGACTTTGTTTTCTGGCAATAAATCTTAAATACAGTTTTATTCGTTTTCACTCAGAGATAATAACTCATGTTTTTTTATAGTTTTTATTATCTATTGCGATTATTTGTATAAATTTATGGAATACTTTTTTGGATTATAGAAGCCAAGAAACGAGAACATACAGAAGGCGGATCAATAAGTCCGTGACTTTTCGAACCTCCCTCTTAGTTATATGTAATTCAACACTGTTCCCATCAATTACCACCTGTTAATAGACTACTGTCAAATTTTGCGCAAGTGTCGTCATTTACTTTGCGTTTAACAGCTGTTCAAAACATACAACCTCGTGTATTTTTTACTAAAAATGGAAAAAAGTGAATTTAAAGAAAAACCGTTAATCAAACCAAGGAAAAGCTCGATAAATACTATGAGGACTCTGCACCATCGATTTTAATGTTAAAAAAGTGGTTTACTGACTTTCGTTGTGGTCGCACAAGTACAAATGACGCTGAACGTTCTGGACGGCCAATTGAGATCAGCACACCCGAAAATGTCGAAAAAATCCATGATATGGTTGGCCGATCGAAGAGTAAAAGTGCGTGAGATTGTTGATGCCATCGACATTTCATATGGCAGTGTGGTTTCGATTTTAAGTGATCAGCTGGGTTTAAGAAAGTTGTCTGCAAACAATGAACAGGGAATATTATGCCAACTTATTGGACTGAGTTAATGAGGATTTAAAAAGAAAATGACCCCATTTGGCCAAGAAAAAGTTCTTTTTCATCAAGATAATGCACGGGTGCACACGTGTGCAGTCTAGTGACTACTTCCTATTTCCAAACCTTAAGAAATGACTAGGTGGTAAGAGATTTAGCTCCAACGATGAAATTATTGAACAACCAAATACCTATTTTCAGGACGAAAAATCCTACTTTTTGGAAGGGATACAAAAACTGGAGAAGCGTTGAACTAAGTGTAGATTATTAAGAGGAGATTATTATTATTATTATAAATTTTTATTTCGCGAAAAAACTGTGTTTCATTCAAAAAGTTAAGGACTTATTCCTCTCTCGTATCTTTTAATAGAAAATATTTTCAGTTTTTGTTTGAGTGAAAATTTTCAAGTTGTGCTAAGAAATATTTTGGTAAAGGTTCCCTGATGATCCGTATTAGCAACAGTGAAATGCGCATAAAAACTGGGTATACATCTCAATTATCAATTTCGGTGTGCTTTTACTAAAACAACTAACATTTTACAAAATATATAAAAATATGAATTTTGGGAATAGTGCGATTATAAATTTAAAAATTAAAAAGTAAGTTCATTGCCTTAATAGCATAATTTTTAAGTATTAAAAAATTTTCTTTGGCCCTACGCAATGTGTTTCCTTACAATAAAATTGATCCAAAGTGTAGTAAAAAAGTATTAACAAGGATAAACAAAAACATTTTATTGCCACATCATAATAAAAAATATAATCAACTAAATAAAACTACAAAACAAGAATTCAAAACTTGTCATTTCTGTAAAATTTCCTTGCAAAATGTAAGATTTTGACATTTATTTTGCTGTCGAGAAACTTATGAGCTATTAACAGACATCACACCAAATTTCGATACGCAATACTTAATACCGAAGACAGAATCTCAAAATGAACATTTTCGCACGTGCGAGCAAGCATTCGCTCGCTGTCAACAGACATCATTAACCCCCAGATTTTACATATTTTCCAGAATAAGTTTTTTTTTGCAATGTTGAAGTAATTTGAGAAAAAACGTATATCCAAACATGACGAATGAAATAACAAAAGCACGTTTGTAATAAAATAAATCCTTAAATCCAGTTTTTCTTGTTTAAATTCTTCTCCTTTTTATCCAAAAAAAATCAAATGTCATTTGCGCGCATAATAACCAAATCATGAGTTATTTAATAAAAAAAAATAGAAACAAAAACTCAACAACAACATAATACAGTAAGATACTTTAAAATGATAACAGGATAATTTAACGCTTGGTTTCATTGTTGGTTTATACTCGCAGATTCAACAGTACTTGATTTCCCACTCATTTTGTGTATGTTAAAAAAAATCTGGCTTTGTATGTGTATGTATATGTATACCAGCTATTCAGAAGTATAGACGAATTAAAAACGCACATGTTTGTATGTACATATCGTTGGCTTAATATAGAAAAGGCGTATCGCAATATTTTTTTCCACTCCCGATTTTAAACTTTTCTGGTTAATTTAGAAGGGCTACAAGAGATTAAAAGTTCATTTTCAAAAAAAATCTACTTACGCCTTTTCTATATTGAGCCAACGATATGTATTTATATCGGATGTGCTTTGTTTAGATACACTTTAAGGGAGAACAAAGCAAAACAAAAAGGTAAAATTTATGCTATTGTCTAAAAAAGAACCATTATTATTTTGTTGTGGTCAATTTAAAACCACCGTAAGAACATTGTAGATTTGTTGACATTTTTTTTACTCTGTACCAAGCACATTACAGGACAAAATATTAGGATTAAGGGCAGAAGTATATTTGTTTTATGTGTGACTAATTTTATGTGTAACTCGAAAAATTTTAACCAAAGTTTGTTTAACTTTGCTATAAATAAAATATATTTTAATTTGCCTTAAGATCCCTTTTTCTTAATGAACATTTTTCAATATAAGTTTGAAACATAAATACACGCAAAGAAAAAACGCATTTGAGGAAACCGTAAACTAAGACCAACATCGGTGTGGTCGAAGCAGAAAGTGTTTGTTTTGTAAAAAAAAGTAAAAACATGGTATTAACAAGCCACCTCCTCTGCATTAATCATTCATTCATGCAACATGAATTGTTGTCAATATGAAAATTTTTTCCTCTTTTCAATAGTATTATAATTAAGTATAAACATATTTGTTTAATTCACAAGCTCAATTGTGTGGCTTATCGTTTAAAAAAATACGATATTTGTTTATGTATCGTCACTTCTTCGTATTTTAAATGTCAATTCAATGAAGTCTGTGAAATTAGTGAGTTTGGCAACAATTTTAAATTATTATTCAACTTATATGTATAATTTTTTCAATAAAATTTATTAATATAAATAAAAAATAAAAATAAACATAAATGATGTCGCCAGAGGAAATATCACTAGCTGTTGCAAAGCTTACCAAGCACAAAATCGAGATAAATTAAGATATAAACACATTCACGACAGCAGGCTACACGGGTACATGGCTACAAATTTTTCTGGCTTTTTAATTTTTTTTAACTTTTTGCGAAATTTATCGTTTTTTGCAATGAGGGTTAATTTTTCTATTTTTTATTGTTTCATCGACTTTTAAATGATATAAAACATTTTAATCTTCCCAATGATTGGAATTTTCGTCATTTTTGTAGTTTTTTGTGAGTTTTTCTCATTCCTTGCATTTCTATCTCGTTTTAGAAGACTTTACGACTTCTTCTAAATTTTGCAACTTTTGGCGGAATTTCGCGTTACAAATGGAATTTTTCCATACCTGTCCTCAATTCAACCATTTATAAGACATATAAAACTAAAACGTATAATTATAACACACTTTTGTATGAAAATTACCAACAACAAAAATACAATAGTGTATAAAATTAGACGATTACACAACACATACAACGTTAATACGAGCTTGTGAATTGAACAAATATGTTTATGACTTATCAGAATTATGAGCAGATAACATCAATACTTGTACCATATCTTACAATGCTCGTGGAGCCGGTGTAGCAAGTTTTAGTCCTGCAAATATCGATGCGCAAATAAGAATTATTACATTATTGAAGAAAACGTATGTAAAGGGTTTTTCATCAAGAACTTTATTTTTCAATTGCGGCAACACCACCAACATGATAGTTTTGAACTTTAGTTTTTTTGATATATTGATAGTAGATGCATTGGCAATTGTTACAATGAATTTAACTTTGTTCGAAATTCACAATAAAATTGTTAAAATCCACTATGAAAATGGTGTTTCCGTTAAAGTTACATTTGTTAAAATTCTTGATGTTTTCGGACAACATAATCGTCGTTAAGTCTGAGTCGGCAGGCTCGACACAAAATGTGCCAGCACCAACGCATATTCGACCGGATCGTTCAACTGAAAATATCGCAGCCACAGTGAGCCTTAGTGTTGAAAAATATAATAATTTTTCAATTCCTCGACGTTCTCAACAGTTGGGGTTATCCACAACCTCCACATGGCGAATTTTACGTAAGGATTTGGCTTTGAAGCCATACAAGGTTCAACTAGTGGAGGAATTGAAGCCGACCGACCATTCAAATCGCCGTAGATTCGCTCAATTCATTCATTTTTCTGATAAAAAAATTTTTTTTCAGACGAAGCCCATTTTCACTTGTCAGGGTACGTCAACAAGCAAAACTGCCGCATTTGCGCTTCTGAAAATCATAGAGCGATTATTGGGAAGCTTTTGCCTACGTGTCACGGTATGATGTGCTGTGTGGTATGGAGGCGTGATTGGGCCGTTTTTTTTTTCTCGCAGATGAGGCTGGAAATGCGGTAACAGTCAATGAATCATGCTATCCCGAGATGTGAACAACTCAATTTTGGCCTATTATTGATGACGTGGATATCACGGACATGTGGTTTCAATAGGATGATGCCACATGTCACATAGCCAATGAAACGATCAATTTATTGCAAACCAAATTTCCCGATCGCACAATTTCAGAAAAATCAGCTATTAACTGGCCAGCCAGACCGTATGATTTAATACCACTGGAGCATTTTTTGTGGGTCTATGTTAAGTACAGAGTCTATACGGAAACAATCGAATCGATTGCAGCCTTAAAGCTCAAAATCCGTGATGTGATTAACGAAATACAACCGCCATTTTGCCAAAAAGGGTTTGAAAACTTCGATGAAAGAATCGAAAATTGTCAGCGTGGTCTTGGTTTACATTTACATTTTTCATTCATAACTGCGGAATTTTTCTCTTCGTAATAAAATAAAAATTTAATCATCTTCATCTAAATTTTTGCTATATTTTGTTTTAGAAAACAAAGTTCTTGTTGAAAAACCCTTTAGTACATGACATATTTATGTATATAAGTGTGATTATGACTGTTCAAGGCAAATTTAAAACCGGAAAATGTGTCAAAAAGCACATTCTGACAATGAATAATGAAACAAAACAATGTATTAGCTGCGCTTTCGAATTCACCTGTAATGAATTCGTCTTGGTTCTTAATTTTATTTTAATTAGAAACAAAATTAGTTTTGTACACAAAAAAAAGAAAATTGGTTGTAGTTCAGCCATGATGCAGCTATTGTGGATGGTAATTATTAAAATATAAACAAAAACTTGGTTACCACGACTAAAGTTTCCAAAAAATCAACTTTTTTAAGACTTATTTTTTAAGTTATTCGAAAAATGATTGTGTTGATGCCCGACCCCCCTTTAGAATACAGTTTTGTGCAAACACAACCGGTTAATCGGGTTAAGTAATGAAGGCATATCAGTGAGCACTCAACAATACCAGGAGTAATTGATACTGGTCTAAGCTAATGTACATCACGGCCCTATCGGTATTCTTCGTTGTTGTAGCAGAATCGTCGGCAATCTTAATTATTAATAAAATTGGCTTCACAAATTTATTGACACCAGAGACGCTGCAACACTAGTATTATTTTTTTTATTTATTTGGATATTAAAATTACAATAAGGCTCTCGGCTACCACTGCTAGTAAAATTAATGAATTGCGCAATAGCTGAGCCGTGAAACAGTTAAGCTTTCTTATTTAACCATCTGTCAGCGCTCACTCTCCTTTTCCCAAAGAAGACCAAACACCTACAATTTAGTAGACATTAAGTGTGTTATAAAATGTTCGGTATCTGCTGCTTTACTGCCAGGTGGACACATCCAAGTAAAATAATATCAAATATGGTAAAATGCAATTAAAGTTTTCAAAATGTTAACACGCAATACTAGTAGATTGTTAGTGGTTGTCGTTCTTGTTTAGATTGAAATAGATTTCTGAAAACTTTCTGCAAATGAAGGAGGAGTTAAGAAACATTTCTGGTTCAGGAAAAATTAAAAATAAGTTGTTGCAATAAAAGAGCCATATGTATTTGCTATTAATGGAGTAGGTTTTGTTAGCCTGGTATTCGAGTTCAATCAGCTTTAATCGGAGAATGAATTTTTTATATGTTGACGAAAGAAAAGATCATAATGCGCTTAGCTTGGGAGACGCAACTCATCACATGAGCACGTGAATCATCCTCTTGTACAGGTTTTACTAGAACTTCATTAATTATACAGCTCATTGATTTGAAACTCAATTTACGTGAGTAACTTCTGTGTCATTCGTTTTGTAAAGTTGGCGGCATTAATAATTTAACTTACACTTTAAAACCAGAAGAACATTGAATATTTCAATATGGAAAATAACAAGTATACGTACGATATACCGAGATATAACCGTGATATAGAAAAAACTGAGAAAAATCCACCTCGAACAAAAAAATAGCCATTAAATTATTAATGCAGCCAACTTGACAAAACAAATGATACAGAAGTTTTAACTTTTGCCGCTACTTTCACGAGCAATTCTCAGAATTGAATCAGAAAATTATGTGTTGTACTGTGTTGTTATTTGAACCATAATTGAATGACGAAAGAACACTCGAAAGCTTTTACTTATTTATACATTAGATCGTTAATGGTATCCTTTTAGTTCTTTTTTTTTATAAAAATTTACTAATTATAATCATTCGACTATATATGCTATTTCTTAATAGCGAAATATGGGCTTAGTTCCAGCTTTTGAGTACCCTAATCACAGCTATAATTATGTTTAAAATATAAAACAAACATCAATAGACGGCTTAGTACAACTATTCGATATTCTCCACAACTATAATTTAGTTTTGCCAATTATGACTAGCAATATACGAGTATTTCTAGTGCTTGTAGTTAACACAAAATATTTATAATAATAATGAAAAAATATTCTAGTTTAAAGTTTTGCAATGAATTATATTTTTGTGATCTTATTAAGTACATACAATTTAATTGTTCTCACAAATCCAATAGCAAAAGAAGTATGGGCAGATAAGTACATTTTCTTTTATAAATAAAGGCAACGTATGGTAAAGTTATTTATTGCTTTGCGGACGATACCATGAAAACGATCGGTATTTTGTATATTTTTGGAATGAAACATACATCTATCAGCATAAAGTATTCAATAAATCGGGTTGCTGTGTCAATCGGTTAGTAATTCGATTAGTTAATCGAGATTTGAGCTTAAAAAATTAATATACAAATTTCCCATAAATTATTTATTATTTTAAAATTTTATTTACAAAAAGAAAACAGATGACAAATTACGGCATTCGATATCGATCGAAATTTCCATTCGATATCGATCGAACTTTCCATTTGATTTCTTCTGAAATTTCGAATGTTAAGGTATATATAAACCAATTGTTATAGTTGTGATTGGTGGCAAATAAAATTTAACTTTATTTAGATAAAAAATTTTAAGATTTTTGTTTCTGTAAAATTGCTCATTCCATATAATGAATATCGCCACATAAAATGCAAAACAACGTATCTTCAAAAAAGTAAAATTTAAGCTTTTTGTTGATTACGATTTACTACAATTTCACAATTCAAGCTTCTGTTAACAAAAACAAAAAAGTTATAACCGAAATTCAAAATAACGTATCATTAAGTAAATAATTTTATTAAACAGAAAAACGTATCATCATTAGTGTTGTCAACTATTTACATAAAAAGTACGCTGGCCCTTTGCTTTAAATTTCAGTTTCCATATTATACAGTTTTTTGCTTCTCCTGTAAACTTATTTAGAGTGAAGTTACGTTATTTTGAATTTTATATGACGATATGTTACATTTAGATACGCTGTAAGTATAATGTGTTGTAATTTTAAATGAACCATAAAATACGTAAATACTTTTAGGATTTCACCCCTTTTGGTGTATAATATAATGTATATCGATTATCAAATCTTTATGCAGGGGAATCTGTAACTCCTAAAGGGCTCAAATATGAGTGGTAGGAGCGGACCAACAAGAGCACCGAGTATCTGTTCTCATGGTTAAAAGCGGCATAAACAGCGTCTGACTCTTGAGGAGCGGCTGTGACTTTCATCGCTAGTCTGGTAGCGTACCTGGCAGCACCATTCCAGAATCGGGTGGATTAGGTTAATCTCCTGGTCACCTTAAAACGCTTGATTAACTGAATCAAATGTGGCCCAATACTCCACTTAGGAGCTTGGATAATAATAATAATAAAATGTTGACATGTAACTCAATCAAAAAAACAACATTACTAAGGACAAAAAAATAAAAATAAAAGATAAGCGGCTTAGAATATCTATTAATTAATTTTCGTTTATTTTTTTTTGTTTAAGAGTTAGTAATATTTTCAGTGAAGTTATATTCTATTATCATTATTATAATACAGTTTTCTTTTGTGGATTTTCTCTGTGGACTTTATTCAATGTATCAAATACATTTTTGAAAGAGGAGAAACTATTTTTCAGTTTTGGAGATCATTCTGTTTCGTTGAGTAATACTTTTGTCATAAAATATTAAGTATTCATAATAAAAAAATATTTAAATTTTTTTATATTTATGCCTATTTCGGCATAAATATTTATTTATGCTGAAATATTTATAGCAAATAATATTTTTGATATAAAGTGCCATCTTGAAACAGTAAATATTACAATTGAAAACTCGCACCAAAACTTTGTAATTTCGCCGATTTCTATTAAATTAAATTAAATAAATAAATTAAATTATGTATAACTGAAATAAAATACAAATAAATAGTGCTAATTGGCATGAGGTTTATTCGAAAGACAATAATTTGCCATCTTTTTAATGCGATATTTGGCATGTGTTTGATTTTATATATTATTTTCATATCGAATGTATTATATTCATAACGAATATAATTTGTTTGTTGGTTTTTTAAATAGGTTTCAAAACCTACTATTCTTAAACTTTTTTAATTTTTTAATTCTCATTTAAAAGTTTTTGTATAAGATAAGAGGTTCGAAACATTTCAAAAATATGGTTTAAGGTCTACTGATGATTTGGCATTAGCACCAATGAAATGCATGTATATGGACTAGCTAAAAAATCCTCAGCAAACAAAACTTTTTGATCGATAAAGAGTCTTCCAAGGCGTTAATCGTTGGCTTATCGGCGTAGACCAGATACATACTTCAAATAGTCTCACAATAAATAAGGCCAGTTAAATCGCATGAACTTGGAGGCAAATAACGGGTCGTGTTGGAAAATGTGTACCTTTCGAATTGGATAATTATAATTTTTCAGCTGTTTTAGAGGATCTTCATGGCAGGGCACTCCAGGTATACCGTAGAATAGATATTTATTGCGGGTCATATTCTTTTGCATTTTGAAATTTATTTTCAAATTCTGGTGCACAAAACTTTCATTTATTTTAAGTTCCGTGTTCTTTTACATACTCTATATATTTCTTCCGTTTTTCGTATTTTTTTGCCACTGCTTTTTATTTTTTGTAGAGCAAACTGTAAAACCAAAACATGATGTGAAAAAACAGACCATTCTGTGGTCAAGGTTCGTTTGTGGAGAAATATTTGTATGCCTAGATAGATATGTGTGTAGATAGGTATGTGTTCACTTTATTTGTTATTTATGATGCTACAATTTTCTTATAAAAAATTTTCATTTTATACGCTTTTGAATTTGTGTTTAGCAAAAATATTGTATTAAATCTTTAATGGCTTTAAATGCAAGATTTTAAGTTTAAAATTCTATTTTAATACTGAAAGGGCTGTGAGTGGTGTTTTTTTGTTAGATATACAAACTTTTTCTTTTATACTTTTCATTCATAATATAATAATCTTATAAGAAATTAATAAAAAAATAATAAGATTCTCATTATTCTTTCTTCATTGATAATTTGGTTAATTAGTTGATAATTTTATATAGCATCCACTTGAAAAGTATGTAGAAGAAAAAAAGCCAAATGATTAACAACGCTGATAATAATGGTGTTGCGACCGCCAAAACAGTAACGCTCCATTATGCTAGTTTAACAGGATTCTCCTTATTCCTTTCGTGTTAATAGTAGTTTAAAAAGTAATTAGTTGAATTTGACAAATTCATTTGTCGAATTCGATCCATGTTGCTAACATACAATTACTTTTTTTAATTATTTTTTTATTATGATTTCTAATGTCAGTCAGCTATATTCTGACAGCGAAGGCTGGCCTTGACTGCCATTAATATTTCCTATATTTTTTTTGAATTGGGTTCTCATGTTTCATTCTTGCTGATCAAAGATGTTATGAGCTTTAGCTTAATTTCAATTACTTTCTGTTAAAAAAACGAAATAGAGTTCAAGTGCAGGATGTTTGCGGTTTCTGCATCAATTTTCATTTTCAAATTGTTTTATAAATTTTCTTTATTGAATTAAAAATGCTAATTTAGGCCTTATTTATAATGGAAATTCACATAGTGCAGAACGACGAGTATCTTGATGTTTACAATAAATATATACAATAAACGATTTAAACAATAATAAAGGTAATTTTATTAAACTAGAGTACGCCCAGTGGTCGAAATTGACCGCCAGTTTAAACGTATATCTATTTTTGTTGCATTCATTTAAACAGAAGAAACTGCCTAATTACTTATTCCCTTCCCCACGGAAAAAAACAAATAAATTTGCATACAAACACGCACATTTATAAAAAATCTTTTTACATATATTCATATGTATGAACCAATACTTACATAAGTGAATGCGTGCACTTTTTTTTTAGCATTTGTAGTGGTATCAACTTTATGAGCCTTTTATTCATTTATTACAGCATCGATTTGTATAATATATAATCGGGTCACTAAAGCCCAACAATGTTTACTAAATCGGTTGGCAAATAAAGGAGAAACAGGGATCTAAAAATTTGTCTTTGCCTATTTATTTATAGATATTCAAATATATGTATAGACTTTAGGGTAAACCACTCTCTTAAATCACTTTCTTAACTACTAAATACAAATTTAAATCGTTTTTAATGTTTCTATTCCCTATTCTATGAGAAAGACCACATTGTATGCACGAATATGCTAGCCTAATAATATAAACATTCCATCACATTCCAACATTCCAGTATGATCAGTAATTTAAAGCACAGAAAAGTAATGAAAACAATGAAAAAAAACAAAACGCACACAAAATAAACCAAAAAAAACTTACTTTGTGCAGTAGGTGAATTTAACTTTAATCAAAGTTATTAATAATTAAAAATATATTATTTTTAAGCATCTAAAGAAAAATAATACCGTACCATAATGTATTTAACTTTAATAAAACTTACTCGTTATTTAAAAATCCAAATTTTATTAGTTTCAGCAGTAATCGCTTAAGTACATACAAAGATGGAAATAAGAATAGAATGAACATATAAAATAAGTTTTACCTTCAAAGTGTTTAAGGAGTTGCCAAGCCAAATTTAGTTTAGTTAATTTTGAGTTTTTTGTTGTATTTTTTTAGCAAATTAAGAGAGAAAGAGAGTCATGGCTTTATTATTGGCTAATATTCTTAACTGTTTTTAACTATCTTAGACACAAAAATGTAGAAGAAAAAATACATTTTGCACTGCTCCTATTGACAATCTATCAAACAAAAAAAATCAAGCGAATACGTTGAGTTTAAGTCAGTTAAAATGGTTCGTAACTTTTTTCATTTGCCTATTTACTTTTGTTAAATAATCCATAAATTACAATGGCGGTATTCAGTGTTTGGTGCAAATGCTGTTGCGAAAGTGCAAATACAAAATATTGTAGCTTTTTTGTAAAATTCAACAACAAGATACACAGAGTTACCGTTAAATTTCACAAAAAAGCTACGATATTTTGTATTTGCACTTTCGCAACAGCATTTGCAGCAAACACTGAATACCGCCATTGATTTAAAAATTGAGCCAGAGTATAACAAAGCAATAAAGCTCCAGCTCCGATGGACGAAGATGGAAAAAATATATTTGAAACGCATCAGCTATAGATAGTTCTAAAAACTAAAACCAGATATTCTGACGAATAACCAGAATATATCTTTTATGAAATTTTTGCAGTCTCTTACAAAAGAACGCTGGGGAAAATTAAAAGTTGGGAAGATAATTTACATTTTCTTGAAGCCGAGAAAACTGCTAGAAAACTCACGAAAATTTTCTACAGAGTATTTACTAATTGATAAAATTAACTCTTAATGCTAATTTTTGAAATAAATGTTTTCGACGTGAAATCGAAAGGAATACAATACGAGTATATCTAATTATCATCAACGTACAGAGGAGTGTTTGCGTTAAAAAGCTAGCCAAAATTATTAAACGTGCTTTATGAATTGAAAGATTGAGTTTTTTGATAGCTTTAGGTGTAATTTGATATAGAAAATCTAGTAGCAGATTTTTGGTTGTTTTTATAACAATTCACCTCTCCACCACAAATTAAATTAAAATTAGTTAAAAACGTCGCAACCATTATCATATGTCCTTATCTCTTTGAGATTTTGAAATTTCGCACAATTTTCTAACTAATAACTGCAATTTCTCGTCAATGGCTCCAGCATCAGATTACTTTACTATAATTGTAATCTTGTGTAAACTTTTTCCATGTTATCTCTTACAGTTACAAAACGGTTCTGATAAAAATTTTATGCAATAACCTATATATGGATATGTATTTTTATACTTATGTTTTTATGCTTTATGCTTTATAGTTAGTGAGTAGTCTGGTTCCTGGGTGATCCATGTATTTTTTATGTTTATATGCCGATATTTACTTTTTTTAATCAAATTTTTGTAATTAATGCTTTTAAAAATTACTTTAGTTAGGTATGTACATATTTTTTTCTAAAAAATAATGTTATGTAGAGCGCAGATAAATAAAAAACTGTTTTATTGAGGTGAGAGTCATTTCCTTATATCTATTGGCGATAATAAGTATTTTGCAAATTATTTTTTATAGATAGGTAATCACATTGTGAAGTGTTAAAAGTGAGATACTACTAACCGGAACGTATTCTGTCAATTCTTCCCATTTCTGGAATATTCGATCTATTACTGCCTGAGAACTCATGAGTCGGTGATGTGGTTGTCAATATATTATATAGGGACCCAAAAATATAAAAAAAATTACAGGATTCTCTGTCAGGAATTCTTTTTTAAATTTAAATAAGTAAGATCCTTTTTAAAATATAATAGCCAGGATTATTGTGGCAGTATTGTTAAAATGTAATGGCAGGATCGCCATGTGGTGGTTTTGCATCAAGAAGGAAGCTTGTGCAAAGAGAAGGACTTCAAAGCAATTGTTTGTATAAGAAAATTAAAGAAAGTACTTCTGCCGTTTTCATTGCGAGCATCAAATTGCCCTTTTTATTTGTAAGA
The DNA here is from genome assembly GCA_956483585.1 of Gymnocheta viridis. Classification (NCBI taxonomy): domain Eukaryota; kingdom Metazoa; phylum Arthropoda; class Insecta; order Diptera; family Tachinidae; genus Gymnocheta; species Gymnocheta viridis. Next base: position 94,835,527 of record OY101440.1, on the reverse strand, counting down.
ATTTTCTTCTAGAGATTAGCTTATATACTAATTTATTCCTTATGTCAGCATAATTACTGAATCCAAATTCTCACGATAATATATTTATTGCATTTCAATTCTTAAACATTGACATTGAAATTTTAAACATCAACAAATATTTCTGTAGCGACAGTTCGGAGAATCATGGAACTTATAATTTCCGCAGACCAAACATAAATTTCTTTTACTTTATTTTATTGGACAATTTTGATTTTTAGTTCTTATGTTAAGTACAGTGTTGTGCATAAGTGTACAAATATATATTATTACAGTGATGTGCATAACGGTACAAACATTTAAAATCAATAATTAACAGACACAAAATATTATGACGTCAAAAAAGTATTTCAAAAAGTGCCTGATGAGCAAAACAATATTAAATTTAAAATTAAAAACAAAATCTTTACAAAATGGCGCGAATTTGGGTAAACTTTTTTTGGGTTTAAAATAAAAGATTCTAAATTTTATTGTTGTATAAAAGATAATTTCCTGCCCTCACTTTCAAAAACCTTGTTCTTTATTTTATTTTTGCAAAAAAATTGCATACATTTTTCATCGATTCAACATTAATGTTTAAAATAATTTTTTTTAAATACCAAAAATAGCTTTTGAACATATCTTTCAGTGGAAATAAAAAATCAATCAACAATCAATCAACACAAAAAATTTCAAATGAAAATCTTGAAACCGAAGAAATCATTAAAAACGCATGTAATTTTCTTCACTTTCCTGACTTTAGCAGTGTCGCAGAGCTACAAACCGCAACATAAAGTTTTAAAAATTTACAATATGATGCAATATGTTGTTGTTTATCGAGCTACGTACGTAATTTTTAGTATTTCTTTAAATTAATTTTTGCCTTTTTGGCCAGCTTTTTGTCTCAAATACTCGTCTGTGCGACGTAACGAATCAGTAATTTAGAACTTTTATATGTTTTTCCTTCGACACCGTCATATATCTATGTATAGGATGGCTTCGAAAAAGTTTACTTGGAATACATTAACGTATGAGTGATGTCGAAGGGCACAAACAAACAATCATACGCACATCCCAATACCACAAGAATTTAATTTAACTTTTAACAATAACATCAACAAAGAAGCATAAAACCAAAGGAACACATTCCCTTGAAATCAAATCCATGGATAATGTTTTATACTAAGAATATAAAATAAATTTGCATATTTTTTACAGTATTATTGTACTCGTACAATAACACCTTCTTTTGAAGATTTGTCTTTTTGTCCTCCTAGGATTTGTGATACCCATATCACAAGTAAAATTTAAATTGAATAATAAAAGGAATCAAATTTTAAACATCCGTGCATGCATTCATACAAATGCCCATAGGAGAGTCATACGAGTACAAAACATTTCAACAAGAGAAAGAGACTGTTTAGGAGAAATATAAAACTTTGTCAAAACATTGTTCACATTTTGTTAAACTTTAGACATTTGTAAGTGCACTATTTGGGGTGGATCGACGAAATATGTGATGCAAAACAAAGTGCTTTGTGTTTTGCAAATATTGCGACATCATTTGAAGTCCTATCGACACATATAAAAATTATATCTGTTACGTTTATAACTTTGATTTTAAATTCTGTTAACAATATTTTTATTCACTTTCTAAATGCGCCCACGCGTCTGGCAGCAATAGCATGTATCTTATATCCCGTAATGATTGAAAATCGTTGTCTTTTAAAGCCAGCTATTGCAATATGGTTTCCGTAAAAATTATTTAAAAAAAAAATTACAACCTGACACATATTTTCGAAAATATATTGTAATTTTCGGATATAGGAGATAAAAACAGGAGATAAAAATATTATGCGCATAAAAATTGGTGGTATAAATTTCATAAAAAACTTAAACGTTCTTATTTGTCTATAACTTCTAAGACACATCTTGGTAATGCCAACTATTTTATAGTAATAAAAAGAAATTAATTTTCTTTATACAAGTTTTTAATACATAATTGCTGGGTATTTGGTAAAATCAAAACTTGTGTCAACACTGAACTTCAAATGGCTCTCACTTATTTAGGAAGGGTTATTAATTTCGATGTTCTACACCATAAAAAAGACAATTATGCGATGATTTAAAGGAATTATTTTAATATTTTCTCCATTAATTTTCTAAAGGATCAAAAAACTAGCTCAGCTCCTCAATAGTTTGAAATACTTGAAGTACATATACTATGCAGAGTATGCTATTAGATTATAATTATATGTATTAGTAAATCGCATCGCGCTGTTAATGAATCAGTGATTTTTGATTTTAATTTTTTACGAATTAGCTAAATTTTGAATTAATTCTTTTCACAACAAAAAATATTTGAATTATATTTGAATCAATTCCAAAGAATTAGGCAGAAATGAATTTCAATTCGTTTCCAATTCAAATGAATTTGCAGAATGAGTTGCAATTCGTTTCCAATTCAAATGAGTTTGTTAAAATGAATTGTAATTCATTTCCAGATTGTACAATCAAAGGTTTTGTACAATCAAAACATTTATTGTTTTATTCGATTTTTTATCATTAATTTTTTTTTTTTTTGCTTTCGTATAATTTTTACATAATTTTTATAAAATTCTTCACACCCTATCCCCTCGAAGGATCGTTTAAGGTTTTTACTGACGGCTCTCAGAATGGGGGCTGAGTCAGCGAGGGTTTCTATGTGGAAAACTTCAACGTAAAGGATACATTTAGGCTTTTGGATGGCTGTAGTATCCTGCATGCTGAAATATCTGCTATCACGCGGGCGGCGGTTGTTCAATGCCAGGTATCTCTTAATGCGATAGCGAAACATTCAAGAGTTACACTAATCTGGAGTCCAGGACACGCTGACTGACCTGGTAACTGTATCGCGGATGGTATTGCTAGACAGGGTGTGGCATTGGACAACTCAATGACATGTCCCTTCACTGGCATTCCTCTATCACAATGTAAGTTGTTGATTCAGCGGAAATCATATCGTCTTGCTCAACACATGTGGGAACACGAAGGTACCTGCCAAGTGGCTACGTCAACGTGGCCCCACTACAACCTGAGCAGGACATGTGATTTACTCAGGTTCAAGAAAGGTCGGATGCGACTATTAGTAGCAGTGCTAACTCGGCACTGGAACATAGGGACACATGATAGGAAAATGGGTCTTACGACTATTGCAGGAGTTATAACGATGAAGAGGAAGAGGAGAGGAGACAATGTTTCATCTTCTATGTCAATGCCCTGCTCTACTAAGCGTAAGGAGTAAGATACTCGGCTCTAATACTTTGTCAGATCTAGATAATCTGCCAGGTATTGTGCTAATCAAACTATCAGCCTTTGTAAAAGAAATCGGGTAGCGGAGTAGATGTAATTTCTTGTCACAAGCGCTCCGGGGTATCATAATGGGACCGAACTGACGGACTCAAGTGAATGGTGGCTGCCCCATTAACCTAACCCATAAAATTCTTAATAAAAAAGATGAAGATTGTACGTATTTTCAGGCCTTCAATCTTATATAAGGCCATTGAAATTTAAGTTTTAACCAGTAGTTTTGATTTATTTAGCAGAAGAAACACTAGTAGTAGTAGCGATAAAAATTTTGTATGAAGCTATTGTTTTTCTTTTTACAAAGGGAAAAAATCACTTTTAATAGCTCAAGCCGTTAAGTTGAAGGCTTTTATTAACAAACACAAACTGATGGCTTGTTTGCAGAAACATTCAGGGACTATTCAAAAACATTACATACGAGCCCCAGAATGATGGTTTGGTGCCCACTCTATTAGACTAGGCCGATATCATCGGTATAGGTACATTAATTAATATTCTTTCATATCATTTGCATTAGAATATTTTGAAAAATAAGGTAATAGACATGCGTCTATATTTATAAGCAATTAATAAAGTTAATGAGTGCTTTAAAATATTTTTTCCATATAAAAATCTAACAATAAAAATAATATAACTTTGTTAACCATTTATGAATAAGGACGACAATAGGGTGGGTAAAATTTTTTTTTTCTGGTATCGACTTCTAATAGCGTAAATATGTTGTATTTTTGTCTGCATTAGATCCCTGTAAAATATTATTAATTTATTTTTTAGTTTAAGAGCCGGCGCTTTGATCTTAAATGTTCCTGAATTAAAAATATAACGACCACATCCCATTATTATATAACAACAAAGCATTGTACTGCAGAAAACCACATTACTGTATTTTAACGGCTTTAACGGAAACACAATTTGAAAGATTAAGTACTGATCAAAAAATAATTGTATCTGCTATAAGTGGACACTTTACCGATGGCTTAGCTAACAGGTCTCGCAAATAAAATTTTACGTTTATATATTCCTACATAAAATCCGACATATCAGCTACAAATATTAACAGAGTATTGTGTAAAAGTTTATGCTCCAGTATGATTTGAAATAAAAACAAATCCAACTTGCAAGAGTTAAATCTACTAATAGATCGCGTAATTTAACGTAACGTCTATTTTGCTCATCCAGAAAACTTGCTTCTGTTGATGTTGTTGGATGAAAATAAAACAGTGAGAGAACCGACAGGCCAGACGAATTCAAGATGCACGAAGCTCACATCATACCGGAAAGAAACCTCGTGTGTTTTAAGGTCCCGACTATCAATTTTGACGCAAGTAACATTATTTTGAAGTTATAAATTGGAATAAAAAGTTTTTCGATCTACCAATTCTTCAGAACATCAGTACTGAAGAAAAAAATGCGGTAGTTGATTGTGAAGAAAGTGACAATCTAATTTTCTCCCAGCTACCATGTCATACTCTGCCGGTGGAATGAACTGTGAAAATAGTGTCAGAAGCATTCATTACTCTATGCGATAAAAAATCAAGAGAAGGTTTAATACAGAGATTCCCAGATTTGACAGTAAACAAGATTTTCTGACCAAAAAAATAACTGACATAATTTCGTGATTTCATTGTTTTATGCTGTATAAGAATCAATGTTTTATTTTTTTGAGTTTAATTAAAAATGTTTTTAGTTTTAATTAATAATAATGGATAGTAAATAAAATATTAAAATTAAAAAAAAATTTTTCAAGAATACTTAACTCTTAGGAGCTCTGGCGCGGGCTCAATATCTGACTTCTTTTAATTTTTTTACAGCAATTTTTATTTATTTTAACGTAAGACAAAAATATATTGCTATTAGAATATGATTTGAGAAGTTTTATTTTTTTCTCATACATCATACTCAAAATTTAATTCTCGCTTTTGAAATACACTTGTGCTTAAAATATTTCTCATCTGCTGTTAAATTATGAAAATCGACGTTACATTGTCTTGCATTTAAGTTGACGATATACAAAATGTACTAATCAAATTGCTGGCACAAAAACCTCTAACTAACTAATAAAATGAGTATGGTGAAGAAATTAGTTTTATTTTTGTTGCTTATTTTACCATCCAAAATAAAACAGCAAACAAATACTTTTATATTAAAAAAACAGCAACAATTTGTTTTCAACTTCCGTCTGAAGTAGACGGTATTGTTTTTGGTTCTAGGGCCTGGATTTATAAATATGTTTATTATATTTTTCCTTAGTGTACATTTTAACTTGAAATTTATAATTATAACATCTACTTGCTATGCAATTTATTTGTGTTTTATTTGCAAACACTTATAAATAAAACAAATACACATAATATTGTTGATAGCAACACTTGTGTGCCAAGAGTTAAGCTCCAATGAAAATATTCATTAAAAACATTAGAGAACTACGAATTATAATTAGTGATGGCAAAAAATTTAAAAATTGGTTAATTAGTCGTATGGTTACAACCTAAAAACCTTTTAATTTTACACTTCATATGAAATTATTGGTCAATAAAAGCCAGTTTGAATTGATACATCAGCTGTGAATTTTCGTACAGTAATATTCATATATTAATATTAACTATTGAATGTTTCATCTAGTTCTTTTATTTATTTTTGGCTATTGGAGCCCCCAACTTTTCAGCCCCTCAGTGGAAATTCATTGCAAATAAATGACGGATGAATCTATTAAATTTAAGTTACATTTTTTCCGCGAGAGTAGTTAATAAGTTATGAAGAGTGTTGCCTTTTAAATTTGTTAAAATTATTTGCTTGGTACCACCTTATAAAAATTTAATTTTTCAATTTATTTGTTTGGAAAAGAATTAAAATATAAAGGCCGAAGCACATATAATCTTTCGTACGTTATACGTTGCTTTTTTCAAAAGACATTAAAGTATCGGCGGAGGAGTTGACGCAATGAGTACTTTGTTGGCGGACACTAAATCAGATTGATTTGATTAAAGTACACATTTTCAATGAAATTCGAGGATATTTTGTTTTGTTTTTTTTTTTAAATTAAATTTTTACTTAATTTAACTTTGTCATCACACAACACAAAAAGCTTAATAAAAACAAAGCAAAAAAAAAAAAGATATTTGTCAAAGTACTCAACGTTCGTTAAAAGTTGCCCAATTTTAGTACTTTGCCTTGACGGAGACGTACGGAATGTGACAAAGCTCATAAGAAAACCTGTATTTCATCTTAGTTCTCAGTTGAAAAAAGCAACGTATAACGTACGATGGATGGTGCCGCGGCCTTAAGACGTTGTTGTTAGTTTTCGTCGCAGACTTTACACTACTTGTATAAAAAAGTTGTACTGATAATGCAGAGTTCACTGTACTCTATACATTGGGGTGCACTATAGTCATTTCACTGTAAGTATTAATTACACTTTGCTTTTATTCCAGCGTGAAAAAGTAATCTTATTCTTTATTTTTGATGTGGGTCAAGGACTTGCTTGTAGCCCATAAACTAAATTCCATATGAATAAAAGGCGTGTAACTTCCGCTATCAATGTTGTCGTATGAACGCCGATATTTACCCATTTCGCTGTTTATATGTGACATAATAGCAAACTATGTAGTTTATTTTTTAAAGATTCTTTTCATATTTTGGATATACTCACTCAATATGTTTTGTAATCGAAAAAGAGTTTTAAGACAAATTAACCATTAATTGCAAACAAAATAATCGATTATTATTAATCATTCTATTAAACGTGCCGCCACTTATAATAACCGACTGCGTAATATTTCGTGTTTTGCCAATTAAAATGTATAATGTAATATGGTCCGTCCCGGCATATATTTTGTACGAATATATAAACATTTGTGAATTTTCATGACCGTAGTTTAAAGTCAAAATATTTTCATTGAAACTGAATAATTTCGTTTTGTGCACATGTGAAAATTGTTGCCAAAAGTATAATTTTTTTGCTGCAAACGTTTACCAACTGGCGCATATTGTTGCGTTTATGTTCACCTAATTTCTTTCTTACTGTCCATGGAAAGAAATCAGTCGACTTGAAGCCTTACAAAAAAACCATCGCCGTAACCTTTTTAACTATCGATCCGCCGAAAAGTTTAGAGAAAAAAAACAAATAGTTGAAGTGGATTTAGAATAAATAATAAAAAGCAATAATTATAATTAATTATATATAAGTATAATTAAATGAAACAAATTCCCTCATATTTTATTTACAAGTGTTTAGTAGTTCTATTTTGTAACATTTAACCGGCTGCTACTTTTTTTGCTTAGTCCTCGCCGTTGATTTTTTTTTACGTCTCCTTCCTTTTTTAGGTTTTATATTATTTCGCTTTTCTTTTAACTATTTTGTTTGTTATAAAAAAGAATTAAAGAAAAGGCGTAGTTAATTTTATGACTTTGTATGAATTTTTTTTTAGCAATTTCCAAGAAGTGGCTTGTAAAGCAACTTCACACTTATAGCAACCATACCTAAATCAGAGGGTTGAGCGTCGCGTTACCAATAGAATAGGTATTTACAATGTATTCTAAGAAAAAAAAATTACTCTGAATGTACTGCAAATACGTACCCTGTTACTTACGCGACACTCAACGATCTGATTTAGGTATGGCTGTTAAACCATAAAACTCTTGATTTGTAACAAAAATAATGCTTAATATTATAGAAATCATAAACACTTTCTCGACACGAGCTTAGGTTTAAAAAGGGATATTAAAAAAATATATATACCCCATTTCTAATGCGATTTGCTTAATGGATTCAGATTAGGTTAAAACGAGTAATAAAGACAATTTTCATTTCCAACAGATTAATTTTTTTGCTGTACCTGGAAGAATGTTTAAATAAAGGCACTGTGAATACAAAAACCAGTGTATCGGTGTATCTAATATATTCTAATGTAATAAAAATGAACTTAAAAAAGGCAGTACAGGCAAGGATATGCATTTCTGGCTTTCATATTGAATACTGGTGCACACAAAAGGAAAGATGGCAGTGGCTCGATAATTGAAACTCTAACCGAATTCTTATGGCCTTATTCACAAACGTTTAATAAAGTTAATGTGTGCATTAAAACCGGGTTTCCCATATAAAAATCCAACATTAAACCTACTATAACTTTAATAATCGTTTGTGAATAAGGCCATTAGTTATTAAGATAAATAAATCGTTTGACCTTTTTAAAATTAATGAGTAGTAAAATAAATATTTACATTTACAAAAATGTAAACGGGGTCATAGCAGAGCCAAATTAAAAAATAATAGACACGTTTACTTAAAAGTTAAAAGTCACGCGACGATCTCTCTTTTAAGTGATGTGTTTGTCCTTGCTCCGGATAGTTTCAAAAAGGCCTGTTTGTTAAAAACTTCAAGTCCAGTTCGTTCCAATCTTTTAAATTAGTGCCAGACAAAATATTTTTTTATAAGAATGTAAATGCTAATGAAAACTTTGCAAAAGCTTCAATCCGGACATCACGATGACGTAACGTAACACACATCTAATCTTACATTGCTAGTACGTGTGAAGATAGATGCCTAATTATTTAAAGCCCTATCATCGGGATTAAATCGGAATTCATTTTACTCTTTGGCATACTGCCTTTTTTCTGTGTTTCTATTTATGCTTAAATTAATTGTAAATAAAACGAATTTATCCTGCAAATTAACGTGTACTTACATTTAGTTCATTTAAAAATTATTTTAAATAAAATATTTGTAGGTCCTTTAAAACCGCTACAAACTCTGAGCCTCCTTTCTTTTCTTTATTTCATTAAGAAATAAATATAAAAATTTAATCAAATGCTTATGATTCCAATCTCTGTTAAATGAGAGTAACACCTTTGCTGATTGAGCAGCTCATTGAAGCATTCACTGAACGACTAAAAATCGATTACCAAAATTGTTTCACCAACAGCAAGTCGTAGCTGGCACAAGTCATGGGTTAGCATGCAAATGCTAAAATACAAAAAGAGGATAATATATATACCCAGATAATCAGAAAGCCGTAAATGATGCTGCATAAAGTAACCATAAAAAGCTGGATTGTATGCAGTATGTATGTAGTGTGTGTGTGTGTAGCAAGCAAAATATTAAAATTATTTAAAGTTGATCGCTTATTTACAAATTACATATATATTTATTTTTATAAAGATTAGACCAGGCAACAGAGTTAAGATAAAATTATGAATGCAGGCAGCTGTACAAAAACAACTTTATACTTTTTGTGGTAATTTTAATGGGATTAAATATCAAAGCATTGGTAATTGTATTTTCATACTCATTCGGCATGAACAAAAAAAAAAAAAAAGAGTAGATACCAAAGTCAGCAGAAACTGTAATACGAAGCTAAATGTGTAGTACACTTAAAAAAAGTATGGACTGTAACACATTTGAAAATAATTAAGTGTAGTTGAAATAAATTGGATTTTTCTCTAATTTCTCCTTTCTGAGAATTTATTATAACCCTCGAAAAGTGTTTATAATTAAGGGGTTTTGGGAATAAAAAAAGAGAGGGGAGTTAGTTCCTTTTCTTTTATTTAAAGGGCTTGATTACATATGCTCACCTTTGTAGAGGGGATTCCAAATGACCGATAAGTATATTGGCCTTGGTTTGGTAATTCTCCTTGCTGTCTTCTGAGTGAAAAGTGTAGATAAGAGGTAACTACACTTATATATATCGGTATAACAAATTTCCACGGAATTGCTAAGTATCCGGGTATAACGAAAATTTATTAGAAAAAAAAACTTGCAAATAAATCCAAGAGGTAAATTACGACATTCGAAATCGAACGAAATTTCCATACAAATTCAAAAAATTTTGTATGGGATTTCGTTCGATATCAAATGCCGTAATTTGAACCCCAGATATCAACTCCGTTTTCACACAGAAAATCCGTTCTTTTAAATATTAAAAGAAGTTTAATGTGATCTGTTGGGAACTTCAAATACAAGTAAGTTACAATGCAGGTTTTGTATTTTGTTAAAGTTTTAGACTTTGTTCGTCTTTTGAAAAAATACATTTTAGTTGCTTTCTACTTCAATGTTGACAATTAATTTTTTAGTTTAAAGTTAGGGCTTTCAAGTAGTTAATTATTCATGAATATTCGAATGAAAATAAAATATACAAATAATTAAAGGAAAAACATTTATTTTGTCCAAGCTATCTTGGCCAACAGTTGAACAAAATTATTTTATTACAATTTTTATGCAATTTGAGCATTTTGCTATATTCTTGTTTTTCAATCGTCACGAAACTTGAAAAACTAGCAGAGATTTTTTAAAGAATTTAATATTTTCCACCAATTCTGAATGTAACGTTCATATGCAAATTAGTTGATTTAAATTTTCACCAGTCGTTATGCTTAGAACATGGATTTTTCCAAACTTTTATAAAATGTTACTTCGTTTTTGAAGCACATTTTTGAAAACAACAAAAAACAAAGCAATTTTTAAAATTCAATTTAAGATTTCCACTGATTTATTTACGCCGGACAGGAAATAAAGGATGGTCCTTTTATCTTTCTTATTGGCTCTAAAAAATTAAAATTCATAAAAATTTTTGGTTTTTAGATTCAGGATCTGCAAAATAATTTTAAACACCGTATAACCCATCGTTTTATATAACTATGGATGCTTCCGGTATTGATACCTATATATCGTGTTTGGGAATATATCGCTATCGGCGATATTTTTATTTTTCATACTACAATACTTTTTAAATTATTCAATAGCGGTATTCACACCGAGCTTGTTAGTTTGTTAGTCCTTAATCGTTACTTTTTTACACGCATTGTTTTTGTATATTTAACGCGCTACCGGATTAACATTTAACAAATTAACGACACGGCACCCCTGATAAAATAGCTGTTAGTTGGTGGCTCACAATCAGCTATTGCAGTTTCTAAATAACTATAATAAAAAAGTAATTTGTGAAACATTGCTAAAAAAAGTATTTGTGTTTTGGCAATTTTCGTGTACATTGAGAGTAAGTATGTTAATTAAATGATTTTTTATTTTATTTTAGTAAATCATAAACTGTCATACACGCATGTCAAGTATATTCCATAAAGGACTAGGAGTAGTTCAAAAGTAACCCAAATGTATGTAACATTAACATTACGATGTCCTAGGGCTGGATCATATAGTCCAGGTTCTCACTACATCGGACGAACCCAAAAACTACTCCATGTCATTAATACATGGACCACTCACAAGTAGTTTGTTCGGCACGAGTACTATCGTGGAAGCACAAACAATTGTCGTATAGCAATAAGTTCTTGTTTGACAATCACATGGTCCATGACTTATTTACAAAGGACCATGTTGTAACTAATCCATTTCAGCTATAATGGACCACGTAGTCCAATATTATCTGCAGGGCAATTCTTGAAACTGCTATTTTCAATATTTAGTTCGCTGTATAAATACAACTAATAGAAAATACACAGGAAAAATAGAGCATAAAATCAAAACAGAATAATAAACAAATTTCATTTAATTTAGCAGTCGTTGGTTTTTTACCTTTGATTTAATTTAGCTATATGGATATTTTGTATTATTATAGAATCCGTAAGCGATAAGCCTCTGCCAATTTTAAGCTGTGGTTCCGTTATAGAAGAAGTCAAGCCACTTCTAAGATCTCCTCTTATATAATATATGGAGACACAGATTCGCATGTTTGCTTTCGCAATCTCACACATTTCATACACAAACTTGAAGAAAATTTTGCAGAAGTACTTAAGTTTTCAGATGAATTCTATCGCATTTGAGAGATTATTTCTCACAGAAGGTGTCGTCGCAAGTTTGAATTATGGAAGTTTTCTCTCGATTTATATCAAGCTTTCTCAGAGATCGCACTATCCGATTTGTTATAGATGGGATCTCATCAAACGAGTTCAAGGTTAATTCAGGGGTACCGGAAGACTCCGTTCTTTCTCCCACACTTTTTCTTATTTTCCTGAATGACCTTCTATGTCAAACTTTTAATCCTATCTACTCTTTTGCAGACAACAGCAGCAATTGCCATTCATATTCATTCAGTAACAGACCAAGCCCGCCAGAGATCGCGGCAATTAGGCAAATTATGAATGATTTGCTAAATAAGACCCAGTGTTGTATGCTTTCACAAAGGTGTACGAACAATCATGCTGCTCCATCTGTAATAATGGGTGGTGTAAGTTTTGAGGAATAAGAGACTCTTGATGTACTTGGCATGAAAATTAAATCTGATGTTCGATGGACTGATCGATCATATTTTTCAAGTCTCAAAAGAAGCATTCAAGTGCCTCGGCTTTCTAAGACGGTGTAAGAGATACTTCACTCCATCTGATCTCCTTAATATTTACACCACCTATATCCGACCGAAAATATAATACAACTCTCATGTATGGGTCGGTGCTTTAAAGTCTATTTTGAAGATAATTGTCTGTGTACTGGAGAGGGCGAAGCAGCAGTAGGGGTAGGGTGACAGTACGGTAGCCAACTCTATTGACTCACTGGAGCGTCGACGCAATGTGGGATGTATTTCACTGTTTTATCGTTACTACAATGGAATGTGCTCTAATGAAATCAGGGAACTTGTTCCCGAAACCCGCTCATTTTTACGAACAACACGTGCTTCGTTATGAGCGTATCCATTTGTGGTTGACATGCTAGTGGATCGCACTACGCATTACAGAGAAAATTCGTTCTTTAGCCGAACAGTTGACATGTGAAATAAACTTCCTGCAGAGGTCTTTCTTGTTAATTTTAGTGTAGCAAATCGACCATCCACAAACAATCCTCCTTTTATCCTCCTTCCCATAACCTATTTCCCTAGTTCCGGCACAATGCATTGCATATGTAGGGGTCATCCACTGAGAGCTGGTCCAAGTTAAAAAAAATTAAATTTTTTTTCTCTAAAGTTTCATTTCCGTGTCCATTGTGTAATAAGTGATGCACAAATTTTTTATGGATCTTTAAATTTGTATCTGTACGAACGAGAAAAAAAAACAACGAATTTCGAGAGGTATTTGTCGTTATTTTCAAAAGTTTTTGCCACTCCTGACATTTAAAAAAGTTGCTCTATTAACTAAAATATTTAAAAACTGAAAATATAAGCGTTAATTTTGCAGCAATTTGTCGACGTAAGAAATAGGAATCAGCCTATCACAAGGTCTGCTAATAACGTCTAAGCGACGTCTATTTGGTTTTTCGACATAGAGAGTCGCGAAAAAAGTAAAATAATACTAATTAGTTTGCTTCAAGATGATGCTTCATAATGCTCTTCAACATTATAGAATAAAAGGAACAATTGAAAACAAAAAAAAAAAAAAACCAAGAGCATAGAAAACCACACCAACTGATGATCGCATAATTTGCAAAAGAAGCAAAGCCGACCCCATTTGGAGCGCGAAATATCTAATTGACTGAGTAAAAAAAAATTTGCAATCGCAATAAAAGACGTCGACTCCTATAAAATGGGTTATGAGCAGGGTTACCGTTCACCAGACTAAAGTCGCAATTTTACCCAATTTTTTAGCGGTCTGCGACTTTTTGTGAGACTTTTTTATTAGCGACCTTTGCGACTTTTTTGATTTTGTTGCGTCTTTTTACCCTTTTTTTGTATCTCATAAAAAATATTCAATTTGCAGTAAATTTATAAAAAGAAGTCGTCAAATATAAAAGCAAATTTCAGGTTATTGTTCATTTGGGAAAACTTTTATCACTTTTTTGCAACCTCGTCATGTACACAATGTATTAAAGAAAATGTTTACAAATTTTCGGTAAATGTTTCAAGGAACACTTTTAGCAAAAAAGCTTTTTAAAGTCAGAATTTGTGGGTTTTGAAGTGCTTATTTTACAAAATTTTTCGTAAAACATGAACATTCTTTAAAATAAGATTTCATGTTAAAACGAAAAGAAAGCCTGAAAACGACAAAGAAAATGAAGCTAAGGAATACTTGTTTAGATGCGAAAGAGTCCTCGGAGTCTGAGAGGGATAACGTTAACAACGCTGCAGATCCTTCCAAGAAACGTAATATTTCGCAATACTGTTCGAGAGACTGTTAACTGAAGTATAAATACCTTAAGCAAGGCATGGTGTCAAAGCGCCCTTTTTGCATTGTTTGTAAACAGCTTTCAGTGAACAAAAACAATAATATTTGTCTTGGCTTGGATTTTAACAGAAGTTCATACTCCTACCACATTGCCAGCATACGACAGCCAAGTTTATTAAACTTAACTAAACTTATTTAGTATACATGAAAACATGTACAGAAGAATATGTATATAATTCAACTGCATATGTTATAAAAAATGATGAAAATGGATTCAGCAATAGGCTTTTTCTTTTGTTTCAATTGTTTTTTTATTTGGTTATGCTTTTTATTGATAAGAAAAAGTTAAAAAAAGATGTGCGACTTTTATGTTCTCAAACGACTTTTTTGTGCGACTTTTTTTTTTTTTTTATCTTGGACCAGCACTCAGGGGATGGTGACCCCTACACATGCAATGCATTGTGCTGGAACTAGTGGAAAGGGATAGTGATAGATATGAAAGGAGGTGAAGCTTCATTCGTTCTTTACAACTCTGCTTTTTTCTGCACGTTTATTCGTAGAGAAGTGTTGCAGCGCCTCTGGTGACGAGGAGGACATTACGAGTTTTGAAGCTGTGTTTAGTTTAGTAGCCACTTCTTTTTATTAATTTTATTTTACTTCGCCGTTGATTGTGCTACTCAGTACCAACGAAGGAGGGCGCTCTGATGTTACATTGGGATTAGTTATCAGCTGAAGTTGGTACTGTACTGTTCAGTGACCAGTGGTGACCATGCCTTCGCCACTGAAACCTTCCGCCAACAACTGACACAAAGGCACACCAATGCACATCAGAGAAATGCGTGGTGTTTTTATTTCATGACTCTGTCTGACACTGGGTTTAAACCCAGGTCCTTCGGTTTGTAGTCAACGTGCTTACTACCTGAGCCAACGCCACCCTCAATTATTTATTCAAAACGACTTTTTGTGCGACTTTTCGAAAAATCCTAACGGTAAATTTCCAGAAAGAAAAAAACATATATCCAAGAAAAACCTAAATCGTCAGAACACCTAACAGCTGGAATTTCGGAAAAAGAAACTCTGGAGCGATAAAATAAGAAGCTTTATGTCCTTATTTAAATGTCCATACAAAGTGAAGTGAAAGTGAGTTTTAGTTTCAATTTGCTACCTTGTTATTTTTTCTTTTCGAAATAAATATTTTTTTCATTTTTGACTAATTTTTATAAACAATTATTATCAGCCTAGGCCACGTTGTCGAACGATATCGAAATATGTTTTTATTTTAATTGTAATTTCAAAAAGGAACGATATCGTTCTACAAAAAATAACTTGTTCCTAAAGAGCTGACCACCACCACTGTATATGAATCAGAAAAGCCATATATCGTCGTCCCGAAATTATATTGAAGCATATCACAAAATAAATAAAAATGAGATAATACTGCTTCTCCGAAAAATTAAAGACTTGACGAGTCAGCCCTGAAGTGTGTGAACCGTGCCTAAGATTCTAAACTTGTGCTTCCCTAAGAAGTGCAAATTTGATTCATCTAATAATTCTTTTTGTATATAATTTTGAAACTCTAGACTCGATTACGCAAAGAAAATTTTTTGGAGATAAGTGAAGATAATTTCAGGACGACAATAAGTTGAGCAGAATTTTAAACAGATTTTTTCCAAAACTGCAAACATATTAAAAAAAAAGTATCAATAAAGTAGTAAAACTCGATCCAAAAGTTTCGAATGTGCTCTTCCTGCAAATATGCTTTTAAGGCTGAAATATGCGAAAATATGCTGCAAGTGGCAAAATATGCATGAACAAATCAATGTCGAAATTTATTAAAATTTCTGAAACGTGTGCATTTTTATACAAGCAAATGTGAATATTTGCTACGTTGAATTCGTCCGTAGTACTTGCATTTATACTGTTATTCTAATGTTGTAATATAACACTTGTATTTTAACAATTTTGTGTTTAGAAAAATATTTTGTTATAATCCTAATCAAATTACTGAATGATATTGTTATTCAAAGTATAGAAAATACTTATGATATTCAGTTAATAAATTATATTATAAAGATTAACACTACGTACTAAATTCCTTTTTATATAACATTGATTTTAAATATAAATATATAGGAAAAATTTCTAACTTGGATTCTTTTTCAGGCTGAAAGTAATAACAATGATAGATTGCTGCAATTTTTTAAAAGTTTATAACAATTTCAATCTTGGTGTTGTCTTTAATAATGGTATTTAAGAGCCTGGTCTCACAACGACAGTTTTTTATATATACCACAAGTTTCTGGAATTCCTTGCCAAACTATATTCAAAATGTAGGCAATGCAAAGTTGTTTAAAAAGGAGTTGTATAAAATTTTTGCATAATGCTATATATCAGCTTTAATGCATTTTTTTAAATAAATATTTTCATTATTTGATGTACATACATTAATTTTTATTTTTATCTTTTTTTCTAAACTATATATTTCTGTTTTTTCATGTTTATAATATCGTAGTATTATTCGTTTCATATCATTATGTTTAGTTATACGGTTGGTTTTTAATTTGATTATTTCACTAGCACTGTCATTTATAAGATTAATATCTTGTTGTGCTAGGTTACAACTTTTGAAAATAAATAAATAAAAGAATAATATTTATTAAAGATGTCCAACTTTCAGGCCAAAAATTATTAATTTTTTAATGGCCGCAAATATTTTGTTTACTTTCTTGCACGAAACATATGTTAGTGCGAATAACTTAAATAGAGTTTAAATGCATAAGGTTGGTCATTTAAATATTATTTAAGTTTGATTAAGTTTGTACTGAAAAACTGAATTTCGTGTTTAAATAGACTTTAAAGATAAATAACATTAAAATACGAAGTCAAAAACTGGCCATTACGGTAAAAAAAAATAATTTTAAAAGTTAAGTGGTGCAATTTAAAAATTCGTTTTTCCATCCCTTGTATCTGCACTGATTGTCGATTGTGATCGGCCGATAAAAATCTGCACATATTTTATAAAATGTGCTATAGAGTGTTCACATTATCGGCGCATCAAGATTTATTTTGATTGTGCCTACCAAACACAATTTCGGCGCAGATTATCGGATTTTTAAATATTATTTGCGTTCACACCATCGGTACATTGCGCCGATAGTTGGATACAAATAAACGTTAGAATATTATAAATACATGTATACTTACATATTAAAAACATTTGTATATAATTTTTAACGACATCATTTTACTTAATATTTTAAGGTAAACGTTATGTTGTTTTCATGCTGCAACCACATGCATCGGATGGCATTTAAAATAAATGTAAGTCACGATATTTAAATTATTTAAAATAATTCTGTACGTATTTTACTATTTATATACTTTTACAAATATTAAAATTCTCAATCAATATTATTACTATTACTTTTATCTTAATTTAATTAACTTAATTATGAACAGTGAAACCACATATAAGATTGCATATTTTTCCTGTGCAAGTCGTGAAGGTGGAAAAAAATCTTTATCCGTTTCAGAAGCCTTAAAAAAATTTGAATTTATAGAACATTGGTCGCGTTCATAAGACGTAGCTGTTGAGCTCAACTGTTGTGAAACTTTGTCAACTGTTGAGCCCAACAGTTATGTCTTAAAAACGGCTTGATGAATAATTGGATAATGAACAGCTGATTAATTTAAACAAATAAAAGTGATGCATCAGAAATAATTTATTTTTGCTAAATTAATTAGTTTGGCTTATATTAAAAAGTATGGGCCACATAGAATTTGCAATGACGTTTTTCTTGGCAAAAATTTTCCATTTTTTTTAAATCTGCACCACAAATTTAATATAAAAATGCACAGCAAAATTCTATAATAAAATGATAAACCTGCGCCTACAGTATTTATATTTTAACGCTAAGCCGGCACTATGTTCAAAAAAATCTTTAAACCTTATATTGAACTAATTATGTAATTAATATAAACAAGCCGAGCAATCAATTCCTTAACTCATAAATTGTAAAAGGTCTACAACAACACATATTCATATAAATAAATACCATAACAAACTGAAGTATATTTAATGAAATTAGTATTTTAATTTTATTTCTTTATTTTCGCTACTTTATCGCATTTTTAATGCAAATTTAACAAATTAATTAATACTGCGGTCGCCAACGATTAAAACGGCGTTGCATTAGAATATAAATGCGCATAATTCTCTTTTTCAGCTGTGAAGCTAAACATAACATGTTGACTAAATCTTGCGAAAACTATTTGTGATGGAAAAAATGGCAGCAATTACTGAACTGTTGTGTGGAGCGGTACTACTCAAAATTGCGTTTCTAAGACAAACACTCAGCGGTTGCGCAATAGTTACACCTTATGAACGCGACCATTTTCTTTTACTTACTGCCAGGTCTACTATGTCACTACTATGATATTAATAAATAAAATATAATGCATTATAGATTTGAGCACTGGTATCGATTGCTTAGTACATTAATATTCGTTTGTTAATACCGAATACCCAGATATGCAATTATACTCTTATGTATTAAAATACATGAACTATATGTATGCCTTTAGACGTAACTATGTAACTACATTTATATTATGTACTTATATCATCACTTGTGTCTTGTGTTGTTATAAAAAGAAGCAATATAAAGAATTTTATGATATTGCTACCAGTCAGTCTCACGCTTATTCAAGCTTTCAAATGTGTAGCATGAGTTTTAACTCTCAGCCATACAAATAAATTGATGCACTTCTTTTCGTTCAATTCAAGCAAGTACTTGTATGTGTAGGAGTGTGTAAATGATACACATGTAAATAACTATGACCCTTGTTATGGAACGCTTCAGGTAATAATAGAAACTAATATCAAATGTTTTGGAAATGTACACAAAGCAGGATTAGTAAAGGATTATACATTATAATAGCAAAGGAAATTGCGTGGACTAGCACAACTGAACATTAAGCGAAAAGGCAGACAAAAATCTCAAGATTTTATGCATGTTTCGTAATAAGTTTAATACACTTTTTTTGCCTGCTGCTAGAGAGTTTTTTTAATCTATTTTGAACTAACTGATACAGAAAAAAAGTAAAAAAGCAGACAAACATTTGTCTGCTTGATTCACTTTAAATTTCAGTTAATATTTTATTTGCTTTAGTAAAAATTTAAGTTTGAGCTGCTTATTTACACTAAAAATAAACACACAAAACCCAATTTTGTTGTTTGAGTAAAACGAGATGTCTGGTTTTATAAAATTCTCTGCTCAGCCGCATTCAGTAAACAAATTTATTTGAGGTTATAAATTCTTTTATTGATCTTAACATACATTCAAGTAATAAAAACAATGTTTTTTAATAAAAAATTTCGTGTGTGTTTACATTTTGAACATCATTCGCGTCACAACTACGCAAAGATAACTTCTTTTATGACACTAATTTATCCATATTAAAATACTGAACCGAAATTAGTTTTAATATTTCGTTACCATCTCAATTTAATACCTTTAAAAGCGGGTACGATTAACATGTAATATTTTCCATTTTACTAACGTTTTTGTCTTCAGTTGTGGAATAAAATTTAAAAATGTCTATTTGTTATTTCGATTTGTGATTTATGTTTTATATATCAGCATGTTCTTGTTAAGAGTGGGAAACGGAAATGTAAACCAGGTTGTTCGCATTTATTTCACTGGGCGTTTTTTATTTTATTTTTAACACTTGAAACTCCAAATATAGCAATATATGTATACGTACGGTAGGAAGCAAATGTTTGTGCTTTTCAATATTTTACTTCTATCATACTCCTTTCCATGTCAATGGCTTCTGTTAAGTATCGCCATTATTTTGCTTTCATTTTTTACGATAATATTATTGTTTGTTTTTGTAAGGTAGTAGGTAGCTTCATCATCATCAATCTGTATTTTTCTTCTAGACCAACAACAACATTTTATTTTACCCATATTTACTTACATCCTTCAGTCCTTTTTCTCCTCTTGTTTTTCTTATTTTTTTCATTTGTTGTTTTATCATTTCGTATGCAAAATGTGTTGGTTTTACAACTTTCTGTTGTTACTTTTACTGCTTTTGTAACACTTTTTACATTCACTTTCGATTGAGTTTCTGTTAAGAGATATTATGTTTTTAAGGGTTCCGCACACAAAGTGTAAAAACGGAAACCCATTGTTTTCACTAAGATGTCTGTCCGTCTGTCCGTATGTCACAGGCCATAACAACAAGTACTAAAAATATCAATGTATGTTACTTTTGATATACATATAAATGAATTAATAAAGGGCAGTACCGTCAACTTAAATGGGGAACGATATAATCGACTTTCATAGGACATGTTATAATCGATATCCACTGTATACATACTCGTATAAGAAAAAAACGGCTCAAAAGAAACATTTTCTCATCTCCTTGTTAATCGTTTTTATTTTCTTTGCTTAGTGGCTGTTGATGAGCTTTAAGTACAGAATGTATGTTTTATTTTAAAACTGTTAGTTATCTAGGGAGTTATAGATAAGTGCTGTGTAACATCACAAGTTGTGTGTTGCTGCTTTAATAACAATTATGAAATATATAATTTAGCATAAAGTTAAAGATGCCTAGTGCTAGTGCCTAACGATTCGAGGACACACTTCACTGAATTTTGGTTGTTGCAAAGTACGATTTAAAAATGATTAATTTTCTTTGCTTTTAATCAATTTAAGGATATCATTTTGTTTTTAAGGTACAATATATGATATTTGATTGATGCTCCTAATCCAATCGCACTCTTCTATTTCTTTTATTCGTTGCATTTCAAATGTAATTTATAGACTCATTAAGAATTGTTTCCTTCTTGTCAAACTATTTTCTTTTATAATTACCATTTCTATGTAAATAGTTTAACTTATATTTGGAATTGAAAGGAATTGTTTGGTTCAAGTTAAAATCCTAGTTTAGCTATTTTTTTATTTCTTCTTTTTCTAGTGAATAAGAATATCAGCTATTTGACCGTATTAATGAGCGAATTAGAATACGAAAATTACAACTTATTCAGCGTTCTTTGTTCGATTTTATCAAAGAAGAATGATTAAAGAAACTTTTTTCAAATGATAAATAGTTGATATTCCCAATCACTAGTATGTATCTATCGTCAAAAGTGGTCAAATCGAACAAAGAACGCCGATGAGATGGTGTAGCGACCTCGAAATCAGTACTTATCTGTTCTGTTAGTCTACTGAATCATAAATTGTTCCAAATAATACTCTCTTGATGAAAAATCAAGAGTTTATCCGAAAATTCCTAAAATTATAAAAAGAAATGGGTAAATTCAGATTTTAACTTGAGCCAAACAATTCCATTAAATATTTACTTTTATATTTGAAAAAAAAAAATTATTTTGGGCGAAAAGAATGCAGCGCAATATATCAGGAGTAAAAGTACTCGTAAGTAAGCTACTGTTATTAAAATACGAATTTTAAAATTGTTGACTAGCTTTTAATGGAAATTGCTAATATTTTAGTATTTTAAATTTTCAATCGCACTATTTCCCATAATTAATATTTTACATACATACTCGTATGTAGTAAAATATTAAGAGTTTCATTCAATTTGTTATTAACATTAGGTTAGTTTAGGTTGCACAGGCCGGCTGCTTGTAGCTGGTTCCAAAAAAATAGGTCCCTTTGTGATGCCTGAGTTAGACAGAGAAAAGACTATCCTACTGTCCTTCTGTCGGTGTTGAACAAACCCCTTTTTCCCTATAAACTGGTTTATTCTTTTCAGATTGCATTCCGTAAGGTCTGCGAGTTCGGCCAAAAACGAGTTACCTAGATAAGTGGCTCTAAGATAAGACAACGCTGGGCATTCACAGAGAATAGGCTTGACCGTTTCTTCTTTCTCCTCATTTACACAGCTTCTACAGATTCAATATATTTGCGTGGGCACCTATGAAACAGTGCCCTGAGTATACATGGCTGATGTCGAGGGATCGCCAGTAAGATGGCAGTTTTAGTTCGGTCATACTGGAGCCAGGTCAATCTGAAAACTACAGAAGTGGGTTCATTGAACCATCTAGATTGTGCTGTCGCTATGAGTTTTTGCTGTATGAGGATTTTACAGTTTTTAGACTCCTACTAGTAGATCGGTGTCCCGTTCTTGCAAATGGGAGCCTTCCTTGGCAAGCTTGTCCGCTATTACGTTGCCAGGCACGTCTGCGTGTCCTGGTTCCCAGATTAGCTCCAGGTTGGAATGTGAAGCCATCTCGTTTAAGGATGTCCGAAATTCCTTTACTAGTTCAGATGTTGTAAAAACACCCGAAAGAGCGTTCGGTACTATTAACATTAGTGTTATTAATATTAGTGCCATTAAAAATTTAATATACTAAAATTTCTGGAAATTTTCACAAAAAGCACCAGTTATTTACTTGACAGCATCCGGGCACAAAACTCTTGTATGTGATTACTCTATACTACGAGGGCGGATTGATATTGAAATTACCTAGCGCTAGCTGGCAGCACAAACACAAAAACTTTTTTTTTTAAACTGCGATCTGTCAAACGTCAGCTGTTAAAATTTCACACAAATTCATTGACTGGTTTAATTATTGTAGTCGTTTGAAGTAAGCAACTTTTGTGTTTCTTGAAAAATGGAAAAAAGTGAATTTCGTGCAGTGATTAAACACTATTATTTGAAAGGGAAAACGGCGAAAGAGACAAAAGAAAAGCACAATAAACATTACGGTGAGTCTGCTCCGTCAGGCTACATGGTAAAATATTGGATTGCTGAATTTAAACGCGGCCGAACAAGCAATGCAACGATACGATCAAAAGGAAGGCCAAAATAGGTGGTTACTGAAGAAAATATCAAGAAAATCCTCGATATCGTTATGAATGATCGCCGAGTCAAGTTACGTGAGATTGTTGAAATGGTAAACATATCATGTGAATGTGTGTTCAACATTTTGCATGAACATTTGCATATGAAAAAGCAAGATGGGTGCCGCGTTTGCTCAGTGTCGAACAAAAACGAGTTCGACAGACCACTTCACAACGGTGTTTGCATGTGATAAAGCGTAATCCTGTTGACGTTTGGTATCGATTAATAACTGCTGATGAAACGTGGGTCCACCACTACACACCTGAAACCAGAAATCAATCGAAATAATGGGTGGAAGCTAGTGGAAGTGCTCCGAAGAAGGCGAAGACAGAGAAATCGGTTGGCAACGTTATGGCCACTGTATTTTGGATTGCACACGGAACAGTGCTCATCGATTATCTTGAAAAAGGATCCACAATCACAGGAAAGTATTATCGTGCATTATTGGATCAATTGATTGATGCAATCAAGAAAAACCGACCACATTTAAAGAAGAAAAAAGTGCTCTTTCTTCAAGACAACGCACCGGTTCACACAGCATTAGATACGATGCTAAAATTACGTGAAATACACTTCAAATTGGTTCAGATTTAGCTCCTAGTGACTTTTTCCTGCTTCCAAACTTGAAAAAGTGGCTCGCAGGAAAAATATTCATCTCAAACGAAGAAGTGATTACCGAAACTAACGTGTATTTTGAGGTGTTCCCAAAATCGTATTATTCAGATGGTATAAAAAGCTTGGAATATCGTCTTATTAAGTGTATTGAGCTAAAAGGAGACTGACTATGTTGAGAAATAAATGGTTTTTGAAAAAAAAAACTTTTTTTGATAGCTGTTGTTGTTTTTCTATAAACTTCTTACAACTACAATTAGAGTAAGAAAACAAAAACAATTGGTTGATTATTGAGATCTTGTTACAACTTAGATCTTCTTTGTTTCATTTGTTTTAATGATGGTTTAATATAATATAACCAGTTGTTCTAAGTTGTTCTAATATAACGAGTTGGGTAAAGTTCCCTAATGATCTGCATTAGCAACAGTGAAATGCGCATAGGAACTAGCTACGTTTACCCCTCAATAATCAACTTCAATTTGTTTTTAATAAAACTGCTAATATTTTACTACACATACAGTTGTGAAATATTAATTATCTGAAATAGTGCGATTAATATTAAAAATACTAAAATTTTAGCAATTTCCATAAAAAGCACCAGTTAGATTCCATTTTATTTATATTGAGCCCACTGTATTAATTTGGTGATGAAAGTGAAATTCAAATAACATTTGAACTAAAATAAGATAACAAAGTGACTCGTTTTATTTACCAAATGTGAATAAACAATCGCGTTCACTTACCTTTAGTTGAAAAACATAACAATACACCGTCTGTTTTAATAATTTACCATTTATTGTATTTTTGTCTGCTTAATAACCATTAAGTTTTATCTGTTTTACTCCATTCATTTGAATTTTCTTGTGTATTATTTCTTTGTTTGTTTTAAAACAACAGAATATTGTTTTTTTTTCGATACGTTTGCTATGTTTTTAAAAAGGTAATTTATGTTTGTTAAAATTTTATTATATTTTTTAAGTTCATTATTTAGTTTATTGGAAAAGAATCTCTCTTAAAGGAAGAAGTGAGTCAAGTTTGGTTGTTTTTTTTATACTATTTTGATGCTGTTAGTCTCAATGACGCTTATAATTTAAACATGCACAACTACCTTATATTTGTATTTTGATATTGATTTACTATTAAATCTATGATGATTCAGTTAAAAATTAAATTGTCGTCTGAAAATTAATATATGATAGTTTAAATTTATAAATTTATTTACGAGTTTTAATTCCAACACTTTTTTTGGAAGATATAATTTACTAAAATTATATTTTGATTTAATAATAAAATTTAAAATATTTTTCGTACTAAAATAAATATGTATGCATATTTATATAAGGTGAATTTTTTGTCACTTGGTTCTTAGTAATTGAGATTTTGTGTCTGTGTAAAAGAGCCATATTGTTATGGAAATATAATATAAGTTACGGAATTATAATACATTGATGTACGAGTAATATAGTTCCTTTGGAATACCTGTCATGACAGCCCTTAGTGATGGCGGTGCCTCACTGGGTGAGATCTATTGGCCAGCACCAGCACTTACATTCATAAGCTGATAAAAAAACATTCACTACAAAGTAAAGAGTAATATTTCTCTTTCCGCGATTGTGGTTTAAGTGTAGCCATTTCGTATATAAAAAGGAGCCACTCTAGCAACGAATCTAGGATACTAGATCTCTATCTGATATTTTGATTTTAAGTTGGGAGAGATGTTTTAATTCAATGGTTCTAATACTGCTTATGTATGCCTTTCAATGCCCAGGTAGTTATTCCAGTCAACGACTGGCTGGATGATATATGGCACATGACAAGCAGTGCTGGAACAAATCAGAATTGAGTTCTACCATGAGTTTATCTAACACTTAACTCTGATAGAGTCAGTCATTTGGATGCATCATTTAGAAGCCTCTAAGCCTGATAATATATGAAGGTCTAGGGACCATTTTTGGGCGAAGTAGTAATTATGTGTGATCGTGAATAATCATGCATTCTGAACAAATTCTGAAGCAAAATAACGCTCGCGTACAAAAATGGGCTCAAAAAGTTTAACAATACCTAAAATTATAAGGGGAACATTTTTGTAAAATTTTTTTAACAAACAAATGGCAGAAGTACTTTCGCTCAATGCAAAATCCAAGTGGGCGAAAAATTACCTTATATATTCATTTTTTTGTTTCACAATTTTTTTCTTCTTTTTTTTGTAATTTTTTGCTACTAATTGATATTAAGCGGATTATAGTGAAAGTGGCGTTAGTTCCTTGGCAAAAAAAAACATGCCAGCAATTTAAATGATTAAATTTTTTTTGTAAATTATATACAATATAATAATAAGCGACAGTACATATTATACCGGAATCGAGTGATATTCTTGTAAAATATGTGATATTAAATGTGTTCGAGTACCCAAAAGTTTTTATAAATTTTTACTGAACTTTAGTGCATTTTACTAAATTGCGTTCGTTTACCCAAAACACAGTAATTGAGAACCCAAATTAAGAGCGTAAAGTTACAGTTCATGGCTGAGAATTAAAAAATTTTTACTGCAGAAATTTGTTATCGTAATATTTAGTAAAACAGAAAAACGTATGATTCAAGAAAAAAAATATACAATTTGTGAAAAAATTATTTCAAAAAAGAAAAACTGAAATAATATAATAAAAAATAATAAGTGAAGAATTATTTTTAAACTATTCGTTCGTTAAACATGTATGTGCCTTTTAAATGGAATGCATTGTTGTAGAAACCATTTACAGCCATTTTTGTTGCTATTTTAATTTTTTGGAGTTGGGAAAGTGCTAAATAATCACATACTTTTGAATAAATTTAATCAGACACAAATTAGGAAAGTCAAATAAAATAAAAATAAACACATGGAAACGATTATAGAAATTAATTTGTTTATATTATCTTAAAATATTCGTGATATAGCTTTTTCCTTAATCTTATTAATTTTTATAATTTTTCCGTTCGCGTACTTTTTTGGGCAGTAAATTTTTTTGACAATAAATTTTTTAGTTTACTCATTTACTGCATTTTACTGTGAAAGTACTCGAACGCAGGTATTGTCAAGCTTCCACATGAAGACAATTTGATTTCACTGTTTTTGATTTTGTGTGTCTGCTTTCTTTTAAACTACTTTAAAATTAAAAAAAACTATGTATTTTGTTAAGAAATTCTTTTAAAATTCTAATTGTTATTTTACATAAAACCAGCAGCCTTTGCTATTTGCGAAAAAGTTTATTAGTATTTAATCACTTCGGTAATAAAAGACGTACATACAAATTAATTTTTCAATATTCCTTGAAATTTCTAACCAAACTGTTAGCAAAAGGATGCATACATATGCATACAAATATTTATTCTTCAATATCCTTTAAAATATCCAGGAAAATTTTTGGTAAATAAATATCTTGTTGAACCGTAATTCCACCTCCATAATCTTCTTTTTAGTTTTATTTCATATTTTCAATACGCAACTTTAATGCATGAAATTTTAATTTCAGTGATGTTGTGGAAATAGAAATGATTACATTTTCGACTTCTTTTTCTGTCCTTCATACTGACAACAGAAGGCGGCATTCAACAAATTAGATTAATTTGAATATTGAATATTAATGAGTCTCATAAAGTTTTTAATTTAAAAGAAGCAATAATTACATTCCGTACGGAGTGGATATTTGTTCTGACAGGTGGGTAAACCCAATTCGAGTACGTAAATTTCAGCTACGTTCGATCTTAAAAATTATATAATTAAGTTTGAAAATGTTGGTTTTTGGAAATTTTTAAATAGAATTAATTTCCAATTTCAAAGACAATTCGACTTGATTAAGTACGCAATTCTAATTTCTGACACTAAATGTGTATTAGAGTATCCACTCGATTAATATTTGTTCGATTAATCGGGAAAAATTTTTCCATTATTTGGTCGAATAATCAAAATAGTTAATTTCTATTAAAGAAAAACTCGAACAATTGATGTCAATTAATCGAGTAAAATTAATTTCTTAGTAAATTCGTGTTTTTTTAATATAAAAATATATATTTTTAAATTTCTAACTGTTATAAACCTCCACAATTAAATAACATGTTACTTCCTGTATTTACCTTCATTATACATACTTTTGAGTATATATTAAAGTCCCTTTTTTGTGAAATGGTGTTTTCATTGTCAAGTTTTATTAAAACAAAACAAAAAAAATTTTTAAGGAGCAAACATCGTTTTTTTTTTTTTTAATTTAAAATTTTTTTTTACTTTATATCAAACAAATTGCTATTCAGTTTTTTAAGACAATCATTTTTAACCGTAAGTGATGATACAATAATTTCTAATAAACTCACTCTTTCAAAAAATCATTATATTTCAAATTTTCAATAAAAAAGGCAAAAATAATGCACTTTCTTAAGAAAAGAAAACGTCATTAGCTGTTTACTATTTTTAAAAGATTATTTTAAAAACTGTGATTCAAATCTCGGCAACGGTACAATATTTCTTTAAACATAATTTTTGATATATTATTAATTTTTAAAAGTTTTAGTACAAATGAATTGTTATTTTATTGTTTGTTTTTAACTACTTTTTTGTTTTGTTTATTTATTTTTTTTTGTTTATTATTATAATAAAAGAATCAAATCAAATACTCAGGTATATTTCTTTCATTAGATACAAATATTTGATGTTTTTTTAAATTATTTGAATTGTTCGAGTTATTCGAATTTAAATTTAAAACTTTTCTCGATTAATTGAGCAATTTTAAAATCCCAAAATCGATTAATTCATTACTCGAACATAATCAAAAGTCAAACAAATGGATAGATAATCTAATGTGTATACATTTCATAATATTGAACGGTATATTTTTTAGAGAACATTATTGACACCAGGGAATCATAAAGTAAAATTCATTTGAAGTAGTCATGACTTATGACTTTCATCACTTTTAATATACTGGATATTATTACATATTTCCAACGACATATCATCACATCATATAAATTTTTTCGGTCGATAATTACTTGTGTTTTAAAAAGGGAAAGAGAACAAAAAATCAAAAAAACATACTCACAGTTGTACTTCATTTAACTGTCCGGCCCACGATATCGCACGTATTCTTTTTTCCTACAATTTTATATAACATAAAAATAACATTTTAAAATTTGTTTTTGTTTTAAATGTAATTTTACAAAAGAAAAAATTCGTTCGACATAGTGAGCCAGGCACTAGGTCTACCGCTTCAGACAAAAATCATGCAATTTAATAACAATGAATTGAAGTGATACCAAAATAAATTAATCATCACATCTTTTCAATTTGTCAATCAGAAAGCGATAATTGTAATTCAGATTAGTCCCTTCTAATTAAAAAAGAAAATAATAAATCATATGAAAATATATTATTAATTTTTTTCAGTTGAAACATGTGAATTAATTTTTTTAGCAATTCAAAACAGTTTATGTACAAGTTTAAAGACTTCAAAGTTCGAAATTTTGTATAAACGCTAAAAAATGGAGCTTGAGGGAAATTGCACAAATTGAGATTCTGTAATGACAAGAAATCCATTTAGCTCCCATGTCAACATTTCGCACAATTTTCAATCGATGTTGCTGGTAGTGCTGCCAGGACAGTTATGATTAATAATGAAGTAAAAGAAAGAACAAATTATGTAAGTATTATACCAAGAAAAATATTGGGAAAGAATAGGAAATTGTGCTAACAGAGGTGACGATTGCATAGTTTTCGCTTTGGATTTGGCTAAATATAAGACCGTATATTAGATATTGGATCGATTTTGGGATTGACAAAATGTTGTCAAAATTCAGTGCAAATCCAAATTTTCTTTTTGATGATCGAATTGATTTAATGCTTTTGCGAATAGAAATATTGCATACCATAATATTAAAGCAAATAAAAGAAAACGCTTTGAGTAATTTTAAGAAATTGTTATCTGCGTCAAACGCAGGGAATTACTGTTCACTATATAAAAAATAACATATTGAACATATTACACTGAATTCTGAGAAGAACACAACAAAATAAACTGAATATTTACAATCCTTGATCCAGTACATAATAGGTGAATGAAAAAAATTTTATTTTTTTTCGTGGTCAAATGAGAAGTCATGCAAGATTTTGGAATAGAGCAGTACAACACTTTTCAGCACCAAGACGTACTCCCGTTCATTTAATTGAATCAATTTCAGCTAAAGGAATGCAGAAGGGGTTCAGTTAGTAAATGATTGGGTAATTATATTAATGCAGAAATGGCATGATATAGGAAATCAAAGGGTTGGATTTGGTGATTATTGCGCACAACGCACCTTTTTATTCAAAGCTAAAAGGAGTCGTCAATGTTATGCCAGCCTCTTTTTTATGGCTGGGACCCTATTTAAATTCCATTGAGAATATATAGTCTAAAGTTTGTGAATTACAACTTAAAAAGGTGATGAATACATATTTGTAAATCACAGTTGCTAATTTTAAGGCTTTTTAAAGCAGGTACGAACTTAACTTGTACATTTGTAACTTGAAAATTTTGAGAAACGCTGCCGAAGTGGGAACTCTCTATATGTAATAATCAAGACTTTTGTGAGATGTCTTTTATGTGTAATAATTGTTTTTCCGCTTACAATATAATTTAAATAATATATTAATTTAAATGACTAACTTTTTTTTTCAAATAAGGAGCCTTCCTCCACTTTCCATACAATCTGTTCACATAATCTTTTATCAGTGTTTAATATATAACTTCTTACATTTATTTTCCTTATACATTTTATATTTATTTAAAATTTAATTTATATTTTGTATCACAGAGAGACGTGACTGTTTGTATGTAACTTAACTTGAGAATATATATATGAATGTATAAAAACTAACAAACTTTAAAAAAATTCCTCTAGTAACAAATTGTTTTTCAAATAAATAAAATATGAAACGTATTTAACAAATTATTCTATAAAACTAAGTCTTACTGTCATGGTTTTGTTTATTAAACTAAAATTATACATACAGTTAAAAAAATTGCATATGCTAAATTATTTATAAAAAAAATATATGAATTTCTTTTTACAACGATTAAAATATTGGATTTATTAAAAAAAATGAATGCGAAAATAACAAAATAATAGTTTGAATACAACTTCATTTTTCAAAAAAATCGCAATTTAAGAGAATAAAAACAGAAAATCACTTTTGCTTTGAATATGATTGAAAACATGTAGTTCAACAGCCATCTTCAGTCAAACAGATAAACATTTTTAGGTGCGATCGCGTACTCAACATTGAGATCCTGAGGGATCTCAATTTTCACGAAAATTGTTGCCGTACTGCAAGAGCCGACACTTCTCCTTCAGGCAGTTTGTGTGAATTGTTTGCAAAATAATTAAAAAATATACAATGTTTTTCACCAAAAACCAAAAAAGTATTTTTTAAATATTAATAAAATCAACATTCAAAATATATTGAAAATGTAACTACACAGCTGTCAGAGAATTTTTGTTAGACGTTTGTGTTTAATATAGGACTCCTAAAAGAATCATCTGATAATAATCTGACGAGTAACAATAACAAAAACTTCTACGATTTTTTCTTGATTATTACTTTTTTACACTTTTTCTAACACGCTCGTCCTTTAATCTTGGAATGTTTAATATGCAAATCGTAAAAAAATCTTCTAACGATTACTTGAAGAGTATGAAAACACCAATTTTTCATTTTGTTCAACTACACAAATCTCAAACGATTCCTTCTACGATTAATATAAGCGTCTTTCGCTGTGTTATGGAAGAATCTTCTACGATTAAAAATTGCGCTCGACGACTATCAAAAACGCTCTTCATGTGGTTCCCAGTAGGCTCTTTCACGGTTGAAAATAAAAGCTGGGTACTAACGTAGCAGATACCTACAAACATATTTGCGTTTTCCGTTGTAACTTATTCTTGTGAATGCATGTAAATATATACTTATGTATTTATATCTTCAACAGATTAATAGTTGAAGTGCTTGAAATTTTTTTTTTGCTAAAAATGTGTTTTTTAGTGTTCGCACACTTTTAAACATAATATGTAGTGTATTCAGACGTCGACTCAATCGACCGCATTTCTTTACATAACAACAAACATTGACGGCTTTTCCACAGTCAAAGAGTGCTTTGCAAAGTTTTTATTTAGCTGAGAGAAATACAGAGATGTGAATATTTTCTTATACTGCCTTTCTCCCAGCTGAATTAAACTTTGCAAAGACGGCTTTTCCACACTCAAAGTTTACTTTGCAAAGTCAACGCAAAGTTGAGCAACTTTTAAATTTTAACGTACGGTGAGTACTTTGAAAAATATATTTTTTTTGCTTTGTTTTTAAGCTTTTTGTGTTGTGTGGTGACAAAATTAAATTAAATAAAAATTAAAATTAAAAAAAAACCAGAATATCCTCTAATTCTATTGAAAATGTGTACTTTAATCAAATGAAGCTGATTTAATGTCCGTCAACAAAGTACTCATTGTGTCAGCCTCCTCTGCCAATACTTTAATGTCAGTTGAAAAATGCAACGTATAACGTACGACGGATTCTATGTGTCTCGGCCTTTACAGTCCTTTTGGTTTGTCTTTGTCGAATCTTTTTTTAAATTTCCTTGCACCAGTGAGCTTTGACTTTTTTTTATTAATTATCAAATTATGTGAAATCTAAAGCGAACAAATCTTCTTGACGCTTAAATATTCATGCAATATAGATGACTCTTAAAAATTAGAAACAATGAGCATTTCGGAACACCACACAGAGACAGTCAGGAATAACAAAAACAACCAAAGATTGTATATTTTGACGAACCGTTTTTCTTGGATAAAATCATTAAAATATCCGAAAAAGTTAAATTCTTATAGACAGGAAAAGGCAATAAGGCTAATAGATGCTGGTCGTTGCTATATTGTAGTTCTATGGGGTCGAATATTTTTAAAGCAAGCAGGAACCGCGAAGGGTTTTCGGCTTGTCTGCAGAAACATCTAGGGCCTATGTGGAAATCGGCCATCACACTAATAGTCTAGTAAATTATTCAATAGGGAGCTCCCAATCCAATTAAATGCGATGGTTTCCTTGGTATCAATGGCATATTTAAAGCAAATCCAAAACGAATACTTAATTAAGATATTAGGCATCTCTTACAGTAAACCGTCGTAAGATGATGGCAGTACATACACAATTAGCGGAGGCAGCCGATTCCCGTATTGGATGTTATTAGATACCGATTTCTATATATATATATATATGAGTTTTAAGAGTTAGAAGGAAGTCGGGCGTCTTTATCAATTGACCACAGTGAGGAATGTATTTACCACCTTCACAGTTAGCCAAAAGACTATTCAAGAAAAATTTACCTATAAAATACATCGCAATCTTCAAGTTATTTAGATTTCATATGAGAGTGGAGTATTTAGGAAGGCGAAGCTTTTTTAAGGTCCCAAAAACTGAACTAATTAAGTGAACGATGCCAACCCATAGAAAGCTGTGGGTCAAAGAAATATTGATGCAACCCAAACGAGACAAAATAAGTAGCCGGCTTATGAATCCCTTTCGAAGACATTCAGGTCTCTGCTGAATACCAGTGTTCTGAACCACTTGAACAGCACATTGTTAATGAGTTGAAATACTTTAGAAGTCATAGAAAATCATTGAAGGAACAGTTTGCAGTTCACTTGCATTTTATTTATTTCACCTGCAAAATTTTTTTTTAATTAATTAATTAATCTTTGTTGTTTAGATGTCAGATGCAAGGTACCTTGTACAGTATCTCTACAGGGCAATACATCAAAGGCTACCGTTTTCTTGTGCAATTTGTTTGTAATATTTTCTGCTTTTTAATTTGTTAAAACTTGTAGAAGGCAGGTGGCAACGGGCGATGACTGACTTGTCAGTACTTAAAAGCTTATTTTCAAATTCAAATTCAGTATACATATTTTACTTTATAAATAAAACAAAAAATTAATTCTAAAATTAATATATGTAGTTACATATGTATGTACTCATATGTATATTTGTTTCCAAAATTAATTGTATCACATACATACATAAATTTGGGATTTTTTTAAATACTTTCATTTGCGTATGTATTCAATATAAAAAAGATTTAGTTTGGCGTTTGTCGCATCAAAAGCTAACACATCCAATTGCCTCGTCTATTAATTTTTCTAAAAATGCGTCATTCATTATAAAAGTGAATTATCTCCTTGTCATTAAATTTCAAGAAAATGAGCATTTTGAAAACCATTGTGTGTGAATATTTTGCAGTTTTACTTCCTCGAGTAAACAAGTAACGCCATCTATAAAGTTTTGGTGCAAATATTGGAGTGGCCTCACTGCTACTACAAAAGATATGACTAAATGTGACACTTTTCTACAAAAATATGTATTTATTAAAAATATGGAGTTACACCACTTTTAAAATAAACGGAAAAAGTTTTTTTATATGAATTAAAAAATAAATCAAAACAATTCTTTTTAGCAATTTTTTTGTCAGTGGATTAATTTCGAACAAGATCTTGTTAATGACTTTTGTTAAGAACAACATACCTTTCTACACGAACTACATACCGTCTGCATTACTTTACAGTATTTATTTAAGTACTTTCTAGTAAATAAGTAAGTATAATTACTTTTCTAAGTGACGCAGTAGTAGAGCATGTGCTTATCATGCGCGCATTTAATACTGACAGCGAATCTTTAGTTTTTATTGTGATTTATGTATTAAAATATTTCTAAGTCTGGACTTTTTGAAGTCATTATTTGTAATCCAAGGTACCAAGTATTTATTACCAACCACATCGCCATGCTAAAGTAATTAGTTAAAGCGCCGAAGTTAAAGTAGCGAAAATTATGTACTTAATTTGTTTATTTATTAATTTTTTTATATATAAGTAACACTCTTCTTTGAGAAAGGGTTAGTGAGAGAGGGCAGATGGTGAAAGTGAGAAAGCTTAATTTTTACAACTCTGATATTGCGCGTTGTGTTAGTTTTAAGATCAGTGTTGCAGCGGCTCTGACGTCTGTAGGTGCATTAAATGTGTTTTATGCTGTTGTAGCCATTTTATTAATTATTTTACTTCGCCGGTGAATACCGACGAAGGATTGTGGGTGCTGTGATGTATGTTTGTTTCGCTGTTAGCAATTGTTAAACTCGTGAAAAAACTTTACCAGTCCCAGATTTGTCCATTTCTCGTTGGTCCTTGGAATTTGGCATTCCACAAACGACACGTGAAAAGTTTCCTGACTGTGAAATTACTCGAAGAGGCGGTCACAATTGTCCACCGAGATCTTGTGATTTAAACTTTTAGAATGTTTTTATTTAGAGCTACGTAAAAGATGTGGTCTATGTCAATGGTAAACAATAGGTTGAAGACCTCAAAGATGGATTCGTAAAGTTATCGCTGCAAGTGTGCAAAATAGTGATGGAAAATTTCATGTGAATTACTTTGCCCTACAGGCGTAGCCGTGGCGGTTATTTGGCTGATATTATTTTCCATTATGAATGGGATACCTTCCTCTTTACAATTAATGAAACATCTGATAATTTCGCTTAAAAATGCTATTTTTACATATCAAAATGAATCTTCTTATTGGAAGACTCAATGGAAAGCTAAATACTAGATTGACCAAATCATGAAATGATTTTTTTGCAGCGCGGTCTTAAATTGTCGCACCGCCACATAGAACTTAACTGTTGACTCAACATTTGTCCATTTCTAACTTAAAAGCTTTCGCCATTGGATTTCAATCAATGGAATTTTGTCTTCAGCGGGCTTACGTTTGCACATTGGATTAGTTTTTTGCTTTCAAGATGATTTTATGGGTGCAGTAGAAAATAAATACTTAGTGTTTTTGAGGCTAAAATTAAAAAAAGGCTAAAAAAGCCACGAAGCTAAAACGTGAATTGCGAGGTTAAAAGACAAGAAAAAATTCTAAATTTAGCCCCGAAAAGGCATCAGTTGTGACCAGTGCTATGCCTTATTCACTTAAACAGTCCAACAATATCAAATACAATGGCATACTAATGCAACATCTGAAAAATGCTGAATGTTCTGACTTGTCTGAAGCTGGTATCTAACCCACGTTCTTAGACATTATTTGCAAACGCGCTAACTACATCAGCTAACAGCATCCTCCCCAAATGTTTGTTAACATTTTAATTCATTACTTTGCAATCAACGTCGTTACTACGTTCCTGTGTTGTGTGACTTTTCCATTAAGCAATAAATAAAATCTTTGATGGCTGTTGAAGTTTATGCAATTGATGATAAAATGAAAATAAAATTATATATAAATGATAAAATTTTAGAACAGTTCAGGTTTTTTTTTTTGTAGTTTTCATTTTACCATTAAAATCTTAGAAATAAGTTTTAACTACAACTGCTTAGGATTTATTTCATATTGATGCATTATTTTTTAATACTTATTTCTTTATATTTATAATAATTTACATTGAGAGTATATTTAAGACTTATTTATTTATGTCACATGACTTTAGTATTTCTATTACAATATTTCCGCTTAAATAAAATTTGTCTACAGGTTATTGTTTATTAATTAGTAATTTAAATTATAGATTATTTT
This sequence comes from Gymnocheta viridis, assembly GCA_956483585.1. Classification (NCBI taxonomy): domain Eukaryota; kingdom Metazoa; phylum Arthropoda; class Insecta; order Diptera; family Tachinidae; genus Gymnocheta; species Gymnocheta viridis. Next base: position 94,799,052 of record OY101440.1, on the reverse strand, counting down.
ATTAATTAAATTAAGAAGGAAAATCATCACTCATTGTAAAAGTAGTAGCTGTGGTGCTGTAAGATGTGGATATAAGAAGACAATGTAACTACCGATAAACACCAACTTATTTATAATTATGTAAATCATTATGTGTTTTAGTTTAGCTTAAGGCGTATTAATAAGTGTGTTTTTGTGTTTGTGTGATAGTGTGTTTGAATTTAGGAATATAAAGGGTTTAAGAATTTAAACCCTTTGGAACTCGATCCAGTAAAAACCTTGACCCTTTATAATGCCTAATTTCAGAGAAAACTTTCTCGAGCACCATGCCTTTCATCGCCTAGCATCACACGCTGCGATGGTGGCTCACCATATTGATCTTGATAGTAGTTTTCACGCATCATGGTGTTAAGACTAGAACAACGGAAGTAGAGAATTTCTTGAAATGGTTTGCGAAAATCACGATTTAGAGTGGCATAAATGATGGGATTGAGCAATGAGTTGGCATAGCCTAGCCATAGGAACAACGAAGATAATGATTGTGGCACATGTGTGGTCTCGTTTTCCACAAATGGACGTATAAGAGCTAAAATAAAAAATGGCAGCCAGCAAACGGTAAAGGCAGACATAATAATGCCCAGCGTGGTGGAAGCCTTTTTCTCTTTCGCCAATTGGAAGCGTAACTTTTTTTGATGCGGCGAACCCAAGAGACCACTGGATCCCGAACCACCTCCACCGCCACCTGCCTGGCTGACCGAGAGACCACCACAGGTGGAATAATTAAGAGATGTATTGCCACAACTACTGTGACGTTGCTGACCATTGCCACCGAGATCAGTGTGGCCAGGCGGTGAGCCAGTGCCATTTAAAGCGTGTTGTAAGTGCGTCTGTGCTCTCTTTTCTTCTAGCACAATTCGGCGTGCTGCTCTGAAAATCTGATAGTATACAAATAACATAACCGCCAGAGGTATGTAAAAGGAACCTAACGTTGCATAAATTTGATAGGCAAAATTTTGACAAACTGAACACATTGGATTGCCATGTTCATCGACATGTTCATTGCCCAGAATGAGTAGCGGTGGTAGTGATATACATCCAGCTGCCAGCCACACTAAGGCCACACACAACATCATGCGCCGGGGCGTACGTTTGACACCATACTCCAAAGGTTTTGTTATGGCCAAATAACGGTCGACAGAAATGGCACACAAATTTAATATTGATGCTGTACAGCAAAGAACATCAAACGACACCCAAATGTCACATAAAACTGGACCAAAATTCCACTTCTCCAATACCTCGTAAAGCAATGCCATCGGCATAACTAAAACAGCCACACAAAGATCCGATAAAGCCAAAGACACAAGCAAATAATTACAGGGACGACGTAATTTACGTACCATACAAACGGCAATACAGACCAAAACATTCCCAACAATGGTGCCCAAAATGAAAAAGAGCAATATGATACTAACCAGCACTGTATGGACTGCGGGCATGGTAAATTCGACAACTGTTGTTGATGAGGCATTCGGTGAGTCGGGCTCAAATGTTATAGATGAGTAGGGTGTTGATGACAAGGCATCATTTTGGAAATACGATGAAGAGAATGTTGGTAGTGACGGCAATGGTAGTAGTGATAGTGGTGGGATGGTGGAGGCAATGGCATTGCTGTTGCTAAATGTTGGTGAAGTTGCTCCTGTATCTGTATTAAACATGATGTTGCTACTGATATTATTATTGCCATGTAGTTTGTGGTAGCTGCTATTAGTTTCACTGTTGCTAGAGCCATTGTGTACTTCAATATTTGTGTTGGCTTCCAAAATCAAAGCTTCAACTGGCAGTTGAGAAGACGTTAATGCTGTAAACAGTATTGTTGATGATATAGTCGAAATATTTTCAAACTCTGGCTTTGATTTAGTTTCATTTATCGCCAGTACTGAATTCAACTTGAAACCATTTGTTAGTATGAGTATCAAAAATATATAAAGCAAAAAACGCACTGTTGCCTCCATGCAACGTTTTAGTTTTTCTGAGATCTTTCGTAGCAGAACTGTGGATGGCTGATGATTTTTATTAAAACTAAAATTTCTAGCTGCATTAGTTGTATTCAGAGTGCAGGCATATGTGATGATAGTGTTGGTAGATTTCGAAGCTTTAGTGTTTAAGATTGTTGTTTCATACAATATGCCGCAAGCGTTTAAGGAAGAAAACTTTAAGCTTTTGTTCAACTTGTTCTCATCTAAAGAATCCATATAAGAAATTTGTGGTTAATGAGTTAAGGAAAATAGGTTTAATTCAAAAGGTTTTAAATGCTAGTGTGTGATGTTCTACTAATTTATTTGTGCTTCAATTTATATTATAACTATTTCCAGCAAGTGATTGGGTTTTTTGTCTTTAAGCTTTCTTCATTCTTTTATCAAATGTTAGATTCGTATAAATAACCCTCCAATATGAAGTAAAAGTTGCTGTAAGTTTTTTGGTTTTCTCTTTAAAGTTTGGATTTTTTTTTGCCTTTTTATAAATCCATTTATTTGATTGATTAAATAGAAAATGATTTTTTCTTTTCATAAACTGCACACTTTTTTCTTTGTTTTAGCCAAACAATTTGGTCGTCTAAATGGTTTGTGTGGGAATACATTGAAGCTCCTTTTGTGTGCTGCTTCTGTCTTTTCTATCAAGTTGATGTTCTTAACATCTCTTACTGTTCCAGTTTCATATTTCCTTGTCCTGTTTATGGCTGTGTTTCTACATGCGTAAGAGTTGACGTACGTGTTTGAATTTGATGTGCGTTTGAGTTTGAGTGTTTGTTTACTTTGCTGCTGTAACTGTTTATTGTTCTTGTATCTTTATATGAATATGTGTGTGCTTGCTATTCAGCCCCAGTATTCTACTTCCAGTTCTATTCATTCATTCACTCATGTCTTTCATTCATTTTATCTTGTTCCACTTGTTCTTTTCTTTGCTTTAGCTCGACATTTTTATTCATCTCTACTTATTCAATGGCTGTTATTCACAATTTGATGCTTTTTTGTTGCTGTTGCTTGCTTCGGCTTGGTTTCCATTTGACAAAGTAAAATATCTTAGATTTATTCTTCTCACTTGTATGTTTTTTATTTGTAAAGTTTGTAGTTTTTCGTGTTCTTAACTATTTGTATGAAAATCTCGTTCCGTATAATTTGAAACCACTAAATCGAAACCCTAGATTGATTGTCCAAATACTGTAAAGAGAAAAAAAACACAACTTGGTTTAATTATATAAATAAATATGCTTGAGGTAGAAGCTAATTTTACTATGTATAAGTATAAAGTTTAATTTTTGTTTATGGCCAAAGGACAACATTTTTTTAATAGATGCTAAATGCCACAAAAAAGCATTAAAAATGCTAAAAAAGGGATTAAATAATATTGATTATGAAGGTATAATATAATTTTGTTTTTTGAAAGTCCGTTTTCTATATTAGTTAAATGGTGTTCTATTAACATAAAAAACAGTTGAATAGATGGAAAATACACATTTGTCATTAGATGATTTTAGAGCATCCACTCGGTTAATCAAAATATTTTTTTCTCTTATTGGAGTGAATAATCATATACTAGTGTTTCCAGCGGTCGACTCAATAGACCGCAATCTAGAAATTAATATTAAATATTTACATAAATACGTACGATAAAATATAAAAATAAAAAACATTATAAATAAATAACTTTAAACTCTGTCTCATTTCTATGCAAAAGTGCACATGTACACTTTGTTTATTTTTCAAGTTGAAGCTGATATTTCGCTAGCATATTCGATCATAGAAGAATCTTCAGCGATTTGAGTGGGCGATGAATTTAATCGTCCGCGATGTCGTATTCCGATCGCGCAAGCTCAGTACAACGGCAGAAACTGAGTCAAGACGGCGTCACTTTCATATGAATCGTCTGCGATGCGCCTAATAGAATCGTGTAAAGGCCGTGGCACATAGGATCCGCCGTACGTTATACGCTGGTTTTTTTCAACTGACAACTAAGTTGAAATACAGATTTTCTTATGACCTGTGTCACATTCTGTAGGTCTCCGTCAACGGAAAGTACTAAATTTGGGCAACTTTTAACTTTTAACGTACATTGAGTACTTTGAAAAATATAATTTTTTACTTTGTTTTTATTAAGATTTTTATGTTGTGTGGTGACAAAATTAAATTAAATAAAAATAAAATTAAAAAAACAGAATATCCTCTAATTCTATTGAAAATATGTACTTTAATGAAATAAATCTGATTTAATGTCCGTCAACAAAGTACTCATTGTGTCAATCTCCTCCGCCGATACTTTAATGTCAGTTGAAAAAAGCTACGTATAACGTACGACGGATTCTATCTGCCTCAGTCTTAAGACTCTTTTATTTTGACTTCAAACGAGCCTGGATTAATTAGTCTTCTAGAATCTTTTAAATAAAAAGTATTTTTTTGTGTTTTTAATTTTTGATAATAACAAAAAAATAATTTAAGCTTGAAGTCACTTTTTTTTTATAAAAATCATCCAAATTTATTTTATCTCGATATTTCGTATTGTCAATTGAAAAATTTTTTGTTGGAAAATTTTTTTTTATTTTTAAATTTTTTTGGAAAATTGAGGAAATGAGCTAGTTCCTAAAATTTGAAAACATTAATAATTTATTGTATCAAATAAAAAATTTTTCAGTTGACTAACAATTTTTAAACCAAAACGGAAAAAGACCTTTTTGAAAAAGTTAATTTTTGTTATTTGAATTGTTTATTAATTTTTTCCTCCTGAAGAAGTTACCCTGAAGAGTAAAATAAATTTGTATGATTTTTATAAAAAAAGTGACCTCAAGCTTAATTTAAAGAATAATACTTATATTAAAAAAAGGTCGAAAAATTATGTATTAAAACAACAAAAAATAATAATAAATATCATCGCCAAATTGCGTAAACGACGATTAAATCATCCAACAATCGTTAGAATGACCCGCAAAAGCATCATTTGGGAGAGTAAAAAGTAGTTTTACTCCAACAATCATCTCGACGAATAAAACAAGAGTCGCGAAATGATCGCGCTTGTTAAATAATCCTCCAAAAGCTATATCTGTAAATGGGTGTGTAATAAGTGTGCATGTGTTAGTAGCAACTGTAAACTCTTGTAGCTCCCTAAATATCGAACCGATTTAAAAAAAAATAAAAAATGTGCGCATCCATGTAAAAATCCGTTTAAAAACATATATAGCTTTCATATAATCATAACTATATAATAATTTATTATTATATAGTTTTTTAAATAAATAAAATAAATAAATCTTTCCAAAATGGGTTCAGTAAAAGGGACCTAAAATAATGTGTTTAGCTATAAATAATACATATAGATAAAACATTTTACTAACGAATTATCGAACAATTTATGTCCATTAATAGATTAATCGATTAAAATTTATTTTTTTGGATAGAAACTTTGCGTTATTTTTAGATTTATGTTTTTTTGCAAATATCGCACCATTTTTTCAAAATATTATTTCATTAGATAGAGAGTTCTGATTTTTTAGATTTTCGGGATATCTTACGACCCACCTGTATCCCTTTCAGACCTGACTCCTTAGATTTTCTTCATAATTTTTGGAATGTAATGTTTATGTTTCACCATTTTTATATCCTTCAAGGATTTTCAAGACACGCACAATTGATGCTTCTCGGTAAAGTTTTTTAACAAAAAACGCTTTTTTATTACTTCAAGTGACTTAATTGGCTTAAAATATTAAATTTATAATTTCTTTAAATTAAAATATGCCCACTTCACTATTTGTTAACGATTAGAACTTTTGTAATTGAGTACACAACTTACTTCTGCGGCTCATTTTGACAAAACTGAAGTGTGACGTAAGGAAATTCAAGTAACGTTAAAGCGAACATTTGCTGCTGAATGTCCTCGACGAATACATCTTTGAGGTCTTGAATCGATTATGGATCATTGATATAGACTATATCTTTTACGTAGCCTAAAATAAAAAATTCTAATGATTTAAGTCACTAGATCTCGGTGGACAATTTTGATGGCCCCTTCGATTTACCTTTTTCTGGCCTTTTTAAAAAGCCGATTTAGCCTCTTTTTCATCTAGCTCCTGGCAACACTAGGTATGACTACGTTGCAATAAAGCAGTGATATTTACTACAATATGAAGATTATACTTTGTTGCAAACATTGTATTGCCAATAAAAATTTGATGAAAAATTCAAAAAGTTTTGCAATTATTTTCGTAGAAAACATCGAAGGAAAAAGGATTTGATATGTGTAATATTACATTTATGAATACATAAAATAAGACAACTAAGAAACAACAAACAACGATAAAGATAAACATTCAAATTGCAAGATTTCTATGGATATTAAATCTTAATAGATAATTGTTTATAAACTAAAACTTTTCTTAAAACGCTTTTAGGTTGCAAACCAAAATCAAATTAAGGAACTGCAAAACTAATTGTAGTTATATAAATATGCATGCATATAAAAAAATAGAATAGTTGACGCATTTTACAACACACACATTTATGAATATATAACATCAAAATGTGACTCCGGTTTTTCTAGGATTTGTATTTTGTGTGGTTTTCTCTTGATGCTTTTTGCTGAACTAAGACGTTGTGATTCATAACGATTGAAAATACGAGTTGTTAACAGAATAAAATCAAAACAAGATGAACAGAACGAGAAAATTTTTAGAAGTTTATGCGAGGGTTGTTTCTATTTGAAGTAATTGAAACACTTGTTAGGCTTCGAGGGTAATTAAAAAAAATATTAAAAATTTTTGCAATTCACTTAGTTTTTTTCAATTATATGAGCATTATATGTTTGCTTGCCAGCTTGGCAGTTTCAAAGTCTATTAATTTTTTATAATAGATTAATTCATTTTAAATAAATTAACGACCTTGGACGAGCAAATACTTTGCTCGAGCATGACTTTTGAAGAGCCTAGCCAAAATAAATTGTTCGTTCATAAAATGGTGATAGTGTGCGATAGTTTATAACACAAGAACGCCTTGTCTCACATACTCGCTGGGAGTGTCGGTGGTTACATGCCTTATGCTCGACTAAAGCTAGTGGCTCGCACGGACTTTGGGTCATCACGGAACGTGGTGCTGCGTCGATGAGGCAATGCAGTCGGCTGTTGGAGAAGGCCAGTTTACCGGCTGATTATTCTTTCGCCACAATGCGGATATCTTATAGAACTATCACAAAGTAAGAGATTAGGTAGCTCAAATAGTTTAGAAAAGAAGTTAATTTATGTGCAAGAACTGCGACCATTGTGGACCTTGCAAGTCACACAGGATCGAGATAATCATTTCCACATGCTGAGCTTAAGCCCATTAATTTCTTAAAACGTAACACAAAGCGTTGACGAATTTTAAATGTGTTTTGCTTTTGTATTTTAGATTTTTTTCATATAAGATTTATCAACATCCCGTTTTCTTTTCTAGAAAAAAGTGCCAAATTTTTTGTCGTTTTTATGGGAAAGTTTGCAATATAATTATGTTTTTAAATAGTGAATTTTTGAGTTAAGAAAACTTTAAAATGCTATTTTTTTTGATAAAAAGTAAAAGAAATGTTAAATTTTTTTCAAAAAGGAAAATGGCATAAATGTTACCTTTTGGACATTATTATAAATGAAATATTCCATCGACATTTTGATGTAAAAAAACTTTTTCTTATGACCTTACAAGACTTTAAAAAAAATATAACCAAATAGAAATGATAAAAACTAAATTTTCACGAAGTTATCTTCACGTATCTCCAAATAATTTTTCTTTGGGAACTTGAGTCTAAAGTTTCAAATTTCAAAACAAAATTATTTGATGATCAAAATTCGCACTATTTCCGGAGGACAAGTTCTGAATCTTAGACCCGGTTCACACGCATCTGGTTTGACTCGTCAAGCCTTGAGATTTTAGGAGAAGTGGTCATATGTAATTTTTTTTGATTTTGTGATATAATATTTTGTGAAGATAACTTTAGGACGATGACGTGACAATTTGTTATTCTGAATGGTAGGCCGTCATTTATATATCAGAATTGTTTGGGGAACAATTATTTTCCTTGTGCTCATACTATCGAACTATTTGGATCATCTGCAGAATATTTTAAATTTGGAATTGAAGAAAACTTAAAAAATAATTTACTCTTTTTTAATACTATGCCCACAAAACATAGAACTACCCTCGTACTTGTTTTTAATAAATTGTTTTGTCTTTTTAAGATTTTTTAACACGATTTAGTTAAACATTTTTTACGCTACATTTTCTAGAAATATTAAACAAACACTTTTTATTTACAAACTTCCAGTTTTTTCAACATTTCAAATGTAATAATAAGAATCCTTATTTAGAATTTTATATGTTTTTTGTACAAGTTGATTAAGATGCGAGTTTAGAAAAGTAAACGAAGTTAAATAGTGTGATTTGAATGAATGCAAATTTTATTCAAATTTTTTAATCTTCTGGAAAAGGGTTCACATTTTTGGATAGTTGTTCAAACAAAACCTAAAGAGAAATGTTAAACAGCAAAAGAAGTTAAAAGGAAATTGTAAAAAACCATGCAAATATTTTCTCTGACAGTTCGTTTGGCAAATGTATTTTCGCAAATATATTAAGAAGTCTTTAGTGACATACACAATTACCCATGAATTTATTCCCTTTGCATGTAAATTATTTTTCTTTACAAAAGAGTGAATAATATATTTATGGTATGAAGTTTATTTTTCAAATTCTTAAAAATATACGAAGGCTCCTATTTATATTTCGGGAATCGAAAATAATAATAAACATTTTTAAATGAAAATGGGTTTTTTGTTTTTCGAAATATTCTCCTTGATGATCGATACATCGATGCATTCATCCAAACCATTTATCATGGCAGTTTTTCCATTCCTCTTTTGACACCTCCAAAATATGTTAAAAATTTTACTTTTGATATTCGGGAACAAGAAGAAATCATTGCGTGCCAAATCAGGTATATACGGAGGATGAGTCATCAATTCGATGTTTTGACTTATCAAAAATTCAATTGCTCGCATTGTCATGATGAAGAATGATTCGTCTTCGGGGGTTAGTTTTACGAATTTCTCCGAAGACTTCCGGCAAACAAATGGACAGTTCTACGTTGCTCAAGTGGAACAGTGGCCACATGCCCTATTCGGCCGAAGAAACAGGCGAACAAGTTTTGCTGGATTGAGCTCATCTTAGAATACCTACACGGTCGATTACTGTTTTGTTTCCGGCTCATAAGCATATGACCATGATTTGTAACCTGTCACAATTGTATCACGTCTTTTGAAGCGACATGCTTGAACTTTTTAATTATTTCCTTACACGACTTGATGCGAGCCTCTTTTGGAGCGATTAATAAATACAACTAAGTGTTCATGCAAAATCGAATGTATTAAAGTGGAACTAATGTGCAAGGATGCCTCTAACTCACAATATGTCACATGACGATCGAATAACATTTTTAATTTAAATAAGAAAACTTGCTGCTATTACACTATTCCCTGAAACATTTCTACATCACAGAATATATATAAATCGACTTTTAACAAATTATTCAAGAAAAAGAAATAATGAAAAATTGGAAAAAAAAAATAAATAAATAAATAAACGCCTTAATTTTCATTATCGTCCTTTCATCATTATTTTCTCAACTCACATGTACGCAGAAACACAATTCCTTTGATTATGAAAAAAGATAACTGATTTTGAACTAAAATCTTTTGGCCCATTTAGGTTCAATTTTTGTTGATTAAGCCTGCTAGAGATTTTTTCTAAAGCCTGTTTAGCTTTTCTTTTTTCATTAGTAAATAGTATCAGATTATTTATAACAAAATGCTTGCAAATGATGTAAGGCGTAGGTCCTTATGTGCCTTATTTGTTATTCCAAAATAAGTACATTAAAAAAGAATAAAAAATAATGGATTGCGGCTTAAGCAAAATATTCTTGAATTTAAGTTAAATTTAATCAAAATTAAAGTTAGTGAAGTAAAAATAAGACCATAAAAATATTTTTTAATATAAATTTAATGTTAAAGCGAGATATGTCATAAGTTAAGGAGATTCGTTTATTTTCAGGCAAACAGGCATTCAACAAAATACTCCTGCAGAATAAGTATAACAAATTATTGCAATTAAAATAAATTATAACTTTAGACTAGTAATCCTCGCGTTCCAACGAATAAATGTTACACGAAACGGCTAAAACGGGATTTTATTAGCATTAAAATAAAATAATAAATGGTTTCCTACTGGGTTGGTTACATTAGAAAAACGTTTTCAAGCATGTTTGTGGTCATATAAGTTTAACCATTAGGGAAAAGATTTATGGAGGAAAACGTAGTAAATTTCAAACACAAGTTAAGGGACAATAAATTTTAATTGCAAAAATGTGGAAATTAGTGATTAGAATCTCAAGCTGACTTTTTTAAAGCCATGATTAACTAATCGTATTTTTAACACCCAAAGTGTTTTGTCATTAAAAACAGTTGTTAAGGCATCTACTGAATTACAAATAGAAAGTGAAAAATTACTTCCATTAAGAACTACACAATTTTCCAGGAAGGTATACTATTTTGTTTTGCCGCCATTTTGGTAAACATTAGTCTTGACAGTTCATATTTGGCAGTCGTAAAGTAAACACGTGACAAATTTATTATGGAAAAATATTCGATAAACCCACGTGTTTTAATCGTTAAAACATTTTATCAAAATCAATCATCAATTACTGTGACGATGAGAAAGTTACGTGAAATTTTTGGAAGAACCAACGTGCCAACAAAACGCACTATTTATCGCTTAGTGAATGATTTCGAAGAAAGAGGGTTCTTTAGATGATAGGTCCAAGCATGGATCACAACGTACTGCAAGATCAGCTGAAAACATTACTGCTGCTCAAGAAAGTGTTCAAAACAATCCATCAACCTCAATTCGACGCCGTGCTCAGCAGCTTGGTCATCAAAGAACAACTTTGGGCACAATTTTGCACAACGATTTGCATTTGTTTCCATTTACGATTCAGTTGACACAAGAGCTTCTTCCACAAGACCATTTTTGCCAAAATACATATGCCAATAGAATGTTATAGCGCGCCCATGACAATACCGATTTTCATGAAAAAATCATAATTTTCATTTGAATGGATATGTAAATAAACAGAATAGTCGGTTCTGGGCAAGTTGGTCAGAAGTTATCATTGGACTTCTCTTCTTTGAAAATGAAAATGGCGTAACGGTAACTGTTAATGGGGAGCGATATCGTGATATGATTGAAAACTTTTTAGTGCCACACCTGCATGCTTTGGGCTTGATTAACATGTGGTATCAACAATACGGTGCCACATCGCATACAGCCAGGATTACAATGGAATTACTGCGATACATTTCAATATATGGTGATGTTGATTGACCTCTACGGTCTCCTAATTTGACTGCTCGGGACTTCTTTTTGTGGGGATATCTGAAAAGCAAGGTTTATGCAAACAAACCAGAAACGCTTGAGCAACTCAAACCCAACAATAACTTCAAAAGCACAAGTTCAATACTTAACGCACAGATTTGATTTTCATGTTGTTTTAAATATGCAATGACTGACATTTTGTTGTCGTTATATTAAATCAAATGTTGTGAGTGCTTGACTCTACTAACTTCCTTCGTTATAATGAAATATTGAATTAAAATGCAAACGAAGAAGTAGTGAAACCAATGTACTCGTATTTCATATCTTTATTAGAATTTCAACTAATTACTTTTCATTAAAGTTCTTCATGATAATTTCTTTTCATATTTCATCAAAAATTTATTTATTTAACACACCTAAATAATAAGAGAGTGTTATGCAATAACGGGCAGGAAAAAATGTCCATGAACATTATTTTAATAAATAATTTTTTATTAAACAACAGTGATATTTTTTTTAAACTTGAACCAGCACTCAGGGGATGACCCCTACATATACAATGCCTTGTGCCGGAACGAAGCAAAATCGTTATGGGAAGGAGGTTAAAGGGAGTAGTATTTGTGGACGTTAGATTTGAACCTTCCCTGGTTGAAAGTAACAGGAAAGACATCTGTAGGAAGTTCATTAGGCTAAAAGTAATTGAATTTTAAAAAGAATTCAGCGTTAAGTTTGCGTTAAAATTTTATATAATGGGTGCTTGCCAGTCGGTAGCAAAGTACTTTGGTGAAAAAGTATTTGCTTGTGGGGAAAAAATTTCATGTTGCTGCTGTGCCAAGATATTATCTTTTTTGATAACATTAAGTTTTGGCGTCCGTGAAAACAAGGTCTTGAAAAAATTGCTATGTCCGCAATTCAAATTTTTAAAATGAAATTTTTATAAACATGAAATGAAATTCTCTGCTGCAGCGAAAAATTGTATAGTGTGATGTACAATTACAAACGCAAATTATAATAAAAAATGCATTTTTTGGTGCTTTTTATGGGAATCTCTCAAATTTAAGTATTTTTAATTTTTATTCGCACTTTTTCTTAAAATTATATTTTACTTATTCAGTAAAACATTAACAATTTTGTTAAAAACAGATTGCAATTGATTATTGTGGGGTATAGCTTGTTCCTATGCGCATTTCACTGTTGCTAATGCAGATCATCAGGGAACTTTACCCAAATATTTCTTAGAACAACTGGAGATATTATACCTATTAAACCTTCATTAAAACAAATGAAAAGTTTAAACAATATCAAAGTTGTAACAAGAACTCAATAATCAACCAATTGTTTTTGTTTTCTTACTTTACCATTACTACCTAGGCTGACTTTTTTTCAACTCTAATTGTAGTTGTAAGAGGTTTGTAGAAAATGTAAAACAACAACTGCTATACATTTGTATAGAGTGATGTCAAACAAAATTTTGCGACCGGTTGCTTGTCAAGTTAATAATTGGTGCTTTTTATGGGAATCTCTCAAATTTAAGTATTTTTTATTTTTATTCGCACTTTTTCCCAAAGTTGTTAATGTTTTACTGAATAAGTAAAATATTAATATTGGGAAAAAGTGCGAATAAAAATTAAAAATGAATTTTTTAGTCTAACAACATTTAAGATCCGCAAAAATTCGATGCATTAGCTGACGACTCGAATTTTCAAAAACGACGGCGGTGGTTTAATTGTGTTGTGATACCATGCTTCTAATTTGCTGCTTGTCAAAAAATTTACAAACTCTGTAAAAAATGCTAGTGATATTTTGTTCGCCTCAGCAGTGTTAAAAATTTACACACCAAAGTACAATGCTAGCGATTGGCACACCCCCCAATTAACTTGCCGTATGAGTTGAAACTAATTGATGTTAACTTTTCCCTTGTTCCTTTGAAATATTGTCTCATGTCCAATTCTTTTTGACTAAAAATGTTATGAAGTTTAGCCAAATTATAATCACTTTGGATTAAAAACCAATAACAAACAATTTGTTCGAAAAAATAATCACATTAAATAAAGTTGATTTACTTAGAAGAATAATAGTGCTCCGTATTTATATAAAAAAATGGTTTGGGTGGGAAATGTATTTCAAAGAAAACTTATGGCAAAAATGTGTCTCTAATATATTCCTAAGACAAAATGCTTGTCTATGAACTCGGTACTAAAAATAGACAATGACACACAACAAGTAAATACGAGTATATTACTCATACGTACCCAGTCGGCATAACTTCATTTAAAAGGCGTGATTTAAAAATTTGTCAAGCGTGATGCTGAAGAAAATATCACAAATGCTGAATATAAATAATATGTTGTAAAAACAATATAATGTTTTTTTTATGATATGCAATCATAATAATATTATTAACGCGATAATTTATGTATATTTCGAAGTATCAAAAACTAGTTAATGACGTATATTAAGAAGAATTATTTGCATTATTTTACGGTGGTTATATAACAACTTACAAGTAAATACAGAGAAAAAAATATTATTATGCCCAATAGTAGATTCTACCTCTTCCATGCAGATAGCCGGCTTTTTAACTTCTGCCATATAAAATTGCTGTGCAATAGAACCGTGACTAAAACACATGACATCAAATTACATAAATTAATTTAAAAACAATCGTTTAATACTGACAGCATATATATTATATTGCGTTTTGATATGAAAGGAAACTATTATTTTTAATCTAAATCACCGGAAGTTTATTTAGTTCTAAAGAGGAGGAATGTATGCCATTAATAATGGAAGAACATATTAGCTAAACGGACGCCACAACAACGCTTGCCGTATCATATCCTTTTTATCAAATTTTCCATTATCAATTTGCACATTTTGGTCTGTATACCATCGATAACTTCACGAATTCCATCTTCAAGGTTTTGAATCGATTATCAGCCATTGTGATGGACATTATTTTTCCTGTAGGCCCAAACAAAGATTTTAAAGAAGTTAAACGATAAGATTTCGGTGACCGATGGTGAGCGTCTCTTCGAGAAATCACACGGTCAGAAAATTTTTCACGCAAAATAGCGGTGGTATGTGTGGTTGAGTAGCATGTGTGGTTGAGTAGCATGTGTCAATGGCCGCCGATTCTTCGACGGTATTGTAGCAAAATCGCCGACGAAGTAAAACAATTAATAATAAAGTGGCTATACAGCTTAACCAAATCAGAGGCGCTAAAACACTGACTTACAAACTGGCGTAACGCGCAATATCAGAGTTGTAAAACAATTAAGCTCTTTCACTTTCACCACCTGTACACTTTTACTATCCCTTTCCCAAAAAAGGTAACACACCTACTGGCATATTAACTGCCTGAGAGTTACTTCTCTAAAAAATTTTAGTCATGCACAATCATTAATTACAGTTACACCAGCCTAATTTTTGAAAAAGTAAATTTCCTTTGACCTCTTCAGTCCAAAACCCGCACCAAAACGTCACGCGTTGAGGATTGAAAAGCTTTTCAACAATGATTCTTGGGTCTTCTTAGCCGCAAATGCAACAAATCTGTTGTTTAACGTACTTTTCCAGGAGAAAATATACCTCATAACTCAAGATAATTTTTCGATGAAATTAAGGATTAGTGTGATACATTTCAGGAACTAAATCAGCAAAAAACACGTTGTTTTTGGTCTATAGGCATGCATTTTTGTGTTAAATGATTTTTAAAAGCAAAATACGGTGTAATGTCGTTTGTGGAATACCCTCGCTTTCTCAGCACTATGGGCTACAACAGAAATATTCTCATTTGTCCTGGATCGACGTGACGAATTCCATTCTTCACATCAGCAATTTGTAATATCAGCTCAAATACTTTCAACAGTTTTAAAATTGATGGTAATGCACGACGATCCAAAAATGTGTTAGTCTTGCTAACTCCTTCCAGAAAATTTTAAGATTAATTTAATCATTTCAAGGCTTTGATGAACAGGAGTGCCAAACATAACGATTTTACGTTATTTTGACGACTTTTTTTTAGCGAATTGCACAAAATGACTTTTGACGATTTTTGTTAGTATCCTCCCTAATACTTTGATGATTTTTTGATTTCGCTACTTTTTTTTTTTTTTTTTTTATAAAGAGAAGTAACACTCAGGCAATTAGTATGCCTACCAACCCGTAGGTGTGTTACCTTCCTTGGGAAAGGGATAGTGAGAGAGGACAGATGGTGAAAGAGAGAAAGCTTAATTTTTACAACTCTGATATTGCGCGCTGTGTTAGTTTTTAGATCAGTGTTGCAGCGCCTCTGATGTCAAATAGGCGCATTAAATGTGTTTAAACTGTTGTAGCCATTTTATTAATTATTTTACTTCGCCGGCGATTTTGCTACAATACCGACGAAGGAGGACGCTGTGATGTCCGCTAGCATACACCAGTATCAATTGCTGCTCAACATAACCTCTACGTATGGCAAAATGTCAAGCTCTAAAAATATATTTTTGTTTAGCGGCCAATATCGATGGTATTGATACTGCTGAAGAAATATTTAAAAATTTTAGTGACATTAACGAGCTTTACATTTTTATGTGCATAATTTGATGAATAATCTGAGCAAAATTTAAGGAATTCAAATTCACAACATGAACTATGAAAAAACGATACTTTTTTAAAATCTTTTAATATTTTTTTTTAGATAATTGTATAAAAAATACGCCTCTATATCAAATTGATTTCCATAACCGTAAACATTTTTTTAAAAAGGAAGAAGTTTATATTGGTGTGTATGTAAGACAATATACAATTGATGTTGAAACTTTCATTCAATTTATTGATAATTGTGTATCATTTTACGTTGGATCGTGCTACCAAATAAAAAATTTTGATTTCGAAATTTAATTTAATTACACCATCTGTGATTTTGAAAACAAAAACTCCGAAATTCTTCAGTTATTAAAAGGTTTTCCTAATTTAGTCTCTAAAGTAAAATATCAATATATTGAACATGAAATAAGATAACTAAGATTTTTGTAGATGTATTTTAGAAAATCTACCAAACAAGAGATTCCTTTTTCCAAATTTATTTAAAGTTGTAAATAGCTTAATGACTTTGCCAAACTCTTCAGCTTTTGTTGAAACAATATTTAGTAAAATTAATCTTAATAAGACCAAAATAAGATATTCATTGGAAACAGGAACCTCTTGAGAGGATTATTTTTTCAAAAAATTATTTAAAAAATAATTCCTCTGAATGTTACAATGTTAGCATTACAAATGTGTATTATTTTTATTTTGTAATTACCCAATTTAAATCAATATCATAAGTCCTTCTTTCGTACTTTATATGTACATAAGGTTGTACGCGTGTAAAATCGAATAAAATAATAATAAAATAAAATCGATGAGCGATT
The DNA here is from genome assembly GCA_956483585.1 of Gymnocheta viridis. Lineage (NCBI taxonomy): Eukaryota > Metazoa > Arthropoda > Insecta > Diptera > Tachinidae > Gymnocheta > Gymnocheta viridis. The sequence continues at coordinate 94,782,245 of OY101440.1, read as the reverse complement.
AGCAATTAAAAGGGTGAAGCGATTAAACTTGTTTATATTTTGCAGTAAAAATTTATTTTTAATTTCTGTAGTTCAATATTGGAAGCTTTAACAGCTTGAAAAAATTACATTGGACTCAAATTTCATAACAGATGATTTCTTATGTTTAGATAGAACCAGAAAAAATACTGAGAAATTAGATATTATTTACTATGAAATTTTTCCGCTTTCTTTAAATATCTTCGATAAGTGGAAGGATTTTTTCAAATTTTCTTAAAACAAATGAAAATAATCGTTTAAAACCTAAAAACTTTAACATATCATCTTTCTCGAAGTTAATTTTAGAAAACTTTGACTAATTTATCAAACGATCTGACTTCCTTGTTTTTTCATTAACACATTTTTATGAATTCTTCTTCAGTCTGATTTGTTTCAAGACGCGTTATGTTTGTTATGCTTTTATTTTTTTAATAATAAAATCTGAAACAAAAAAATAATGTATAATTTTTTTAAAATTTCTTTTAATCGATTAACTCTTGTTTAAATAATCGAACGATTTTTCAACTAATACAAAATCTGATTAGATAAATCGCTAGCAAATATAGCTTGTTATATGTGTAAATTTATACAAAAAATAGCTAAATTGGCGATAATGCTAATTAACAGTTTTATTAATGCAAATTTCTGAATTCTTTCAAAACTTTTTATGTTAAAACAATTCCCTGTTTATATTAAAAAAAATAGTTCCACTACAATTAAAAAGTTAAAATATGTTTTTGATTTTTTTTAAATTTGTTTTATTTATTAACACAATTTTTATCAATCCAAAATGACGAACGTATTTGCGTCATCACTTTCGAATCTAATTTTTTTCTTTACTTTCATAATCATATTGAATTTTCTGGCTCCGTTGATTATATGAAAATAAATTTATATGACTATTAAAAAAATTCCAAAATATATTTACTTTATATCCGCTTTAATGGACCAATTTGTACTAATTAATTCACATGACATTGATTATGATTTTCAATCGTAATAAAACTGAGCATGTTTTTCTTATAAATTTCTTTTAAATTAATAAATTTAATATGAGCAAATTAAGTTAAATGAAATTTGTCCCATCCCAAACCGCCATACTAATGATGCATAATGTATTTTTCTGCTATTTGGATAATGATGGATAAACTTTTCCAATATTAGTTTTTTAAATATGCCTTTTATTTTATTTTGATTTTATTTTTTCATATATGCCCATTTGCCAGGTTACTTTATACGACATTGTCGACGATGATTCATATATGACATTGACGACTGGGGGGGTTTCTAAGCGATAACATAAAGGAAATCGTCGTTCATGACAGTATTAGTGAAAATGTCTTGCATGTTGTCCTTCTGTTAACACTTCTGATGACAACGCTTTGTCTTTGTTTGAGTTTTATGAAATATTATCTACGACAAAATGAGCGACATAGTCTTTTATGTTGTCATTTGTTAAACATTTTCAGTGACAATCCTTAAATGCTTTATTTAATGAAAATCGCTTGGCGGCTTATGTATTATATCAATCTTTTTTTAACGCAAGATGAGCGACAATGTCTTATGTTTTGTATTCAATAAAACAGTTGAATGTTAATGAAACTACGTTGGTAACACGTGATGAATTGAACATTTCAGTTTCATACACCAGTCTCAACTTCAGTGAAAAAACCAATTTAATTTAAGAATAATGCGTTGGGCATATATGTTCTTTATTTTAACTTCTTTGTTGATTACTAATAGTAGTCGCTGAGGACAAGCTGAACGACACCGTCGTACGTTTGTTCTTGTCCATTACCATGAAGAATTTGTCAATGATTTGTTTGTCTTCTACAAGTGGTTTTGTGTTCATCGTAAAAAAATTTTAATTACGTGGTCATTTAGGTAAATACTAAAAGAGAAGAACTACAATCGCACAGCTTATTCGTTTTTTCATTTTATTTATTAGGTCAATAGATTTTTACATAAATATGAATAGCAGATATAAAAATAATTGATTCAACAATTTAGATATAAAGTAAGATTTCTCTTTAGTAAGTCGTTACTCTCAGATAAGTCTATAATGTAGCATTTACACATGCGCGACGAAAAGAATCATTATTAGCATATACAGAACGGTAGTATTTTAATGCCAAGAGTTTAAAATTGCGGGCATGAATATGGAAGTTTAGTTGACTAATTAGGTACTCTGAATCAACATCACTATGAATCAGAGCCAGAACATAAAAAGCATTCAGCATCAATCGTCGATTTTTTATATTAGGCAATTTTGACAGAGCAAGTCTGCTATGATACGGCGGCAAGACATAAGAATTCTAACAAAGTATATAAAAGTTGTGTTATATAAGGATTTAGAAATGCCTTTGACCATCGCTTCATGAACCCAAGTACCCCATAGGCCTTATTTACCAATATAGAGATGTGATCGCGAAAGTTGAGTCTATGATCCAACAGTATGTCAAGGTCCAATATGGTTTGAACTTTATTTAAAATAGCAATATCAATAAAATAAGAAGTCTCGATCGGATTGTGTCTGAAAATTACATGTGCTTGCATTTCAAGATATTTAACTCAAATTAATTAAATCTGTACCATTGATGAAAAGTCCGAAGGTCGGCATTTAATAAAATATGTTCATTAATATTGTTGAAAGAGTTAAAAATTTTAACATCATCGGCATACAACAGTACTTTAGAATGCAAAATTGGATCAAGGTAACTGCCTTGAGGGGCACCTTAAGTTGTCTATATGCACACATGCATTTTATTTTTATCTTATCTTATCTTTATTTGAGATTATCACACACATTTTTCTAATAAAAAAGGATACGTTTTTCAAAGGAGTTTTTTAAAACTTTATGTTTTAGGCATCATTATCTCTCATTTGCTGTACTTGTATCGGTATAGAATATTTTTATATATAAAAGTAATATATTTTTAATGGCGTATCCTTAAAAATTAAAAAATGAGAAAATGAGCAAATGCACTTTTTTTACCTTTTATAAAAAAGTCGTAGTATAAATGGATATCTTTATATACTGATTGTAAAGGCAAGTTTTTTATGCTTTTTGCATGAAAAATATGCATTTGCATTTTTTTTCATATTTTTCCACAAAAAAAAAAGAATTTCTGATATAACTTGCATAAATATGCATATATCGAAAATTAGCAACTCTTTTTAACAAACATTGCATGTGATAACTGACACAGCTCCATATATGATCTCCACAATGAGATCATCGAAAATTCTTTACCCCAAAAATATTTCATGTTACAAGTCTCGCTCATGGTTTGTATAGAATTGCAGATTTTGTTTGCTTACATTTTGTAATGTTTACTCACTTGTTGCAAATTGCAAAGCTGTTTTGCTTAAGGTAGAAGTACATACACATAATATGTAGTATTTTTCCAAATAAACTTATTATCTTAATTAATTTCCAGGCGCCATCTCGTATTAATGTAATGCATCTTATGTAACCAAGTATGATCAATCCCCCAAAGACCTCTTCCACCAGATGGGAATCATTGTTAGAGGCTGCTATATATTATTGCGACAATTTTATAGAAATAAGCAGCCTTTTAAAATGCGCATTGTGATGATGAAGTAGAGTTGATATGTAATGCACAGCTTTATTTAAGAATTCATATGTAAAACCATATTTAGCATACATTAAATATAAAGATAATAATGAATGTATTTATCGCAGTAAAATCAAATTGGAAACCAAAGGACTTCATTTACAAAAAAGTTTATCCGTCATAGAAGATGTAAAGAAAAACTTCAAAATGTTAAGAATAAAATATTTATTGAAAAACTTAACAAAATTTTTAAATGAAATATTATCCTTCAACGTTGACCAACATTAAAAGCAACATATTAATATCGACTGATGTTGAATGTATATTTTCAATATATTCCAACATTTTGTGCGAAAATTGAAAATGCTTTCAATTTGAAAACTTGAAAAACTATATGATCAAAATTATTATTCTATGTTTTTCGGGTGCATATTCGAATGCATATTTGAAATTTTTTTTAGGAATATTTGCATGCATATTTTAATAAATTTGTGCATATTTAAACTTGCCTTGCTGATTATAAATAACAGTTTAGGATATATTTGACTTTTATACTTATAGGTCGATCATGTATGGCCAACATACCATCGCTTGAGTTACCAATTACTAAAGACGATATAATCGATTATAAGTGGCTACTGCGAGTTGTCAATTTAAGTTGTAATTTAGTGCCTTTCTCGCAACCAAGGCTTATTATTTGCCATTGTCAACGTAACTAAAGTACGTTTGCAGTTCATAATCGACCTACTCTGGGCCTTTATGACAACTTGGCGGTAAAGTAGACGTTAGTTGAAGGTACCGTTTGCAAAAGATAGAAACAATCTTATCTTTAACAATTTCCATTAGTACAAGTCGCCGGTAAACCCTTTTCGAAGTATGGCTTTACTAGAGCGATTTCCGACTACTTGCGATAAATTACTAGAAAATGCATTGACAACGTCGCACATACTATTTTTAATTTACTAAAAATAATGTTTTTTGTTGTATTTATAGTTTTCGATAAAAAAAACAGTTTAAAGTGGGGTACACACTATCGAACATGAGTGACAGTTATGCTAAAATTTTGGCTTGATCGACAGTTTAAAATTTCGTCAGTCAACAGTCAACCATAAAAATTTTTGCGGTTGAGTGACTGTCAGCGGCTGATAGTATGTACCAAAAAGTATCAGTCAAGATCTATTTTTTGTACCATAAACTACCAGACTTGTAAGCGGAAAATAAAAGTTTTAAGGAATATATATATATATATATATATGTATATACATATATATATTTATGAAATGCAAGCATGTGTGACATGTGATGATAAAATCGTACGAAAAGTTGTAAGATAATAAGAAAAAACTAAAATAATTTCTTTAACGAAATTTTTATTAGCAATAAAGCGCATTTACTTTTCGTATTTGCAATTTTACAAAAATACAAAATTTGTTGTGAAAATACCTGACTAACTGTCAAAACTTGTACAAAACCGGGTGGCACTGTAAGCACAGTTGAACGTCTAACAAATGTCAAACATCATATAAAGCTGTGGCGTTTGCAAGTTTGACTTCAGCCATGTTGTTGTGAGTTATTATTAACACAAATTTAATTTTACACAATTGACATCTAGTCAGGTTAATCAGAAGTGCTTTCGCTACTACATTGTTAACCTGCTTTAAATCTATCATTCAAAACTGTCACTCAACTTCAATAGTGTGTACCACACTTTATAATATCGTCGGTCACAGGTTGACAACTCTAAACATGTTTTATTGTATCAAAAAAAATCGTCAATAAATCGTCACTCAAAAATCTTCTATTTTATACAAAAATCTTTCATTTAAAAATAAAAAATTTAACAGATTTATTAAAAACAACCATAACTTTAAACATTTTCTTCAATTCAAAGCAAGATTTGAAGAGATTTTTTCTCGAAGCAGTTAAAATACTTTCCAAAATAAACGGTAGTTTTTTAGTGATGTTTTATATTCTAATTGAAATAGAAATTACTAGAATATACTATTGCAGATTTTTTTTATAAATTTGCAATTCATCTGCTGAGTCGAATTAATTTTTTGATTTATTTATAAATATAAAGATTTGCATATAAAATATGAAAGAAGGACATATCGTCGGTCACAGGTTGACAACTCTTAACATGTTTTTTTGTACTTTTCAGGAGACGAAAAAAACGTTATTAGTCTGTTATTATGTCGAGTTGGAAGTAAATAAAAAAACAAAAATTTGTAGGAGAAGTAGGGAAGGAAATGATTTAAAAATATAAATGAAACGTAGTAACATGCAGAAGGACAAACATAGTCTTTTGGCATCAAAAACCAGATTCGATATTTTTGCAAGTTAATAGTTGTCAACCTGTGACCGCCGATATGATATGATTTTATATGGGTAATTACAAAATAAAGCTACTCGTACACATCATAGTTATTTTTTTAATAGTCCTTTGAAAAAAGAATCCCCTCAAGGGTTCCTGTTTCCAATGAATTTCTTATCTTGGTTTTATTTAGATTAATTTTTCTAAATATTCATCCAACATTAGCTGAAGAGTTTGGCAAAGTCATTAAGTTATTTACAAATTCACATAAATTTGGAAAAACAGGTCTATTGTTTTGTAGATTTTACAAAATATCCAAAATTCAAAAATCCTTGTTCTCTTATTTCATGTTCAATATCTTGATATTTTTCTTTAGAGACTAGATTAGGAAAACCTTTTAATAACTGAAGAATTTTGGAGTGATTTTTTTTTCAAATTCACAGATGGTGTAATTAAATTTAAATTTTTTATAATTTTGTCATCGAAATCAAAATTTTTATATATTACGTAAAATGATACACAATTATCAATAAATTTAATGAAAGTTTCAACATCAATTGTATATTGTCTTAACATTTTTTTTACATACCCACCAATATAAACTTCTTCCTTTTTAAAAAAGTTTTTGCGTTTATAGAAGTCAATTTATGGAGGCGTATTTTTATAGAATCATATCCAAATAAATTATTAAAACATTTTAAAAAAGTTTCGTCATTTCATAGTGCATGTTTTGAATTTGTTTTGAATATTTTAAAGTAAAGCTCGTTAATGTAGTTTGAATTTAAATATTTAAATTTAAATATTTAAATTTTAAATATTTCTTAAGCAGTATCAATATCAATATCAACATTTTGCCATACATACATAGATACATAGAGTTAATGTTGAGAAAAAAGTAGCGAAGTCAATAAATCGTCAAAGTATAAGGGGTACTAAATACAAATCGTCGTTCGGCATTTTGTGAAATTTGCTATCAAAAATCATCAAAATGACGTAAAATCGTCACGTTTGGCACCCCCGCTTCCCATAACAAAAGAATAATACCAATAATATATTCTAGTAGATACATCATATAAAATCTTTAAACTTTTTGTGTAAATCATGCAAAGTGGCGCCTTCAATATTAATTAAATAATTATAATAGTCAACAAGACAAATCTTACACTAAGAACACTGGAAGTTTTAAGTTGAGTAGCAATGCGTAAAGTTCCACAGACCCAAATATGATTAGAAAGTCTGCTTGACAATTTTTATACAAAAATTATTTATGTGATCTGAAGTAATTTTTTGGATTCGTTGTATTTTTCTCGTCAACAGGCCAATTAATTTTTTTTTCAATTTCTTTTAAATTATGCTTTATTCAATTCTATTTTAATTGTTATTTAATATATTAGTCATTTAAATTACAAATTGTGGTTTGTTTTATTTATAAAAAAATGGTAATTTCCACAATTTTATTTATACACATATGAGTATAATGTAAATTTAAGCTGGTATTTTAACCACAACAAAATAAATAATTTTAATAGAATTTTTCAATATTGCTCAGTTAATTAATTTCGTTGATGTTTTCCTATTATATCGGTTAATGCAACATTAATTGAATATAAAAATAAATCATTTTCAAACAACAACAAAAGCAGTTCAGTTGACACCTCATAGCATAATAAAAAAAAAAAACAATTTTTTTATTTACAAGAGCCAATTTAGATAGAATAAATTTTTATTTTTGCAAATACTAAAAATTATGCCAATATTTTAATTTAATAATTTTTAATACCTCAATTCTATGTCACCAAAGTGTAGTATTTCTGTAGAACCAATCAATTGAAATCTCTATCGAAATCTATAGACTTACACCGGATTATTCGTGACATTTTTCAAGATTTTGTATCCATACAAAAAACAGTTGATAAGCATTTTCATTCTCAGGTGTCAAAGTCCATACAGAAAATTATCAATCAAATCCAAAACCGCTGGCGAGTACACCTTTTAATGAATTGCAGTACAATTTTGGAAAAACCATACTTGCATAACTAAGTACTGCGAGATTTTGAGTAGATGAGGTGAAAATCTAATGAGGAAGTAGATTTTATTGTGTATGGGAAATCTAGTCAAAATCAACAAGATTTGCTCGAAATTTCGAAAGAACTAGATTTTGGTCTAGTTAAATGCCATATTAATTACAATTGACTGGTAATGATCTTTTATCAGTTTTTCTCTCAGTAGAATTATTTTTACTTAAAATTGTTTGTTAATAAGCTCAAGGCGCCGCAAAATTGATTTACATACGAAAACAATAAAAAATAGTCTTCATTGAGACGAAATCATTTATCTATTAAATATCTATATTATTAATTGATCCCTTTTACAGCCGTAATACTCGACCGATTTCGGAAAGGTATATATGTTTTTAAACGGATTTTTACATAGATATTAATTTTATTCAGATCGGTTTATTATTTAGGGATCTATAAGCGTTTAAAGTGCTACTAACACATGCACACTTAATGCACATACATGTATCACCTTCAACTTGAAAAATTAACAAAGTGTACATGTGTGTTTGTCCAATTTGCTTTTGCACAGAAATGACACAGTTTTATGTTGTTTATTTATAATAATTTTTGTGTTTGTATTTTATCGTATGTATTTGTAATGTTTAATATTAATTTCTAGAATGCGGTCAATTGAGTCGGCCGCTGGATACACTAGTATAAAAATTTTTAAGTTGGTCAGCAAAACTGTTTTCGAAGCTACATGACACTCATGTCCGGATAAATGTTTATAGACGTTAATAGTCACTTTTCAACTTTCACTAATGGTTTTAATAGTTTTCTTACATGATAGAAATGGTGAGAATAACAATATTATAGTTATGTCAAATACCGTATTGTTGTAGCAAAAGAGTACTGCTTTTTTTATGTTTTAAACATAACTTTAGTCGTCATAATTTTATAATTTAATAGATATAATACATAACAACTTCATCTTGCTCAGCCAACCAAATTCTTTTTAATAACAATAAAAAACTCTGCTTTTTTGTAGTGACATTATGACTAACAAACATACAAATAAATATTTACCTTACTTACACACTCATACACTAAATGAACAGTAAGATTGGTAACTGGACGCATAACTAGTTTCCCAGCTAGCATTTTTATCGTAGAAGAATTTTCCATATGAGTCGTCTACGTTGCGCCTAATAGAATCGTGTAAGACTCTTTTATTCTTACTTCAAACGAGCTTTGAATAAATTGAATAAAAAAACAATGGAATTCGCTTAACTATCGCAAAAAGGCGAAAATGGCGATTTTGAAGTACCATGAACAACAAAAATACTTGCAAAAAGATCATTTAGAAAATTAGTATACGATTACGGTGCAAGAACAATCGTTCAATGGTCCTCAGAATACATAAACGACTATTGTGGAATAACTAAAAAAACGCTCGTCGAACAATCAACAAATTCATCGCCAAAATGCGTAAACGACGATTAAATCGTCCAATAATCGTCAGAATGACTCGCAAAAGCATCATTTAGAGGAGTAAAAAGTAATCTTACTCCAACAATCGTAATGAACATCATAAATGGCCCCAGAATTTTATATATTTTTTTCAGATTGTGGACATTTGCCATTAGACACTGAAAATGGTTTATCAAATAATAACAATAATAATAATGAATTAATGAATTCATGAAACAAAAATAAATTAAATTTTATGTAATTCAAAGAATAATCTGTTACTGACACATGCTGTTAATGTGTTTTATTTATTAAATTATAGTGAAAAAAAATTTTTAGCGCCAAAGAAAATTATTATTTTTCTATAAATTTGTTTCTTTTAACTTTTTCATGAAATATTTATATTTCAAACGAACTTGTCATTTACCACCTGCAATTAAATAATAAAATTTAAAAAAAAAATTATTTTTAGCTTTCATATAAAGCAGAAATAATAATTTATCATTCGTTATACATTTGAAAGTTGAGACATAAATGACGATATGAATAAGAAATAAATAAATTATTATTATAAATTTTGATTTTTTTTTTATACAAGCAAAACATATATTTTTTGTTTTTTTAGCTGTATTTTTTGCATGTTTAGCTTTTAACTCAGCCAGAATTACAAGAAAATTAGTTCTTAACCAAAGAAAAAGACAAAATGAAGGCCCCTGTTAGAGTAGTCCAACGAATAATATGTTTAGGGAATTAGTCAAAGACAGGACTTTATCGAACGGATGAACAGTTTTGTATTATTTCATCCTCATTCTAACCTTAAAGTGAGCGATAATATACATGCGAGTTTCAGTCATTTTCCAATTGCACTTTTTCGCAGGATGCCACAATATAATTTTGCGAATAATATTTAGAAAGACGACATTGTATATTGTCGGTCACAGGTTGACAACCATTAACTTGCAAAAATATCGAATCGGCTTTTTGATGCCAAAAGACTATGTTTGTCCTTCTGCATGTTACTACGTTTCATTTATATTTTTAAATCATTTCCTTCCCTACTTCTCCTACAAATTTTTGTTTTTTTATTTACTTCCAACTCGACATAATAACAGACTAATAACGTTTTTTTCGTCTCCTGAAAAGTACAAAAAAACATGTTAAGAGTTGTCAACCTGTGACCGACGATATGTCCTTCTTTCATATTTTATATGCAAATCTTTATATTTATAAATTAATCAAAAATTTAATTCGACTCAACAGATGAATTGTAAATTTGTGAAAAACTCTGCAATAGTATATTCAACGAATTTCTATTTCAATTAGAATATAAAACATCATATAAAAAACTAACGTTTATTTTGGAAAGTATTTTAACTGCTTCGAGAAAAAATCTCTTCAAATCTTGCTTTGAATTGAAGAAAATGTTTAAAGTTCTTGTTGTTTTTAATAAATCTGTTAAATTTAAAATTTTTAAATGAAACATTTTTGTATAAAACAGAAGATTTTTGAGTGACGATTTATTGACGATTTTTTTCAAATACTGACAATTTTGAAGATTTTATTTACAAAATTTTACGATTTTTCGGAAAATATTACTCGCAGCCCTGATGGGAAGTGCTGGAACAAGATTCAAAAGTTCTCACAATTACAGTTGTCAGTTCATTAGAGTAGTGCTTTTCAGCTCTTTAGAGTGCGCGCTCTTTTCAGCTCACCTCACTTTACTCAAGTAGGACACTTTTAGTTCAGTTAGTTCAGTATACGAAAATAAAATAAGTGAGCTTTATAAAATCAGTAGTTTTGCCATTTGTAAAGAAAAGCGACAAAAGGGTTAACAAACACAAACCGTAAAGCCGTTTTGGATTGTCTGCAGAAATACTATCTACTAGTCTATGGGGCTCCCCCAAATAAGGACAGACACGACGATTCGTGCTGATATATATTATATAAAAAGGATTTAATTCTTGGATCGGTTGTACTCCGATATAATATAAGTGTATTTTTCACAGTATATATGAGTAATATGCGTGGTAAAATAATTTTCCATAGGTGGTTGGGAAAAATAAAATGTTTATCCGTATCTCAAAATTTGCTCACATTAGTACAACAGAATGTGATTCTTTTTTGAAGTTACACCACTGCATAATTTGTACGTAGTCATTTTTACTGGTTCTGTTATATAAAATAAATTTAAAATTTGTATGACTTCTCCATTTGTTATATTTTTTCGTTTTACATATTTTCTATGGAAATGTAAAAGTCATGTATATTTATTTCCTTTATATATTAAAACATTGTTTGTTTCCTTTTTTTTTGTTAATTTTTAGATTTATTTTGTTATGATGTTACGTTTTAGTTGGATTTGGGAGAAGATATGGAAAGGACATGTTGTTTGGGTGTTGAGGTAAGTAGCTTTCATCATCTTAACAGATGAAGTAAGGCTATAGAGGGTGGCTGTATTTGCCAAAATTATGTAGATTCTAAAAAATGTAAGAATAAGTGGAAACTGTTTTGCATAAGGGTCTATTTATTTAAATGTATAAAAATAAAACACGTTGAAAACAAAAACTAAAGCTTTTTATTTCTGTTTTTAAAATAAATGAAATTTACTTTTGCGCTTGGAGAAATATTCCCTTAATAAAAAGCTACTTTAGTCGAAAGATTATAAAAATAAATACGTATGTTTCGGATTAGTAGATAATACTAACACCGATAGTACATGGTACAATTGAACTTCAGGGGAGATTATTAAAAATGTGTTTCCATATTTTTCTAGTAATAATTATCCAACAGCTTTTGAAAAAAATTAATATCATACATTTGTACGGAAATGGATGCTCCAAGTACGAGTTTGAAATTAGAAAATACAAAGTTTATAAGAAAATATTTAATTGAATTTGAATATATGTTGATCAAAGAATTATTTGTTTAAAGAATATATTCAATAAACATGTTTTTATTTTGCATATTTAAAATATTCTTTATAATTTAAAGGTTGAAAACAAAATTTTTGTTCGTATTAAGGACCAAATTATTTAAACTAAAACGTTTGTAAATGTTTGAAATTTGTATTGAAAAAAACTTAAACTGAAAACCAAAACTGAGTATTTTTTATACTGTTTGCTTTTTTATAAAAGCAACTTGTTGGGAATTATATATGACTGCGCCTTTTATCAGTGGAATATGACAATTATATGTACTTGGATGTCAATTGACATCCTCAGTCCTGAAATATCTCGACAACTGTTTCACCTCGGTTAGTCTTTTGATATACTTAAAAGGAATGGTTGTATTTTGTGATGGCACTGTGAAAAACCCCGAATCCGAAGTTGCGAATGGAAATTCAAATCTGAATTGAAAAAATTTGCAGATGGTCTTACGAGGTGAAGTTGCAAATCAAACATGAAATTGCTACAGTTCGTTGGTCGGACAAAATGAAGCGCAGTTGAAGCAATAGGAACTTATTGTCTTTGGAATGTAAGAAAAAGTCTATTTCTATATGTCGCAGTACTAGCGAATAGAACAGGCACATCAGAAAAGTTGACTACTTTGATATGCTAATGGAGCTTTCGTTTAGCGAAAGGACAAATTTGAATATTTTACTAGCCTTTGCGAAAAGCAGTAACCAAATCTTAGATTTTGCATGCAAAAAATATGCCACCTACAAAATTTCAGATGGAAATAGCAAATTAGTTGCTAAACGCTGCACCATCATCCCCGGGCCCAGTACAAAGGAAAAGAGATTGATCGAGTGCAAGTATTTTGGAACAAGAAAAGGGTGCTTCAGCAGCGTCATTTCCATCTTCTTTTTGTTGATGCACCCCAAGTTAAAAATGCTGTAAAGATATATGTGATCGGGTGAACTCAGAGATATGATAAAAGCGGCCATAGATTGATATAAGGAGAAAAGGGAAAAGGGTTAGTAAACTTATATCAAATTATTGTTTTTTTAATTCATTAACCTATTGTTTATTCAAAGCTTTTGCATTATTTTAAATATAATATAGTCTAAATACTCGCATGCATTTGGGGAATATAAGCATGACAAATAAACAAAAAATTGCACATACAAATTCTGGTATTGGTCGCATCACTATTACATACAGAAGAGAAGCTTTATATCATATGAAAATCCTCCAAAAAATATATGTAATTTTCCTTTTATTATTTCGATTAAATTTTCAGTAAAAAAATTCAGTAGTTTTCCAGATTTAGTTTTCCTGATTAGAGGCGGATCGCGAGGTTCCAAATTACCTTGCAATATTTGCGTTAGAAGTATTTTTTTCAATATTTCACTATTGTTTTATCTATTTTTTCACTTTTCTTTCATCGTTGATTTCATGATCGACGAATATTATCTACAAAATTGATTTTTTATAAAGTATTGACAGGTAAGAGAATTTGCGTAGTAAGAAAATTTCACAATGTCGTTTATAAAGTGATTTTGTTTTAACTTAATAATTAATCATGGGTGTGGACTTTATCGATTCCGAGCTTCGATTTCAATTTAAAGAAAGTTTTATAAAAAATCATTTTGGATTTAAATTTTTTTTTTTAATATGGGATATTTATAAAAAATCATTATTCAGAATATTTAGAATTTGTTTTTGTTTTAAAAGTAATTGTATGAAAGAAGGAATACTCGTAACATCGTGGGCCTGGCATTAAGATTTTAATATGCTCGCACCTTAATGAAAAAATAAAAAATATTCTCCGCAACAAGAGTTAATTGAATAACATATTTGTATGGATTTTTTACACAAGATGAAGAACGACATGACAAATAATTCTACATTCTTAAATCAAAAATCATATTTTTTGAGAGATGACTATATTGCAATAAAGAAACGATATATGTTTATTCAAAGTATAGATGAAACTTACAATTTCTTTGTAATGTTGATACTATGAACCCATCTGGAATGAAAAGAAGACAAAATGAATTTTTAATTAAAAATATATGTCTGATTTATAATATGTGAGTATATAAATATAGAAATATCGAATACAATTTCCATAAAAATTTAAAAACAAAACCCAGAATGATAATAGAAAGTACAACATAAAAAACAAATTTCCAACGACACATTCTGACAGGATGACAAATGAATCAATCAGCGTCTTAAAATTTTACTTTTGAGTTTTATTTTAGAAAGCTTAAAGTCCTCCACATTTTGTACATTACTATGGTGAATTATCATGTGACCATATAATCCTTAGATTTTAGGTAAATAATGTACTTAGCAGATTTCTTTAAAAGAGTTTGACGTCAGTTTTCGTCAGATCGGTCTTTTTCATCGGTCTCTAATTTCTTTTCGCGAGAAAGCCAAAAAAACAGGAATACAGGGGGCGAAATATGTAACAAAAATTTCTGTCATAAAATTCGAATATAAATGTCTGTCTAGATACACCAAGACTTAAATTTCAACTTAAGTGCAAAACGTGATAAAATATTCCGGAAAACTGAATTTTTTGGTGTTACTTGGTAATAAAAACAATGTTATGTATAATTTTACTATAAGTTATTATATTGTCAAGGTAGAAAATGGAATTAAAGTTATATAAAAAAGTATACAGACTGGCACTAAAATCGTTGAAAATTGTTGAAATGGTCATAAAATGAAACTAAAAAAAAGATGTAATAAAATTCTTCATTTTAAAATTTTTATTGCACAGTACACTTATGTGTTTTTATATTTTCGTAAAGGGAAATTATCTGCTATTTTCACATAAAATATTTAAATGCATTTAAAAGTCACATTCGGCATTAGTAAATATTTCTGGGGTAAATTGTAATTCCGATGAAGATCTTCAATATACGCACCTGTTTGCTTTTCTTAAATTATTCAATGTTTCCAGCCCCCCATTTCCAATTAAATATTTTATGATTTTCATACAAAAGTTATAGTCTTATCTTATCTTATATTTTAGCACATGATTAACAACTTTTGAAAACCATGTTCATTTGGATATTTTGTAATGCTTGAACAGTTTGATGTAATTTTATTTACGATATTTGAATTCTTAAAGTACTATAACATATATATATACATAAAAAGTCGATTTCGGCTATATTTCAGTTATTAATTAACCGAGATTTTCAGATTTTCATT
Organism: Gymnocheta viridis; assembly: GCA_956483585.1. Lineage (NCBI taxonomy): Eukaryota > Metazoa > Arthropoda > Insecta > Diptera > Tachinidae > Gymnocheta > Gymnocheta viridis. The sequence goes on along the minus strand of OY101440.1, from coordinate 94,766,755 downwards.
ATCATAGTTTCCGAACAACTTCAACGATTAATTAATTATTATGAGTGCTGGGGTAGTTTCAGGATAGGATACTACGCTATAGTAGTATGTTTTCTAAAAATAAAAAATTTTAATAAATACGCAGCTCTATTTATTATAGTAACTTATTTTAATAGTATAAAAACTATAATAGAATTATATAATTGCAGTTTAAGATTTAAAATATAAACAAAAGTGTATAAATAAAAGTGTGTGAGATTCTTTTATTATTTGGTTTTCGAGTTTTATAATTTTTATTTAGAATTTTCGTTGTGAAGCATTTTTGTTACCAAAATTAAAAAAAAAGTGTGACAAACTAAATAAACTACAAATTCGAATGTAAATAAAAAAGGAGTAATCCTGAGTAAAATTTCACCTGACTGAATGTTTAGCACTTTAACTAATCCATTGACAAGTTAATCGGTACATTGAGTTTGTTCAATGTAAACTTATCAAAATTAATTAATTTAGTAGAAAATTAACTTTTAAAAAACTACCATACAATTTCAAGCAGAAACGATAAAATTTATTTTATATATATTTTTGTATTTTTTACAAAATATTAAAATAAAAACTATAAAAGAAATTAGAGAAAAACTGTTTCGAAAGACATTTTTTTACATTTTTTTAGACAATCTAATCAGTTTCGTAGTTCCTTATCCCTTGTTTATTTGCTTAAACTTTACGAGTATATTTCTCAATGATGCACAACCTAAAATATTATTTTTATATTTATTCACTATACTGATATCAACTGAAAGGGAATGATCTATAAAGTTTAAGAAAACAAGTTCGTATAAAAAAACGATTTCAAACTTATTATCTATAGTGGTTATAAAAAAGATGTGCTAAAGAGGAATAGAAAAAATTTAAAGGTCTTCTACAGTAGAATTACAATATCTAACATTTGGAGTTCTTTTGAGGAAAACTCCAGAATATTTTTTTTTAATTCTACAAAGCAGATCTTTCTCTATCATTTTGTATGACTATTGTTAAAAAATATTAAATTTAAATAAGGACTTTTTTCATATGCATTCTTATGAAATGTAAAGTCATTTAGAAAGGACGCAGGATGAGTTTTGTATCTTGATTAATGAACAAATACTTGATTAATGAAAAACAGAGAAAGGTCAACAATATTAGAAAACAAATATTAAAAAAATAAATGTTTGTACGCAATTAGTTGAAGTGTTCTAAATTTAAGTTGAAAGGAATTTATTAATTTTTTTATAACTAAATAGAAATAGTTTAAATTTATAGAAAATTTCTTAAATTATAAAACAAAAGAAATGCGTAGTCAGATATGAACTTGAGTCAAACAATTCATTTCAACTTAAAATATAAAATTTTTTTAAACGGTGTATCAAGTAAAATCAGAAGATTAATTTACAATTTAAAACAAATATTGAGAGCAATATCTCCGAACAATTTATATTAAATCTTGCATTCAGTAATACTAAAAACAAGAACTGTAAAAATAATTATTTTAATTTTTGAGCTTTTGTGAAAACAAAATATTGGATAAAATAAATAATTTATAAAAGTATTAAAAAGAGAGATATCGACACCTATCGAGAACAATAAATTTAATAATTATAAATAATTTATACTTATATCGTTGACCTTAAACTTGAAGAAGTTATTAGTAAAATTGCAAAAAAAAAATGTTATAAATTTAAACCCTAATATGGCAAAGTGGCAAAAATTCTAAAAAATGTGCCAATGACTCAAGTTTTCAAGATGTAATATTGATTTAAAATAGTATAAAAGCCTTAAAAAATATACTTCTAAATAATCACTTATGTTGCGAAAAAAACGAAAGTTCGTAAAGAATTTCTAAAATTGATTTAAAATCGTTAAAAAATGTCGCAAAAATTCGCAAAACAGAGGACTTCTTAGGGTCTTCTAATTAATAATAATTATTTCGTTTAATTGTAAAGTTTTAAAAACAAATCGATTAAAATTTTGCCAACACTGCTCATATGTAAAAAAAACGCCTGTACAAGCTGGCGTATTATTGTTGTCAGTTGCAAAGAATATCAATCATACGGCAGGGTATTCATCATACTGATTCTTACACGCCAAATTAAAACGAACATCTATTTTTATGTATTTTTAATACAGGGTCTCCAACGGGGAAGGTATACTACTTTGTTTGTTTATAATTTTTGATTAAATGAGAGAGAATGGATCTTATATTGATAAATGTTTTATTTAATGTCGGCAATTATGTATGGAATAAAATATCAGATAAATGTCCGCCTCTGTTAGCCTCACAAATGCGAGCCTTTTTGTATTTCATTAATTTCATCACGAATATTTTGTTTGAGTCGCTCAAGCGTTTCTGGTTTGTTTGCATAAACCTTGCTTTTCAGATATCACCACAAAAAATGTCCGGAGCAGTCAAATCAGGAGACCGTAGAGGCCAATCAACATCAAAATGACAATGTGCCTTGTCACTCATTATGATTTTTTTTATGAAAATTGTGGTTGTCATGGGCGAGCTGTAACATCCTATTGTCATATGTACGGGGAAGCAAATACTCTTGTGGAAGAATCTCTTGTGTCAATTGAATCTTAAACGGAAACGAATGCAAATCCTTGTGCAAAATTGGGGCCGAAGTTGTTCTTTGAAGACCGGGCTCCTGAGCACGGCGTCGAATTGATTTTGATGGATGTTTTGAACACTTCCTTAAGCAGCAGTAATGTTTTAAGCCGATCTTGCAGTACGTTGTGGTCCATGATTGGGCCTATCACCTAGAGACAATTTTTCTTTGAAATCATTCACTACACAATAAATAGTGCGTTTTATTGGCACGTTGTTTCTCCCAAAAATTTCATGTAACTTTCTCATCGTCACAGTAATCGATGATTGATTTTGATAAAATGTTTTAACGATTAAACCACGTTGCTTTATCGAATATTTTTCCATAATAAATTTGCCACATGTCTACTTCACGGCTTTCAAATATAAACTGTCAAGACTAATGTTTACCAAAATGGCATAAAAACAAAGTAGTATACCTTCGCGGCGGCCAGTCTATTCACGAGTTCATTTAGAGTTAGACGGTAGAAAAATTACAAAAAGGATATTCAACTTTATTTTGAGTGCCGAAAACCACTTATTAATATTAAAATAATCTGAAAAAGCGCAGCTAAAAGCAAAAAATTGGATGCCACGATTTTACTTTTGAAATGTTGGTTGATGGTATGGTTATCATTATGATGATTTATTTAGAAACTCAATTTTTTCTTGTCTAACGATGAATGTTACTAACTTTTGATAACCTACGCTTACATTCCTTTCATTTTTGTTCAATTTAATTTGAAGACAAGCAACCGTGCAGAGCCAAAAACTTATTTAAGTCTACAAATGTATGGCAAATTTAATTTGGCATATAAAAGTTTCACACAATTGAACCGTGCAATGGTTGTCAAAGTCATGTGATATTGCAACTTTTCTATTGAGCTGGATAAAACCTTAAATCTGCATCGATGAAAAATATATGTTCAATCAAAAAACCAATATATTGTGAGTCTTGAAAGTGAAGCTTTTATTTCATTTTATTTAATAAAAAATTCCTCTTAATGCAACACGATTTATAACCAACCCACTTTTCAAACTTAATTAAGAATCATGCACAAACTGAGTAAAATTGTGAGAGAAAAAAACAGAAAAAATAAATTTACATGGAGAAGGTCATACAAAAGAGGAAATTCAAATCAGAAAGAAAAATAAAAATATAAGAAAAAATTTGATTAAGAGCACCAAAAAAAAAAATAGAATTTTTTATATCTGTATTTAAGATTCTAGTTTATGCAAAGCTGTGGGCAACATAATTTGCAAAAACACAACTGTTGGCATTTTCTAATTCTTCTCTTATTCTTCAGTTATTAATCGCACTGTTAACCCACCCATTCATTTGATCATTCATTACTTTTTACTTATGGACACATAAATGTTGTACGTTTACTCGTTTATATGTATTCTCGATTAAGATTTTTTTTAAACCAACACGAGTGCGTGTAATATGACATAAATGTCACATTTTTTCGTGCAACCAGACACTTAATTTATTAACGTGAACTGTAAACATTCATGATTTACAGGCATCACACAGTGAGGTGAATCGCAAATACATGATATAGCTCGTCCTCAGCAGTATTAATAATAGATTGCTGCTATCGAAGACCAAAGTGAACTGTAACGTCAGAAACACAATTTGTTTAGTAGTGAAAGATCGATCTTATCAAAGGGCAGTATCTTTGAGATCTGTTTTGGAGCAGCATAATGCATTGCTTACTCTGACACCATAAAAAGCTTTCTAATCAGCGTTCACATCCCAAGAACTATTCTGTTCCTTACCATGCCCTCTCCAGACCAAATAGTGGTTCCAGTAGTTCTAAATACCATGAATTTTTTGTGGTACTTTAATCGCAGTAATCAACTGTTTAGAAAATTTGCTCAAACGTTATTTCCGAAAAATAAATATACTTGAGTATTTATTTTTTTTGTGATTAATTTGAGGTATAAATAAGACCTACAAGAGCAATACTAACTTAAAGTGCTTTCAAATGCACTTTAAGCTTAAATAATAGACTCATCAGTAAAAATATATTATGTTATCAAAGGAAGAGGTAAAGAGGCCCACTGTGCGCTGCTTAGTAGTTATTAAAAGAAATGAAGTGGCGAAAAATTTTAAACATCTTTTTTGCATTTTTGCTTATTTTCTTTCGTTATGAATTTTAATGAGAAATGTAGTATTTCTTTTATGCTCGTTCCGAAAATCAATTTACTTTTATAATGGCATTTATTTTTAATGTGATGAAAACTATTTTCAATGTAAAGACCAGTGTGAGTTAACAAAAACTTTCGTAATGAATTAACATTAAATAAATGAACAAATTGCGATAAATTGGAAACAGAAACCTTGAGTCATGGTCGACATAATTATATGAAAAAAAAAACAATTACTTAACAAACAACAATTATTTAATATGACAACAAACTTTTTAATGATAGAAATATTTATTGGATAGGAAAGCTTTTACAAAGATATAATTTTATAAGAAAATTAAAAATACGTCCATTTGGAATCATTCGAAATAATTACAATCTCTCTTGTTAGTATTTACTTAATGATTACTTAAAGAGTGTCAATCAGTCTGTTTCTTAACAATTCCTTTAAGCTCCGCACTAAATTTCTTCCACTATAAACACATTCCTTATTTTCTTTTTGTGTGGTGGCAGGCGACCATTGAATTGCTTCATTATGGGAAATAAATCTTAAAAGAAAACTATATACAAAAATTAAAAAATGGCATCGAATTAGTTTATTTAATGTGATTATTTTTCGAACAAATTGGTTGTTAATAGTTTTTAATCCAAAGTGATAATTATTTTGGCTAAAATTCGTAACAGTTTTTAGTCAGAAAGAATTGGACATGAAAACTAGAGAAAATTTTACATTAATTAATTTCAACTTACATGACAGAATAGAAACAACGTTGTTTTTCGGGAGCCGCTACACTCCCATCATCAGTGTACATGTGTGTTTTCATGTATCCGCCACTGTTTAGGTGGCTCGGTTGAATGTGATTTCAAATTTGTATTTATACAAATAATGTCTAAAAAAAAGCATACGAGAGTTATGTTATGATAATATATTTATATGTTAATACATTACAATCCTTTATAACTCTGTAAGTAGTAACACCCTGTTAAGTATAACTTTAGTTTTAATTATCAACTCTGTAATATCTGGTACTTGTCATAAAAAAGGTATTATAAGAAAGACATTCAAGAAAGCCACATGGTGTCAGGTGAAACCAATTAAATTGAGGTTAAAAAGAAAAAATAAGAAGATAACTTTAAAGTTGAACCAAAATGACGGCGCCATTATCTACTAGTGAAGACATAAAGGAGACAATGGCAATATCTGCAACAATTGAACCACTGAATATAAAGAGCTCTAATCTAGCAATCGAATGGAAAAACTGGAGCAGAAATTTTAAAATATTTATGAGAGCTTCGGCTCTAGAAAATCAGTCAGATTCCCGAAAAGTGGCATTGCTACTTCATCATATGGGTAGTAAAGCACTTATGGCCGTAAATTCATTTGACATCGATATTGACACAATTCAATATAAAGTTCTTTGGGAAAAATTGGAGAAACACTTTGTGCAAAGGGTAAATACAGCCATGGAGCGGCACATATTTTTTTCAAAAAAACAAAATCTAGATGAAACAATAACAGAGTATGCCACAACTCTACAAAATTTAAGTCTGTCTTGTGATTTCGGAGCACTACGCGAAAGTCTTATAAAAGACATCTTCATATGTGGTTTATCAAGCAATTTTTTGAAAATCAAGGAAAAGCTGTTAAGTGAGGGAGAAATCTCGTGGGAAAAGGCGCTTCAAATCGCAAAAGGCATGGAAGCTGCTAAAGAGAATGCAACGGCCATAGAACAGGTGGTCCATAGCAACAATGTTAGTGTTGCTGCTTTAAAAAAATCAATGAATTTTAAACACAACTACAATGGTGGCAATTTTATGAACAACAAATATTCTGAGACAAATTCTCAACAACAACAAAAGCTCAAGTGCAACAAGTGTGGTCATACCCACAAATTTAGGTGCCCAGCTGAAGGTCTTAAGTGTAATGTATGCGGCAAATTTAATCATTTTGCAAAGATGTGTTTTGCCAAAACTGTTAACAACAAGAACAACCGGTATGTAAAAGCTGTAGAACAAGAAGGCGAAGAGGAAGAAAATCTTTTTATTGGGACCGTCATCAACGAGGATTATAACCCATCAAAAGAATGGATTATAAATGCTACTATCAACAAGATTGGGGTAAAGTTCCAAGTGGATACTGGCGCCCAAGCCAATCTTCTATCAGAAAAAACATTCAATAATTTGAACACATGTAAGATAAATGATAAAGTTAGTACTAACATATTAACATTCAGTGGAGAAAAACTTCCAGTAATAGGGTCAGTTAATTTATATATTAATTGTAACAATATTAATCAACTAACAAAATTTTACGTAGTGAAAATGAATTGTAAAAATCTAATAGGACTTGATTTAGCAATTAGGCTCAATCTTGTCAAAACAATTAATTCCATAAATATAGATTCTGTTTTGAAACAGTATGAGGAATGTTTTAATGGTCTAGGCAGGTTGGAAAAGGAATGTAGTTTGAAAATAATTGAAAATAGTGAACCAATAGTAGAAGCCCCAAGACGTGTTCCGATAGGGCTTTTTAAACCTCTAAGGGATGAACTAAATAGAATGGAAAAATTGAAAGTAATAGTTAAGGAAAATGAGCCAACTGAGTGGGTTAACTCGGTGGTGTTAGTCACCAAACCAAATGGTACCCTTCGTTTTGCCTTGACCCCAGAAATTTGAACAAAGTTATAGTTAGGCCAAGATTTAGTTTCCCTAATATCGATGAATGTAGGTCACAATTAACTAATTCAAAATATTTTAGTACCCTTGACGCCAATTCTGGATTTTGGATGATCCCTTTGGATGAGGCATCGTCGAAATTATGCACGTTTAATACCCCAATGGGTCGGTATCGGTTTTTGCGTTTGCCATTTGGTATTAACGCGGCCCCCGAAATATTTCACTCTGAAATGGTGAGATTATTCGGCGATATAGAAGGGCTTATCATATATATGGATGATTTTTTGATACATGCTCATAATTTAGAAAAACATAACGAAATACTTTTTAAAGTCCTGGAAAGAGCCAAAAATGTTGGCCTTAAGTTCAATAAAGCTAAATCAAAAATTTTAAAAACTGAAATAAAGTTTATTGGTCACATTTTCAACAATGAAGGTATTAGGCCAGATACGGAAAAGATCAAGGCCATATTGGAATTGCCAACACCTAAGAACGTCGCGGATCTTCAGAGATTTTTAGGCATGGTTAATTATTTAGGAGCGTTCATAGAAAATTTGTCAGCCAAGACTAGGAACTTAAGAGAACTTCTAAAAAAAGACATTTTATGGCAATGGAATTTTGAGCAAAATAATGAATTCTTAAATTTGAAAAAAGAAATAACTAATTCGCCGGTTCTAGTTTATTTTGACCCTAGAAAAGAAATAAAATTATCCGTAGACGCATCAAAATTTGCTGTTGGAGCTACAATTATGCATGAAGATAATCCAATTGCATATGCTTCAGCATCTTTAACAAATTGTCAGTCAAATTATGCTCAGATTGAAAAAGAGCTTTTCGCGATATTATTCGGCTGCACTCGGTTTCACCAATATGTGTACGGGTTACAGGTGACGGTGGAAACTGACCATAAGCCGCTGGTATCTTTATTCCAGAAAAGCCTGTACAAAATACCAGCTCGGTTACAGAGATTTATGTTGAGACTACTGACATACAATATAAGGATAAACTATAAACCAGGAAAGTACCTCTATATAGCAGATACGCTTTCAAGAGCTCCACTGCTGGAAAATACTTTAGTAGAATTAGATAGCGAAATAGATCTACATTGCAATTTTATAATGTCTCAAAATTCTTTGCCAGATATAGCTGTAGAAAAAATTAGAGAAGCAACCAGGACTGATGAGGTGTCTAAAAAATTATCTTCATGTGTTAGAGACGGTTGGGCAGTTACAAAAAAGAAAATCGATAATAATTTACTTCCATATTATTCAGTACGAAATAATATATCGGAGTTAAAAGGCATTTTATTAATGAATAATCGAATTATAATCCCAAAGGGTCTTAGACGTGAAATGTTGTCATACCTACATGAAGGTCATATGGGTGTTCAACGATGCCAGAATTTAGCCAGGGAGTCGATTTATTGGCCTAACATTAACAATGATATAAAAGTCATGGTGTCTAGTTGTGAAATTTGTAAAAAATATCAGAATGCTAATTCGAAAGAAGATTTATTACCACACGAGATCATTACTATACCATGGTATAAAATTGGCTGTGACCTTTTCGAATTTAACAAATCAATGTATATGTTAGTGGTTGACTATTACTCCAAGTTTGTAGAAATAGAGGTTTTAAGTTCAGGCTATAACAGCAAACAAATTATAACTAAACTTAAATCGATTTATGCACGACATGGTATACCGGCAATTTTTGTATCTGATAATGGACCTCCATTTAATTCACGTGAGTTTTCGCAATTTTGTAAAGATTGGGGAATAGAACATATATCGTCAAGTCCTTATCTGCCTAGGTCTAACGGTCTGGCAGAACGAACAATACAAACAGTCAAAAAAATGTTGTACAAATGTCAAGATGACTCGTCTGACCCTTACATTGCATTATTACAATACAGGACGACGTGTAAAGGCAATTTTCCAAGTCCGTCGGAAATAATAATGGGTAGGGTCTTGAGGACCAAGTTACCTTGTCTGTCGGAGAATTTAAGACAGAAACTTATTGACACACAGAAAATTAGTACACAAATTGAAAGAGAAAATAGGAACATGTTAAAATACTACAATAGAACCACCAAGAACCTTAAGCCAGTAGAGGTAGACGACGCAATTATGTTTAGGAAAACACCAACATCGGTGTGGGTTCCTGGAACAATATTGGAACGGGGCAACGAGCCCAGATCTTTTATTGTTCAAGATCAGGACGGTTCCATGTATAGGAGAAACAGGCAACATATTAAAGAAAATAGTAATGAACAATTTAAAGATAATCTTATAAAAAAAGAAAATGAACATGCATATGATAATGAAATCGAAAATGATGATAACGTAAATGCTGATGATGGGACTGTAAATGATAATGAATTTGAAAATGTAATTGATAATGAAAATGTAAATTCTAATGAAAATGAAAATGTAAATCGGAATGAAAATTTAAATCAAAATTGTAATGATAATCCAGTAAATAGAAAAGTAACTAAAAGTGGTAGGGTAAGTAAACTACCACAAAGATATGTACAGTAACTTAATATAAAAAGGAAGATGTTATGATAATATATTTATATGTTAATACATTACAATCCTTTATAACTCTGTAAGTAGTAACACCCTGTTAAGTATAACTTTAGTTTTAATTATCAACTCTGTAATATCTGGTACTTGTCATAAAAAAGGTATTATAAGAAAGACATTCAAGAAAGCCACAAGTTATTTGTATTATTAGTTTTTATTACAGTAAACACTGCTTTACCACTATCAATATTCAAATTTTACCATCCCTAATCGACGTTAAATTAACCCATTGTTACACGTTGTTTTTATCTCATGTACCGTTTTTATTTCCAATTTTTGTTTTTACTTAAGACAAACTTTTTTTGTTTGATTAATACTTAAGTACTTTTTTGCTTTTTGACAACTAGTTGGGTTTTTTGGTTTATTTGATCAATTTGAACTATTTATGTGACAGCAAACATTGCAAGGCTCAAGCCAGTAGCTAATTGTTTTATTTAAAATTATTATTTTTCAAACAAATTGGTTGTTAGTAGTTTTTAATCCAACGTAATTATTATTTTTAGCAATTGTTCGTACCACTTTTAGTCAGAAAGAATTGGATTTTTCATTTGATCAGGGTTGGATTTTCATAAAAGCAAATTGAACCGTCGATTGATAGCGTGCCGTCTCTGATGTTTTTTTTTTTTTTTGATACACAGGCTCAAAATTTGGAATGTGTATCACACCATGTCTTAAAATTAATGAAATTTTGTGTCATTTAATGTTGTACTTTGAGATATAGTATATATATACTTTAACTCCTAAAGATTTCAAAAGGACGGCACGTTTACTGGCTACATGAAATTGCTCAGCCACCGTATATTTTCTTATAATATTTTTCATTTTACTTAAGATCTGATAGTGTGAAAACAAAATGTAATGGTGCGTTAGATTTTTTGACAGTCGCAACAAATCTCGTTAAATTTATTTCACACAAAATCCAGTGAAAATCTTAAGACTTGGTTGATGGTATGAAAGGCGCTTTAAAAATATATATTAATCATGATGAAATTGCGTTATTTTCGATACGGCAACCGCAGCCATCGACTTATTTAATTAAAAAATTGACAAAAAATTCGTGACATACGGCTAAAAATGATCGAAAAATTGGCCCAAAATTAGAACGTCCGGATTGCGCTTCATCAAAAACACCTCCGGTGGCCATTTGTATTATGGAAGGTATTATTCGTTGTTTTGAAAATAAACACAACTTCATCACAATCAATATTAAAATTTTACCATCACTCATGTAGCAACGCTGTTTTTATCTCATTTTTCTTTCTAATTTTTGTTTTTACTTCAGACATTATTTTTTGATTTGATTAATACTTAAGTATTATTGATTTTGAGTTATTATTATTGGTTTTGAGTTGAGTTTTTAATTTATTTGATCAGTTTTAATTAGTTATGTGACAAAGTACAGCAATTAGGCCACGTACTTAAAACTATTTGTTAGAAACTAAATTGGAAGAAATATTTTGATAAAACTCGGTATGTATAACGACAGGGGACTGAGATTTCTTGAAACAATTAAAAAAGATGTGCAATATTATATTATTATTAATTCCGCCACATGAAAGTTAATTCTTGCTGAGATCTTTCGTTTTTTGGAATGATTGAAAGTCTAGATAAATAGCAAACTCATGATAGTCGGTTTTTGTAAAAAATGCATTAAGTCAATTTGCATAATAAAATATTTGTATTCTGCGTTTCGATGACGTTCCCACATTCATTTACGTACGAATGGAAAAACGGTTTTCAAAAAAAAAAATCTAGTCGAAGGAACAAAACGAAGCAGAAGGAGAAGAGAAGAGTATTAGGCCTTTTCCGCTGACCTACATCTTTCATCTTTCATCAATTTGCAAAAATTTTAACATCTTCCCATAAGAATTATACAGGGAAGAAATTCAACACCTCTCTATATCTACAGAAGATGATATTTTCTCATTTTGTTCCATCTTACATTTTACATTAATTTAAGTGTCATTAATTTAAAATGGCAAAAAATTGATTTTCTTTGCGTCATCATTAGCAAACTGCAGAAAATAAATAAACTTATGTCTACCGAAAATTCTTCTTCATCATCATCTTATTCGAGAATGGACTTTAATATTTCAACGTACGGTATTAAAATTATGGTTTTTCTTCCAAACCAACAACTACTTCAATGAATAATGCTTTTTCTAAATCTATTTTTTAATGTTATTAATTTTTAGCAAAAATTATGCGTGTTTTTAATTCATTTTTTTTGACAGCTGAATAAATGACAGATGAAAGATGTTGCTAGTGTAAATTCATGTTTCACGTTTTCAACATCTTCCAATTTTGTAAAAATTGTAATTGTTAAATTTTAAATTGTTAAATTTAGTGATAAAAAAAGTGAAAAATACAAAAAAATATAAATATTGTGGTATTTCTAGTTAAATAAACGCATCAGTTAAATACGGAAAGTAAGAAAAAAAGCCAGAATATGAGTAAGCGGTATTTTTAACCAAACTATTTCAGTGCAAAGAATCCTGTAGCGTCGGAGGAGATATTTTCATTTTCAATACATAATTTTAAACTTCATGCCAGAATGCCGGCACTTCTTCTTTGGTACGCTTCCGATAACGCAATATCATCCTTCGTTGCTATTCAATTTGCCAGCTTTTCATGCAATAAATTAAATAAAGTTTTTCAAAAAGTTTTGTTTGTTAAGGGTTTTTTAGCTAATACATATTGATGCATTTTATTAATGCTAATGCCAAATCATCAGTAGACCTTAAACCATATTTTTGAAAAACTTTACAAAAACTTTTAAATAAAGTTTTAAAATTTGACAAGGAAATAAAGAATTTCTTACAAAATAGTTTGTTTTATAAAATTTTATATATTATTTGTTTATTTTATTTAATTTTGCACTTTTTTCAACTACAAAATAAAAATAAACCATTTGCAAAAATGTAGCTACGATTGTAATGCAGAATATACATACAATTGAAAAAGAAATCGAAATTATACTTTGAACGAAACGCAGAATACCAAATTTGCAAAACGAAGAAAATTTCGATTCATATCGAAATGCAGAATAGCGGTGAATATTTAATTTATGAGTGGAAATTTTTAAAATTACAAAAAGCAATTCCGCACAAAATTTCTCATTATTTGATGAGGTTTTATAAAATAGGGCATTTAATAAAAACAATATATAAAGCAATAATTATACTTAGTTCGCTGCTGCCTTTCTGAAATAAAGTAACAAATTTCATAAGAACACAAGTAAAGAAAAGAGGACGTAACTGACGTAGTTTGTTAAATATCATAAATAACTACTCTCGTAGAGCAGAAAACGATTTTTTGATCTATTTAATTATATTGTATTATAATTTCATTCAAGGCGTATTAACCAAGTGACAGTATTACGGCAGCTGATTTCTTTGTCTTGCTTATGTTTTCTACTTTGAATGTTAAAAAGGGTACCTTTATATTTTTCCGTATTTGTTTTGTGTAGAAGTTTTTGACAGCAGCGATATAAAAAATGCCTGTTGTTCTTGTAATGTTGTAATTGTTGTACTTATAATTTCACCTTTTTAATCGTCTTGGTTTTTATTGAAACAAGTTTTTCATATTTTCTGAAAAAATTTCAAATTGATAGATATGGCGGCTTGCATTTTCCGTAATGGTGTGCTGCGTGAGCTAAAAGATTCCATAATAATTGTCCTTGCAATAATTAACAAAAAAATAATTAATAAAATTTGAAATTTAGTATTCGATTAATCGCTATTGAAATGCTCTTTTGCAATGAATAATCACAGTTGTTCTCTAACAAAAACTTAAACAGAAAAAAACAATTTACTAGAGAAAGTTATATAGAACTATTTGTTGGCTTACACTTGAACATATGAACGCTTGTGAATATGTAAAAATATATTTGCAAATATTTATGTATTTGTATTTCCCTTCATATGTAAATTTATAAATAATATCTATACAATTTCCGCCAAATGGCAATTGAACATGAATTGGCTTAGAAACATGAATAGCAAACAAAAACTAATTCAATATGAGTATAGAATTGCGAATACGTGCGTATAATGTTACACAGAAGAGTTTGTATTTACAAACAAGTTTTTGATATTGACACGTCAAGTGTTTACATGGCAACGAAACAAATTTATTGCAAAATGTATAAAGCATATGTACATATTTATTTAATATTAGTAAAAATGTTTAGAGATGAATAAAGCAACGAACACATGAATTGTTGAAATATAATACACTTAGAGGAAAATTAAATTAGAGGAAAATTCAGATAAATGGGCTTGAAGCAAACCGAACACGTCATGATAGCCTGGTTATCTTTAAAATGCTAAAGTCAATACGATAATTTTAATTTTAGAACGATAATTTGATCTAGAGCTTTTTTCTGTTTTGACTGTGAAGACTTTATTTTCAAAAAATTAAATCATTCTAAAATTAGGTACGATTTTAGCCCATAGTTTTATACTGTACTTAGGGCCTCCTTCTTTTCTGCTTGGCTTCTGGTTGGTTGCAAGTCTATCAATGGCAAACTATTTAATATTTTCCATTGATAGTTTGTGTATGTTTTCTTAAACTTTTGTTCATAGCATCTAATCGCAAGCAAGTGTTAGCAGATGTTTTTGCACATGTTCTTCTGAATCCTTATCGCTTTACAAAAGTCTCAACTTCGCTATTTTATTCATAACGGAATCGTTTTACTGTAAGTACAGAGTTTACTTTAACTCTGATTTTGATGGAATATTGTCTTATTAATGCGGCCCATTTATTAGTGTGTTTTATAAGCTTCGGGCCAACAAAATTGGTCCACCAACATCCTATAGATTCCTTGCAAGGCGATATCGTAACAGGTGATCTTGACAGTTGATTATTTTTGACTCCTTGCACCTCCTTGCATTTTGATTTGTTTTGTTTGTCAAAATTTATTTATGTTTGATTCATATATATTGTTTGACTTTGATTTTGACAAAGAAAGCAAGTATTTTTCAAAGCAAATTGAGGCGAGTCTACCTGTTACGAATTTGCCTTGGATCCCTTGCACAAACGTCAACAAAAAAACCAACTTTTATACAAATTCTTTCAGAGGTTTAATAAAAAAATTACACGAATTTTGACAAACATGTCACGGGAATTTTTGAATTGCTTGCTTATGATATTGATTTTTTGAAATAGTGAATTTATTAGAAGTTATTGTATCATCACTTACGAGAAAAATGTTTGTCTTATGAAAACTTTGAATAGCAAGTTTTTTGATAAAAAATAAGAAAAATTTATATTATTATAGAAAAAAAACAGCATTAGCTATATTTGTATATAACAAATATCTTTCAAGCCAACGCATCTAATCCTAATCGAGTAGTTGTATATATTTCTGGTAGAAATTTGACTAGATGCATTTATTTATGATATATTTTACACTATCCATTTGGTATTGACAAGATTATTCAAAATTTATTTGTACATTTAGTTTAAGCGACAAAATAGGATAACTATTAACTGTCTTTTACACAGCTTCGAATTCTCAGTCCAAAACACTCCGAATTCGGTTGGACACATCCAACGCTAATATAAAAAAGTAAAATAGATCAGGCATTCCGTATATAAAAGCTCACTGGCAGTCTGACAGAAATCTGCATGAAATCTCTGTGAACCAAGTCAGATATTCAAAATAGTCAGACGTTAAAAAAATTTATATTTTTTTTGCTGCATTGTTAAGTCTCAGTAAAACACAATACGTATTTTTGCGTATTTTTTTAGTTTGTAAATTTTTACTATATTTTTTGGCATTACGTCAAAACAAGTGGTTTTCCAACTTCGAGCCATACATACCCAACTATTTTCACCTCAAGTGTCCCTGTGTGAAATACATTGTTTTTTTCACCCATGGAGCTTTTTTCAATGGAATACGAATTCTGCGCTGTATTTTTTTATAGCTAATAATATTCGCTTTTTAATTTTTGATTAGTAATTTGGCTTGTTATCTTCTTTTATAAATACGAAAGTGGGTAGCTCGCATAGGCGGGTATTGTGGTAAAGGCGGGTAATATGGTGCAGTAGATTTTCTCGACAACTAAAAACTAGAAGCTGACTTAAACAAGTTTGATGGTTTCTAGATCTCAGAATATTAATAAATCACAATTCATCATTCATAAAATCTATGGAGTCCAGTTTAGTTCTAGTGACTGGCAAGACAAATGATTTTACTGGATTAAGCATTAGGTTATTAAGTTTAGCCCACCCAACAATAGAAATCAGGTCGTTGTTCAATCCAATGACACATATCCTCAAGAAGACCAACACGTTTAGATATGTATCATTGACGAACTTGCTGAATAGAGGGGGCGAAGAACGGATCCTTGAGGTACGCCAGAGAGAATACTTATCAGGCCTGACACATTCTCATCAACAACGACTTTCTGCGAACGCCCAGAGAGATAGTTTCTCAAAAGTTCCAACGCACTGCAGTCTGTGTGTGGCTGCCGACGAGGTAAGAACATAAAGTTGGACGGGTGCTCTACATCTTCTAGCATTGTCTTGCCTTTAAAGTAAACATTCAACAGGCTTAAGTAGCACAGTGCACACTCTTGTGTGGCCGAACTCGAGAGATTTCAGCAACAGTCATGAGTTTCTATTGCCCTCGCGTTGCGTGTCTCACGCGCTGGTTGTAGATACGAGGGCGCCCTACGTCCGATCTACTTCAGCAACGCTGCCACCACGCTCTGAACAAGTTGTTCGCTTAGAATTAAATATAAGCCTACGGATTGTATTTTTATTGTAGTTAAACCATAATAAATACTTGAATTGAATTTGATAAAACTTTTTTTCTTTCTCTCACAATCGCAAAATCAAACAACGACGACGTTATATCCCAGCCTAGGAAGTGTCGTCACAATAAAAAAATGTGATTATGGTAGCTAATCTGTCAAAATATGCAAATTTAATTCATTATGCATTCATATATTCATTGCATTAAACAAACAATACTTTTCAAAGTATTTAATAGAAAATACGTAACTTTTATGTTCATTGGCATGTGTTTCCATGCAAACAAGTACATTTGTATTTCTTTGTAATATATTATATCTGCGCATATAAGTTTATAAATTTTCTGAACAAGTTTAGGTTAAGGATATTTAAATATAACCTAAATAATAATACCTGTCTGTATAAAACTATTCGATTGGAAGTTGCGACCACAAAGTTTCAACAAACTTTAAAAATAAAGTGGCAAAAAATAAAAAGAAACAGAATCTAGTGGTGGAAAAAGAAAAAATAAAAGTTTTTGGCGGCACTTTCTTTACTGACAACCATGTAAATTGAAAAGTAATAGAAATTAATGGTTAATGGAAAAGTAATGTGACTTACAAATATTTTTGAAAGGCTCGATAAGAGTTGAAGGTCATTATTTTGTAAATGGAAGTGTTGACCATTGAAACGTTAGAAAAATTTTATAAAATTTATTAATGCTAATGCTGTTATATACGTTTCCTTGTTTTTTCTTTATTAATATGATGACGCAGCATCAAAATTGAAAAAAAAATAATTTATTCTATTTTCGCAAGATGGATAAATTTACTTACTTTCTCAGTAATGATTTGCATCCTTCTACAAAAAAAGCGTTTTATAGTCACATATACATTTTGACAGCCTGTGAAAAAATCATTTAATGGTCCATACAATTTGGCTGTATGTGTATTTACAATATAAAGACCCATCAGCAAAAACACTAGTGTGGGTAACTGCTTCCTAGTTATAACCAGTATTGTTCTTCTTTTCGCTATTGCATTTCATTCTGTAGAGTTTACTGATTCCGTTTTGGCCCAGCACTAGACGAGATACAGTTCCAAATGTTTTTTTAATCATTGCGATACCTGCCGAATGTTGTTTAAATGTGAGTTATTATTTTCGCATTTAAAATCTTAATAATTATAAACTAGGGCACAATGGGAATGATCTCGGGGGAATTCTTATGAATCATAAAATGGCGTAACAGAAAGCGCAAGGGTGATTCTAGCGGATCAATTAAATATCAAATAAAAATCACCTCTTTTTACTTTAATATATTACATACATATGTATGTATATGACTATTTATTACAAAAATATAAAGTGTGCCAAGTACAACTAGCGATCAAAGCGTGAAGGGACCGTTAGACATTCGGCAGATGCCGATGTTGACTCGATGATGGTTGTGAAGCGAAAGCCTAAAAGAAGCAAGAAGCAAACACGTTAAGAGAAAACACTAATGTATATATTTTATATACATATACACAAACATTAATTAGAAAAAACTAATTTAATTCCAAATCACGGTTGTTAAATGTAGGGATGGAAGCCCCATAAATTACAGAAGTACTTTACTTAAAATATTTCGTGGCATATAATTAAATATATGTAGAATTTGGTTCAAATAAATCATATATTCGCAAAGTTATTTGAACACATAATTTTAAATATCTCTTAATATATTTCAATATAAGCGATAATATTTGATGGACAATATATCGTCATCTTATAGTAAGTACATGTTCGGAATATAATTGTTAAATATTTTACGTGACATAAGCAATTTCATTGCTTTATTTATTTGTAATCTATTTTTTTTTTGTTTTAACTGACTTTATGTTGCTAAAACTTTTTCATTTTCCAAAGATATTCATTTCTCCCAGATCAGTGGTCGCCTTTGTTTTATTGATTAAACAAATCGACTAAGGTCTAAGGCGTCTGCCAAACGGTAGCAAAATACTATTATACTTTGCATTGTATTTTACTACTATTGAGGTGAATAAAATATCACTATCCCTGTGCGCTAGTAGAATTTTTGGCACAACAGATAAATTTTTGACAAGCAGCAAATAAGAAGCATGGTATCATAAAATAAGGTAAAACCGCCGCCGTCGCTTTTGAAAATTCTAGCCGTCGCAAAGTGATTCGTTCCCGTATAAAGAGTGGGCAAAATTAAAGGAGTTATCATAGAGTTATAAAATTTAGCACACAGTTTTATATTGGCCTAAATAAGACAAACATTAAGTTTGAAGTATATCGGAACTGTTTGGGAGAATATACAATCAT
This sequence comes from Gymnocheta viridis, assembly GCA_956483585.1. Classification (NCBI taxonomy): domain Eukaryota; kingdom Metazoa; phylum Arthropoda; class Insecta; order Diptera; family Tachinidae; genus Gymnocheta; species Gymnocheta viridis. The sequence continues at coordinate 94,747,666 of OY101440.1, read as the reverse complement.
TTTAAAATTTTCGTTTTGCGGTGGAAAGAAAAGAAAGAAAAAACTTTGTTATAATTTTTTTTTTATTTTCTTCATTTATTTACTCTAGAGCCCTGCTTAAGTAATAGCAAAAGAAAAAAGTCAACCATATTAAGTAACAATCGAAAACGCGCATGTTTAAATTAAGGTTTTCTGTGGTGCTTTTGCTGAGCCAAAGCGAACTTTTAAGCCAACCAAATTGCAAAATGTATATATGAATGAATGAAATATGTGTTTTATTGAAAAGTAATATAACATATTATAAAAATAATGTTAACAGCTTTTTAAACTAAATCATGGTAAGACGACATAACTTGAAATGTTGTGTGTCTAATTGGCAAAATATAATATATAAATTATAAACTACTTATTTAAAGAATTACGATTGAAATACATTTAATTAAATTAAGATATAATGATATCCCTAAATTTGAAAAAATAGAATAAATATTTGTAAAGACGCATGTAATCTTTGCCGTTTATTACTTCATACACTTCTTCAGGTGATACAAATCTTTTACCAAGAAAATTTAAACGATAAATGACAAATATAGGGCATCTGCCTATCAAATGATTAGTCTTTTCCTGTTCATTATAGTTACAGAGTGTGCAAATATTAACATTGCTTCCACTAAAAGCACGAGCATTTAATTAAGAGGAACACCTCTAGCTTTTAATATCAAGCTAACGACGTGCAAAAGTATGCGCGAATATCATATTGAAGTGCGGGGTACATATCATGAAATCTAGAGTCTCTGGCACTTAAAACAAATTTTTTGTATTCAGTGATCCTTAAAAATTTAAGAATACGAGTGTGAAAGAAATTAGTATCCGCATTTATACTAAGTTCAATACATAATGATCTCCAATGAGGAAGGAAAATGTGTACATTAATATTTTTTTTCTTTGATTTTATTTATTTTCCAAACCTATTTAAGTATTATCAAAGGGAAAAATTTGTCCAAATTATCATCTCTTTTTTGCAAATAAAATACAAATTTTCTTATCGAAGGCAATATAAAACTGTGTGTCAAATTTCGGAACTGTAGGATAACTCCTCTAATTTTGCCCACTTTCGAATCACTGTGCATCGCCCAATACATCGATTTTTTACGGCTGTTCAATGTAGTTAGACTTTGTAAAATGCTTTGTTTATTTTATTTTATGTGTGTGTATAAAAATGTTCTTTTAAAAATCTTGTTGATAGCGGGCGGCTTGTAGTCAAATATTTTGCCTCGCCGCCGCAAAAATCTTTTCATCAGCTTGTTTCTCAGCTAAAGCGAATTTGACATTTTGAAATGTAAGTAAACAACTACACATGCGCTAATTAAAATTTCCAATAGAAAAATTAAAATAAAAACCTTTAAAAATATTTGTTAATTCAAAATAAAATTTTATATTGTCAAAAAAGATATAATTTGACACAGCAGCAACATGATTTTCTTTCCTCACAAGTAAATATTTGTTTACCATAGTACTTTTCTACCGTGTGTCACACGCTCTAAACAGAAAATATAGTGGTGGAAGAAAATGATGTTATCACTACTGAAACCGCAAATATAAAATCGCACGTTGATTCGTATGCAAGCTTTGGAAGCGGAGATAAAATGTTTATCCGTTTCAGTAATCTTTATGAACTTAGGCATCGATTAGTTAGTACAGTAGTTTTTCGATTTAACGAACCTTATTGATATCAGGCTTGTTCGTTAAAGTAAATTGTTCGTTATATCCAGTACTGAATTAAAAATGAATAGTATCGTCTATTTTATTCAAAACTCTCTATGTACAGTATTTTTTTAATATTGTATTAAAATTATAGTAATTTAAAATAAATATTTCCTGAAAAATATGTATACAGAACATGAAAAATTCTTTTAGTCAGAGTGAAAAAACATGAAAAATTGTTTAAGCAGAGTCTGGTTTCTTGGAATGGATGTCCAATTGAAACGCTCTCAAAAGCATTAAATTTTCGCTACTAATATTGTTTTGCTAAGCACATTTATTAAAAACGTCTAAGTGCTTAATGATATCTTCGTGTTTTATTTTGGGATCTCGAATTTCTGTTTCATCAAGCTGTTCAGCATTTTCAAATTTTCATCATCGGATAAAGGTTTATTTTCAATGCATCTATTCAAATCATCAGCTGGTATAGTTTACATTTGTTCGTTGAAGTGAGTACAAAATAAAATATTTGTTTATAATATAAGGTACTCGGTGGAAAATATTTGGGTGTTCGTTAGATACGATGTTCATTAAATCGAATGTTCGTTAAATCGGAAAACTACTGTATAAGTTTTTGCATATTTTACTTTTTGCAGCAATTTTTTTCATATTTTATAATATGATAATTTTTTTTTCGAATATGCTTACAAATATTTTCACAACAGTGGCAATAAAGTTGTTTTTAATTCTGATTAATGGCTTTTTCATTTGGTATATCTATCAGTGGAAACTGGAGATGGGATTCTGAATACCTTTTTTTATGCGCACGATAAAAAAGTTTTACTTATGCACGAGCTTATACTTCTGGTTCACGTTCATGCATTCTCACTTAAGTAGAAAAATGTGTTACTCACAATCACGAGATAGAAAACTAAAAAATTACTAAAAAAAAATTACTTTTGAATAGTAAATTTTAATTACAAAGATTTTGCAAATACAATTGAGATGCAAAGCACATATTAAAAATAAAATTAAAAAAATTGTAGTAAAAACAAAACAATTAAGCGAAAAATCTACTCATGCACGCCCACTCACGCTCAATTTTCTTATACTCACGGATCACGGGATTGAAAAAAAAATTAATTACGATCATGCATTATCAAGCATGATTGACGCTATCGCATGAGTGGTGCCCATCACTAGTTGAAACGTATTGCTACGTTCTCGCCTTCTACATCTCATTTTCAATCTTCATTTGCATAAACCTAAACAATCTTACAATATGATGTTGAGGACGTGTTTAAATATCTTACTGTACTATCAGCAGAAGTTGATAGAACATTTTAATTTATTAAATTTATTAAGATGCAATAGACAAGATTTTAGTGTAAAAATCTTAGTCAATGTTTTACTATCAAAAAAAGTTACCAATAAAAATATAGTTTTATTTTATCAAAAACTTTTTATTCTCATATCGAAATCTTCTCTTATGTATCGTCTTTTCTTGTTATTTTATTAATTTATTTTATTTTTGTAATATTTCATTTTTATGCACTGTTGTGAAAACTAAAAGTAGGTGGAAAACGAACATTTTCATCACAAGTTCATACTTTAAACCATTTCATCTTTAAGAGAAACTAAGTAATTAATACACAAAACGTCATTAGTCATAGAATAAAAATCCTTGTCGATGAAATAAGGAAATTCTAAGATTAGTGAGACATAAATGTATATACATACATATTTAAAATTTAAGAACTTATTTATCATTTTCACAATCATTACTCTTCTCCTTATTAATAAATATTCAATAGAAATCTCTATGAATATTTTACTCACGCAGATGTTTTCACTGTCGCACATAAAGAGAATCGACAATACTGTGTTATTCTGAATATATTTTGTTTCAAAGATTTAAAAACTTTTGTTTGTTGAGGGTTTTTAGCTAGTCTATATACATGCATTTCATTGGTGCTAAAGCCAAAAAACCCTCAACAAACAAAAGTTTTTAAATCTTTGAAAAAAGATATCGAGGCAATCTCGATTAATATAAATTTCATAATTATATTTTGTTTCGTTTAAATTTTTTCATATGAAAAGTATTTTGACTTTTTTGTTAATATGGTAATAACAAAAAATCTTTTCATTTCATCGTATGTAATAAATATTTGTCTTCACTTTTTACAGATTGTTAAAAATAAAAATTTACGAAAATTTGAAATCTGCCAGTTCTTATGTGTTCCGTGGCTGCATAATTGAGATAAAATAAAACAGTACACAATGCTGCTGACATTGTTTTTATATGGAGTGGAAAAGTTTCAATTGCAGTGATCAAGAGCATGCAAGAGAGCTTTATATTTTAACAAGTGGAAAACAAAAGTAAATAATTGCAAAATGCAGGATATTATATTTCATTTTAATATTCGGATTCCTACAAAAATTTATGTCAAAGCAATAAAATGCGGTCGTCTTCTTTTCTCTTTCGTTGTCTAAGCACAAGTTTAAAAATAATATATTGTTGTATAATATGTGTATTCGACCGATACTGCTTGGTTTTACAAAACTTTGAAATTTTACATAAAAAAGTTTCAAGATATTCAAAACAAAAGTTTAAAAATAATTCATAATCGTTTCTTAAGATTCTCACTAACTTACTTAACAATAGATTTAAATACAAAAAGATAAACGCGTTTTCCAATGCTCTTACGGTGTCATTTAATGAAAAATGCAGATTGTCCAATTTTGAAACGATGAGATATTTACTGAACACTCACTGTGAATATTTTGTTTAACATAATTTCTAAAGTCTGTGACAAACTTTCCTCAAGACAGTGTTTCCTTATTCAAATAAGTGAACATGTTGCGCATTCAATATAAACGTAACGTATTTTTATGCTGTATGATTATGCAGGGTGTCCGTCGGGAAGGTACACTACTTTTTTTGTTTATAATTTTTGATTAATTGAAAGAGAATGTGTTATTTAATGTCGGCAATTATGTATGGAATACAACATCAGATTAATGTCCGCCTCTGTCAGCCTCACAAATGCGAGCCCATTTGAAGACATTTTTTATTACATTCTCACACATTTCAAGCGGTATTTCATTAATTTCATCACGAATATTTTGCTTGAGTTGCTCAAGCGTTTCTGGTTTGTTTGCATAAACCTTGCTCTTCAGATATCCACACAAAAAGAATTCCGGAGCAGCCAAATCAGGCGACTGTGGAGGCCAATCAACATCACCATTTCTTGAAATAACTTGTTGTGGATTCCTCCTGGCTAAATTGCACACCCGACTGTCACTTTTAATAGATGCAAAAGTGCCTGATGATAATTTGAGAGTTTTCCATTGCCCAGAACCGACCATTCTGTTTATTCACAAATCCATTCAAATGAAAATGTGCCCCAACACTCATTATGATTTTTTGCATGAAATTCGGGGTTGTCATGGGTGAGCTGTAACATCCCATTGCCATATGTACGGCGGCGTAAATGGTCTTGTGGAAGAAGCTCTTGTGTCAACTGAATCTTAAATGAAAACGAATGCAAATTCTTGTTCAAAATTGTGGCCAAAGTTGTTCTTTGAAGACCAAGCTGTTGCGCACGGCGTCGAATTGAGGTTGATGGATTGTTTTGAACACTTTCAGTGTTCAGTTTCAGTAATGTTTTCAGCCGATTTTGCAGTACTTTGTGATCCATGCTTAGACCTATAACTTACAGACCATCTTTCTTCGAAATCATTCACTACACGATAAATAGTGCATTTTGTTGGGACGTTGTTTCTCCCAAAAATTTCACGTAACTTTCTTATCGTTACAGTAATCGATGATTGATTTTCATAAAATGTTTCAACGATTAAAACACTTTGGTTTATCGCATATTTTTCTATAATAAATTTGCCACGTGTCTACTTTAAGACTGCCATATATGAACTAATGTTTGCCAAAATGGCGGCAAAACAAAGTAGTATACCTTCCCGGCGGGCACCCTGTATTTGTAAAAAAAGTGTTGAACAGGCAATATTTTGTTTGCTTCCTTCACATTGCATTCTGAAATGAAAATATTGCATTTATTTTGGCATCAGTCATAAAAAATACAAGAAAATAATTTAACATGTTTGCAATCTATTATTCAAAAATAAGCAAATCAGCTAAAAATTAATATTCATATGAGTTTTACAAAATTAAGTGCATTTAATCTAATTACAATTATAAGTAATTCTTAACAATATACAAATTTTATTTTTTTATATTTACATAATTACAATGATTAGTGTATGAATTTATATGTTTATATTCTTAAAAAAAACTCCAGGATATCAAGCCTATTTTGCCTGTATACTATATCCTCGCTATCATCTTGTTAAGGTGTGGCTGTGGCTGTTTAGTCATTCAAAGTACCCCGACCTGTAATATATAAACCTGTGGACCTCCATAGAAATATTCAATGTAATAATTTTAAATAAAAGGACTTTATTTTTTAAGTTACGTTTAGATTCTTGTTTCAGAATCTAAGATTCGATAATTTATTGTTAATTCAATAAAGATTAAACGAATAAAATATTTCAAATCAGGCAGCAATATTTCCAGGATTCCTAACGAAAGTGTCGCTCAAAGTCAGAATCATTATTGCTTCTAGTGAGAAAAAAACTAAAGGGTAAGGTTTCCTGATGACCTGTTTTAGCAACAGTGAAATGCGCATAGGAACTCACTATACCCCTCCATAATCTAAAATACAATGATTTTTAAATAATTTTTGGGACAATTAGTGCATATATAAAGTGCATCTAGAACACTAATTGAAGAAATTTAAAAAAATTCCCATAAACTATCACAAAACGTAAACTTATTTAGAATTTTATAAAAAAAAGAATTCGTTCCTGAGTTCATTTCTTTACAATATTCTTAATATAATAAATGCTGCTTTAAAAATTTATCCTCATGCTACTAAAATTCAAATTCAATAATGGGGACAGATTGCAATTTCAACTAAAATTCATTGTTCAATTGCTGTTCACTTAATAAAATTATTTGTTTTTATCATTAAATTGCAACAGGAAAATTCTAAGAGTGACCCCCCATGTTTCATTTGAAGCGCCATGACAACATGACACTGGATGGCCCGCGTACTACAAATATTTACGGCTATTAAAGTTCGTATTTTTTTAGCCAAATGGTGGAATTTATAAAGTAAACATATTTCTCAAATTGCTTGTAATTGAATAAAGAAATTAATTAATTGAAATTACTTTACAAAACTATTAAAAAATTATATTTTTTGTCAACATATTTTATTAAAAAACTTCTTCAAGCTTAAGATCAACAGATAACAATACTCATATAACAAAATTTATCACATTCTCTAAGGAAAACTTCTGCAGGGATAATTAATTAATATTTTCAATTGTTTAGTTTTAAAAAAGCAATAAAAAAACATAATAAAATTGAGAATAAGTGTTTTTTATTGTTTCTTTTTTTCATAGTAAGTGTCCCTAAAGAAGGTTTCCATAGAGAAAGTGAAATGTCTTATTAATAAAGTTGTTATATTGTTATCTTGAGCTTGAGGTTGAAGAATTTTTTTAAATAAAATATTAATAAAAAGGTTCTAAAATCAGAATAATTTTCAAAATATGTAGAATAAAATGTCTTATTCTTGCTTGGCCTTTAAATAGCTTTAGTTGTTTCCATTATAAATATGTATAAATAAATATGAATGATATTGATAATATCTGCTTTATTGGAAATTTTCTTGGATATTTAATATCGCTATAAGTTTGTAAGATTCAACACACACTACTGCTAATAATTTTCCATTTTCTTTGCAACTATCAAAGTATTGTTTGTTTATATAAAATAAAAAATATATATTTTATTTTTAAAGGAACTGAGAGAGAACTGTCAGTAAATACCAGCACTTTATCGTTACAAATGTAAAATGTTTATGTAGAATAAAAAGAAAAATACAAGAAGATGAAATACAACACCAAGACACCAAAACGACAACAAAAAAATGTTCTAGAAATAATGGACAAAAATAGAAAATAAAAAAATAAATAAGATAATATTGACTTAATCAGGACTAAGAATAGAAAATCTTTTTTTAGATTTGATGATGAGATAAATTATGTTCAAAAGATAAATACAAAATTACTGTTAATGACAGATGATAATATTTTGAATATATTTGGTTTTTAAATTGCGAATATGAATGGCGCTACAGACTTAGTACCACATGAACTATCTCCCCAAAGCATAGCTATTTTAGAATAAATAAAGCCATTAGCGCATATTTAGAAATCATAACCAAAGTCGAAACTAATAAAACTGAAACTTAAAAATAGTTCACAGATAGTTGTAGATCTTATTCACAATTCATAACTAGTGTAGCAACTGCTTTCAGCTGATCTAAGAAATGCAATCCTGCATGTAGAGATAATAAAATGTCGATAATATATTGAACGATATTTAATGTAAATAATTAAAAAGCTCATGAAGATATAAAAACACATTTTTTATTCCTTAAAACATTTATCCGAATCCTAAAAAAGTAATTTTTTGTTATTTTAATTTGGAATGAATTTCCGTCATCCCACGTCAAATTTGGTTGATAAACAGACCGGTTTCGGCTATGTGCCATCTTCAGTGTTCTCTCAGTAATTTTTTGTTCATAGTTTGTACATAAATCATTCAAAATAGGGGGCTGTAAAGGTAAATTTATTCAACAGAACTTTTTTGACCAAAAACACATCTCTTGTGTATTTTTTTTGTACGGATGTTTTTTTTGCCGCAATAGAAATCAATCAGCTGCTTGAATGTTTTAGTTGGTTATCATTTAGTTAAAGCTTCACCCATAAGTCATGTCTTATTGACACACGTCATGTCTTATTGACATGATTGCTACTTTGTTGGCGAGATAGACGAGGGGACAAGAAATGAGTACTCAGATGCATGTATTGCAATGACGTTTTGTTTTCTCATGCGTAATATCAAACATGAAGGTATTCGCAAGTAAATGTCGTCAACATGGCATCACTCGTGTGAACAACAATGAAAGTTCAAAGAAGGAAAATTAAGAATCATGTCAATAAGACATGACGCGTCTAAACGCAGACTAACTATATGCAAACTTTTCGGACTCAAAATAGCCAAATGTGTTTTAACTTAAATATGTACTTAAAATAGTTAACATTTAGTGGTAATTTCTGAATATGCGACATTGTTTCCAAGCAAGAGGTTGGCACATATTCAAAAAGTACACTGTAAAAAATTCATAAATTGAAAGTTTAGCTGAAATAGGACTTATCATTGAAAAAGTATACTTAAATATTATAGGTATAGGGTCTTCATTGTGATATGTAAAGATCAGGTATTTTAAAAGAAATCATAGGATGTTAATTTAATTGTACAGAGGACGGTATTTCATGATATCATCGGATATTTATTAGATTGTATAGAGAATGGTGTACCATATTCTTTTCATGAAAGTTTCCATCACCAAATTATCGTAATGATTTCCATCTTTGAGGTCTTTAATCGAATGCGGGACATTGGCATAGACCTTATCTTTCAACTAGTCCCAAAGAAAAAAGTTTAAAAGTGTTAAATCACAAGATCCCGATGGTCAATTATGATCGCCTCTTCGAGAAATCGCATAGTCAAGTAATTTTTTACGCAAAGATGGAAGGTATCTATTATTGTATTGCACGTAGCGTAGTTTAGTTTAGAAAATAAATGTCGTTCACATCAATATCTTCCGAATCCGGCCATATAAAATGTAGAATTCGAAAGATAGCCAAGAAATGGATAATCCCAGGTTTTCCTCATCGAATGGGGCCAACACTGCAATATTTTCAGTTGTTTGAGTTCGATTATGTACGCTTTAGCTCTGTGAACTGTGAGCGCGAAATTTTCCCAATTTTTTCAGTGAATTCTAATCAAATCAGTGAATTGTTCCATTTTTAACGCACAAACTGATCCAACAGCTCATATTTTTCACAAATGTTAACCGATAAGGTTTTTCACAATGTTCTAAAAATGCTTTTGTTTTGCGAACTGCGACCTATAAGTTATCACCATTTTACTAGTGAATTTTAATAATTTTAATACTTTGTTGAAATTTATATCATTCCATTTTTAATTATGGCGTAGTTTTTACTCGTAGTTAAGTCGTGAAAACTATTAAAATGGCAGGCTATTGAAAATCCAACGTTATATTGGAAAACTATTACAAAATTTTATTTTTTGTCAACATATTTTATTAAAAAACTTCTTCAAGCTTAAGATCAACAAATAACAATACTCATATAACAAATTTATCACATTCTCTAAGAAAAACTTTATATTGGAACACCCCATATTATAATTTATACTTATTACACAACGTAGTGTCCTAACCACTAGACGATTACGATCACTAGATGAACTCACGCCTCTGACGATTCTGATATAGACTTCTGCCAGGCAAAAAGTAATCAACATTGCGGGAAAACGCACAGACAGGGACCGTCTAATTAGTCAATATGGTAGAAATCATCCCTGGCAAGACAATTTCCCCTATTTGCGCAGCCCTCTGATGTGATGAACAAAGTGCAGAAGTTTGATAAAAGGCAATGGGGGGGTATTGTCACCCCGAAATTCACGGTTCTGAAATAACGAAGACATTAGGCAAAATAATCCATGACTGGGAAGGTCTATATAATGTTGTGCATTTCTGATGCGAAGACATATTCCACATACTTAAGTCTGTGGTTGTCAGTCTAATATTTATTAGGCAATTTTGAGCACTTGCGGACAACACGTATGATTATTTGGAAAAACGTACGTCAACCTGCCTTAACAGAAAAGAATTTGTATTTTTGGTTAAGACAGCAATCATGTCGCTAATTCTGGCTGGACTTTAATATTACACTGGTTATTAATTAATATTTCATACTGAAGACGCAATTATTAAATTAGTAAAGAAAGCATTCAATTATAATTTTTATAATATTGCGAAAATCCATAAAATCAATAATATTTATAGCTCAAACTAAAAAAAAATAAAAATAGTAACATAACACATTTTATTACATACATATTTACAAAATAGAAAAATTCATCCATACTCTTAAGTTATGTACATATTTCTTTTACTTTTGGCCCTTTTTGTCCTCAAGATGTGTCTTTTTCTACATCAAGTATTATTTTTCACTTAAAATATTATTTTCTTCTTTACATTTTCAATCTTCAACGCTACTAGTGTTTTTAACAAAGGCGACATCGAGTGCAAAATTGAAACTGAATAAAAAAATGTATGATGGCATCCTATGTAAATATGTATAATATAGAATATATCTAAGGAAAATGTCAAATTATTTTATATTTTTCTTTATTCTTTGAATTTCTTGTGATGCAAAATAACGTGATGACCAAATAATAATAATCAGTTATACTTTATACATCTTTACGTGCATTAATAAATAATTTAATTTATTTGTAAATATTACATTGAATACATTTAAAAAGTAATTTTTGAATAATGTTTGTAATTGAAAAATAAAGTTTTCTATTTCCCATCTTCATACCATTTTTCGCCATTCCCAAACGGATAAAATTTCGATCCATAACTCCTGAGGACATTTTTTTAAAAAAGAATTGGCTTTTTTAAATGCTTACGGGTAAATGAACTGCAACTTATTTCATGATACGAGTGGCATATATTATACGATTTTGGATTATTCTGCTTGGAGATGCCAATTACAATTTTTTTTTAATTTTTTTTTTTTAATTTCAGATTAGATTTTTTAACACGTCTACAACTAAAGCTCTATAAATGAAGAAATCATTTCTAAAAGTGGTACTTCTAAGCTTAGTATCCTGTGTAACACCTTTTTTTGTCCTCTAAGTTTTGTACATCATCTTCATTCCTTTCCATTTCATTTACTGAATAACCTGACGCTGCACACCTGCGCATAATTTTTTACGACTTTCCCACAGTCAAAGTTTACTTTGCAAAGTTTAATTTAGCTGAGAGAAAGACGGAATAAAAAAATATTCGTCTCTGAATGTCTTCCAGCTAAATTAAAACTTCGCAAAGTAAACTTTGACAATGGATAAGCCGTCTTTGCCATGTCTAATTATTGTTTTGTGTGTTTCTATTTAAACGTTAAAAATAAAGTATTTTTAAAACCTACCATTTTGAAATTTATTAAGTATTGTGATGTGGGTAAACTAGTCAATCCCTGCAGATAATGCGACTAGTCCAAACACGCATGTAAAATATACTCTATAAAGAACTAGGAAGAGTCCAAAAGAAACCCAAATGTATGTAGAAAACATGTTCTATTTAACATTACGATGTCCTAGGGCTGGACCGTATGGCCCAGACGTGCATTACATCGGACTAACCAAAAAACTATTCTAAGTCATTAAAAATGGACCACGCAGAAGTACTTTGTGTGGTACGAGTACTGTCGTGAAAGCACAAACATTTGTCGTATAGTAATAAGGTCTTGTTTGAAAATGACATAGTCCATGACTGCTTTACATAAGACTATCCTGTAACTAGTCCGTTTCAGCTATAATGGACCACGTAGTCCAATATTATCTGCAGGGATATAGATGTTTCTTGTTTGGGCTTCTGCCAACTCATGAGTAGATTTCTTACGATGTTTGTGAATATGAAAAATATCAAAATTTGTGGTGTCCGGCTCAGATCACATACAACTTGCAATTAATCGAACACAAAATAAAGGACACAGTGGAGAAACATACTATTTTTCATTCCACACCCAAAACTTATGATTAAATGCTTAATTTAGATAACTAGTAATAATGTCATCTTCTCCATGCTTATACAAGTACTAACACATATTTACTCGTATTTGAGAAAGATGTTCTAGTAAAATCCATCAAATTGTAAGCTCTTTGCTTTATTCTTAAACAAACATTTTTAAGAAATTTAAGTTTTCTCATCTCAAATGTCATAAGAATTGTAAAAGTAAAGTAAATTGTTCTTAATATGTAATTGCACTTATTTGTTTTAAATTTTTTTTTAAAGAACTCTTAAGGTAGTAAGAAAAACACACCTGGAGCTCGAAGAGAATTATCTATTTATACAACTATAAAGTTCTGAAAACTGTTCAGAGTTTTGCTTAACTCCATATTATAAGATTATAGGAACGAAAAATTTTGTCAAGATTATTTAGAAATAACTAAAATCGTACTTTATTGTCTTAAAAACATGAATACTGTAATGAAGAAAGTGCACTTAGCTGATGAAAATTTTGTTTGAAAAATAAATATTATTTGTACAGATGATGTGCACTTTGCTTTCCTAATGCAGGGTTTTTATAGGTACTTATATAAATATTTTTTTTAATACATATCACTGTTTATTTGCCTAAATGGTGCCATAACTCGACTAGAAAGAAAATTGTTAAGTGCTTTTCCCACAATCCATTGAGCAAAATCAATATCTCAGCTTTTTGAGTTATTGTAAAAATTGCAGTTTAATGTAATTAATACATTTAGGCAAATTTACCAACTACGTTCAGCAGCAAACAGTCCAGTAAAATAACACAACTAGCAGCTAATTATAATTGCAGCTTGTAATTGGTGCTTTTTTATGGGAATCTTTCAGATTTTAGTGTTAAATTTTTTATTCGCACTTTTTCCCAAAATTAATATTTTACTTATTCAGTAAAACATTAACCATTTTGTTAAAAACAAATTGCAATTGATTATTGAGGGGTATAGCTTGTTCCTATGCTGTTAAACAGTTCCATCTATGTAATAAGAAATTAAGTTTCTTAAGGTTGGGGTTATTAAGGTAATCGAATTCTTATTTATAAAAGAATGAGCGAATTTTGAAGTTAAAACACCAAAAATATATATTATTAGAAAATGATTCTTTTCAAAGCAATTTCTATTTATATATAAAAAATTCCAATTCCGATTTGGGTAACATTTAGTGAAGATGTTGGTCTCCAAGCTCGAGAAACAATTTTTTTCTAGTCCCCAGTCTAGAGAAACAAGTATTTCTTATGGTTTTTAAAACTGTGACATTCCAATAGTTTAAGAAGTGGTTAGAGGTTTATTTAAAAGGTTTATAACCAGGATGAGATTTGAATTCAATCAGACTCTATCGGATAATAGAAAATTTTTTAAATACTTTCTTATGATTCGCACAGATATAAAAATCTATGTTGACTACTTCCGGGCTAAATATGCAAAAGTTTACGCTGCCAAAAGACATTTGCGTCCGAGTACTTACACATTTTTTTTCAAACATCATTAATATTTAAATTAAAATTAAAAGAAAAAAAACGTTTTACAAAAAAATATGTACTTCTCTGCTTTATTGATAAAATTTAATTATAAATGAAGCTTTGTCTGTTTATTCTGTAGTTCCATTTTCTTACCGGCTTTATTTTAGAATCCCAAGCAAACCGTTTAGCTTCGACATTTTTGATTTAGTTTTTTAACAAAACTCAAATAAAATCATTTAATCTGGCATCTGCAAGGTGATCGGCTCATTTCTAACAATAAAATCGGTATTATTGGATTCTATTTCTTATAAACTTTTTAAAGTTAATAATTTTAATAATTTTCGGGGCATTAATTTATGACAAAATTCATAATGAAACTCTTTTGCACTGCATATCTACAAGATTATTCATAAAAGTTTTTCTTATTTATCAATAGGTAATATATAACTAGAAAAAAATTTACTTATACATAAAAGTTTTATTTAATGAAACAACAAAACGCTAGAAGAAACAATAGATTTTAGTAAAATTTACATTATCGAATTGCAAAGATTTCTTTGTAGGTTTAGTTTGGTACTTTATTCCTTTGTAAATATTTTATAAGACTATTTCAAAATGATTTGTTTATGTCAAATTTATAATTGATTTTCATGAAACGAGTAATGTCAAACTTTTTTTGTCAGTTGATAAAAAAAAATTTTAATAGACTCCTATTGGGAGCCAAATGGTTTTGTTAAAATTTCATATTTGACTTTTGAAATAAAACACCCATTATCTTAAGAATTCTTCTATATGAGCCTTCACAGATGAGAAAAAGTTTTAAGGGCACAACTTATATTCTGTTCATAACACACGGTATAATCATTCCTCTATCGTGAAATGTATTCGTATACACAGCTTTCTTTATATTAGTGTATTTTGTATTCATTTGACATGTGTTTTTTTAAATTGTGTATGAATTGGTTTTGTTCTGCTAATGCGGAGTTGTAGTCGGTTGAAACTTTACGCCAACAAAAAACCATTATCTTCGACTGGCTCACCCATGGTAGAATAATACAAGTAGCGAACGATAACGGACTTTTTTGGGCTCGAAGCTGTCAAAATTTGTTTATGTACTAAAAAAGCACACTTGAACATGAGATCCAAATGCAAATATGAAAAGGAAATGAAACAAAATTCTTTACAGAAGAGAAAAAGCAACCAAACACATGTGAATATAAAATTTTTTGCCATTTTTCTTTTGTGCTTTTTGACAGCTTCGACCCTAAAAGCAGTGTTGTTGTAGCTTCGACACTACCTGTATTATTCTACCATGGTCACCTTTAAGCATGTTATCCCGGCACAATTCTTCTCGTGTGTAAATGCTTTGTGACACTCTTTTAGGATCAATATATTTTCATAGAGAAAATTTAAAGCTTCTTAATAATATATAACCGAGAGCTCTTGTTTTTCATATACGTATACTATTCGAGCTTCAAATTACATATTTTTAATGGAAAATTAAAAAAGTTTTCGCTTGTTGCTAAAAAAGAAATTTTTGTGTTTTGCTCCGAGTACGCCGAAAACGACAGAAAGCGAAACTTATGTTCGAAATAGTATTGATTGGAATATATTTATATCTTAAAGCGCATAAAATTATGATAGATTATGCGATTTGTTCTATAAAAACTAGTTTATCCAGTTGCCGACTCAATTGACTGCATTCTAGAAATTAATATTAAACATAAATACAAACGATTAAATACAGAAAAAAAATATTCTAAATAAACAATTTAAATCTCTGTCTCATTTTTATGCAAAATCAAATTGGACAAACACACATGCACACTTTGTTTATTTTTCAAGTTGAAGTTGATACATGCATGTGTAATAAGTGTGCATGTGTTAGCAGCAACTTTAAACGATTATAGCTCCCCAAATAACAAATCTATCTGAATAAAATTTAGATTGTGCATATCTATGTTAAAAGCCGTTTAAAATCATATAAATCGTTCAGAAATCAGTACAGTATTACGCACGCAAAATGGATCTAATAAAACGTGTTTGCTTATTATTAATATATAAAAATATGGAATTATTAAAATAAAATGTCTTAGCTCAAATATTGTATATATTTGAAAAGCAAAGAAAAGGTCTTATAAGAAAATGAAAAGATTTTTTCGTTTTTGACATCAGGCTTATTTTATTTAAAAACTCAGGTCAAAAATTATAAAAATTGCATTTCGCTTGCATTTGTTTTATTGCATATCGCAATTTTAAATATCAATCAACTGAGACTCGTAGAGCTAAGTTGCATACTATTGAAGATATGAACAATGACAAATAAATACATTTTTGAACTCATAACTAGAAAATGCATCGATAGCACCAAAAAACTACTCAACTTTACTTTTTAAAAATATATTTTTTTCTGTTTCCAAGAGTGCATATTTTTGAGGTCTCTGCCTCTCAACTGTACGTTAATGATTTCGAGCTTCATATAAATGTAGTCACCTTAATTGGTTCTTTTTTTGTGATTTGCGTATTCAGGCTTTTTGTTCAATATTGACAGTAGCTTAACCCGGGTTATGCATAAAATAGTTAGCTCTTAATACCTATGAATGTGAAAATCTTCCTGCAAATTATAGTTGTACATATTTTAAATTGATTATTTAAATTTATGTGCAGCTTGTGAAATACATAAAAAGCAAACAAATTTAAAATAACGTAGCGATGCGCTTCCGTTGTTGTATTTATGATTTTGTTATTGAATTTGATTTTGCTATTGTGTTACTGTTTTTATATTCATTTAAAACTATTTATTTTATATTGTTTTCTCCAATATTATTGATGTTATTAAAATATATGTAGATGTTTATGTTCATTATTTCCATGTACACACAATATTTCAATGTGGTAGTTTGTATAGCATAGATTTTTTTTATATTTTGTGAAATGCATTTCCGTTTCCGTTGAAATATGATTTTTTGTTTTTTTTCTCTTTGTAATATCCGCTTGTAGTTAAATTAATGTTTTTACTTTATACATAGTATTTCTAAAACTGATTTTTCATATTTTTATATTCAAGCATTATTTTCTTATATTTTTTTATGTAGAGTTTTTTAAATTGTAAATTGTGAAGCGTAAAATATGTAATATTTGTTGTGAACACATGACATATGACTTTTTAACATCACTATTTACCACTGTTTCTTATTTACTTTTATAAGCATCAGCAACTTACAAACCTGCAAATAAAAAAAGAGAAAATAATATTAATAGTATGCTTTACAAAAAATTGTCGGGTAAAATAATAACACTATAATGAAACAAAGTGCATATTCGGTTAAATTTTAGAAATCGTATAAGCGTTCTTTACTGTGCTTCAATGAGTGTTTTCTTAATGATTTAATTCTCATCTTCGACTTCTACTTCGACAGATTATAATACATCAAAAATTAATGACGAACAAGAAATTTCTACAACGATATTAACGCCCAATCTAAAATAAAAATCTTTTTAAATATTTTAGAAAATCGATGTTAGTGTTGCAATTAATGTTGCCAGGAGCTGGAGAAAAAACAAGCTGAATTGGCTTAGTAAAAAGTCCAGAAAAATCTAAACCGGCCGAAAAGGTAAAAAAAAACCTAAACTTGTTGGCCTGTATTCATAAAGAATAATTCATATTTGAAATGAATTTTTCATTTTTTTCATTTGTAAATTCATCTTTATTTACATCTTATACTAGTAAATAAATTTAAAATTTTTCGGAATTTTGTCTATAGATACTATAACGAATAATTCTCATAAAAGAACATGGTATTAGTTTTTGAATTATAACATTATTCAAAGGAAAATTTGAAAAAATCTTTATATGGAAAGGAAGAAGTTTAAATAGTTATTAAAAAACATTTTTCTTTTTTAAAGAACAAACACAAAACCGCAAAGCCGTTTTGGCTTGTCTGAAGAAACACCCAGGGTTAAGGCAGGAATCGAAATGCGACCCCCAGACTAATAGCCTAGTACGCCAACTACTTGTCTACGAGGGCTCCTAGGTATACAATGCCATTTGACATTTAATAATTTCTGTTTCGGAGCTTTAATTAAGCCAATTGTATGCATTCTCTTATCAGTTGATAAGGAAAATTTTGAATGGATTCAAAATATTTCTTTCGTTATGGAAAAGTTAAGTTGAATATCTCCAATTTTTGTTATATATGAGTTTAAGACATTTATTTTGAATGATTTGTTATTTCTTCAAATGTGTTTTTGCAGCACTGTACCAAATAGGACTTGCATAAGTCGAAGTTGTTCTAATCACAGTCTTGAATATTAAGTTTTTGTTCTTAAGGTTAAGTCTTGAACGTGCACTGAGAATTGGCCACAAAGCTCTGATAGTTTTCGTGGATTTCTTACAGGTTTCACCGATCTGTTTCGCAAAATTAAGTTTCTTATTGAAGCAAACACCAAGATATTTCACATCGTTTTTATTGTCAGGCTTCCATGAAATATATTTTAAGATATATTTTTCATACAATTTTTCTTTAAAATATATTTCAAACATAAATTATGAATGCTTCCGTTTGTATTTATAATTCAACGTTTTATTTGTTGTTCATACAAAATTAATAAAACATAAAAATTACTAAACTAAAATGTATTTTAAGTACACGAACAAACAAAACGATTTAAAAGTTACATATTTTTAAACACATATTAATCAATAAATAACATAAAAATCGGGTATTTCTTTTTAGTTTGATTCACTAATAGATCGAAATAAAACTGTATAATTGTATTTAGGCATGGTCCCTTTTTAAACAATTTTTTTCATAGATATGCGCAATCCTAATTTTATTTAAATCGGTTCGATATTTAGGGACCTATAAGCGTTTAAAGTTGCTACTAAAGCATGCACACTTATTACTCCTTTAAGAAACGGAGAAGCAAAAGGAATAAGGAACAACATAATGCATTCGTTGCAATTAAATTTTTATTTATTTAAAGTTTTACAAAGTAAAGAATACTGCAACTAAATAAATAATTTTTTTTAATAATTAACAAAAACACTAATTCACTATTATTTCTGCTCCCGTTCTTGAAGGTGGGCCAAGGCTATTTAATTCAACAGCGAATTGCTCCCTAGTCTCCTTGACATGTTGACCCATAGTGCCTTTTGCCTCTTCCAATATCACGATTATTTATTATGAAGTCCACCAACCGATCAATTTGCTGTTTATTAGTCATTTTTCTGAAATGAATTTCAATATAAATACTCGTAGTTATTGCGTATTTTATCTAATTGTTTTTACACACTTACGTGGTTTTCTGCATTTTTTTAGTGCTGGCAGGCAAAAAAACAACTGATAAATAGAAGTTGTTACACTTTGGCAGCTTATACAATTAAACTTAGATTGGTTGTAAATCATAATACAACAACCTAACGAATACAACTAAATGAACAGATGACTGAAAGTTGAGTTGAGTTGTAAACCATAATAAGAATTTCACAACTAAAACTCAACTATTAATTTAGTTGTGAATCATAATACGGGCATGAATCTCTAATATTCAATGTTTGAGCCATAATATCGTAAAATTATTTGATCGCAGTAACTTTCATGTTGTAAAAGTACTGCTTGTAAATATTGAAAAAATTTTTACAATATAAAAATAATCTGATTTCACATGTTGTTGAACCATATGTAGATAATCGGCAATCTTGTGGAATCTGATTACCAGGACAAGTTTAAGAACGTATGCAAAATATTACCAAACAGTACAGAAATATTAAAAAATTAATATTGAATACAAATTTATTTAATAAAAATGCTGAATGTGCTTTATGTGCTTTTTTTTATATTTTAAAAAAGGAATTGTCTTCTATTATCATACAGAAAATAAAAACGATTTTGATATAAGTGCGTTTTTAACTCAAACGACTGAAAAACAATAATTTTTCTGCCGATTTTCAAAAATTTTCTTTTGAAAAAGAACATCATTGTTATTTCTTACTCTTTTACTTTATGAATACCGATATTTCACTACGTTTGCTACAATCAAAAAAAAATCAATCCGCCATTCGTAGTTAAATCAATCCCAAGCGGTGTCAAAATCAAGTACAAAAAGATTGATTTTAGTACAGACAATTTATTAAGTGCTCAATTTAATATTTAGTTGATTAAAGATTTTTCCCCTGATTAAAGAATTTTGTACTCATTTTAAGAAACTCTAGGATTGGTTATCTAAAGGAATTCCGTTTTCGGCATAACTAAAAAACATTTTATTGTTATTTGTAGTCTAAGTTTTGAGTATGACTCGTACTTAAAATAATTAGAAAATGGTTCAATTTGGTATGGTGTTTTTCTTTCTGTGTATTAAAAAATAATAACCGAAGTGATCTAGAAAAACTGAAGCAATTTTTGTACTCTATGAACTCTACCAAAGCAGAGAATTCCTGCATATATTTTTTTATATATATAAACGTACTACGCAAAACTTTTTATGAATAATTATAACAATATTAGTTTACAAAATGTAAGTCTGCCTATGACGGATATACAAAGTAAACAGTACAGTTTATAGAAAAGATTAAGTAAATAAATAAAGCAAGCCTATAATTTCTATATAATATGTATACTATTCATTAAATACTTTATTTCATTATTAGCTTTAGTAAATTACAAAAAAAGATATATAAAAAGACAGCAGCATAAACAATTAATACGGTATAAATTATTACTTTTTAAAGCACTCTATTCGCCCACAAATAACAACGAAAGCACCGCAGCACACTTCACCTAATTATTTAATTT
This sequence comes from Gymnocheta viridis, assembly GCA_956483585.1. Taxonomy (NCBI): domain Eukaryota; kingdom Metazoa; phylum Arthropoda; class Insecta; order Diptera; family Tachinidae; genus Gymnocheta; species Gymnocheta viridis. The sequence continues at coordinate 94,726,943 of OY101440.1, read as the reverse complement.
ATTAGTACGACATATATTATTATTATTATTATTCTTAACGTCGATTAACTTAATTTTGTTTTACGTTTTTTTAGTCTTTTGGAGTATGGATTTAAATAGTATATTTATATTTTTCGTTTCGTTTGTAGTTCCTACAGCAATTATTTGGAAGATCAGGATCGCTACAGAACTACAGTTGGCTTAGCGTTGCGTACCAGGGTGGATGTCGTTTAAAAGGTTTCTCATAAAGCAACCTCTCGAATATTTTAGTAGGGTAGGCAGCCGTGATCAAGCACAGCTCACGTGAGCTCATCAATTAGTTTCCGTTATGTTGCCATGTTGCCCCGTCTCCCAAGCGTCCTATATTATCTGTAACTGGCTGCTGATATTTTCACACAGCCACCCGGTTGATTCAATAAAGGAGTGGATCTTGCTTAAATCAACATCAGAGAGACAAGTTTTGTCCCTAAGGGTTTTTTGACCGAATAGTTTAAGTCTTAGATTTAAGAATGCCGAACAATGACAGAGAAGATGTTCCGTAGACTCTTCCTGTTCTTCGTCGCCGCGGCTTCTACATAGGTCATTGTAATTGAACCCTAACCTTTGTGCGTTTCCGCCAATAGGCCAGTGGCCAGTTACGACCGCGATTAGGTTTCTGAGATGATGTCTGGAAAGCAGTAGTGCCCACCTAGTCCTTTTTTATCTATTATGTGCGAGACTTTCCTGGTTTCCCTACATTTTTAATAGTAGTTTTATCTAACCATTTCTGATTGTTAATAAGGTGAAAGTTGTGTGCAATAAGTTGCTTGCTCATTGGAAGAGAGACACCTATGTCATATATTGAATCGTTTCGATTTAAAGTGGAGCCTGCATGCACCAGCGAGTCCGGAATACAGTTTCCATGTATGTGCGTGTGTCCGGGTACTCACTTAAGGGTGACCGTTGAATGTCTCGCTATCTCCTCTAGAGATATCCGGAATTTTTGGTCAATTTTTTATCTGATGAACACATTCTCCAGGGATTTTATGGCCGCCTTACGATCAGTAATGATCTAAATATCCCTTCCAAATATTTCACAATACCGAATGTTTAGCTGCTCGGAGTATATGCAAGAACGGGCACTATTTAGTGATTTAGTCAGTGAATATTTAATTCACATTCGCGGAGGTTTGTAGGTCATCAGAGTGAACCGCGTTTCCCGATTTGCTAACAGAGAAGCCGGGATCAAAGATTGGCTCAGGTGTGGCATAATCAGCATCCATGATAGGATGATACCATTTAAAATCGTCAACATACTGTTATATTGAGCTATACTGTTAAATTCACTTGTACGGATCTTAATATAGAAGTTCATTACAATGAATTTTTAACATGGTGTTAAATGAGGACTACATACTTTTCTAGAGGTTTTTATGTTTTAATCACAAAGTTGATTTCAGTATAGAGCAGTTATGATTTTATATATTTGGAAAATACTAGTTCATCCTTCTTTGTGATATTTCTGTCATAATGGCCAAAGAAAAAAACTACTTTCGTTTTCTTATAGTATAAAGTTGGTGCTTTATATCATTTTATTATTAAAATATTTTTCAGACTTTTAATTTCTCAGTCTTATTGCCTTAAAATATAGAACACGTTTCTTTTATAATTAAAAAAAATAATGTAAACGATTTTTAATATATATTTCAATATTTCTTCTAAAAAAAGAAATAAAATTCCTAAAATTATCAAGAAAAAAAAAAATAAAGGTGGCTCAGATCGCCTCAGTTTTAATAATTTGCAAGAACTACAAAAATATGAAGAACAGTATAGTTGCTGTGTGAACATATCAATTGCTTAATATCTCTTGGTGAAGGGTTTACAAGATTCCTCATTTCGTAGTTTTTTGTATTCATAAGTCCCAAACATTTTCTATACAAATTATTGAATAATTTAGATTGTATAACTAACAAATTGTTATAAATGAATACAAAATTAGATATTCCCTTTTCAATCGATAATTAAATATTAATATTTAACAAGGAAAAATATGTTAAGCTTTCAATACTAAATAATTGTTTTATATGTAATCCCTCGAGCATTGAAATTAGTAATTTAGAACATTATTAATAAATCGTGATTTTGAGTGTTTGTAAATGATAAATTTTAAAAATAATTCCCGGTGGACACCCTGCATAACAAAATTAAATTCTTGTGAAAATTCTTAAGCTGTTTGTCGTGTTTCTTAAAATTTTATTACAACAATTTGAGCTAAAAATACAATTTTCAAGAGTTTCATCAACAATTGAAAGAATTTTTGTGCAATTCTGCTACGATAACTTGAACTTGAACTAATTAAAAAAATTTTTTAATTTAGTATTTTATACAACGAATTTCGTTAAATTATCTTAAAAATTGCGGCTTTAATCTTTAAGCGGAAACAGAAAACCGGCTAAAAATAAATTCAGCGTACTGGAATTGAACTAATTGAAGAAAAGTGAACGTGGACACGATTTTAAAATGTAATTGCACTTTATTGCATTTGCAGCATGAATTTTTTTAGTAACCCGAAAAAGTTTGCAAATGCTCCTTTCAGGTTTTTACGCAATATTTCACCAAGCTAAGGCCTTATTCTAATATAGATTTTTTAGAATTATTAATGGTATCATGTACTCATATTACGTTTTCCTTATATGGATATCATATTACCAAGTAATAACCCTGGAAAATAGGTATAAGAAAATGTTCAATAAAAATAAAAAACTACAAACACTGTAGGTACTATTAAAATTATATAATTTGAAAATCATTTTGGTTTTTATTATTTATTTGTGAATGCATCTAGACGTAAAGCCAATGAGGATTAAATGCCAACGAAAGTGCGATAATGAAAGAAATAATGATGAAATAAAATAAACCCTACTTTACGTAGACATAATATGTATCCCACATAAATAAGATTCCAAGTAGTTTTTTACATTTTTAAATAAATTTAGAAAACATATTCTCTCATCTCTTGTTCCTGTCACAAATTTTGATAATTTCATTTAAGAAAAATGTCACCATCAATTTAACAAAATTGAAAACAGTTTGAACTTTCGTTTTTTTTTTAATCTACAGAATTTCTCTTTTATATTTTAAAATGCTGTCATTTAGACATGTTTAAAAGAAATAAAACAATTTTATTTTATATAAATTTGTTTGCATAAACTTTGTATATTTATGTAAGTATGTGCTGTTTATTTGTTATGTATGTACGTAAGTATATTTGTCTGATAGCTGCATAAGTATTATTTTAATAAAAACAATACAGTTTTTCTTTATATATCACATAAATGTAGATTGTATTAACCTAAATAAAAAATTCCAAAACTTTTAAGAATATTCTTTTTTTTGAATAAAGAAAACTCCTTTGCTTTGTTTGCGAAAAGTTTTACTTTTCATTGTCGACTTTATTTGCTTTCTTTTAAGAAACCTAACGAAAGTGACACAACAGAAATAAAAAATATAAATAATATAAATAGAAAAGGTGCTTTATTATTATTATAGAAGCCAGATTAGTGAGAGAATCATCCACCGTGTTAAATAAACAGAATAACGAGGGTGTCGTCAGACAATAAATAAATGTATTTAAAAACGTTGAAGAACTTTAAGGCTAAGATACGACAAAAATTAATTAAAAACTCCCATTTTACACCGGTGCACGGTGGCTGAAAATCGTTTTTCATTGGCCAAAAGTCTTTTTTTTTTTGGCACCGATTTTTAAAATTTTTACGCCCTTTTGCAGCTAATATATCCAGATTAAGGTAGCCAAAAAATTAGGTTAAACTATTGATAAGTGTGAGCGTGGCATGCTGTCAAACTCAACGGTTTTTTTTAATTTCAGAAAAAGGTGTTTTTCTTTTGTTTTTTATAAAAAATAAATGGTTACTACTCGCAAGCTATCATCGATAATGGCCTGCGGTCTTTTTTATAATGTTGGTAGGATTATAGTCTTTAGTTTTTGTAAGTGGTCAGAGCTCTAGCGTTTAATATTAAGGGCGTTACGGAATATTTATGAAACTACTATATTTTTCTCAAATTTAAACTTTAGTAGAATAGAACTTCTAGGGAACAAAAGGGAACAAGAAATGTATACCACCCGGAGAAAGGTGAGAGTGTCCTCTTTACCGCTATATATACTTTTGCACCCGTGACGAGCCGTGTGTAGAACACTTTTTTCATTTTAATGAAATTACTCCAAAGTACTCGTATACAATGGTGTATATAATTTTCACTTTTTTGCCTAAAAGTTTATGTTTCTTACTTTAGACTACGTAAAACTAAAAAAATTAAATATAATACCTGCGGAAGGATTTAATGGCTTTGTTTGGATCAGCCAAAAATTGGTAATAAAATTATCACAAATTATCACAAAATTCTACAGTAAACATATGATCTGTTTCTAAATTTACCTGTTATCAAATGTTAGGGTCAACCAAAGTCATAAGCAATTTTATAACAATAATCGGGACATTAAACCACTAAAAATAAAAAAACAACCCAACAACAACAACAAATATTGGCGAGATACTAATCAGTTTTGTGCAATTTAAGCACTACCTACTATGAAATTAAAGATCAATGTGTGAATAACATGTATCTAAAAATGTATAAAATTACGGATTCGATAAGGGATTACTCAGTAATAAGTTAATCCTCTAGGTGTACGGGTAAAACATAACAGACGCAAATAAAAATATTCAGAAAAATATGGAGAGCTTCAGTTATAAAGAACTGACGGAAGAGTATTTTAGAAACAAAAACCAGGAAGATGTTCTTAGTTACGTTAAAATAAACTTCAATTCGTGTAGCACCGAAATGCAAGAGCAATTATCTAATTTCGTCAAAGCACTAAAAAAACGCTACAAAGAAGTTCGCTACAGTAAACAAAACTTTTATATAAAAAGTGCAAACTGGTTAGAGGGCCAACTTACTGTCGCTGCAGAAACAGCAAAGCAAGATAAGGCTGGAAGACCACGCAAATCATTGGACAACTGCAGCGATAGATCTAAGAGGCGGAAACTTAAAGATATCAACGATGCAATTGGTTGTACAAATATAAAAGAATCTTTCCTACATCAATTACGATCACAGAGCCAATTAACAAAAGTGGATATCATTGAAAAAGTTGTTAAAGCTAGTCCAGTGAGAACAAAATGGATTCTTAAAAATATACCAACTCCGAGTGATGCAATACAGTACACAAAAGAGGAGGCATTAGCATTATTTCTGGATTTGAAATTAACAAAACAGCAAAATATTAAGCTCAGACTGCGTGCGATTGAAAAAGGTTCAAATATGTATCCAGCATATCATTACATAACCGCTGCTAAAATGGACTGTTTGCCATCAAAGGACACTATTACAATCACACCAATTTCGGCAGAGGTACAACTACAATCTCTACTTGATGACACAGCCGAACGCTTGCTACAATCAATAACAGGAAATGAGTTAAAGAAATATGGAAACACAAAGTTAATTCTTTTTTGTAAATGGGGATGTGATGGTTCTTCGGGACCTTTATCATGGAGAAGATGTCATTAAATATCATTTGGTGCCACTTGGAGATCTATCAGAGGAGGCTCAGGAAAAAAGGAACAAGGATTACAGATTTTATAGAGAGCACAATACTAGAAAAATTTCACGAAATTCAACAAATGAAGATCTATTTAATATATTATTGGCAACGTCAGATCCGTTTATCTCCAGTATTCGAAATCAATGGAAAGTGGAACATCGGGATTTAGATGAAGAAGCCAAAAAACTACTAAAGAACAGAGATAGCACAGAACAAAATATGGAATATTTGCAATCAATATTTGAGTCAAATGAATAATAATTATAATTGCCTTTCATTGTTATTTAAGTACGAAAAACATAGTATTTTAGTAAAAAAAAAATGTTTTTAAAATTATCAAATTTGACAGCAAAAAATAATAAATTTTTCTCTAGTAATAGCAATATTTTTAGATAATATTATTAAAATTTTTTTTTAAGTGTAGCTATTCTTTGAGTGTAAACAAATTTGCAAATTTGTCAGCAAAAAATTTTTAATTTTTCTGTAATAGCAAAATCTCCAGTTGATTTTACTATTTTTTTCAGTGTAAAATTTTTTTTAAGTGTAACATTAAAAAAATTCCATTATTACAAAAAATATTTATAATTATTATTAATTTCCAAATATTCAATTTTTTAATAAATAAAAAAATAATAAACCCATATTTCACTCTAAAAGTTAAAAAAATTCAAAAGTTCAACTTTGACCTAGAATTCCTTAAAAAGTCCTCCATCAATTTTAATGTAATTTAAACTGAGTCAAGCTGAACTAAATATCTATCCAATAAAATAAAAATTACTTCAATATTTTGATCGGTTCAAAAGTTACAGAATTTTGGCCAATGAAAAACGATTTTCAGCCACTGTGCGGTGTAAGAAACAAACCACTACAATGATAAACTATACTAAGTTTAATCTAAGTTAAAAATCAATACAAAAACCAAACAATTTACTCTGTTGCAACCAAACTTCATACATTTTTCACCCCACGCCTTTAAGCAAACAAGTCATTAAACATAAATATTGGATTGAAAGAAAAGAGGTTGTAATGAATACAAATAAATAGGCAATGGACAAATTTTGAATGCCTTTTTCTCTTTTGTTTGTCTACTGATTTACTGCATTCTTTTATCAAATGCTAGACATTGTTAAGCTTTACTGACCCGACTATATCTTATTCAAATCGGTTCAGCATTAAAGGAATAAAAGGCTTCTAAACTTGACACCACTTGAAATGCTAACAATACACACATACGTTTACTTATTGGTAAGCATGAATCAAGAAAACAAGAATGCGCATTGCGCAGGGGTGTTACTTTTTGTGTATGATTATGTTGCGTTGTGACGTAGACATAGAATATGTGTTGTAAACGAAGACACATTTGTGTATGAAAAGCAAGCCCAAATATAAAACTTTGGTAGCCCGAGGTAGCTCTTCCACAAATAGCTTCAAGCCCAAACGCAAAAGTTTTGCTCGACTGCATTACTTTTCTGTCAATTTTGTTCAAATTGCTGCACCCGTTTAGAAGTTATTTTGTTAGCCCCGGTTCACACACTTCAACTTTTGCTGCTCAACTCGTAATTAAGCTGTAAGAAAAAAAGAGATATTTGTATTTCCTTCTCCATCTTTCTTACAGGTGAATTACGAGTTGAGCAGCAAAAGTTGAAGTATGTGAACCGGAGCTTATTTCCGATTTTTCACCAAAAATCTCTTACACTTATTACAACAAAAACTCATTTGTATTCTTTGATGACGTAGATTCACAGTAGAAAATTTTTTTGGTTGAACGTTGGCTCAGGTAGTAAGCACGTTGACTACAAACCGAAGGACCTGGGTTCAAACCCAGTGTCAGACAGAGTCATGAAATAAAAACACCACGCATTTCTCTGATGTGCATTAGTGTGCCTTTGTGTCAGTTGTTGGCGGAAGGTTTCAGTGGCGAAGGCATGGTCACTGGTCACTGAACAGTACTAACTTCAGCTGATACTAATTCCAATGTAACATCAGAGCGCCCTCCTTCGTTGGTACTGAGTAGCACAATCAACGGCGAAGTAAAATAAAATTAATAAAAAGAAGTGGCTACTAAACTAAACACAGCTTCAAACCTCGTAATGTCCTCCTCGCCACCAGAGGCGCTGCAACACTACTCTACGAATAAACGTGCAAAAAAAAAGCAGAGTTGTAAAGAACGAATGAAGCTTCACCTCCTTTCATATCTATCACTATCCCTTTCCACTAGTTCCAGCACAATGCATTGCATGTGTAGGGGTCATCCCCTGAGTGCTGGTCCAAGATAAAAAAAAAAAAAAAAAAAAAACCCAAGCAAAGCCATTAGAGAGGTAGTGTTCAAGAGTACCTACATATTATTATGAGCAGCGTTGTCAATTTTAAAATTTCAAAACGCATCAAAATGGAGCAAAAAAGCGCGATTTGAAAAAAACGCACCTAGTCGACAATACCTCTTTTATTTAAAATGGTTATTTTATGTTTATTGAATTAATTTTGCATTAAAATTATAATACTTTTGTACATATTAAAAATATAACAATACACCAGTCTCCAACAGTTAAAAGTTAAAAAAAAATAAAACATCAAAAATAGATGATAATTTTTTATTTCTTAAATTCGTAGCCCATTTCCACGAACTGTCATTCTTTTTAGCATCCATAAGTTAAGGCCGAACTTTGGCCGAGCGTGTTATGCAATCATTAGTTTTCGACTTATATGTGTTTTACTATTTTCGGTAGTTTTCTCCTTGAATTTATACATATTTTTTTTATATACAGTCGAAATTTCCTATAATGAATCTGCATGGGACCAGAAAAAGTCTTCATTATATAGAAATTTCATTATACAGAAATTGTATTTTTTGAACTTTAATTTTAATGCCTTGTTTTGTTTTTTAATATTTGAAATAGTGTTGGGAGGAATTCCAAACTGCTTAGCTATACCTTTTTTTCTACTTTTTCCTACTTCTTACTTAGTCATTTTTATTCACTGTTCAATACTTTCTAAATTGTTAGTTATGGGACTTACATTGGAATGAGAAAGCTGTGTTTTTGAAATTAATTCATAGTAGGGAGAGCTTCATTGTATAGAAGTTCACTATAGAGAAGTTCGACTGTACTTTGTAATATTATTGAAATTAAATTTATTTATTTCCGATATTTTTTGTTTACAATTTTGACACGTTTATTAATAATGTTTTCGTTGATATTTTTCAATTAAAGCAAGATTAAGTAATCTTTTAATTTTTTTATATACAAATTCGGTTTTTGGTACTGATAATGGTGATATTTTTGATTTAAAAGAGATTTCTTCATTTTAGTCCTCTTTTGTAGTTGTATTAATATTTAAAAAAAATTTAAAGACTTATTCGATTATAAGATCTGTTGCGAATTTAAGTTATTTTTACCTGGAACCAATTTTTCCCGGAACTTATTAAAATAAGCATTTGAATTTTGCTCTACTTTGTTAAATCTGTTTTGAGTTTTGGTCTTTTTAACTCACACATACTACTTACAGTCTACCAACTTCAAAACCATTTTAAAGCTTTCTACAATATTATTTGACAACTTTTCAAGTTGTGTAGTTTGATCTAAAAATTCGCACATAAAAATTATTATAGCAAGAAAAATTCTAGTTATAATACAGTCAAACCGCGATAATTCGTAACCCGTTAATTCGAAAAACTCAATAATTCGCTAAAATCCCATACATAGTCTCTTCGTTAATTCGTATTTTTTTGTAATTCAAAGTCTGAGATGACCCCTCTAAATCGTACTAACTCGTAAACAACCTCTTATAATTCGTAATAAAAACTAATATGTACGACATATGTTTTTGGAAAGAAATACAAAATCAATGTTTTTTACTAGATATTTTACTATTGCCGTTAGTTTTCTGTCTGGAATTTTTTGTGTTTCTTAAGATTAATTTGTTTCTAGATTTTTTGAAGAAGGTGACTTGGAGTCGCTTACCTTGCAAGGAGAAAATTCTGTTACTTTCGAAGAATACACAAGTGTTGACAATGATGTGGCTGTTTCAGATTCGTTAAATGATGGTGAAATCTTGTAAGAAGTTCTAACCGAAGAATGTTGATAAGAATGAAGACCTCATTACAAATAAGGAAGCCATTCAGAGCTTACGTTTCCATTTATCAAATCACAAGAGTGATGAAAAAGTCTTCCATTCTTTGATAGATATAGAAAACTCAGTGGACCAGATAGCCAAAAAAGCATAAAACAACAACAAATCACTAGATTTTTTAGAACTTAATTTTTACTTCAATTTTTTTATAGATATACATACGTATAATACGTATATTTACATATACATATGTCGAGTAACAATGTACATATGCATTAAGACCGTTTTTAAACTATGTAAATGGAATATTTTTAATTTTTAATTCTAAGAAGAGTATTATCGTTCAGGAAAAATTAATTACTTTTTTTTTGTTTATTACATATACATTGTTGAGTTTAAACAAATTGTATCATTTTTAAATTATCTGTTTTTTAGCTTAAGTCTATTAAATTCAAACCCCTGTTAATCGTTTTATTTTTAATTTTAACCTCTCTAATTCGCAAAAAACAGTCGGTCCCTTCTGTTACGAATTATCGGGATTCTACTGTAATACAAATTCATAAAAATACAAAAAAAAAAAAAAACAAAAACATAAAAATAAAAATAAAAAATTTACAAAAAGTTACATACAGAAAGAAATATTGACTTGAAATATGAACGGAATTGTGTTAAAATGTAAAATGTTAATTTAAAAATTATCTTAATAAAAAATGTTAAACTTATTATTCTATATGTCTGCGGGTAAAAAATACCAAGGAAAATTATAAATCATCTTGCTTTGGAAGATGTGAAGTTTTTTAAAGATTTATTTCACTGTATTAACTCAAACAAGAGCAGCATAAAACATGACTGAAAGAAAAGTGATTTTAAGTATAAGTTGCTTGTAATAAGAGGTTTAATTTTGATACGACACAAAAAAAGTATTTTTAAGACATTATTGCTCAGAATGTCTTCAAAAGAGTTTGATTAAAAGCAAAACGGAGGACATTGTAGCTCAGATTGTCAAGTATAACGATATTCTTAAAATTGTCGATTGGAAAAACAAGACACACATGAACCGTCGAGCTCGACGATTGTGCAAACAGGGAGTAGGCAGAATCGTTGTAGACGATTACAAAACGTTGTGATCTGAAAAAACCTCAATTTTCAAAAATCAGTAGCTTATAAATTTCGATAGTGGGTAATTAAAAAATGTATTTATTCATTTTTTATTGTATGAAAACACAGTGAATGTTAAATTATAATTTCAGAAGAAAAACAGTAGTAATCCACTTTGCTTCGACTTTGGTGAATACGAATCAAAAATGGGAACATCCAGCCTCTGGCAATTCCATGTGAAAATCATAGAATATGAACTACTTCCTATGCCAACAGTCATAAATTTATTAATTATTTTGGCCTTTTATGATGGCCTTTTTTACTGAGTGTATATTTATCATGGTATAAGGAACACAAAAATGTACATCATATTTTAAAACTTGAACTTTTAAAATACTTTTCATTCACAAAACGTTTCATTATTGCTTTAAAATTTCAAATGCTTCATTGCTCTTGTGAAAAAAATGATTACATGTCAAGCTTCACCACAGAATTTTTTGTATATAGATCGGAGAATTATGTTGTTATATCTTTAGAAAATCGGCACAAATGTGTTGTTTTTTGCGTTCACTGAGCTTGTAGTATTTCATAATAAAAACATTTTCTATGTTGTACTTCCAAACGAAATGCAAAAACAAATAATTCTTTTGTAATAAAATTTATTGACTATGATGTTACCAGCACTCGTGTTCGCATTTCTAGTGTAATAGAGTGTAAAAATAACAATAAAAGCGATAGATAGAGAAAAATCCAATAGAACAAATAAGTAAATGTGTACAAAAAGAAATTTCAAATATTGAACATGTTTTTGTAAATGTTTACTTTGCTGTTTTGCTGCCACTTAGTCTCATCTGTTCATTGAAGGTTGCTAATTTAATATACTTTATGGTTTGATGTTAAATTTAATTTCTAAATAAAATAAAAGTGTATACAAATCAATCAACATCAGTTGCTGTTGTTGGCATTTTATCTGACGAACTGTAGAAAATACTGCAGCCAACAGCAGCACCAGGACCAGCACCACAGACTCAGCATTGATACATGAAGAAATATATCACAATCTGTTTCTTTTCGATCTAAAGACAATAAATATTTTTTTGCCTTATGTATATTTCTTTATAATAAGAATTTTTTTTAGATTATTCATAAAGATCTATTTAAAGTTAATGCTTGCTTGTATGATGTAAATTTTTGATCTTTCGATTTTCTGTAAATGTTAAATAATTCGATGCATGAAGCATAACATAAGAGCACTTGAATCTTAAAAATGTTTTTAATTTTTATTAGTACCAGTACTTATGGGAAGACGCCTACATAAGCAGTATATTTAACTTATCTTTAAAAATAATTCTGCGTTAAACTCACTGCAATCAACTCAAAATAAATCTCTAAAATTAGTTTTCCGTCTACCAGTCAGATACCATTGAGCTTTTTAAGTACAATGCAGTCAACATACTACCTTTAAGAGGTAGTATTTAAATCAATCAAAAATATAGGTAGGTAACTCTTCTATTTCTCTTCAGCAAAATTCACAAGTTATTAATCGCCGCAAAAGGCAAAGTCATAATCTGTCCGTAACAAGATGTCGGTTTGAATTGTCTAAGCAACGAATTTGTTATGCTGGGCCATTGGATTATAATAGTTTACCGAATTCTTTAAAGGATATTGTTATATTCCTTACGTTTAAAAATGAACTTAAAGATTACTTATTAAACAATATTGAAACACTTCTAATTTAGATTTATTTATTTAAATATTGAACTAATATAACTATAATAATTATTTATGAACTTTATAAACATACCTCTTTTACAAATTTTTTATTTAATAAATATTAATTTTTATTTTTATTTATATTAAATATATTATTATATTTATTTTTTTATTTTATACTTTCTTATGTAAATATGTAAAAGCATAGTTGCCAATCCGCCTCTTTAATGCCAGCTTTGGTGCTGAGGCTACTAATTAAATTTTGTAATATAATTATTTGTTTAACGAAAATAAAAAAAAAGTAGGAAAATAGAAAATGGGTAGGACAATAGAACGAGTAGAGTTTGTGGACATTTGGTTTGAAGCTTAAAACGGTGAAACAGATGGAAAAGACACCTGCGTACAGTTTATTTCACATAAGAACTGAGCGACTAAAAAAACAAATATTATCTCTAATGTATGGTACGATCTACTGGTACACCGATACGAGTTCCCTGATTTCATTAAAACGCAATTAATTGTAGTAACAACAAAACAAAAAAGCATACCGCACATTGCAACGATGATCCAGTGAATCGATATAGGCAGGCCCCTCAACGTCATCAACATCTTCTTGGCCTTCTGTAAAGCGCTTGTACCACTTATAAACACTTTTTGGAGTCAAAGTGGACTCGCCGAAGGCCACAGTCAACACTTCAAGTGCCTTGGATCACTTTATTTCATTTTTAACGCAAAATTTAAACATATTCGCTGCTTTTTATGGAAATTGCTAAAATTTTAATATTTTAAATTTTTAATCGCACTATTCCCGTAATTAATATTTTACTAACATTTGTAGTAAAATATTAACAGTTTTATTAAAAACAAATTGAAATCGATTATTGAGGAGTAAACGTAGCTACTTCCTATGCGCATTTCACTGTTACTAATGCAGATTATCAGGCAGCTTTACCCAAATATTTCGCAGAACAACTGGATATATTATATTAAACTTTCATTAAAACAAATGAAAAGTTTTGTCCATTTTTTTAAGTCAAAAATGAGCTGATAATACACCCATATGAATAAGACATGTGTACCAGCATAACAAAAAAATTTCGATAATCGAATGTACACAGCCCGAGAAAATTCAAAATTCACCTTTTCTTCACCAACCCTCCTAGGTGGTGCAAATAGTAAGGAGATCAGATGTTGTGATGTAACTCTTTAGCCGAGGTTCTTGAATGCTTCTTTTGAGACCTTAAAGAGACCTAGAAAATGTGATCTGGCCATCAAACATCTCACAGGATTTTTACGCCAAAAGTATCAAGGGCTTCTGACTCCATAATATCCATACCACCTATAATTGCAGCTGCAGCCGCACGTTCAGTCATACGTCTGAGCGCAAGCATACAATACTGGGTTTTACGAGCATTAAAACTGACCATATTCACATGACCCGTTTGAGAGATTGTTACAAGATTGTGATTGTATCGAGAATACTCATAAATAAAGTTTAATACAAAACGTACAAATATTATACATAATTATAGCGCAGTATCTAATTTCAATTTAATAAATTTAGTCAGCTTTCAAATTTTGTTATTAAATTTTCTACCAAAACTAAATCTTTCAAATTAATTTGATTAGATGAAATGAATTTTGTACGCGGTATACATGTCGCCTGCTCTCCTAATAGTTTGTACTTTTAGTTGGCGTCAGTTGTAATGATCTTTAAGTTTGCCAACTAACTAAATTGACGATTAATAATTTTACATCAATATATTATATTGAAATGAAAATTTTATAGCTTAAGTTCAAATCTGAGTTTACACCCATTTCTTCTTAATTTAAGAAATTATATTTGAATAAATTCATTATTTTATTAAGAGAGTACTTTTTATTTGAAACAATTCATCAGACTAGCAGAACGGATCAGTACTGATTTCGAGGTCGCTACACCATCTCATCAGCGTTCTTTGTTCGATTGTACCACTTTTGACGGTGGATACTAGTAACTAGGAATATCAACTATTTAACCGTATTATTTAACAAATTAGAATACGAAAAGTGCAACTTATTCATTTCTTACAAGTTAAATACCGAATTTAATACAAACCTTAAACAGTTCAACAATTACGTATAAATATTAATTATCATTATATTATTTCTTCTTTTATCATGTTGTTTCGTAAAAACAAAGTTTAATTAGTAGTTAAAAGTTTTAACTTTTAACTTTTTTTGATTTATTATCATTTATTAATTTTTTATGTCTACATTTGCCAATTAAAAGTCTGCATTAAAAGCGAAAAGTGTAATATTTACAGAGGTGGAATAAACAAATATTATTCAATAACCAAATTTTAATGGAAATACTTTTATGAGTGATAGTTGAACATCACAGATATCATGAACTATTTTGTTTTATTTTGAAAGTTGTGGAAAAATTTTTGATTTAATTTTATCATGACTGAGAAAGTCTACCTAAGTCTAGTCTATAAAGCCAGCTGCGGCAGACACATGATTAAAATCGTATTCCAAAAATAATAGGAATATGTACGTCAGAATTCGAATTCGCCTTGAAAATTAGAACACACGTGTCAAAAACGTTTGACAAATTTATGAGCAAATAAAGAAAAAACAAAATAAAAAAATTCTTAAGCAATTTTAGATATTAAAATGGTTAAGGAAAACTGGACGTAAAAAGAATTTCGAATGCGATACCACGAACCGTATCTGCAGAGGCTTAAATAGTGGGGTGTTGGTGTAGGCGTTCCGGCAGCACAGACTAATTCTTTGTGCCTGCAAGTCAAAATATAGTTACACCCATTCGCGGTATACTAGCGTCGGTATAAATACTATATTAAACTTTATTCATGGCACAACTGTACGTCGCAACAGTTTATCATCTGCCAATACAGTTATATCACCAACACTACTTGCACGGCGGCTGGTCCTGCGAAGTGCAATTAATATATCCCATACCACTTCAATTCAGACAACTACATAATAATCTCTCAGGGTATTAGTAGCTTTCCAGTTTCCGCTGTTAGTTCAGTTGTTACTATTAGTGGTACGCTCGCTGGTTGCCTCAGCTCTATAGTCGACTATAGATCACAATGTAAATTTTTTTTTTATATAAAAATATTATTTCAATTAAAAAATCTTTTTAGTATTAATATAAATAAATAATCTTGTATTTGTTATGTAAACAAATTAAATAATTTAAAACATGTTGGCAGCCAAAGTTCAAGCGAATTCAGCCCCCTGAACCCTCAAGGCCACCTGTTGTGAATTCGCTTTGAATATGTATCTGCTTTTTCTAAGAAAGCCTAATACTCGTGAACGAAAATAAATTGAGTTTATTTAGTTCATTTTATTTATTTTTCTAAAATATACTCGTATGTATGTACTTGTATACGAATCACACTGCATGTATGTATATCAAATGGATTGTTGTATAAATATACATAACCTGACTTTCTTTAAAACATTTGGCAGTCACCTGGAGCATACACAGTACTACCGATATATATTACCTTTTTGCAATACAGACATGATTGACATGATTTTTATTTTTACTGCTTTTAAATAAAAAAAATCCAAACTGCAGACATTGTTACTGGAAAATCTTTGATTTTTGAAGCGACATTTATAAAAATTAATTTCCGTTTTTTATACGTACATATAATATTGAAATTTATTTCAGCTGAAAGTCCTTTTAAGAAAATTGTTTATCCTTTAAACAATTGCAATTTCTAAATGTTTGCCAACATTTTTTTTGATATTAATGTCAGGTTTTGTTTATATGTAGCATGATTTTTCGTTTGACTGTTGATTTGATGCAGACGAACGCATTCCCATAAGATTCTAGTGTAGTTAAAAATAGTGAAACATTTCAAGTAAATGAAAGCAAACTTTTATTAGTTTATTCAGTTGTGATATGAAAGTGAATGTCCATTTGCTCAATTTATTTGTTTAAAAAACGCAATATGCCACCAACATATGTTGCAGTATGTGCAATGGAGCAACTATTTGTTCTTTATCTCTAAATACGAGTATACTGAAGTATTCTTAATGTAGAAAAAGTTCAATATATAAAAAAAAGAATAAAATAATTAAATATAACAAAATAAAACAATAAAATAAAAAAAAGGTTATACACATATGTTTTTATACGAGAGGAATATTCCCAGTCAAACTTGCATGGGGAAAATTCTTTCTTCTTTCCGTGTTTTTTTTCTCTTTATAAAGTTTTTGTTTTCTAAAAAAACCTAAAGTTTAGTTTATTAAAAAAATTTATAAAATGTTACCGGATGCATTCCATATCATTAATTTGGCTTCAGATAAAAAACAACACTATTGAACAAACAAACAGGCTTGTAAATGTTATCAGAAAATCGTTTTTCTTATTATTGACGTTTCACAAGCTTTTGATAAAGTATGGCACGAAAGGTTATAGAAAAAAATCAGACAAAACTTATCCGAAAATATTCATAAGCTGTTAGAAAGTTATCTAACTGAACGAAAATTTATCATCAAAGAAGGTAGCTTCCATAGCTCACCACAAACTGTTGATGCTGGACTTCCACAAGGCAGCGTTCACGAAAACTCGATAGTAGCATCCAGCTGCTTACAGGACTACATATTACAGTTGGAAAAGTAGCTTAAACAACGGAGAATAAAAGTCAACGAACAAAAATGCGCACATATTACATTTACGCTTCGGGGAGACATGCCCGCCCATCCAAATAAACAATGAAGTTATACCGCAATATTGTGAGGTTAAATACCTCGGAATTCACCTGGACCGTCGTCTGACATGGAAGTCACACTTAGAATCAAAGTCGACGCAAATAAATAACATAAATGAAAAAATAAATTAATGAAAACTGCAGTCACTTGATCGACTTAAGGTTTGGCCGACGGCGAATAGTGAAGTGAAATTATTAAACTCTACAGTAAGTCAAAACAAGAACAATATATTTAAAAAAAAAACTTTTCCAAGTGCGTAAAATTTCGATTTAAATTAATTTATTAATAAAATTTTTCAATGACAGATTTACGTAATTTAAAAATTATATTTTTCCAAGAATGCAAAGTATTGGTTTCCGGGAATTTAAAAATCCCGAAAAATAACAAAGTTTTTCAACCCACAACAAATAAAATATATGTAGTGCAACAATTGTCAAGGGGGAAGTGAAAATGAAATTAGAATGACCAATAAAAATTTTACAAATTTACAAATTAGTAATATTAGCTTAACATCCTGTGGAGCATATAATATTAATTATACTGCATACTCGTGTCCAACTAGACCTATTCTTCATTTGTACTAGCGAAGCGTTATACAATTTATTTTGCTGACAAACAACATGTATACACAACAATTCAACAATAAATATTTTGTTACAATGACATTTAAGTTTGTCGTGTTAAAAGTACTTTAGTAAATCAACACACCTACAAATAAACAATGTCCGTAGGACATGAAATAAAACTTAAATAAATGGCACAAAGCAAATGTATAGAAGTAAAAAACAAAAAAAGTTTCTGGCCATTAACTAAACTTTGAGTGACTAATTTATACAAAAGTTATAACATGAGAAAAATTTTCGTGTTATAAGAGTGTAGAATTTTTAATTTAATCCGAATGATAATAATAATTTGAATACCTCCTTTTTGAATCCAAAGCATGCTTCGTAAAGTTTTTATGGTTTCTGAAACATCAAGCGTTTGCTTCATAACAAAAACTTTATTGTATTTAAAGTAGTTTTTATAGCAGTAGAACAATTTTTTCTGTTTTTGCAACAAAAAAACAACATTTCATAAATTTTCACTTTTTATTCCGTTACTAATACAATATTTTCTAAAAATATACAAATAAGTTTTATGTTAACAGAGTAGTAACTTTCAATTAGTACACGTGTGCCGCACAAAAACATTATTTTTCATTTTATTGTTGTTTATTTGTTATTTATTGTTTATTATAATACTAAGTTTACAGGTACTATAATCTTAATAAATTATTCAGACTGTGTCCAAATACGATTTTATTGACTTCAATCAAAGTCGGCTTGCAGTTAGACAATTAATTCTCATTAGTAATTATATAAACTGATAGGTTTTAATATTCAATATATTCTTTTGCTTATGTTTAAATCTGTTTTTACCAATTCTTTGTCAATTTAGAAATTTTTTATAACTTTAAATTATTATCAATCAGAAAGTAATATTGTAAAATTTTTATTCATCAGTACCCATGATCTGTAACTTTCGTTTCTTGAAAATTGAGAAAAAAAAATGTATCTGTAAATGACGAAATAGCACAAATTGCAACTTCAGGCTGAACAATGTTTTAAATACAGTTTGACATAAAATTTTGCCAGAGAATGTGGTCATGAAACAGAATCTTTTTTATTTTTACTGCGTTTTTTCTTTTATTTCAATTCTAGACACACATTCTCTCAACAATGTTACAGTGATTACATGAAATCACATATATGTTTCATACGAAAAATGCAAACAAAAGCAAATCAAACATTAATAAGAGAGAATTTGAAGTTACTGCCGTCGATTTTATTATGGGTCATCAGCGATTGTTCCTGAAGTTGCAGATTTATTCTGTTTCATCATTAACTCATGTCGAAAACTATTAGGAGAGCTTACGTCATCACATTAGAAGTGTCATTATATACAACTCCAAGCTAAAGTAGAATTTTATACGTTGAGAACGCTAGTTACAAATATCGTTGATGGCGACCAAAATCTACTAACGTCAAACAAATTTTAACGACGGCCGCGAAATTACAACCGTCGGCTGTACAAAATAATGTATGGCGCGTTGTTTACAATATATCTGCAAATAAATAAAAACTATATTTTTATAGCCATATTCGTAATAAATAATTTAGGTTTGAAATGTATTTTAAGGAAAGTTTGTATGAAAAATTTGTCTTAAAATATAAACAAATATTTGTGCGTTTAAAAATAAAATAAAGAAATTGTCGTTTTTTTCCGTAATATTATTCATTACATTTTCCGTTTTGAATATCATTTTTATTTTTACAATTTTATCTCACCGCGTTTTTGTTTGCGAGTATATTTGACATTTGAAAGCGGCAGCTTTTCTCGCAAAAATTTTACAGATACGACTGCTGTTTTTCTGTAAATTGACGAGTAATTTACTTACGTGACAACTACTACTCGCCAAAAAAAAAAATTACAGACACAGCTTAGTGAGAAAAACAGCTGTTTGTATCATTTCATGGCATTTTTGTTTGATTTCACGCATTTTAATCGAAAAGCTTCTCGTCGCGGGTGTTATATGGGTACAGAGTAGCCGAATGGATTAGTACTGATTTCGAGGTCGCTACACTATTTCATCCGCATTCATTGTTCGATTTTACCACTTTTGCCGATGACTAGGAATATCAACTATTTAACTTTGTTATTTTAAAAATTACAATACGAAAATAAGTTCAAATTATTTTTAAAGTTAAATTAATTTTTATTATTAAGAAATAACAAACGAATATTTTTCGTTTAAAAAAATAAATATTGCAATTTAAATTGAAATTTTCGACACATTAAAATTTATAAATAAAATGTTGTTTACATAAACTGGCACCAAAAGAATATTGGAATAATGTAAATTAACTGGGGAGGGAGCAGCAGCCGTGTTATTGAAATTATTAAATTTTCTGTAATTTATTTCTTAAAACTTATCACAGATTATTAGAAAATTAGATAAATTAGAATATGTGTATATTGAAGATATATTGAAAATTTGATTTGAATGGAAATTTATATTATTTATTTTTTATTGACTAAATTATTGGGCGCAAAACACTAATGAGTTCAAAGCTGCAGTTAATGAATTTCTTGAACACCAACTTAACTTAGCAAAATAATCATAGTCTTTAAAATGATTGTTGTATTAAAATAATTGAAGCTACTGGCTTTGCTTATAAGAAAGTGGGTCAGCAATTTTGTAAGCAAAATTTTGTTTCTTGTGCGGTTTTCATCATTGCTCAAGTAGTACGTGAATTAACTGATTTGATGAGTTTTTGTTATTTATAGATATTCTGAAACACGTATCGAAGAATTTAATTTTATAAAAATAAAACAAAATTGTTTAAGTTTAATGAACTTTTTGTTGTGTTTCATAAGATTTTTCCGCAATATTTTTTTATAAAATAATAATATGATTAAAAACAATTAGTTATTTACTGTAAAGATCGATAATGTATTATTTTTAAATCAAATCTTTTGATAGTAAATTTTATCATTATTAGTTTTGCTAAATTAATAAATTTCCATGTAAATTTTAAATTAAGCTCATAACTGCTTTGTTTATTTTTTACTGAGTCTTTTATTTTTTAATTTTTTACTGAGTCTTTTATTTTTTAATTTTTTAGTTAAAAATTATATATTTTTGGAATGTGTAAAAACTTATGATACATTTTTTTTAATTCCATGATGCACACAAATGAAGCGGAATCATAAAATTGCGATACATACCTGTCAGAAAAGAACGCAACGAAGGTAGAGATCAAGTCTATTTGAGAAGAAAATACTTGTTTGTTTTATAGTCATTCTTTGATTAAACTTAAAATATATGAAATAATACTTTATATTACAATATTTTTGCATAGGAACGCAATTATATATTGTAGAAGGAAATAAAATATTGCGGTCGCAATCATTCCCAGTCATGTATTTTATCTGCATGCAATTAATAAAAATTCTACAATCCACAGTTTTTAGTTTTAGAGATGCAAATTCTTTCTGGATCCAAATTGTAATGTTATATCTAAAAATATTAAAATTTTATTTACTCAATACATACTTTTAGACTACATAAGTAGTGTATGGATTGTATAAAAAAGCACTTAAAATGCTTTTATGTTTATAAAAATTATGGGATTCAATTTATTTTTTATCGTTCACTAAAGCACTTTAGAAAATATGTATGTACGAGTACTTTAATTACCAGAAAATTCTTATGTAGAGAAATGAGTTGTATGTAAATAGATCTGAATTTGATGTATGACCTGATTATTTCATTTTTATTTTTTTCTTTACTTTACTAAATCCATAGAGACCTGTCTGTCCATTTAACCTGTCAAATAAGAAAATAACAAATAAATAAAATAAGACAATCAAACTGATATGAAAAGTTTAAGCGGGTGATTAGATATAAAATTTTACAAATTTTCAGTTAACTTGGCATGGAAATTTAATGAGAAATTCGTATATTGGGAAAAAAAGGCTAGAAAATCAAACAAATTGACGACAAAATTTTTTATTTCTATTTGGAACTCATGTAGTTATGTAACTTTATCTATTTCTTGGCATTAAAAAAAAGTCCGTTTGCAGGATAGCTTAGATACAAAATGCAATTTTCGATAAAAAGAAAATTTTATTTGAGTTGGTGATAATTGGAGTACATAGAAGTGATCTTGGAGTCACCATTCAAGGCAGAATTCCTTTAGCAATTAGTGAATTAAACCGATATAATTTTCTCAAGCTTTTTATGATTTTAAAACCTTTTAACTATGAAGTACGTCTCAATGCTTGTGATTAAACATCATTCTCCCCTTTTATTTATTCTTAGCACTTTAAAACAGTCAATCAATCAACTAAAGTGGCACATACATTATACAATATTTTGTTATTGGATTGTATTATATTGTTCATATAATCGTCATTTTGCCCAATATTATATAATAAGTGACATAATACTCCAGACCTGAAAATTCACCCACACAATCTCAAAAATGCTCCAAGTCTTCCTATAAATGACAAGTGTCGTT
This sequence comes from Gymnocheta viridis, assembly GCA_956483585.1. Classification (NCBI taxonomy): domain Eukaryota; kingdom Metazoa; phylum Arthropoda; class Insecta; order Diptera; family Tachinidae; genus Gymnocheta; species Gymnocheta viridis. The sequence goes on along the minus strand of OY101440.1, from coordinate 94,704,686 downwards.
TTGTGTAGTCTAATAAATTAACACTTACGTCCACAGATTGATGCAAAAGCAACCAACGTACAGGTGGAATGCGATTCAAAGAATAAAATTCAATCTACATTAATTTCTTAAAAAAAAGTAAATAGGCTGCTACATTAAGGTTTTTAGCCCAGGGATCGTATCAGCTCAGCGTGAGAAGTGATTTTAATTTGGGTCTGTCGAATCCTACAGCTTCTTCCAGAGGCTAAAAGTATATTGTTTAATTCTTCCAACACCGGTGTAATTGCAGGATTTTTTTGCAACTCTTCCATAAGTTTCTGGAACTGGTTTATATTGGCCACTTTATTTTTTTTTCTACTTTTTCCATTTTGCTCTAAAACTTTTTCAAGTGACTTTCTAGTCGTTAATAAAAATTGTGACGTTTCAATAAGGCCGTCACAATTCCTTAAAGAATTCCAAATATTAGCAAACACCTACGACAAACGTCGCGTCATATAACGATTACAACAATTAGAATAAGATTGATTGATTTTAAGCATCATCGACATTTTAGCAGTTATTTCGAGTCGTCCTGAAATAGTTTGATAGAAGACAAGTAAAAACTATACCATTAGTAAAAACTTAACGATATCTGCTCCAATGAAATAATTAAAATTCACTACAAAAATATTGCGGTCATAGTTCGCAAAACTAAAGTAAAATTGGTTTATCGTGAAGCACCTTTTTGGCCAGAGTTGTTGGGCATATTTAAGTTCTTGGGAAAAATTAGTGATGTAAAGATTCGAACTCGTGCACATCGCTCAAGAACAACTGAGCAAATTTCTGAGGAAATCCATATTTGTCTAGTTTTCTACGTGCTTTGAAGAAACGTATTACACAGTATTTTGCATATCAAAAAGAAATGTTTTATTGAAAGATTTTATATAAAAAAAATTGCTAGATACAATGATTCCAAAATTTTAAATGTTAAACTGCGTAGACCTGCTCTTATCTATTACTTTTTATTTATATTAATATATTAATACAAACTAGATTTTATAAGACACTTATAAAATCTAGTCAGAACTTTCCCATGGCGAAAATTTAAGCACAAATATAGCGATTTTTAGTTAAAATATTTTATATGAAAATTTAAAAAAAATATATATTTTTTAAAATATAAAAATTTTAATTTTTTTTCTCAATTATTTATTTACAATCTATTTTTACAATAGTAAGTAAATTTGATTATAGAATTTAACAAGGATATGAGGATACTTAACACAGGTTATTAGGCTTCAGCAAACCTAATACTACAATTAATATTAAGTTTAAATATTAGTTTGATAAAGAAAATACTAATTTCTGATCTAGTACGTGAAATCTTTTGAGTCTTCTAACTTCCTCTGCTTCATCTAGTAAATTAATTGCTAGAATATTGCTATGGTTACTTAGACGATCCAAATATCTGTGGCTTAATCTGTTTATTTCATCGAGGACATAAGGAATTTTTAGATCTTTGTGGATTTGTTTATTTGTAACAAACCAATGCGCATTAGTTATGGTTCTTAGTGTTTTGGATTGGTACCTTTGTAAGATTTCTATATTTGAGTTACTTGAGGTACCCCATAGTTGGATACCATAGGTCCATACTGGTTTTAGTATTGACTTGTAAATTATGACTTTATTTTCTAAATTAAGCTCTGATTTAGCTCCAAGCAACCAATGCATCTTTTTCGTTTTAACATTTAGGTGTTGCCTTTTTGATTTAATGTGATTTTTCCATATTAACCTTTTGTCAAGGTGCATTCCTAAATATTTAACTGTATCAGATTTCGGTATTGGGGACCCATTTAATAACACAGCTGGACATTCTTCCTTTCTTAGAGTAAATGTAATCTGAGTCGATTTTTCTGTATTAATGCTGATTTTCCATTTCGACAACCATTGTTGGAGGCTATCAAGTTCTGTTTGAATAGCAGATGCAGCCTCAAGTGGTGAAAGATTTGTTGATAAAATGGCAGTGTCATCTGCGTAAGTGGCTATTACAATATTTTCGTTTACAGGTATATCTGAAGTGAGGCACACCTGCATTGATGTTACATATTTTTGACTTTTCATCATTTATTTTCACATAAAACGTTCTTTCTTCTAAGTACGATTTTAAAACAAGTAAAATGGAGTTGGTAAGATCTTTTGAAAGTTTAAATAATAATCCTTCGTGTCAGACTCTATCTATGAGGGTGCTGTTGGCTGAAGTAGTTAGCGCGTTGACTGCAAAGCAAATAATGTCTAAGAACGTGGGTTCGAGCCCAGCTTCAGACAAGTCATAACATCCAGCATTTTTCAGATGTGCATTAGTATGCGATTGTATTTGTTGTTGTCAGACTGTTTAAGTGATGAAGGCATAGCACTGGTCACTGAACAGTTCTGGCAGCAATTGATACTGGTGTATGCTAGCGGACATCACAGCGCCCTCCTTCGTCGGTATTGTAGCAAAATCGCCGGCGAAGTAAAATAATTAATAAAATGGCTACAACAGCTTAAAAAAAACACATTTAATGCGCCTACTTGACATCATAGGCGCTGCAACACTGATCTAAAAAAAAAAAAAACTAACACAGCGCGCAATATCAGAGTTGCAAAAATTAAGCTTTCTCTCTTTCACCATCTGTCCTCTCTCACTATCCCTTTCCCAAAGAAGGTAACACACCTACGGGTTGGTAGGCATACTAATTGCCTGAGTGTTACTTCTCTTTTCAAAAAAAAAAAAAAAAAAAAAAAATGCCTGTTTTACGTCTAAAAATACTGCACAGCAGTAGGACTTTCTCTCTAGTGAGTCAGATATAGATTTCACTATACGGTGGCACTTTTTTGTTTATTTTATTAATACTTCAGAAATCTATAAGTTATCCACATAGGCATTTGATAGAAAGATAGTAAATGAGATAGAAATATACATATGTATGTATATTTGCATATTTATTAATTTTTTAATAAAAAAAATTAGTCAATGGCAGCTTCTAAAATTTTGAATACGGGAATTAAAAGTTCCAATTCAAAATAAAATCATGTGTTTCGGAGCTATATGACATGTATTGCTGCAGGAATCTGTTTATGTTTTTTTTTTTGATGAAAGTTGATCAAATCGTCATAATTACTTTTAATTTCCACTGTGCAGCTTGTAAAGCATCATTTTAATACTCAATTAGAAGCGCTCACTCCCACTAGATTTGAACATATTCGTTTTTAAATACAGACATAAAAAGCTGACATAAATTGTTTACGACATTAGTCATCATCTAAGTGTAAGTGTAAGTGTAAAGTGTTGATTTGTGGCCACAACTTAATGTGTATTATATAAATTTATCTGACAGTTTTAAGTGTCCAAACACAATTAGAAAACAGACATATGAACACTGAGAAGAACACCCGTATAAACTTTAATGCTTCTTTGCAAATGGTCTGAAAAATATTGTTAGCTTTTACTAGTATGCGTAAAATAATAAAGTTTATATTTCTTATTGATAAAGTAATTTAGAAATTTATCGTTTGCGACTGATTTAAAGAGCCTCAGTAGGGCGTTATTGTCAACTGAAGGAATGATTGTGTTTCACAATAAATGATATATAATAGTTAAAATTAGATGCACTTAATGCGGCAAACAATCATGTTACTAAGATAAATCGATCTCTTGTTAAATGAAATTAAAATCAATGTTTTTGTGTTTTACAATAGCTTAAGGCTTATGCTACTTAGTTTTGGTTAATATTATTTTTATCACATTTAAATTAAATTAAGATAAATTAGTTTAATATCTCAACAAAAAATAAAGAAAAACTTGTTTGTACATTTTAAATAAAAATAATTTTTGCAAAATAAAATTGGGTCCCAAACAGGGGGACACCGAGTCTAAAACAAAAAAAGAACTTAAAAACGGGTTCTTTGTTGAAAGTATGCTCTTTCAAATAAAAAAAAAAACAACCTAATTTAGTTAAGAAGCGCCAGATTTAAGAAAACAAATATTAAATTAAATTAATTGCTAAATTTTCTTTATTTGTAAATATACGAAAATATAAAAATCATACGCCAATTACTTACTTGCTGCCCTTCTTAATTTCACAAGTTCAAAAATAATAAAAAATAATCTTCTCTAAAACATTAACAGTTCTGTTTTTTCCAATATCAATACACAATTACTTGTTTTTCCTACCATATTAAATATCACTATTTTCGGGTATTAAATTTATTTCTTTTTATCTAAGCATATAAAAATCATTCGAATAATTCACCTATTGTATTACTGCCGAATGTAAGATGGTTAATAGATTAATACAAAAATTGATATAAGTTGCTGAATCTCCAACATGTACAAATTTTAAGAAAATTATTAATGTCGATCGAAGTCACTTTTTTAGGTCGAAGCCAAAACTGATGTTTAAAAATTTAAAGTAAAATAAAATTCATAAAAAGACGTAAGTAATACATGTATAAGGGGTTCACAAGGTGGCATAATGCAATAAAGCTGTATTATTTTATGATATTTTAAAACATCAAATAAAAATGTGCTAAAATATAAAGATTTTTTATGTTCATTGTTCTGTCACAAATAATCTGCAAAAACAAATTCATAACGGTTGAGCGAATTTACTTAGTTTTTTTATGCTGCCTTCATTGAGTCATTACAATCATCTTGAAATTAGTGATCAATTGAAATACTAGGTAATTGTTGAAATTGTTCTAATAATTAAATTAAGGATACAAATATGCAAAACATTTATTTGATACGAATTAACTACAATGGTGGTATTCAACTTTATGAAAATATAGCAAATGCTATACGCCCATGCTTTTCTGCTGTACTTATATCTGATGATGTAAAACTTGAAACTGGTAATCATGCACGCTCAAGATATGCATAGAAAAAACTCTCCAAGAGAATCGCAATTAAATCAATACGCTGCAGTTAAACGTATACTCACTATTTATTTTTCACAAGTAAATAACACTCATACGTTATTAATAAATTTGATAAATAAAGTAAATTGCCTGACCCATTTTGATCTGATTTTTAGAAATTGTTTTTGGTTTAAATGTAATTTCACAAAAGAATGATATCGTGCGACATCGTGGGCCAGGCAGTAAATAAACACTTAATAAAAAGTGCATTCGACAAAATCTTGTTTTATTTTTAATACTTTTACAGGCATTTTTAAAGCATATTCCTAATTCACAACTTATTGTAGGAGTTGTAAGTAGTAGTAATATTGTTGGTAATTTCCAAATAAACATGATTCTAAAGAAATAGTTTTTGGGAAAGTGGTAACAAAATCTTTCATTATATTTTTATCATGCTTAAACAAAATTATTTCAATAAAAATATCTTTCTACACTTTGTACTTTCTTACAAATGACTTTACAATTCTAAAAGTCAATAAATCTTATTATAATAAAAAAATGCCAAGATTTAATCTAAATATTTTAAGTGAAAGTTTTTTAGCTTTTAATATGTTTTGCTACCAACAAATAAATAAATGGTTTGTGTAGTTAAGAAAAAAACATGAATGCAAAACTTCAACAATAAATTTATGTGTTTTTTTTTAATTTTTCATCGTTTCATACTCATTTGCTACGTTAAAGGCAAAATATTTTTTCAAGCCAACAAGTTACATTTCCCTTTTTCCTTTCCTTTTTTTATTTATTTCCTACTTTTTTCATTACTTTTATAATTTTGAAATAATTTATTTTTGCATTTGATAGAAATAAACAAAATGATGTCGTAATGAATATTATTTAAATGTTTTACGTCTGTCGTTGATGATGACACAAGAATAAATCGATTTTTGCAAACAATCATCAACTTAAAAGAGAAAATAAACAAACATAATATGGTTTTGCTAAATTTATAATAAAAACCAATTACTGAAGCTGAAAAATGTCAAAATGTTTACACAATAAAGCATAATATATGATAATTAAATAAAAAGTAAATTAAGTAAAGTCGATATGAATATCGTTAATGTTTTAAAATAATTTAACTTAAGTTAAGTTTAAATTGGATATTTTTATTATTTCTGGGTCAACGTTTTGGGTAAACAAGTAAACAAACATAAGATTTAATAATGTAATGGTTCCATCATTTGATTTTAAACGTGATTCAAAAATCGCTAAAAAGTCACAAGAAGACTGGCAAAAAAGGAGCTTCAATTTAAAAGTTACTTTCAGAAGCGCAAAGTTTGAAAAAATTGCACTTTCTGAATTTTATAATAATATTGTTCGAACTATTGGCAGAAGTTACAGTGAACTCACGTTCGAAATGCTACCCTGTCGTTAAAGTTTTAATTATTGTATGGGTCTGAATGGACTGATAACTAGAAAGCTGGTTAAGCTGTTTTGGTTTGTCTGCAGAAGTACCCGTAGTTTTGAAAAGAATCGAACCTGCGAACCCCAGGCGAATATCCCTATAGATACCCTAAATTCAGTGATGACGAAGCCGATGTGCAAACTGCCATGCATGAAATCTCTGAATCTACTTGAAAGACATTAATAAGTCAGAGTAATATGGGTGGGTTCCACCACATGAAACGAATCCACGAATCCAGGGTAACGAAATGACAGGTGGATGCGGAGGATGAGCAGCCTCACAAAACAGTATTGCCTTAGTTGAAATGTCTAATAAGATTAAGGTAAACGGAACTCAGGTGAGCTGTCATTATTACTTGTAGGTTTCCATACATTCTTGGGCCCTCATCAATTACATATAGAATATGCATTTTAATCTTTTGATGAAGTTTGTTTTCACTCTTGGTTCGTATCATAATGTGCACTATCGTCGGTTGCATCTCGATACCTACGAAATGGCCACTGCAGGTGCATCTTCGATCAGTCAAATCAAAGAGTCAGATCAATGTCTCCTCTATGAGTACGCGGCTCTGCAAGAACTTAGGGTTATATATCCAGGCAATCGATTCCCACAGACCCCAACTTTCTCGAGTATGCACCACTTGCTTGACTTTTGGGCTTTGTGAAAAGTTAAAGCTGCCCCTCTAGTACTGTTTTGTCCTGAACTACCTAGTATTATGTAGGGTGTGGCCTCCCAGTAACATCGCAAGCGATCGACTGACCTCCTTTGTTTACTTTGATTAAATCAATATATTTAAAAAAAATATTAAAATAAATATAAATAATTTTATTATTACTCCATATTGTAAATTATATAAATTGAAGTCATACTAGAAAACTTCTTTATTCATAAAAACTAACGGTCTAATTCATAAAATTTTCTTATTTCAGCGTTAAACTATGTTATAGTTATTAAACAAATTTTGAGTTCTTTACGTGTAAGAAAAAATTTATATTCATAAACGTTTAATAATGCTAGATTCGCAATGAAACAATTTTTTCTTTTCTATTCGCAACCTTATTGTAAGTAACCTGCCATATTTTGTTTAGTGATGTGCACAATATGATCTTATTAAATAAGTAACTGGTTTAAATGAAAAAAATCATAAAACAATTTCATCAAATTGCTAAGTAAAGAATTAAAGCAAAGCTTTTGTATTTATTATTAAAAATAAATTAATAATGACCGAAAAAGTTTAAGTACACTTTTTATGTTTGTTGTTTTTGAAGTTCGACAAGTATTTGAATACTCAACTGTTAACATTTGTTTGTGCATCACTAAATAACATCAACTCATTTGAGTTTCTCTGTTAAGTTTTTACTTGTAGAATCAGAATATTTGTGCCTTAAGGAAAATAAAATATGTTTTCATGTGGATCATTATATTTAACCTCTTTTCATTTTGTGGGATACTTAGTGGATTGAATAAATATGGATAAAGTTTGTATCCATTATCTCCATGCAAACGGCCTTTGAACTCTCTGTTTTCTAATCGTTGTTTGATTGTCGACTAGTTGAAAATACGTTCAAAGAACAAAATAATAGATATAAGAAAAAAATCGTATATTGTAAGATAAATTTCGTCTCAATTAGAAGCATTAAAATTTGCTCCAAAAACTTTTAATGATCACGAATGTGTCCTTTTCATATATTTAATTGTTGAAATCGTAAGAAACTACATGATTTTAATCTGCAATTAAATTTTAACGACATAAAAATTCAATAATTTATTTTTTTCTATACAATTATTGTGTGCATTTTTTGTGCCTTTTTTAACGCTTTTTGTTGCAATTTTGCATTTCTTTTACAATGACGTTCTGTTATGGGTAAAAAAGTAAAATAAGATACATTCATGTTGTGTTTGCTTCCCATTTTAATTAAAACTAGTAATAAAAATTAAATTTTAACATGCGAATATTGCTGCATGCTGTTTTTAAGCTTTTGTTCATTTCTGGAAATTAGTAGAAAAATCTTTTGCTACCAGAAATTAAGTTGCATTGTAATAACATTATTATTTGGCAATTAAAATTCTCCAAAACAAACAAATGTAATGAAAGACTGCTACTCGTATTGCAAATTTATTATGTGTTATTATGAAATCCAAACGGTTTTAGCTAAATTTTTTCATATACGAATGAATGCTCTTTTACAGTGTTTGTCGAAAATAGGGTTTCCGAATTCCCAAACTTTTTCATTCCTGGGTGTCAGCGAGAAAAAGTTTTAAATCCGAAAATACCCAAATAAATTTAACAACGTTATTTTTAAGTTAAAGGACATTTTTTGAATTTGAAGTTACAAAGAATTGATATGCTTAACATAAAAATAATACGAAATAAAATGTTTTAAATCATAAGTACATATAAATTTAAATTAAAAGTTGTCATATGAAGAAGAAAAGTTATAGTTATGTTATAAATGAGATGAATCATACTTAAGTTTACATTTTGCCATATTCTCCAGTTCTAAGTTCCAATTGAAAAACCTTTTTTTAACTCTAGTAAAAATTTGAGAATGGTGGGTGCATTCTTTTTATAACTAAAATTTAATAAATATCATTTAAGAATTTAAAAAGTTGAAAAATAACTTGATTGTAGCCGTAATTTTCTCAACATTTTGAAATTGTCATCAGATTTTTAAGTAGATCTTTTACATTGTGTTGATGTTTTTCTTATTTATTTATTTATATATTTAATTATTTATTTATTAGGTCGATTGATTTTCAAACCCTTACTGACTAAATATGAATAACCAAAACAGAATTATATAAAAATAAATGGTTGAACAATTTAGAATTTAGATATAAAGTAAGATTTCTCTTCAAAATCATTATTGGCATAAACAGAACGTTAGTATTTTAATGCCTAGAGTTCAAAACTACGGGCAGGTCTTACAGGAACATTGAAGTTTAGTTGACCAAGTAGGAACTGTGAATCAACATCACTATGAAGCAGGCCCAGAACAAATAAAGCACTTAGCATCAATCGTCGGCTTTTTAGAGTAGGCAATTTTATCAGAGCAAGTCTGCTATGATACGAAGGCAAGACCTATGAATTCCAACCAAGACCACGGAGACAATACTATTAATATGAATAGAACAACAAGGATCCCAAACAGTAAGTCAATACGCAAGAATTGGTCGAACAAGAGAAGTATATAAAAGTTTTGTAATATAAGGATCTAGAAATTCCTTTGACCAGCGTTTCATGAATCCAAGGAGCCCATAGGCTTTATTTACCATTATAGAGATGTGATCACGATAGTTGAGCATATGATCCAACAGCATGCCAATATCCAATATGTTTTGAACTTTATTTAAAATAGCAATATCATTATAATAAGAAGTCTCGATCGGATTGTATCTGAAAAATTACATGTGCTTGCATTTGAAGATATTTAACTCCAATAAATAAAATCTGCGCCATTGATGAAAATTCCGAAAGTCGACACTTAAGAAGGTATGTTTATTAATATCGTTAAAAGAGTTAAAAATTTTAACATCATCTCCATACATCAGTACTTTAGAATGCAAAATTGGATCCAGGTGACTGCAGTGAGGGACACCAGAATGAATTTGAATGATTTTTGATATAACATTCCCAAATTTGACCTGTTGAGTTCATTATGATAGATAAGAGTTTAACCATTTTAAAGCAGAGCGACTAAAACCCACAAGTGATAATTTGTGCAATAAAAGATTGCGGTTAACTTTGTCGAAAACTTTACTAAAATCGGTGTTTATCACATCAGTTTGCAATTTATTTGAAAAACTTTCATTGACAATAGTGGTGAGCTCCAAAACATTAGTGGTAGTTGAGCGAGACTTACGAAAACCATGTTGTCATGGTTTTAGAAGGGAAGAAATTTTATGATATAGGTAATCAGTAAGAATTTTTTCAAGGAGTTTTAGAATTGCATTAATTTTATACCTCTGTACAAAAGTGTTACTGCCGTTTTGAAGATAGGAATTATATAAGATTTTTTCCACACTGATGGCGAATAACATGATTCAATAGATTTTTTATATGATGCGGTAATAAGCGCGGACAGTGATGCAGGACAGTTTCTAAGCATACAGCTTGGAATACCATCGGGACCTAGGCTAAACGAGTTTTTCATCGTCTTAAATTTCGACAGCCAAGTGTCAGTATTTAAGAGCGAAAAGTAAATGTTATATTTATTTAATTCAATTCATATTTACAATTTGTCAAAAGTTTTTAATTATAACTGTTTTCTAGGGTTTCAACTGCTTAGTCATTTTTTAAGTTTGATTTAAAAACTCTGGTTTTGATTTTTAAAGTTGCTGATTTTAATGTTTTAAGTTCAATTTTTATGCCATAAAAATTCTGAATTTTATTTTAAAAATCCTGAATTTAATATTAATAGTACGAATTTGAAGTTAAAAACTAATAGGTATTTTAGCTACTGGTGTTGTAATAAATTGTTGACTCAATATTTTTTTTCAATTTGCATAAGTTCTTAACAGCTTGCCGGCCTTATAAGTTTACAACATAAACCAAATTTTAAAACACAAACCGGGAATGTATTTTGGATTGTTTGCAGAAACACCCAGGTCTTATGCTGGATTCGAACTAATAGTCTAATAGTCTGGTACGCTATCCAATAGTCTCTTTATTATAAATTAGTTTTATTTTTTTGTCTTTGCAATGTAGCAGTTTGACCGAAAATTATTATTTGTGTCTTGAATAGAACTCCATTAATTTGTTAGTATTACCAATAATTGAATAGCAATGGGAGCTAGTAAATGTTAAACGTTCTGAAAAACACACTGTCACCGATAGTTTTTTACCTATTGAGAATTATACAGGTGACACTATTTGGTACAGTCGGAAAATATAATATATAAATAATATAAATATATTGCCAAGCAATATGCAACCTGTAAAGAAAAGGTCTGTCCATTCAACAAATTTTGTTAATAATAGTGATGCTACAATATGTTCATACGTGCCAAAAAAAAATTCGGTCATACTGCTATCAACTGTGAACGTGACGGGAGAAGCTGAAAGTACACACAGTCAGCCAAGCAAGAAATATTAAAATAGTATAATAATAAGGTGGAGTCGATGTCGTGAATAAAATTGTAAGTGAATTTACAGTAAAACGACGAACATTACGGTGACTATTTGCACTTTCCTACAACATTGTTGACTTCGCTGCTTTAGCATATTATTTTATGCAGATGAAGGACCATCCATGCTGTAAAAGAAAGGATCAGTGAAGAAAGTTTCTAAAAGCACTATCTACCCAGTTGTATTTTACAGCAGTAGATTATCGTCGTACTTATAAACTTGTTATGAAAAAATATTTTCTTGGCTAGAAATGGTCTTAAAACATCGTGTCATTACAGCACTAGTATTTGACGTTGGAACGAAAGCTCCTCATTGTTGGACTCTTGGGGCCTCACCACCAATAATTGAAATGTACACGTACACAATGAAAAGCCAGGAAATCATGTATGACATGTACGAATAAAAAAGGCGATGCAGACTCCATAAAGGAAACATCATGTGTTGCCTCAATGAATATATTTTTAATAAAAAATATCTTATGTGTTCTTATGAATGTACATAATATATATTTGACCGTTTCACCATATTTTCTTGTTCATTTTTCGTACAATGTATGTAGAAGTACTATTGTACCCGTATAACCGCTTAAGGGTGTTTGGTATAAAAATCCCTATCGATTGCAGTGGGCTGTGATATATATGTATATATACTATTTGTTAACAGCTTAAAACTCATTATTATTGTTGAATTAAAAATGCCACGAATTCTTAGGAATCTAGTGATAAAGCCAAAAAATTACAACAATTTTAAAATAAAAATGAACAAATTGTAACTATTCCACAGGAGGAGGCTTAAACGCAGCAATTGAGCACAAATTAAAGTTGAGCATCACTTGTCAGCACATTTGTTCTCAAAAGTTTCCTAACCCAAAACAATTAACGGTGCTGGCAAACATTTCTGTCACATTATTTAAAACAGTTTAATAACTATTACAAGAGTTTGCAAACTAAAGTTCGAACAGACTTACTCCATTTACGAACCCACACTTTAATTGCTCTTTTAATTTGAAATATCCATATAGTTTGTAAACTGAAAAGGCATGCGGCTGTTGTAAGTGTCAACAATTAATGCATTCTATTAAATAAATAATAAAAAATTTTAATTCTTAAGGTACAGTCACATTGGGGAAACATTTGACGAAAAACGAGAAATATTTCTTTGCTGTGGTGGGACCATAAAATATTTTTGATGGTCAAACAGAAAAATAGCAGATTTTTTACAAACAAAATTATTTGCTTTCAAAGGAAAATGTTTCCATTGAGAACAAATAGTGATCACCCAGTGCCAAATATTTTCCTCTTTTTTTTGTCAAATAATTATTAGTTCTTACAAAGTTTTTGTGAGAACAAACAGTACGACACAACAGCGTTTTAAAACCAAAGTCAGATTAATTGTATTAAATATATCTAATATAATTTATATATATATATTATTTTATTTTTTTTAAGCGAATAACTTAGAATTTCGATAAAAATTCTCCATATTCGTCCAATGCTAGATATAGCATGCATGCTTTAATCGACTTAAAATTTCTACAGTCTTTTTTTATGTCTAATCTTTTAAAATAATGAAAAATAAAAATTTTGGTTTTTATAAAATTTTGAGAAAAACGTCGAACAATCAAGTTCTATTTTTTCAAAATTTTGCCATTTTTCACTCTAATTTCAAAAACTAGACTTTGATTTTTTTCACGACTACCTGAATTAAGATCTATTAATTCATTTTTGTGCCGTGGTATAAATAATAAAACTTTTTGACAAAAAAATGTGTGCGGGGTGACCAGAAAACAAATTGTGTACTGAGCTAAAAACATTTCGGTTAAACATAATCAAACATATTTGAGTTAAATTTTTCCCCAATGTGACCGACCGTACCTTTATAACTAAACACAATTTAATTTTGACAAAATTTGTGTAAATTTAGTTTTTCAAAAACGTTCGTTAATATTTGTATTATTGTTACAATATTTTGTATTTGGTGGTACTTTTTAGTACATTTAAATGTCCAATTGCTGGTTTTCAACGGATTTTTCTCCCGACGTTTCCCGGAAACGCAACCCTAGTTGAAATCTAAAATAATTTTTTGTTTGTAATTGAGTTTTTATTACTCGCTACTTCATCAGCATGTACATATGTATGTATACTTCTATAGCAATCAAGGTTTTATTTGTTTGTTTGTGGCATGACCAAAGTAATTATGTTTAAAAATTGGTATAATTACAAATATATGTTATGAAATAAAAAGGAAACCATAGACAATTACAAAACCAAAGTAAAGAAAACATGTAAAACCATCAAGAGCTAATGCCGGCTGGTAGAAGTGTAATTTAATAATAAATAAACAAACACTAAAGTACTTATATATACACATACATATATGTATAAATACATGTATATATTGTATATATGAATTTGCAAGAATGTGAGGATGAATAAAATTAATTTAAGTAGTTCTTATATTTGCATACATATCGTGAACTTAATTTAGAAAAGGCGAACATACATAACTATTAAAAAATGTATACCGAAGCAGAAAGCATTTTAATAGAAAATATTAGAAGTAACTTATTAGCATAAAAAAATTTAGATTAGTGTTTTTCTTGTTTTTAAAAGAACATGTATAATTTTATATAATTCTTTTATTAAGTTTTTTGTCTAATACTTTTAAATTTTCTATATGGCAGATAAGACTTTTATAAATTAAGGCTACGTTATGCTATTGGTTTTTCATCCAAAGTGATTATTATTTTAGCTAAAGTTCGTAGCATTTTTCGTCAGAAAGAATCGGACATAAGACAATATTCCAAAGGAGCAAGGGAAAAATTTAACACTAATTAAATTCAACTTACACGGCAGAACAGAAACAACGTTGTTTTTCGGGAGCCGCTACACTCCCATCATCAGTGTTCATGTTTTCATACATCTGCCACTGTTTATGTATATAGCTCAGTTGAGTGTGATTTCCAATTTGTATTTATACAAATAATGCCTCGTAGATCAATTGGATCACATGGGGTGACAAAAAACCCTCCATAATAAAAAGAGTATCATTGGTTACTTTTATGAATATACATTGACAAAGATTACCTTGCGAAGTTTTTCGTAAGTGTCTTAGTTTGTTTTCACATATATAAATCGAGAACTTTGTGACAACGGCAAAGTCTATTCTTGCAAAGTCTGCGCTCACGATCTTCTAAAGCAGTGAGAGTTTTGGTTTCTTTACGCATAGAAACTTGCACTAAATTACGCAATAACACTTTCAAAATCAATAGCGTAATTGTAATATTAAATACTGTTGCGTTTTTTTCGTCTAAAGTTTTTATTTGGTTTATTTTGTGCTTTATAAGTGATCTAGTCACACTATACTTTTAATTTTTGAATAAAGATTAAAAATTGGAAAGTGATAAAGCTTCAGATTTAAATATTGTTGATATGGTAGTTTATAAATCAACTAAATTTCGGCGGCTTACACCTGTTGAAAGACAAGCGGCTGAAAACATGATGATGGTATAGTTATGCAATAGTGATGATGATGTATGCTACAAGTGAAGAGGAGGATAATTATGTGCCTAGAAATTCTGCCATCGATTGTGTGTCTTACGGAAGAAAACGATATGTGGAACATGCTGAGGAGTTTGATGACGATGATATTGATGATGATATATGTAGAAAAAAAGGATGCTGAAAGTTGTGAACAGTTTTTAAGCAAAGCCACTGGAAAGTAAAGACACTAACATCTGGTAGACGACTAGCACACAATTTGCCTGTTGCTACAAAAACTGTTCCATCTCGAAAATTTCTGCCAAACCCGGTACAAATTTTTAATGAAATTTTTATACCAGATATGGTCTGTCTAACAATCAAGCTCAGTTAATTACCGTCCGTTGTGAATTATTTGTAAAACTATAACAATAGCTTAACGAATAACTCGTTTCTCCCATGGCAACTGCAACAAAGCTATGTACATATACGAGTATGCTTTCAACATGGCAAAGAGACAAAAACATAAATTTGCAATGACTCTTTGAAAGAATAATTTTAATATATAACAAAATAGTCCCATAATTAAATAAATAAACACAAAATAAGTACAAAATATAGTTTAGTTTACCTATTTGGATAGGATTTTCAACTGTGGTCTGGCGAGACCATGAGGCGCTCCTAGTAGTGAAAAGGTTACAGAAAATCCTAGGGCTGAATGCTACCGCACTCAATTAGTTGAGTTTTTAATTTGTTTGATCAATTTTAACTAGTTATGTGAAAAAGTACATCAAAGCACATTATTGCAAGGGTAAAGCCCGCAGCTAATCGTTTATTTAATGTGATTATTTTTCGAACTATTTATACTATTGATTTTTTGAAATTCGGGATAAAGTTATAGGATATAGCGTGTGTGAACTGGGAAATTATATTATGGTGAAGATAAGAGAGGACGTAGTTGGTGCTTGTGTTTTTATTTGATCGAATGAGTTTCTTTTCTGAGAGAAGTAACAAGAAGCAAGTACTATGGCTTGCAACCAATAGGTGTGTTACCTTTTTTTCGAAAGGAATGTTGGGAGAGGACAGATGGTGAAAATCGTAGGCTTAATTGTTTTGCAACTCTGATATTGCTCGTTATGTTAATTTTTTAGCTGTCTGTCAATGTCCCTGGTATCAAGTAGGCACATTAAATGTATTTAAGCTGTGTAGCCATTTTATTAATTACTTTACTTTGCCGACGATTTCGTTACAATACCGACGGAGAAGGGCGCTGTGATGTACACACTAGCGTACAGAAGTATCAATTGTATTAGAAGAACAGAGCTAGAATGGAACCCTCAAGTCAGCTGAAGCCATTGACGCACTATAAATACTTGGCGAAGAACGATATTAACTGAACAACGCAAACACAACAAAGCCTTTGACGAAATTAAATCAATATGTTATGATAAAATTAAGTATAAATCTCTTGTAGATACCCATGGTGCCCTAGTGGAATAAAGAAAGGAAAAGATAAATAAATAAATAAATTAACGATTTACTTGCAAAAACACCACTATACACTCCAAAAGGATTTACATTAATTGGTTGGTAATTCCACATAAACGCAGCAGAAGTACAATAAAAATGTTTTGATTTCTATTTGAGTAAACAAATTATCTACACTTGCAAATATTTTAAACTTGTCTTTAAGACGATACGCAAGTTATTGTCTGCACTTAACTATCATACAACTATTATTCAAAAAAAGTGCAACTAAAGCATTTCCTAACAGAAAGAAAACCGCCGTACTAAATTTAAGTATTTTCTACTTACTCTAAATACGAGTCGTACTCAAAATTTTTATTGCAAATAACAATAAAATGTATTTTAATCAAGTCGAAAACGAAATTACTTTAGATAACCAATGTGGGAATTCCTTAAAATGATATCAAAACTCTTCAATCACTTGAAAAAACTTTAATCAACAAAAATATTTCTAAATTAAATAGATAACTTATTTCAGTTCGTAATTAAATCAATCTTTCTGTACTTGATTTTAGTAAATTCGGGATTACCGTACTTTTAACACCGTTTGGAATTGATTTAACTATGGATGGATTGATTTTTCTTTTGCGTATACAAATAAATGGAAAAAAATATTTCCTTCAGCAATGTCCTTAAATAATCAAAAGAAAATTATCAAATTAACAAGCCAGATGTGCAAGAAGCAGGTTTGTAAGCAAGAGTTGTTGGTAGTTGTTGCAACTCCTGCTTAGAGAAAATGTGCTTCCAGAATTCATGGTTTTTGTCTCCATGTCGCTCTTGGGTGCTTTGTATTTTTAACAAAAACTTCGCTTCATTATTGCATAAAAAACGCTAAAATTTTATTTTACAGTTTAATTGTATTATCGTTGAACTAAAACAACAATAAATAAATAAATAAAAGCAAAAAGTCAAACCGTGTGCATTACTTTGAAAAATCTCTCTTTCATTCAAGAAGTGAAATATTATATTATTTCGTATTTAAAACTCAATTGAAAGGTCCTGTGAATTATTTATGCATATTATCGGAAGTGCTTCAAACATGCAGTTTTTTACTGCTTTCATATACCTAAGATTATTTTGCTGGGATATTATTACCTTTCATAGTTTCAGAGGAATTTCAGCGATATGAAAATGTGTCATTAAATAAAATAAAAAATATGTATGTATATGAAAAATTCTGTAGGTAGTTATGTATGTATATAAATCCGTAAGTTTTTCAAAAATCAATGCAAATACAATTAAAAAGAGAAATACTTACTTAAAATACAAATTGATAAATTATGGGACGAAACTTAAAACATGTACAGAAGTGAACTCATAAACATTCATATAAATATATGTATACATGTTTACATTGTGGTGTCATTTATTATTTTACTGCAGATAATTTAAAATAAATATAATATAAATTTTAATTTGATGATTATCTAGCAATAACTTAGATTTCTCTTTTAGAAGTATTGCTTTCGTATTTGTTAGAAATATCCTCGTGCCCACACCATTTCTCTTGAACACGCAATTGTTTGGTGGCTTCGAATCGATTTCGCATTCCTTTGCTTGCAGGGTTTTTTACTGTGCTTATTAGTGATAAAATTTTAATATTCTAGCAGTTCTGGAATTAGATATATAGAACGTCATAAGCAGCCGTGTGTCTCACCACCATAGATTTTAGTTGGGCTCAGTAATGCCAACAGAAATTTAACAAAATCTTTACATGTCTCGGAAAAATTTCCCTTTTTTCCTACACACTAAAAAAATTCCCTTTATTTTCCCCTACATTTTTTTTAGGTTTTAAAATTTTTCACATTTATATCGTCAGACAAAAAATTACATAATAATAAAATATAACATAAATTTGTAATTTTAAGAAGCTCCAATAGCTCCACATCATAGTTCTTAAATGACTGTACTAATTACATTTCTTCAAAAATTACTAAATTTTTTAGGGAAGTCTTTGGATTAACTTAAGAGCTGTTGCACCATTTTTTATATAATTCTTCGCATTCATTGCTAATAAAGATTTCTTAAATTTTTAAAATAAGGATGTAGAGATCTTACAATCCGAATATCAATTCTGAATTCTTAGTAAAATTTTGTTCAAGTTAAAATAATGTGACCAGAAATGGAATGAATGAAAGTTTTTTAAGAGCGCATTAGAATATTTAATACTCGTACACATGCTTTAAATGTCTTAATTTATATTTTAAGCCCAAAAAATCCAAACTTTTAAAATTTGTTTTTATTTTTTATTCAAATTCTATTCCCAAGAATATGTTTTCTGTCTGTATGAAATATCTCGCATTATACTGTAACGAAATTTGAAACTTACATGTTTACATGTATTATAACTTTTTTGGGGTGTTTTACGCAATCACACCGCAATATAAAAAGACAAAAAACAAATTTTTAATAATTCCCTACATTTTTCTTAAAACGAGGAATCTGTCCCTTTTTCCCTTCCCTTGTAATTTTTTAATGAATTCCCTACAAAAAGGGAAAATTCCCTACTTTCACTGGTTGGGCTTATTTATCCCCCGAAAAATTTCCGCCTGGAAGTCCCCAGGAGGGACAAAAGCAGATCAGATGTTCTGACGTTTCATTCTCGACCTTACGAAATCTGCAAATCCTGATACTTACATTACCCATTATAAACTTTTGGTATCTAAAACCACAGTCCCCAGTGAATAATCCAACAAGTAGCCTAAGTTCCGCCTTCTGATGTAGAAGTAGGGTCACAAATCTCTTGCACTATCATAACCCAAAGTGGATGTCCATGTGTAAAGGAAAGAAAGGAAGTGGAGGATATTTTTTTAAATCGTTTCAAAGAAAGTTTCATTATAATAACTGAGCTGTTAAGTAAACTAATATTATATTCTTTTAGAACTAAATCAATTAAGAGAAAATGTTTGTCTTGAACTCACTTTTTCCAACAAAAGAAATTGCTTACTATTTGTTATTGAACGACGACTCATTTTAATTAATTTGTATTGTTGTTCAAGACATTACCTACAGGCTAATAATAGTCAATTCAGTATATATAAAAAACTATTTAAATTAATTTTATTTACAATTTAATTGGCTATTTAGAGTAAAACAATTATTTGCAGAACATGCAAAGTGTTCAACAATTATTTTTTATAAACCTTTATAACAAATATTTCAAGTACTCAATAGTAATGCCAGCTCTTCATGTAATGAATGCGAGTTCATTCTCTTAAGCATTTAAAAAAAACTTGAGCAATTTAGAATAATAAAATCGTTAAAGTTTTGTTAAAGAATTATTAAACTTATAATATTTAAAATGCAGAAACTTTTAAGTGCATGGTAGCAGTTCTAAATATGGTTTCAAAACTATTTCGCAATTTTTCAATATTGAAATGATTTAAAAAATTATTTATTTAAATTACAATTTTTAAATTGTGATTCGTGAATACTGTTTTCTTTGCTGGACACGCCAATCAATATTCATTTATTTACTATTCGTGTATTGAAATGAAAACGACTAAAACTCTAAAAATAATTGGAAAAAAGGAAACAAAAACATGAAGCAACATAATAATTCAACGCTTTTTGACATGACTTTGAAATGAAGCGACGATTTGTAAAACAAAAAAACAAAAATCCAACACACGCGTAAATAAATAAAAGCAATTACGAAACTAAAAACTTTTTTTTTTTGTTTGTAAATAAGATAATTAATCATGATTTCAAAGAAATGAATTTGAAATCCTTGTTTTATGTTAACTGTTCCTCTAACTAATTGACGATTTCAGGATTTATTGCAATATTAATATTACTATTATTATTATATTCGAAAATCCAACTGTTATTAACATGCATCCCTTCGGAGATAGGGATGACATTTTGCTAATCATGGTCATTAATTAATGTCATGCCCTTTAGGACTCGGCCCACGATCTATCGATAATTGTTTAGTAATAATGTATGCGTACAATGTGAAAATATCGAATAATTTCGGCACTCAAAAGTACTGATATTAAAATTGAGACCAATTTCTTGGTAAGTAAAATAATCTTACCATCCCATTTCTCGACAAAAATTCGACAAACGAATTGTTTTAAAATCATAATCTAAGAAATAAAATTTTATTAAGTATTCAGAAAAAAATTTTAACATAAATATTGTGAAACGATTCATAATTATTAAAATATAAAGTATTTGTTAACAAAAAGTAGGAGCTATTTTAGTACACAGTATGCTTTTGTTTTCGGATTCATCTATTATATAAGTAGACAAAGATAAATTGTTGGATCCACTTTTACTCCTTTGTTTGCCAACCGATTTTCTTCATTCTTTTACCAAATGGTAGACATTGTTGAGTTCTAGGAACGCAAATATATATTATTGAAATCGTTTCTGTATTAAAGGAATAAAAATATTCTAAAGTTGACACCACTACAAATGCTAAAAATACACAGGTCCATTCTTACATAAGTATTGGTTTAAGTAAAAACATAAGCAAAGCAATGAGAGTGTTTAAAAGTGCCTACATAAGTACGTATGTAAGTAATAAGATTTTTTCTCTTCAAATGAGAAAAGTTGAAAAAGAAAAAGAGATCTGAATTGAATGAGATGGGTATTAAATATGGATGTACGTGATTATTACAGCTATGTTTTATTCGGGAAGAAATTTGTTTATGCAAATGCTTAATATTTAATTAATTGTAGCTAGAACCGACCATACGAAATATTAGTACGCTTAAGTAATCAAAGATGCTTGTAGGAAAATTTAAACAGTTTTATTTAAAAAATCTTTTTAATTTTTAAATTGTTTATTTTTATAAAATAAAAATAAAATTTACCAGGCTGATGCTTATTCTAAAATCAACACCTTTTGCAATACCGTTGAACAGACACACAACTCTAGGGATGTCAATTAAAATATGACAACTCCTTTCACACGTATTGGTTCTGTGTCTATTCTACACAAGTGGGAGAGGCTTCTTGATAAGTGTTGTGTTTTTCTTCCGACGGGGTTTGATGCAATTTGGAATGAATTTCCGTCATCCCACGTCAAATTGTTGAAAACGCTCTAAATTGCATTTTTTAAATACAAAAATACTCTTAAAACTTAACTTAATTTTTGTTCACAATATTATACTACACTCATACCACGGTTAGCGTCGCTAATTGGGACCGGAAAAACGAGACGGAAATTGAAATGATGCAAACCGAATCAAAGTTTTCTATTCATTTGTAATAATTTTCATTTAATTCGTTCCGATACTCATAATTTTGGTAAGAAAAATTAAGTTTTTAACAGAAAATACTAATTTTTTATTATTATTTGTGTGAAATAGTTTTTATTAAAATAAAAGACTTCATTTTACCAAATGTAATTTCGAACTAACAACGAATATAAACTTGTAGACAATTTTCACATACAAATTTGCATTAGACTTCGACGGGAAATCCCCCTTTTCTATTTTTGCTTTGTACATACAATCATTTATTAACAACGCAAATCGAAGCACTAACGATGCAACTTCGAAGCCATGCGACGCAAACTGAAACAAAAACGACGCAACATCGAAATAGCGGAAATTTTTAAAAGACGCAACTTCGAAACGACGAAAACCGGAATATGAGTGTACATTTAAAGTTTCGATTCTTTGTAGTTTTAATTATTTTTTTAATTTAAGGATAGTGCGGAGCTCTTACTGAAATGTACGTTTGAAAATTGTTTTAATTCTGTTTCTGCAGAAAAAATAACCATGTAGCGCTGCGTAGAAAACTGTTGGTGTATTCACACCAACATAGTTATTTTCGTAAAACACAGGGTGGTGTAATAACTCGTTTACGTAAGAAATTTCTTTCTATTTAGGATTAAATTTTTTGGAAGGGAATAGAATCATACATTATTTGCACAAAAATGTAATAATAAATATAATAAATTTATATATCTATTAATTAAAACAAGACATGTTTTAGGATCCTCTATCCGCTAATTGAGGCCATAAACAAGTTTTGTTTGAGATTGTGAAAATATGTTTGTGAGAGACAAAACTTTGATGTCAAAGTAATGCTAACAAAGATATGAAGTACTCACTTTTCACTTCCTCTACAGGAAAATCTTCACGCCTATGCCTCTAAGAGCCAAGTGATTTTCGTTATTTTCACATACATAGCGCGATTGTCAACGAAACTCACTAGAAAGAGTGTAAAAAACAATTATTTCACTCAGTTGTATGCTAGCTTTCAAGTCAGGAGGCGACTTTTTTATGATCAAACAAAAAGAAAACACACCGCGTTTTTCAGCATTTTAAATATTTTCAGTGCACTTTGAATATTTTTGCATTATCCTATATTTAAATATGGAGAGTAGAGTGGGAACAAAAATTTTGTTTTTATTAAGTATATTTAATGAATCTGAATGCCTTGCATGCAATCAGAAAAAATATTGTTGAACATATGTGTGTATGAAGCAAGAAATTTCTCCCAGCGCACTCACAATACCCACACATTTTTAGCTTGCTCTTTTTGGGAGGACCACTGTTCTACATCGATTGGCTGCAAGTACTTAACAAGTTCTATTTTAAAATAACGACTTATAAATATCAATATTTATGTAGAAGACTTTGAGTACACAAAACATAATAAAAATTAAATGCCTGCTTGCAGTATTGAACTCTTGCTTTTTAAGTTATCGTTCAGCTTGATTTCAGGTATTTTACAAACTCGTCTATTAATAAACAACTATTTCATTACACAGGGAATAAACTGCTAATTTATTTACTAGTAAGTAATTGTTTATCTAGTGTAAAGTAATGCATGCGCTACGTAGTTTGTAATGAAAATTGACGATTTTGCTTTGTTTGTTTTTAAATATAAATATAAATCCTAAAAGTGCATTTAGTGCATTTGCAAGGACTTTTTTCCTTAGTGTATTTCATAGATTTCGCACCACCGCAGATGACAGAATAACACACACAAACACGTATAGTATGTATATCCTTATTCGCGTTTCGATGTTTCTATCTAATCGCTGTTTTAATGACTGCAACTGCGCTTAAAATAACACTCTTTCATGACATGGATTTCTTTTCAGTGCTCCCTTTAATTAAGTCTGCTTTAGTTTGCAAGTAATTCTAGAATGTTTGTTGAAAAAGTTGTAAGTGCTTTTATTGTTTTGTTGCATTTTCGTTTAAAGGTAGTGTCGGTCATAGGAAAAACTAAACGAAATAAACGTAACCATTACTGTTTTGTGTTTATAACATTTTTGATGTTTTATGCTGAAAACTTGCATTTATGGAAATGATGATGATATAAAGAAGATAAATCACAATTTGAGAAATCTGAATCATGCAAACAATTATGGTATATTTAGGAAAAATATTTTATAAAATGGATTTTTATAAAATAAAATTTTAGATATCATCCTTTTTAAATAAAGGGTCATAACATGTCCAATATATTGACCACTTCCGATTTCAGAATATGCTTTTTAGATCTTAGTTGTGGGAATAAGTAAAAAATGGGGGGAAACATTTTCCCGTACACTGCTACGACCTTTAAACAAGGGAGTCCTTCTAGTTTTCTTGGTTATAGTTGATAATTGTATTTATCAGTCTTTCAGTTAGTAAAGCAATTCAATAAAATTTCATCAAAATCAAAGGAGGCCAAGAAAATGAATAATTTTTTTTTTTATCTTGGACCAGCACTCAGGGGATGATGACCCCTACACATGCAATACATTGTGCTGGAGCTAGTGGAAAGGGATAGTGATAGATATGAAAGGAGGTGAAGCTTCATTCGTTTTTTACTACTCTGCTTTTTTCTGCACGTTTATTCGTAGAGCAGTGTTGCAGCGCCTCTGGTGGCGAGGAGGACATTACGAGTTTTGAAGCTGTGTTTAGTTTAGGAGCCACTTCTTTTTATTAATTTTATTTTACTTTGCCGTTGATTGTGCTACTCAGTACCAACGAAGGAGGGCGCTCTGATGTTACATTGGAATTAGTATCAGCTGAAGTTGGTACTGTTCAGTGACCACTGACCATGCCTTCGCCACTGAAACCTTCCGCCAACAACTGACACAAAGGCACACCAATGCACATCAGAGAAATGCGTGGTGTTTTTATTTCATGACTCTGTCTGACACTGGGTTTGAACCCAGGTCCTTCGGTTTGTAGTCAACGTGCCTGAGCCAACGCCACAATTGATTTGGCATTGAATCAGTCTTAGATAATGGAGCTATAAATTTGTCAATTTTGCAGATAACTTGAAAAATGAAACCCTGTTGATAAATCTGTTTCAAGTTATTGTACAACAGCGCAAAAATAAAATAATTAACAATGAAAGCAACGACAGTGAAACTGTTTTTTTTTTAATTTATTAATATTAATACGGGTATTCTAATTGTGTAATTGTCGTAATCGTTACATGACGACTACGGGATTCGTCGACGGCTTACAACTATTATTCGAGTTGTCGTACTCGTCGTTCATCGATAAGTGTTTGCTAATATTATGCATTCTATAAGAAATTGCGATGGCGTTGTTGTATTGAAACGACTCCAATTTTGTCGTCACAATTCTTATTAACGACTAGAAAGTGACTTGAAAGAGTTATAGAGCTATATGTAAAAGTAGAAAAAAATGAACTGACCAATAGAAAACAGTTCCAGAAACTTATGGAAGAGTTGCAAAAAAAATAAATACTTCTCTTGCAGTAGGATTTCGTAGACGTACAATTCCCTGCAATTTCAAAGCAAATTGGAAAGAAATTACAACGGAGCTAAATGCGCTTGGTCCACCAAGATGATTTGCAGGTGGGTGGCTGAAAGTAAGATAACCATTATAATTAGTAGTGCATTACAATAATTTAATGAAATTTATTCATTGGCCTGACGAGACTTGAAATTTAAGGTAAAAAAGAAAATGCAACCCTCAAAGCTGAGTGTGATTCCACCGCTTTCAAAAGATTTAAACAATGTACTCTCATTCTCTGGAAGAAGGTGTAGGCTGCGACAGACCAAAATTAAAATCATTTCATCATAATTTTCATCTGGTAAGTTGTAAGTGTCGGAATTCTTTCTGAGAAAATTTCTTTCTAAGATAATTTTATTTCATTTTCTTCATCTTTTGATTCGGCATTTAAATCACAAGCAAAAAATATTTTCTCGCAAAATATCAAAATCAAATAGTTCCGCAAGTTGAAATACTAGAGATGTGCATTTGGTTTGTTTAAAAATGATAAATTGTTGTCGTCGCAATAAGGCTGTTATAGAATGCCAAATAAATAACGGAGTGACGGCCACTACGACAAATAGTGTCATTGAAATACAAGCGATGACGAAATTTACAACGCCAGTTGTAAAATAATTTTTGGTTAATACTAGCGTTGTTAATTATTTGTGTGTTTTATTCGTTCGAATAAAATTTCATGATATTTTTTTTGTTCGAATACACGATTAATTTTGAAATTTTTTTCGAATAATTCGAACGAATAAAGCACAACAAATTTACAGTTAAAACAGCATTAAAGATCATATCAAGTTGCTTTGTTCTTTTCTTTGATTTTTCTAAATGGTCAAGATCATCATCAATACTGTTAATGATTTTTGCGTTACTAATATTACTTACTTTATTTATGGACTTTTTTAGATCAGTTAATAAAACGTTATCAGTTCCCTCAGAAACGTCATTTTATTTTTCATCATAGTTGAGTACATATGTATTCCGAATCTTTATCACAAAATAATCGTGAAAACAAAGAATTTGCGTACGTACTTCTTTGTTTACCCTCTTGTGGCATAAAGATATTATTGGATGGAAATTCAGAATGTAGGAATAATATTAGAGTATTTAATGATTGTATACGTCTTTCATTAATTATGCGAATGTGCGATTATGTGAAAAAAAGTTATTCGAATAATTCTATATTCTAAATTGAAAAATGTTTGTTCGTTCGAACAAAAATTAAAAAAAAAATTGTTCAAATTATTCGAATAATTTTTATTCGAACGACAACCCCAGTGAGTACTCTGATTTCTATTTTTATAATTATCATTAATTTTACTCACTAAGCTTGGGATCTTTATGTAAAAAAACTATTTTAATAAACAACTTTTTTCTTTATTAATCAATTATTTATTTTTGTTTTGAGAGATCGCAATAGCCTTCCGTATAATATTAAATATTTAAAAAAAATTATTAAACGTTCCGTTGTATTAAATTTGTTACAAAATCTTTGCAGTCGAAAAATGTATGTTATACTACAAAGTATAAAACTCAACGGTTCTTTCGACTGTAGCGAAAAAATTATAATATATTTAGCGGTAAGGCGTTTTTCATTAAATATTTGTGAAGTCTGCCTTAACTTAAGTTTTTTATTCTCTACATTGTTGTATGTTAAATGTACACACACCTTCTTTACTGAATGCTAACTGTGCAAATAATATTATATGCCCAGTGAGCCATTTATTCTTAATTTATATGAGAACAAATAAAATAATATATAAAATGATTTTTCACTTAAATCGTAGTTTAACTGGAAATAATTTTATTAGATTAGGGAAGTAAATTTATCAAAAAGCGAGCGTTTTTGATAACATGGTGTAACAAATTTTTATTTATATTTTATTAATGTGTGTTTAATTATGAGCTTTATATACGTTTGACCAATCAAGCAGTTAATATTGCCCATATTAAAATTTGTAATTGTTTTTTAATCTATAATCCACGATGGTCCTCACTTAATTTTGTTGTCTGTTTATATACCGTCGTTATTAGAATATTTGATAAAAAAAGTTAATATTTTTTTAATTTTATAAAGCAAGCCGATAGCCTTAGTCGCTAGTGCTTTGGCTTTAAGATTTATTGTAATTTTAATTATAATAAATATCTGAATAAATAAATAAAAAAATTTATAAAAATTTATATCAGATCAAGGTGTTGTCAATATTAAAATTTTGATGAGTTACAATAAAAATATTTAAACGGATATAAATTTGAAATAGTTATCAAAAGTGGATTTGTTAGTAAAGTTATAAAGATTAATAATTTGATTTTAGATCTAAAATATGTCCGTCACTCTTTCTATTTAGGATATTTTTTAGAGTAAATTTTTCCTAATTTACTAATACCCTGACTAGTGACTACGGTGATCGAAACTTACTGTGCTATTTTGCGATGCCCCAGTTTTATTAATCTAATAGTTATTCTTCTTAAACAGATTTTCAAAGAAGCTTTTGTAAACAATAAATACATAGGAGATCGAGGCTAAGAACGTGTAGGAGTTTATAGTTTCCTTTATGTTCTGATGGGTGAACTGACAACGCATTATTGAATTATGACAGGTCCCAGAATAATAAATCCCTGGAATTTAATTTGTGAGTAAATGTTTTTCCAAAAATATTAATTTACACAATCTGTTTAAAGGAAACATTTTTATGAAAATGTTTCTTAAAAATTTGTGAATATTGTATTGTATTACAGGGTGACAAAAATTTAATTATCCCATCTGAAGATGTGTTTTAATTGCAAATGCCACGGTACGTCATTCATATATTAATAGAGCGCTATACTCTGCAAGAAGAGTGTGGAATAATTGGGTTGTTTTCTTCAATAAAAAATCGGACGGTGGTGTTAGTGCAGCGTGATTCTTGACTTCGCGATGATTTTCTAATCGTGTCGCAACTGGAATTACAAATGACCTTGCAGGGCGTGGCCGCCACCGGACACGTCGTCCTCTTGAGAATATCGCAGCTGTGGTTAGTGATGTCGCTGAGAATTAAGAAACTCAAATGATAAATGAAGTTGAATGAGCGGGAGTTGATGAGCATGTCGTTTCAACAAGACAGTGCTACCGCACACACAGCAGGAGCCACAATGTATATCGTAAAGAAAGGATGTTTAATTTTGTGTCATCATGTATATTATAAATTAATTATTGATTATTGATTACTTATTCTTCAAGAACAATACTGCTTTGTCCAGTTTAATTATGATGGAAATTTACCTTTAAAGCTTTAATTAATTTTATTTTATTTTGAGCACATTTGCAACCAGTATGCCACGTGTCAATGAGCATAATATGAATTCATTGATGCGACATTATTGAGAAAAATTCATCATTGTTGCTCTTTAATTCCAAGGCAACACAAAAATTAATGATAATCCTTTTTGTCAAGCAACAGAGGACACGAGTATAAGGCATATAATATCAATCAATATAAATATAAAATCAATTTTCGGATTCATGAAGTCTATCTATCTATCATGTTTTCCCACTAAGTCCTTCAATTTGTCTGTTGGGCTCAAGCCAATACATGTGTAGATTATTTGCATAATTGTTTGTGTATGTGGTTCAATGAGTAGGTGTGTTGAAAAGTTGATACAACTGTGCAGATAAGCAAAACAATATAAAATGAAATTGCTATTCAGCATTTGTTATTTGTAATTTACTACGACTATTGTTTTATTTTCTCGAGCACGTTTCTTTGTGTACTGGTATTGTTTTAATACTGTGTTATTATATTGAAAATTAAATTCTACTTGTAGCTTAGCAAGTACAATAATTTATTGTGACAGAGACTAAAAATTTTAAGAGAAAGTGTATTACATTTTTAATTATTTTATTTACATTTATTAATTTTGCTGCCAAAGCATTTAAGTTCTTATAAAATGTGGATTCTTTTTAAAAACCATCATGTATTCTTAATATATTCAATAAGTAGCATACTAAAAGTTCGACCATACAATGGCCAGCAATTCAGGTTGTTTTATTTTATGGCTTAACATTCTAATTGCTTTGAATGTTTTAAGTACATTTTGAATGAGTTTTGCTAAGTACACTTTCTTGTTTTATTTATGTTCTTTTAGTTCTTTCAGTGCTTTGCAAATTACATAGAAAAGGAAACTTTGTAATTAGTTAGTAATTTTCAAAAGAATTTTTACTTTCAAAGTGTGACTCTGCATTCTCTATTGTTTCTTTCGTATTTTCTTTTTTTCATTACTACTCGTACTTCATGTTAATAAAGCAGGTGTATTTCCAAGATTAAGAAAAGAAACTATTGCGAAATTGTGTGTTTTGATGTTTTATTGTAATCAGAATAATATTAAAACAGAAAACAACATTTGAGAAAGAACTTTACTTTTTTGTTGTAATTTTTGCAAAGTATTATGAACAACTTTTCAGCTGGCAGATGTACAGTGCAGACTGTGTAAAGGGACAATGTCTTCTAAAATTTATAATGACAGAGGATGGCCTACATTGTGCTGCATAAAGTTATAATAATAACAAATAAAATGGACCAAACCCATTTTTTATGACACCATAAACTATGAAGGAGGATGAAGGGATGGATAAGTGTTTTTGAACATCAAATATTATGGAGCAGACCTTTGCAGGTACTTTAACTGTTCGGTTTAAAAACGTGTCTTTTTCTATAATGTTTAGTTCTGTTCGGCGGAAAATCGACCATAAACATATGTTCTACTAACTCATAACGTATAATCGGCAAATACATTTAAGTATCTGGAAAAACCCTCTTGAATTCATTGGAGCAAATTGTATTATTTTAACCATAAAATAGTGAAACGCATTCCATATTGATTCAATTAAGTCAAATATTGCAGTGATGCAGACTTTGAAGCGCTGACACACATATGGAGGGCTCAGAGCTGAAGTGAACCAAGTCACAAAAAGACAATTTGGAGATATTTTGAGTATCAGTAAATGTAAAAATATATACAAATACAAAATGAGAGCCATTGATTTGGGTTTTATACCTTTAGCTTACGAACGAACCACTTTTTACTTAGTACGTTGCAGAGTTAAAATTTGCGGAAAATTTTGCACTAGTTTTGAAATTTTTCATATTTTATGACACTTCAGCTCTGAGCTCTCCATGTGTTGAGTTGTTTTTTTTTTAAGTAACACTTAGACAATTAATATGCTTTCCAACCAGTAGGTGCGTTACCTTCTTTGGTAAAGGGATATAGAGGCTTGAGATGTACAGATCATTGGCTTGAATTTAATATTTTTAAAAAGAAAATGGTTTTTCCTATTGACAAGTTATGAAAATATTCAGTTAAACAAATTTCTCAGTCTATCTGAAAATTGACGTCTACTTGTTTCATGTTAACAAATCCACGGCAAAAAATAATCGTAAATTACAACAAGTTGGTAAAAGATCAATAACCTAAATAAAAACCATGTTGACAAAAATTATCAGTGACGAATTTTAAAAAAAAAATTTTGTATGATACTTAATTTGGCTATTCCTCTGTAACTAGAGATGTCAGCTCTGTTGACGAATTTAAACTATTGAATTTTGTACTAATCCTTCAATATATCTGAAAGGAACCTAAACATAATTGACAAGTTAAACAATGAATTGAGATCTAGGCACCACTAATTCATTAGCGCATTTGACAAACTCTGCAGCTAAAGTTTTAAGATTCACCCAGATATGAGACTAAAATTTTTTGATTCTCTACGGGATCGGGGTTCTGAATCAGGCACTTAACCCTTAGCATAGGAAGAGGAAAAGAAATAGATAAACAAATTATTTGAAAGTCATTATCAGGTAAAAAAAGGAGGACATTCCTTTTAAAGTTTAATAATTGTATTAAGATCTGGGATTTGTTGTTAATTAATTTTTATTTTTCATGAGACATCAGTTATAACATATTTGATTTAATTATTTATATTCACCTCTAGCAGCAAAGTATTAAATAAAGTCTAAATATGAATCGGTATTCTTATAAATTTTGTAGTATGTATTCCTTAAATTTCTGTTTTTGAAAAACACCTTGAAGTTCCATGGAGTACAAGAGGTACTAAAACTGATTTGTTTGGAATAAACTGATTCAATATTTTGTGTCATAAAACTTTTCAATCAATGGCAGCAGTTTGATTGAGTAAATTTGAAATAGGTATTTATAAATACCTCCTGTTCACATTTTTTTAGCGTTGTGTACAAAAACTTTAGGATTTTTATAGAATAATGTTGTGAAAAGGGATAATATATTACAGGAATGATCAGACAAAAAAATATTTGCATATTTTATAATATTTTTGTTTTGTTTTATTTTGGATTAAAATATAAAATTGCCAAGATTAAAATATTTGAATAAAAGGCTAAAAATTTATCTAAATAATTTATGAAGCAGAAGTTTTTTTTTGCAAAAAAAGGTCAAGTATTGTAATAACACTTTAGATAAATTGTTATTATAATATGGTTGTTATTATTGGAAATGAGTTTGTTTAAG
Source organism: Gymnocheta viridis (assembly GCA_956483585.1). NCBI lineage: Eukaryota > Metazoa > Arthropoda > Insecta > Diptera > Tachinidae > Gymnocheta > Gymnocheta viridis. The sequence continues at coordinate 94,672,994 of OY101440.1, read as the reverse complement.
ATTACGACAGATAAAAGACTTTCATTTTCAACTTCAACAAAATACAACTTCTTAGGAAATTTAAAATAAACTGAATTTCTTATCTAAAGGAGTGTATATTTTATGGGAAATTATATTATACTTATGTTTAATGAAAAATAATTTTTAACCTAAGAAAGTAAAATAATGTTTGTTTAAGTAACTGCATCATGATTATTAAACATAAATACCTGTTTAAGCAATAACCGGTGTTATACTTGCTAATTTTTTTTTTCTGGAAACAATACGCCTTATTTTGTGGTTTCATTTGACAATAACTGCTGCACCAGATGTGGGCAATAACCAGGAATGAAAAGAAACCACGCTTTATTAGCCAAACAATGAAAAGGATCACGAAACTGAAGGGAAAATCCTGTCTATCTGCTTAGAACATTCTTGTTGTAGAATGTGAATAATGATGACAGTACAACATCGCCACCCTTAAATTGTATAACATCATCAGCTTTATATCAGCCTCTGTGTACGTCTAAAACAAACTCAATCAATGAATCATTGGATATGATTGATGATGGTATAACTAAACAAAAATAAAAATTCAAATCTACCAGAGCTCCCTCCATTAATGTTATTGCTTTTGTTTAAAGCATTATTACTGCAGTAGATTTCGTTTGTAATTTAATACTAAGAAGTCTATTTGCGCTTATTTTTGCTTTATTTTTGCATAAATTAACAATAAAGATGAAAAGTAAAGTTATGCGGTATACTTTTAATACTCTGGCAAATTTCGCGATAGCTTATGAAAAGATTTTTGGAATTTGCTTAAAGGCTGTGGACTATTAAACAACTTGATATTTAAATTTTGTTAAAGACTTAAGCCATTCAAATACATTTTCGGTAGATTTTAGTAAATGTTTGTGCTCAAAATTCAATACAAAAATTTCTCTTCGTACTTGTAAAATTACACAGTACAACATTTGTCAGCTCATTGATTTGAGACTCAATTCTGAGAATTTCACGTGAAAGTAGCCCCAGAAATAAGCACTTTTGCATCATTCATTTTGTCCAGTTGGCTGTATTAGTAATTTAATGGCTGTAGAATAACAAACCCTTTTGTTCAGAGTGAATTACATTTTGAAACTAGAAGAACATCGAAAACTTTAATATAACAAGTGCCCAAAATTGAATGATTTTTGGTACATTGTGGTCATATCGTCCCAAAAATAGGCAACAGGATTGTTAATCTACTTATTGAGCAAAAAATATGGAAAATGTGGGAAAATTGGAATTTAAAAATCCAACTTGTGCAAAAAAATTCGTACGGCCATTGAATTATTATATTAATGCAGCCAACTTGACAGAACGTATGATGCAGAAGTTCTAATTTTTGAGGCTACTTCCACGTGAAATTCTCAGAATTGAGTCCTAAGATCATGTGTTGTACTGTATCATCTAAACACTACGAAAATTTTGTAATTATGTTTTTTTTTGTGTTTGATCAAAATTTGATTTATTATTTTCCAGTGAATGTTCATACTGGGTAATGCTTGACGAATACGTTATATAAAGTTATATCAAATTCAATATAACGTAACGTGTTATTTATTTATATGGAAAACAAAAACACAAATAAAAATTTTTGTTTACATTTTTTTGATAATGAATATATTTTCAATATTTGGGCTTTCAAGATTATTTTTATTACATATTATTCCGACGTTTTGCTGGTATTTTCCAACTTCTTCAGGAATTTTTTTGTTAATTTGAATTTGATAAATAATCTTCTTTAGAGCAATTTCACATCATTCTCCTTAAACAACAATTTAACAAAATTTTTAAATTTCGTTTTAGTTTATATACAAAATAAAAAAAATTGCAATTCTTATACATATTGTAATTTTTTTCTGTTTTTATGTCTTTAGTATACTTTAATTTGTAATCGGCTTAGTAGTTCAGATTATTCAGAAATAATGATCGGTACTGTCGGTAAAAATATGCAGAATGGAGAAAAGATAAGGTCAATTTTGTCAGTGCAGAGCGGTACTGACCAATGATAGCCATTTTATTTTAGAGCCCGAACGACTTAAACGATACATCCATAGACAACAGCTAATGCCAATAGGACGGTCCTACGATTCACACAGGACAAAAATCAATTAGGGTTGTTTTTATTTGACTGTTACAAAAAAACAGGGCTTAGAATTAGTATTACCATTTTAGTTGTCAAATAACAAAAAAAAAATGTATCAATCGTCATACTAAAACTATATTCAACATTTAATTTTTATATAATCCTGCTCTGAAAATTGTTCTCAGTATTCTCTTATTGCTATAAAAAATTGCAACGTGAGGTTAGAATTTCTAACAGCTTCTCTTAATCAAATTCAAATAAATCATATTACACAGAATGCAAAACACATTTTTGTGCAGTAATAGCTCACACAGAATTAATTGAACAATTATTTTTAAGATTATTATATTCAGCAATATTTAAAAAAACAGTCGCCCAATTTTTTCCATAGCTTAAACAAATGGAAAGATCAGATATATATTAACAGAGTTTTGCTGCAGCGAAAAGTACTACATTAAAAAAATTTTTGGCGGAATCAATAATATAGGAAAAAGAAATTTAAGCAAATATCAGCGAGAAACGGATGCGACAAAAATAGTTCTTTTCGTGCACTTACAGAAATATACGCAATTCAACGAATTTTGCGTATTTTTTCTGAATGTGGAAATTAAGGTGAAAGAGCATCGTGTATGTGTAGATTTATGAAATATTTTCTTAAATTTTTTTTAATGGCTAAAGTACAAATACGAACGCGGCAATTGTTTGTTTGTTTGTTTGTCGATTTTAACTAATATTGTATGAAAGTGTGCAGTAAACGTTGGTATATATATACATATATTCAACAAATTCTTTCAGGAACATTGGCTGCGTACGTAGAATCTCCATGTCTGTCTGTCTGCTGCGATGCATCTGAGTTCGTTGAACGATTTTTCGTTTTCTGAAAGCATTGTTCGCCTCCATGTTATCTTTGGTTTTCCCGGTTTCCTCAAACCTTGCGGTAGTTGCTATTTTCTTCATCGGCGATTTGAAGAAGCTGTTTGTTAGTGACTTATCTAGGCTACCAAATCTTTAATATGTTCCGCAAACATCTGTTAGTAAAAGTATGAGGTTTGTACTTAATGACATTGTTTACCAGAGCAGAATGCTTTTTATGCAGACGTTTTTTTATATGTATTTTTAGTTTTGGAGAGAGCGCGTTTGACTTCCATATATTTCGCAGGTTGTAGTATGCAGTTTTGGCCTTGTGTATACGCGAATCTACGTCGCCAACAGCGCCGCCGTCTATAATACTAAACGTTGTTGCTACAGTGTAATCCAGTTGGACATTTCATTTTCAATAGCCCATGATTTAAATATTTGTCATGACTTAGCTTAACAGATGACAAGTAAAAACTGCGCCATTAATGAAAATGGATCAACATATGCTGTAAAAAACGAATTGAAATGATTAAAATTCACTACAACAATTGCAGAAAATTCGCGGTTGTAATTTGTAGAACTCAAGCATTTTTCTGTCATCGTGCAGGACTTTCTAGACCAGTAGTTGTGAAACTGGTGGAGAAACTTGAGCTTTTGGGACGAGTTGGTGATCTGGAGAATTGAAGTCGTACATGTCGCTCAAGGAACAACTGAGAATATTACTTTTGCAGCCAAAAGTGCAGCTGAAAATCCTTATTTGTCCACTTCGATATTTTGAATTGTGCATTCGACAAAAGTGATCGCACCGTATTTTGCATATAAAATCGGTTCTTAAGGTTTTTAATACGAAAACTCACGTCTACCATCGCTCTTTCGCGTGAAAAGTTTCCCGACCCTGTTATTTCCCGAATAGACGATCACTATAGGCCACTAAGATCTTGCCATTAAACATATTTAGAGTTTTTCTTTGGAGCTATGTAAAAGATAAAGCCTTTGTAAGTGGCCCCTAATAGATTCAAGGCCTTAAAGATGGAAAATAATATGGTCTAGCAAATTTAGCTGTGCATCATCTATACAAAAACCATTACGATTATTCATGTAGCTAAATTAATGTTTTCGGTTCTCAGTATATATGGAAGATGGACATGTCACACTTGAATTTTTTTCATATTCTTTTTTCTAATTGGCGCTTTTTTCTAATTAAAGAATTGTACATTCATGTGCTAAATTTCAAAGATATGTGACAATTCAATAAATTTTCGTCCAATCATGGTATCAGTTCAAAGCACTGTGCGACGTGGCTTACTACGATGAAATATTATATGCAATCAATTCGAGAACTACGCGACGCAACATGAAACGACAAAGTTAATAGCAAACAAAAATAATTCAAATTGCTGCAGTTACATGTGTATGACACAAACAAATTGAATTAGTTCTTATGACATTAGTTTCATAAATTCAGTATGTGAATTACTATAAAACATTAATGTATTTTTATAATTGCGCTATGAAATATTGCTGATGGTAGAAATTACAAATGTGAGTTGCAATTTTAGCAGTAATGCAAACATGTAGAAACAGAACGATGTGAAATTATAAAATTTCATATCAGTGGATAATCATTCGTATGAAAGTGAATGCCAGTGCAGCATATTTAAGCCCTGATAAAAATAGAAAAACTGTGTTAAGTTTTTTATTTCTTTTTTTGTGAGCAGTCCAAATACATACTTTGTTCGTAGATGTATGTATGTATGTGTTTATGGCGGTGACCAAATAAAACAACTGCTGCCCTAGGTGCTACTTTGACTCCTCCTTCTTATACCATGTTAAGATACAGAATAATAAAATTCTCAAATTCGTGCTTTCACCTTAACTATAAAATTTTACTTTGTTGGGTTTAACCAAAGGATTAGTTCAAATATAATTTTTCTATTTCTATTCATAAGGCAAGTGTAATAGTATAAATTTGAGTGCTTTCTGCTACTGTGAGAAAATGCTATTAAATTTTATGTTCAAAGTTTTTCAGGCTTGGAATAATTCTCAGTGGCTTCAAACTTTTTTTATAACACTTTTTCTAAACTGCTTGAAAATATGTTTAAGTTGAAAACTAAAAGTAATCTAAGTACCCACCAAATACTTTATGGATTTGTGAATAAAAAATACTTTGCAGGAAAAAATTTATGTTTGAACTGATAGAAATATTTACTTATGCCATTCTTAACGCCAATGTTATGGTCTTGTACGTGTTGTTATTTTACCCACTGCATGCGGTTACCATATTTGTGGATTTAGACGTTTTTTCTTTGTTCATAGAGGATTATATGTTTCTTAATTAAATTTACTATAACAGAAATTTTTATATATTGAAACGATTAATTTTGGCTCAAGTTCAAACCCGAATTTACCCATTTATTTATTCTAATTTTTTTATTTTTAATTTTTATTAGAAAATTTTTTGGATAAATTATTATTTTTTTATTAAGAGAGTACTATATATAGAACAATTTTTATTATTCATCATACTAGCAGAACGGATCAGTACTGATTTCGAGGTCGCTACACCATCTCATCAGCGTTCTTTGTTCAATTTTACCACTTTTGACGGTGGATACTAGTGATCAGGAATATCAACTATTTAACCGTATTATTTAACAAATTAGGATACGAAAAGTACAAACTTATTCATTTTCACATGTCAAATCAATTTCGGTTAGTACGAAATCCCATCTATGATGAATAACTACTCTATATATTTCAGTCTCTCTTGCTTATTCAGCGCCATTGGCTGCTGAGAAATGAGCGGTACTTAATCATGTTGTTAGGTTTCTGTCATTTGTAGTTGAATTTCTTTTTTAGTATTCAACCAACTATGACCAAGTAAACATGTAGAAATTGACGCGTGCCATCGTTATTTATAATTAATGTTTATAAGTAATTAGTCGAACTTTTATTAATATTTTTATATATTGAAACGATTAATTTTGGCTCAAGTTCAAACCCGAATTTACCCATTTATTTATTCTAATTTTTTACTTTGTTTGTACTTTTCGTATCCTAATTTGTTAAATAATACGGTTAAATAGTTGATATTCCTGATCACTAGTATCCACCGTCAAAAGTGGTAAAATTGAACAAAGAACGCTGATGAGATGGTGTAGCGACCTCGAAATCAGTACTGATCCGTTCTGCTAGTATGATGAATAATAAAAATTGTTCTATATGTAGTACTCTCTTAATAAAAAATAATAATGAATTTATCCAAAAAATTTTCTAATAAAAATTAAAAATAAAAAAATTAGAATAAATAAATGGGTAAATTCGGGTTTGAACTTGAGCCAAAATTAATCGTTTCAATATATAAAAATATTAATAAAAGTTCGACTAATTACTTATAAACATTAATTATAACAGAAATATTTCTCTTAGTCTTGGGAAGTAACAAAATGTCTAACTTTTAAAATCAATGCTAACTGCCGAGATGATTTGAAACTTTCTTTTAACTAGGGAAAGAATCCCAACTAAAAGCAAGCAAAAAAACTCTACAATAGTTATAAATTATCATAGGAAATTGTTCTTAAAAAATAAAAAATTATAATAAATATTGCGCAGATCATTATCCCATTGTTTAAATAGTGGCGCACTTAAAATGTAAAACTTATTTCAAATAACCATTGAATAATTTTGATAAAAAAAAGTTAAAAATATAAAAAAAAAAAATCTGAATATTCTTAGAAATCATACTCGATGCGGAAATTTTTTGATCATCAATGACCTAAAAAATCGATATTATTTACTTGCAAATCATTAGCCACTTTGTGGTGTAATGCCAACATTTTTAATATTTTTTTTAATTTTAGTTTAAAGTTTAAGGAGTTGCAATGGATAATTGAAAAAAAAATTAATAAAAGCTGAGCGCGATAGAAATTTGCTTATAAAAACTCAGGAAGATAAACTGAAATGGGAGAATACGAAGGCTTTTACACTTGTACAAGAAAAGTATCATTGAGGTTTAATTGGACTAACTAGATTTTTTTTTATATTTTTGATGCTATTGACATTATTGATTTCATCTAAAGCAAACATAAAGTTTCAACTTACCTTCACAATAGTAAACAAACTCGTGAAAAGTCTTTATATCCAACTAAAAATCAAAGGTAAATTTTTTTTTGTGTACATAATCTATACACATCTCATTCTTATTGACATAAGTACAGAAAAGTATTGATAGATTTGCCGGACAAATAATCCATCAACTTTGGCGTGTCGAACAGACTAGAAAAAAATACATTAAAAGCAACAAAAAGTACCGCTAAAAAAAGAAAAAGAAATTTTGAAATATATTGCGGAAATGTATGGTTGTGTGAGTTTTGAAATTTCACACAATTTTCCAGGAAAAAAAAAGGTTCATTCATTTTAGTAATCGAACAAACCTTCAGATAAAATAGAAGAAAATAAAATTCATATTTGACAAAAAAAATCACGGATCAAAATAAAAAAATTTTAAGGTTTTGACATATTAAAAAAGATTGTTTGTTATTGTTTTTTCTTTTATTATCATATTTATGATCCAATAATACAGATCTGTTTAATAGTCCAGCTGATTTTTTGAAGGGTTGTTTTTTTAACAGCTGAAACTTGTTAAGTTGTCAAAAATTTTGTGTTGAAATCGGTGATGGAAAAATACATTTTTCTTTGGTTCAAAAAACATTCTAAATCCTACTTTTTTATCCTTTTTTTTCTCAGCTTCATTTAGTACTTTCAAACTAATTTGAGTTCTAAGTGTTCAACAATCGCTTTCCAATATAAAAATAGGATTTTGCAACTTGAGAAATGTGTTAGTTCTTAATATGTAATTGAAATTAAATTATTCCATAATAGTTAAATTTTTCATACTTTTAAATAATAAATCTTTGGATTAATTAATTACGATACTTTTTGATTGATATGCTACTTTAACACTTATAGGTTTTTCCTGTCCCAAAATATTTACTATCGCTCAGTATCACAAGAACCAGGACCAAAATTAGTCGCTTTTCGCATTAACAAAGTTTTGAAATATTGTAAACTTATTAGCGCACAAACAACAAAGTTTTACATGAAATCTATTTTTAGTTTGAGAAACACTACAATTTAGAATAATACAAATTTTAAATATTCGCAGTCTTGAAGAAGATTAATGTAGTTTAGCATTGAGGTCGGCATTTTACTCTCTAATGTCCGATTCGGTACCAAACATTTACGTCAATTTGATTTTAAACTCTAATCTCAAACCGTTACCTTGGTGTAAAAAGGGGTTAGAAAACCATTGTATTTGTTTGGTTAACATAACATAAACTCAAGAACAAATACAATTCATTATATGTTTTTAGTCAATAAAGAAAAAATTACAAAGACTTCAGCTTAGTACTGTTGGGGTCAAAATAGTATTATTTTAAATATTTTTTTGTACCGAAGAAAAATTTAATTTTCTATCATAAACACAAAATACAATTTTCTTCAACTGTTTTTGACTTTCCTGCGATTTTGAACAAAAACAAAATGCCTGTTGCTTTTTTATCGTTTTATTGTTGTAGTGCTAAACAGACCTGCGATTGTAGATCGTTATTATATTATAAAAATGTTAAAATTTTCAGCTTTTGTTTTTAGTTTTTGTCAGACTGTTTGTTAAATATACAATAATATTTTGACTAGAAACTGCCACCAACCAAATTGTGTTTTTAAATTCTGTAAATTTTGCCCAAACATTTTTCAAACAAATAATTGTTGTTTTAATGTTAATGCATTATCATTTCAATCATAACTTGTCATGAGACAATATTTGAAGGACAATGGAAAAGTTAGTTAAAACCCGCCTACAGCAGCGTTACTTCCAGAGGACGCAATATCAATTTTTAAGTGTTGATTTACTAGAAATGATTTATTTATTTCCAGTAAGCTAATTCGGCCTATTATTTTTATTTAAATAAAAAACTTTTTTTACATCTTTCTCTCAACCTTTCGTAAATTTTTTGTTGACATCTTCAGTGTTTTTGTTGACAATTAATTAATAATTTATCACATTATTTTTTTTAAGGAGAAGCAACAATCAGGCAATTAGTATGCCTACCAACCCGTTGGTGTGTTACCTTCTTTGTGAATTGGATAGTGAGAGAGGACAGATGGTGAAAGTTAGAAAGCTTAATTTTTTAACTCTGTGTTGTGTTAGTTTTTAGATCAGTGTTCTGGCGCTTCTGATGTCAAATAGGCGTATTAAATGTGTTTTAAGCTGTTGTAGCCATGTTTTTATTAATTATTTTACTTCGCCGTCGATCTTGCTACAATACCGACGAAGGAGGGTGCTGTGATGTCCTCTAGCATACACCAGTATCAATTGCTGTCGGTAATCTTTAGTGAACACGGCAGTGCCTTCGTCACTTAAAGAGTCCAACAACAACAAACACGATGGAACACTAGTGCACATCTGGAAAATGCTGGATGTTATGATTTGTCTGAAGCTGGGCTGGAACCCACGTTCTTAGACATTATTTGCTTTGTAGTCAACACGCTAACTACTTCAGCCAACAGCACCCTCAATTATATTTAAGTGATTGTAACGCTAACAAAAAAATACATTTAAAAATACAAGTTAAAATAATATTACAGTCGTTTCTTTTATTTATTTATTATACATTCAATTCCTGTACAACAAGATTTAATCTTATATTTAAAGTACAAGCGCGCAATGTTTATAAGTTACATTAGAAGATCACACATTTGTATAGATGAAGTTAAATTAATCTATAAATTATTAACATTGTAACAGTGATGAATTATTATGGTGCAAAATAATTAAATAAGAAATTCTTAAAACTACTTGCGTTGCTGAGCTTGAGAAAGACAATTCCAAAGGCGTGACGCATGTATAAAGAAATGGCAAGAAGGCGGTGCATGGGAATTATGATCTTTTTCCCTCTAAGCGATCTGGAAAACCTAATTTTATCACTATATATCGTGGAATCTCCGAGTAAATAATTTTATGCAATAATAACAGTACACGAATATTTAAAAGATTGTTAAATGAAACGCCGTATAGTTTTGAGGAGACTTGTGACACATGATCATATTTTCTCGGGCCATACACATATCTTACAATATTATTATATAAAACGTTCAGCTTCTTTTTGCTAACAGAATCACAATTTGCAAAAAGTTTACAATTATAAATTAAACCTGGCAGAAGATTAGATTTTGCAATCGTTTGACTAATATTTAAAGGAGTATAGTATTATGTCGACCAAAGACACCTAATTTTTATATAAGTTTGACCGACGAGTGTATTAATATGATTTGTCCAAGTAAGGCTATTATTGAAAATTAGCCCAAGGTTTTTGGCAGCATTTACAGAATTAATTTTTTCTCTGTTTATTAAAATATCTAGACCGATGTTAGCATCATGTATTCTATTATGAATTATTATGCACTTGGACTTACGACGGCTTAAACAAAGTCCATTTGCCGTAGCCCAACAGTAGATTCGATCCAATTCATCGTTGAGTCTCAGAATGTTTTCAGTGACAAATTGCACTGGATTACTTAAATATAACTGCACATCATCTGCGTACATATGAATTTTGCAGTGTACAAGATGTTTCGGCAAATCGTTTACATAAATTGTAACAAGAAATGGTCCAAGAACGGACCCTTAAGTTACACCTCTAAATAAACTTAATGAGGAAGATTGGGTATTGTTAGAATGAACAAATTGCGAACGATTTGAAAGAAAAAACAATAAAAGTCGTGTTGAAGTTTCGGAAAAGTTAAAAAAGTGCCTAAGCTTCATGCTGTGATCAACCGTGTCAAAGGCTTTTGAATGATCAAGAAGGACTAAGAAATTTAATTTATCTTCATCAACTTCCCGCCGTATATTTTCAGATACATCTAGTAGCGCAGAAACACAGCTATGATTTGTACGAAAATCTAATTGCCTATCTGATAGAAAATTATTATCACTGATGTATGATGGAATTTGAAAATTAAGTATTTTTTCCAGTGCTTTAGATAGGTAACACAGTATATCTATAGGTGTAAATTCAGAATCAGTTTTCGGTACAGGCACTATTTTGCATATTTCCATTTCGCCGGAAAAGTGCTAGTCAATATAATACTTTTGAATAAATGATTTATATATGGCAAAAGTACTGGCAGTAACATCTTTATAAATTTTTGGTGCATGTTATCACATCCCACTGCATAAAAGGACCTCGGATTGAATCACACAAGAGAATTGAAATGGATTACTACTGATTACAGAGTTATTGGAACCAGAGGTATATTCGTGAATGCTCTATTAAGATCATCGACATCTAGCTGCAAGTTGTTTACTTTCTCTATCCTACCAACCCCAATCTCTCTAATGCATTTCCATGTCTGCTAAGAATCGACCGCAGAACTAAAACGTCTAGATTAGTACTTCGTTTTAGCAATTCTGATGCCAGTATTTACATTTCTTCTAGCAGCCCTAAATTTTGCTTTCAACTCTGGGGTTCTGAAGCGTTTCCACCTAGAAGACGCAATGTCTCTTTTACGAAATAGAAATTTTATGTTGGCCGAAAACCATGGTTTTGTTCTAGAAGATTTTGTTTCAGATTTACGAGTAATTCGTACAGCGTCGTCATATAAACGCTGTATGTTATTTTCAAAAAGAGGTACTTGCTCATCAACTGTAGGCATGTAGTACATTAGACCCCATTCGATAAGAAGAGCAGTCTCTTCAAACACGTTGTAATTTAGGTTTTTGAAATCACGATAATGAAATGTACATTGAGATGGATGAACTTTAAAGTGATATGTTAAGAAAATTAAATCATGTTTTGAGAAACACTTGGCAAATATTTGGTCATACAATAATACGTTTGATATATCTGCAACAAAAAAAATATCAAGTAAGGTTCTGTTGGTTGCTGTATGTTGTGTTGTATTAGTTGTATTGGTGGGGGTTAATCCAAAAGACAACATATTGTCAATTAACATAGATTCCATTAGTACATTCGAATTAAAATCGCCTGATATAACAAAATCACTATATGTAGTGACCAGTGCTTCCAAAGTTAAGAAAAAATTTGATAGACAAATTCTTTTATTAGGTCTGTAAACACACCCTACCAACATTTTCCTGACATCAGCGACTACTTGTATAAAAATGTACTCAACTTTTTCTTCGTTTTGTAAATTTCTTTTTGATGATTTTAAGCAAGCTTTGCTAGATATATTTTTTTTACAAAAATAGCTACACCACCGCCAATGTCATTTCTGTCCTCTCTAAATACTTTATACACAAAAAAATACAATCTGGTGTCACGTGAGAGAGCCATGTTTCAAAAACATTTCTAAACTCATCGACTTTATTGTTTAGACTTTGGGCATTTATAAGAATTATCTTAAGACCCTTTCTGTGCTTCGCTAAAATCCTGATCATGTTTATCGTTGTGTCTTTGGAGTTGCACATATTGCACAGTAAAAAATACATCAACACAAATAATACATTTTCTTATAAAACAATAAGTTTGACATGTAAATAAGAAAAATATTTATATAAATTGGCATAAAATAAATAAAGAGTCAATAATTAGTAAAAAATAAAAAATTACATGAAATTAAGTCCGAAAGAAAGGCTTTAATAGAATAGGAAAATCAATTCTGATAGGATCATCTTTATCTTCTTTCTTCATATATATAATACTACGTTGCGTGAAAGCAGCATTCAAGCAATTATCTTTTTTAGTCGTAGTGCAATCTCAAAGATACCATGGTTAAGCGGAGTTGGGTTCTCTTTGATGTAAAATGCCTTATTATTATCGAAACCTACATTGCTTAAGCGAAATGGGGATTTGCGTCTACGGCGATAGCCAGCAGCATATTTCAATAATAAGTTTTTCTCTTACGGAGAGTTCATTTGTTTTATTTAATTTTAATAAATTCTTTTATATAATCAACAAAGTTTTTGCAATTGCTGACTTGTAACCTTATCCCGGTTAATAATAAAAAAGTTTTCAATCTCGCAGACGCCATAGCTCGAACACTAGGATTAGAAAAAGTGAAAACTAACAAATGTCAATACGTTTGACTCACAAATTCATATGTAAAGGGTCCGCCATTTTCAACTAGTGCTTATTTCGTGAATGATAACACTTAGCTCATGTCTGATTTGACAGATAATTAGTTTTATCCTTCCGCTGAACGAATATGGTTGTGTATACGGTTGAAAAACGCTTCGCTAAGTGGGCCTGCGATGCCGATTTTGCCAAAAAAAAATCATCTCTTCAGATGAAGCTCATTTTGATCTTGGCGGGTATGTAAACAAGCAAAATTGTCGCATTTGGGGCACAAAAAACCCGCACGCATACATTGAAAAGCCGACGCACTCAAAACGAATCACTATTTGGTGCGGATTTTGGTCCAGAGACATAATTGGGCAATTTTTCTTCGAAAATGAGCAAGGAGTGGCCGTTACAGTCAATGGCGATCGTTATCGGGCCATGTTGAACGAATTTTTGTTCACAAAAATTTAAGAGGAGGATATTGGCAACATTTGGTTTCAACAGAACGGCGCTACGTGCCACACAGCCGAAGCTACACTCGATGTTTTGCGCCCTGTTTTTGAAGATCGCATTATCAGCCGCAGAGCTGATGTCGTTTGGCCACCTCGGAGCTGCGATTTGACACCGTTGGACTATTATTTGTGGGGTGTTGTCAAAGATAAGTGTTACGCCGACAAGCCAGAGACAATTGACGTTTTAAAGGACAATATTCGTGAAGCCGTTGGTGAAATACGGCTGCACACAATCGAAATGTGCTTAAAAAATGGACCGATCGTGTAGGCTACTGCATGGCCAGCCGAGGCAGCCATTTGAATAAAATTATTTTTCATTATTAACCGGAAGGATTGTACTTTCAAATAAAAAAAGAAATTTGAGAAAATATTCAGCAGTAGTTTTTTTTATAGCATTTTCACAAAAAAAAGTTATCTGGCGGACCCTTTACATTCAACGATAGGGGCGCGTGAACGCTACGACATACGTTCAGTAAAGTAAAATGAATTCAAATGTGTTCGAAAATTAAAAAAAACCTAAAATGAAATGTTTACCAAAGTTAAGTTCACTGGCATTTTCGTTAAAAAATTTAATATTCGTAGTTGCAAATACAAAAGACTTGTTACTTTCCTCACATACATTTTTTTTCGCCAAAATAATATAAAATAATCAACATTAGCGCACTCCTATCAATCAATGACGGCATACAACTTAACGCATTAAATATTTTTATCTTGTTAAAAAGTAAAATCAATAACAAAACTTAAGAAAACAGTACAATCATTGAAAAAAATGCATGTACGTGCCCAGATAAAAACTCACACGCCTGCGGTACAAAACCATGTTAAAAGTATTTTCCAAATATGTTTTCAAACACACAATAATAATAATTGCAAAATATATCGAAGAACTTAATAAACAAATGAAAAACCTCCGGCGCTTTTAAGCACCAGCTACAAAAACAAACAAAAAAAAAGTTTGATGTATCGAATTTGCTTTTTACTTGCCACAAATATGTCTGCAAAAAGATATTCTTATTTTTTTTGTCAATTACTTGAATCAATGATTGTATACGTTTTGCTTTCACGCTTAACATGATTGATGGATGGCATACGTTTTTTTTTTGGCACATGAGATAAGTAAAAACGTGTAGTTTTGGATGAGCCACATTATATTCTAAACTAAAGAAAAATATTTGAAAATATTTTTAAAAATTTAAAGAGATCTAAATTTAATTTTCTAAATAAATGCCAAACAAAATTTCATAGTTTTAGCTAAGAAATATATGCAATTTCTAATCTCATTCAACTAAATATTTCAAATGAGTTTATTGAGGGTGAGGTAGAAAAATTATCCATAAGTTGTTCATAAATCATAGCAAATGATTTGGTTTTTCGTTCGTTACAAGTTAAAAAGTATTGTTTACAGATTGACTGTGCAGGTGGTATCTTTGATTTGGACATACTCTGTACCTTTTTCATTTAATTGATTTCACAGATATTACATGAAGTCTAAGTATTTCACTATATATTCTGGTTCCGTCTAAAACATCTACCGAAGTTCAGATGCTGGTTCGGTCGGAAAAAGTACATTCGGTTGGACACTGTTTATTACTACATATGGATGTGTCACAAGCTAAAAGTCCTAACAGACCAACCTAAGTCAGTGCGTCAAGCGCTTTATATCTGTCAAAAATTCTCTTGCTCATATAAATTGTATGAAGGAAACCCAAATAGCGCGGCGTCAACTCTTTACAATTTGAAAATCCGATTTTGACAACGCGTTTACTAGTGAATTTGGCTTAAAAAAACAGTTTTTTCCTTGTTTCCTTTTGTTATTGATACAAAGTAGTGTTAATTTAGATAGTTTAAAGCCAATTAGCGGTTTTTTGCGTTTTTTATTAAATAAAATAAGTTAACATTACTGTTAATGAAACAGCGTTGACGCTCTTATTTAAGTAAGTCAATTCGACGTAAAAGCTACGCGTTGGAAAATGCCACTCTTAATGCGCTTATTTAGGTTGCCCTGTAACTCCACTTTTCAAAAATTTCTCAATTCTGTTATCACATTAGCTATGAATTCTTTAAAAAAATTTTTGTTTTTCCATAATTTAAATATTTTTCATTAAAAAAATACAAAAAATTTATAGAGGTTTTGAATCTTATTTGAATTTTTTCAGAAGCTATTTCAATTAACTCCACTTTAATTAAACACATTGGTTTACTCTAGCAAAGCATCACATGTTTGCTTAAATTTTTTAAAACTAATTACAAAGCAAGTAATGTTTAAGAACGTGGATTCGAGCCCAGTTTCCGGCAAGTCATATCATTTATTCAGATGTGCATTAGTATGCCATTGTATTTGTTGTTGTCGGACTGTTTAAGTGATGAAAGCAGAGCACTGGTCACTGAACAGTACCGGCAGCAATTGATACTGGTGTATACTAGCGGACATCAAAGCGCCCTCCATCGTCGGTATTGTAGCAAAATTGCAGGCGAAGTAAAATAATTAATAAAAAATGGCTACACGGTTTAACACATTTAATGGGCCTAATTGTCAGCAAAATGAGTCTTAGAGACTTTGGATCGACAAAATCATCAGAAGAAAAATAACCAATTCAGGAGCAACAATTAACTGGCTTAAATTAGAAATACCCAAACCATGCAGCATACAATTTAAAAACAATTTCAACACACACGAATAAATTCTTTCAATGAAAATCAAAAAAACTGGAGTTAGTAAAACGGTGAAATTAAAAAACGTAGAGCAACCTCTAATGTACGCTTTCGAGAGAATAATTGCAAAAGAAAAGAAAAACGACATCATGGGCCTATTAAAATTCAAACGTAATTTCTACAAAAATTTTAGGACATTTAATAGAAATTGTAGTACGTCAGATGCATCTGATTAAGACGATTATCTATATGATGACTAAATATTTTAATATTTAGAAAACTTAAGATTATTACTATGTTTATTTTTTAAAAAATTCTGTTTTAAATTTTTTAATGTTTATTAAAAATAATGTATTAGAATAAATACAATGTTGTTATATAAATTTATTTGTAAATAAAAAATAAAAATGGTTTCTTTAATCCAAAGTGATTATTATTTTTGGCTAAAGTTCGTAACATTTTTAGTCAGAAAGAATTGGACATGAGATAACAAATATTAAATAAAAAATAAAAAATTTCAGTGGCTAAACCAAATAACTCAAAACAATTATATTTAGTGTTTTTTATTTCACAAATTTTAACTTTAAAAGACAATTTAATTTGTGACCGCTTAAAATTTTTTTTACATTAATATAATTTTTATGAATTTCAGAAATCAATTTTTAAAGAATTACTAATTTGCTCTACTTGTGGTTTTGTGGAGTTCAGCCTTTTACCTTCTGACACATCCATATAGATAATAGTATGTACTACTTTGAAATAATCATTTTGTTTCACAATATCTAATTTTTAAATGTTATTGATTTTATATTTTCTTTGACATTCACATGATTTTATACTGTAAACAATTTCATAATTCAATTTGTTTCTTTTTGTTTGGTTGTTATATATGTGCCATAGTAACGGTTAGAAATTATATCAGCTTACGAACCGTAATAACTGTTATCCTTCCATGTAAATTTATTCTTATGAATGCATTAAATAGAAAAAATAAACAATAACGGGTAGTTAAAATACAAGTAGCTTCTTAAATATTAAATAAAATGAAGAAAACTAATTTTTTTTGGTATATTATGACTTTATTAGATATAAGAAAAATTAATTTATTTATGGACTACGATTTTATTTATTTGACCGCCGCGGCAGGCATTACAGTACCTTTTTTAAGACTTCGTTGGCGTTTTCTGGTTCTAAGTACTGGTACGCAAACATAAAATTTACCTGACCAGTTTTTGTTAAATTTTTTTTGAACTTGTGTTCACGTTCACACACTAAAAGGTCGTTTCAAGTATTTTTCGCTTCAAAATCAACATCGTATAACATTGCAGATGACAAAAGAAATTGTAAAAGTGTAAATTGACTGGTAGGGTCAAGTCTATACCCTTCTCCATTCTCTTTTCTTCTCTCTCTCTCTCCTAAAAACCCAAGCCTTGAAGAGTCAAACTTGGTGTGTATGCAGTGCATACTATGCACCAGCACTAAGATTGGTTTTTTCCACTACTCGCATAGTATCGATCTTTAACGACTAACAACATAATTATCGAACTGATTGATCAACAGACAGTTTCACTGATGAACTGCCATCCACCTGAAGTTAAAAATTATCCTAGTTCATTTATTTCATTTCATGTCCATAATCATAGCTCTGTAGCGCTATGAACAAAAAGAACAATATAACGATATTTTCTCTACAAAATCATAGATATCATATCATCCAAATACACTAATTGTGATAAATCAATATATTTAAAAATAAATATCGGTAGTATCGAATGTGATATTTTATTTTACTTTGTTTTTGTTTGTAATTTTTAAAAAGTGATTTTTTGATGGACGTTTTATGAAACCACAATTATGATATAAATAAATTATTTTATATTATTCTTTGAGTTTGACGTTTTATACAAAATTAAAAATTTTCTACATATTACAATAAGCTAAATGAAACGAGATAAGATTCGGCACAACCGAGTATAGTATTCTTACATTTCTCGTCGTCCTTATCTTATACACCCTTCACCAAGGACCGGTTTTATTTATTTTAAAAACTTCTTCGGCGAGTTCCAAAACCTATTCAAATATTCAACTAAACGACAAACTTTTTGATGGCATAGGGTATAACCATAATGTAAATACACAGAAAAGAGACATGTGTAAGAGCAACCACTCATGGGAGTACCCACTTTTTATATCAAGTTTAAATGAATATTTGGAACTTTGTAAACATAACAATGTTAAAAAAATTATTTCTATATAACGAGAATTTTTGGTTTTTGGGCCCAATAGAACTTTAATTTCAAATAAAACACGGGAAAATTGCGTTGATTGCCTCGAATTCATTTTAATTACACAGTAGAACTTATGATTTTGGGACTTAATTCTGAAAATTGCACGTGAATGTAAAACTTCATCTCATAAATCTAGTGTTAACTTAAAACTAAACAATATTTAACTTATTTTTTATTAATTTATTTTAATTTCCAACTTCAGCATCGTACCAATAAATTACAAAACGTGAACAAATAAATATGTAAATAGGAGTTAAGTTTTTGAATAATTAAATTTAATTTTTTATTACTTTATGCCAGTAGTGGCAGTAAATCTATAAAATTTAAATAACAATACACGGCCAGGCAATTATTTCTACTCAATTATTTCGGGCGCCTTAAAATGTAATTCAAGACTTTATTTTATTACATTTTTGAAATCCACATAAAATTAAAACTACAAATATCATGTGCTTGCCATAAAGACTTCATATGAAAATCATATCAAAAGTTTACTTAACTTAATAGCACATGAATCTATATAATAACAAACAACATTTTTGAGAACCCATAATAACAATAATAAAAATTTATTAATAAAAAAAAACAAATTAATCACAAAAACCACTTGTGGACAAAATAAAAGACTATGACCATTTTTGAAGGTCAACATGGCGTCATTTTATTTTACCACAAAAAATACAAACTTAACGAACATCATAAAACTGATTTTTAATATTAACATATTTAAACACGTGTGTGCTTTTCAAACATTTTTTATGATCGTCCTTACACAAAATACAAATAAGTTTATGACCAAGTTTGCATTTAGTGGATAAAACCAATTTTGTATACAAATATTTTTAAAATTCTGTGGTTTTCATGAATAAACACGCATGCTTCAAATATTTATGTATTTATAAGGTTTAAAAAGCATTTCAGTTTGCAATATTTCTCTATATTGTTTAAGCGCAAAAAGACTCATTTGGCTTCGCGGGGATATAATACTGACTGATAGTCAACAGTTCTAATAAAAAAGTTATTAGTGTCAAAATAACATATAATTTAAAAATACACTTGTATTTAAACTTCCCGGGAAAAGTTTACTGTTAATAATAGTAATAATAAGTCAGACTACTATGAACGCTTATAAAAAAATTAAGGTAGGCAACCGATATTGTAATTAACACCGATAAAGATTAAATACCGATAACGTGTTTCACCAAAGTTGAAAAATACTGGTAGTGTCATTTCAATATGAAAAATCTCATGATAAGACAATTTCAAAATGTTTTGTTTGTTGAGTGTGTTTTATTTATTTCTTTTTTTCTTTTCAATTTTTTTATTTTTTTGAAAAAAGTCCAACAAACAAAACCTTTTGAAATTCTTTGAAAATATATCGAGACCTGTCTCTAATAGTTAATAAATTTAATAATTGATACAACAATACAATTTTTTATTAGTTTTTCAATTAATTTTATCAAAAGAAGATTAAGATGAATCCAGTCATTGCACTAGTAAGATGGAATAGTATTATTTACTTTAGTTTGCCACACTAATCATCATCAGTGATCACGTGTTAATTTTTACCACTTTTGAGGTGGATACGAGATTGTGGGGCTTATGGGAATATCAAAAGAAGATAATGTGAAGAGCATTAATGGAATTTCGAACTTATAAATTTGTCCATTATTGTATTTCTCATCGTTATAGAATTTAGTTCAATGGCTGATATGGTTTGGTTAAGGGTGGATATTGAAATTGCTAATTTGGAATCCGTAAGCACATAACATGGAGTACGCTTTTGCGATCTCTTGAAAATGAGAACATTAATACTTTTGCACAAGATTATTTTCACTAATAATGCGACTTACTTGTTTAATCGTTTAAAATTTTCTAGTACTAGTACCTGAATGGCAGTTTTCAATTCATAGTATCCGCTTTGGAACTCGCTACCATCATTCATATATTTTTTAAATATTTCAACGCAGTTTCAGAAAACTATTTTGAATTTCTATAGTCAAAGTTTAAATTATATAATTTATTTAAGTTTGTGTATCTTAATTTAAATAAATTTTTTATATATTTTTATTTTGATATATTTATATATTTATTTTATTACTGATGCCGTTTTCTTTTCTGAAAAACGGTGTAGCATTCTTTTACTTTTTATAAAAAAGCAATTCAAAGGTTTCTTAAGACTAAAATTTCGCCTCGTAAACGATGATACAATAATTTCTAATAAACTCACTATTTCAGGAAATTATAATGCAAATTTTCAATAGAAAGGTCAAGAAATGCTGCACTCTTTTCTAGAAAAGATAACGCCATTATATATATAATTAACATTTTGTATTGTTATTTATATTTTATATATATTTTTGTTATTACTATTTGATAGTATTAATGTCTGGTCAATTATCCTGATACTGAATTATAATTATAAGACTATAAATCTTGTTGTATAGCAATGCGAATAAATAAATAAATATATATATTAAAAACGGACTCATTACAAGATGGAGTTTATATCTTAAGTATTGTTAATAAAAAAAACATTTCGTTTTGTTTCAAACACTAAATTATAGCACCGATACCGGTATAAATTAAATGTCCATACCGATATACTATGTTTCGGTTGCCAACCTTGTAAAAAATACACAAAATTAAAAAATGCGTCTTTTATGCGTCCAATGAAATTATTGCCGCTAGTAATCACAGTCAATACTCTCAAAAGTATATGACCCTTTATTTTTACTTTAATTTGCATTTAACATTTTTAAAAATGTGGACAAATATTGAAGAATATGTAAAAATATTCTGTGTGTATTTATTTAGATTTTGCTCATGTAAGCAGATAAAACATGGCAATGTTTGAGAGCAAAAGTGTGTGGATGTGTGTTTTACAAACAAAATGTATATGTAGTATGTAAGTATTTGTGTACATGCATACCTATATCTTTCTGTATATATGTATGTATGATTACATAGGAAATGTGTCAGGATATTAGCAAAGTGTAAAAACAACAACATGAAAATCAACACCATGTTATCGAATAAAATATCGTCTAAAGGAAATTGTGGACCATTTGTTAATGCAAATTTTTTCAAACTAAAGAATTCCAAGCATTAAATTTAAATAATTTTCTTAGCAGTATGTAAAGTTAAAAATAAAATTCTTTATGGGAAAACGATCCATTGGCAAAAATATAAAACTGTATTTAAAAAAAACACACATAAAAAACCTCAATATCAGTGCTATTACATGAAAACAATTTGATTTCTAATAATGGGGCTTTGCCGTCTACATCAAGTGATAACCCACGACCTTTGCATGTTGACAAAGTTTTGAAGCAGTTATGGCCAATTCTTAAAGGAAATATTTTTTTTTGGAAATATGTAAATAAAAAGCATTCTTTTTCAATTTAGTCTACATCATTCAATACAGAAACTTTCAAACAAAAGCGTTATATGCAGAAATGTTATTTAAAGGCCTTTCAACCTATAATACTTTGTACGTATTAAGACTTGTCAAAAACTGTAATAATACGTGCATATGTGATAGTGTGAAAGCAAAATTTTGTTAAGATGACAAATAACACGATATTATATTTGACATACCATAAGACTTTGCTATTTTTAGAAATTTTTCTAAACGATAACTGTTGTGTATGAGAGCAAATGAAACGCATCGAAGTACATTTATTAACATACTGATTTATTGAAAATGAAATGATCTTAAATCTACGTACAAAGTTATTCTCTATATGTTTCCTATACAAATGTTGTATTCACAATAGGCGAACACATTTTTCATTTGATCAGGGTAGAATTTTCATAAAAGCAAATTGAACAGTCTATAGTTTCGCTGACGATAGCGTGGCAATTCTGAAGAGGTTTTTTTTTGTCATATACAGGCTCAAAATTTGGAATTATTATCACACCATGTCTCAAAATTTAATGAAATTTTGTGTCATTTAATGTTGTACTTTGAGATATATATACTTTAACTGCTAAACATTTTAAAAGGACGGCATGTTTGCTGACTACATAAAACTGCTCAGCCACCGCATATTTTCTATTCACTTCATTTTACTGGAGATCTGATAATGTGAAAACAAAATGTAATGGTACGTTAAATTTTTTTGACAGTCGCAACAAATCTCGTTAGATTTCTTTCACACAAAATGCAATGAAAATATTAAGACTTGTTGATAGTGTCAAATGCCCTTTAAAGGTGTGTAATTGAATCTGTTGACGATCTATAAGTATAAAGCTATTTTTATTGATCTTCTCTAAAAAAAAACTTACCTTTTATATGTTTGGTCTGGTAATCATTCTACCGTTTTTCTACCTCTCTACTACATATATTCAACTGAAAACAAAAAGAAGAGACAAAGAAAACAATTTTTATTAAAAGTCTACAAAAAATCTTAATTCATATTAAAGTTCTTATCATTATTTCTACTGGTATATAAATTCTAGAAGGAGGAGAGGTCATTTATACAAATGTTCTAATTTGCTTGTTAGGCTGCACAACATAAAATTTATAGTTATATACGAAAATTCAATAAAGTGTCAGAACTACATTAGGGTAGGTGGATATCTTGACATACCATTGACATATGGCGATATGTAAGAAAATGTAATTGACATAGCACGGTTAGACTAACGAAATGAAAGCAATACAACGATTCAAGAAATACTAATCTTTAGGATCGGAACATGAATTGGGTATTTTTTAAAAGTAAATTTAGTTGGCAACATATAATTTTTATTAGATATACTTAGGGCCATTGTTACAAGTTGCCGTTAGTTAAAGGAAAGATAAATATCTTTGCATTGGTACAACTTTAATTTTTTATTGTTATTATTATTAATAATATTATTTAATGAATAAACAAATAATAAATTAAAGTTTTTTAATGAATTGCCATTTATCAGTACTACAAAATCCTGCCTTTGCTAACGCCAAGATGTACTATTGGCCCTATCTATCTACTAACTATCTACTATCGCTGAAAATACCTAAAGAAGATTCAGTGATTTTTCGCTATCACTATATTAGGTGTCTAAAAAATTGCTTGATGTTATCGCTATCATGATTTTCTTCTGCATTCATTCAGCATTTAACCGATCGAAAATTAGCTTATCTTACGAGATTTACATAATATTACTTCAGGTCTATATTCCTTACACTTCCACACTGTAATTAAAACTATAACCTAGCGAAAGAATTGATAATAGAATGTTCATTAAGGGCCTTTCACAATATCATACATGCGTTAAGATTTTCATTGGATTTTGTGTGAAAGAAATCTAACAAAATTTGTTGCGACTGTCAAAAAATATAACGTACCATTACATATTGTTTTCACACTATCAGATCTCAAGTGAAATGAAAAATATGAGCAGAAAATAAGCGGCGGCTGAGCACTTTCATGTAGCCGGTGAACGTGCTGACCTTTTAAAATGTTCAGCAGTTAAAGTATATATATACTATATATTAAAGTACAACATTAAATAATACAAAATTTTTTTAATTTTGAGAAATGGTGTGATACAAATTCCAAATTTTGAGCCTGTGTATGACAAAAGCAAAACCTAACGGAGACGGCACGCTATCGGCAGTGAAACAATCGACTTTTCAATTTGCTTTTGTGAAAATTCAACCCTGATCAAATGAAAAATCTTATCGTTTAGAAAAATTTCTAAAAATGGCAAAGTCTTATGGTATGTCAAATTTATTATCGTATTATTTGTAATTTTAGTAACATTTTGCTTTCACACTATCACACTTGCACGTATTATTACAGTTTTTGACAAGTCTTAATAAAAAGAATTATAGTGTGAAAGGCGCTTTAGCGGTATTGTGTTTGATGTGAATGGTCTTGCATAAGTGCAAACACAAAATATCGTAACTTTTCTTTGCAATCCAACAACGAAATATTAGAGTTTCTATTTGCCACGTTATTGCAATTTAGCAACACTGAAAATGGTATAGATTTTTTTGCTATGTGCATTGCGTTGGCATCAATCACTGTTAAAATTGTCATTTGTAAAGAAAAAAATGTATTTACTAAAAAAATTTAAAATCAATGGAATCGACTGATGCAATAAAACAAACAATAGGAAAAAAAATCAAATAAAAAGTGGACCGAAAATGAAATATCTTTAATTTTAAATTACTTGGAAGACTGTACAGTGAATTTAAAAAAAATTTTATTTGTTGATGGTGAACATGATCCAATAATACAGGTCTGTTCAATAATCCAACTGATTTTTTGTAGCGTTGTGTTTTTTAATGGTTGAAAATTGTGAAGCTATGCTACGCATAGCTATGTACTCGCAAAGTTGCTTTTTTCTTCGTTCGTCGCTTACACATACTTTTTAGTTGGTTGCATGTGTGTGTTTGGTTTGCATGTTCATCCAAAAAATAGGAACATAAAATATTTCAAAGTAAACTTTGCGTGTGCAGAAGCGAAACAAAATCTAAAAGAAAATTGAAAAAACTTTGTCAAAGTTAACTTAGCAATATTGTTTAAAAATAGCGCTTACTATCAATGGCAAAATAGTTGCACTTGCAAGGACTTGCAATGTAAAACGCACCAAACACTGAATACCGCTATTGTAAATTTTAAATAGCTAAATTGGCGTGCAATATTTTTGCGAAAAGTTTGGATAATTAAACTAAAATCTGCTATAAGTTTTTACACCAATATTGGCAGTAAAGATCGTGGAAGGCATTTTCGTTGTGCGTGTGTACTTTTAATTAGTTTGAACAAAGTGTTTTAAATTTTTGAATTAATCATTTGCAAACCTTTTTTAATACATCATAAAATATCTATTACAAATGAATTTAAGTATTTTATAAATTTTAGTGCGTGATAAAACCGTATTTTTTTGATTAACATTCGATTAACATATTTTTCAGTTATTACTAGTGTAAAATTCATAAAAATTCGCTTTGTTGTTATTGGCATGTTCCTCACGCTGGCTTGGAAAGTCAACAAAAGTAATACATCGAACCCAAACTCGATATTTAGTTATACTCGTATTAATATATATTTTCTATGGGAAATGCCAGTTTTAATTTTTAATCTAAAATGTTTGTGCGCAACAATTGACATTTAAGGCAGATTAATTCCATAAAAATTACAAATGTGCAACAATTAATATGTTTGGAAGATAACAGGAACACTTTTTTTAGCAAGTTTTAGCAATATAATTGTGCATACAAATTTAGGAGATCTACTAATATTTATTTTATATAGACTTAGCACTGTTCTCATCAGTAGCCGTTGTATTATCACTTGATCTAAATATGAACGTAAGGTTTTATATGAATTGTTTAAGTAACAGATGATATTTGCTTTTAATTGCCGTGGCACTGCTCAGAAAATGGTTCTTTCATCGGAACTCAATGAATGTGTGTGCAAAAATTCATAAGATTCTGTTCAGCAGCAATAGTTAAGCGATCGTTGATAGCAAAATCATCCATTTTCATTCATTGACTCAAAAATTCAAATAATGAGGTAAATATACAGCAAAAATAACAGAGTCTTAAGGAATGTATCCACATTCAATGAAATTTTTGTTCAATAATTTCTTTGTTTGACAAAAGAATAAATTTCTTTTGCTAATCATTTGATTTTTTATTACTTATAAATTCTGTTTTATTGATTGCAAATTACATTGAAAATAACCATTTCAATGTTTTACGAAAAGAAACTTTCGAAGTTACATTTTTCGTAGCATATGTATAACTTTCGTGCATACAAAATATTTTTTAAAAATTTTCTTTGTTAAAAATATAAAATTAAATTTTTAAATTTATTATACATTAAGATTTGTTTTCAAGAGTAAGCACTTGAAAATATGTCTGCAAAAGCTCTGTGTAGAACTCGCTTTTATCTTCGGTGATTTAGTTTGTTGTGGTATTTTTTCGAATCTGTCTTAAATGCAATTTTCTTTTCCTGCCACTGCCAACACAGCTTTCCATACGAATTTTGTTGAATTTTATTTATTTTTTTAACCGCTTTCATAGCATTTTTCTCGTTACTGGTGAGTGCTCATTGAGCTGAATGGTTAAACGATTAAATTTTAAATTTATAGCGAAAATTTCATGAACATCGTTATTAAGTTTCAAGTTTACCCTTATTTTGTCTTGCGAGTTTCGCCATTATTTGAATTGTTTTTACCAGCTTAAGCAAAGCACGTGACAATTTCTCAAATCTATTGCACAATGTCGAAGTCGAAGGCTAACTGTCAGGCCCACGATGTGACACGTATTTGTTCTTTCGTTTAATTACATTTAAAACAAAAACAGATTCCAAAATATTGTTTTTTGTTTTAAATGTAGAGAACGAATACGTGTGACATCATGGGCCTGACAGGTAATTTACTAAACACAATAAACCTGATTGTTTTTTTCTGTTGATAATAAAAATAATATCATCATGAACATTATAAAAACAGATTACTTTTCCAAAATTTTCTTTTAACTCGAATAACACAAATGATATAAAATATTTAGTGGGTTGCTACAGTAATTTAAAAACCCCATTCCCGATTATTTGATTAATGGAAATTCGATAAAATTGAATACCGTAATATTGATTTACTACAGGAGTGTCACTGCCAAGTTCATTTATTAATTTATTTATTTATTTATTGCGTCACAAGTTTTTTGACTTAATATGAATAACAAATATAGAACAATATATAAAAATATTTAGTTTAACAATTTAGATATAAAGCAAGATTTCTCTTCAGTACGTCGTTATTCTCAGATAAGTCCATAATATCGTAGCATTTATTGAAGTTAACACATGCGCGATGCATATACAGATCGGTAGTATTTTAATGCTAAGAATTCAAAATTGCGGGTAAGTCTTACAGGAACATTGAAGTTTAGTTGCCTGAGTAGGAACACTGAATCAACATCACCATGAACCAGACCCAGAACAAATAAAGCACTCAGCATCAATCGTCCACTTTTTAGAGTAGGCAATTTTATCAGAGCAAGTTTGCTTTGATACGGCGGCAAGACTTAATAAGAATTCACACCAAGACCACGGAGACAGAAAATTAGAAATTGTTTTTGTACCGATTCAATACTATTAATATGAATAGAATAATAAGGGCTCCAAACAATTAATACATACTCCAACAAGAGAAGTAAGAGTATATAAAATATTTGTAATATAATATACTAGAAATTCCTTTGACCAGCGTTTTATGAATCCAAGTACCCCATAGGCTTTATTTACCATTATAGAAATGTAAACATGAAAGTTGAGCTTATGATCCAACTGCATGCTAAAATTTCCAATATGTTTTGAACTTTATTTAAAATAGCAGTATCAATATAATAAGAAGTCTCGATCGGACTGTGTCTGAAAAATGACATCTGCTTGCATTTCAAGATATTTAACTCCAATAAATTAAATTAAAAAAAATATTAAAATTTATAAAAATTCCGAAAGTCGGCATGTCTATTAATATCGTTAAAAGAGTTAAAAATTTTAACATCATCGGCGTACATCAGTATTTTAGAATGCAAAACAACAGTATGATCATTGATGAATAAAGTAACAGAATTGGATCCAGGTGACTGCAGTGAGGGACACCAGAATGAACTTGAATGATTTTTGATATAACATTCCCAAATTTGACCGGTTGCGTTCTTTGTGATAGATAAGAGTTTAACCATTTTAAAGCAGAGTGACTAAAGCGCATAAGTGATAATTTCTGCAATAAAAGATTGCGGTTAACTTTATCGAAAACTTTACTAAAATCGGTGTTTATCATGTTAGTTTGCATATTAATTGAAAAACCTTCATTGACAATATTGGTGAGTTCCAAAACATTAGTGGTACTTGGGTGAGAGTTACGAAAACCATGTTGTTATGCTGATAGAAGTGAAGAATTTTGAATTAAAGAATTATATAACTGAAGGCAAATAACACGATTCAATAGACTTGTTATAAAATGCAGTAAGAGGCGCGGACAGTGATGCTGCACAGTTTCTAAGGATACAGTTTGGAATACCATCGGGACCTGGGCTAAATGAGTTTTTCAGCGACTTCAAGTTCGAAAATAAAGTTTCCATATTTAAAAGCGGAAAGTAAGTCTCACAAGAATGAGTTGTAGCATAAGGATAAGTTGTTGTGGTATCATAAAACTTGGTAGAATAAGTTGTTAAAAAGAAGTCAACAAATATATTGCTTATTGAAACATCATCATCAGCAGTCAAGGAGCCATACTTCAAATGCTTTGGATAATCTGAAGAGCGACGCTTGAAGTTCACAAATTTATAAAAGGATTTAGGGTTTGTTTTTCTAATGCGTTTAATGCTATTTATATAGTTTTTGTATGCAAGATTATTAGCAATATTGTATTCAGATCTTCATATTCAAGGAAATGTATTTTCTTGGAGTGCAAACATAATTGGAACTCATAAGAATGGTAAAAATCGCACACATTGTTTTGTACAAGTTCAACTGGTAAAAATCGTTTTAAAATTCATTAACTTCAAAAGATCATCGGATTAAATTTATTGTTACATACGTTGGCTTTTTTTAATAATTCGGTGAAAGGTATTTAAAAACTTAGGTTCTAAAATCTGAAAACTATGAGACCAAATTAGCTCCAAAAAGAACAAAAAGCGAATAATCGTTTAATCAAACTTTTTCATTAATCAATCAGTTGAATCTTAATAAATAATTAGAAAAAACTTGAACATTTGGGATTAAGTAATTCGACATCAACTGATTGTAAGGGAAAAATACGCAACTATGGACCTTGAAGGCTGCACAGAGGCATACGTGACACATCAAATCTATTTAATCAAATGAGAAACAAAAAAGGGCAAGGCTTGTCCTTGAAGACTTATGCTGGAATAGCTCGCTATTATTTGCGTGAATGAAAAAATTAATGGCAATCAGACTACGAATTCTGATATGGTTCAATTATTTCTAAAAATTTTTTGATATATTTTTCCGTTTGTTAATTTTTCTACAACATCTAACCGGTGCCTCGTTTTTGTCCACCCTCATGTACAGGCTTTTGTATTATTGAATAGAGCATTAAGTTTTTAATTAGTTATTTGGCATTCATTTTCAATGAACTTGAGGTTCTTAAAAGTTCAAGCAATAAAATAAAAAAAGAAAACATGAATTAAAAAAATATCTAAAACTTAAACATTTAAAATATTCATTAACACTCATTTAAGCACACGCTCACTGAGTAAGCAATTTCCGGTGCAAAGCACACACACACAGTATCGAACACACAAGAGTTCTGTATAGCATATTTATGTGTGTATGTGTGTATAGTGGAATAGTGTTGCCATTTATTGTATTAAGGTTTAGTATATTAATTTATTGGACATTTAAATATGTATTCATATATATTTTTAATCCAATAAACATGTTTATGACAAAAGCATAATTTTTGACACTTTAGCTATTGAGAATTTTTCAAAAATTTTGGCAAAGACTGTGCCAATTTTGAAATATTGAAATTTTTTTCTGTATAATGTTACAAATTTTCGCAGCCGTTTTTTAAATAACCAAAACATGCTATAGTGCTTAATGGCAATACGTGTTATGACAAGCACATATTCTAATAGGAAATAAATTTATAGTTAAAATTCTTTCGCCAACATGAACCTATTCAAACTCATGCAATTATTATGAATATGCTGACTACACATTTTTGTATGTGTGCGATGAATATAAAGTATGCAAAGTAATTTACGGATAATATATGTGTTTTCGTATATATATATATAAAGAAGAAGAGATTGTAACACAGTACCACAAAATCAGAAATGCTCTTGAAAGTTTCCTAAAACAATATGGAAATATTAATGAGGTAAAGTGTCCCAGAGTATTTGCTGTAGCACGTCAGAATTTCCAGAAAATTTATTTTTAAGTTTTAAAGTTTTAAGGAACATTTAAAAGGCCTCAAAAAGAAAAAATGGACCAAGTGGCGCTTTGATCACGCCCTTTTCATGTACAACAATAATAGTTGTAATAGTTTTTTTTAGTAAAAATTTGTGGCTGAGAAAATTCTCACGCAATCCATAAGAAATAAATGCACCCACAGTGAGCAACTGATTCTTATTGATCTCGGTCTGGTGGCGTAATTGGGCCTTTTTTTGCAGTGACTGTGAACAGCATTCGTTACTGTAACATGATAACGGAGTTCTTGTGATATCCCCTAGACCGCATGGATCTTGAGGCCATGCGATTTCAGCAAGATCAGGCGAGTTAACGCTGTGCGATTTTTTCCTTTGGGGTTTTGTAAAATCGCGGGCTTATGCGGATAAGCCAGAACTAATTTCCTAGCTCAAATCCGAGATCCAATACCTCATCAAGGAGATAAAGTCACATCTCTGTGAAAAAGTCATGGAAAATTACATGAAAAGAGTAATGTCTTGTCATCACAGCCGTGAGAAATATTTGACGGATATTTTATTGCAAACATAATCGCAACATGTTTTCTTTACAAACCAATAAAGAATCACAACTATCACAAGTAATACATGTTTTTATTTTAAAATAAAACAGTTCATTCTTACTAAGATAAACTTTACATTCAAATTGATTATTAGGGGTAGATATTAGTGTTGGCCGTATAATACAAATAGAGTTCAAAGTACAGATAATCTCCTTTCTTTAGATACTATTCAAGGTGGAGTTGTAAAAATATTGAGTACCGGTAGTTATTTTGAGTACTCGATGCTAAGAAGTAGCTCAACCCTCTTGGAGTTTTAGTTTTTTGCTACAAAAAATTTTTAAAATATAGAAAAAATAAATTTCTTTAACTAAAATATCGTAAGTCATAATAAAAATGAACAAATCTTAATACAGGTTGTCCGCCGGGAAGGTACACTACTTTGTTTGTTTATAGTTTTAGATTAAATGAAGGAGAATGGATCTTATATTGAATACAATATCAGATAAATGTCCGCTTCTCTTAGCCTCACAAATGCGAGCCTTTTTGAGCACATTTTTCATTACTTACTCCTACATTTCACGCGGTATTTCATTGATTTCATCACGAATATTTTGTTTGAGTTGCTCAAGCGTTTCTGGTTTGTTTTCATAAACCTTGCTTTTCATGTATCCCCACAAAAGGAAGTCCGGATCAGTCAAATCAGGCGACCGTGGCGACCAATTAACATAACCTTTCTTGAAATAACCTGTTGTGGAAAGATGTCACGCAGTAATTCAATTGTAATCCTGGCTGTATGCGATGTTGCACCGTCTTGTGGTATCATGTTAATCAAGCCCAAAGCATGCAGTTGTGGTGTTCAAAAGTTTTCAATCATGTCACGATATCGCTCCTCATTCACAGCTACCGGTACGCCGTTTTTATTTTTAAAGAAGTAAGATCCAATATTCCTCCTGACTAAATTGCACTTCAGAATGTCACTGTTCTGTTCATTCACATATCCATTCAAATGAAAATGTGCCTCGTCACTCGTTATGATTTTTTCATGAAAATCGGAGTTGCAATGGGCGACTATGACATCCTACTCGCATATGTACGGCAGCATAAATGGTCTTGTGGAAGAAGCTCTTGCGTGAACAAAAACAACTGAAAACAAATGCAAATCCTTGCGCAAAACTTGTGCCCAAAGTTGTTCTTTGAAGACCAATCTCCTGAGCACGGCGTCGAATTGAGATTGATGGATTGTTTTGAACACTTTCTTGAGTAGCAGTAATGTTTTCAGCCGATCTTGCGGTACGTTGTGGTCCATACTTGGGCCTATCACCTACAGACCCTCTTTCTTCGAAATCATTCACTAAACGATAAATAGTGCGTTTCGTTGGCACGTTGTTTCTCCCAAAATTTTCACGTAACTTCCGCACCGTCACAGTAATCAATGATTGATTTTGATAAAATGTTTTAACGATTGAAATACGTTGGTTTATCGAATATTTTTTATAATAAATTTGCCACGTGTCTACTTCACGACTGCCAAATATGAAGTGTCAAGACTAATGTTTACCAAAATGGCGGCAAAACTACTACACCTTTCCGACG
Source organism: Gymnocheta viridis (assembly GCA_956483585.1). Lineage (NCBI taxonomy): Eukaryota > Metazoa > Arthropoda > Insecta > Diptera > Tachinidae > Gymnocheta > Gymnocheta viridis. Next base: position 94,640,455 of record OY101440.1, on the reverse strand, counting down.
GACACCCTGTATTTACGACTTAAAAAATTTTTTTATTTTTATTTAACATTATTTTAAATTGTAGTTTCAAGAAACCGGTTAACATCGATATTTAATAAGTATTTTTCTCTGTGTAGAGACTCTTACGTCAAAAATTCTGTATGTTTACAAATGACCGAGCCAAGGAGTGCTCATTTTGGCATAAGAACAAATTAAAGCGACAATGAATCACCAATTATTTTATTGTTTGTATTTATTTTAATATTAACTTTACCTGGATTATTTTAACATGCACTCCATATTTTATTGCATAATTTTACTTTTTATATCAAAATAGTTTCAGCTCAATTTTAAAAAAATGTTGCATTATGCTTTGTTGACACTAAAATTTTATTACTTTGGAACTTAAAAATTGAATTGCTCGAAATTCCGAAGCCAACACACTTTTCATAACTCTTCATTATTTATTATTTTCTTATTTGTTTTCATAAAATTTCTTTGGTTACATTTAACAACAAAAATTTGATCTCTTCTTATTATCAGTATTTGCTTTTACTAATTCTGTTGTATATTCTATTTATATAAAAAACACTGTTTGGATTTGTTACTAAATTTACAAATTCAAACATTTAATTTATTAATTTAAAATATTGATAGATTTAGAAACTAAGATTCTGGTATTTATATTATTTTTTATTTAATATTTTGCTTCATTCTAAAAATGTGTTTGTTTGGATATTGTGCCAATAAGAGTATTTGCACAATTTGATATCTTAGTATTTAAGTTTAATATTTGTACGATAAATGATGTTTCAGTTTAACTTCATATCGCTTTTTTATTGCAACGTAGTCATATCTCAAAAAATGTGATTTTTGAGTTAAGAATGAAGAAATGTTTATCGTATCGCATTTTATGCAAAAAATGTATACAACTATCTTGTTTACTTACCTCTTGAGGGAGGAATTCTTTTTTTATTTTTTCCATTGATGTGTTTGCAAATTAAAAACTCTAAATTCGTTTTCTGACGAACAAGTTTTTTTTAGATATAACTTTGTTGCAATAAAGGAGCGATATGAATATAACTCTGTGTACTGTGTAATAAGTACACATGTCTTTATAAACGTACATATGCACAGTATATATTTCAATATGGTTTATTGCATTGAATATGTAAACCGTTATGGCGTCTTAACAAGGTCATTACAATCTTTTATTTTACCCTACACCCACCATCATAACTATTTGCACTGATGTTGATTAAGCACAAATTAAAATTTACTTTACAAGATTTTTATGGGGTACAAAATGCAATCTAATGTAATTTACTATCTTTTTCTTAATTAATAAGATTACTTCTTCAGAACAGTGATGTCAGGAACTGAAACAAAAAAATGCTTAATCAGTTTTTTAAAAAGGCCAGAGAAAGCTAAATTCCCAAAAAATAAAATCTAAGAAAATAATTAAACATGTTAAAAGTTATTCAAAAATAAAATGCACTTCAAGTACATAAACAAAAAAAAAAAATATAAGTCTACATAATTTTAAATTCATATGGGTCAATACGAACCTGGAAACTCGAATTGGGAACTGGGCCAATAACATAGCTAAAGAAGCACAAGCTGCCGCTGAAACAAATCGCACTAGAGATCTATATCAAGCTGCAAAGAAACTGACCAACAACACAAACTCCACCGGTAAGCTCTTGAAAGACGACTCTAGACAACTTGTTACATCGAAGGAAGAACAATTAAATCTTTGGGAAACATTTTACTCTAATTGGATTTCCAAGCCCCAACTCACGCAACATACGACATGTAATTGCGATTCACATACTTCTAACCCAAATATTATTATCGACAGCCCTGATAATATAGAAATATCCGAGGAAATAAAACTGCTAAAAAACAATAAATCTCCAGGTTCAGATGACGTCTTCGCGGAACGCTTTCCCGTTCTAAAAAACTACTGGCGGACTGAAACTCTAGAAGCTGAACTAGCAGAGGGAGTAATTATAAATCTTCCTAAAAAAGGGGACATAACAATGCGCAAAAATTGGAGAGGCATACATGTCCAACAAAGTGATTGTAAATCCCCTGAGTTCAGAAATGAACAAGCCGGCTTTCTCGCGCATAAATCATGTATCGATCATGCAAATAGCTTAAGGATAATTGTGGAACAGTCAGTAGAATGGAAGTGCAAAGGAGTTCCAGGTAAATTAATAGATCTCATTAAGGGCCTAATTGTAAATGTCACCTGTCATATATTACATGCGAGGTAGCTAAGTTAAAAAAATTGCGGTAGGAAATGGAGTCCGTCAAGGTTGTGATTTATCACCATTTCTTTTTAATTGTGTCTTTGATATAATAATGAAAAAGGCCACAAACCATAGAAGAGGAATCACGTGGGCCCTGCAAGGTCGATTAGGATATCTCATATTTTTCTGGTATGCAAGCGAAGTTAATACAGGTTAATGAATCCGCAATACCCGTTAGTCTCAAATAAAACATGGGTAATACTGAAACAATGAAAACAACGCACAAATTTTTATCATACAAACCCACCAACTGGATGATGTAGAGCCCTTCTGTTACTTAGGTAGCATACTTGATAAAAGTGGTGGCTCTACCGCAGACATGTTCAGCCGAATAAATAAAGCACATAAGGCTTTTGGCCAATCAAACACAGTGTAGAACTCGTCATATATGTGAAGACGTACAAAACTAAGCCTGTTCAATTCAAATGTAAAATCCTCTTTATTGTAAAGATGCGAGACGTGGAACGCGACAACACGAGGCATACAAGTCATTAAAGGTTTTATTAACAAATGTCTACGTAAGATTCTACGGGTGTACTGGACCAAAACAGTCTCCAACATTTGCCTGTGGTCAGAAAATAATCAATACCCGATCCACCACGAAATCTGTTAGTGTAAATGAACTTGGATTGGTTACATCCTGCGAAAATCAACAGATGATATAGCAAAACAAGCTATAGACTAGAATCCACAGGGCAGCCAAAGTATAGGACGTCCATCGCATACCTGGAAGCGCCAAATAGCAATTGAAACGTCCAAGTTAAACCTAAACTGGAATGAAATTAAACATCGTTCAGAAGATCGAGAATATTGAACGGAACTTGTATTAGCCCTACGCTCCTTATAAGAATTTAGAGGAACAAATATATATATATATACGATATATACATAATACATATATGTATAACAAATATCGGGTACTTATTTTGGATCAAAAATATAAAAGAATATTTGTATTTAGGCATGAGAAATTGAACTCGTGTACATCGCTCAACTGATAATGTTGCTATTGTAGCCCATAGTGTTGGGGAAAACCCAGGTTTATCCATTATCGTCGATCTTTGGAGTTGAGCGTTCCACCAATGACACGTGAAAAGTTTCCCGACCTTGTGCGCTGTCGAAGAAGCGATCACAATTGTTCACCAAGATCTTATGATTTAAACCAGTAGACTTTTTTGTTTTTTTTCTACTTTAAAGATATGGTCCATGCCAATGGCCTACAATCGATTTAACATCTTGAAGATGGATTCGCGAAGTTATCAAGGACATTCACCAGCAATTGTGCAAATTAATGACGGAAAATGCATTAGAAGAACATGACCCTACAAGCGTAGCCATGGCGGTCATTTAACTGATATGGTTTTCCATTATGAATGGGATGAACTCCTCTTTACAGTTATATAAACATCTGATGATTTCGCTTAAAAATACTTCTTTTTACATATCAAAATAAAAATTCATATTGGAAGACCCTATCGATATCTAAATAATAGATTAAACAAATCAAGAAATTAATTTTTTCTACAGCATATTCTTAAACTGCCACACCTCCATCCAGAACTCAACTGTTGAATCGACATTTATCCATTTCTAACTTAAAAGATTTCGTCATTGGATTTCAATCAATGTAATTTTGTCCTCAGTGTACTTTTGTTTGTACACTGGATTAATTTTTTAATGCTTCAAGATGATTTTATGGGTTCAGCAGAAAATAAATATTTAGTGTTTTGAGGCTAAATTTAGAATAAAAAGGCTAAAAAAAGCCACGAAGCTAAAACGTAAATTTCGAGGCTAAAAGACAAAAAAAGGCTAAATCTGGCCTCGAAAAGGCTAAGTTGGCATCACTGCTTCTTGAATATGCGCTGAAAAATGCTTGTAATATTTTGAGACAGACAGACGTCTTTTTATATAAACTTTTTTAATTTTTGATATTTACTTAAAAAAATTATTACTTACGCAATTATCTACAAGCCGTTTAAAAATTTAAAAATTTGTTTTTTTTTATATTTTATCTCAAAGTTTTTGTCGTACATTATATAAATTTTAAAAAGAAAAAAATTAGCACGTACAACAGAGACAGCAGTTAGTTATTCTTAACTCCAAAAATATTTTTGGATTCTCATAAAATAGACAGATGTTTAATTTGAGAACGGTAGTAAAACTACGTTTTCTATCATTGTCCAAGGTGAGTCGCTCTACTATTCATATATGTACGTGTAAATAAAATAAACAAAAAAATTTAATTTTTTTTTTTATTAAAGAAAATAAATTAAATCCCAAAATAATTTTTTCTAAATAGAACATTTTTTTGAAAAAAGAAATTATTCGATAAATTTACATACAGGTTTTCAAGGTTAGAAACATTCTTCAATTTGGTTAACAAACCGAAATCGATTGAAATATAAAAAGAAAACAACAAATTTTCCAGTTTTAAGAACCTCCGATATTTTTCTTTACTGCATCGTGGCTCCAAAACGCCTAATATGATTTTTTACAGAAAGCTAAGAACAGGCTCGATTAGTTTGCAGTTCTAACAAAGAAACTAACAACTAAATCAAACCCGGTCCTCATATTTGAGAGCTAAGGTACCACAGACAGACAGAAAAATACATAATACTTGAAGTTTATAACATCTCATGTCCAGCGGCTAAAAATAATTAATACAAGACTCGTTCACTCGTTAATAACAATTGTCTAGTATAAATATTTTCTTGCAAAGAAGGAATACCATCAATTTTATTTTTCATAAGTGACGACTTAAGAATTTTATTTTTGCGTGTAATAAGCTAGTGAGTGAAATACTTGTCTACAAAAACAACAACAATTTAAAATGCAAGAGTTCAATACTAAAAGCATACATTACATTTTTATTGTATTTTGAGTATTGACTTCTAAATACTGAAATTTTGCCTTCACTGATAATTTCATTTTTAAATTTTAGTTGAAATACCAAAGTAGTCGAATACTTCTAGAGTTTGAAGTTTTTTTATCTCATGTTTTGACAGTTCTTTTTGGTTAATATACTTATTTTATTTATTTTCAGTAACCCCCTGTTATACTCGTACAGTAAGAAAATAATCAGGTAAGTACTACTCATTGTATTGTTATAAAAAATTACTATTCATTACCAAAATTCCCCTAAGCTTTTAAATAATAACCAATAAACTTAAAATTTTAAGTTATTTTATGAAAGCGCACCTGAAAATACGTAACTTGTAATTCATCCCTAATTTTATTTTCCTTCTGAAGTATGACTTTCTACACTGTCTGAGTTATATCTTCGTATTTGTCTGTTTACATTATAATAACTAAAATATTATTAAATTATATTTTCTGCAAAATAGAATTGAATACAAATTTCAATATCTCACATTTTTCCTCAAGTTTTTTTTAATGTTTCTTTGCGTTGAGTTTTGTTTTCAACACTTCACCCATTTTTTTTGTATTTGTCTATGAATCTACATGGAAGTGAAAGTAGAAATACGAAATAAGTGACTTGCGAAAAAAACCAAATATATGTATGTATATTTATTTTGATTAAATTAAATAAAAAAATTTCTACGGTCGCGCCAAAACAAGATATGAAGTGTAAGATATCCAAGGCATTCGTTCTAAAAATGGGACAGCAGAAGACAACTAAATAAAGTAAATATAAACAAAATGTTTGTATAAAAAATTCAATCTAATTGCATATATTTGTGTTGGTTCAATTTTTGTTTAGTTGTCGGTGTAATAAAATGTAGAATGTACGAATACTTTGGATTTGTGCGTATGAATTTGGGACAAACTAATAAATCTGTCTTTTATATAAAACAAATCACTGAAAATGTATTTAAATGCCTCTTCCTTACTTCTGAGTTTCAAAGCTTGTGTATTTGATTGTGAATTTCAAGTGAAAAATTACGAAGAAAATATGAGATAAAGAACGGGTTTCTAAGTTATTTTTTTATCGCTAAAATATGTTGGTTTTAATAAATTCATCACCATATTTTGACAGCAATTATAAAATACTATGTAAAGAATTTTTAAATTTAAATCTCTACGAAAAAAACATTTACTTGAAACATTAAGATTAAATTTAACTTTAATAAATTATGGTGGAATTAAAAAAAAAACAAGTAATATTCGAGAAATTTATTATATTTTATTTTACGCATGGGATTCAAATTCATCAAAGTGGAAAATTGGGTTTTCCTCCAAATTAATTACAACATGCAGAAATCGTGTAAACATATTATATTTTTTTTGTTTGAGATATGACTGCGTTGAAGTAAAAAATATTTTGTTTTTATTTTTTAATTTTTCATCGAAAAAAAACCTACAAAATACAACGATGCTCAAATGATTCAAATTCACAGAATTATAACTAATGAATTCATTATTTAATCAATTACAATTAACTTCAGTCAGATTCAGGTTCGTTTTTTTCAATACCCTCTTAGGAAGCAAATTACTTTTGTTCAATTTGGCCACGACAGAAAAATTGTGCAACTAAGAAATTTTTTTCTTTTCATTCTAATTCAATTTTCATTATAATTTTATTAAATTATATTTTTTTGTAAGAAGAAGTCGTCTTAAAAAAAGAACATGAGAATAAGCAATATTCGTGACCAAAATTACCTTATTTCAATCCGTTTCAGTTCAGTTTTCATACATCTTACACCAATTCCTTTTTTCCTTAAGCTCATTGCGATATGAACGCCGTTTTCATGTATAGAATTTGAGGCCTTTGCTATCGATTCCGATCGGATCGAATTGACGACTTCAAGCTGTTAAATTTATTTTACACATTTCTGCCAAATGGCGATCTTGTGGATGCGTTGTGCAACCAACTGACCAACTTTATCGGCAAAAGGCTCATTGTCAGAAAAAACGTCTACATTATAAAAATATTTTCAAGAAACCTCAATCCTCTTTAATGTTCTTTCAGAAAGTAGAGTTCTAACTGAAATTTGTTCTTCTCAAGCGACTTTTTTACGTCTCATTATAAAATAAATAAAAAATATACAAACATTTCAACGGAAAAAAGTCTCCATAAAACAAGAAAACACGAGAGATCATGTGCATTAATTTGAATATTTCCCTTGCGTTCATTAAACTAAAGAACGTAAGTTATTTTGTGCTTAATAGTAAATACAGAGATATCTTTATTTTGGCACATCTTACAGAATTCTAACATTTTTGTTGGCTGCATACACGCATCTAAAAAACCAGTCTTGTTTACAATATTTGTATTTCATATCTATCGCATTGTTTTATACTCTCAGACATAAAATATGAAAATGCATAGTTGTATCAGATTTAGAATTTAAAAAATATGTCACTACCAGTAACAAGTAGGAGCCCAAGAAAGTATAGGTTCGTAACCCAACAGAACAACTTTTGTGTTTATTTTCATTTCATTTTACACCATTCATACGTTTTAGGTGAAAGAAGTAGCCATTTGTTGGGTGTTAGTAGTCAATTACTGTTTTGCAATAATAATTCGCAATTCACACTCTGCTTGATAAGCTTATTAGTTCTTACGTGATGGAGGCATTGGGAAAAGAAACGACTGTAACACTTGCATTGTGTGAACGTGACAGAGATTTGAAAGATATTAATGAAAAATTGCAATCTGCACATTTGTGAAGAATAATAAATTTCGATACACATTTTTAAAATTTATGTATCTGAATGTTGTAAGAATCTAAAAAAAGATTTACTAACTTTCAGCACTAGTTTTTTTCTAAATATTCTGAATGCTTAATTCTTTTCCCAGGGGTTTACCTTGCAGCCACACGCTTTGATTATTTCACACGTACTGATTATCGAAATTCATTAAAATTGATAGCTGTGCCGTATCCTGCATGCAATTTTAAAGCAATTTTATTTTTCTAAATGTCATCGTCAAGAAAACAGATTCAAATGGTTGTTCTACACATCATACAACATTATTGATTGCATTTGTTACTTTTATTCACCAACATATTTGGTTACTTTATTTTAATTAGTAGTTTTAAATCGCGGCAGAATATTTATAAAAAAACAACAACAGAATTTTGTGATTTTTTTATGTTTTGGCCAAGTTATTTTGAATATTTTTATTTATTTTCAATAAAAGCTAATAGAGCTTATTGGAAATAAATAAAAATGTTTTCTTGACAGTAAATTGAAACACTCGATGGAAAGAGAATTTTAAAAGTAAGGTGATATCAAATTTTAAAAGTATGAGTGTATTAGTAAAATAGTATGAGTGTATTGAAGCTTGATCAACAAAATTTTATCGTGTAACCCCAAAGTTAGCAAACCTTGCCAGCACTTTTTACCACTTTAATTGAAAATTGGCTTCAGTGTGCACTTACAATTTCCATGGCATAGTTTTTTTGTAATTATTTTGACATAATATCGCACGTTATTATTAAACATTTTATTTCATTTAAATTTTTTAATTTTTATGTGAATTTTTGTGGGTGTGTGAAACTTTTTATGTACACATACATACAATTATACATATATAATATTTTTTCATGAATTTTATATGATAATAGGTGATATAGTATTTTTATAATAATGACTACTGCATATAAAAATGTGTGAAATACCCAAATAACAATTTTGTATAATTTAATATTAATAAGTGATTTTTTTTGGATTTAACATGCATATAAACATACATAAAAACATCTATTGTTCAAGTAGTTGTATAATATAATATTTCTATATAATATAATTTTAATCACAGAAACGATAAAAGCCGCATATATTTCATGAAATAATTCAGTATCAGACTATCGACTGAAACATGCTCGGTATAACTAAAGTCACCATATTTTTTTTACCTGAAAATGGGACATCGAATAATTCTAATGGTTTGGCTATATGAAAATGCATAGATAATATAGTAATATTTTATTTGTTCATAGTGAATGGCAATATTTATTTACGTTACTCGTACATTACAAAAAAAATTGTTTATACATTGTTATATTTTTCAGACCCACAAATTTGTTTCAAAATTTTAGGTGACTATTTCAAATATGTGTGATATTCTTGGCAAGATTTTTTAATATTAACTTCAATAATAAGCACTAATACCCTTAATTGAGTTTTATCTTCGGTCCACAACTTTTTCGTCAAAGAAAATACACGTTAAACCGGCGTATTTCTACCGAGCAAAAGTAAAATATATCAACTATAGTTTGAAAATTTACATGGTTTAGGCAATTGCTATTAAAATGTTTAAATACTTTCACTCAACTATTTTCCGTAGAAATATTTTGTTGATTTCATTCATAAATTTTCTGGGTTTTCATATACGAGTGAATATTTATCGAATACTTCCGTATCTTTATTGCAATCGATTTTTTAATTTGAATTCGATTTTTCGATTAATATATCTAGAACTTATGCCCAATTAAGTTTTTCTAAATCTTTCTTATAAACAGTCCATTGCTCTAAATACTCGCAATTAGTTTTATAAAATTCTTTAGCTTTAATTTTCACGAAATTCTCGTCAATATCGGTGTAACCATCTTCTTTTAATTTTTCAAGTAAGCCACGGACTGAATATGGAAGAAATTTTCTTTTAATTTGTTAATTCCACTTGCTGCTTTAATTCTCGAAAATGATTTTTGTATTGCTGCATTTCAGGTAACTCGGTGGTCACACGATCAAATTTTCATTCAAATTTTAAATTCTCTCTCACTTTTTTACTATTACACTCAAACTTTTAAAATTTAAAGAGAATTTGCTTACAAATTTCCATTCCATAAAGTGTTTCATCCACATTTTAAATTGATCGCATATTGCTAAAAAATTTGCTTTAAGTTTGCGTGCAGTCTACGTCACAGCTTTGAAATTTTGTGAATTTTGCAAAGGAGTGTGAATGAGAATGGAAATATAATTTGATAGTGTGGCTGCAGCGTTAGCCAGGCAAATTTAATGAACTGCAATTTATATTTTTTGCAGAGTTTTTTTGTTTCATTTTGATTATTAGTTTGATGGGCGACGTGCAAGTAAAACGCCACGCCACGTATTCTTATTTTGAGAGGGGGCTAAATATTTAATTTTTTGTATTTTAAGAACAGTAATTTAAGTTTATGTACCATGAATTGATTCCACCAAATTCATAAGAAATTCATTTCAATCGTTTTCAATATTTCTTAGAAGAATTTATCTTTCAGCTAGACTTGTGATGTATTTAAAAAAACATCTTTGACGAATTTGACGAATTTGAAGATTTGTTCTTACATTTTTGTTCAAATCAACTATCTCTTTTTTCGAATTTCTGAAAAGAGGACATTTTTGCTTCCCCGAGTTGTTGTCGGGGAAACGGGACAAAGTAGCTGAAAACGAGACGGTCCCGTATGGTCACGGTATGTATAACTATCGGAGTGAAAGTCCGTGGCCACCTATCTGATTGAGTTATTTCTAACTCTTTCTGCAACATATTAATAAATCATATACGGAACCTCTAATTTCTGGAAATTCAACTCAAACATATTGGAAGGTGCTAATCTTGCTTATGATATTTTACAACTTCGTCTTGACCCGGTGACTCAAAAATTTCCCACTCATTTCATATAGAATTGCTGTACTTTTCTGGATTGGTTTAGTATCAACTGAAAATCAAAGATCTTACACTCAGACCAGCTTTGATCTTCTTGTATCTCTCGAAATGGTTAGATATTTTCAACTTATGATTTTTTTTTGTTTTGCAAAATAGAGTATATAAGTTATGGTGATTTTAAGAGGATAAACTTGATAGATAAAGTTGTTTTAGTAAGATGGAGATGCACTCTGTGGACAATCAACTAAACTTCTTTAGAAAACGAGAATTATAAAACGAATTGCAAGACCATGCTTATGTGATCTATTACAAAACCAATTGAAAAGTGAAACAAGGCCTATAACTTGTGGAAATGCTTTAAGACATTAAATATCTCTGAAAATTTTCCCGAAGAGGGAAATAAAGTCAAGCTAGCCGCTTGAGAAACTAAAGATAAAGTCTTTGTCGAGCGTGTTATCAAAGCTGCAGACAGGAAAAGCAGGTGGAAAAAGGGCTTGAAATTTAAATAGACAGTGCTAAAAATAAATGTGCTAAAAAAATAAAAGAACATAAATTTAAAGGCGGTTGATATTAATCAAACTTTTCTATCTTTAACAGCATCCCAAATAAATGAAATTGAACATAATGTAAATCAATACAATTTTATGCCTCTTATTCCATTCAATCAAACCGATTAGTTGTGACGATATTAATCTAAAATTCCTCAAGAATGTCCTACCCAAAATATTATCATATTTAACTCCCTTAACGAACACAATTATTCTTATATCGAGTTTCCCGATAAATCTGTATAAATAGTTTTTTTAGTTAATAGTTTTAACTATTGAAACAATAAAAAATATTGCAATCGCTTGTCAAATACTTATAATGGCTTAAAACCTATTTTCAAGTTGATTTTATATTTCATTTTATTTTAATCTTTATTTACATCATTTTATTATTATTCGAATATCAAAATCACAGACTCCGTAATACACAGTTTCATACTCTAATGTTTTCTACTAAAGAATCTTTTGACAACAACAATGTACGCCCGTCCTGGAGGTCATGAACATAAAATCTAAAAATAGAAAAAATGTGCATAAGAAGCTATCCACACAAAAATAAAAAAGTTCCATTAAATATAATCACAATTCACCCAGGGCAACAAATTTTTCCAAGAGTTCATTAAAATGCAGAACACTAAATCCAAAGAAAGCAAAAAGGTGAATCATTTGTAATGATTTTCGCTTAGGTTCATCATTGCATAAACTTCCCTTATTGGAATTCTAATCACTGAAAATAAAAACTTTTTTATATATAGTAAATATCTCATGCTAAGTATAATCAATTCAGTTGTTACAGCCTGAGGCTGCAAGTTGCAAATCACTGTTATACTTTACTCAAATATATTAACTCAAAGATATTAACTATATAAAAATTCCCGCTTTTTTCCGTTACAATGTTAACCATTAACTATGATATCTTTAGAAAAATCCATTTTAATACTAATTTAATTTAAACGAATATAAAGTGCTGTATAAATAACAAATGGGGTTCCGGAATATAAAAAGTTTAGCGAACACTGATATACCAATGATTCTATTTATGGTTTATAATTATTACATCGTTTTTACTTAAAATAAAAATATATAAAAAATATCGTCTTAAAAGAACACAAAAAACTGAATGTAGGGATTTTTGCAAATATTTTGTTTTTATAAAAAGTTTAATAAATCAATTAGTTTTTAACGGATTTTAAAAACCGAAGTAGCATTATTTTCCTTACAAAATATACTTTCATACAATGTGTATAAAAAATAGGGTTCTCTTACAAAATACTGCAAAAAAATATTTCCGAATATGAAAAATAGCGAAAAATTGAACGGAAAATGCATTTGCGGTTAAATTACCAACATTTTTTTGAAAGTTACATGAAGACCATATACATCATTTTAAAGGCCTCAGTCTCTTCTTTTTAAATCCGTTCATATTCAACTAAGTTACAGACCTATAAGTGCATAAAGGTACGATGAACCGGTACTCCAGATTTTGGGGGTGTCCCGAAAATGTCAAATACAGATTCTTGATCTACTCAACAGCACCTACAAGAAAAATAATATCAGATCCCAGGTATTTCGATTTCGTTCTTTTTTGTAACACAGTGCTATCTAATGAATTTGTACTAAAAATTTACTATCTATCTATCCTTCTCTTTATGGCTATTATTGCAAACTATAAATTTCCAATTGGGCGATTGCGCCAAATAGTTCGTACTGAGTTGTAAATTTGATTTCTATATCCATTCCCATTATAACCTACCACAAAGCAAAAAACTCTTTGCTCACTTGTTCCCCCTTTTTTCTCACTTAAATAAATGAAAAATGTAAGTTGAGTTTTTTAAAATTACTTATGGTTTTATTTATTAAAAGTCCAGAAATCTTTTCCTGTAACAAGAGACCTTCCTCGTGAAATAGAACAAAGGAGTTTCTATCTAAACCACATCCTCGTTCCTCAGAAAATTTTTCATACCAAATAATTTGTCTATTAAAGGTTTGTACTCCCTCAAACCGTGTTCCCAATCATTGGGCAATTTTAACACAAGTTGTAATTAAATCGTATTGGATTAAAATAAATTAAAATAATTAAATGCTAATTAATACGAAATTTATTCAAGTACTATTTAATTCAAGTTTGTATTTAGTTTATCCTAATAATACAAATTTGTGCAAAAATGTTTTTTTAGTCTTCTCCTAAGTATTGGCAAACACTATAACCTACAATATTTGTAGAAGTGAAATAAATTTGTAATCGCCTTATAATTAGTTAATTGCATGTTTTTGATATATTTTTCCAAGACGTCAAACAAATACTTTGAAAAAGTAATTCCATTTTTTTTAGTTCCATTTTTTTACTGGCATTAATTTAAATTTTTTTAAATGTGCAAATAAAAAGAGCTCCTTTAACTAAAAAGGAACATCAATAATTTTACTACCAAATAAAAAGTAATAATTTCATTAAAAAGAAAAAGAAGATTGTAAAACTTTTTATTTCATTGTAATAAAATTTGTCTAAATCGTAAAATATTTTATTATAAGTGCGGTTACATCATCTATTTAAATTAAGTTTCTTTAAAGCTGAAAAATTATTAGCAACACAGAGTGGTTTAAATAACAATTTTATTGACAGGGTGGCCAATCAAATGAGTGTAATAATAAAAAATTTCGCTATTCCGCCAAAAACTGCTAACTGTCCATTATGAAATTTTACTATCAATTGAAAAAAAATCTCTTTAAAATTTTAACACAAAAAATGGCAACAAAAGTTTAGTATTATTTTTTTATAATTCTTCAGGTACTTTATATTTTGATAGTTTATGAATTTTATTTAAAGAAAAGAGTTCAATTGATGTCCAAGTATTTTCAACCGATTTAAAAAAAAGAAGAGAGTTTTCAATTTGGGTGCATTTTCAATTTGGTTACTTTAGAAATCCACCATTTATAAACCGATTTGTAATTTTGTTATTTCAAAGTATGTATGTAATTGAAAATTGATCCCATTACAATTTTTTTTAAGCATTTTAGAGTTATGATGGGAATAACTCTTGGTATTTAAATTTATATTGAGTTATTCTTTTTTGCAAGCTATTGCCTCACAATTTAAATTATAACTTTTACAATTTATTATATTCTGTTTTTCTTAACCATTTTTAGATCCACATTCTCCTAAGACATTTTATAATTTTTCTTTTCTCATAAATTTGTCACCCGTTTTTGGCTCATCTGTTCATATTTTTAAGGCGCATTCTCCTCCGATTTCGTGATGTGAATCGGCGTTGCATTATATTTTTCAAAATTCTGTAACGCAGTTCATAACATCTAAACTTGTTTTATACGTTTTAGAGTCTGTCAAAGTTGTTGGTTTTGCTCAAGGAATACAGGTAGCCGCAAGAAAGTTTGCCTTGGCAAACGTCATTTTTGGATGTCAAAATAAAATGTTCAAGATGAATTTAAAACCAGAAAATTGTACCAAAAAGTATATTTTGTCAATAAAAGATGATAAGACATGATGAGGCAGCTGCGTTTTCCAGTTCGTCTTGGTTTTTCTCACTCAAAATATAAAAAAAATTGAAAAAAATTTGAAATAAAAAAGCTTATTTTTTTAATTAAATTGTAATTTCGACTGATCTTAGCACTTAATTTACAAAAATCGTTATTATACATATCCACACAAATTGATAAGATTGTGACTGTCGAACATTATAAATATTATATCAAAACATTATAGATTTAAGTTACCTTTGTAAAACTATTGTTAATTATCTACTTTGTAATGTTTATTTTTGAAATATCAAATAAACTTAACTTAACTTCGACCGATCTTAAACAGAAAGAGGTATGTAAAACTAGGTACCGCAAATAATGAATACTTTTCAAATTTCAACCAAAAAAAAATAGCCATACTGATATAAAAGTGTTATAAGATAGACAAGTACACCAAGGTAATAGTTACGCAGACAGCTTTTGGCTGCATTAGTAGTTTTGTTAAATGAATATTGCATTCTTAAAATGACGATGTTAATCCATTAGAAGTTTTTCTTTATAAATAACTGTCATATAAACGAAAGTTTGAGTTCAAAACATAGAAAGTCACTAGGACATTGTAGGCAGCGAAGTGATATGCAGGTTTCATCCTGCATTAAAAAATTATTATGTGAATCCATAAAATGATACACAGTTATATCTATCATTTCGTATCACTAGATTGGCAAGTTGTAGCATCTATTAAATTAAACAAGGTAAAGAAATAGATTTGTCTACCCGCTACTGATGTAGTTTGTTTGTTAAGCTGATCAAAGGTTGCATACTGGATTAGTCACGCGAACTCTGCTCATTGTCGTAACAAGCAGCATTCATTAATCCTGAGTACATTATATTGTAGACAATAGATGGAGACGCCCAATAATAGTAATAACTGTGAACTGAGGAATAGCAGCTCTTAAGTCTAATCTTTTGTTTGAATTTAGGACCAAACCTGTTCTATAGTGATTTTGTTCACAATAGAATCTATCAATTATAAACTAGGCTTCAATTTGCTGGATACCACTTCATAGTGGACACAAGGGCAAGATGATTTAGGCAGACTGACTGCTGCATGGGCGCAGTGTCCTTCTGTGGCTTCAATTGATCAACGGTCAACTTTACTTTGAAGAGAAGCAACATTCTTCTTTCATCTCTATGTCGTTTATACACGGCAGAAGATGAAGCAATGGAACACCTTCTCTGTTAATGTATTGTTGTGCGTAATAGTAGAAGACGGGTCCTTCACGTTGAACTTCTGTGTTCAGGTAACATTGTCAGGGCTTCTTCCACTTTCTCTCTCTCTTCTCACTTTCTTTAAGATCGTCATTCAAAGTTTGAACAATTTAGTTATCTATAGAACAAAAGGTCCAGCTGTTGCAGTTGGATCAGATCTTTTCAAATCAAATTATCTGCTTTTAAATTAATATAATCTGATTTGCTGCCAAATTTATTCCCTGAGTCCGTACGTTTTTTTATTATTTTAAAATAATTTTTTTAAGCAAATAAATGAATATTGATAATTACAAAGTAATTTTTATAACAAGACTTCAAATCGTTTCAATTCCGGTGTGGGATACATCGAGCTATAAATGTTTGTGAAATTTTTCTGCTTCGTAGACTTTGTCTTTTGTGGAAGACGTCAGCAGAACAAATGTGATTTATCTTTTTGAGTTTTTATATGTCAGCTTTATTTATATAAGTGTATAAAATAAACAAAATTAAATTTCTCAAATTTAGTCACATTCAGAAAATATAAATTGTGGATCTGTATATTAAAAGAGCCAATTTTTTTAATTTTGTATTTTTTCTTTTAATCTTGTTAAATCTAAATCAAATTATTTCGAAAGCCCTGTAATTTATCAAAAATGGCTGGTGCCTGCCTATTTCTACTTAACGACACTCGACGAATTTTATACGCTCAATGGTAATTTACTATTAATGATTCTTTATTTATTATTTCAACTTCAACTTATTTTGACTTCCAAGGATACTCAGGGATGCTATACTTTAATGTTTGTTAAGGCCTCATTAGTTTTTACTTTTCATTGCGGTTCTGTGTCGTAGAAAATATTTCTTATTTACTTGTTCTGTGTCTGAACTATCGTATGTGGACGATGTAATGATAGGAATGAATTTCGTAAATGTTTGCAAAATTTTTTTTTTTTTTACCAAAATATCTATATTACTCGTATTAACAAACATGTTTTTTTAGATCCCTTTTACGGCCGTCATATATTTTTAAACTGGCTTTTATATAGATGAGCACAATCTTAATTTTATTTCAATCGCTTTGATATTTAGGCAGCTATAAGCATTTAAAGTTGCTACTAACACATGCACACTGATTACACATGCATGTGCAACAGCTTTACCTTGAAAAATAAATAAATTGTGCATGTGTGTTTATTAAATTTGCTTTTGGATAGAAATGAGACTGAGCTTTAAGACTAAAAGTTTGAGTTGTTTATTTAGAATGTTTTTTGTTTTTGTATTTTATCGTATGTATTTACATATGAAAATGTTTGATGTTATTCTCAAGAATGCGGTCAATTGAGGGGACCGCTGGATACACAAGAACATATAAATCTTTAAAAATTTGAGTTGAAATGAAATTTTTTGTCTTTTAATATAATATTTTTAATATCTCACATCGCAAAAAACTAATACATGCAAACTCTGTCACTTAACTTTATATTCTATTTGCTTCAGAATAGTCCTCAACAGAACAGAAACAAAACAGCTGATCTGTAACAGAACATAATATACGACGTTAAATTTTCAAATATGTAATTCGAAATATATACTCGATTTTTTTTTACAAAAACGAAACAAAGTTTTTATTTCCTTTTCTGTTAATGCCAAAAATATCCCTACAGAGTTTTGTTCGTCTGTCTCAACTGTAACTTATTATTGTTGAAATCGATATCGAACGAAATTTCCATTCGAATTAAAATAATTTTGTATGGGATTTCGTTCGATATCGAATGCCGTAACTTGCCTCCAGGTGTTTATGAGCCAATGTACATTGTAAGGCATAAATACTTAATAATTTTTAATATATTTCTCTTTTGAAACTGTACTTGACAAGTCAATAGCAATTTAATAAATTACCATCCACTTACAAAATACTTTTTTTCGTGTAACGATTTTTTTTGTTGATACTTGTACTTATGTATTTAAAATTAAAAATACTTCTAGGATATTCGGTACACATAATTAACTTTAATGATGATGCCTTGAACTTAAATTTGTAAGTGTATTAAACAAAAGTTGTTGTATATCCTGACAGTGTTGTATATCATAAAGAATATTTTTATTGGTTTTTCTTTTAATGTCATTTGATGACAAGGCTAAAAAGTGTCAGAATGTTGTAAATAGTATTAAATATGTTTATTACTTTTATAAATATCGAACATATAAAGACAAAGTTTGAATGTATTTTCTGTTTTTTTAAATCAATATTTTGTATGAAGTCAGTTTCCGATTAAATTTTGTATGTATTTATTTAAAGCTTCACATTATAGTATGGTATGGTATGGTATAGATAGTTTTAGACAAACTTTAATAAATTGATATTGATTTACAATTTCAAAAACAGAGAACTTGATATAAGTAACTTGCACTTAACTTACACTTTACTTAAAATTGTTAAAAGAAATTTAAAAAAATTTTTTATAGTAGATTTTAATAAGAAATTTTGGATATTTTCTTCGTTATTCCCACACTAACAAAATAATTGTTAATCATAGCAAAACTCCTTATTTTCTTTTAAGCTTTACAAGGCTTAATAATTACAAAGAAAAGTCACATAAAGTAACTACATGTTTTAATGATTTGAAATTTTTGCATAAAGCGCAACATAAACAAAATTAACTTTATAAATTATTTGTGACTGGAGGAACTAAGAAATCAAAAAAATTCTCAAAAGAAAATTTAATTGTTAATCGGCTTATGAAAATAATTGCTAAAATTAATTTCCGGAATAAGCTGCTAAGGATTTGTTTTTTTCTTTTGACAATTTGACAATATTTTTAAGATAGCAATATTTTTTAAAAGACTCTTCTAAGCGGTTTTTCATGCAACAGTCGAGGAATGCAACAAAAAAAATTAGTTTATGAGAAAAGATTTCTTTAAATAGAGGCGATATTTGGACGATATGTTGTGTATTCTATAGAAAAATTAAAATAGAGCCACAAGTAAAAATGTTGTCACTGAAAATAAAGACGTACGAAGTTACTACAATTTAGCTGAGGAATATTTCGAGCATTTTCCGGAGGTAATATTGCCGAATAGGGAGAGCTGGTCACTTAAGGTCAGATTGTGTACGGGATTCGTTATATTCACTGATGGCTCAACGATGAGGGTCACGGGCGCAAGGGTCTACATTGAGGCCCGTAGAATTGGTAAGGGACAATATTTCTAAGGGTTCGGAGATCACTATTTATGTTGACAGCTAGGCTCTTAGGACTTTAATGGGCTTTCTCGTCAACTCCAAGCTACCAAGTCACTGCAACGTCACCGGCAATGAAATGGCCGATGAGTTGGCAAGACTGGGCTTAGAAATAGAGGATCACGACCGCCAAGAGGCGGTTAGACCTCCGATAGGCATCTTTTTTGAAGGGAATGGGTTCTGAGCAGAACTAACAGGGCCTGGAGGACCCGAACGGACTGCCGGGCATCACGTGCGCTATGGCCGGTGCTTAGTAGATCTGACTCGGAATCGCTCCTGGGCAGAAGTAATGAGTGCGCTAGAACCACTATAAGTGTTATCATGGGCCGCTGTCTGATTATCAGGATGGTGGTGAGGTTGGCATCCGATATTTAGGATATTTGCGGGTTGTGTGAGGACCCTGAGGAGCAGGACACAGTGAAACAAACTCTATGTCACTGTCCCAGACTACAGAACGGGATGGCTGGACAGCAGATTCTTGAGCGAATTAGGGGTCGTCTCGGGCTTTGGACTTGAAAACCTAATGGGATTTGTAATGGGAATGGTCTGCCTACGTAGCAGGACACTGTGTCCAGGACGTCGGTCCTTTTACTTTATCTCTTTTCTGTCCCCTTTGTATCTGTTTCTCTTGTTACCAGCCTTCAAACCTAATCTTTCCTATTATAATTCAACAGCTACATTTTGCATCTTTTCGATTCTAAAACTGCGATTTCAGATTTTTCGTTCGTGCTTCGTGCTTTGTGCTAAGGAAGTGCTGTCTGAAAAATATTGATCATTTTTCCTGATAAACGGGAACTCTTAAGTATATATTATCGCATAAACATATGGATCTTAAATTATAATTTTCATGCGACTATTATCTTAAATTTATATAAAATTTAACCTGAAATTAGCGCAAGTAAAAATTATGTTAATATGCCATTATCTGAAATCCAAAGAAATTTCAGTATGACTTTACCAAAACCCACTTAAATGGTCAAGAGGAATTGCAAATAAATTTTCTGTTTAAAATTAGATGTCTCGCGACATACATGGAAGAGCGAAAGATGGAAATAGGGATGTCAGCATAAGTTGCAGTATTATAGAATAAATTAAATAGCAGAGAATAAGTTTTTTTTGTTTGCTGTAGCAAGTCAGCAAAAAATGTACGCATTTTTTCTTCTATTGTACTACTACATAAAAATTTTATCATTACGTTTAGAGTTTGTGGTTTTGTGGTCTTTACAATTTTCTTTTCCTGGTACCCTTAAGATTATTTTATTTAGTTATTAAAATCAATAATCACTTGATGAACTTTTTAGCTAAAATATTTTGTTTTTACTTGGGTGAATTTATACCGCAAACCTAATTTTCTAAATTAATAAACTTTACTTCCATTAACCGTTAATCATTAGATATTTGATAACAATCGAATAATTTTTGTAGGAATTATAAAAAATTTAAGTTAAGCGATGTATGTACGAGTATGTATGCAGTATGTCAGGACCTGGAATCATTCTTGCAATTTTAATAAATTCATCACAGACCTTGCTAAGGTTATGCTTATCATGTAGCTTATTAATATTTGAATTTTTTCGTGACATTAGAAGTGGTCTTGTTCCCATAAAAAACGATTTTTTCTTAAATAAAACAAATAAAGTTAGCATACTCAATTTCAAATGTCTGTAGCATCGATTTTTTATATCGAAGGACTTTGAAGTGTGGCAAGCAATTGAACGATGTCATACATAATAAACCTTACAAGACTTTGAATCGAATGGACAGACAATAACAATATCCAAATTAAATTAATGCCTGAGTTAAAATCATATAAAGGGTGTCGCAAAATGGATTCAAGATTAGATTTCAATTACCGTCATTTGTTCAATAAAGTGTTTGCAGGCCAAAAAACCAATTTGACAACTGACAGCTTAGAGTTAGTAAAAATGGAACATTACAACACAGAACAATGTGTTTTCATGTTTAATCAAATCCAAAAAATTATGAAAATACTAAAAACTGTCTCTTATATCTAATTCAAATCTTGCATAAAATTTTGGAACACTCTCTATAACATTTTTGGTTTTCAGGAACTTATTTTCATTTTACATATCGTCTTCCCGAAGTTATCTTCACGTGTATCACAAAATCTAAAAAAATCAGATAAGACCGCATCTCCTAAAATTTCCAGACTTGACGAATCAAATCTTACGTCTGTGAACCGGGTCTAAGATCCTGAACTTGTGCTCCGTAAGTAGTGAGAATTCAGATATTCAGATAATTTTTCTTGTATGTAATGTTGAATCTTTAGACATAATTTTCCCAAATTTGGAGGTACGTGCAGATAACTTTGGGACGACGGTATGTGAATTCTACAGTCTGAAAATCTTTTATAAACTAAATTTAAATGTAATAGCATATTCGTATTGAGAATTTATTTATTCAATCGTAAAGATTAATGTTTTAAGAAATTCCAATTAAGCTTGAATATTATTTTGTGTCTTTGATATTTGCACATTTTCACCACAACATTTATTAAGTGCAGCTGTTGTTTGTGTAAGAAACTTGCAATTAATTTGTCATGTATTTTTGGAAATTTTTTATTTTGCTATGTGTGGGTGAACGTCAGTATAATATGTGTATCGGTGTTTGTGCGTGTAAAATAGTGTACAGCAGAAGAAAAATTTATCGTTTGAAATATTTATTTTATATGCTTTCTTTACGGTTTTTCTTTTTTGCATTAATGAAATTTTATTTATAATTTACTGCAACCCGGCATGCTCCGTTACGAATGCTAAATTTCAAGATTTTCGGTATTGTACCTATCAAGAACTTGGTCTTTATTTTGATCTCAGTATTTTTTATGGCCGAAATTTTTGGATAGGATCTTGGCCTTATTTTCACATTTACTCCTATTTTTTTGTGCGGATAAATAATTATTTTGAATGGAAAATTCCACTACCGATGAAAACAAACTTTCTGTAACCTCCATGAAAAATTCAGAGAGTATGACACAGGCTCCGCTTTGAGAAATACAAAGAAACAAACAAACAAACACAAATTTATTAAAGTTTATTTATAATTAGTTGCTGACTGGTTTTGCATGCCAACAGCTTATTTTTCTTAATGTTTTTGTGTAAAAGATTGAATGCGTTGCATCCGTTAAATATTTTAATTTTTTTTCTCTACTTTTGGTATTTATTTGTATGTCCAAAGATTTCATTAATATGTTTTGTCATGTTTCCTGCGAGTTTATTAAGTCCACATGTCATACATGGTATTTATAATTTATTATTTTGCAAGCAATTGAAATGAAAATGATTTTTAATTTCTTTCGAAAACAAATGTTGAAAATATTAATATTCATATTAGTAGCAATTAACTGGACATTGCATGTACATAAATATAAATAACAACAGATTCTGGCAAAAGGCATTTTTCACATTTTTATGGTGCTTTGGCCTATGAAACCAATTGTTCCTTACATTTAAGGTACGATATTAACTTAGCAGACTTATTTTTAATACTATGAAGAACATTTATGTTGAACATCCTAAACATTTTGCTCCTGTTTCCGTCGTTTTTGTAAATTTTGTGAAAAGATGCTACATAACTAGATAAAATGTCTCACGAAAATATTTTTAATAAAAATGTACTGCCGAGTTTTTCTTTTTTGAGGGAAACATTTCTTATTTTGAAAAAGTTTCTTATTTTCATATACAAAAATTGCACAAATAGAAAAACTTGAATTCGAGCTAAAAATATAAAGGGTGTTTTTTATAGAGTGATACAACTTTGAGTTGGCATCACTGCTTTATTTGACCACCCATTTAGCAGCTGATAGATGCTTTATGTTTAGTTTGCTTTGACATTTCATTATGGATCGACTTACACCAGATTAACGCGTGCAAATTGTGGAAATTTTTTATCAAAATAATGGTTTAAAATTTTATTTTCCGATGAAGCCAATTTCTGGTTGAATGGGTACGTAAATAAACAGAATTGTCTCAGTTGGAGTGAGGAGAAGCCACAAACTTTTGTCGAAACACCATTACATCCACAGAAAATTACTGTTTGGTGCGCTTTATGGGCTGGCGGAGTCATTGGCCCATATGTCTTCAAAAACGATGATGGTCAGAATGTTACTGTCAATGGTGAACGGTATAGGAACATGTTTCGAAGTTTTTTCGTACCTCAATTAGCTGGCATCTTGCTGATATGTGGTTCCAACAGGCCGGAGCCACATGTCACACAGCGGGCGCTACAATTGATTTACTTAAGGAAACTTTTGACGAAGAAATAATTGCATGAAGTGGCCCAATTAATTGGCCCCCAAGATCGTGTGATTTAACCCCATTAAATTATTTTTTTTTTGGGTAATGTAAAGTCACTTGTGTACGTCGATAAACCACAAACAATTGAACACCTGGAAATTAATATTCGAAGAGTTATCGGCGAAATACGGCCGCAAATGCTGCGAAAAATTTGTGAAAAATTGAGTTCCAGATTGCTCCTTGTACGCACCAGCCGTGACGGCCACATGTCCGAAATCATATTTAAACATTAATGTCATAAAATTTTCTATCCAATAAAGACCATTTCATTGATATCAAAAATATATTACTATGTTTTATTATGATTTAAACTTGTATCACTCTATAAAAAACACTCATTATCATAGACGTAGAATTTTAGTTTATGTCGCCATGCTAAAGAAAGTTCTAGAAAGATAAAGTTTGAGTAGTTAAACAAGCGTTTGTTTTGTATTACTATATCGTTCTCCAACAACTTCCATTATATTTCAGCTATAAGATGTATCACCATCCCATGTAAAGACTCTTAACGTCACCTGACTTAAGCTGCTTCTTCTCTTAAATTTTTAATTCATTTCAAAAGTAAACTATCAAGAAATACCATCACAGTTAATATTCATAAGGTTTATTAGTTGTATTATACTTTTTTATTTAAAGAAAAAATAAATAATTTAAGACAATTTGATCAAATAATTTTTATATAAATTTTTCATTGTTGATTTAAGTGATATATGAGTGGACTTGTTGTTAAATTTTTCATTTATTTTAAATTTAACTTTAAGTTGAATAAAATTATGGGATTTTGGGTGTATAGTATGTATCGTGATTTAAACCAAAGTTATTCACACTAGTCCGCTTATACCACTCATACATTTGTGTGTATGTACCTGCTAATATTTTGAAAATTTTAATCACATTTTGCATTGAAAGAGCATGTAGAGTTTAAAGTTAATGTTTGTACGTAATGATTTGAACTAGTTAAGGTTTATGTGGAAAGAAATTGATGAAGTAGTGACCTCGAAATTAGTACAGATCCATCCTGCTAGTCTGATGAATAAATTTTTCCAATATTAATAAAATAATTTCAACTAGTTGACGTTTTGTTTGTTTGCTTTAAATTAAAAAGAGAAGACAATAAAAAGAAAAGATATAACACAAAAAGCATATCACGTGAACTCATTGTATTTTATTTTGCCATCCAAGAACGATATTTCCCAAGCCGAATTCTTTTGCAACTACCTGTATGTACTTGCCTTCATAAAAAGCAAATAGTTCTTATATGTTCGTAATCTAAAGACATCTTAGCTTAAAAATCTTATTTTCTAATGATCGAGTTTTCGGTTTATTCGATCATTGGTCGACATCATTGTAATTCTACAATATATTTTAGAAAAAAACATTGTTTAATTAAAAACCTTAGAGTTGACTCAAAGGAGCTCGATCAACTTAAATTGGCTCTAATAAAAACATACATTAATAAAAAATTTTAAGCAAGCAATTTTATAATTTTTTCGTCATTAGCTCTTTTTATTCAATCTCTAATGCTTTAATATAATTTTCTTCAAGGTGGAATATAACATGAACACGAAATTATTCCAATGGCCAACATGTTTTCTCTTTTTGTGATAAAGAGACTTAGGTTGCTCTCAAACAAACCCGTTCACGTCACAATAAAATTATTTGTATAAAATTATTTGTATACAATTTTTTACACAAATAACACAGTGAGACAAAGAAAAAAACCTGGGATGTGATATTATTTTTCTAGTAGTAGCAGTAGTAAATCGGTTAATATTCAACTAAGGTACAGACCTATAAGTGCATAGAGGTACGTAAACCCGGTTTTTTACCCGAAAATCCAGATTTTGGGGGTGTCCCGGAAATTTCAAATACAGAATCTTGATCTTCTCGACAGCAGCTACTAGAAAAATAATATCACATCCCAGGTTTTTTTTTGTCACACTGTGTTAATGGATTAATAAAATTTGTATGAAATGTTTAAAAGTTTATTTTCATGAAAAATTAAATAAATCAGTCAATAACTCATCTATTTTTAAACCCAAATATGCGTTGTAATCGTAAATAAACGTACGTTTTGAATAAATTCAATAGTATTATAGTTTCTTAATAAATTAATGTATAAAAACGTCACCAAAATTGAAAAATTTTTGAAAAATCTACAAAATTTGTGTTTGCTCGACAATAACACCCAAATTTCTCAAAGTTTCTTAGATAAATTATATGTTATTCGAAAGATCTCAGTTTCTTCTTTCCAAATCTAGTAAGAAATTCAAAAACCGGTTTTTTAACCGTAAATCCGGATTTTGGAGGTGTCCCGGAAATTTCAAATACAGAATCCTGATCTACTCGACAGCAGCTACTAGAAAAATAATATCACATCCCCGGTTTTTTTTTTGTCACACTGTGTAATTTAATAATTTTTATTTTGTATATTTGGTACTGCATATTTATGTTTTATGTATGTTTGTATCCAACTTAATTTATGTAAAAAAAATTAATAGGATTATTTTCAAATTCATACACACAGATGAAGGCTTTTTCTATTAAATATTCAAATAGTGAAAATTGATCTATCAATATTTCAACATATCAATTAAATATTAAATAATTTTATTGAAAATTAATTGAATGTTAAAACTTTATTGCTTCTTTTAGACAATTAGTAAATGAAATATTTCATCAAATATTTCCTGCAATTGAACAGAAGTCATGAATTATCTGTTATTTATGAAAATGAATGATATTTATTTATGTGGCCAAGAATAATGACTAAGTATGTACATTATTGAGTTATAAATTGCATTATATAAATATATGTACACAGTAGTGATGTAAGGAATACTGGTATTCATAATCGGGTATGTTCGCCTATTTATGACAGTCGTTTCTTAAAGTACATAAACTGCAAATAATCTGCAGATAATCGCAACAAAAATATATGAATTTTTAAAAACATAAAAATTCAATTTTCCTTATTTCACATCATATTAAATTAATAATCATGAATGTTGAATTTCAAAACTAGACTTTACAGAAAAATCAATATATCCGCATTCAAATCAATCACAAGCGGTATTAAAGTACGGTTATCCCAGATTTACTAATATCAAGTACAGAAAGGTGATTTAAGTACAAACAGATTCAAATGCTCAATTTTATTTAAGAATTTTTTAGTTGATTTAAGATTTTTCACATGATTAAAGAATTTTGAGCTTATTTTAAGAAACTCCAGGATTGTTTATCTACAGTAATCTCGGTTTCGGGTTGATTATATACTTATTGGTATTTGTAGAAAAAAACTTGAATTTATTACGGTGTTTTCTTTCTGTTTATGTGTTTTCTCTGCCTCCTTCAAGCCGATTGCGGTGTCATGTGTAAAAAAACCCCACACCTACAATATTTGCCACTCGAAATAATTGGCGTTGGTGTGACAATATATTGCCCTGCTATAGGATTATATCGAATTAACTTTCCCCATTGCCAGACACTTGACATAATTTTTCACCAGTTTTTTAGAAACTAAGTTAAAAATTTAAGCTTCGCTACCGCTTCATTAACAAAATTGTCGTGTTTCTCATAAAATTTGTTGCTTATAGAATCATAGGTTGCATCTAATCTGGTACTTTTAGGATTTTGATTACGAAAACTTGAAAATGTTTGTCTTCAAACAAATCCATAATGTGCTGCATGACACGCTTTTTAATTTAAGTGCTTTTCGAAAATGTTTCTCTACAGTTTTGATCATGAGCCGTGGTCGAGGCAATAGCTAATTATGTGGAAAATTTTACAAAATTAACCTTAATTAAATATGTAACCGGTAGCACAGGTGATGGTGCAGCGTCTGTTCAAAATAACTAAGTTTCTAAGTTGAATATCCTTTAAATAACTGAAGTAAGAGAATGCCAAATTTCAATGCAAAGGTGTCATACATTCATTAACTACAAAACTACTGAAATAAAACCTAGTTTAAGAAGAATTGAATTGATTATCGATATTCCATTTAAGCACACCCTGAATCAGTGATGTTAACCGTACGGTAATTACTGTATTGTACGGTAATTTAGACCTCCAACCGGTAGGCAGGCAATTTCTATATTTGTACAGTAATTTTAAAAAGTTTTAAGTGATAGATCCTAAAAGATATTTTTTTTTTCAATATGTCTACACATGACGTACAAATCATAAACACTACCGTGTCATTAAAACTATCCGAAATAAAATAAAATTCTTTAAGTGCCATAAATGTATGAAAAAATCTTGGCAACATTTATGCCTTATTCATTTATTGAATCAATTAAAAAGTAAAAGTCAACAGTTCTGTCCATTGCGCACCTTTTGTAGAATATTTAATATATATCTGTAAAGATAGTTAAATGGTTTGATGATCCCTTAAACAAATTGTATTTAGAATTTTTAGAGTTTGTGTTGACATTATTTGTAAATTTAAATTTAGAAATGCAATGTGAAAATACTAAAATCCATATTTAGTATAATGGAATTCTTTGACATTTGAAACAATCCTAAGCAATTTTATTGACTCTCAGAACATAGACGGCAAGATTTTAATTTTAAGGATGATGATAATCACATACCACTCGACAAAATATCTAGGAGGTAAAGCAATCACAAGTCTTTCAAGTATGGATATTTCGATACACAAATTATCTAAAATTAAAACTGAATGAAAAAAAAATTGATATACGAAGCGCTCAAGAAATTAAAAAAAAGAATTCCTTTTGAATTAAATTAACAGGAATCTTGAAAAAAATTGGTTACGAGTATAATAAATCCACAATTGTTCGGTACCTCCATAATTACTGTAGTTTTGCATTTCCTAAAAGCCTTTCAAATTGATGAATTTCACGAGATAGACAAGGATTTGAGGTTTATATGGCAAATAAGAGATGTTTATAAAAATTGCATTCTGTAGTCTTTCAATATGTCTCCACTATAAAAAAAAGGGGACGAATCCATAATGTTTGGTTTTAAAAAATTTTTTGGTTTATATATTATATTTTCTTTGCCACAGAATTCGGCTACTGTGGAACGAGGTTTTTTAATAATAAATCTAAACAAAACCAAAATAAGTAAAAAGTTAAATACTGATACATTTGAAAGAATTCTACACCCAAAATGCTAATGACGTTTAAAATATTAAATTCAATGGCAAACATTTTCTATATTTGAATCGAAATGCATATTGTAACGACAAAAGACGGCACCGCCTCGTTTTTGCCGTACACAATTTATATACATCAGTTTGACTTATTATCGTATTTATAAACGAACGAATTTATATTAGTATTGATAAGTCATAAATTATTATTACATAAATTAATTAATTTATCCCATTATGTAATCACAGTTCGTAATAGTTGTATTAACTCAAAAGTAACGCTTTAGATAAAGTAATCATATTTAGTTACTCTAATATACAACCCAAAATAGTAAGTTACGTCGTATGGCAACTGAATAGTGTAGTAGAATTTTAGTATATAAGCAGTAGCATTAGTAATAAAGGCCTCATTAGTTTTTACTTTTCGTTGCCGTTCTGTGCCGTTCTTTTCTGTAGGAAATATTTTTTAATTACTTGTATTGTAAAAGGAACCAGCTGTTTTGAAAAACAAATAAAAAAACATTGGAATTGTTAACAAAATTTTTTCGTAGTTTTTTTTTAATAAACAAAAAACCAACAAATTAATAAATAAAAAATTAGTATTTTGTTAGATTCTGACTCTGAACTTTCGGATGTAACCGATGTAGTTGCTTTACAGAATTCTTTAAAAGTTTGTACCGCTTCCACAAACAATTTGTCAGTATCGTCAATTGCTTTTTGTTTTTCCGCCGTTTCAGAAACCGGATATAATTTGCTTAGATGTGTTGATGTGGTCAGCAATAACGACTCCTGACTTTCTAATTGTTCTATATTCTGTATCCAAAAAACTTATGTTTTGTATTGGCGACTCAGGTGTCAAGGGTTTAACTAATTTGAAACTGTTGCCATTAGATATCCATTCTACATATAATTCTAATCAAATTCGTTAAATAAAAACTTACGAACGCGGAGTTATATAAGGTGTCAAAAACTCTAACTGAATCATCAAATGCCAACGTTGTGCCACTACCGACTCTTCGAATAAAATAATTTGCTTTTCATCTTTGATTGTTTTTTATTTTAAAAAATATGTAAATCTTTACAAAATTTTGAATTGAAACAAAATTTTCTGACTTTAAAAAAAAAATTTAATATTTTACAAAACAACAAACTGTCACTTAACGTTCTAATCTATTTTCTACAGAATAGTCCACAACCGAACAGAACGAAAAAGTAACAACACACCACTCATATAGATTTTCAATTGAACAGTAACAAAACAGCTGATTCGTAACAGAACAGAACGTACAAACTAATTCTGCCTTAAGTTTTCAGTCTGCCTGCGGCTGTCGATTAGATGAGCTCGCTAAATTTTTAGTGGTTGGACCGCTGATAACTTGTGACTTTTTGGTAATCAATAGGCAATTGTTAAGGAAGAATATGGTGGTTGGACCGCTGTATTCGAACTAAGCAATTTATACCTAGACAACGCATCAGATGCACCGCCAGCGAACTAGTGGGCAACAGGAGTTTGGTGGATGGACCGCTGGATTCCTGCTGACTTCTAGAAAGCAGTTGCCAATTGTGAAGGGAGGATATGGAGGTTGGTCCGCTGTGTCCGAACTGAGCGATTTACACTCAGATAACGCAACGCCGGTGAAGTGGTGGGTAAGAAGAGTTTGCTGGTTAGACCGCTGGATTCCTACTGGGCAATAGACACTGTGTGCCTTGTGAGCAGCAGAGTTTGGTGATTGTATCACTGGGCTCTTGCTGAGCAACAATAGCGTAATAACGTCGTTGTACCGTTTTAATTTGACCGCTGGACGGTATTAACTAACTCAAGGCGTAATAAATAGTAGATTAAATAAAATAAATTGTTAAATCCTACTCTGTGTCTTTCTCTTCTCTCGGGTCAGAAAAATCAAAGAAATTTTTGTGACGAAGACTGGACAACGGCGAGTGATACCCAAGCCAAGAAACATCGTTACAATTTGATCATAAAAAATTAATGCAAACAAATTAAATTTTAAAACTTTAACAGACAGTCACAAACATTTTGTTTTTCTATTTCGAAATTACAAAACCAATCCAAATTTATGAATATTTAAGCTTTAAATTGTAAAAAAATTTATACGTTGATTTTACGGAAACTACAAGCAATTGCTTTATTTTATTATTAGTACTTTTTTCTTTAAGTTTTTGTTCTTTCTTAAATAAATATATTAAGCAAAATTTTGATATTTTCTTGTACAAGACTTTGGGTACGATAATTTCACCGAGAAAACGGTAATTATTTGAGGTCTGTACGGGAATTTAAATAAAAAAGTTAACATCACTTTGAATTGAATTGCTAATTAAAAGCTCAAATAGAAAAATATGTATGTAATTGACGAAAAAATTAAAAATATTCTGTGGTGTAATCCAAGTCAGAAATTGGTTGCCACAATGTAGATTCCCATAGTATATTAATTTATTAAATTTATTGTTATGTGTAGAATCTACACCGTAGATGCGAAGGAGAGATTTTTTAAAATTAATTTTTAAATAACTTATTTTGCAGGCGTTGAAATCGAGCCACACAAGTGGCGCTAAATTTCAAATTGAATATTCATACTCGTACTTGCAAATATTGACGTAGGTATTCGTAATCGCATTTGTATTCTCGAGTAATTAAAAATGTTTATTTGTTATATCACTAATACACATCAAAGGGTCAGTTAGGCAGCCACTAAGTTAACCTTCGAACTCTAAATTTATAAGTTTAATTGGAAATATAATAAGCTTTTACTCTTGGGTTCTATTGTCTACGGCTGTTAAATAAATAATACATTTACTTTATGACATGACAAAACAATAACCCTTCGAGTACGAAAAAGCTTAAAAAAAAGAATTAGAAAATAATGTCACAAGGTCAAGTTAAAATAAGTGAAATGGAATTTTATTTTCAGAGCTAGGACAGTAAAATTTAACCCGTTTTTAATTTTGAAAAATTTATATGGATTCGTGGAATTAATATTTTAAGACCAAAACTTTTACCTTTCGATGAATTGCACTTTTCATGTGAAAAAAGTTAATATGATTGTTTATAACTATTACACTATTAGTTCATTATTTCACAAATTTAAATACAACCCCAAATGGTTTGATCATAAGTAGAATCAAATGATTTCATAAGTCATTGTTAATAAAAATTAGGATTTATTTCGTATACAGGATGATTTAATTCTTGTATGTACTTATGAATTTAAAATTCAATGTTGCTTGCAAAAAACACTTAGTTCTACAAATTTATTTTCATGAAGTAGAAATAAATTTATGTTTAAAAATAGAATTAATGTTTGTGTTGAAGTTTGTATGGCATAGAGTTATGACCAAAGTTATTTATGCAAGTATGCTTTTTTCTGGAACAGCAAAACCATCAGGCATTTTGTTTTTGCTATTTTTCTTGGATTGCCAATTCAAACAACAATAAAATTATTTATTTAATGGCGTTTTCTTTTCTAAAACAAAGTGCAACATATTTTTGCCCTTTTTATTGAAAATATGCAATATAATAATTTTTTGAAATAGTGAGTTTATTAGAAATTGTATCATCAGTTACGTGGCAACATTTTTGTCTTAAGAAAACTAAATATGATTTTTTTTTTATAAAAAGTAAAAGAAATGTTAAAGAAAACGGCATGAAACTATCTTACAGCTCAAGCCTCCTTTTTTATCGATTGCAAAGAAAATTTAATCATTAAGAATCTTTGATTCTCGAAATGGGCGTAGCTTATGATGAATACTCTTTAGCTATGACTACCAATGTGTATGTTTCATACTTAATACTCATAATATTTAAAATATGTATATATTTTTTTAAACAAATCTTATGTATAGCTCATATCAGTTATTTTTCAGTCGGAGCCCGAAACCAAACTTCGCTAGATTTTTCACACCGATCCTCAAGCTGAAGTCGAATTCAAACTTTCTTATTG
Source organism: Gymnocheta viridis (assembly GCA_956483585.1). Classification (NCBI taxonomy): domain Eukaryota; kingdom Metazoa; phylum Arthropoda; class Insecta; order Diptera; family Tachinidae; genus Gymnocheta; species Gymnocheta viridis. Next base: position 94,607,714 of record OY101440.1, on the reverse strand, counting down.
AATATAATTAATTTTAATTTTTGTAAATTTTTAATACAATAAAATCATTATTAACACATATAAAAACATTTCATTTTGACATCGTTGTACTGTTTTTTCTTTAAAATTTAGCAGGATTTCATGTTTGCGTATCTATTATGTTTATTTCAAAATTCATAGCCTCACTGGAAAACTTAAGGGGAAAATGCATACTTTTTAAGTAAAAAGTTCTTGGACTTAAGAGTTTTTATAACGCCCATATGCCCCCAGCCTTAGATAAAAAGTATTTATTGGAATTATAATAAATTTAAAGTTAAAAACTTTGGCAATGATAATGGTCGCGCTCAAAAGACGTAACTGTTGAATATTTGTCTTAGAAACACAAAGTTGAGTAGTTCCGCTCCACACAACCGTTGAGTATTTGCTGCTATTTTTTCGCTACATATAATCAACATGTTGTGTTTAGCCTCCACAGTTGATCAATAGAGTTATGGGCTTTCATACTCTAATGTTACCCCGTTTTGTTAGGTGGCTGCTGAAAATTCATTTGTTAAGTTTTACATTACAAGTGCAATGAAGTTTAAAGTTTTTTTTTTAACACAGTGGCGGCCTAGCGTTGAAATATAATTACTATCGGCGCAGATTTATCATTTTATTGCACTGTTCTATGAAAAATTCGTAGGTTGCTGACTATTCCATTGGACACCATGTCTATAAAATGTATGAAGAAAACGAAATGCACTCAAAATTTTTTAATATAAGTTTATTCTTCTGAACATCTTTTAGTTATTTTCAAATGTTTTCATTCACCAGCTGCTCAATTTGCGGTGTATGCATCAAGCCGTTTCTAAAACAGTTGAGCTCAACAGCTACGTCTTATGAACACGCCCACTGTAACACATCTGGAAGATATTATGGGAAATTTCTTTTAAAGCAGGTGTTCGTTTTTATTCCCGCTAGAACAATATCACTTTGCTTTGTGTTAAGTTTGGATTGTCATTTTATAGTAACTAGATTTATGCAAGTCAACGCTCACAAATATTTTAAAAAATATTGCAAAAAAATCCCCAAAAAATGGAAAATTTCACACAATTTTTTAAAGTTGTCCGCCAATATCATCCTTTTTGACCAACTAGACAATTTTTGTGGAGATACGTGAATTCTCTCATGTATAGTGACAAACCAGCCACAGTTCCAGTTCTAAAACCTCACATTACAGCTGCCATGGGTGAGATACCGGCCTAAATGCTGGAAAAAGTATACTAAAATTAAAGGTCACGGACGGGCCTCCTACGGCGCAGCCGCAGACAATACCGACATGAAATAATCTTAGAAAAGTAAATTGCAGGCATTCATTTATAGATCCAAATAAATATTTATTTTATTCAATTTTGCAAATTTTGAATGTTTTTTTAAATTTTCAAAACCCAAACTGCTAAAAGATCACCCGCACAGCCTTCATCAGTGTTGTTTCCTTTCTGCATTGAAACTGATTTTCAAGTATAGCCGTTTATGGGCATCGTTAAAAATTATTTTTAAAAATTTTTAATTACACTTTTTTCAAAATCAACATTTTATGTATTCATTAATATTTTACATATTAGTTATTTCATTTGAAACACATTGAAACTGATTATTGAGGAGTTCCTGTGGGAATTTTATCAATGCTAATGCAGATCATCAGGAAACTCTTAACCCAGATATTTCCTAAAATTATACAACGAAAAATATAAACATGAATTTAACACTAAACTCAAAACTATAACTTTAGTTAATAAAAATTCATCAACACAAAGCTCTGCTAATTTTTAACTTTAAATTAAAATTAACTGAAATAGTTTTTGAGTTTAATGTTTAACTTATGCAACATTTCTTTTATTTTTCAAAAAAAAAAAATTGAAATTCAAAGTTTTCGTAAGACAAAAATTTTACCTCGTAAATGATGATAAAATCATTCCTAATAAACTCGCTATTTCAAAAAATCATTATATTATATTATTATATTACACTATAAAAAGGGCAAACAATTTTGCACTTTTTTCGCTTTAAAAAAAATTAATATGACATTTAAAACTTAATTATGTTTTGCTTATTCTAAAAATATTTTTCATAAATTCTTAAAAAATGTGCTTTGAGTTTTATGACATGAAAGAGTTTTTTTGCATTTCCCAACAATAAATTTCTTCTGTGATTCACAATAGTTGAGAACTGTAAGTTAACTAATTCTTTTTATTATTAATGATAATTTATAATTTCCAATTAAAAATTAAATTAAGATTAACTGAAAGTTAGTAAACTTTCAAATTAAATAATCATAAGTGAACTTTGTGTTAATGGGGATTTGAGATATCAGATTCAACTTTCATTAAAACAAATGAAAAGTTCAATCAATATGAATGTTAAAACAAAAACTCAATAATCAATAAACTTTTTGTACGCTCTTGTTGTAGTATTAGTACATACATACATATATCTACATTAGCAATAGTAAAATGCGCATAACAATTAGTTATACATCATCATAATTTCAAGGTATTTTTAATAAAAAAATTATATTTTACTGAATATGTAAAATATCAATTTCATGATTATATGTAATTTAGTTGAACAGTTTCCTGTTCTATTATTTTTATACGAATGAATATTTAAAATGCAAAGCAATTTACTTTTTAACTGATTACAAGATTCATTTTAAAAGCAAACAGCAATAAAATAAAAGTTAAATATTTTATAAAAATTTAAGAAGTTAATATTTTATTTCATCATAAATAGTTTTAGTTTGATTATATATAATAAGCAAAACGAGTTTCCAGATAATTTTTATATATTTTATATTTTACTTTTAGTCACTATCTGCATTAAACCGGGTTTTTTATATAAAAAATAGTTCAATAAAAATAAAATAACTTTATATATAGACTATCAATGGGGCCATTTATGTATTGCATGAGTTGTATTTTGTATTTAATGGTGATTTTCATACAAAAATTTGCTTAGAAACATGTGTATATTTGAATTACAAAAAACATTTATACAATATACAACGGCTACAATAGATTGTGAATTGAACAACTAAGTTGATTGCGATGAAACCCTTTCAAATAGCTGCTAGTATATTTTGATTTTGCTCCACTAATTACTTCTGCAGATGTACCATTAAACTGCATAACTAATTTTAAAAACAAGTATTTCAATATATCACGGAATTATCTTTTTTTTAATTTTTAGATGTCGGAAAATATTTTCGCAATTAAAAAAGCTGAATAAGGGACTTGCATGCAATTTCGCCAGTCCTCGTCTTTAGCAACATGCTATTATTTGAAAACCTTTTTTTACAAATTATTAGCTTCTGGTTTGATTTTGCACAACCTTATTGACTATCCCTTTGTGTTTCTTCATTATTGCACATTATTTACTAACATACGAAAGCACATTAGTTTTGCTCAATCTAACATTATTTTTTGAAATTTTGTATTTTACATACTAATTAATAAATAATAAAGAAAACTTAGTGTTAAAAACATATTTTTAATAGAAAACCGATAACAACATTTAATTAAAGCATTTAAATTAATTTATAAACATGACGGCAGATTGTTTTTCGCTATCCAGATAATGTCGAGTATTCAACAATAATCTACTCAGCAAATTTTTGATCTCACTTTGCAATTCAGACGAGTTATTGCAACAGCACAAGCAACTGTTTCTAAAATAAGGGTCAATTTATAATTCGTTGAACTTATAAATATTTAAAGTGAAATTTATTTATAGAAAAAATCTATTAATTTATTAATATCATTTGATTGCTAACTTTTTAGTACCAGGAAAATAATTGAATTTAAAGAAATAATTCGTACTAGAATTAAATTGTTTAAATCTTTATTATACTTTCGATGCTCTTTAAAAAGGTAACAGAAATGAACACATTATTTCTTAATTTCCGCTGAGTTAATGAAACTATGTACATTGTTTACGCAAATGATAATTTTGATTCTTCTGGCGGTAAAGAAATTATGATGCCTGTTAAATGAATAAATAATAGATGTACATAAATGTATATACAGTAACTTCGGGTGTTATGGAATATGAGGGTAACGTGTAGCCCCCCATTATTTCGCAACTTAAAATTTATTTGAAAATCTCGCTGTATGTTAACATAGCTTACTAAGAAATATTCGTATCAAGATTTCGCGATTTGCTATGAATACGGGCGATGTGTTTGTTTCCAGTTTGACCGCGAGTAAAAACGCGAGATGCCGACTTCTTTTTCTGGAACTCAATTATGATATTATTTTCAATAAGAGAAACTATTGAGTTATACCAAAGAATAATTAATTATATAAAAGGAATTAGTGTAATTAGTAAAAATAAAATGGGACCTAACTACATTAGTCGAAAGCCCATTTTATTCACACCGCAATTTAAAGAATTCCAACGGCTGGTAGGGGTAGGATCAACGCTTAGTCTTATATTTTAAATTAATTACAATAAAAAATACCACATTCTCTGACAAATTTAACTTGTTTTCTTATTTATATTTTGATTCTGGTATTATGGTATATTATTCCATATCAACCATCTGGTGGGTTCCACATTACTCACCAATTTTGAAAATGGCTATTTTTCGGATGTCTCAGATTTTTGCACTACACGCAGCAGGACAGTCGATTAATAATTGCAATCAATCCAATAAGAATTTTGTTAATAGGTTTTTAAAGAGCGTCAAATAAGAATAGGGGTTCCCCAATACCCGAAGTTACTCTGGTATAAAAAGTATATATGAATCAATTGCAAAGTAAATACTAGTTGAACTTTCTTTTGAGGTAAAAGCTACAAAAATATATTAAAAATATAGGAGAGTTTTTATTCCCAAAATATTGTGAACGTGAATTACAATTTTAGAAAACATTTTGTCCCCTCCGCGTATAGTCGTTAACGCCACACTTTTTAATTTTTTTTTTTAATTTACTAATGAGATGATTTGCATTGAACTGAAATGAATTAGCTCAGGAAAATGCAAAATTTAAAAAATTAAAAATATTTTTAACTGGAGCTATTTCTACGTCTTTTTTAAGTACATAATGATAAGTACATGAAAAAATGTTTTGAACGTCATTCGAAATTTTGGAAAACTTGAATTTAAAAAACTGAGGCTCAAAACCATTCATGGGGCTTGATTCATTATGAATTTTAGTAAAAAAATTAAATTAAAAAAAATCTTAAAAGTAAAACTAAAAAGTGGTAAATATGAGCGAAAAAGCTTGCCAAATTTAGTGGCAGATTTTTGACTCTTTTTACAACATCCTCTCTCTGAATAACATTTAAAATCAATATTTCATCAGACACAAAAAATTATGATGTCCAAAAAGTATTTGAAGAAGTGCCTGGTGAGCAAACAAAAATTAAATTTTAAATTTAAAAAAAATCGTTAAAAATAATGGCGCAAACTTGCGCAAACTTTTGTTTTTGGATCTAAAATTCCAGATTCTTAATTTTATAGTGGTATAAAACATAATTTATACATATGCTACCTTCACTTCCAAAAACATTTTTTTTTGGAAAAAAAGAATATAAATTTAATTTTTTTGAAATATTTAAACGAATTGTTTCAACATTAATATTCAAGATTTTTTTTAATACCAAAAATAACTTTTGAACAAATCAATCCAATACCCTTAGCCAAAAAAATCATATAAACATCATAAAACCGAAAAAAACATCAATATCGCATGCTATTTTCTTCACTTTCCTGAGTTCAGAAGCGTCTCAGAGCTACAAATCGGATCAAAAAGTCTTAAAAATTTACAATATGATGAAAAATGTTGTTGTTTATCGATCTGCGTACTTAGCTTTAAAAATTTACCTAAATTAATTTTTGCCTTTTTAGCCAGCTTTTTGGCACAAATAATTCTCTGTGCGCCACTTGTAAGATGAGTCGGACCAGCATATAAAATATTTGTTCTGTGTTTCTCTCCTTAAAAAAAATGGTCTAAATAATTAAACAACAAGTTCTAGAACATTACACAATGGTTTTATTGTAAATATCTCTATATTTTAAGTGAGTTTATATATATGTATTTTCATTGCTTCGTCCAAATCAAAAATATTGTCTTTGTGTACTTTTTGATGTCATCAGGTGCCCGCTTTCACGGACCGTTAATGTTATGTATTATTAGAATTGAATTGTAATGTTATTCAATATATTTCAAGAGAAGGATGGACGAAGCGTGTCTGATGACTTTGTTTTATTCGGATTTTGTGTTGTATTGTTTTCTAAACTCTTACACTTTCCCAGTCAGCCGTCCTCAGACGTTCTCGTTGATATTTAGGTCGGGCGAGTATTCAAGGAGATCAAATTATTGGCTCTGAATCGACGATTTTACAGATCGGGCTATGTGCATTACAGAATTATCGTGCTGAAAATGCCTTTTTAGATTTGCAAATAACTTTTGAAAGTGGGGAAAAGCCGTTTTCATAACGCTGTTGTTATTCTCCGTATTTCATTTAAATTTCAATTTTATTCGTTTTTTATGTACTGGAAGTGCTTTTTTGCTTAATAACTTTAATGTGTTTTATGCATTTTGTATTACTAATAAATAAAAGGTAGAATTATGAATAAGAAATTTTTATAATTTTTTAGCTTTTATTTTTGCTCGATTTAGTTTTTTCCAGCATTTTAAAAACCCGATTTAGCTTATTTTTTCTCCGGGGTCCTCAATACTGCGTACATAAGATGATATGAAAATCGCTTTTGCTATTTTTCAATTGGGAGGTACTTTGTGGCACTTTGTTTTTATTTAAAATTAGCCCACGTTTAGTTAAATGCAAAACAGAGAAATTAAACTTTATTTGCATACATTTGCTCAGCTCTTCCTTCATACATTTGTTGCTCATTGTGCTGCACCATCATGTTTGTTATTTGCATGTTGTAACTAACGTTTTCTATGTTTTGTTTTGCAACAGGTGTTGAAACATGATGAAACTTATCACTCCTTTTAAATCTTGTTGACCTTTTAGTGCTGAAGTTGTTGTTTCTGATTTTTTAATGTTTATTTATTTTACATGTGTCAGTTAGTTGATATTGTAAATAATAAATCGGCATGCAACTAAATTCTTAATGTTTTGAACCTTCTTTTAGTGAAAGTAGCGATTCTTAAGATTTGATCTTTTGCTTAAGGTTTTTTTTCTTTATGTTTAACGTATATTCAGTTTAACAAAAACACGATTTACCGCACGCTAAAATGATTTCTATTAAGTAGTTTATACTACGAACAAATCTAAAATATGTGCACTCGAAAAACGGAACTTCTTGAAATGTTTAAAAAAAATTCATGTATTTACAAACATATACATATAATTTTATAATTTTAATAATTATTAACAAAAATGGTTAAAGATTAACTTTTAAGCCGGTTTGCATGAAATTTTTTAAGCAATTTCTCTGTTATAAAGTTTTAAACATTTTCGATGTTATTTAGAGAGATCTAGGATATCTTTCAGTAATTACTGGTACAAGTTTTAAGTATTTAAAGGAGGATTTATAGGTTTTTCTGTTTAAGAGGTAATACTTATAGTTGAGTGTCACAGACAATTCTTGCATTGTACAATAAAATAAAACGGAAGACAAAGGATTATTTATGAATTTCAATGAAGACTAGGAACAAACACAAGAGGAGCTGTATCAACAAGTTTCTGCACAGTTTATATCCACGGGAATTGTTTCAAATTGGGTGGGTTATGAATCGAAATGAAAAGATCTTGAAGAAATATTTTTTTCTGTTTTTCCTCTTTTCCCTTGATTAAAAAACATTGGATTTAAAAAAATAAAAAAAATTGGATTACCACCGGAGAAGAATTGGATGCTGTTCAACGACAGCAAAAATAAAAGTGTATATCATCATCTGGTAAGCCATTGAAAGTTTGGTAGGGTGTTTGGAGTTGGTCGTTGAGTTGCTGTACCCTTTCGATTTCGTTATGCTTAAAATTTTTATGCAATTTTTTTTCTCTGTATCTATCATGTAAGGCGATACTAAAGAATATAAAAGACTTTGACGTTAAACAGCATTTTGAAGAGTGTATTACTTAATGGGTTTGTAGTTAGATAATAACTGATAACAACGGAAATGAAGTATTTAATTTACTAATTTTTGGTTTATATAAATGACAAGTGCTACTTTCATCTTTGAATAACGAATTTTTTAATTGATAAAATAAATTGACAACTGTAAAAATTCTACTAACTTTTCGATTATACGAATTAGCCTGACATTATATCATTCGTTAAATCGGGATACCGCTGTATTTGTATAACTTTTGTCGCTGCTGTCATATTTTCCAATTTTTTATTGACGATTTCAATTTTTTTGAATTAAGTTTCTTTTTCAGAAATTATTGAATTACAATACGAAAGTAAAATTTTTCTTTTCTTTTATTTAAGCTCTCAACTTACCGCTTTATTTCAACTAAAGAAAATTGTCTAAAAATGATGCTTATTCATTTCCTTCAAATGATTGTTTATTTAATATTAATTAGCCTTTATTTGCAAAAAAAAAATAAAAAATTAGTAAACAACATTTAAGTCAACAACGTTTTACAATTATTATTTTAACTCACATTTTTGACGAATGGTATTTCACTCAATTATAAACAATTGTAGATCATTTAAGATATCAAAGAGTTATTACAAACGACTGACCTGTAAAGAAACAAAAAAGCTGTTTCAATTATTTGCTGTTTTGCTGTTATAGAAATAAATTAATATTTTTGAATAGAATATTATTATCTAAGATTTTTATTTTCCTGATTTACTTGAAATAGTAAATCTGGAAAATGACACAAATTTTTTAATTTTATAAACTAATTCTAATTGAGTAATAATAACCAATATGCCAATAACCAAATTGTCTGTAGACAACTACATATTTATAAAAGTAAAAAATATGTCTTGAGTCACAGTCGTTAAGCAGCTCTAGGGCGAAGAACAGTTCTCGCGTCATCGTAATTAATCTTAAGTGCGGTCAGGCTTGCGTGTGTCGCTCGCACTGGTTGATTGATTTGCCACGGATAACCGTATACTATATGGTTATACGGCGTATAGTCTTGCGGTTCTTTTGTGTAATTTCGTTGACAACCACGTTGCTACTCCCTATGTGAAGGCATAGGTCGGGTACAGTCAGTCACAAGAACATCTTTAAGAATACTGTTAATATCATGATGGACATATCGTCTAGTCAGCCGTTTCATTTTTGTACAACCATATTCTGCAAATTTATTTTGTAGAATATGTACAAATAAATAAATAAATTAATTAATAAATAAATATTTTGAGTCACTAATCAATTACGTCTGTATGTAGGCATTCAGGCTAACTTTTTTATTAATTTTTAATTTATTAATTTAATTTTTATCTGGAACACAAGGCCGCTGCAGTCAAAACAAATATACAATAACAAAATTTCAATAGCCAGCAACTTCAACACTAAAAACTACGCCAGTAATAAATATAGAACCATACACGCTTTAGCAATGCACCGAAATTATTAAAATTCAATAAAGAAATAAGTAAGCAGGAATGCAGTTATATAGGTCACACCCTCCATAAACCAGACGATGACATTGCCAAGAAATACCTTGATTAAAACACGCAGGGAAGCAAACAAGTCGAGAGACCAGTGCATACCTGGAGGCGGCAACTGACAACAGAACCTTTGAGATTGCATATAAATTTTTTTTTTTTTTTTCAAAAAGAGAAGTTACACTCAGGCATTTAGTATGCCTACCACCCCGTAGGTGTGTTACCTTCTTTGGGAAAGGGATAGTGAGAGAGGACAGATGGTGAAAGTGAGAAAGCTTAATTTATTTTTTACAACTCTGATATTGCGCGTTGTGTTAGTTTCTAGATCAGTGTTGTAGCGCCTCTGATGTCAAGTAGGCGCATTAAATGTGTTTTTTAAGCTGTTGTAGCCATTTTATTAATTATTTTACTTTGCCGGCGATTTCGCTACAATACCGACGAAGGAGGGCGCTGTGATGTCCGCTAGCACACACCAGTATCAATTGGAAAGAAGTCAAGCATTGCGCCAAAGATCGAGATTATGGGAACCACCTTGTTACACCCCTATGATCCTTCGAGGAGTGAAAGTAATATATATATACTACAAAATGGTGTTTCTCGCATTGGCGATCAGAATTCGCTTTTGAAATCTTGTGATTTAACACATTTAGCTTTTTCCTTTGGTGTCACGTAAAAGATACAGTGTATGTTAATGACCTCATATACATATACATATCATCGTCCCGATGTTATCTGCATGTATGTACTTCCAAAACAATTTTTTGGGGGAAATTGAGTCTAAAGTTTCAACAATATATACAAAACAAAATTATCTGATGATCTGAATTCTCACTACTTACGAAGCACAAGTTCAGGATCTTAGACCCTGTTCACACACGTCAGGTTTGACTCGTCCAGTCTTGAGTGCTTAGGAGAAACGGTCTTACCGTTTTTTAATTTTATGATATACGTGAAGATAACTTCGGGGAGGCGATATGTGTCTATTTATTATGAGTTTTAAAAGGAACTGTAATAGTTACAGTGTGTACCACCTTCGAGAATTTACTCAATTACTCAGTACTAAGCAAATATAGAAAACTAAATAAGCAAGAACCAGTTGATTGCTTTTGAAAAATAAAAGTATCCGCTAAACATAAATTTTACAATAAAAATGCTTGTATATTAGAAAAATTAAAGAAATTTTAATTTGTATAAAATAAGAAGTTATTGAAATAAGTCTAGTGTAATTGTGTGGTGATATTTGATTTTATTTGACACAAAATGTTATATAAAAAGCAAATAAATGGAAATTTCATTAAATAATAATAGTTGTTGATACATGCAGCTCTACAACAAACACTTTCACATCTTGAGAACGTCAAACAAATTTCATACATAAAAAAATGTTTTATCTTTATCTTTTATCTGAACTCCTTCTAAACGGATGTCCTGTGAAACGAAGGGCCACAACGAATCAAGTTTTTTATATAAAGTTGGACAGCCTTACGATGAAGCATTAATGATCAGCTGTTGACTTGGAGAGACCTAATTATTTGATCTTGGGAAATACTAATAGTTCTTATTTACTACTGATTGTCTGTGCGCAAAGATTATCTTCATCTCTGTCTGTCACTTTTATTTGCCTTGTGAAGCTCCTAAATGATATTTATCTTTCTACTACGTTGGAAGTTGTAATCTGCTTTTCCTTTTGTGTATGAAAAAATGTGAATTTTAATTTTTGTGCGTAATTTTCTAACAATAAATTAAAAGTGAGTTTTAAGAATGTTGTAAATAGCATTATAATAGCAATTTCAGTAACTATAGTTCGAATGTTAATAAATATTTGTATATTATACATTAAATCGATGAACTTTTTATATTAAAAGCTAACGTGTAAAAGAAAATAAATAACTTTTGATAAATATTAAGATGTTTTTATTTTCACGACGAGTAAATGCAGACATCCAACCAACTTCATGTCTCAAGCAAATAAATGCTTAAGCTTGCTCTAGACAGAGTTTCAGTGGCTGTGCTCAAGAATACAAGCATTATGGAAATTGTTACTGAAGTCAACAAGAAAGATACTCTAACTTAACTTATATACGGCAATGGCACCGAATACCTGCTAATAGAATGAAAAAACGTGGTTTTCTTTCGCTAAATCAAAAACTTAAAATCACTTGACAAAATAACCCACACGAATTAAATTCGCACAATGTTTTTCATTTATTGGAATATAAATAAAAGTTAGTAAACAGTTTTTAAACATTTTAAAACCTCTCGATATGTACTACGGCATAATGCTACATATTAAAGTTTTAAAAGCTAACGGACAATGTTGATGGCACTGCTGGTAGCTGTAGACATGTTAGCACAATATCTGGTATCTACTATACTTACATACATATTTGTATAAATGTATTTTAGATTTAAATTGAACACACGTGTCTATCAATCAACATTGAAGTAAACAGGTATCAACGTCTTATATTCACAAAAAATTTGCCTTATCATTTATTCCTTTTTGTTTTTATTTTATATATTAAACATATATAATCGAAATAAGTTTTAATAATATCAATTCTAGGAAAAACAAATTAGTAAACGGGAAATATAAAATACCATCATTCGTTTTCGTGGTAAAATTTTCGCGGATTCATTACAGTTTTATATACATATGTACATTCTTATGTACTTTTTGTATGAAACCACGCGGCCGATAAAATTTTATAATTTTTTATTTCCATTATCGATTAAGTTCCTCAAATTAAAGGATTCCAAAAAATTATTCTAGTCTTTTGACCTTTTTATTTATTTACATGTATATATTTCATTAAATAATATCTTCAAGCTTAAAGTCAACAATATAAATATAAATTACACAGTGTTACAAAATTGAATGAAGTAGAAAAACCTGGGACCGGATATTATTTTTCTTGTAGGGCTTGTCGAGTAAAATTAGATTCCAATAGTGAAATATGCCGGACACCTCCAAAATCCGGATTTACGGTTAAAAAACCGGTTTTTGTACCTTTGCGCACTTATAAGCCTGTAATACGGTTTTTTAACCGTAAATCCGGATTTTGGGGGTGTCCCGGAAATTTCAAATACAGAATCCTGATCTACTCGATAGCAGCTACTAGAAAAATAATATCACATCCCAGGTTTTTTTTTTGTCACACTGTGTTATTTATTTCATCCAATATTTCGCTTTCTCAATGACAGCTCTTCATTGACAAAGCTAGAAGAAGTCATTTAATAAAGCTTTCCTGTAATTTTAAGTTTTGTTTTCTTCCGAAATACAAACCAAGAGTTTTTTAGTTAACTGATAAGCATACAGAGTGATTTTCTAAGTGCGCTGGACTTGATCGCAAAGAAAATTATAGTGCAACAAATATGTTGAATGTCTGCTTTAGCCTAGCGAGCCAGAGCGTTCATTGCTATCGGCCATGGATCCAGCTTAAGATTTTGGTAGGGGAGTTTTATTTGAAACGAAAAATGCTTTTTTTTGGGACGCAAAATATCCTTCTTCTATTATGCAGCTGACAAGAATTAGGAATACTGGGTCCTCACTGTCAGTCAATTTTATATGTTTAAAAAAACTTTTGTTTGTTGAGGGTTTTTAGCTAGTCTATATACATGCATTTCATTGGTGCTTAAGCCAAATCATCAGTAGACCTTAAACCTAATTTTTAAATGTTTCAAACCCCTTTACTTATACAAAAACCTTTAAAAACTCAATGAGAGTTATAAAAATTACAATAGTATAAGCATAGTATGCTTTGAAACTTATTCAAAAATCCCAACAAACAAATTATTATATTCGATATGAATCTATTTTATTTTCTTTACAACCTTTTTTTTTTTTAATCTTTGAAAAGAGATATCGAGGCAATCTCGATTAATATAAATTTAATAATTTATATGTTTAAAATATTTCGGGATGTTATTAAAACCAAATATTTTGCATTTAAATACTAAAATCATGAACATTATGTGTTTTAAAATACGAGCGCTATTCAATAAGTCCGTGACTTTTCAAACTTCCCTCGTAGTTATATGAAATGCAATACTGTTATCATCAAGTACAATCTGTTAATAGACTACTGTCAAATTTTGAGCAAGTGTCGTCACTTACTTTGCGTTTAACAGCTGTTCAAAACATACAACCACGTGTATTTTTCTAAAAATGGAAAATAGTGAATTTCGAGTGATCATTAAATATTCTTTTTTGCGAAAAAAAACCCGTCAATCAAACCAAGGAAAAGCTTGATAAATACTATGGGAACTCTGAACCATAGATTACAATGGTAAAAAAGTGGTTTACTGACTTACGTTGTGGTCGCACAAGTACAAATGACGCTGAACGTTCTGGATGGCCAATTGAGGTCAGTACACCCGGAAATGTCGAAAAAAATCCACGATGTTAGCCGATCGAAGAGTAAAAGTGCGTGAGATTGTTGATGCTATTGGCATTTCATATGGCAGTGTGGTTTTGATTTTAAATGATCAGCTGGGTTTAAGAAAGTTGTCTGCAAACCTAAATGTGGGACAACTTCAAAGGATTGTTTGGAGTTGTTCATCCGCAATTCGAATTGGTACCTCATCCGCCATATCCTCCGGATTTAGCCCCTAGTGACTACTTCCTATTTTCAAACCTAAAGAAATGGCTCGGTGGAAAGAGATTTAGCTCCAACGATGATATTATTGACCAAACAACTGCCTATTTTCAGGGCCACGAAAAATATAATTTTTTGGAAGGGATTCAAAAACTGGAGAAACGTTGAACCAAGTGTATTGAGTTAAGAAGAGATTATGTTGTAAAATAAATTTTTATTTCGCAAAAAAACTACGTTTCACACAATTTGACACGGACTTATTTACCCACCCTCGTATACTAATTTTTTTTTATTTATTATAGACTATGAATAGAAAAAATTTAATTTTTTTATTGAAATAACTTCGACTATGAGAATAGAAAAATATTACATTTGCCAGCCTGGTTTTATAAAAAAATGCAAAAGCATGTATATAAAATATATATATAAATAAAATACCCACGTAAAATAATAATGGTAAATTTAAATCAATTCTTTACTTATTTTTTTATGATCGATATTAATCATCATCCAAACTTTCTATAATAATAATATTTATTTTTGGGCGGTAGAAAATTTTTGGAATTCTCTCTTTGTAAACATATTCATTTCAAGAACCCACCATTTTAACAGTTGTCATGACTCAACCTGTAACTTCTCGACAGAACAGACGTACAAACTATGCCATCAATAAAAAAATGGTAATACATATGCAGTCAAGGAAGTGAAAAGATCATAATTCAGTACAGAAATGGTGCAAAATTTACCGGTCACAGTTCGCATAACTAAAACATTTTCGACTCGTCGTGAAGCACCTGCTCGGCCAGCAATTTTGAAACTGGTGGATAAATTTATGCTGTTGAGACAAGTTTGTGATGTAAAGAATCGAACTCGTTTAAAAACAACTGAGAATATTGTATGGTCGGAAAAGCAAGACATTGACGTCGACGACGTTGTTGTTCTAAAAGTGCTACGTGCCTTAGAAGTTAGGTTACTATTGCTCTTTTGGGTCAAGAGTTTCCTGACCGTGTCATTTCTCGAAGATGCAATCAGAAATGGCCACCGAGATCTAACACCCTTATATTATTCCTTTGGGTCTACCTGAAAGATAAAATTTATGCCAATTGCCCACATTCAAGACCTTAGAGGCGCACTTGTATGAATTTTTGGTGCAAAACTTCATTAAAGATCGTGCCAGCGTGGCCGAAATAGCGACGATCGATAACTCTTCAGGGTATATATACATTTCTATAGATGACTTAATTTTTCTAAAAGCACTGCCGTGCTTATGTTTCACTTTTGATATTTTAAGTGTTTGGTTTCTTATTATGGCTGACTTTTCTTAATATTTTGATGCAGATTTCCTAAAAATAATCACCAATTATTTTGAAAAATGATTCTAACTCTTCCTCATATGTTTCTTAAGGTCTGGCAGTTAGTACTGAGATTTTTTTATATTCTTGCAAATTTTTATATGTATCTTTCATAGATTAACCACCAGTGGAAGAACAAAGACAATAACCTTTTCCCAGCAACATTACAGACGAATTTTCAGAACTTCCCAGCAAAAACGTTGATGCCAAAGTAAAGAGTTAAAATGCCAACAAACAAAGTAAATACTTCTTTTTTGGAGTTTTAACCCATTACTTTAACATCGCGATATCGTTCGGGGCAAGTACTTATTAATTTGGGTTGTAAATAGCGGCTTACAAATGGCGATACTGAGGAGTCATTGAATACGCAAGTAACAATAGAAATTAAATGTGTGCATTCAGTATTGAACTGATGCTTTCTAAATAATTGTAATCAATTGTCGCGTTCGTAAGACGTTGCTGTTGATAAATAATTGGATAATGAACAGCTGTTTAATGACAACAATTGAAAAGAAATAAAAATGCTGCAAAGGAAATAATTTAAATTTGCTAAATTAATTAGTTTGGCTTATACTAAAACGTATGGACAACATAGAATTTACGATGGAGTTTTTCTTGGCAGGAATTTTCCATTTTTATTTTAAAATCTGCACCACAAATTTAATATTAACAACATAAAAATGTACAGCAAAATACTCCAATAAAATTATAAACCTGCGCCGATAGTATTCATATTTCAACACTGAGCCAGCACTGTGTTCAAAAAGTCGTTGAACTTAATATTGAACTAATTGTGTAATTAATATAAATAGGCACCATAATAAACCGGCGTATATTTAATGAAATTTGTATTTTAATTTTATTTCTTTATTTTCGTTACTTTATCGCATTTGTACCGCAAAATTTAACTAATTGCATTAGAATATAAAAGCGCATAACTCTATTGATCAGCTGCGGAGCTAAACACAATATGTTGATTATTAGACAATTAGACGCCCTTTGGGTGACAATAAAAGTATTTAATAAGGCAAAACGGAAAATTGCCAAAGGGCGTCTAATTGTATAAAAGGTTGTAAAGAAAATAAAATAGATTCATATCGAATATAATAATTTGTTTGTTGGGATTTTTGAATAAGTTTCAAAGCATACTATGCTTATACTATTGTAATTTTTATAACTCTCATTGAGTTTTTAAAAGTTTTTGTATAAGTAAAGAGGTTTGAAACATTTAAAAATTAGGTTTAAGGTCTACTGATGATTTGGCTTCAGCACCAATGAAATGGATGTATATAGACTAGCTAAAAACCCTCAACAAACAAAAGTTTTTTAAATAAATATATAGCTATTTTAATGTAATGCAGATGGTATGTACAATCAATAACAATATACGTTCTCCCACACAATCGATCTATTGTCTGATTTAAATTACAGTACTACTTAATAATTTACCAGTGTGTAATTCTTGTAGATGGTGAGCAGTTCAATTTTGACGAAAGCATATGATTTTCACTATTTGATGTGCAATGGATTGTTGGGTAAAACACTTAACATCAAATACACCAATTACTTCAAAAGCACGAGTTAAATACTGACAACCAGCAAGCATTTCTTAATAGAAGTCATTAGTAACTTTTTGTTTCGTTGTTTCGTTATTTGCTTCATATTTTATTGATTAGATTCAATTGCATTCATTAAAAATTGTTTCAATGCAACTTAAAGTTTAAGGTACAAATAAATTTGACACAATTAAATGTGTAAAAGCAGTCTTTAATTTTAATAACTTAATAATTTACTTCTGTCTGGACGACTCCTCTGTAATAAATTATGAAATAATGACTATATGACTTTGTTTTCACTTGTTTGGTTAGTTACATTCATAATTCTTATTCATTAAACGATGGTTTTGTATAAAATCCCAAATAAAATATTTTGCTCTTACAATCACATGAAAGTAATTATATTTGTTACATGTGCCGAAAGCTGCAAGTAAATTCTGTTTTCCGCAAAAGTTAGCATACGCCATCATTAACTTACTTCAATTTAAATATTTATACATACAAAGGGTAATTTTTTACTGCGTGGTTATTAGCTCAAGGCGACTAAAATAAAAACAAAATATGTACAACGCTATTAAATTAATAAATATTTAATGCTGGTTATCAAAATGCAACTGTAATTAATTAAACATCGACCAACTCAATCCGTTGAACAGAATAACGTTAACAGTTTTTGAAAAAGTGTATATAGATTTATAAAAAGGGTTTGAACTTGAGCCAAATTAATCGTTTCAATATACATATATACAATATATATAAGGTCGACTAATTACTTACAGACATGATTTATAAAGAGTATGGTCAAATAATAAATCGAATCAAATATTTTCCTACTTAAGAATACTAAAGAGGATCTCTAATATTCTCTGTTGCTTTTTCGGCTACCTTAATTATTCAGTATGGCTAATGTATGATTATTTTCTACTTTTGTCAATTTACGTTCTAATTACTAAGACTTTAATAATAGTTTGTTTCTTGATTTAGATATATTGACCTGTTTATAATCGTCACCTACGTCAAGTTCTTTCAGGCGTAGTATGCAAAGTATATGTTTATATCTAAATACATTTTCCGCTGTACTGTCCAGGAACTCCTTCAACATAATCTCAACCTGCTTATAAGTGAATATCTTTCTACTGGCTTATAAAAACCAACCAATGTAAAATGTTAGCAGTAATCATCCGCTTCAACCGCGCAATTCTCACTTTTGGTCTATAAGACGTCACAGTAGATCCCTTATCTTGTTTCTTATCTTGTCGATGTGTTTCTCGGTAAAGCGCCACCACTTAAATTTCGGAATACTTTCAAGTAAAAATTTGAGGTACAGGCTCACTTTCTGCTTACATTTAGCCACCAAGTGATTCTCCAGTAAGATTTTTTTCCTGACTATCTGCATCTCTTTGCAGTGGGCTGATGCTTAAACATGTCGGTTTGATAAACGAGTACACATTTTTCTAAATGAATGAAACAGTAGAATTTCACAAAATTTTTGCTTGTTGGAGGTTTTTAGCTAAAAAAAAATTTAAAACTCTTTGAATTAAGATATCGGGACATGTCTCGAATAATAAATTTAATAGAAACCGGCGAATTTTAACTATTTTATCTAAACACTTACAGTAGGTCTTCCGTTCATTAGAGACGCAAATGCTGTTGTGGCTATAGAAATATTTATTGGGTATATTGCAATCTGCAAGGAGAGTGTGATGTTGACTTTCTTCTGCTTATACGATACAAACTATTTTTATTACTAAGTCCGGAATGGCGTGAAGCCTAATTAAAGTCTTAAAGTTATAAACTCACGTCTCGATTATTCTGAGAGACTTGTAGACTGCATACAATTATGTCCATGAAACTACGACTTATTAAAGGCGCTACACCTTCGACACACATGCAGTGTATTTCCGTAGCTGTAACAAAACCCAGTCCATGTTGATGTTCCACACTACCCAGAAAGAAAAACGCCGTACTGAATTCAAGTAAGTTCTACTTACTTTGAGTACGAGTAGTTCCGTAATCACGTGAAAAATCTTGAATCAACTAAAAAGTTAAATTGAGCACTTAATATTCCGTACTTAAATCAATCTTTCTGTACTTAATTAAAGTAAATCGGGGAGTACCCGGAGTAAAATAATTATAAGTTTTTGAAAATTGATCTATAACATAAAAATATTCTTAAGAAATCACCCTTTGAAAATGTATATGACTGCCTGATTTTTTTAAAATTTTTTGCTGAATATTAACTCAGAGTAAGTAAAAATTTATACACGTTGGTATGCTAATTACTCATAAAGTGTCATTTTTAATTAAAACCGCATTCATCATGAATGAGCGTAAGGACTATGATTCATATGTGATAACGTTGATGAGCAATTTCATTTTAAATTGTTCACAAGGCTGGCAACCGAAACGAATATTTGCATCGATACCGGTACCATGAGTTTTCTGAATTCGGTATTATCGGCATTTTACCTATATCGATATCGGTATATATAGATAGTAAAATTTTAATACCGAAATATTCCGGTATTGTAATTTAGTATGTGAAACCACACAAAATGTTTTTTTTAATAACTTTATTTAAGAACTAAGTTCCATTCTTAAATTACGTCCCTCTTAATAGATTTAAATATGCTGTCTCCAAATTTGCAGTTTGTAAAATATTGGGGTCTTACGTTTTATGGTATTTAAAATTAAGAAATATCGAATGTTTCCAATAATAAAACCTTATATAAAAATTGTTATTGCAGACGATAACTGTTACGGATCCATTTTCGACCACCATTTTTCAATCACTGAGACCTCCATCAGCACCTGCATTTGCTCAAGTCTCGCGATTCCTACCAGTCGAATTCCATTCTCGTCACACAGCAGACGTTACTATCTCACTTAGGTTGAGTTCTCCGATCACCTCCCTACACAAATAATAAATATAATTGCTTTTAGCATTTTATTTGAAATATTTTCTTAATTCTTGCCGTGTTATAAGATTTTTTAAACACAGGTATTTTTCAAGCGAAATAAATTACAGCAATTTCAATGGTATTTAATAGGTATAGGTTGCCATTCTCGATCTAAAAAATAATTTCCATGTTCATGGTACAATGAATAAAATTTGGTAAATAATTGGAACACAAGAAAATATTTTTATTATTTTCAGTTTAAAAAATCATGACAACTCAATTGACTACAAAGTCTTTTCAGATTTCTTTAAAATATTATAACTTTTATTTTGTGACAAATAGTAAAATTTTCAAATACGTATTGTCTATCTTTTTTGTGAACATAAAATTTGCAACACACAAAAAAATCCATAATTAATTTTTGTACTTTCGAAGTTTTATTTTTACAGTTCCTTGTTGATCTGCGTTGGCACCAGTGAAATGCGCATTAGAGCGATTATTAAAAAATAAATATGAGAAAAATCTCATTAAAAATAAAACTATTGTAATATAACAATGTCCATCAAAAATAATATATATTTTTTTCATTTGGAAGGATTTTTATTGTTAAAAAAATGTATTTCCTCAGATTTTTAGGATTTCTGGTATGAATACTTTTATACTTGCGAAATTAAAATTAAAAATTACTTGTCCGTTCTTTCTGAAATTTATAACAAAATAATGCTGGGTTGCTTAAAAAATTTTGCAAGTTTTATTTAAAAAAAAATATATATATAATTACTTTTCTTTTTAAAATAATTTCAATGCGGAAAGAGACATTTTAGGTTCAACGAATTAAAACCCAATAAAATATCACTAAAATGAAAATAAAACAAAAAAGCCCAACCGAAATAATTTAATTATACCCATGTTCGAAATGAAGTAACGCCAATATGTGGGAGATAATAAAAATTAAAAATGAAAAAGCCCAAAATTAATGAAATAACTCTCAACAGCAATGTAATAACTCCTAGTGAAATACGCCCCAACAGAAATTAAATAATTTCCAATTAAAATTATGCAATCCTTTTTATTAACATTTAAAGATTATGGAAGTAAAACTCATATAAGATTTTGCTTGAAATCTTGTAACTACTAGATTTTATCGCAATACTATAAGTACGCCTGGCTGGGCCATAAATAAAGATGAGCAGCATTGTACCCGGTCACAGATCATCATTAAAGAAAGGCTTAAGTAAGCGAAACCGTTTTGGTCAATAACTCGGATAAGAAAATCCGCCAATGAGTACAAAATCCTCTTCAACCAGGAGAAAATCCTTGCGCTTGGCCAAAGGCTGACTAGCAAAAAAGCTTTATTCAAAACGGACTGTTTTTTATCAGAACATCAAAATTTTTTGAAATAAGATATCAAGAGAAATGAAATGACTTCCAAGGAAATGAAATTAGTCCTAACGAAATAAAAAAAGCTTCAAGCAAAAATTATATAGTTGTTAACTTTCAAAAATATCAAAACGCCAATAAAAAAATAGCCGCCACAACAGACAGCAATATGAAATAACCCCATTCCCTGGCAATTATTTAAAATTGGGACGTGTTCCACAATGCAATAATCTCCGTATAGTTAAAATCGGTGAACATTTGGAAATGGAATTCCTATGATTGCTAATACTTAAATTTTGTTTTAAATAATTTATCTTATATATCTACCATACAAATTGATGATGATAAATTTCTGTTTGCAGAAATTGATTTAATTATTTCATTAAATACATTGTTTTCAATTTTTAAACCAATATTTCTATTTATCTCTCTCTCTATCCGTCTCAGCTTTATAAAAATTCATTATTCAGTTCACCATAAATGTCAGTATTTATTATGCAAACAGCACGATTAAATGGATTTTTGAAAGATTTTATAGATAAAGAATGCATCTATAAACAGCATGTATTATTATGTGTTATTGAAAACTGGCTGCATTGGGAAATATGATAATATGAAATTCATATGCAATAATTAATAGATTAGCTTCATTTTCATAAATAAATTATAAACAGATTATACATGAATATTTGTGTAATTGAAAATTTATGCAGATATTTTTATTACATTGGAAAAGTTGTTGCTATCAAATGTATGAGAAATAAAAAATAAATCAATTATATGAAAACGTTCAATCAATAATTTATATTTTGTGTAAAAACTACGGCAATATAATCTCACATCGTAATGTAATAATTTTTTCATTGCATTGCTAAAATACTCAATACTAATAAGGTTGTCTTATGGCGTTAAGGACAGAAGCTTTTCAGACTTAATCAGGTTGTGTTTCGACGATACAAAATACAAATTTTAAGTTATATTTAACAAAGTTTTTTGTGCTCATATTGTTATGTCAGACTTCGTTTGATTTTTGCACATGTAATACCTATTTATTAAGTTTAAGTTAAAACACACTCAGCACAAAAAGATAAATGAGAAAATACAGCCAAGTTCATATTTATTAATTTCGGCCTGTAAAAACAAAAAGTTGAAATTGACGACAACGCTCCCGACAGGTAAACTTTCTTCTTATTTCTAGGCAACCGTCTAACTTAGCAACGTTGTTTCTGCAGGATTCTATCCCATATTGAAAAAGATTATTTACATCCATTTTCATATTTATGTATTTTATTTTTCATTAATTTATAATTAAGTGAAGCTACGCTATCAGCGGGCTAAGGCAAAATATCAATCTACGTAATAAAATGTTGCATATTAAAAAAAAAACTGGTACATGCAATGGCCGACACAATCGACCACATTCTAGCTATAACTAATTAAATATTAAACATTTACATAAACAAATTCCTTTCCCTATAAAACAAAACTTTAATGAACATGTACATGCATATTTAACTCTCATCTCTTTCAATTGTGATATCTTTTTCTTTTTCAACTTCACTGATTTAAAGAGAAAAAATCTTATTACTCGTATACATATCGTCGTGCCGAAGTTATGAAGGAAATTAAGTCTAAAGTTTCAACATTATATACCAAAAAATGTACGTGAAAAAAGTGGTCCAGTATTTTTATCAAATATTATATTTGAAGTTTTTTATTGATTTATGTAAAAATATCTAAATTCATAGAAACAATTTTTTAAATTATAGCCATTTAGAACTCCAACAATTTTTAGACATTTTATTGTATATGCCACTTTTTGAAAATATTTATTACTTTATGGCAGATACGTGAAAATAAGCTGCTCATAGCTAATACTATTAATGTGTTTTTGCGAACTTAGTTTTCGCTCCAGCTTTAATCCAGAAGGACTTTAAAGATTATAGAAATGCTTTCGACAGATTTCAAAGCAAGTCAGCTACAATTCCAAAATATTCCGCTCACTCACTAAAATAAAATAAATATACAACAAATTCAGTCTCGCAGAAGATGAATTTTAGTGAACAAGCTTAAAAAACAAGCAAAAACAAGGAGTGTTTACTACTTTACAAAGTATTTTTGAAAAACAACCACACAAATAACTACCTATTTCATTTAAGTTTGCAACTAGCACATTCAGCTAAATTTGCAGAACGAAAAATAATGAAAAATAAATAAATAAATAAAAATTATGCTCTAGTGATATCTTATATTGTATTTTGAATTTTTTTACATTAATCTTATGTATTTTTAGGTGCTGAAACCTAAATAGTTTTTTTATTTCAGTTGTAGAGTTGTACTTTAATTCAATTACAATAAAGTAATTTTTTTCTAAAAGGACATATATCCTTTAAGAATCTACTTTCCATCTATATAAACACAAAATAACTGTAAATATTCCACAAAATGATCTAGGAAAGGATATTTATATTTGGGGTATTCACACGGTCGTTATAAAGTCATATGTCTTAAAATAATACCACGAAAAAATATGACTGCTGTGAAAAACCCCTCATAATTGAGTGTGCTATTTTAAATTTGAGTCAGCTGATAAAAAAAATACAATAATAAAACGGACAATCGTTACAATCATAAAAATTTTATATTAGAATGCCGAAAACAAGTGAAAAAACGAAAATAAAAGCTAGTTTGTGCAAAAACTACACTACTGTTTAGTTATGACAAAACAAAAACACAGCATAAATAGTCTTATTATTTTAGGACTTTTTTGTTTGAAGCACAACAACAATTTTTTTAAGACGTCATAAAATAATAAGACATTATGACAATATGACATGATAGGACATCGTATGAATACCCTAATTATAATAATGATTTTTAACTTTTCATTTTTATCACGTACATACGTGAAGATAATTTATTATATATTTTTTCAATTATACGTGAGGATAACCCATGTTTTTTTTACTAAAGAATTCCATATAATTTTTATTGTATATCCGTAATAGTGTTAAATACGATATTTTAAAACGTCAAATTTTTATCAAAAGTCTATATACAATACGCCTCCGTAATTACTAAAAACCATAAGAGATAGAGACCTGGAGAATGCGCAGATCGATAGATCGATAAAATTTACCAAAGGAAGCGGTCTTATCTAATTTTTTGGATTTTGTGAAATACGTGAAGATAACTTCGGTACGACGATATGTACGCACTCTGAAGCACTCTAACTGCTTTACTTATGTTCCCTGGAAGAAACCTGAGACACTTGTTCTCTAAGTCACCACTATTGTCTACTATTTTGGTGATTGCTTGTAGACAATGTCAACAAATCATGAGAAACTTAAAAATTGCGGCTACAAATGATGAGAAACTATAAATTGATGACTAATAATGTGTCGGCGGCACCATGGTTTTTAATAATCGATTATTTTTGCAAATGAAGTTATTCACAATATTTTTATTTTTAATTTGCGAAACCACTTTTATGAGGAGTTTAAACCCATTTAATGTCGTAGTTTTTGTTAATTGTGTTAAGAAATAAGAGCGGTGGCGAATTAGTTAAAAATAAGGGCGCCGGCGACTCTCAAACAGCATGTAGCTACAAAAACTAGAGCTCTGTAGCAAAACTATGCTTATTCTTAATTTTTTTTATGAATTAGTGCCTTTTTGTCTGTTAGTTTCTTCTTAATAAAACCTCAAAAGTTAACAAAATATGCATTTTAATTATCGACATCTACTTCAGAAAAGTACCTGAAGCGTAGACTGCAATTACTAAAATGTACAAGTGAATCACTAATTTCAGTGTCCAGTGTGAATATGTCGATAAACTATTTTTATTGACACGCACAAGTAAATAGCTTTAATACTTATTAATTATAATTTGGCACAGCAGTCAATGAAAATTTTAAAGTGCTGTTTCCGCAATTCAAACGATTGGTTCGAGAATAAAACTTGTATGGAAGTTATCTAAAAAAAATGAGTGCGTTTAAAAACAATTTTCTTATTTTTAGTGAGGCCAACTAAAAATGTGATGGCTAGCAGAAAATGTTTCTAACTAAAATTACTCGGTTGGCAATTAAATCGATTGTCCCAAAGATTTTGTTTTCTCTGTGTACCATTAGACAAAATGTAATTCGTATTAATACGACTTAATTAAGTACAAACGATTCACATTAAGCACGTAATTATGAAAAACCCCAATACAGAAGAACACAATATCCTTAACTAATTTAGTAAAACAATATCCTTCGTTGTTTTTGTAAGACCAAAACCATCATTAAGTCATGAACAATGTTCATGTGTTCTATTATACACACATTTGAAGAAAAAAAATATTTTGAAAAACATATGGATTGCACAGTGGAACTTTTAATATATAATTAGCTTTAAATAATAAAGACTAACTTAACACGATGAAATTTTTCATGCAATTTTCTTGGGGAAACTTTTTGTATTTCCAAGTAGAAGGTATAGGACAAGCAAAAGAGATGAAAAATATCACAAGAAATTATTCAAAATTGTGTATTTTGCTATCTTAGTTGCTTCTTTGCCTAGTTAGAAAAGAAAATATTTTGAAGTCTAAAACATGGTTTTTTTTCTACTAAATTTTACTTGGCTTAATACGAGTATGTTTATAACATTCACGGCTACCTAAGAATCCTAAGATGTTACTCAACGGCATCTACGTGTAACTACATAAATAAAAATATTTAATACAATAATATCATTGATTAAAAACTTAAGCTTTTGCAAAGAAATTTAAGCATCTCACACATGAAATTTTTAACAAAAAATAGTTTTTGTTGTTGCACTCTTTAAAAGCTAAAGTAAAACTTGTTCACATTTAAGAGCTCTTTTAATAAAACGAGACAACTTCACAGATACAAATAAACTAAATGGAAGAACTAAATACAACATAGAAAATTATTTGTCCTAGATTCAGCAAAAAGCACATAATATTTTATAATGGTGCAATTCATAACCTATTTTATGAGTTGTATGTTGTGAAATTTATTTTTGTTGGTTTTCCTATAAACATTTGCTTAAAAACTCTTTTACGTGATAGCTGCCAACATCTTTTGTACAACATAAAATTCATACAACAGAATGTGAATGGGACAAATGTAATTTGAATATTTTAAAGACTACTCTATGCTCCTTATGGGTAGGCTAGACTGCGTAGATGTATTTTCCTTGGTGTTTGCACAGGGTGGTGCAAAATAATTTGTTCAATCGGAGGATTTTCGCAAATGGTTTCGTTCGTCAATCATATTTGTTTTTTTTTAATAAAAAAAAGCTGCTGTATTCGCAAGAAGAACGTGGAATAATTGTTAACTTTTTTTTAACAATAATAGTTCTGTGGTATTAGCGCAGCGTGAATTTCTACTTCGATTTCCTAATAGTATTGAGCCAACTGGAAAAACATTCCGCCACTAAGATTTTCGTCTCGATCTTGCAGAGAATTATCGAGAATATCGGGGCTGTAGCGGCCAATGTTGCTGAGAACGAAAACATATCAAAAAGACTCTACAGGGCTATGAGAACCGACTACCTACTACATGGATTGAATGAGCGGGGCTGGGTGAATATCTGGTTTCAACACGACGTTGAAACTACACGCACAGTCAAAGCCACAATGGCTATTGTTAAGGAAGAATGATTTATTATGCACCACTCTGTGCAAAACTTATCAGTCGAAAAAAGATGTTGGTGAACCAAACGTGATTTCGTATTTTTTTATTTTACTTCAGCCTGAGTAAAATAGTTTTAAATTGAATGAACGTGAAGTAAATTGGTTTGTAATTTTTTATTAAAGCTGTATTACAGTAATAATATTTAATGACATAATTTAAAACAAGCAAGAAAAGCAAAATTTAAGTCTTTATTAAAGCTATCAAATATTGAAACATCTTTTTTTCAACCTCTGACATATTTATATTTGTTTCAATTAAACTGTTAAACATGTTTCGCATGTGTATAAATAGTAGAATTTTTTGTTAAGTTGTGTGTTTCTTTTCACTTCAGTTATTATTGTTTTTATGTCATGATTTTGTAGAGATAATAAAAGAAAACATACATAAATAAATAAGATATTTGGAGAACACGTGAACGAATAATTTTATTTTATTTTTAGCCTGATGTGAAATATCTGCAAATTGTATACAAAAGAGCAACGTTTGTTTTAACGCTAAAATAAAAAACTTCTTCTACCGAGTTTAATAATTTATTATGCAATAGATTGTTTGTAATTTCGTTTTATTGAATACAGAGCAGATAATAAATAAATAAATAAATAACGAATATGAAAACTAAGAAAAGAAAATGTAAATATGTCAGAGTATACTGACGTGCGTAGGAGGAAGGCATCATTCAAATTTTAATGCGATAACAAACTTAATTTTATTGAACATACGAAATTGGATATATTTGACTAGAATAAAAGCAGTGAATTCATTATTCAAAATAAAATAGCTATCAAATTCAAAATGTACTTTTTTTATTTATTGAAAAATATAAATATTACCTTTTAGTGCGTTGAAAATAAAATTATTGTTGTTATTAACTTTTATAAATACTTTTGTTATTGACGAATGAAAGAAAAAAATGTAAATGGTATCTTTCATCATGGATATATTTTGTTTTGGAGTTCAATAACGTGCTTACATTGCACTGCTTTTTTGATTCAATCCCATTTAAAAATATAAGATTTTAATGATTTTCTATGATTGTAAGTGAAACTCATATTTCAGTTTTTTCTAATTTTACTTTTTTCTAAGCTTACTGCCTTTCGCTTAAGCACGGCAGCATACACAAACGCTTTTTGTTAATAAACTTTTTTAGTTGAAAGGCAACTTAAGATGTATTACAAGAAAAAGCTCTCTGCTCGCAACATATTTTATGTTAAGGCTAAAGTTAATTTATTGCCTAAAAATTAATTATTTTTATTGTACAATGTTTTAACTGAGTTTGAGGGCCGATGCCCACTATTTTCTAGTTCTATTTTTGTTCTTTTGAATTCCATAAGTACTCAAAAGTTTTTTGAAAGCTATTTATCATTTTGTATAATCCAGACTTTGTAATAAAACTGTTTTAATGATTGAAGGAACGTGTATTAAATTTTTATTTAATACGTATTGGCGTATGATTATTATTAATACAAAATTTTATATTACGCATATAAATCATACGCCACTTAATTTCTCTGTGATGGTTTATAAGGAAGTCAAAAGCGAAACTACCGGTTGGACCAAGTCCAAGTATATTTTTAAAAATAAGTAAAATGAACCAAATGTAATTACTTTTGGTGTAGTATATGGCTTTATTAAAAATAACTTATATTCCCCTATATTTATAAAACACAGTTTCTTTCGTGTGGTTGGCGCTGCTGGCCTGTTTACCTGTGAGTTAAATATTTCAAAACTATTCGCATAGCATAGATTTTTTTTATTGTTATTATTATGTAATATAAAAAGCCTTTGTAGCCAAAGAACATATTAAAATTGAGGATATTCTTGTTGTTACGGCTGAGTAACCCTAAATACACATCATAACGCTTATAATACTAAAATTTTGTTAACGGTTTCAACTTATAACATTTAATGCTTACGGCCTTAAAATCTTGAATTGCAGTCCAAAATCAGCAACGGATACATAATTCGTTTAAGTAGAGTTTCTATTGTAATGTTCAGTGAGTTTTTTGTGTTAGACATGCAAAGGGTAGGCGTATGTTCTAAATTCATTGGGTAATGAATTCCATGGCTTTTCAAAAGATAAAAAATAGAATAGATATTTGCACATTCCTTGAAAAGCGTAGATAATTAAATCTCTGAGCCATAAACTGTCGTGTTATACCTTTAACTGTATTGTAAAAGTTCAAAAGATATCTTATAGTCAGAAAATTAGCAAAAGAACATTTCAAAAATTGTTCACATACGGCGACATATAATTATAATTTCGATTTCCAACCCGACCAGGATTTGGATTGCGATATGTAATGTTGAATACAAACCTAACAATTTTATTCACGAAAAGCTTAATTCTATTAACATTACCAGCCATCTAATACAAATATACTTCCATGCAGTAAGATATCTGCGACATCATCAGAGCATGGGCTACTTTATATCTCTTATGATATGGCATATGCATATTGAGACAATATAACCGTCGAAGAGTAAAACAAACTTTTGAATAAATGTTGTCAACGTGATATGAATAATCGAGCTTCCTGTCTTTAATAATAACTAAAATTTTTAACTTGTGCACGAAATCCAATTCACTGTCTCCCATTCGAATTCTCACATCAGTGAAATTAAATGCGCCAAAACTCATCTATTTAGACTTTGAAGAATTTAGCAGTAAAGAATTTGATCTCATCCAACATTATATTTGTTCTAATGTTTCATTAATTGTTGTTTGCAAAGAATCTACTGACCGATTGCTATGAAATAGCAACTGGATATCATCAGCAAAAGCATTTTTAAGGGTAGTCCCT
This sequence comes from Gymnocheta viridis, assembly GCA_956483585.1. Taxonomy (NCBI): domain Eukaryota; kingdom Metazoa; phylum Arthropoda; class Insecta; order Diptera; family Tachinidae; genus Gymnocheta; species Gymnocheta viridis. The sequence continues at coordinate 94,577,875 of OY101440.1, read as the reverse complement.
CATTTTTAAGGGCAGGGTCAAACCGAAGCTCCGTGGCGGGGCCAATTGACATCGCGAAGCCGAATTTATTTTATTTTTTATTTTGGCTTGCCTGCAGAAACACCGAGGGTCTAGGCAGGAGTCGAACCTGCAACCCCCTGACTAATAATTTGATGACATAGTGTGACATTGAGATGAAAACAAACATTATCCAAAGTCATATCTTCCATTCCAGGTCACAAGAAGTCCTTTATCGTGGATCTCTGGCGCTTCTGGTTGACTGATATGATGTGCCAACAGCATTTTCGAAAAAGGATTCTTCCTTAAAAGTGAATAGAAATGATGAATATTTTTCTGCGACTAAAGAATCGATGATCATATATTGAATTTGAATAATTTTTTATAACTTTTTTTGAGGTATAGAAAATATGATTGTAGTATATGGGTGATCGAGCAATGCTCTCCGTTTTTTTAGTTTGTAAAGAACTATGTGCATGATTATTGACTGCCAAGAAGAACTGAATTGTAGATGGAAACATTTCATAGAACCTTTTTCGTCCATAAAATTTATATATTTCAATTTTTATATTATTTACAGGAATTGCTCATTTAAAAATATCCATTAAAAACAAATGAAATTTTCTAACAAAATTTACTAAAAATTGTGCGATTTTTAATTTTGTGTCTAAAAAATTTTTAGCGAAACTGTACAGTAAAACTTTAATCTGAAAGGTCAACCAATTGAGTTCTGTAGTAGTTCTTTTTTTAAACTACGCTTAGTTTTAAATTGGAATATTATCGCTTTAAAAGAAGTTGTTAAGTTACTATCATATCCACATAACTAAAATTAAGCTTTTTTACTAACCTAATACACATTTTAGTAATTAGAAAATTATGATCCAGTTTCAGACTTTTAATGATAATTTGCCAAACACTAAACAGCACCATATAGGCAATCATAGGAAACCTTATTAGTATTTCATAGTGCTGTGCCCCCAACTAAATCGCCGAAAAATCTAATAGTATTAAGAAATATATTCTTATAGTAGTTTTTAGTTTATAAAATAATAAAATCGTTGATGTAAAAAATATATATCTTGAGAATTTCATTATTAAAGCGAACTAAAATGAAGAAATCTTTTTTGCAAAACAAAGTTTATCCAATGGAAAAGCTTAATTAATTTTATTTCTTTATTTCTTTCGCGCATCATTTATTTTAAATAATAATTTCGTTGTTCAATTCAAAAGCATTTTATATTTAATTTCTTGAAAACTCAAACTATTTATTATACAGTTTTAATTAAACTTAAAAGTTTCCAGGACCGTATCAAATTAATTTAATTTTGCTTTTCTTAAAAACATTAAAAACTTTTCAGTTGTGAATTACAATATGGAAAGTTGGGGAGACAATCTAGAAATCACAGCGGGAACACCAAATATGCGTTATGCATGGATAAATAATAATTTTGTGGCTATGAGAACTATCGTTCGTTGGTAGCAACAATTGTAAGCAGTAAAAAATAAAATCTTTTCAGATACCAAACTTACAAGAAACAAAAAACAGCAACAAAAATTGAAAACAACAAATATTTTACTAAAGAGCTCATGTATGACAGTTGACTTATTTGTGTTTTTAGGGAAAATAATGAACTAATTAAGTTGTTGGAGCTTAGGTTCAGCACACATCAGACCCTATTGGAGAATGAAATTTGTCTAAATATTTTTTTTATTATAGTAAACAGAAGAAGTAAATTTGACTACTTGATGGCGGAACATTTGAATTGCAAAATTTCTTTCACATGGTAATTAATTTAGGGATAAACATAAAATCTTGCCTTAGTGGATACCTCCCACTTGAACTTTAATACACATGTGTAAAGTAAAAGTTTCTCGCTGTAACATGCATTTAAAATTAAGCTTTCAAAAATTACTTTAACATATGTTAATTTGTTTTTTTTAACAGCTTATTCTTACGAAATAAAAAATATTTTTATTGAATAAGAACGCTCGAAATTCTTTTATTTAATTTTGTAAAATACAAATATGAAGCATAAAACTTAATGAGTGACATTTTATTTTTAAAGTAAAGAATTGTTTTAAGTAAAAGAATTATTACACAGAAATAAAATTCACTGAAAAATATTTTTCATATGAAAAAGTTCGTAATGTGTGCTGAGCTAAATTTAAAAAAAATATAAATATAATCTTAGTAAAATATTTAATTTATTGAATTTTACATGAACATGAGAGTACATTCAAAAGAATTAGAAACATCGTGAAAATGCAATCAGGGCATCAGTTTCAAAGTTAGTGCAATGTTTCGTAAGTCCCGGTTCACAGACTTCAACTTTTGTTGATCAACTCGTGATTCGTGGAGAAGGAAATACAAACATCTCTTTTTTTCTTACAGCTGACTTGCGAGTTGATCTACAAAATTTGAAGTCTGTGAACTGGTACTAACTTTGCATATTTTCACGATCTAAGCACCACAGCAGAAGTCTATACGAACTTTGTATTGATACCTATTCCATGAAGAAGAAGAAGTAAGGCATCGTTATACAAACTCGACGACTAGAACACAATCAAATTTTGACGAATTTACAATTTTTCCTCAAGTCACAGATATTTTTTCTTTGATATTTGTGTAGCCTTTCAATACAATGTTATATGAATAGCACTTGCTTTTATTTCCCCGATTCTATCTGTGAAAATATTGGGAAATATTTAGCAAAATCGGAAACACTACTTTTCAGTTTTATTTATAGGAAGCATTATTCTTTGTTGTTTTAAGCTTTATAATTTTTTCTTGAGTTTCCCGAGTAAATTTTCCCGTTGGAATTACTTTCTAATGTTTTTGTTCTTTTTATAGTACTATTGGCTTGTAGTGAATATTATTATCGATGTCTTTTCGATGTTGACAGGATTTTGCGAATTTTTATTATTTTCAAAAAATGTAAATTTTTTCAGTTTTATAGATTTTTAATGATTTCATTGGTTTGCTTTAAATTTAATAATTTTTCTTCGTGAATTTCCGCAATAGCGGTAATATTTTCGGAGGTTTTGTTCTTTTTCCGTTTTACACTTTGATATCATTTCAATGTTAGCAGATTTTACGAGTTTTCTTAATATTCCCGTTTTCTCTGATTTCTTTCTATTCTTCTAATTTTTTGGAATCTTTATTAAAAAACTTGATTTATTTACTAAAATTTTAGAAAATCTAAAAAGAAGCCCAGATATATTGTACCAATTTTACCGCTGTTCGTCGACATAATAAATAGAAATAAACCTGTCGCTGTGCTTGTTCGCATGACGGATTTCAGTCGGCGCACTAATTGTAACCATTTTCATATAAAAAAGCCTGTATTATTGTCTGCGACATATGTTCACTACGTCAAATTCGTCGCTCGTTGCAAATATGTTTATACCACTCTACTCCTTAGTATTCTTAGTATTCGTATTTACATGCACATTTCTTTTTTTATTTCCAGAACTTTTATGGTGTTTTATATTATATTTTTTCACTAAAGGGTTGTTCGCACTTTACGTTATGCTATTCTTAGTCATTTTAAGACCACCCCGCACCTCCGTCACGGTTCCAATTTCCCTGATTACGTTACGTAACATATAATCAGCCACTAACGATATATAAAAAATAATAATAATTTTTGTATTTTTATTTATTGAAAACAATCAATTTATATAAAAATAATCCAGCGATTAGTCAATTAAAGCATAAGGACAATTAACCCAAAACTCTAGTCCTTACTGACAGATTTTTAAGTCTTAAGCCTTAGATGATGAATCTAAGACTAGAATGCAGTTCTGCCTGAGATACAGGCTGCCAAAGGAGCAGATGTAAAAAATATATCTAAGTTTCAGGATTTAATAATGTTCAGGCAAATCCCAATTTGATAGTACGCAGTGAACAGAATGTTTTTCTGCTACAGGGATGTTTGATCAATATGTGGCGACTTTTTCTACATTCACTGAAGCAAAAATTAATGTTCATATAATTTTTATGTCAATGAATTTTTAAGATTGTGTGTTTTTGCGTGTTTAAATAAATTTTGCATTATTTTGTGTACTTTAAATTAAAAATAAGTGAATTTATTTACATTGCAAGAAAAAAAACTTCTACACGTCTGTTTGTGAAATGTGAAATACTAAAACTTTTTACATAACTCCTCCTTTATTGAGATGTTTTAATTACAATACTTCTACGGATTACCAAGTCAAATGCATTTTTTATATTTAAATAAAATGTAAATCTAAGTGGCAAATTAAAAGTAAAAAAACACAGAATTTTCAATTTGGAAATATTGCGACTGATGAAAACAACAGAATAAAACTTATTTTAATAATTCAGTATATACTGTGTTGCTTGCTCATCATGACAATATAAGAGTTTTGTAATTGCAAAAAAAAAACAATCTGAATACCTTTATTGTAATTTAAAAAAGAATGTTAACTTACAAAATTGTATACTTCTTAAGAGCTGTTAATAATATTTTTCAAAGATAATGAGAAGACTTTAAGGAATTGTTATATAGAATTAAGTGTTGCAATATAATATTTCGTCTATTAATTTTTATTCTCAGTATAAATTTAATGTAAATAATTACGAAAAATTTATTACAAAAAAGGCCATAATAGTGTACTATGTATATATTTGGTATACAAATTAGTTTCTTACAAGTCACAATATGTCCTAATATGTCAAGCATTTAATGCAAAAAATTAATCTAATAACAATAATATCCTTCAGATGGCCAAAGGACTTAACTATGTATACAATAAGTAATATTTAAATGTATTCGCTTTAGGACGTGCATATGTAACCACCATAATACGGAGGCATTCATAAACATTTTGAGGTATGCCACATAACATAAAATCAAATACGTTGTGGATACTTAAGATACATTTATATTATGATGGCATTATTATTTATTGAACAATGTGTTGCCCACATAGGACCGCACAAAAAGAAAACTTTCTTTCCACTACCATACTTTTACTGTGTACCATCTCCCTAAAATACATTGTCCAGAATTTAATCTAAATAATGGCATTTGTTATTGGTTTTTATCCATGAGGGACATAAGTTGAAGATAACAGGAAAAATGCCAAAAAGTATAACAAGGAATATACACATGTTTTCTACTTGTCTAAGTTTTTATTATTATTATTTATTTATTTTTTTGTTTTTGTTCAGATTAAAGCAGTCACATTTTTTTCTCATTTTTATTGGTTTAGTTTGTGGCTTTTTTGTATTATATCTCTTTAATTTTTTGCCATTTTAACTCAGAAGTACTCTCTGGGTATACGAAATTGTTGACCTATTAGCGACAAATTATTGTATCGTCATTTTTCACTTCGTTAATTAATATAAAAATAGTGTCGATCTGCTGTCGAATATGGCAAAGGTTATAATAATTTAAAAAAATATAGGGTGTGTCTTAAGGTACGGTCGCACTTGCCAAATATTTGGCGAAAAAATCAATTCAAAATCTGAGTTTCAAGGATTATGAATATATAAATTCAGCAAACAGCAATGATGGGAATATAAAGAATATATATATTATTTTTACGAGCAATAAAAAGAGAAATTATAAGTACTTTTAGTCTACATGTCAAGAAAATTGTTTCATATCGCAATAAGAAACATAAACTCAAAATAAGTCAATTAAATAAAAAATCTTTTATAGAATATGAAGATGTTTTCTATAGCGAGTAACTTAGTCATTTCCTTCCAGATGAACAATCAATAAAATCATTTAAATTTAGCTTTTTTAAAATTTTATAACTTAAATTTTATTATTATGTTGGGCATTTCCAGAAAAAATTCCATCTTGGCCGAAAAATTTAAAGTTAACCAAAAGATATTTTCCTACTGTATTATAAAAGAGAAACCTCCAAAAAATAAATGAAATTTAAGAGTTCGAAGATTTCTTTCTTTTGTTGGGATGGCAAATTACTGAGCTACAACTTTGAAGTTCACGTTCGTTTTGATAAGTTTTGCTTAACTTCAGGGACATTTGCACTTTGTAATTAACATTTCTATGAGCAATTGTCTAATAATACTCTTATTGCAAAAATTCTTGCTACAACAAATGCAAAAAATCAATTAGGTATTTTGTTTCTCTTTAAATGATATTCGAATATAACGTAACGCCAGACAAAATAACATTTGTTGTCTACTCTGATGATCCGAAATGCGTAAAATTTTGTATTTAAAAAAATGTATAAGCTAAAATGTTAAAAATTAAAAATTAGCTTATTCCTCAAATATTTCATTTAACATAAATTTTCAAAAGTTTTCAACGTAACGCCAGATTTTGAGTAATTTCCTTGCATGTTGTAATGTTGTTTATAAATTTACATAAAATTTTGGTTTCTGCAGATGAAAACTTCGATGGAAAATACAAATTGCTCAAACACCTACAGGGAAAAATTAAAATTGGAGCCGCGTAGGCTTGAGATAAGCCGTGAAAATACTAGGGAAAGAGTATACCGATACAGGAAAAGGCTTTTGGAATTAAACTAAAATACCACAGCAAGGTTTTGGAATGGAATTACTTTGCTAGTTCGCCCCGGAAAGGTGCTGTCAATTTAGTAAGGGCAACTATTACACGAACAGTTTGGCAAATGACAAAAACAAAAAATTTAGTTTTAGAAAACGCATTTGCTTTTTATCGATGTGCTCAAAATAATATATTTGTAGATAATTAATCAACATTTCCTCTGAGCAACTTGACTTATTTTAGATTAAAGAATCTAAAATACATGAAAATACGTGTACATGAAATACATAAAATTTATTTTTTATCATGCAGCGAAGACATGCAAATAAAAGCAGCTGAAGCTGCATCTTCACATAAGACTATTATAAAAAATATATGCATATGTATATGTATTAAATAATATATATATATATGTATCTATATACATGCATAACAAATATAGTTTCTATATAAGTTTCTAATATTTATGTCTTTTTCGTATTTTTTAACATTTTATGAAGTGGAAATTTGAGTAACGTAACGCCAAATACTAATGCGAATAGAAAAAAAGCAAAAAGGTTTTGTTTATACGAAAATTTGGAAAGTAATTGCATGTTAGTACAAATCCTAACAGAAGAAATTTTGCGTAAAAAGACTTGTCCAATTCGCAGAGTTAAACAATTTTGTTATCCAACTCAAACCGCACTTCCGTTTTTTGTAACGTAACGCCAGGTCATATTTTTGACTATATCTTGAAATCCTTGGGCTGAAATCCTGAATACACAGCAATGTAATCACTTCCCGAATGCAAGAAAAACCCAAAAACCCTTTTTTTAATTTTTAAACATGGAATGTACCATATTGCTTTCTTATGCTAACTTATGAATTCGGTTTTGTATAAAATGTTTAACAGATGCAACAAAAAAATGTATTGGTTTGATATATATTCATCTTTTTTTGGGTGTACCACTTTTCATAATTTTTTTGTTTTGTTTATTTATTTTATTTTATTTCTTGTAAAAAAAAATTTTCGTATAATTTTCGAGTTTAATTCAGTTTTTATTGGTTAAATGATTTTGGCACATTTTAATTCAATGTTAAACGCAAATAGTAGAAGACCTACATATACGGCAATAAGTCGTAGTCATTTCCTTTATTGAATAGTGACAACAGTATGGTCCTTTCCCGCACAAAAAATTTTCTCACTTTTAAGCATAGCAAAGCATTTGGTAGAAGCATATCTAGAAGGACTTACAGTTACACATGTATGGGACACTTTATCTTCATTTAATAATTTTATTTTTTTATAATTTAATCAATCACATATATTGAACTCTTTTACTAAGGCTGCCAAAAGTTATATTTGCTTTAGACTTCGGGCGCCCCGAAAATTATTTATTTTAAAAGCTATCGATAATATCGGTTGCTAAATCAACCCATCCTGATGAGAATTTTCATCTCGGCGGTTATGCCAGCAAACGAAGCTGCTGAATCTGGGTATCGGAAAGCTCGTGTGGCCTATATATCTCAAGAGAGTAATAGATTTTAGAGTCTTGGCACCATAGATCAATTTTTTTAAATTCATGGCGAGCGCTATAAAGCCAAATATTACGGATTTTTTTATGGCCAGAACCAAAATATATGAACTTTAATAATTTTTGTCTTCAGTAGTATGTCGCCCAATGTCACACAGCTCGTCAAATAAACGGTATTTTGGGCGGTAAGTTTGCTAATCCTGTTATCAGGCGTCTTAGCAATTCGACCTCTTTCATTATTTTACATGGAGGTGCCCTGAAAGTTCAATACTTTGTGAATAACCCATGCTAAATGTTCCGATTTTTTCGCGAGATAGAAACAGAAAACGTCGTGTAAGAATAAAAATTGAAGTACAAGGACGTCACATGAATGAAATCATGCGGCAGTCACATGAATAAAATCATGCGGCAGTCACATGAATGAAATCATGTTCCATAAATAATGGAAATATTTGTTATTTCTAATAATATACCGTAATATAACAAAATCAATTATTCTTAGCTAATTTTTAAAAAGATATTTGTATATGGACCACCATATTTAATAACTCGTATATTCTTTCCAACTGTGTTGAAAAATTAGTACAAACACATTAAAACAATAAAATAAAGTTATCTAATTATTCCATTTGTATTCCATTGTTCCTTTTTTTGAGCCATAACATACATAACTTATAAGACAAACTCCATCCAGCCACGTGGAATTTTTTAAATCACCGTGACCCTTTGCCATTTGTGTATGATTAGAAACTTTGATTGCAAACAGAAAATACCTTTTTTATCACAGTTGGCATATTTATTTATTGAATTTTTTTCTAAAAAAAACCATTGAAAGCAAGTAACACCTGCGAACATGACGTTCCGTACCACTCCCAAGAGCATAAGCCTTGTAGCAATTTCATTTTTTCTTGCACATGCACATGGAAAATGGGTGTAATGGAAGAACAGAAACGAAGTTGTAAATTGTTTTGCACTGCAAATTTTAGATGCAGTATTCAAAAACAAAAAGAAATATGAAACAGATTCCTACCAAACATAATTCAAAGATTATTTCTCATTCTATATGTGTAACAAAATTTATTTATCTTTTTAAAAACTAAAGTTGTTGGATGAACTAAAATTTTTATTTTGTTTTACCATTATTTTAAATCCATATTTTCAAAAATTTAATTTATATGACGCACTTCAGTTGTATTCAAGGAATAAATCATGTAAAATAAAATACATGAAAATGGATTGAAACAGCTGTAACAAATAAATATTCGAGAGCAGCAAAAAAGGTAATAAATTCAATGTAGAAGAAAAAAAAATTACTTGCCGAAAAAATAAAACATTTGAAGTTGTCTGTTCATAATTTAAGCCGCAAAAAACTTGGAATACTCATTAAAATATATTTTTTTTATTGTACATATTCATAATTGAAAAAAAGAATGATGATTCTTAAAAGTTTTCTATTTCCATATGAACACACCAATTAAAATATTAATAAAGTCATGGATAAACTGATTCCAGTTCTATTTCTGGTGAAACATCAATGAATTTAACACGTAGTTATCATTAGACGGGATTTATCTAAATAGCAGAAGGTTATGCGATCAAAAGGTTGTCTGTATTAAATGTTGCTGATAAACAAGCTGGTGTACAATGAAGATATTATTATGCCTTTGGCACAATTTGCGCTATTTTTTATAACAATTACTTATATGTTAAGTTGCATAAAAGACCTTAATAAATGACAGAAAGAATGCTAACGACAAATACGGTGGCGGAGAAACTACGTTTCATTGTCTACTTGCGTTCCATAATTTTTTTTTTGGCTTACGCAAATAACAAGTGCAACTTATTTGTGATCTTTTGTGTCGGTTTTGTCATTGCCGATATACATGACCCCGCAGCTAAATTCAGCGTACTACGCATTATCCACAATCGCTGGATCTTCAAATTTGGATGAATAATTATAAACGACAGCAGACATATGCGGCCATCATGCTAAAGAATCAAGCCGAAGAATGCTGAAGACGCGTGTATCTACGAGTATATTAGTGGTATATAGTCGGGTAAATTAATTAAATATAAATCAAATTAAGTATTGATAACCTTAAACAGTTTCGGTAAAAAAAATTAAAAACCTTATAATTTTATCGCGACAAATTAGTTTAAAATTGTTCCCGTTGAGGTATAATAAAGCCCTTTGTATCGAAAATCAATTGAATTTTATTTTCTTTTATACAATTTTGAATCACCTTTTTGGAAGGGAAATAAATAATAATATAGGGCTTTAAGATTTTTTCTCTTACGTCTCTCAAAAGAGCAGCAACTCGAGCAGACTTGCCGTTGTGACACTAAAATATTACATTTGACCCTTTTTTATGCCAATGACACTTTTTATGATCCTTTTTTAAACTTATACCTTTGCATCATTTTAACAAAATGTATGCCACTTTTCGACCCTTTTTGGAAAATGAGTAAAAGTTCATTAGAACTTATTAATAAACCGCAAAACGTATGAAGATATATGAACGCGGATAATCATCTAACGTTGGGTCATTTAAAAATCAACAGCCGTCTCGCTATCACCAAGATACCGCCCGAATTGTGCGAAAGACTGGTCGAACACTACGTCGCAAAGAACATTATAATTATACTATCCATTTATTTAACTTTTCATTTTGTTCGAGTAAGGAATTAATCCATTTTGAGATTTTGAAACTACTCGATTAATCGAGTAAGTGTTTCAAATTATTCGAATAACTCGAGTAATTCAAATAATTAAAAAAATGTTTAAATAATTGTATCCAATGGAAGAAATATACATGAGTCTTTCAATTGATATTTTTATTATATTAATAAAAAAAAAACAAAAAAATAAATCTGTAGTTCAAAATAAACAATAAAATAACAACAATTTCTACTACGTAAAGGCGTAAGACTTTTAAAAAATAATAGTAAGTCAAAAGTTATATTTAATGGAAAATTTAACTGTTGACCAGAATTGAAGCACATCTTTTGAAATAATCATTTAAAAATAGTTTAGACTGTTTAAGAAAACAGTTTTTTTTTGTTAAAAAAAATGTTGGTAATAGCAATAAGATTGCATTAAAAAAATTTTCTAGTTTTTCTGATATTTTCTTTGTCTTATCTAAATACATGAAATAAAGTTTGTAAAAGATTTTTTAAAATTTGTAATATTTTTGTTGAGTTTACACCAGAGATTGTTTACATTGAGATCCACATTTTCTTCTTCCAAAATTCATCGTCTGATACATTTTGATCAGATTCAATGTAAAACAACCGATCGTATAACTTCATTGCAAACACTTTTGTTTCAGCTTTCGATCTTTATTAAAAAAAATATCACTTTTTTGGGGAACCTTGCTGAATTAAGATAAAGAGTAAGTGTACTAAGTATTTTAATTCCAACCCATTTATTCTGGCCTTAAGGCAAGCAAGTATATTTGAAAAGGGATAATTCACCTTTTAGTAATTATTTATTAAGAACTTTATTATTCCATCCAACTCAATTAATGTTGTGGAATCTTTATTGAGCTCTTTAATGGCCACGTCTAACGGTCGCAAAGGATCACTCATTGCTGAAAGTATCAATATTTCCTTGTGTGTAAAAACAGATAATCCGTAATCTGACAGTGCATGGTTTCCATATTTACAAATGCCATGGAAATTTCGAATCATATTAGCTAACGATGACCAACGATGCTTAATGTATAATGAAAATAAATACAGGAGGTAATAACTTAGTTTCAAGAGATTTAATCACTTAGAAAGTAAAAAAAAATATTTTGCTATTTAAGAAAAAGATTTTTATTTACTAAGAAATTCATTTTGCTCGATTAATTGACATCAAATGTTCGAGATATTCGTTAATCAAAATTTACCAATTTCATTATTCGATCAAATAATGGAAAAACTTTACTCGACTAATCAAACAAAGATTAATCGGGTGGATACTCTAATTATAATGAAATAAAGGTTTAATCGAAATCATAACTTTATGAGTGTTATACTTCGCCTTTGAAGCCGAAAAATGGATAACCCTGTATAATAAAAATCACATGTAGTTTACATTTTGCATTTTAAGTAAGAATTCATCCAGTGTATGCATATTGGTTTTACCCAGGCAAAGCAAAGCCTTTGTGGCCCGTGTACAACTGGCACAATGAAATTAAATTTTCTGTTCATCTGAACTACGAGTCTCATTGAAACTTAAACAATATGATGGCACACAAATAAAAAAACTTTCCATTCACTTGCAGTAACACATAATTGTAACAGTTGTGTACAATTTAATCACAAATAAACATCCGAGGAAAAACTACAAGCCACAAGTGGCAAACTGTTGATAAACATTAATGAGTAGATGAAAAAATTATTGAAAAGCTTTGCATACAAGCATTAATATGCATATAAAATGTGTAGTGCAATTATACCTGCGTGAAATCTAGTAGAGTCCTATAGAAATATTTACAAAAAACTATATAGTTAACAACAGATTTTATACACTTTTTCGAGACTTTGTTTTCACTACCAAAAACATTTGATTAAAGTTCTTATTTTAAATGCCAGACTCTATTCGAAAGGTGAAATTTAGCCAAAATTTAATAGCGAGCTGGGTTTTGTTTTTTGGGAAGCCTTATAGATTTTGATCCAATTGTCGTGTGTATTAGATTTCGCTTAATACTTTTAAAATACTTTTAGATTTTTTTCTCTTGTGCACTTTATTCTATCACACATTATCGACTTAATGAAACTCATTACGGAAGCAATGAATGAAACAATTATTGTTATCATTATTTTACTGGCTGACCACAACTAACTACTTAATAACACTTTAATTGCAGTTGTGTGTGCATTTACAATTCTTTACATGTCAATTTATAAATATCAATATAAATTGAACATTTGTTAGTAACTGTGCAGTAGGTTAATGATAATGACTTGTTTTATTGCTTTTGTTATCTTAATTTTAAATAAAAAAAACAACTTGTATTTGTTTTGTTAATAATAGTGGTTTCCATTGATTGTAATTACAAGTGGTGGAATAATTTTGCTGTTACTAAAATATGAGTTTGTAAATCAAACAATTTTGTATATCGAAAAAATGATGTAGCAAAAATGTGCTAAATATCAATTAGATAGACGTGAAGTGTTAGAAATGTTTTGTGTTATTTATAAGAATACTTATTAAATTGACTGGTCAAAAATAAACACACCACTCATTGGCAGACATATATTTACTAATAATTTATTATTTTTTATTTTAGAATATTTTGATTGATTTAATTATATATAATATATGTAGAAAGAGTTCAAGATTTTATCTTTTTCTTCTTAATAATTGGACTTAATTTATAAAAATTTTATGGATATGGATATGTACAAAGTTGGAGGGAAAAATTAAAAAAAACCCTATTTGAAAATTTTTAATTTTATATAAAACTTATACTGCAATATTTACTAATACAGAAGGAATAATATTTATATCATTTGAAAAAAATATGTACATTCAATTATACAGATTTATTTAAATATGGGTAAATTTTGCATGATGAACGCTGCATTCGTATGCGTTAATATATAAAAATTGTTTTGTCTTTCGAAAGAGGTACCTTCAACTTTTTTATGGTGTTTAGTGGGATATGTAAGTGTACTTTCGAATGGCATAAAAAACAACTTTTTAGCAGGTATTTGTTGCGAAATAATTGATCACCAAGTTTTGTGATGAGCGCTACATAAAACGGAAGTAACTTTAAAAGTTAAAGTGTGTTGTTGTAATTTTGATCGAATTTCGCATAATAAAGCACATAAAACTTAGTTCCCAAAAAATGAATATAATAGAATTCTAAAATAACTTATTTGCTGCCAAAAAATTTTGTGGTTTTTTATCAAAAGACGCACGCTAAGTGACGCACATTACATTTTTCCAAAATAGTAAACACAAATTTTTTTATTAAAATTGAAGTGAATTCAATGTATAAAAATATGGCTTTCGATCGGGCCATCTTCATTAACACTAAATTAATGATATGAATACCTGAAAATTGTTAATTTCTGGTATGATATTAGAAAATTAGTGATCATCGAAATACGTTTATTTTATTTATAAAATTATATATAAATATACGAGTAGTCTAATATTCCTTGAAAAATATAAAACATAAGTTGGATCAATTTCAAGAAAGTATGGTTGGTGGACTGTTTCTGAGACTTGCCCTTATATCTAAAACCTCAATGGTTATATATTGCAAATAAATATTTATTTTAAGACTGGTGTGATCAGTTATAAGAAGATTATTCGAATATCACTTTAAGAAACCTGGTTCTTGAGGTATTTTCAGATTAACGATGTCTCTCTGTTCGTCTGCGGTGTTTGAAACGCCTGATCTATAGTTAGCTTGCTTAAATTCCTAAATTATGTATAAATCTGTTGGAGTTTATCCGCAAACTTTTGCTAATAAAAATCAGAAAAATAAGTCTACGAATGAGGGATGACCATATTGTTAGGAACAAGCAGAAAGAAATTCTTTTCTTCACACCACTGTCGTTACTTAAATACAATAAAACTCTTTCCTCGCCAAATACAAATTTTACTCCATACTTTGGAGAATTGTATATAACATGACGCACAGCCGAATATAGCGCTCATACTTGTTCATGTTCAGTTTGAAAATAAGTTGCTTTAATGTTGTGATAAAAACATTTTTTTATTGAAGACTCAGTATTTTCTAAGCTTATTACAAAAGAGCATCATTAGCTGTAAGTAATAACTTTGTCGGAAGCAAAGATTGTGTCCAAATACATTTGGACACACACAAAATCGTTAGATTTTAGCTTTTGCATTTTTATATAAAGTGAATTAAAATATCCATCTATAAATTTATATTGTAAAATTAAAAGAAAGTTGCTAACATTGAAGTATGCGCGGTAAAAAGTCATTCTCCTTTTTAACCGTTTCGCCTTATAAAAACGAAAGACATAGAATTTATACTTACTTCCATTTTTACTTTCAACTAATTAGCATCTAATCTAAAATTTGTGTATTGTTCTTTAAAAAATAGTTATACTTACATTTATTTCAAGCCACATCGAATTCTAAAACTAAATTTAAATAATCTTCATACTTATTTCTAAATTGTACTAACCTGTTATACCTAAGTACCCTATGATTGTACACTTACCTGCAATAAAACAATAAC
Organism: Gymnocheta viridis; assembly: GCA_956483585.1. NCBI lineage: Eukaryota > Metazoa > Arthropoda > Insecta > Diptera > Tachinidae > Gymnocheta > Gymnocheta viridis. Next base: position 94,562,647 of record OY101440.1, on the reverse strand, counting down.
TAAATTGAATTACCATACGTGAAGAAACCTAGAAATATCTGCCTCTTTATTTAGAAGAACACCCTTCAAACGGTAAGCACTCTAATTCCCTTAGTAAATAAAGGAATAAAAAGACTAATTCCCCCTTTCCTTTCGTCTTTTACTAACACAACCCCTAAACTATAATTATTTTACGAGTTGCTATAATCAAGATTTGTCTTTAAGGTTGGCCCTCATTCATCACCTTAATTTTATCTCCAACTGAGAAGAAAATCCCTAGATTGTTACACATTGTTTATATTTTAATTCTAATTTATTTAACCCTCCGTCATGCACATGTTCCGATAGTCACGTACGTAGCGCATATATCTGGCCAGATACACTATAGTACATTTATATGAAAAATATGCTATTTTAGTGATAATATTATATTGTTATCACGCCAGGCAGATATATATTTTCTATTTTTTTTTGTTCTTAGTACATGCTAAACCACCTACCCGTGCAAAAAAAATTTAATGAGAAATAAAACAAGAAAAATTTTATTTTTGTGTTTAATTTCTAAAAAATAGTTGTTATAAAGTTCATTTCAATTAAATTTAGTAGTTATAAAGTAAGTTTTAATTAATTCTAAATTAAAAAAGTCTTAGAAATATATTTAAATCACAGTTAAATTCGTAAAATATCTGGCCAGATACATGTGCATGACGGAGGGTTAAGTACTTAGTCAATTTTATTATTTGTTTTTTGTCTTGTCAACAAACAAAACTTGTTGAAATGTATTAAATTATATTTTTATAATATATCTATGCATGACGCAGTATTTTATTTTTAAATTAATTAACTTAATTATTTTTATTTTTAAGTTTCCCGTGAATAATAAAAAATATGTATGTTATTATTTAAAGTCTCAATGAACTGAATCGATCAAATTGTGAGTGGACATATAACGGATCCAATTTAGGTCATGTAACTGACTCTAGTAACCTCTTCCGTAAGTACATACTTTTAATGAGAGCAGCTATCAATCACATCTCTTAACTGGGCAGACAAAAAAAAAATAGTTACATATAAAATTGTGATAATTTTGTTTAATGCTACTGATTTTGAAACAAGAAAAGTTCACTTTGAACAAAATGAAAATCAAATAGTTTTACAAAACATAACCCTTTCAGACCTGACACTAAACTATTGGGAATTTTTTCATAATTTTTGGAATATATGGTGTCTATATCGTATGACAATATAATCAATGTTTATGTTTTATTATTTTTATAACCTTCAAGGATTTTCAGGACATGCACAATTGATAAATCTCAGTAAAATTTTTTTGCCAAAACGCTTTTTTATTGCACCAAATGACTTCCATTGTCTTGAAACATTAAAATTTATAATTTTTTTAATTCAAATATGCTCACTTCACTATTTATTAACTCGACTAGTACGAGTACTTTTGTAATTGAAAACACAACACTTCTGCGGATCATTTTGAAAAAAACTGAGATTGAGATGTAACGCAATAATTTTGCAAAAATTTAAGTAATGGTAAAACGAACAGCGGAATAATGTGAAAAACAAACATAAAGAACAATCAGAGAAATCGATGCATGCCGGTATATTTGACATTGGTCAAGTACATGCGAAAATATTGAGACCGAAACCCACCCGCACAATCGATGCATCACGGTCTGAAAGGGATAAAGCAACACAGCAGCAGTACTCATTCACCGAATGAAGAAAAAAAAAAATAAATATTACAGACTTTACACTGCAGTTTATCCGCCACACTCTGAAGTCTTCTTATCTAAACTTAAACATTCAACAATAAAATTGAATATTAAGAAAAAAAAATTGTTTGTCAAACTGCAGACACAATGGCTTTTAAGACCCTGAAATATATTTTTTATTCATAAAGAAGAAAAACAAGAGTCAAAAATAAGCAGCGATTAAAAGTTAAAAAAGTGTGTTTTGAAAATATACACATGTATGTAAAAAAGCCGAGCTTGACAGGCTTCATTTCATTTAACTTTAAGGTTATATAGATAAAACAGCTTCTTAAATTGTTAAGGAATTGCAAGGAGATAATAACACACCATTCTGAACACAACCATGACTACACATTACTTCTCTATACTCTTCTGTATGAACAATAGCAACTGATACACAGCAACTCTTGAAAGATCTGTAGTTCATACAATTTATAAAACAAATATATACATACAAAAGTACACTCATACAAACACGTTGTTGTTATATTTTTATAAAAAATAACAAATGAAACGAAATGTGATGAAAAGTGTTGAAAAGAATTAAGAATAACAATAAGAGCCAATGGGAAACCTTGTGCAAGACAAGGCATTGTTACTACAATAAATATGCTATCCAATCAAGCAACAAACAAATAAAAAAACCTGAAAACGAAAACATAAACCTTTATAACAAAATGTTCAGACCCAGCGGAAGCCAAAATAAAATCCCCCCATCTTATAACAATGCGGACTGCTGATGATGGTTTTTCAATGCCAACAGCAAAAGTACGAATCTTATAAATATGTACGTACATGAATCTAAAGAATGCTTACGAAAAACTTTTTACAATATTATTTTTATATAAAATATGTAATTGACTGATTAAAAGTTGAGGCACATAGAATCCGTTGTATATTATAAATCGCTTTTTTACAACTGACAACTAAGTTAAAATGCAGCTTCTCTTATGAGCTTTGTCCCATTCCGTACGTCTCCGTCAACGCAAAGTACTAAAGTTGGGTAACTTTTAACGTACATTTGATAGCTATCAGTTTCATCATTATTCGCTTTATTTTTATTTATTTGTGTTCTATGGCAGCAAAATTAAATTAAATTAAATAAAAGTTACAATTAAAAGAATATGTGTACTATAATCACATTTTGTTGCGATCAAAAAAAAATGCTGATTCAATATCTGTCAACAAAGTACTCATTGTGTGAACCTCCTCTGCCGTTACTTTAATGTCAGTTGAAAAAAGCAACGTATAACGTACGACGGATTTTATGTGCCTCGGTCTTTCATTTGTTTTTCTGTTCGGTAAATTTTGGTTCGCAGTGTCGTGGCAAAACTACTGCTCGAAGGACCCTAAACATGTATTTAATCGAAAATTTCTAGTTTGAGAGAAGCAGAGAGACAGACTTTGTGTTGCGTCCCGTCTCATCAGCACCACAGATAATCAACCGTAAATTGGACTTTTTGTATCTGGTTGGCGCAAAATATATTTTTTTCATTATTATAATTAAAACGGAACAGTTAAAGCTTCTGTAAATTTAAAACGAGACAACTCATTTTAATAAAAATAAAAATTGGTGGTAACAGTCGTTTTTAGTAGATGAAGATATCAAACTGAATCGTTTACTGAACCAATTAAAACATTATATTATTATTTACAGTTTGTCAATAATGAGTTTGCACATTGACAATAAATACGGTTCAGTTAAATTATTAGCAATTAAATTATACTTTTTGTTCAAAAAAATATATGTATTTTATTTATATTTATATCATAAATTTATAAATGTTCAAAGAGATCATGTTAAAAAAAATCTGTGTTCAGTTTCAAATAAGAAAAAAATACAACAAAAAAATTCATGGAGAACATTATAAATCGAACTGAAAAAGAGGGCAGACTGTAATTAAAATAATGAGGTGGGCGAAAAAGTAAGACAAATAAGCGTGCCGAGCGTTTAATAACAAGAAAAGTGGCAAAAACCCCAAAAATTTCCTCTAGAGCAATTGCGGCAGAGCTAATGGTAGAGCTTGATGTGGTTGTTTGCCACGAAAAAGCATGTCACACCTTAAATACTCATCAAGAGCAGCAAGAAAGAAACCGCTACTGCCAGCAGCAAATATTGAGAAGCGATTTTGCTTCGCTACTCTGAACGTTTTACACCCGAATGACTATTGGGACAACGTTATTTTTTGTGATTAAACGAAGATAATGTTGTATTACAACCGTCTAGGGTGTGTCGACAGCCTTTAACATCTCTAAAACAATAAAATATCAGCCCAACTGAAAAATTTTTAAAAATGTGTATCTGGGGCTGTATATCAAGTCAAGGAGTGGACAATCAACGATAGACGCGCATCAATATTTGAACATTTTACAGACTAATTTACTTAGTAGTGCACAGAAATTTGGATTCATTAGAGACAATAAACCACATTTTAAATTTTATCAAGATGATGATCCAAAGCATAAGTCCCGCATGTTTCGAACTAGGCTGCTATATAACTGTGGACATGTCATCAATACACCCTCTCAAGGTCCCAAACTCAATCCTAATAAGAATCTATGGAAGTGCTTAAAAAAAGTCGCTAAACGTCAGCCAAAAAATATGACATAGCTTAGAATAGCAATACTAGCAGGCTAGCATAAAATGCCAACGAAAATGACCTAAAGAAGTTAATAGATTACATGAAAAATCATCTACAGTATGTGGTAGATGCAAGTGTTTCCATAACAAATATTAAATATTCTCAAAACAAAGTTTTCAATAATTTCACCAAAAAAAAGTTCCAAAGAAAATTTTTGTGGAAAGTGTTTCTCGACAATGTGAAATGAAGTATGAATTGATTTTTTATTTAAAACTAATTACAGGTTTTTTCAGCATGGTATCTTTAAATACCTATAAACTTATAATATCTATATATAAAATATATTTTTTTAACAAAAAGTATTAGTTAATTGCTAATAATTTAACTGAACCGTGTTTATTGTCAATGTGTAAACTCATTCCTGACACACTGTATATTAGACATGGGTCCAACTCTTGCATTCGCTCGTTTCAGACAAGAACCTTCGAACAAACCCATTTAAAGTAACTCAAAGTTAAGAATAATCAGCTTAGATACGTTCACAAAATATTTTTCGTAAACATTCTTTAAATAATTCTTTTTTTGTTTTCATTTTATGAATAATTATTTAAAACTTCTGTTATCATTAAAAATTATTCAACATGATTTCCGAAATTAAGCACTGTGTTTATTATTTCAATCCCTTCCTCCTGCTGTTTTCTTGTTTTTGCTTTTCTCATTAACCTTTTCTGTATGATTTTATGTCGACCCCTTAACGAGTTTTATGAAAACTAAATTTCTCAAAACTTTTGTTACAATTATAAATAAATAATTTTCCGAAATTTTATTAAATCAATAGCTTTTCTGTCCCTTTTGAATATAAACAATTGAATTAAGTTATAAACAAAAGTTTTTGGGTAGTCTGCTTGATGATTCATTTAAGCAAAACTGGAATTTACACAATCTGTTTGAAGATTTTTTGTGATGGTGGTGATGGTGTAGATAGTCATCGATTTAAACTACAAATACAATTTTTTTGAAATATGTGCCTGTCTGTTTAAACATGCAAAACACAAAATATACAAGATGGAAAGAAGGATTTGAATAAAATATGATTTGTATGTGCTTCAGCACCTTGGCTGCTCAAAATTATAGGTACATTTGTAAATTCAGTAATTGCGCAATAATTAAAAATTAGCATTTGAAAGGTATTTTTTTGAATAAAATTTCTTTATGAAAGAGCTGACAGTTTTGCTACATACTTCAGTGTTGCAAACATTCCAATTACTGTTGCTATATTTTGCAGACTGCTTCAACAAATTTACCATTTTGTAGACCTTTAAGTTGTTGGCAGTGTTTATATTTTATAAAAAAACAAAAAGTTTAGATTCAGACAAACAATTGTTTGAAATTCACTATAAATGTAGGGTAATTTTTTTCGGCTTAAGGTCATGTAAAATTAATTAAAACACACGTATGCTTTGTATTATTTATTTATTAGTACATATTCTACAGAGTAAATTTGCAGAATGGCGCCGGTAACTAGACCATATGTCCATGATGATATTAACAGTATTTTGAAAATGTTTTTGTGACTGACACTACCTATGCCTTCACATAGGAAGTAGCAACGTGGTTGTCAACGAAATTCCATAAAAGAACCGCAAGACTATACTGTTATCCGTGGCAAATCAGTCAACCACTGCGAGCGAGACGAAAAACTATCGAAGGCCAAACAACACACGGAAGCCTGACCGTACTTAAGAAATAATTACGATGACGCGAGAGCTTTTCTTCAACCCAGAGCAGCTTAACGACTAATGCATTGTATTAATTTTAATAAATTTATTTACTTTTCCTTTCCGATATTTCGGTCAACTTTGCTGACCATCATCAGGGATATTTTATAAATTATTTTATTGTCATATCACAATTTATTTTTAACAATCTACTATTTATTCTTCTGTTTAATAGGTATATATAATAAATATATAATAATAAGTTTTGGTGGGCACAAACAGGCTCCATCGGAGAATGTAGATTTCTTTTTTCTTTTCTTATGATTAGAAAAGGAAAAAAAATCGTTGATCCGCCACAAAAATTCGGGCTGCCAAATTTGTTGAGAAAATAAATTATTCGAAACCAATTAATTCGTTTAAGACCAAACCCGGTAGAAATAGGTTAGTCCGACATAATGCAAAGCTGGAATAAATATATGCAATCTCTAGGACATTAAAATGATAAATCGAACGTCTTTTCCCCGTAAATTTAGGTTACCTTTGGGATAGGTTTCAGTCTTCAATTGAGTATGCTTCACAACGTTGTATAAACTATTCACGTTATATGCAAATAGAGAATTCCTTATTTACTTTGCCTCATAGTAGTGCTTCCGCTTAAAGATTTTTTTCCAAAGTATCTAACTGATTAGACATAAACTTAGAAACAAACTTAAAATAGAATTAATTAACAAAAATAAGAAGAAGTATTTCTAAAAAGTGATAAACATTTTCAAAAGTTTTTTGTAAAAGTAACTTCTATTTTATATAATATAACTAATATTGGAATGTTCGTGTGTATTGTTATTTAGTTTTAACGTTGATCTATAATTCAAATATATAAAATTACTTTTATTTTAGTCTGATGTATCTAATTAATTGTTAAAAATTGATTTTGTTTTTTCAATTCAAAAAAAAACTATTTTCTTGTTCGCAAAAAACTTGTCCCTGTTTTATCTTAAAATACTCTTTTTTAACTTGTTTTTCTTAAATACCCTTTTTATGATACTTTTTCTAAATTTTCAACGGCATCCTGCGCAAGATTAAGAACAAGTATAATTGTGCGGTGTAATGTTATTTGAGCAAGACAGCGAATGTATAAAAATATTATTCAATGTTAATATTTTGATATGGTAAAAGAAAAAGCAATAGTCTTCTTATTACTACCATCAAAAGGAGCTACCAATCGCTTATACTATGACAAAACCAAACCACTGGGAATCTCATTAAGAATATTCCTTGCACGAGAGAAACTGTTACACCAACTAACTCTTCTGTGAGATTCTTTCATAGCACAGAAAAAGACGCTTATATTAACAGTAGAGGAAATCGTTTGACATTTGTGTAGTTAAACAAAGTGTAACTTTGTTGTTTTCGTTCTCTTCAAATAAACAATTTAAAACATTTCAAGATTAAAAGATGAATAAGTCAGAAAATGTGTAAAAAGTAATAATCAAGAAAAAAAGTAGACATTTTTCTTATTGTTACTCGTCAGATCACCATCAGAAGATTCTTTTAGGAGCCGTATATTAAACACAATCGTCTAACAAACATCCTATGTTAGCTGGGTAAAAGTATTTCTAAACACTAAGGCAGAGCAGAATTCATACATATATAGGCAAAACACTTAAGTGGCCGATAAAACGACACATTTTCTTCATATTGACGACAATAAGTCATGAGTGCCAAATAAAATAAAAACAGTATGTCTTGACTCAAAAAAAAAAAAAAATTACGTCACACGACCAAACTATTCTGTTTTGGTGACTTATTTTATGCAATTAATTTACCAGCATTGCAATTATATTGCAAAGTAAGTGCAAAGAATTTCGATTAGCTTTTAATATTTTTCTATCGTTCAACAATGCCGTCTGTAAAAGCGTACACCCTTTTGGTTTTTGTTTTTTTAAGAAGTCAGTTTTCATACTATTGAAATAAGCGCATACGCACGTGAATTCTTATGCCACGACATATCAACTCAAAAGTCCAGTTACAAAAACTTACAAGTCAACAAAATTGTCTCCATATAAATTATCTTACATTCAGTCTCACTAACTAGTAATTTTTTCTGCGTACATGCCTTTGTATCGTTAAAGATTTTTAAAACGCAAGAAAAAATCTTAAAAAGGTGTATACTTACGATTATGTATATATGTACATATAAATATTCAAGTTTAACTTCAAGTTTTTAAACAATTTTATTTTGCCCTAAAAATTTCAAATATTGTTAAATTAAAGGATTGTATAACTATGCAACGTGCTATAAGATTCTAATGAAGATAGTGTCATTTGAAAGGATTAGGTTTCATCATTACAAATATTTAATTAAAATGACTTGTCTCGCAAAGACCTTTAAATTAAAACCAAAATATTTCTTATTCTTAAATAACTTGCAAAAGCATAGATAGCAGTCTTATTTTTATTACGAAAAAATTACAAATTGGAATTTTCATATACATAAAGAACAGTACGTAGGTTCAAAAGCCAAAATCATAACTATTAAGTTAATTTAACTCCTAATTTGTAATTTTTACTTAGCCAAGAAAAGCAGCCTGTCTACAAAATAAAAATACCCTTTTTCATGATAACTATTTAAGGATGAAAAACATTTTTTTCCATTTCATGGGTTATTGCGACGAAAAGAAAATAATTTTTATTAAAACGCAAAGAAAAACTCTAATCCCTGCAAAAGATACAATTTTGGTTTTCTTTTTCAAATGCGGAAAATTGGGTACAAAGTTATTCAATCTTGAAATATCACAAAAAATGAGATAAAAGTTACTATCAGGCCTATTGTTACGTACGTAAATTAAAACTTGATTGTTTAAGCTAAAGAAACAAATGCTTAAATGTTTTCTTATTCCCCAAATCTAAATCGATGTGCGTTTAGGTGTTGTCATACTTTTATGCAATTTTTTTATGTATTTATTTACTAAAGTTACCAGCCGAGCCACTAGGGCCTTCTATAGCTGCTAGTCTACAAGATTAAATTCATATATAGGCAACAACTTATAAAATACTAAACATCATACATAGCAAATTAAAAATAGTAAAAATAAAAAATAAAAATTCAATTATACAATGTTTCTATTCTGCGCTTACATTAACCTATTTGATCTAGCATTGAATCAGTTCAACTGCAAGGAGATATATTCATCAAGCTTGATCTTGAATTAATTACGATTAAAGTTAAATACTCTTAATGAGTGTGATAAAGAATTCCAACACTTGGCAACTCGTACATGAAAGGATCTGTCATATATAACACGATTTCTAACAGGGAATAAAAGCTGTGTGTGGGTTTCTATCAGTCTGCAAAAATACAAAATGTTTTCGAACATACTCAGGGCAATCTAAGACCATAAATTTATAAAAGAATAGAAGTGATCTAATGTTTACGAAGGTTTTAAAGCTACAGCCCAAAAAATCATTTACATATATATTAAAACATGATCATGAATTTTTAAATTGTAAACAAAACGAATTATTCTGTTAAAAAGTAAGATACACCTATTTAAGTCTTCAGCACTGCAACCCGAGCAATAAGCAGTGAGCTACGATGTTTCTGATATGAAAGTGTAAATATAAATTCAATGTATATAGTTTCCTTAGGGTGAAATTAATTTTAGAAATTAATCCACTAATATGGTGCTCAAATCTGATATTATAGTCTAATAACACAGCAAGACATTTCATACGATTTACAAAGGCAATAGTCTGGCCATCGCTGGTTATAGATAGATCAATCATAGTGCTTGGCGGTTTAGAAATTAATGCCGTAGTCTTTGAAGTGTTAATACGAAAATTACACTTTCTCATCCAACGTTACATATTATACAATAAATTATTCAAATACATCCAGGAGCTGACGATGACCCTTAAATAGTAATTGTATATCGTCAGCAAAGACAAATGACTCACATTTATCAGCAAGCTTAGCAGGATAATGAATTGCTGATCGTGCAACAACAAATTTAATATAATATTAACTGATTTCATAATGATAAACAAAACTGAATGGTCCAACAACCTATGACTTGTTATTTTGAATCTATTTCTGTCCTTTTTTTTGTCACACAGTTATTCATCAACAAATCTTCTTATCTTCTGTACGTTGTAACATGTTTTTAAATTTATACGACCCCAAAAATTAAAAATTTTATTTTGTTTAGACTTAGAAAAATATAAATGAAAAGTTGGATATCGAATTCCCTTATAATGATTTTATTAAGGAAATCGAAAACTAATTCATTTTATTAAATTTGTTCACAGTTAAATGATATTTAATACCAGGAACTATAATAACTTTACTGTTCAAATCAAGATTCCCACATTTGAAAGGTGCTATTCAAGACGAATTACAGGTGATTTTAATTTTTGGAAATTTGCTAGTTTGTGTTTTCTGGTGCTTCTAATAATTTTTTGTTGCTGAAAATAAACTATAAATTATTACCACCTGTAAAATCTTAACACCATCTGTAAAATCTTAAGCCAGTGAAATAGACAACAGCTAAGAAAAATAAAATTGAAGGCTAACTAATTTTAATCTGTGGATCACTGGATATCAAATAATTGAAGCGAAAAAAGTTTAAGATCGATCACTGGAACAAAAATTTTAAAAATACATTTAGAAAGCATATTTCTTACATTTCTTTCAAAGTTTTTATTTTGGTAATTCACAAAAAATTTTAAAGTAAAGGGGTTTTCAACAAGAACTTTGTTTTTCAATTATGGCAACACCAACAACATGATAGTTTTGAGATTTAGTTTTTTGACGTATTCATAGTAGATGCACTGGCAATTGTTACAATGGCTTTAATTTTGCTCGAAAATAGCATTAAAATAATTACGTATATTCTACTATGAAAATGGGTGGTTCTGTTAAAGTTACCATTTTGTAAAATTCGTGATTTTTTCGGACAACATAATCGTCCTTCTGAGACCGCTATTAAGAATTTCGTCATTTAAATGTGAGTCGACAGGCTCGATACAAAACGTGGCAACACCAACGCATGTTCGACCGGGTCATTTAACTGAAAACATCGCAGCCGTGAGCCACAATGTTGAAGAAGTTCCAAATTTGTCAATTCCTCGACGTTCTCAACAACTGGGGTTATTCAAATCCACCACGTAGCGAATTTTGCTTAATGATTTGGCTTTGAAGCCTTACAAGATTCAACTGGTGCATCAATCGAAGCCGACCGACCATTCTGATCGCCATAGATTCGCTCAATTCATTCAGGAACAACCCGCTGATTTTTGTGGAAAAAAATAATTTTTTCAGACGAAGCCCATTTGCACTTGGTCAGCCTGCAACTGTATGATGCGCTATGTGGTCTGGAGGCATGATTGGGACGTTTTTTCTGGAAGATGATGCTGGAAATGCGGTAACTGTCAATAGATCACGCTCCATTTTGGGCTATTATTGATGACGTGGATATAAATCACATGTGGTTTCAACAGGCCTGTGCCATATGTCACACAGCCAATGAAACGATCAACTTGTCAATCAGCAGTTAAGTGGTCAGCAAGATCGTATGATGAAACACCACTGGGTTATTTAGTGGGGCTATGTTAAGGATGGCGTCTATACGGAGCCAATCGAATCGATTGCAGCCTTAAAGCACAAAGTCCGTGATGTGATTAACGAAATATAACCGTTATTTTGCCAAAAAGTGATTAAAAGCTTTGATGAAAGAATCGACATCTGTCAGCGTGTTCTTGGTGGACATTTGCCAGATATAATTTTTCATTCATAATTGCCGAAATTTTCTCTTTGTAATACAATAAAAAATTCAAATCATCTTCATCTAATTTTTTGCCTTATTTTGTTTTAGAAAACAAATTTCTTATTGAAAAACCCTGCATTAAATACAATACATACACATTTTATTATTTCATAGCTCTTGGCTCAAATAATATTTTTTTATAAATTAATTTTATACATAAATTTCTTATGGAAAATATTTTTGTGCTCCGAAATAAGAAGGACCCTAAATTTTAGATGAAAAGACATGACATTATAAATTCAAATGAATTAAAGAGTTCACTTAAGGCCAGAAAACACAATTCTTGAAAGATTTTTCGAGGGATTCTAATAAGAATATGGAAGGGTATATTTTTAAAAGGAAATTTTTCTTTTATTTTTTATTCAGGAGAGCTTAAAGAATTATCTTAATAAATTTCTGCAGAGTCTTTTCTTCTAGTTGGTTCCACTTTTGCTAAAGAGAACTACACTTTAGATTGCAAAACATTTTCTTTATAAGCATTTTTAAAAATATATATAAATGTTGCTAACGGTATGCTGATTATCAAACCATATGTGTATGCGATCTACAACATCAATATAAATTGATTAAAAATTAAATTTTGTATATTTTATTGTTGTCGATATAATCACATACCCAGATAACCTTATACCCTTTAAAGAGGACAAAAAATGAGGAAATGGAAAACCAATTACGCAGTTTGCCGATTTTTTGTCCCTGGAGTAATGGTTTTGTAGTAGCTTTTCCCCAAAAAAAAATACTTTTACACTGTGATATTAATCTGGTAATAAATTTTAATAGCACATGCAGGTCTTATTGAACCAACCAAACCTTTTATATCCAGGTTCTCCATCAATTTTTCACTAAAGTTTATATAACTGCTATTTGAAGATAGAAAAAAATACTTTGTTTAACCATTTTGAAATTTAATCGTTATTTCCTTTTTAAGCTAATTATGCCTGAAGTTTTTTAATAAATAAAAATGTTAACAAAAAAATTTTTTTTACTGTTTTTAATAACGTTTCGTACACTAATTTATAATATTAGTTAATCATTATTTTAATTTTTGCTATTGCCATTAATGTAAACATGTTACATAATTTAACCATGAATCAAAGTTCATGCTCGGTTAAGAAAGTGCATCGTCCACTTCTTCCGTCTTATGATCAGTTTGTGCGACCTTCTGCGGCGGCTATTCGGATCTTTGTGACTAAATTTCACACTCCATTTACATTATTGGAGATTAATACACCAACAACTAACGCATCCGTAGAGTGAGGACAGAGAAAAATATCGCATCTGCATCCGCCAGTGTTGTTGATGACCTTGAATTATCGATTCGGCTCCGTTCGCAGCAATTGGGCCTCTGTTACTCCAATTTTTTTGCAAAAAAATGAAGAGCGTGTGGTTTCAGATTGACGGTGCTACATGCCATACAGCACGTGAAACAGTGGGCAAATTGAGAGGCGAGTTTGATGAACAATTTATTTCAATTAGCCGCCCGGATCATGCGATTCAAGGCCTTTAGACAATATTTTGTGGGCCATGTTAAGGCCCATGTCTATAGAGATATGCCCGCAACGGTTGACGTACTGAAAGCTAATATGGAAGAATTCATTCGTGAGACACCGGCCGATATGTTGGAGAGAGTACGCCAAAATTTAACCCAGCGTATGAACCATTTAAGGCGTAGAAGCGGTCAACATTTTGCATCATCTTTTAACATTGAATTATCTAGATCGTTCAATGGAATCAGATAAAAATTTCACAGATTTCTCTAAGTTTTATGAGTTTTTTTTAAACCGAAAGCTCTTAAAAAATCACCCTTAGGTACATCAAAGAATTCCAAAATCTTTTGTTCGTTGAGGATTTTTAGTTAATAAAATTCTTTGAAAAAAGATATTAAAAAAATTCATTATTATACAATATTATTTGAACAAAAATGTTAAAAAATTAGAGAATTCGTAAAATAATGCACATATTTATCACTGTGCAAAATTCTCTTTCTTATGATATATTGAATCAAATTGCCAAAAACGTAAAATTTATAAAACTAATCAAACAAGAGATTAAGTAGTGATTTATGAAACAAAGAACAATGATTTTAAGATATCCTAAGGTTGAGATTAACTTTAGGAGGTTTTTAATGCAAGACGTCTTTATTTGAAATTTATTAAGCTTCGTTGTATAGAATAGTGATGTTTACAAGAAAAGCTTAATGTAAATTAAATTTAAATATAATTTTCTGATGTGCTAAAATAATATCAATTAACTCAAAGCATTATTTCATATTTTTGTATAAAAAATATTCATATAATCTTCTATTATTTAATATTTAATTGTATATGTGTATATTTTGCTACTTATGATTTACATAAAATATCTAGGAAACATTTTTTACAAACGTCACTTTTTCAGAATTATTGTTAACTTGAAGTATTTTTTATTGAAATATATTCAGATATTTATGATTTTGTTTGATTCAGGCTCAAAAGAACATTAAAACTTTCAATTTGCAAACACAAATTTTAAGCCGATCACTTATGTTGGAAACTACTTATGCTTCAGCAATTATGATTTCAGACTTTTATTTATAACATTATATACATTTCTTTCTAGTTTTTTATAAAAACCTAAAGTATACACTAAGTTTGAACAAATAACAAAATTTTAAAAATACATGAATTTATGCTGCAATATTTTTTTAAATTTGTTTGATTTCGATTTAGAAAAAATCACTTATATTTTCCAATGATGAAATAGAACACAACTATAATTTAATTTTCCATACAAATTGATATTTTAAAAATGACTTTTTTTAAGAACGTATTTTTTATTTTATTTTGAAACTCGCACTATCACCAAAAAGATATCATAAAATTTAATTATTTTTTTAAAAAAATCTTATACTTTGAGAAACAAAATTAAAAATACAAGGCGTCCACCGGGAAGGTATACTACCTTTTTTGCTTATAATTTTTTATTAAATGAAAGAGAAGGGATCTTATATTGATAAACGTTTTATTTATTGTCGTCAATTATGTATGGAATACAATGTCAGATAAATGTCCGCCTCTCTTAGCCTCACAAATGCGAGCCCTTTTGAACACATTTTTCATTACATTCTCACACATTGTTCGCGGTATTTCATTAATTTCATCACGAATATTTTGATTGAGTTGCGTTTCTGGTTTGTTTGCATAAACCTTGATTTCAGATATCTCCACAAAATGAAGTCTGGAGTAGTCAAATCAGGCGACCGTGGAGGCCAATCAACATCACCATTTCTTGAAATAACTTCTTGTGGAAAGAGGTCTCGCAGTAATTCCATTTTAATCCTAGCTGTATGCGATGTGGCACCGTCTTGCTGATACCACATGTTAATCAAGCTCAAAGCATGCAGTTGTGGCATTAAAAAGTTTTCAATCATATCACGATATCGCTGCCCATTCACAGTTACCGTTACGCCGCTTTCATTTTCAAAGAAGTAAGGTCCAATGATTCCTGCTGACTAAATTGCACACCAGAACGTCACTTTTAATGGATGCAAAGGTGACTGATGAATAATTTGAGGGTTTTTCATTGCTCAGAACCGAATATTCTATTTATTCACATATCCATTCAAATGAAAATGTTCCTCGTCACTCATTATGATTTTTTTTATGAAAATTGGGGTTTCCATGGGCGAGCTGTAACATCCTGTTGGTAATGTACGGCGGCGTAAATGGTCTTGTGGAAGAAGCTCTTGTGCCAACTGAAACTTAAATAGAAAAAATGCAAATTCTTGTACAAAATTGTGGCTAAAGTTGTTTTTTGAAGACCAGGCTCCTGAGCACGACGTCGAATTGAGGTTGATGGATTGTTTTGAACACTTCCTTAAGCAGCAGTAATGTTTGCAGCCGATCTTGCAATGCGTGGTGGTCCATACTTGGGCCTATCACCTACATACCCTCTTTCTTCGAAATCATTCACTACACGATAAATAGTGCGTTTTCTTGGCACGTTGTTTCTCCCAAAAATTTTACGTAACTTTCTCATCGTCGCAGTAATCGATGATTGATTTTGATAAAATGTTTTAATGATTAAAACACGTTGGTTTATCGAGTATTTATCCACAACAAATTTGCAACGCGTCCACTTCACGACTGTCAAATATGAACTGTCAAGACTAATGTTTTCCAAAATGGCGGCAAAACATAGTAGTATTTCTTCCCGGCGCACGCCCTGTATACGGAAAAATCAATTATTCTGTAAAATTAATGAGAAATTTGTCATTACTTTCATTGTTTTGCCATGGGCATTCTTACTTCCGCAAGTGATTTTCATTCTGGGTTGGAGTCGTTTTCTGTTTCAATATTAAAGTGTGTTATGGAATTGGTGCTGGAGTTGGTGCCCATGGGCGAATGGCCTACGGTATTTCGGGCAGAAATACAGGTAATCACCGAATGTGTTGACATTAATATGAATAGAGGCATTAGGGCCGCGCATATAGTTATCTTTTCCGATAATCAGGCAGCTCTCAAGTCCGTCCTTTCATGGGAATTCCGATGCAGGATGGTCTTAGAGTACTTTGACTTATTACTAAAGCTATTTATACGGAACAAGGTTTCCACAGCGGTCACCCGGGAAACGAAAAAGCTGCTTCTTTCATGGACCCAGAGCCGTTTTGTGGCGTAAGTCGGGCGACTGTAACATCCCTGATCAAAAGAGATAACACTTCGACCGCTGAGAAAATGTTGCTGGCTTCTTCTGGCTTAAGGCAGCCAAAGCAGTAAAAGGCGTGTTTTTCATTCTGAGTTTCTGTGGCATAAAATATATAACGTATTGTGTGAAATGCAGTTTTTTCTGAAAAGATTACAGATTTTCTGTCCTATTTTTATCAATTAAGCCTCTCATTTGCGAAATTATTTTTTAATAGTCTTTAAATTTTAATTTGTTTTCACTTTAATTTAACATAATTGCAAAATTGCTTGTGATGGAATATATCAGACAAGTATTGATGAAAAAAGTTAAATTTAAAACTAGTATGGAAATACGACTTTAACGAAAATTGCCACAATCCTTTTTTTGCCAGTTGCCAAAAACTTATATAAAAAATACTCAGTTTTTAAATTTATTTAAACTGAATTTCATAAAAAATTTTAAGTAAAAGTTTGAAATCTAGTTTGCGAACCAGATCATAACTTGACACTCTGGATTTTGGCAACCTTAAGTACAATTTTCACAATCCATATAAATTAAATTTGTAAAAATTATTGTTATAATTAATAAAAATATAAAAACAAACCTACTTTTTTTAATCAAAAGGAACACCCATTTCTCCTGCTGATTAATTAGTTGCTGATCGCTCCTGAAATAACAAATTATGTTTTTAATTGAAGAAATGGAATGCATATACTGTGGGAAAGTATTCAATTAGTGAACATATAAAATTATAAGAGGGCAAACAGTTATTAAAATAATTTTAGTTCAGGGAAAACTAAAATTCCCTTTTCTTTTTGTTGCTTAGAAACGAGCATACTTGATTCAATGTACCTTGAAATAAATACGAATAAAAAGATATTAGTAACAAAAAAAATTATGGAAGAAATTGAAATATGAAAGGAAATGTATTGTAATATTATTACAATAGAATACATATATTCACAACTAATACCATAATTTCGACTGAAAGAAACCAGTCTGAAGTAGCTCTTGTTTATATGATTTATTGTTAAAAAATATTAAAGAATGTTTAAATCGTAGGAAAAAGGTCTCCGCTTTCAACAACATTCACAAAGTATGCGTCGCAAAGAAATAACGATATTAATTTTGAATTTTTAAATATATATTTTGCTTTATTTATACTTCAATATGTAAAGTTTTCCTTTATTTTATTGTAGAAAATTCATATGGTTTTTTTTTTTGTTTTACGGAAAGAAATTTATTTCTTTCATTAACATATCATCCTGTGTTACAGTATAGTAGAGACAGAACAAACAAGTTGATGGAAAACGAGAACAAAAATAGGTATTAAAAAAACTATTCTTTCGTTTAAATTTTTTTCAGTTTTTTTTCTCACTAAAATATCTTCTCCACAAGCGAGTTCGTAGAGTGGAGTAAGACTTTTTATATAAAAAGCACTCAGTTATTTGACTGATCTCTATGCAAATGCTCTACTCAAGTCAACCGTCTGGATTGTGAAACCAGCACTTAATTTTTCGTCTAATAATATCGATGTTTGTGTAAAGAAATTAAATTTAGTAAATTTTTAAAAAAATTTCCGTTGTTATATTTCTTAAGTTTAGTATGTATGTATATTGTATTTTCTTAGCAACTCAACAGCTGCCATTAATCTTCAACATGAAATCTGAAAAGAACAAATACTTATGTAGTTCTTATCAGGCACACAAATATCAAATGCTTAAGTATTTCTAAGGTTTCCAAAGGAATTCTTTATGTGTCTTTAAATTTAAGCCTTTTGTTCATCACAACACAAAAAAAGAAAAGGAAAGTAGTGAATGTTAAAAAATATCATACAATCGTATAAGAGGATGTGTTAAACGAATAAATAAAAAGTGAAATGAAAAACACATCAACAGCAGTTCACGTTCTGATACTCCATCGGACGGACAGAGCCATCACCATCAGTGTGTTCAACATTATACTCAGACAAGACATTCACACATACACACACACTCACAGACACTTAATCACAGAGTAAAGAAAGGCAAAGTAAATATTTAAAACAGAAAAGGAAACGGAAATTCGATGCTTGTTATATTCACATAAAATATGAAAAAAGCGAAGGGTTTTAAAAGACTTTTCCAGTCAATGTAACTCACATTCTGCTGATACAAATATATTTATTTCTGACATAAGGCTTATGATTTTTATTGTTGATGCAACCAAATAGATCTTCAGGACACAACTACATACATATCTTTAGATTTACACGAAAAATTACATCCCCAAATAAAACCTGTAAGTTGAAAATAAAAATTGTTTTATGAAAAATCGAGTAAACAAAACAAATAAAGTAATAAGCAAAAATCCCCGAATTTATTGGCAATATCTTTGACGGAAGTCAAATGTGAAACCTATTGACCGATAGTGTACCTTAATACCCATCTATCCATCTGTACAGAATTTTTTAGAAAACTTGTATAATAGTTCTCCACCGGTTTTGGTTTTCGTAGTTTTTTTAGTTTAGCATTAATATTAGATATATCAAGAATTATTAGCTATTTAATTTAATCCCTTTTTAAATTTTAAAAAATTATAATTTTTCGGTTTTTTTTTATAAAAATAAATAAATTTGTTCGAAAACTTCTGAATATTATTCGTAAATAGATATCATTAAGCCTGGCCTTCATTGTCCTTTTTCGAAGTCAATTTATTTCATAGGAAAATTATTATTTATCCCAACTTGATGTAAATTCTGAGCTGATTAAACTAAAAAACGAAAATCAGTTTTATACTCTGGGAATCTTAAAATTTTCTATAACTAAATGACCCCACTAATATGTTTTAATTTAGTTCGGAGTGAATTGTTTTTAAATAAATATAAACAAGAAGCAATATAGTTTTATACGTAGAAGATGGCATGGACGAAAGTCGGGAATCTACGTAATATTCGACAAAACTTTTGAAAAGTTAAAAGTCCCACTAATATTATAAATGGGAAAAGTTTCTATGTTTGTGAGTTTGGATGTTTGATCCATTATCATGTGATAACTGCTCAATGAATTTGGATGAGTGCTAAGTCTATAAGGACACATAGGGCATATATTTATTCAAAAATAGGACAACAAATTGGGAAAGGGATAATTTTTACCTTTCCGAATTTATCTAACCATTTTTAATAAAACTTTAAACATGAATATATCTGAGTCTAGCAGGACACATATGTAGTAAATTTTTTTTAAAATTGGACAGCGAGAAGGAGTGAGTAGCTCTGGCAAAGAATTTCGCCTAAACCAAGTCACGGGTAGAAGCTAATATATTTTAAATTATTTTTCATTTTTTTTGCGAATTACTGATCTAAAAATTAGTTTTAATATATTAATTTTTCATTCTCACATTTTTTTTTGTATATTGATATTATTTTCTATTTAAATAAAATTTACTAGAATACACAAAAAAGATTTTGGAAACAGTAAAAATGTGTGCGAATAGAAAAAACATTAAAAATAAATTTAGGCTAATTTCAATTTAAAAAAGGCCTAGAAAAATAGCTTCAAAACTAAAATATAAGTGTCAAGATTAAACGACAAAAAGTAGGCTAAGAGTAGCCTACTAACAGTGTTGGAGCTGAAGGAAAATGAGGCTAAATATATATATACAGTGGAATCTCCCTTAACGGCCACTTTCCATAAGCGGACAACCTTATTAGACGGACATTGTTGCCAGGTCCCGGCAGTGCTCCATAAGAAAAGCATTGCAGTCGCTTTCCCTTGAACGGACGCTTCTCATGAGCGGACGCGGACATCCGCTTGACAAAAAAAATACTCTTATTTTTCCGACTTTTTCACGTCATAATTTAAAAAATAATCTTGCCAAGACTCTTTTAATTTGTTCGCTTTAACAACAGGGCACGGTTTATCATATTTACTACATCACCTAACATAGTTAAATATGGGTATTGTAAATATTTTCTGTGTCAAATAATGTTTTCAATCTAACGTTTTTTATACAATTTACTCTTCTGCTTCGGAGAGTTGACAATACTAATTCTTGCAAACAAACAAACATATTTGATCATCAGGTTGTAATCTCTGCTATTACTTACGCGGTTTAGAGGATTCCCTAAATAACAGAAATGTGCGTACTCATAAACTTTTATTACATATAGAGCTACATTTAATGATTTTTTTGTTATTAAACCCAATTGAATTGTTTATTTTATATTTTTAATAAAAGCATTTTTAAATAAAAACTAACAATCTTAGACAACTTTTTGTTGATTTAAATTTGTAGTTTTCTCATGACCAGACAGTCCCCTTGTACGGACACATTTTAGCGGTCCCTTCGGTATCCGCTCAAGAGAGATTCCACTGTATATATATATACATTTAATGACTTATATACTTTTATGTGCATTTATATTTAGGCATACCAGTAATTTCGTCATCGCCAGTAGAATCAGAACTATCATTTTCATAAATTACACGAGTCTACTAATTTTGTTAATTGCAGGAAATTACTAAATAAATAGCAACATTTCTGTAACCTTTTAAAAGAAAATTTTAATTATAGTACGATTTCTTTCTATAGTTTTAATTATTTCCCAGGTACCAAAAAGTTTTTCAATCTCAGCGTTACTGAAAGGGGGTTGTCCAATACGTGTCATTCTCAATAGCCCGGAATATTAACGGTTGTCCTGATTCAACCTGTAACTACATTGAAATTATACAAAATTCACTAAAAATATGGTGAAATTTCGCGGTTACCGTTCGCAAAACTAAAGCATTTGTAGACAATAGTGTTGGGAAATCTCAATTTAGTATATTTCTCGCCGATCTTTGAAATCGGGCACTCAACCAACGACACGTGAAAAGTGTCCTGACTGTGTGAGTTCTCCAAGAGGCATTCATTATGAATGCGTTACTCTCCTTTTCACAATTAAATAAACATCCCATGATTTCGGTTAAAAATACAATGTTTTACATATCAAAATGAAATCTCTTATTGCAAGTCCCTTGATAGATAGACAAATGATAGATTTACTAAATCAAGAAAAGATTTGTTTTGTTTTGTGACATTGTTAATATGTCACACCTCCATCCAGAATTCAATTGTTCACTTAACATTTGTCCATTTCTAACTTAAAAGATTTTGCCATTGGATTTTGATCAACGGAATTCTGTCTTCAGTGTACTTACGTTTGTAGATTGGAGTAATTTTTTAAAGTTTTAATGATGATTTCATGAGTTTAGTAGAAAACAAATTAAGCCTTTTTGAGCTAAATTTAAAATATAAAAGTCTAAAAAAACCACGAAGCTAAAACGTAAATTTCGAGGCTAAAAGTCAAGAAAAAGGCTATATCTAGCCTCGAAAATTCTAAGCTGGTATCACTGCCAACTAACTATTTACTTAAGGACACTTATAATGGAATAGCAGCCAATGTGTTTACACTCTTGGCAATTAGATATATGACAGGCAATTGAAGTTTGACTTACTGCACGGTCTTCACTGTATGCAAAAATATATTTAACAACACTGTATCTTCTAAACCAGTTGCCCGATTTCTAGTTGTTGTGCAAAGGACATAGAGAAGAACCGTAGCTAATTGCTGAGAACATTGATGAACTTCTCAAACTGGACACCGGATGAATTTCACTTTCTCCAAAACATTTTAACTGTAAAATTGGGAATAAAGTCTATACAAATTTGCGGATATATAGAAACTAATTTTAAGTAAACAGGAATTGAAAATGTTTGAAAAACCACGAAATTCAGATCAACTTTTGCTCTAGAAAATCTTACAATTCCCAGATACAATATGAAATATATAATACCATGTGGCTCCTCTTTAATTTTTATTTAAACAAATTCCCTAGCTTGAACACTCAAGTTAAAAATATTTGTGGGAGAAATTATTTTGTCTTTTTTTTATGAAATCATGATAGCTTTATATATTATCTGCGAAAACTTATAACAAATTTAAAATTAAATAGAAGTTATAAAAATCGATTGCAAAGTTAAAAAAAATTTAAACTTTCACATAAGAAGAAACAAGTTGAGGGTATGAGACGCTTCAATAAATATATTTTAAATAAAATTCAATTGTAAAACGCCAAAAAATTATTTTTCATTACGTTTTTAACACCGCTTCCATTTCGGTGAAAAGAGAACTCTTTCATAAATCCGAAGCATCCAACTAAGGGCTTCAGAAAAAGTCGTTCAGATTATCATTTTGTGATCCGGAAGTATGTACTGCGAATTCAGATCATGTCTAATTATTTCTATATTCTTTTGGAGTAAGTGTTGATGCCTATTCATCGGATTTGAAGTCTTGCCCAGAATAACAAGAAAAATGGGCTTTTTGGATTGCCTACGAATGTATTTTACACATTGTGAATGTTGTGGTTTAATATCTTAATTTTTAATTACTTTTTTTGTAGTCTGCCAGTTTACAAAATAGTAACTTTAATGCATGTGGTATTTATAAGTCTACAACTTAAACAACTCAGCTACATTCCCATAAACAATTTTTAAATCATATAAAATGACTTTCAGAGTAACTGAAAGAGTAAGTGTTTTGTAAGTTTGCCGGGTCTAAGTTTGAATAACTTTTCTGAATGTTGTTGATTCCTTAAAAATTACCTAAGTTTTTTACTGGGATATATTCGATAAAAGACTAAATATTTTTATGTTTCTTTTTATATAACAAATTTCGTGCACAAATGCCAAATGTTTGTCTGAATACAAAAAACTACTTTAACAAAAGTTTCTTAACTAATGTTGTTCACAAGAAAACTCTGCGATCGAAGTAACATCTTATTGATTAAATTTAAGAAATATACTAAAAATCTTAATAACAGCCAAATAATCAGATAACAAACACATTTTGAATGGTTCAATATTAAATTAAGAGATTTTAGTTTCCGATTCTTGGAATTCTTAAAAGATTACTTTTGCTATCAGTTTTTCAATGGTAAAAGTAAATGTGCCACAATGTGGTATATCAACAAAGCTTTAATACCTGATGATATAAGCAGTAGAGCATGGGAAACAACTTAATTAATATTTTTTTTAGATACTATGATTGTATAAGATTGATTGCTCATCCCTGCTGGAAATCATTTCTGTAGCGACAAACTCATTATTTTTCCTCAAATTCGACCCTTGTGTTCGTTTTTGATTTCGGCCAAATAAAAAATTAATGTCTTTATACAATAAAAGAAAAACCCCAGAAAAAGAGATATATTTACAAAAGCTGTATGTGTGTGTGTGTATCATACCTCAAAGCAACAAACGATTCTGGTTAACCAAATTACATTACAAATTACATTAATCTTCTTTTTATAATTTAATATGCCATTTCAATAAAAGCCCAGCTACATGTGACTCAAGAAAGTTGTTAAAGATGGATGGATGCTTCTCTTTGGTAGATTTTTTTTTGAAGTAATATTTGTTTATTTGTAAGAGAAGAAAAAAAATGGCAAATGGCTTTTTATTTTCTTCATCCAATCGAGAAAATAGCTCTAAAATAATTAAATTCTTAAAGGGCAGAAAAGGGCGTTGCAAGCGAAGAGCATTTTATACTCCTATAATGCCACCCGTAGACGACATGTTTTTTAAATCTGACTTGTAAAATTTCACACTGTAAAATACGTAAATGTAGTGTGCTACCTTTAAAACATTGCTTTTGTAAAACTCATATGAAAAGTCATCTGCAAAAATTATTTGGGGTTAAAGTGTTCAAATAAAAGAAACTAAATTTATTTTTATATTAGATTAAAAGTTTTTATTGTCTATCAAAATTATTTATAAAAAAGTACGGCTGTATATTTCAGCGTTGTTGCGAACAATGACAATTCGTGCTATAAAGTGTTATCAAACATTAAAATACATCAAACAGTCACAATCGAAAAGGTGTTGGTAAACGCATGTAAAGGGGGACTGTGCTTACATCACAATTTCAATTGGAGCGTGTTCTATTTTGATCTGAAAAACTTTCTGACATCAACTGTTTTTATTGTGATAATATGTATTTGATTATATTTTAATTGTAGTTATTATTGAAGCCATACTGCAAACTGCAACAATTTTGCTTTGGGGTAAAAGATACCATCCAAGTTAGCAGGCTGTCTATAAATGAGATGCTATTGTACGTATCAAGAACTTGGACCTCAATTTGTTTTTGGTGCTTTTTACGGACAGTATTTTTTTCACATTTATGTTCTTTTGATTAGAAATTTCTGTTCGGTTTGAACTGAAACTAAAACTACAGTTTTTAAAGCCTAAATTTACAAATTACAATTATTGCTAAAGGGTTTATTATCTCAAAGTAGACCAAAATTTTGAATCCTATTGATCAGTGACGTTGCTTGACGGTTTTGGCAAGCTGCTCACGACTTGATTAATTTGAAAATAACGTGTACATTCACTACACCAGGGGCATGATGGGGCACAGTGTCCTGTAATTATATAACGAGTGAAAAAAATTTTAGGATTTTTTAGAGTTATTAAATTAGGCGCGAAGTTTGAGAAAATAAATTTTTTTGTAATGCTTTTTTCTTTCATCGAAGCAAGGACTCTTGTGGATGTCAGGTATCCTTTTTATTAAAAACGCTGTAATATTGCTTAACTGTATTGAATTTCAAAATCATTTTAGCAGAAAGTTTGCATTCTAATCCCACTTATTGATGTTGAATTTTGCTAACTTTGGTAGAGAAACAGAAATTTTTTTCATTACAAAATTTTCACTTAAAGAAAAATAATGCACAAGTAAAGTGCACAATATATATATATATACATACATATATGTATATGTAATAGTTGAACATTTTATCATGTCATTTCAAAAAAGCCCTAAGTTACAAAAAATTCAAAATTTATTATTTGATTAATTACTAAAATTTTACCAATTCCTTAATAAGAAATAAGCTTAAACTAAATAATTTTTCAAAAATTGTTTGTTAATTTTTTTAATTACTCTGCAAGTTTTTCTGAGTTTTTCTGTCAATTTTTCACACATACATATATTTTATTATTTTAATTAGAAGTTTTAAGTTCCGGCAGAATACTCGTATTTTTAAAAAACAAAACAAAAAAGTATAAAAAAGCATAAGAATTTTTTAAAACAAATTGTTTTTGGTATATTTTTGAAATAAAGCACAAAAATTAATTTTAAATTGAACTTATAATTGCCAGATATATGCATTGATGAAATTGATAGCAATCTAAGAAGTTTGACTGTAAAAAAAGTGTAAGTGTATTGCAAATTGAAAGGAATTGAAAAGAAAAATTTTAACGTGTGGCCCCGTGCAACAGAGTTTTTTGTTTGTGCCGTAAACTTTGTTAATGTAACCTGAGGCTTTTGTGAATTTGTGTAAGTGTTAGCTTGTCACCATAAACAAAAGGATCATCAGGTTGAAATGCAAGTGCACATGTAATTAGCATAATTAGCTGCAAGTGTTTAGTATTTTTAGTATGCAGACGCTAAGTGAGTTGTAACTATTTAGGATTCATATTTCTTTTGCATTTCCATTTTCTGCTTACATTTATTACATTAATAGAAGGAAGTTTGAATAGCCATTTTATTGTGTGCTCCTTGAAAAATTATAAATAGTCGATGTACTTTTATTTATTGTACATAAATATAATACTAAGAGAAGTGTGTAAAAAGAAAACTTGTATATATCGTTGTCAGAATCTCAACTTTATGTAACTTGCAAAACATATAAATTATTTTTCTTTTCAATAACTTATATTTTGGTCTACAACAAAAAAAAAGTATCTTCATACATTTTTGATCTTCTAGCACAAACAAACGCAGAAATTTTTATAAGAAAATGAAAACTTTACAAGAAAATAAAAATACATGCGTTTACAGCAGTTTTGATTTAGCTGCCATTTGTTAATTTTATGTCACTATTCTTTAAAATCCCATACACAGTGGTTTTTTAAGTGCCCTTTTTGTAAATGCACACATAAGATAAAATCCCAAAACTCTTGGCATTTTAAAAATATTTTCATACAAAAAATTAACGTTATCTGCATTTTGACTTAACTGCCCAGATATATATATTTTCTGTAATTATTCTTCTGAAACCTTGTTTAAGTGCATTTTTTACACCTGCATATTTAGCATATTTTTTGGCAATTTTAAAATATTTTCATGTAAAAACTGAAAGGTAGCTGAACATTAAAAGAAAATTAATTGCCACTTTTTCACACAAACATCCAATTAAGTCATTTTAACTTTAAAAAAGCGCAAACAAGTCACACAAATCGGAAGTTGTCATTATTAAAGTTCATCTATTTTAGTTGTCCTTGTTTTTTATGTTTCTTTTTATTAAATATACATACATAAACTAAGAATAATGGATTTTTGATTTGAAATAAGATTTTAATAGTATATCAATAAAAACGTTTTTTGTTATGCTTTCGAGCATTTTAGTTTAGGTGCACTTTTAGGAAACCACAATTGTTTGACCGCACATTAAGACAGGTAAATATATTTGAGATAAGGACATTTGTTACTTATCTGCACAAAAAATCGTGCAAAGTTGGTTGTCCAGCTAAGTCAAAATTCCTGTATTCCGTTCTTTCGTTTAGTATGTTATGTATCATAAGGCTTTAAAACTTAATATTCTTATATAGTATTCCTTATTTTAAAAGTATTTAAAAAATATTTAACATACAAGTTGAGTTTTCATATAGTTTATTTACAACAATACAATTCCAACTATTATTTGGTTTTGTCAAGAACCAAGAATCAAGACCAAGAATTAAACCACTGACAACTTGTTTATCAGTACACCTGGCTTAATTAATTTTAGCTCTATTATGCACACTGCTTGTATATACTGCATGAATCTATTCGACTTGTTTTTAGCCTTCTCATAACTTTGCTTCACTTCATAAAATAATTAAACTTATAATATCAAGATACTTTATATTGGTAACTTTATAAAATGAGGTCGAGTTTTAACACAAAAGGTTAAAAATTTTATCTCAGAATTTATAACGGCTCAAAATTTGTAAGAAGCACTTCACATTTATTTTTTTAAGCGGATAAACTATATCGCTACACATTAAGTCAATAATACAGATACTTGAATAAATAAAACAATATCTACCAAAAACAGAAAGTAATTTAAATAAAATTTTTTATAAAAATTTATTTCCAAAAAGTTTTCATTTGTTAAGCTAATAGGTGCAGTAGACAAAATTAAGATAATTCATTAAAAAAACACAATTAGGATGCTGTTAGCTGAAGTAGTTAAATCTTTGGCTGAAAACCAATTGATGATTGAGAACATGCCTTAGAGCCCAGTTTGTGGCAAGTCATAACATTCTGCATTTTTCAGATGTGTATTAGTTACTCATTTCATATGTTTTTGTCACTTAACAGTATCGGCAGCAACTAATACTGGTCTATGCTAATCTACATCACAGCGACCTCCTACGTCGCCTATGATAGCAAAATCGTCGGCGCAGTTAAATAAGGAAAAAAAGTGGCATGAAAAATTAATGTGCTTACTTGACGCCAAAGGCGCTGCAACACTGCTACATAAAAATTAACTACAGAGCAGTCAAAGAGTTAGTTAAATAATCTTTCTCGCTTTCCCAAAGTAGGTCAGACATGAAATGGTTGTTAGGCATTAATTGCTACTTTTTTAATAGCTACTTTTCTATAAAAAAATCTATAAAACATTGCTTCGCCATTTCACAAGTTTGGCTAAATATTCCTGGCAACAAATTTGTCTACCAAAAATGACAGCAAATAGATTCTCACTTACAAACCTTTTATTTTTTCGTTTTCAATATCATCATGAACGGTTTCAAATAATTTAAATCTACACAGCATTTGTTTTTTATACAAAATGATTATAATTAGGTTAGAGTTCGTAACATTTTTAGAAAGAAAGAGTTGGAAAAACGAAAAAATTAACATTAAATAATTTTAGTTTACATGATACAACATAAGGAATGAAGTTTTTCGGCAGCCGCTACAATCCCATCATCGTTTGAATGTGATTTCAAAAGTCTTAATCTGTTAAAATTGTGACCCGAAAGAGACTACGAGAATTTTTTGCGTTGTAGTATGTAATTTTAATTGTTTTAAATTGTTTTTCTGTTGAGCGAAATAAATTTCATGTTCGAAATTTTTAATTTTAATCTTCGGCTTTATAAGTCTATATGTGCTCAAGATTTGTAATATAAACAAAGCGAAGAATCAGGTATTGAATTTCGATAAAATTCAATTAAATAAAACTTGCAACGTCGCTGAGCTTAATCGGTAAGCATGCATCGAAATGATTTTGAGTAAATAATTATTTTTAAATCGGCAAAATGCAGGCACATAATTTAGTCCAAAACAGATATTTTTTCTCGTACCAATCGGACCTGTAAGTTATTGGGTGTTTTCAGAACGTGCATTTCAAGCATTACCTGAAATGAAGGCTGACACAAATACAGTTATTGTTAATCTATTTTATATTATTTACATTATGGCTATAACCAAATGGTGGGCAATGTTGTTTAACTAACGGTAAACATTATCTTGCGTTATTTTGCAAAAGAAAGTTTCACATACTAAATTTATTTTCTGAATCAGCAATCTATTTCATTTCTTAGCCAACATTTTGAAATTTTTTTGAACCACTAACAAATACACTTTTCCTAAAAGACATTTTGATTCACTATCACGAAGCCAAAGTATTAAAAATAATATGTGTATTTAGTTGAAATAATTTCTACTTTCATTGCATACAAATACAAATTATTAAACTTTAGAACGTTTTCGTTTGCAGCTTTTAATATCATACTCGACTACACTATGCCAATTTGGATGTTTGCAACAAATTAAAAAAAAATTTATAGCCCTAATGTGCATCCTTTATAAGTCAAGCAACAAATCCTGCAAAAATGACAAATTTATCCATTATTATTTATTGTTATGAAGGCTATGACAGGCATTTTATTGGCATCTACCAACATTTATGTTAAACCCTTATTTTTCAACAAGTGATAAAAACGTTTTTTCACCAAACTTTCTATGACTCTTTATGAGATAATGTTTAAGAAATCTTGGAAATAGTATATTAAAATTTGTATATCATATTTCAAAAATTTTTCCTTTTCATTTTTCATATCAATTTAAATTATTCAAACCTTTTATAACAACCTTTACAATTCCAATCATCTAGTTGGTTATTAGATGTCAGCATGAAATGATATGATGATATGAAATTCATGGCACGCATTAGACGCTTAAAAAATATTACGCAAACTTAAATCGCAGCTATCAATACGCTTCAGAGTGATCAAAAATATTTTAAATTTTGGTGCGTAAAACATGAATAATTTGGGCAGAAACAGGAATGAGCAAAGGATTTCGTTTTGATAAAATTTCTGAACATTCTGTAAACAAACCAGAAAAAACAACAAAATCCTAAGTATCGAAATTATAACACGAGTACAATAAATGAAGTTGTGTTGTTATATTTTGCACATCAAAAAGAGTTGTTTTTGGTTTACTTTGATATCATTTGTTATAGTTGTTGGTGCTGTTTGCTATCTACAAGCGCTATGCTTGACAACCTTTGGGTTATTTACACTCAATTTGCTCTCTGACAGACAGTTATATGTGAATTTTGAAAATATTTTTAAATTTTTTCTTAATTTTGTGTGTGCAAAGACTATAAATATGATTTATGATTCACAGTGAATGTCCAGTAGTACGAATTATATGTATAATGACTGGCATGTGCGTAATAATGAAAAATTCGTATAATTGGACAATGGCTTTTTTCTTTTACAGATGATATTCTTCATCGTATTATTTCATTTAAAAAAATCTTATTCCATGGCATTTTTTACACATTTTGAGCGAACCATCAACCTCAATCACCCATTAAGAAAATAAAAATTCAATATTATCGAATAACTAAGTGCTAATCCGGTCGTACTGTAGAATAGTTATTGTAAATAATTTGCCTCTCATGCTATTCGATATTCGTAATAAAGAGCGTTTGTACTACTGAACGTACGCTGTAATTTGGTTTTATATTTGCATATTTATTTATTTTTTCAATTTATGTTTGTTACCCATAAAGTTTATTTCGATTTTATTTCAATTTAAGGGTTGGACAATAAATTTTTATTATATTTGGATTTTTTGTGCCTTTTCTTATTGAATTGACTTGTAAAAAAAATACATTAAAATTTAACCTAAATATTGAATTTACATTTGAGAACGACTTTACCAAGCAAAGCGACCAATCATTTCTCGTTTTATATTGCTTTTCAAGGCTTTTCTTAACTGATATTAAGTGTGAGTGGCCTTAAGTAAGCCCACAAAAAGTGTCGAAAAGAAATTTAATTTAGCAACCACTTGCGCCATTATAAGTAACAACTTGTCTAGCAGTACTTATAAAAAATTTCCGGCACAGAGTTCAAGCCTACTGAATTTTACGCTTATTTTAAATTTTAAATATTTAAAATACAAAATTTCTTGAAGCCCACAATAATATATGTACATACGAGTATCCATAAAACTTTTTTGTCTAATGAAAAGTGTACAAAATGTTTCACCATGTTACAAACCTTTTCTAGCCACAACAAGAATTTGATTGACTCAGCTAAACAATTCCAGATTTAGTTTGTAAAATTTTTTTTATCAAATATAATGTCGCAACTCTTAAGTGTTCTAGGGGATGTGACAATCTAACAACCACTACAGTAATTTGTTAGGAAATAGTTAGGATATTGTGCTGAAAGCCACAAAATAACAACGTTGAGTAGTTAAAGAAGAACAAAATAATACTGGCAAATTATTCTTCAAAGTAAACTTTATGAATGAAATGTTTATATTATATGAGAAATAAAATTAAAGTGTTGAAAGGAAAATCAATTTCAATCAAAATGTGGTTTCTTGACACAGGATGAAAAAAATTTTAAAAATATCCCATGCGGAGCTTGGAAACATAAATAAAAAATAAAGCGTAACAAATAATAAAATAAAAAATAAATTTATCGCTTAGAAAAATATTTGAGCGTTCTGCACAGAATTTTAATTTACATTCAAAAGTTTAATTTTATTAAAGAGACTTTTTTAACCTTTCTTGTATAAAACGCAGAGGACACAGCCGTCTTTAAGCTGTGAATGTTTGTTACAAAAACTCACTTTGCTATATACTTTCAAATAGATTTTAACTCTCAAGATGGCAAAATGTTTCTTTTTGCTTTTGTTTTATTTACGTTATGCTTAATATGCGAGTAGCTCATTGAATGTTGAACAAGATTCGGTTTCAATTCTTGAGTCTATTTAACTTGATCAGATTTTCATACACTAAGAACATGGAAATATAGCAATTATCGCCCAATTAATTGCTGTTGGCCAAGCAAAGCTTCCTTAGTTCTGTTCTCGATAGGTCAAACAAAGCTAAATAGCGCAAGGTATTGACTTAAAAGGCTTCGTCTTCCTCTGTGGCAGTAAGTCCTCCTGAAGCTGGTGCGACTTCGACCCGTTTTTATCTGTATTGCAATTTAGATTGAATATGCAATGTGTTCCCTGGTTCGGTATGTACCTTCAATCACTGAACTTCTACGTTCAAGCTTATAAAATTCGCACTGAATCAACAACTTAATATTAAAGTAGCTGATCATTTAGGTGTCTTTTTATTCTTACTTTTTTTGTTTTTACATAAGTCAAACTATTTTGGCGGTTGATTAATATTTAATGTATAAATATATTTTCTTTAAGCACCATTTAGTTGCATTCAACTAACAATGTGCGAATGTATTGTAAACTTGACAGTAAATCTTTATTTATTTGATGTGATTTTTATTCCAAACTCTAATTACCTTTTTGATTCAAAGTAATTGACATTACACGAAAGTTCGTTAAGTTCTTAATCATAATAGAATTTAGCAACAGAAGGAAAGTTAAAACGTGTATGGTAAAAGAAAGAAACATTGGATTCTAGAAAACTTTCTTTCTACGCCAATCAAAATTTAGAATTTGATCAAGAATAATGTCTTAGCAAACTTTCAACAAGGATTTAAATTTTAAGTGGGAATAAATCATGATCTAATGAAATAGAACAATATGCTTTGAAAATTTAATTCCAAATTCATTTTTTTCTGATATGGTTTGAAAATTGCTTTTTAAAGAAAATATCTGAATGCAACTTTTACAATGATAACTTGCTTAATATTTAAAAATCTGTGAAATCCAAGGGTGCATTTTTTATCCATTTCTATTAAATGAAAGATTATAATAGTAGTATAATAAAGAATCACGATATTAAATTTTATTTTATCCCAGATAGGTTTAGTAAGAACATGTAAAGACTTTTGTCATTAAGAAATAAAATTTAACTTTTTCAGACAGAGTTACAGTAATACCTTAAAGACTTTATGAATGCGGCATACAAACAATAATAAGAAAACAACCTTATAAGCCTTCTAAAAATAATAAAAATGGTTTGGAAAATTTAATTAAAAATTTTGTTAAGAAATTTTTTAAAAACTGCATATTAAAATTTGAGCTGATGACATAATAAAAAGTAATTATTTAACAAAACAAGTAATATAATATTGTTTGCCCAAGTAGATTAGTTCTCCCGCCGACAAAGACTCAGGGTATTTCTGCAGACGAGGGGAAAAGCATTGCTGTTTTTTTGTATGCTCTTTGACTTAAATCATCAACAAAAACTGATTTGATATTTAATTTCTCAATGTTATAAGGCAGCCTTTACAACGAAAAACTTGCAGGCGGTGTCTGAAAAACCCCGAACAGTTTTGTTTGCACATCTCTTTAAAATAACATAATTTTGAATAAAAATTTTTCTATAATATACAAAAATTAAAAATAAAATTGAATTTAAAACATTTTAAATCCTTTCTTTCCCCCTCTAGTGAATAAATGAAATAAGCTTTAATTTAAATTTAATGATCCATTTACAATTTAATTAAGTCTGAAGCCAAAGAATACCGTAACTTAGCAAAAAAAAATATTCTTAATATTAAATACATAATTCAATTCGTTATTGAAATTGATATTGAAATTGTAATTTTTAAAACCGCATGCCGTTTGACCAAACTTATACAATTTTAGCAGCATCAACCACAGGACATTGTGGAAAAATATTACTAAAAATATTGTAGAAAATATTACTTTCATAAGTATAATAGTAACCCGAAAAAAAGAAGCTATACTTACATTTACAAACCTTCTAGCAACAAGCATTTATTATAGTAAAAGTTGCCTAGCAACAGTTAAATATGCATAGGAACAATCTTATGCCTCTTAATAACC
This sequence comes from Gymnocheta viridis, assembly GCA_956483585.1. Taxonomy (NCBI): domain Eukaryota; kingdom Metazoa; phylum Arthropoda; class Insecta; order Diptera; family Tachinidae; genus Gymnocheta; species Gymnocheta viridis. The sequence goes on along the minus strand of OY101440.1, from coordinate 94,528,819 downwards.
AACCTCAATATATTTTTAATAAATAAAATTATAAGTGAAATAGTAGTTTGGAAAAAAGGACGTTACAAATTAATTAAGGAGCAGCTTTTTACACGCTACGCGTCCTATCTCAAACAAGTTTAAATGTACATAATATCACTGCATGCAGAAATTTTATTATCTACAACATTTTTAAGCAACAACAAACATCGTTTTAAGAACGAAAAATTTAATCCACAAGAACCGATTTTCGTGACATTTAACTTTTAAAATATACTGTGCAGCAGACTTGAGATTATTGGTTTTTTCTTTTCTACAAAAAAGTGCAACATTTATTGCCCTTTCTTTATATTGAAGATTTTCAATATAATGATTTTTTAAATAAAAATTGCTATTTTTTGATAAAAAGTAAAAGAAATGTTAATTTTTTTAATAAAAAGAAAATGCCATATGAGGCTTTTGAGACTTAGTAAACATTCACATAACAACAATGTATACATAAGTTCAACTTCTTATCTGACATTTCCAAACGTAGAACTTTTGTTTACATAATTTGAGTGGACTAATAAGTCACTATTCCCGTCAAGACCCTGGATGTTTTTGAAAATGAAGTTAAGAATTTTGAGTTTGGCAGCTGCGAGTGCACGTTTTGCTGAATGAACCATATCAAAATGTACACCGAACCATTCATATAGCAAATTAATAAAAAAAATAGTTCTATATGAAACAAAACTCTTTTTATTTTTTCACACATAAGCACTTCTACTTAATTTAATCCCATGTCATTTTAAAACAAAATTATATAAACATGTATATCTTTTCGACCAAAGACATTAAATTTTCGTTAACATTTTTATAAGTACAATAAATGCGCTGTCAAAGAACTTTGTGTCAAAAAAATGCTTATCTATTTTATTAAATATTTCACTTTAGTTTTTTTATTGTAGTTAATTAAAAATAATTTCATTTCACCTCTCTTATTAAATCGAATTATTAAAATTTAAAACGCTTTCCCAGTACCACAAATACACATCCATACACACTCCTGCACTGGCTGTGGTATTTACAATAAATTTAGAGATATAATTAATAACCAAATAAAATGGAAACAATTGACAATTACTGTTAGTAAATGAAAGAAACGCAACTGGGTATCAACAAAAAAGAAACAACCGAGTTATAAGTGGCCTAGTAAGCAAGAAAGCATAAAAGATAAGACTTATTTATAACTGATAGATAAACAGTTTAGTACATTTGATAAACATTTTATTGCCATGTTAGTTTATAATAAAACTTACCTGGTTTATATAAAATCTGTTAAACAACTGCTTGTTTGATGTTTGATGTTGAGCATATTCCCATTACAAAACAAATGCTGCTGATTGCTGATCGTATTTAATTTTAAACTGGTTTAAGTGAACATTTCATTAATAAACATTTTTCTCTTTGTAATTACATTTTTGAAGATATCACTTGTGTAACTAAACTTTTGTTTTCTTTTGTTTACTATGCCTTAAAAAAACTGTTTTCTATTCTATATTTTTTCTATTTGCTCGTAAGTAAAGTGGGCACTCGCCTTTAAATAGTATGAATGGTTTTTTAATTCAATACGACACATAAAAAGACTATAATAATGCTTTTCTTTTTTTTTTAAACTACTCTCTATACATTATAAACATTCAAAGATCAGCTGAATTAAACCTTGAATCATTGTTCTTTAGGAAACTGTATTATATTTAATTTTCTATTTCACTTCAGTTATTTAGAAAGGTGGGCTATGTTACATTTTTTCATTTTTTTTTATTTAAAATATTTTACTTGTAGTTGTTGGTTTATTTAAAATAATATTAATTTAAGTTGACATTATTTATGTGTATTTTCTCTTTTAATTTAAACAACATGTTGTTGTCGCTAGTAGAGTGTATTGTATGTACAATAGTGTTTATATATAAATATATATTATTTTTTATTTATTTATTATTTAAATATAATTTCTTTTATTTAAAATTTTTAGATATTTTGTATTTAATTTATTTATTTTAAATTTTATATCTTATATTTTATTTAAATTACGTGTAGTTTGTTGTAAAAGTTTTTTGTCTTCTCTAAATCTATACTTTTATATAATTTTCGGTAAACAAGAATTTTATTTTTCTGAAAATAAAGGCTTCAGAATAATTCAAATATAGAGATTTTTGAACTTTAACTAAATTCTTTTACACAAATATTTTTTCAGAAGTTATAAACAGCTCCAAAAATTGTTTTAACACTTTTTTGATTTCGATTCCACATGCTAGAAGCATTTTTAACAAGTAGTAAATAAAGGACAGGAATTGTTTCTTTCATTTAAATTCTTTTTCACAAGTCCCTTTATTAACTAGGATATATGGTACCTTTTGTTGCTTATTACCTTTCTGAAAATATAAATTTATTATTATTGTAAACGTTTTTTTTTCTTCCAATCAAAAACTGAAATAGATTTAAATATTGCTTGTCAGTATTTTTTGATATATCTGAGCATTTTGATAGATTTTTTGTATTTTTTTTTTATTATATTATTTTTCTAATATTTTATAATTCAATTCCATTAAGCATTTTTCGTTTTTACTGTTACTTGCTTGCATTGTTGTTATTACACACTTTTGTTATACACCTTTTTTATACATATGTCAAAAAAGCATTACATATAATCAGAAATATTAATAAAAATTAATATAATTTTTCTTTGTTTTTGTAATTTAATTTTGTTTTAATATATTATAAGTTTTCTATCATATGAATAAAATTATTACTTCTTGTTTGTATTATTTGGTTTAATTAATATATATGTATTTATTATTTGTATTTAGCTTAATTTCAATCGAATTTAACTTAAATTAGCTTAAAAGTTCCTATAATGTTGTTATCGGTTAAGAATAGTTATTTAAAATTTAAAATATTCTCACAATACTTTACACTTCACATTTCACACTTATCAATCAAGGCCTTTTCAGTGCATTTATAATTAAGAAATTCTTTTTTTGTCTGCTTATATAAATGAAAATATTCGTTAAAAAAAGTTTTATGTCTTCAGTTTTTTTTTTGGTTTGCGAAACTATTTTTTTAGTTCTTAAGTTTTTTTCTTTTCAGGATACATAATTTTTATTATTATTTTTTTGCATTAATTTATATTCTTCTCTTTTATGTACATGTTTAATCTTACACACATCATAATGCTGCAATAATTCTACTTTACGTAATTTTTTTTTTTTTGTTTCTGTAATTTTTAATTTGTATCACTTTTTATTTCACTTAAACTTTAATAAAACATTACCTTTATTACAAACATCATAATTATTTTTTTTTTTTTTTATAAAAATAAACTTTAATTTTTCTTGCGAACATTTCTTATTTAGTCGCGCGGTTTTTTTATTAATATATTTTATTCTTCTCTATTTAATAAACATTTACTAGTAATACTTACATTTCACCTTAACTTTACGTTTGTTATAGTAGATGCAAATAAAACAAAAATGAGAAGCTTTTCAAAATGTTTGCCTCAAAACATAACTTGACTAAAGGTGAAATAAACATAGAAAAAACACAAATCTCAAAACGTTGTTTCGCATATCCGCTTTACAATTGTATTTCCTCACGCGCGCACGATAGAATTTTAACTGGAACAGTGCAATGGCTTTCACAATAGCATAACACTAGTCGTAGTCTTAGTTCATGCGGTAATAGCTTTAACAGTAACAGCATATAACAGTAGCAAGCAAACATATGTTATTAAATTAACAGTGTCTGAATAATAACATAAGCAACACCTTTAGTTTACTTTGACACGAAACTCTTGAAAGCACATACACACGAAGACTTTCTTTCCGATAAAAAAGAGATAAAAGTAAAAAAACAAACAAATCTTTAGCATACATGCTTGTATAAAGTACTAGAATTTTCTCTTACATATTGTACATATTATATGGCTGTGTGTTTGCTTTTAACATTTTCCATTAACAAAAACAAATATTACTCTTGCTTCATTTACTTCTCTCATTATTTAACTTTCTTTTGTAGTTCTCTACATAAATAAAATAAATCATCATCATCAGGACGTATAAGTTATGCAATACTATAGAACATACACATACGCCCACAATTGAATTTTTTTCCTTTAATTGCCTGCACACTGTGTCACTAGGTTTTGTTTATTTGCAAAAATTTGTTTACGCTCTTCACTAAATTGGCTCTCTTTATATGTGTTTGTTAACAGAGTGCTGCCATATATGTATACTTTTTGAAAATCTTTCAAATCGTTTAACTGATGTCCACAAGCGAATGACAATAATTTTTTTAATATAGAACCGCTTCGAAAAAAGCATATACTACACACTCTGCTCTCCCTCTTTTGTTTGATTTTTATTTAAAGTTTTGTCGTCATTAATAAAAACCGTTGTGGACTAATTTGTTCACACTAGTCATAGTAAAAATTTTAAAATTATAATAAAATTTTTACTGTACATAATACATATCAATAGCACAGCAGGCGCAATTAATTGTATTCGATTAATAAAATATAATAAATGTATTCGTCACACCAACGTTAAAGTGTTATTTTTTAATGGAGGCCAAAAATAGGAAACGAATTCCTAAGAAAATTATAACGAATAAAGAATCATTAGAAGAAGAAAGGAAAAATTATTAAAAAAATAGAAAATAGCAGTCTATGCATAAATCTCAAAGTCAAATTTTAAACGTTTTAAGCACACATGAAATTGGTAGTTTTAAGTAACATCCTTCATTCAAAATTACAGTCACTTAAGTTAAACGTAGTCTTTCTTGTATTCTATCAAAAATATTTGCTGTTATTAAGCAACTCTTCAAAAAGAGGTTTCTTCAGAATCCCTGGTACATCCAATAAAAACCTTCTGAGCAGCGATTAAATCTTAGAAATGGATTATAAAAATACCGCTGGCTGAACTGTTTCAAATTTTAATAGAAAAAAAATTCGAGTTTTCTACGCCTCTAAAGACGAGGCAGTGTAGAATAGTAACTTTTTAAAAACGAAGAAAAAGGAACACAGCAAAACAATAACCAATATTAAAAAAATTCATAACTTTAAAAGAGTAGATGCATTCTTTGCTGTACATATTTATACGAACTAAAAAAATAACTTTAAAACATACTCGCCTGAAGTATTATGCTATTTTTGATAGTATGGATAGCAAAAAAGTTACTTTCTTATTACTTTCCTTTAAGTTTACCTGTATATTGACTATATAAATAAGTCAATATAAAGTTTAATTTCTTAAATTTTTTCGAGTTTTTATACTAGATCCCACATGTCATGCCTGTCACACCCTTCACATTTTCGGGATAAAAATTTTTAAGAAAATTTTGTTTTTACATGCATTAAATATTTAGTTCAACCAAAAAGAGTTTGAGCAATTTATTACGCCAAAATTATAGTGCACGTTCCACGGAAGAGTTTACAGAAGATATCCTAAGATTAATAATTCTGTAAAAACTGAGATTTGTAAAGCCACTCCCGTTACAGCTTGCTGATGACCATTATAGGCAGAAATAATATTCTTTCAGTGTTTACATATTCAGCCCAATTATAAATATTCAGCCCTATTATAGATATTCGTGAGGAAAGGTTTTTCTCGAGAAAAAATTTCTCCAATTAATTCAAACTATTTTTTTAAGGGGAAACCCAAACTTAAATATATATAGAATAACTTATATACTTTTTAGCTTTATATTTTTTTCTCCCTTTTACACGGATTATAAAAACGTGGTAAAAAGAAAAAAGAGGGAATTTTTATTCGTAATAGGAGAAAAAGAAAAAGGGAGGAGGGAGGAATTTCTGTTTATAATTGGGCTGAATATGTAGTGTCTCTGCTTTTCTTTAAATTATAAATTTTATAGTTTTCATTTATATAAAAATAGAGTTCGTGGTCTTACCAGTTACAATAGAATTATCGTTTTCTCATTTAAAATCGTATTTAAAAGAGGCGATACCATAAAACTGGATTTAAAAATTTGTTTATAAATAAATTAAACATTGTTTCTAATACATCAGAGTATTTGTGCAAGAGTCGGCTGGATTTTCCACATAAACTTTCTTATGTGCAGCAATTGATCAGATTATTTAGTCAGAAGATGTATAAATAATGCCACTGTTTTTGTTTTTTCCGAAGCTGGTGTTGGAAAATATCTTAAATAAAAATATCGATATAATTGTTAGAACGGTTGCAAAGAGAGAGAGACCAAATTGTATCCATTTGAACAGAAAACTAAAAATTTTCACAAGCACTGACTAACTTTGTATTGTCAATACCTGTCGTTTAATAAAAAAAACAACTAAAACTTGATCGTATAGAAGTAATTTTGCAACAACTCAGTTTGGATAATGCAAAATTAATAAAATATTCCACATTTAAGAACATTCCACTAATTAGTTTTGAAGGATCTCCTTATTGTCTCATATAAAGACAATCTCTTTCCGTGTAAATCGGCCAATAATTGTTAAAATATCTATATAAAAAATATCATGATTTTTTTGAGAAATCAACCATATTATTTTCATATTCTCAAAAATAGAATATTGCTGTGACCTCCTGCATACAATGTCTAGTGTGAAAATAAGTAACTAGGGCGAAATAATAGAACATTCATGAAATTATATTCATATGAAAATATTATTTTAACGTTTTCTTTAAGAATTAAAATTACCTGCAATATATTAAAATGAAGTATTTAATTTGTTTATTTACAAATTTATTATATATAATTAAAATTACAATAAATCAAAAACTAAAAGCATTAGCAACAATGGTTATCGGCTCGAATGAAATATGTTTGTATTTTTAATATGAAATTTATTTAATTTAGTTTCTACATCCCAATAAATTTATAAAAATTGCTTAAAAAATATTCAGATATGCAAACACTGTTAAAATACCTAATAAACTCTCTTGCTTGTTCTCTCTATTCAGCACTTTACTCATTTAAAATGAGCTTTATACGAACATTTTACTCGAACATTTTACTGTTAAATAATTTTAATAGCATGATATATATTTTAGTTGATAGGAGCAATTTCAAGCTGGTTTAACAAGCGATAGTGTGTTTGTTTTGAGTTTTTAACAAATTCCAACAAAAATGCATTCCTAACATTCAATTGTAAAATAAAGCGTTCAGTAGTACAAGATTTGCAATATTTGTATTCACAATCTATAATTTTTTCAGAGACAATTGCAAAATTAACTGCTTAACAAAGTGTACATAACAACAAATGGGAATAACACAGTAAAACACATGATTTTGTGACTCAATGCTAAGAATGTAGCTCCAAAACTAAGAACTTCTGCATCATTTGTTTTGTGAAGTTATCTGCATTCATAATTTAATGACCATGCGAATTTTTTAGTTGAAGCTGGATTTTTATAACTTTTTCTATATTTTAACACGGTTATATCCAGGTATACCGTACGTATACTTGTTATTTTTCATATTGAAATATTCAATGTTCTTCTTTCTTTCTTTTTGGGGCTACTTTCACGTGCAATTCTCAGAATTGAGTTAATGAGCTAAAAAAATGTTGTACTGTGTAATGATACAATTTTTTAATTATTATTTATATTATTTTCAATTAATATATAATAGCGAAGCTTAGCTCTAACAATTTTTAAATGTTTTAGTCCAATCAGCTGTGAACAAAAGCTAAGTATTCGCGGCTACTGCTGCTAATGAAATAGTAAGTATTAAAATTTTATAATATTGAAGTCATGCATGTATACATACGTATGTATGTATGTATATGGTAATGTAGAGGTAAAACGTATTGAACACCCATTTTTCTCTCAAACTTTTAAAATAGTTTTCTCGTGAGATATTTTGAGAGTTTTTTTTATTTATTGTGACTTTAGCTACTTAAATTCGAAAAATTTACTATTTGCTTTGAAAATTTTCAATGCCTTGAAACGGATGGGATAATACTTGTTAGCTAAAAGAACCAATTTTAAGTCTGATCGCAAAATTGATGGAGAAGTAATGAGTTAAAATGGTAATAAACACCCCGTTTATTAGTCATTTGAGATTGGAATTGATGGCAATTATCAACTTACTACTTTATCAATATAATAATGTTTTCCAAACTGGGTAATTGCCTTGCTATAGTTGCCATTAGTATCGTTTATTTTTCTTCAAAAATAAGTACTTATGCATCTAGAAGATAAGTAAAACATCACTGACCTGCTTCCAAGTAATACAAGAAGTATATAGTATATAATATAATAATATATATATAATATGTATATAATAAGTACAGTGTAAATTCGATAATTCGGACTCCACTAATCCGGAATTTTCGGTAATCGGTACAGAATTCTGCAGCTCATTGGGTATTCTATAATCTGGATTGATTGCAACTCTATAGTCCATATTGAAATCGTGGTTTGAGAAACAACATGAAAAACACCTACCTATTTCTAAAGAAATTATTTGTGAGAAGGAAAAGGCTTTATTTGAACAAAATTATGGTACACAAAAACAATTTCTTGCTAGTGGCTGGTTTCAATAATTTTAAAATCGATTTCCACTACGTGGTCAGAAAATTTGTGGCGCAAAACTATCAAGCCGCCGAGAATTTCAGTTGAAAATAAATAAAATAATTCGATCGGAAGAATTACTTGATTCACAAATATATAATGCGGACGAATCAGCACTATTTTACAAAATGCTTCCAGGCAAAACTTAGTACATGAGAAGGAAAAAATGTTCCTGGGCGAAAAATGTGTAAAGAAAGGATTACATTTCTATGTGGCTCCAATAAATCCGGAGATCACAAATTAGACATCGTTGTTATTGGTAAATTTCGAAGCCCATGGTCTTTCAAAAAGAACCCTCCAGTAGAATACAACTCCTCCAAAAATGGTTGCATGACAACAAATTTATTCAGGGAATGGTTTCATAATTCATTTGTTCCAAAAGTACGAGAGATACAGCTGAAATAAACTGTTTCTGGATAAATGGGACTGTGAAGAAGAGTTGCCTTTGTCCTTTTTGCAGGAAAGTCTAGATGACGATGAAAATAATATTACATTTTTATCAGACATGCTTCAAAATTCTTTTCAAATAAATTTCAATAGCGAAGAAGTTGAAGAATGGATTTTACAAGTCGTAAAAGCCAAGGATGCTGCACAAAGTTTGGATGTCTCAATAAAGTGGGCCGAAGAAAATGACGTAGGAGTAGAAAAACTCTTAATTCTTCATGAATTACATGATCCAGCCTTAGAAAAAAGTTTAACAAGTTCGCGACAAGCAACCGTATTAGATTACTTTGTCAAACGAAATTAATATTATTTATTGTTAAGTAAGTACGTATGTAAATGTGTATTTTTTTATTTTAACTGAACTGTACAAATTTTTATGATTAATTTTGTTATGAATTATTATAATTTTTAATAAATACATACATGCCAAGTAATCCAGATAATTCGCTACTCCGGATTGTGGGTCTGCAATCAATTATCCGGATTATCGAATTTTTACTGTATCGTGTTTGTCACCTGTAACACATTACAAAGATTTTTATGTGTCTGTTAATGGTTTCACTAAGGCTTTATTTTATTTTTTATATATGTTAATTCGGGCAACTATGCCATATTTTCGGTATCAGTAAAGTTATTAAGGACAAAGACCCTAAAATTTAAGTATTTTAGGTAAGTTAAAATTTGTTGTGAAGTACCTTAAGTTTCAAGATTTGTTTTAATAATTAATGTATTAATAATATTCACTTATTTTTTCGACCTTTTTTTAATAATTGTAAAAGATTTATAAATATTGATATTTTAAAAATTAAAAAAATAAATAATATAAATTTTTTTATATAAATTGACCTAAAGCTTGGAGAAATCTTTAATAATTATTAATGTATTAAGAAATTAAATTCAATTGCAGCTACAGAATACACGTTTTTAGTGAGCTACATTTTCTGAAAATACTATTCTAAAAACGATAATTTTCTGCTATCATGAAAAGTGACATTGTTTAGGGCATAAAATATTGAAGTTGAATTATTTGTAGGCTTGCAAATTGTGTTAAATATACAATATGTATTAGTGATGTAAAGACTACCCATATTGCTATTCGTATTCCTAAATATTCGTTTCTTTTTTATATTCGTATTCGCAAAAATCTTTCCGAATATAAACGTCTAAAAAAATACAAAAAGTGTAAAGAAATTATGTAAAGGCAACAAAACATATTAACTTTCAAAAATGTGTATTTATTTTTAACTCAAAACAATAATTTTAATGGGATTATTTTTTGAACTACATTAGTTGATTGCATAATGGTGCTAAGGTTTGTAACATTGTTACACAGAAATAACTAGACATGAGACAATATTCTAAATGAACAAGAAAAGAATTTAAAATTTGTTTTTTCCAAACTCCATTGGTACACCGCCATCATCAGAGCTCCGGTATATTTTTATCTCTAATATTCTTTCAACACTCTAAACAACAAACCGAAAATATATTCTTCTATTAAACTGTTTTTGCTAAAAGTTCTTTATTTTCAGTCCAATTATGACTGAAAATTCCCTGGGATATATCTCCCTTTTCCCAAAAAGGGGCTGTTCACATATTAATTGTTCGCATATTATATGTAAACAGCTCTTTTCTGTGAAAAGGGAGAAATCTCCCAGGGAATTTTTATTCATAATTGGGCTGTTTATTAATATCGTGTTAAATTAATAAACAACTTTTAAGTTTTTAAGTTTTTAAGCCTGCAAGGTTCCATCAAGCCTATTGCGATGCCGTGTGTTAACAAGCGCAACCCCATTAAATAAGGGCTCGTTCGGATCATTAAGCGTTGGTGATGTTAATTATTACATCGCTATAAATACAATAAGCTCGAATATTTATTTATTTACTTTACATCACGTCTGAGGATCAACGTCATTTGTTATCCATTTCTTGTTATACGTTTCACGACAGTTTTTCGAATTCGAAAAATGAACAGAATATTAAAAACTATGTTAAATATCATCTTGACCGTAATGTTGTCTCCTATTTACAGGCAAGGCCATGCAAATATGTAAGTTTTGGAAAATCAAAAATGTTCTGTAGAGTAAACGTAACTCAAGTGAAAAGTTAATAATGTAAAATTCGGTCTCAAAAAAACAACGTATCTTGGTATCGATTATGATTGTGTTTTTGAATAATAAATATCGCATAAAGTGCGATAATTTGTTTAATTGATTTATTATATTGGCGCTTAGGAGGGATTTTTTCACTTCAATTTTAAACATTTTAATTTGTGCTGAAATTCAAATTGAATATTCGTATTTGCAAATATTGCTCCAGATATTCGTATTCATGAATACTTAAAAATTAATATTCGTTTCATCACTAATATGCATACAACAAAAATAAAATTGTACATTTTTAAAGGTCTCTTTTTTATAAATTTATAAATATACTATTGGTTTGAATGTTAATTTGCAAACAAAACGATACCAAAATATTAAATAAGAAACTCGTGTTAAATTAATGATTGTTTAACAATTTTAATTAAATTGTTGTTAAAATCGTTTCTTTTTCTGTTTCACGGGTGAATCGTTTACTGCCAATGCAGTACTTGTAAAAGAATGCAACAATCTGAAGAAACAAAATTCATTTAGATTTATCTTGTTTAACAAGTAGTGCTTGTATTTGTCATATTCACGATATATATAAACATACGTATATGGAGGGCTCAGAGCTGAACTGAACCAAGTTATACAATATGAAAAATTTCAAAACTAGTGCGAAATTCTCCGCAAGGTTTTACTCTATTTACTTCTGTAAAGGACTAAGCAGAAAAGTGTTACGTTCCTAAGGTAACGTTAAAAAACCCCATTCGTTCGTTCTAGAAATTAATGGCAGTTCATTTACTGAAACTCAAAATATCTTCGAATTGTCTTTTTGTGACTTGGTTCACATCAGCTCTGAGCCCTCCATATATTGTTAGTATATATCAAATATGACTGTATATTCATACTACGTCCAGCATGTTAAGTGATCAAGGGGAGAATGAGAAACATTTTTTATGTTTTTATTATTGGGGTGTATATTTTGTCTTCATAAAAAATTCATTCGTGAAAAACGGTATTGTTTAAATATATTCGTATGTAATATTCACTTAGAGTTAAAAGTTTTATTTTAGCAAAAAACCAAAAGTGGGCTGAAAAATAATAACCAGAGCACATGATGTAATTTGAATTTGCAGTTACCAGAATCCACAAAACAAACATACATATATTATAAAACTTTTAAATTTATTTTTCCAATGTCAGGGTTAGAAATGTGAAATACTACAAAGTATCGTGGGATATCCAGTTTGGCCTCTATATTTTTAATATCTGCCTGAGACATTGATTTATAAAACTTTGAAGTTTGCTTTGCGTAGATTTGGTAAAAGTTCATATTGTGTAACCTTAGTGCAACGCGGACGTAACACTGCACTTAAATCAGTTCTCAGTTTTGTCTTCTTTGACATGTTATTTGGACGCCAGACTTAGTGTAACTGAAGGCAGGCCACTCTCTGTATGCGACATATTTCGTTATTTTAAATACGTAAATGTATCAACGGCTTTAATTATGTTACCGTTGATTGTAAGCGGTGCTGTAACTTGGGTAACCATGTGTATAAGATTTGTTTTGCTGAAGTTCATTATCGGCCCTAATTTCCTCGCATTTCAAGAGAGTTTTCTTAGTTTTACTATTTTTATTTTGTAGTTAAGAATGTTTTTTAGTGACATACATATGTAGTATACACAAATTTATTTCCGGGTCCAGAAAAATAACAAAAAAAATGTAACAAGTGATATTAAACTTAAAATAATAGCAAACATTTTATTTTAAAATGTGCCTTCCACGAAGCAGAATGTCGACTTTAGGGCAACATTTATATTAAAAGCACCCAGTTATTTCCGTGAGATTATACATAAAATTTAACTTTAACTTAAATTACCAAAATTATAAATTATGTATTGACAATTGTTCGTCATTTTCCTTAATACAAAGTTTATTTTTGAAACGCTATAAAGTTTTTTTTCTATATTTCGCCACTGCTTTTTGTAACTTCTTCAGGATTAATATTAAACAGATAAGAGTAATAATCAGGGCAAGTTCTTTATGCATTTGCATATTTTTCACACTTTTCCCAAGAAAAGCATTTTTAATATAACTTGCATAAATTTGCATATTATTCTTTACCATGAAAATGTTGCCTGCTACATGGCAGGCTCTTTGATTTAGTTCGCTTGCATTTTGCAATGTCAACTCACTTGTTGCAAATAGCAAAACCCGTTTTTCTTATAGTAGAACTACATACATGTATAATATGTAGTATTTTTCCAAATAAACTAATGGTCCTAATTGATTTCCAGGCGCGCTCTCGTATCAATGTAATGCATTCTATGCACTCAAGTATGTTCAATCCCCCAAAAAAGCCCTCTACCACCCACTAGATGGGGATCTTGGTTAACAAATTTATAGAAATAAGCAGCGTTTTAAGTAAGCTTTCTGATGATGAGACAAAGTCCATATGTAATGTGTATTGTAATTTAATTAATTTAAGAATTCATCGGTAAAAAAAATTACCATACATTAAAGATAATTTTGAATGTATTTGCCACAGTAAAATCAAATTAGAAACCAAAGGACTTTCTTCACATGAAAGCTTAGACGCCATAAAATACGTAAAAGAGAACTAACATTTATACGTGATTGTTGAACTATTTAAGATTTATATTGAAGTGAAAATTTTTTTGGCTTGAGTTCAAATCTGAGTTTACCTATTTCTTTTTGTTTCAACTAAAAAGTACTCTCTTAGTAAAAGAATAAAATATTTATTAAAAACCTTAACACAGAGAGTATTTTATCGAAATGTTGGCCTTCAAACGTTGACCAAGACTAAAAATAACATATAAAGTAACACTGAATAATGTTGAACGTATGTTTTCAATATCTTTGACCCTTTTGTGCGATAATCGAAGATCCTTTCAATTTGAAAATCTGAAAAAACATATGATTATACTTTGTAATAAAAATTTTATTAAAAATGATTAGTCAGTGTTTTTTCGGGTGCTTCTTTCGTATTTTATATATATTTTTAGAATATTAACATGGATATTTTAATAATTTTTGTGCATATTTAAACTTGCCCTGGTAGTAACAAAATAAAAAAATTTGATTTGTAAATATAAAATGTTATTTTTTTCTTTTTTGCCTTCATGAAAATGAAAAGCAAATTGAAAATATTTTTAATTAAAATAGAATACTACATAACCTTTCCCAACGTTCAACCAAAAAAACGCTATTCTTTGGTATCTACATAACATCAAGGAACTTATAGAATCAGGTCAAGGCTTTGCTTAATTGAGGTTAATAGATTAATTTTTATTTAAATTTTGTTTTTTCAAGCAGAAGAATCAAATACTGGCCGTAACCACATCGCTTAGGAAACAAGAAAACATTGGGTTGGCCACGTCTTGAAGATATGATAAAACCAAACAAATTCTTTATTAACACTTTGGCATGTGGTATGTTGTCAAAAGTGCCTATTTGTGCAGGATATTATTAATCAATGCTCTAATTATAATCTACATAAATTTTCCCAAATTGATTGGTGTACGTGCAATACAATTTTGAATTTAAAAAAATTTTTCCCATGCTCACTTATTTGGGAAAAGGTTGCTGCGTAGGTAAGAGAAGGTATACAAGTACGAGAAATTCAAAATTTGTTTTTTATAACTTTAAAGAATATGGCACGATTCCCAGGAATCAGCGGGTTCCCATTAATAATAATTTTTTTTTAATTTCTTTGTTTTATTAAAATAAACGTTCCTTTTTAATAATTTTAAACTATTGTTTATTAATATAATAACTATTTAAACGTAAAATTTAAAATTTTTTCAAAGTCATATTTTCCAACCAAAGTATTCAGAAAATACTTGAACCCTAATTCCTTAAATATTTATTTAAACAATTTATCTAATTTCATGACCGCCAAAGGATTTAATAAATCAATTTTTTTCTGTTTCTTATTATAACTAAGTTTGTAGGGACAGAAAAAAATTGTTTATCTGTTGCTGGGACAACTCTAGCTCTAAATAATGCGTTGTAAGTTTGAACCAATTTTAATGATTTCGCATGCTAATTTGTATCTCAAGCTTGCTTAAGTCGGTTCAAAAAATAACCAGCCTTGGCTATTAAAAAAATTAAATCGTGGCGATATATTTTAAAATTTTTGTAGTCTTAAATAAATATTAAAAATTCTATGGATTTTAAACAATTTCTTATAAATAACTTTTACATTGTCTAATGTCTTCTAAAATTTTATTTAAATTTTAACTGCCGTATTCAAGTCGAATTCATACAGCTGAACTTAATACTACAAAAAGTAAAACACACGGCAAATTAATAACAGGTAGACTAGCCTCAATTCGCTTTGAAAAATTCCTTCTTTCTTTGTCAAAATCAACGTCAAACACTATATGTAAATCAAACATAAACAAAGCAGATCAAAAGAACAGGAGATGCAAGGAGCAAAAAATAATCAGCTGAGCTGTCGAGACCACTTGTTATGAATTCGCCTTGAGTACACTATAAAAACCACAAGCATTTTGTTCTTGTAAAATCATAGTAAATTGTCAAAAACTTTTGACTCAAGCGAAGAAATAAAATCTTACAAATTATTATTATTTCGAAAAGTTTTGTTTGTTGAGGGTTGTGTTTTTTTAATCCTTTGAAATAAAAACTTTAGCAAATATCATTATTGTTGCAGAAATCTGTTTGGAAATGTTTCAAAAATCTGCTGCTCAATTATTGGCTCCTACCATCCGTAATGCCCTTCAGCGTCGTTGTCAATCGGTGATTTCCTAACCACCCACCCAAAAAATGTTCACGACAGGTAGTACACATTACAATTCCATTGAAGACCGCTTTGCTTTCGAGAGGTTACGTAATCGTTTGTTTGTTTTTTATAATTTACAGGAGAAATGTTTTTAGCTGGAGGTATGTGTGCAAACTATCTATTACATGTAATTACTTTTTCTCTGATTGCCCCGGACAAGTGGAACTGTATACACATAATATTTCTATGTCGAAAATATTTGGAAAATTAGAAAAATAAATTACCATTTGGTAACAATTAATCTTATCGACTCTCATTATTGCTACTTTGTTGTTGGCTTTAAATACATATGATGCTACGCATGGGTTTGCCTCATGTTAGTACTTTTTCTAAGGCTGATTTGCTAAAGAAACATAAAGAAAAATTACTCTTTAACTTGGATTTTCATACCGATGTTTTGAACTTGCACTATTTATTGGATGCTTGGGAAAATATAAAAAAATAATATGGTCTTTTGATCGATGATTGAGGATTATGCCTCAGTGTATTTTCAAATGTTGGATTCCCGCAATACTCAAAGTATGCTGCGTTTGCGAAATCACATAGATAAAGTGAATGGTTATATTTATATAAAGCTGGCGACGAACAAAGTGTTAATGCTTTGATTGCCTGCACAGTGGGTGCTGAATTGGAGGCATCCAGACAATCGAATGATATTGATTCCCATTTGCAGAATGCAAAGTAAGTGGAAGATTCATTAAAAAATAAATTTGTTTTGTACACGTATTATATGAATAAAAAATAAATTTTAAATTGTATAAATTCAATTTAAGAATGAATCAAAGCTGTATTTAAATAAAATTTCTATGAAAAATTTGACTTAAAATACAATTCAAATACAAATAATTTTTTAACATTTAAAATAAAAATTTTAAATATAGTATATGAAGATATTTACTACAACTTATTTTTCTAATTTTGGTAGTTTTTCCGGGAATTCGCGTGTCATTTTCCGTCAGATAGCTCCTAAAAACCCGCTTAAAAGCGCTATCTGAGTAAAAACAAACGCTAACAAAAACCGCTTAAATTTTTACAAACATTTATTTATTTATCATGACTTTAAAGTAAAAAAAATAAAATGAGATAAATTATATAAGTTGTACATATGTATGTATTATGTATGTATAAAGAATATTTTTTGTTATAAGAAATCAGTTTTCTTAACGTGTCTTTTAAAGATATTTTTGTAAATGAGATCTTTAATCTACATCTACCAACTCACCAATGTCGATATAATTTCTGGAATATGAATAAATATCAGATGTTCCAATTAAACGTAAAAATTGTGCCGGAACTTCATAGTTGAAACAATACTTGCTATGACGTCGAAGTCCATACATAAAACAAAGAAATAGTATGAATAAAATGAGCTAAAAAGGTTTACTAAATTTTTACTTACTTAACTGTTAAAATAGCATTCACCATTTGATTTTGCAATCGATTTCTAAGTTTTGATTAAGTTACATTTAGTTGGCTAAAGACGCGTTCAACTTCTGCGTTAGACCATGGCATACATAAAATTTGTAAGCAAAATTCAGCCAATTCTTGAAATATTTTACTTTCTGCAGGACTCTAAAAATCTAAAATATCGAGCCAGAAAGAGGTAGTATCCGAAGTATTATTCCATCTTGACTATATTAATATTTTTAAGTTGGTTTAGTATCTTTTCAATATTTTCTCGAATACACCCTAATTGTTCTAAGCACGAAATAACATCTTGTTGGTTTGCTTCAAATATGTTACGAACTGAAAAGTTATAAGAAATTTTTGAGCTAAAAAATTCACTTGCGGTCTTTTTAAAATACTTTCCGCTAAGGACAACAAACTACAGTCAAATAGAGCGGGAAACCCGCCGTTTTGGCAACTCTGGTCCCAAACTTCATTAATGATTAGTAATATTTTTTTCTTACTAAAAAATAGTATAAATAAAAGTTTTTATATAAATCATTAACATTGAAAAAATTGCAATTCTTTTATAAATAACATTTCGAATTTATTTAACGAAAAAGTATTCAACTTTAATATTTTTTCTAGTGGCCCCATCGGTGTTTTAAGCAATCCACAAAATTTTAAAATTTTCTATATCTTGAATTTTAAAGGCTTATTTGACAACTCACCAGTTTCATATTTTGCAGCAGACATCACATCTCTCCCGCCTATCTTATAATAAAGTTAAAAGAAAAATGTTGAGAACTGCAGAAGCTGACCAAGCTGCTCAACAAGCAACTTTCACCCGTTAGTAGATCAGATATGATAGAACTTAGTCTACAGATATAGAAAATAGAAGAGATAGAAGAGATTCTCAGTGGTATTGCATAGAAATATAATAAAAAAATTCCAACGGTTCACCTTAACCGATTTAAATGAATCTAATGATTACTTTAGAGAAAGGCGAAAATAAAAACTAAACAATGCAAATATTTTCATTTTAATAAATATATAAATATTATAAAATAGTAGTTATATACTCGTGCATGCGGTTCTGTTATTCAACTCGGAAAATTTTCTATTATTAATATGCTTGAAATCCTCTTGCTGCTATAAATAAAAGTAATACCTAAGGATGATAAGTTCTTCCAGAATACTACTATATTATTATGTTAACGACACTAAATATGCCAAAAAAAAATAAAAGGGTTTTTATAATACAGCAAATTTGTTGATTTTCTTTCCTTTAAGTTGTCTTCTTTTTGATATCTAAGGCAAAATATTAGCTCAAGCCGATAACAATAAATCAAAAAAAAATAATATAAAACCCCTAATGTATAAAATCATAAATCAAAACTGGAATATAAAGAAATAAAACGGAGCGTGTTAAATATGGATTATTTCCATGTCTCTGTAGCACAATTTATTTAAATTTATGCATAAATTTATCAAACAAATCATTTGTTTCCGTTGTATGAATGCAAATAGAAACACGTGCAAACTGAATAATATCTTCATATAAGAAGAAAGTCAAGGAGTAAGGTGATTAAGAAAGTAAAATAACAGACTATTAATGACTACTTTGCAAATATTTAACCATGTCTCCAATAAATTCCCCATTTGTGTTGACATACTTGTTTGATCGAAATTTATACAAAAAAAAAGTAGTAAACAGGCTTTAATCAAATAAATCAAGTAAAAATATGATATGGACTGTAAAACAATTATAACAATAATTGTAAATGTTTGTTATTAAGCAACATTTGTTATCAGACGTTTAAGGGAGCGAAATTTAGGTCCATATTTTGTAAAACGCAGCGCAAAGCATTCACCATTTTTTAAAGTGTTTTGATTTTGTATTTGGGTTTTATCCAGCTTTATCGCTATCATATTTAAAATCTTTCTTAAAGTGTGCGGTGCCTGTCCAAGAAAAACATTAATTTGTTGAAAGTAAAACAAAGTGAGTATGACAATAAGTGGAGAAAAATTATTATAATTTTATATAAATATGTAAACTCTAGACCAAAGTTTTCAACTAACATTGAACTTGTTTAACAAAACTGACAGAAACAACAAACATGTCATTTCCTTATTTGTTTTTACAGCTTCATCAACAACATCAGCATCAGCCAAATAAATAAATATCAAACGACTACAAAAAAGCATTTTGTAAGTTGTAAAAACAGTCGTGTTGCCGGAGCAAGAAATAAATGAAAACATCTGTTATCACAAAAAGAACAAAAACAAACGAATAATGCAATTTTTTTCTGCTATTCTACAGTGTGTTCTTTTTTCTGTTCACATCAGGCGTTAACAGTCTCTATGCATAAATTAGCCATCAATCAAACTGGGGAAAGGGAGGAAAAGTTAGTGTTTTTTCTATTGTTGCTGTTAATATGATGCTTGTCGTTTTTCATCCAACCTAAACACAATGAGTTGCCTGTGCAAACGTGCAAAATTAATTTATTGGCAATAGTATTATTTTCTTTTTGCATGTAATGCAAATTGAATGGGTGTTCAGAAAAGTTGTTCAATGATTTTATTTTATTTTTTTCAAATAGTCGAAAAATCGAAAGTAAAAGTAATGTGAGGTTCAGGATTAATTTTGATTGGATTAAATTTGAGCTGATCTTTGCAGTTGACAAAATATTACATACTTTTCAAACGTACGCGAAAAATAAAACCAAAGAGAATGCAAATAATATTTTCATTTCTCTTTCGTTAATTGTGCGTATAGAGTGAGTCGCAAATAGCGCATATATAGTTCTCCCTTTCTGTCACCTCTGTATGCTTTGTGATTTTACTAGAAGAGCCAATACCTCGAATAACAGATGGTTTTTCAGCACAAGATTTTGCGGTAAAAGATCATGTTCCAATACAGGTTTATCAAAATAATTGTGTAGTACCACGTGTTTATACTACGAGGGAACATTAAATACTAATCTTAATTTCGTTGGGGCCCTTCGAATAGACAGCAGGTAGACGAGATTACTCCAGAAGACAATTGAACAGCAGACAGATGCTGTTCAAGGACTCTTTAAATTTTGCTTATCTTACCCGTCCAATATGTTTGGAGATAACGTAGTCATGCATATTTTGGAGAATACATTTCCATATAACTTTCGAAAGGCTTTTCCTCATAAATGGTAAATCTTAGAGAAAAAAGTATAAGAACAAGTTTAGTATATAATTAATTACCATATCTACAATTTTAGTTTTTATCGTAAAACCAGCCGTTTAGAAAAACAAAATACCAGTTTTTGTAACCTTTGGCCTTGAATACAACTTTTAGCACACGCGGGATCAACGGGGACTTTTCAGGATTTCATTAAAGGTTATCCCTTCTGTCTATAAACTTTCATCTTGTTGGGAATCTAAGCAAAAGTTAAAGTCTATTTTGACCGGGTTATAAATTTTATTCTAGTAGATATAAATGTTTATACAAAATATTTTTCGAAGACTTAAAAAAATACATTTCATACATTATTTACTTTATAAAAACTCAAAAAATCATCCTAGAGGAATGAATGCTTTTGCAAAAATATTCCGTAAAGGATTCTTTATATAAAAATCACAACAATAAAATGTTACTTAGTGTCAGACATAAAAGAGCGACAGACGACAGGTGCACGACGTGGTACCCCGCGGCGGGAAGGTGCCGTACGGAAACGTACGACGTGGCACACAATGTGTTAAAATTTGTATAAGTTCGAACCCTTTAATTTCTCGGAAATTACCATAGAACCCTTTTATTATATAAGGTGGCGCAAAAATAACCTTCCGATGTTTTTTGGCTGTAATTTAAAAAAAAAAAAATTAAAAACTTTGATTATTCTTGTGGATTATTTTTATTTGGTCTTTTAATTTTTTTACATCAAGTCGAGAATATGATGTCATGTAAATGGCCGCCGCCACAGTTGATTGTCATTTGAGCCCTTTTTATGGCATTTTCCATCACTTTGGCCAAAACTTCCGGCGATAGGTCATCACATTCTTGACTTTGAGCGGGTGTAATGGCTCTTCGTAAGTTACACGCGGATTTTCAGTGCCCCAGAAGCGTAAATTTTGCTTATTTACGTACCCGCTAAGATGGAAATGGGCCTCATCACTCATGATTATTTTTGATGAAAAATCATCTTCCTGTTGGTGGTGGTTAAGGATGGCTTGAGCGTATGTTAGACGCGATTGGCGGTCAGCAGCTAACAGCTGATGCACCGTCTGGACTTTGTACGGAAACATCTTCAAATCTTGTACCAAAATTCGCTGTAAAGACCGTCGACTGATACCCATTTGCGTGGCACGTCGTCTGATTGATGTCGACGGCGCTTCCATGACATCCTCGGCTACAGCAGCAATATTCTCTGCAGAACGGCTACTCCGGGGTCTGCCACGCCTGGCAGCATCTCGTGTTGTGCTAGCCTCTTCGAGGCAAGACGGCCAGGAAATCTGCGACGAAATTCACGTTGTGCCAAAGTCATCGACCGATTATTGGTCAAATAAATAGTCACCAATATTCCGCGTTCTGGAGCAGTGTAGCGTAACATTGTTTATTAACGTGTATTTCGCATGTGTTTACTACACAAATATCAAAACAGAACTGACATTAGGGGCCAATCGCAAAATTTATAGCATTTTCTGATAGGAAGATTACTTTTGCGCCACCTGTTAGTAGACAAATTTGGAAATCGGATAAGCTTAAAAGCTATAAGCTCTAAGACACTTACGGCACTTTGCTGTAATTTGTCAGAACAAGTCAACCAGAAAAGCTAGCTAAGAGTATTGGTTAGTTAACTGGCCATCTTAGCTTATTTAACCGATAAATAGATTATATTTAGAAACCATCATCTTCTAAAATTAAACATTTGGATTTTGCATGGAAAAACACAAATTACAAAACGAAATTTGGAGTATTTTTCATTAAAACTTTAAAAGTTTTAATAATCATTTTATAATACTAAATGGTACTGAGTATTTAATAAAAAACATAATTTTTTTCATTTCTCTTTGAAAATTAATTATTATGAGAGCACTTTTTTGCTTTATTTCGTGATATTTTTTTTGTTGTGTTTTTAATTCATGAGACAAATAGACATACATACAGTAGTGGATATCTGCCAAAGTGAATTTATATTTGTATGGCCAATTATCTATTGCAGGAAAGTATTTTGCGGGAAATGTAAGTTAATTTAATAAAGCAAATTTAAATATAAATGTATAAACGTGTTAAAAGGCATAAGTCGACAAAAAATTTTACCGTTGTATCATATTTATATTATAATGTTTTTGGGAAATGGGCTACCTAATAAACCGGCAGTGCTCGTGGTTGGGTGTGGTTACAAAATGTTCCCTAATAGTATTCCTTGCAAATGGTCAAATAAATATTACAGCGGACTTTAATTTAGATAGCATATATATAATTGTCAATCGATATATGTATGTATATATGGAATAGATTAAAAAAATCAAATTTTGAAACTGATTGATGATAATTAAGTGACAGCGTTGGAAATTACCACTCATCCCGTATCTAGATCTTCACCTTTCGTAGTAATAATGAATTGGACTATCATTTTTGTTTAATCAATGACAATTATTTAACAACAATTTTTATTATGTATTTAAAATACTAAAATATTTATTATGTACCCTATTTTGTAATAATTTATAAAATTGCGAATATTGACTATCTCATTAATATGTGTATTTGCATGCACACAGATAAATGTTTACAAATTGATCACCTTATTTGTAAAATTTTTATGCATGTATATTTAAATATTATTTATGAAAATCTTATATTATGTAAGTAGATATGAATTTAGGTTGATTTTTAATATATGGTTTTAATGTGATAATAAAATATTCCCACACACATATAATTCTGCAACTGCAATTCTCTATGCAGACGATTCGCTTCTTTATGCTCATGGTATTTCTCCGAAAAAGACTCTCATATCAATTACTTCATATTTAAATAAAGTCAATGATTTTTATAAGCAATGGGGTATACGAATTAACCCAGGTAAAAGTAATGCTATTTGTTTGAGAAATGCTTCTGGAAAGTGTAAATACCTCGTTGTTCCAGAAAGCAAGCAACTTAATTTATATCTGGATGGACAAAATATTCCTTTTGTTGATAATATAAGGTATTTAGGAGTTAATTTTGATCAACTTTTTAAATTTAATCATCATGCTAGAACAGACCTTAACAGAGCTCGAGGAATTAAGATTGTATTTGGAAGAATGTTTAATAGTAGGTATTTACCAGAGAAAACAAAATTGTTAATATATAAATTAAGTATTAGACCGTTACTTTTATATTCTTTTTCGACTTGGTTTCCAATATCTCCAACGGTTATGAAAGAATTTGATATTTTTGAGAGAAAAACCCTTAGACTATGCATTAACAAACATTTTGAACGCAGTAATAAAAAATTTTCAAATGAATATATATATGATTTGGCAAAGGTAAAACGTTTGGCATCTTATGCATTTGATTTAATGAAAAGATTCATTAATTCTTTGCACACACTGGACAATGTTTTAATTCAGAACATCATTGATAATCAAGCGGGTTTTAATTGGCTGAAGACTAGCTATTACTCTCCCTTGGGTTATGTTGAAAACGAAATCGCTTGTGTGAATAGTTTATTGCCTAAATTTTACGTATCGAAAATTCCGGATTCCCACAGGGGCTAATTTTATTTTTATTTTTTTATTATTATTTTATATACCTTTTTTTCGTTTCTTTTAGCTCTAAGTCAAGCTTTTAAGTCCATTCTTTTTTATATAACTGATATGTATTGTGCCGGGAGCAACCACTTAATTTACAAAAATTGTTATTATATATATATATATATATATATTCACAAAATGATAAGATTGTTACTGTCTAACATTTTATCAAAACATTATAGATTTAAGTTTTCTTTATAATACTATTTTTAATTATTTACTTTGCAATGTTTGTTGTTGAAGTCTCAAATAAACTTAACTAACTTTTTTTTCACTGCAGAAGACCAGAAACTCGACTTCTGCAGTTTCAAAAAATTTTGGAAGCTCTTAAGAAATTTTTAGAATTTATTATTAAAATGGCATTCTCTTTCTTTAAGAATAAAATTAACACTAAAAAAGTAGCAAAAATTTTTGCATTTCACTTTTAAAATTTAGAAATACATAACTACTCGTACTTGGGAAAATATATAAAAAATTCAAATTTTCATGTTCCTTGAAAAAAGGAAAAGCTGAAATTTAAATCAAGGTTTCTTCAATTTCCCATTTGTGGAGTCTTGCATATGGGTAACAAAATTTAAATTGCTTTCAAATCATACACAAAATATGAACTTTATGGACTTCGCACAATTTCCAGTGGATCCTCAGATGTTAATTAAATAACAATGAGACCACTTGAAGAGTATTCTCTTTCAAACACATAAAGCATAAGTGGACCTTCACACTATGAATTTACCATGCATTTCTTCAAATCAATATACATTTTCCCTATTAATTCTTTAATAATATTTGCGCTTTGTTGTACTCGTGGCATTATAAAAATTGTCACTAGATGAAAAACTGCACTAAAATTTCTTAGCAATAAAATTCTGTATTAATAGAATTCAAGTTCACAAATATTTGTCGTTTACTTAAGCTCATAAAATAAGAAATTACACAAACGGTTATATATACATACACATCCATAGAAATGAATGTATGTACGATATTCGACAAGACCAGGAATGGAAAATTCTACACTATTTAATTTGATTCAGTGGTTTTGGGTTTCCGATGAACCGCATTGACCGCAGAACACATAAAATACTTTCTTCGAATTTCATGCTGTTTTAGTTTAAAAAAAATTTGTAACATTTCTATTACTTTTTATTAAAAAAATTGCTATTTAAAGTTTTCTTAAGACAAAAAATTTGCTTTCTAGTTTCTAATAAACTTAATATTTTAAAAAATCATTAAATTGCAAATTTTCAATAAAAAGGGCAAAAAATTATGCACTTTTTTCTAGAAAAGAAAAAGTCATTAAGCCTTATAAAATGCTGCCCAGTATGGTAATAAAATTAAATACCTTCATTGAGGAGATTTTTTATAAAATTTTAGCTTATTCTATTTTGGGGTTTTCTCCGAAAATAGTTATTAGATTTTTGTAAAAAAAACTGTTTTTGTTTTCCATTATTAATCACGGAGCCTCAAACGATCTACTGTGATATTATGTGTTGAAAAGGGAAGAGACAAAATACTCGTAGAGTAGAGTAAGCTTCGTGTTTTTTGTAAGTTGTATATTCCCTCTTGGTTTAAATATTAATGATGTTCGAATAAAGTCTGATCAAAGTGGATTACTGCGATGCTGCTAGCAAATAGAAAAAGTTTTTCATTTTCATTCTCGCATGGAGTTTAATTGTACTCAAACCGTAAGCCTACCAAAAATATGTTAATTAGCAAGTAAATACATACGTATCCATCAGTGAAGCCCCTTTAGTCCTTGCGGGGTTATCTTGCGCCATTTTTTTTGCTTTCGTTTTAGCTTCGTGGCTTTTTTATCCTTTTCTATTTTAAATTTAGCTCTATTATACATTCGATGCTCCTGCAAAAGGTTACAGAAATATTGCCATGATTTCAGAATTATCGATGAATCTATAAAGTTATTATACTCTCGTGTTGTTTATGCAATTGATGCTTCCGATTCTATTGGCGATATATTATATAGATATCGGCATATACATATATATAGTAAGTTCCCGTAATGTGGTATACCTATTTTTTATTTGACTATAATATTATAAAAATTAATTCGATTAGAACAGATCTCAGCTGGGTTTCTACTACAGATCTTTTGTTTACATTCAGGAAAGTTAAAGAGTCATTGGAGTTCGAGATTCTGAGAAATTTAAGAAAACTAAAAAGAACATGCAAATCAGCCATTGAAAAAGTTGGCGGGAAATATGACTGTAACAAATGATCTGCAGGTAGTTAAAAAACTATTATTAATAATAAATAAAACCATTGAATTATGAATAAAGAATTTATTTGTTTTGGTCTCTTTAAAAATTCGATAAAGTTTATTTCTGTCCCTAGTTCCTGGCAGCACTGATATCCAGCAAAATCCTTGATAAGAAAGCAATGAGTTTATATGTAAATAATCATATGAAGTGCATACTTTTCACTAGTCATTAGATTTGTCATTGGAAGCAAACATTTACGACTTCAACTTACAAATAACGATTTCAATATTTTGATTTCATTAAAGACATAAAACACAATAACTGATAAATGTCTGTTACTTAGTAATACTTCAAATGTTTTACCTCTCCCAAAAATATTGTATTCCGTGCTTAGAAATTAGTTTTACAAACATGCACTTAATTTTAAAAAATCCACTTGTCTTTGCGAGCGGTTGAACAGTGTACCTAGTGAATAATAAGAGCATGCTCGACTTCCGCGCCACTCAGAGAATAAATTATATGTTTATTTAATAATAAGTAATAGAGAAACAACTGCAAGATACTGCAGACAGTTCATTTGCAGTTTTGCTGGGTCCTTTTTATAAGTACTAGTTCATCGAACAAGACCGTATTCAAAACCGGGTTATATACAAAAGTGTTTTTAATAATTTTAAAGTAATTTTTTTTAATAGTCCAGTTACTTCTTCCAAAATCTGATAAATTTCATACTCTTTTACAATTGCTCAAGCTTTTTAAGTATTAAAGATGTTGAAATGAATCATGGTTTATTTTATATGACAATAGTGATTATTTCATAGCGC
Organism: Gymnocheta viridis; assembly: GCA_956483585.1. NCBI lineage: Eukaryota > Metazoa > Arthropoda > Insecta > Diptera > Tachinidae > Gymnocheta > Gymnocheta viridis. The sequence continues at coordinate 94,501,689 of OY101440.1, read as the reverse complement.
TAAGCAAAACTGAACTTGAGCAATTAAGTGACCAGAAATGACGCTGAAAATGATACCGATTTTTACGTTTTATGGATTTTCGATTGGATCATGTGTAAAAGATGTTACAAATAAAGCATTGCGTTTTTTTGTATGTTTTTTAGAAAATGCTATTTCGCAAAGTAATGAAAATAACTAATTGTAATAACGTAAATTTTTCGATGAAATAAAAACGAAAATCCAATTACTATTATTACTTGTGTTATATTTTTTTAAGACTGCTAAACCTTATTTTCTTGCCTTGTCCATATTTATTCGTGTCCCATGGTACTGAGACATCAAACCCCCCTTTAAGAGCAGTGCTCTTCACTGCAGGTAGTCCTTCGTTAGAAGCCTAAAGGGTAATAATATAGCGTGGAATTGAGCACGCGTATCAAAACTTATTGATCAATTTTATCGATTTACATTGAAGTCGCAGAATGCAAGTTGTTAAAGATGGGATATCGCAAAAAACGTTAAGGTCAGTTTAGGCAGAGCCTTAAGAAATTCGAATTCTATCTTTAGCATTAACATTTCGTCCTCCTGAAGTTATCGTCACGTCAAAAAAATAATTTGATGACCTGAATTTTCACTACTTCCGGAGCACAAGCTCAGAATCTTACGCCCGGTTCACACACGTCAGGTTTGACTCTTCAAATCTTGAGTTTTTAGGAGAAGCGCTCTTATCTAATTTTTATGAATTTGTGATATTCGTGAAGATAACTTCGGGACGACGATTTGCCAATCGCTTTTATTCTGTAGTCACTTTAGAATGTCTTTATTTTACTGAAGCTAACTTTATGTTAGCAAATTTTGGGCTTTTACTCCACGGCATGCCCCTGTAATCCGATAAGAAGCCGAAATACAAGGCTTTCCAATGAAAGTGCATTTGAAAGTTGAAAGTTGAACACCTCAGCGTCAGGCTTTTGGGGAAGATGGTATATAGCAGGCATAGATCTTTTAATATCCATCCTGGCATAAAAATAAACACACAGCGTGCTGATTATTTCCTTGCCTCTGAATTCCAAAGCAACGGGATAATACATACGTGTTCTTTAAGGATATAGATCTCGGTCTACTTTACTTTACCAATAACCTATCACACTGGCACCGCGGGAACTGTTAGTTGAGTAAATGACGTGCCTTCAAGGGGACTTGAATACTGATGCTCAACGGCATCCTTTTTGAGAACCCAACGCGTTGGTGGTATTTTTTATTGATTTCACGAGTATAAATATATGTTGGGGTTTGCTGACTAACGGTGTTTTTAACTTCCGTATGAATGTATACTTCGGCCGGCTATTAGTGAAGTCTCCTCTGGGAGTACATATGGTGGCTGATGATCGGCCACAGCTAGTGGCTGGTCCTTACTTCGGGCAACTAAGGATAATAATTTTTGTTGCTGCATTTTCAAAATTGTGTTGGCCAATGCTAGTTCAGCTATTGACTACTTAATGAGTATTCTCTTAGCTGCTTGGCAACTGGCTTGTGTAAAGCTGGCACGTAGTAAGAGATTAAATAGCTACAACACTTTCAAAAAGTATTTCGAAGTGGATCCATGTGCCAGACTTGAAACCTATGTGGACCTTGCAAGTCACATAGAGGTGACTTCCACGATGGACACGGGGTCGGTTGTGAACGTGAAACTTTAGCCGGTATTAAGAGGACGGTGGATTTAGGCCATAAGCAGGTTCCCGCCTTAAACTTAGATACAAGCTCTAGCTAACTTATGTTCTGTTCATAGAATCCAAACAATTGACTTGAGTAGAAAACATGTATTGTTCACTCAATTGGATTGCTTGGATTCTATGAACAGCACATTAGTTACATTTTACCTTCAGCGTTGTCAGCGTTTATGTGTGTTAATTATTAAAAAAAATAATATTATTAGTTAGACTCTAACTCCTCCAACCCTTTCACAGACCAAACCGTTCTCCACCCTCTAACCATTTATATAGAAGAAAGTAGAGGCTCCTTTAAAGAGTTAATTTTTATTACTCTGTTCTTAAATTGAGCTGCTGTTGGACAGTATATATGGCACTTAAATTGATAAATCGATAAAACTCAAAACTAAGATTTTTAAGGGGTAAAAGGTTGGTCATATTTTTTTTCAAATTCGTGACAAGGTTTACTTTTTGAGGACTTTAAAGTTTTTTAGGACTAAATATTGAAAATAATTTTTTATTGTATTTACCATCGTAATATGTTAATACTGTTTTGTCTGTGTATGCAAAGAAGGATGCTGGCAATCCTTCTGTATTCTTTAAAACTTAAAAAAGAATTTTAATTAATTTTAATTCATACGTCTAGCCTAATAAGTAAACCAAAAAAAGTTTTAGTTTGGTAAAATATGTTCATATAGTAAAGATTTAAATTATGTGAATGAACGAAATATTATAATATTAATAATTATATAGGTATGTATGAATTTATATGTTTGTATGTATTTTAAGGGATAAAAAGAGGTATACAAATTTTAGTTTCCTCATTATTTATTTTTCTATAAAAAGTTCATTCAACATTTTAAAGGATATTGAAGGATTATTTAAGCATCCTTTTAGCTTGCATAGAAAAAAACATCGTTGTACTACTATTATATACAAAACCACTGTTAAGAATTTGTGATAGAATATAGTTTATATTTATTTTTTAATAATAATAATAAATAATTTCGTCCTTTCACTAGAAGTCATATACAAAAAAATAAAACGAAAAACAATACCAAAATCTGTAAACGCTGCCTGAGCTACTTGGCTAACCATTTCAGATCTACATATATCATCTGGCACAAGTGTAATGATTTTTTAATTTCTCGGTCAAAATAGAATAGGATTTGAACGTGAACTTATATTTCGTCAGGTCATTGGTGGTTTCGCGTTATACCAAAATTCGACCAGGGAGAAACGACAAAGAAGGTTTTGATAAAGTTTTCTCAGAATATAAGCGATTAAATTTGTTCGCATTGTTTAAAAAAGATATATTTATATGAAATTTAACGAATGTTAATAATAGTTAATATTTTTTATTGAAAATTAAATATCTTGTTTCGTGTCGAATATGAAAATTTTTTTAACCAAAGTATTTTTTGGGCTGCATATTATTTGCCGGGTAATAAAACTTTATTTTCTTACAGTCCCGATCCGCTGCTAAGCTTAGACAAGAGAAACACATAATTGAAGTGTATTTGCAATAATCAATGAAATGAAATAATTTGTGTTATAGAACTATTATTTTTAAGTATTTAATAATTTTATATTGAATTGATTTTTTTGATTAAGTTCAAATCTGACTTCACCCATTTCTTCTTAATTTTTAAGATATTGTTTGGATAAATTCGTTATTTTATTAAGAGAGTTCTTTTTGGAACAATTTTTATTCATCAAACTATCAGAATTGATCAGTACTGATTTCGAGGTCGCTACACCATCTCATCAGCGTTCTTTGTACGATTTTACCACTTTTGACAGTGGATACTAGTGACGTGAAATTTTAACTATTTAACCGTATTATTTAACGAATTGGAATACGAAAAGTGCAACTTATTTATTTCTTACAGGTTAAATCAATTTCGGTTAGTACGAAATTCCTTCTCTGATGTTTAATTATTTCAAATATTCCATGCTCTCCCACTTTTTATTTAGAACCATTGGCCCTGAGATCCATTTTCAATTTTCGTTTAATTAATTTTTGTTTTTTGTAGTTGACTTAGTATTCAACCACCTTTGACAAGGTAAACATGGAGTTTATGACTTCGTTTTTGATAATTAATATTTATTCGTAATTTGTTAAACTATTTAGGTTTATATTGAAATTCGTTATAGCTCCTTCTATTTTCAATCCTTGAAACTGTTGATATGGAGCTAAAGGAACACTTGATACTTTAGGAATCATAAATAATTTTCGAAAACAGGTTTTTGTTTCAAAGAGGGGGTATTTAAAATATATGTACACCATTCGTCAGTATATTTTTATTTTCAATGATCGGTGGGTGGCTTATAACAACTAAGAGCTGACAGTTTATTTAACAATATATAATAAAACTTGCTGTTAAAATAAAATTTAGAATACTTCAGCTGAACTTTAACTGAAACATTTTTGAGTTTAAGTTCTGAACTTGACTTTTAAAAATTGAACTTCATAAGTAATTATGACTTCAAATATTGCAAGTACTTAAATAAATTATTCAGTCTTATAAATAATTAAAACTTAAATCAAATGGATTAAATATTTAACTGAAAGAAACTAAAGGAGTTAGTTTTTTGTGTAGTTATAAAAATCCGAAATCGATTATAATTATTTATAATAATTTTAAAAGCTTTCCTTTCCATGTCTGCTATAAATTGTTTACAAATTTCCCTTCATTTATTATTTAAAAACATATTTTTACTAACGAGTTCTTGACATTTCAAGTTCACGGTATTTGTGTGCGAGACGTCTTCCCGTATGAGTACAAATACTTCGTAAAAATACTTTATAGAAACACACGCATGTGGTATGTGTACTTAATATTTGTTTTGTAAGTATCGCATAGGCATTAAGGTTCAACACAAAAGGATGGAAAAATTTTAATGCATCTTACAAAAAAAAATCTTGAAAAGTATCAAATGACACGTTATTCGATAAATCTTGGCCGCATTTTTGTATATTTCTTTGAAAATCAAACCTAATTCCGACTACATATAATTATTAACTTAAACGTGGTATCGAAACTTCCCTAATATTGTTGTATACACATGTTGCTATGAGTACTATATATGCCACCAGTCACACGCATTGCACACCCTCAGTTTTTCTGTAGCAAGTCAACAAATAAAACTTAAATCTCTGTGGTAGTTCATTGATTTTTTTTTTCTTTTTTACATTTGAGAACATGTTTTGTTTAATTTTCAAGATTTATTTAATTCCTACAACAACAGAATATAAGATTTATATACAAAGCTAAAATATAAATAAATATATTTATTTTAGAATGTTCTGGCGACTTTGTCCGTTAAATTGTTGAGTAATATTTTTGAGACATCTTGTTTTTACAAAATGTTAAATAAAAAACCTAATTATGAACACAGAAAACGCAAACAAGAAATAAAGTTGTATTCCGCAGAAACTAATTCTATCACATTCCATCTAAAAAAGTTATATATTATGGACCATATATTTTAGGACCCGAAAATTTTGGGCTTAAGGTATTTCATATGTATCTAATTTATCTCGAGCTATAGATAAATTTTTTATAAAAAAGTTTATAAAATTTTATTATTATTAGATGACCGATATTTCGCCACATCCTTGTGTGGCTTTTTCAGGGATGCATCAGACAATTAGCAAATTATTTAGTAAGACAAAAGATAGAATAAAGAGAGTAGAGAGGTCTAATTTAGTTTACCAGATACCATGTGGTGGCAATGATAGAGAAAATTGCGGCAAAGTATACGTAGGTACGACTAAGAATAAATTAAAAGCTAGATTAGCTGGTCATAGATCAGATCAAAATACAAAAATAACATTTCCTCACAAAAGACAGCATTGTGTTAATATTGATCACAATCCTGATTTTAGTAATGTTGCAGTTTTAAATACGGAAAATAACTACAAATGCCGGTATATCTTAGAGATGCTACAAATTATTAATGTTCCAATGGGAAATAGAAGTAATTTTAAAGCAGATACAGCTAGTGTTGCTCATGCATATAGATATTTATTACATAAGAACGGAAACGGAAATTGAATATTTGGTTATTATAATATTCTATTTTTGTGTACATACGTATTTATTTAGTTGTTCATTTTTTTATATTTTAATTTTGACAATTTTTTGTATTTTTTGTTTTTTTATTATTGTAAAAATTTTTTATTTAAAAAAGAAGCCACACAAGCATGTGGCGAAATATCGGTTATCTAATAATAATAAAATTTTATAGACGTTTTTTATAAAAAGTTGACCTATAGCTCGAGATAAATTAGATTCATTTAAAAACCAAAAGGTCGAAAAAAATATATAAGAATAGTATTTCATATGTATGATACTTTAAAGAGGTCTTAATGCCTACCACACTTGCGGATCATCGATAGGTAGGAGCTGGGGACTGCGGCCGTCAATAGTTGAATGGCTATACACATCGGTGGTTAGACCCATTCCTACGTTTGGTAGGAGGCATTGAGACTTGCTCGTCGAAGAAACCTTCTGTCTAAGGCTCAAAGTTTGCTTCGATCGGCATAACAGGTGCCATGAAGCTCACTCCTCAGGCGGACCACCACGTTATTCTACATCTTGTGCATATTGAGCAATTTCTGATGGAAATGGCGGCCAGGAGCATTCTTAAACTGAGGGAATTAGGAGTGTTAGAAAATTTCACTCAGGTTCGCTTGCGCATCTTGAGTGAGATTAGCAATGGTGATCATTACTTATGCTCACCCGGGTCACTGATTATGTGGGCACGAAGGTGGATTTTGGGCGTGTGCCAGAGGTAATATTGCTGAATAAGGAGAGCTGGTCAGCTAAGTGCAGATTACTATATTCACTGATGGCTCAGAGATGAAGTGCATGGGCTCGGGGGTCTACATTCAGAATCTGGACATCAGAAAGTCATATAGGCTCCCTGACGAATGTAGTACCTTCCAGGCGGAGGTTCTAGGAATCTTGAGAGTCATAGAATCGCTAACGGGCAATATTGCTAGGGGCTGGGAGATCACTATTTATGTGTACAGCCAGGCGGCTCTTGAGCCTTTAACGGGCTGTCACGCGAACTCAGAGATAGTAGATAATTGTAGGAAGACTCTGGGAGAAATTCCTAAGGGCTATGAGCTAAGATTGTATAGGAGACCGGGATACTACAACATCAACGGCGATGAGATAGCTGATGAGTTAGCAAGACTGGGCTCGGAAATAGAGCATCAGTATTGTCTAGAGGCGGTTAGACTTCCGATAAGCTTCTTTTTTTCGAAGGATCGGCGAATTGGCTTTTAGCAGAACTAACAGGGCCTGCTGGACCCGAGCGGACTGCCGGGTATCGCACGTGCTATGGCCGGTGCTTAGTAAGTCCGATTCGGATTCGCTCCTGGCCAGAAGTAAGATATGCGTTAGAGCCGTGATGGGTGTTATCACGGGCCATAATGGACCTCATGGACCTACCTACCTAACTATTTCATATGTATTTTTAATGTGTCCATATATAACTACATATGCAATGATATATGTATGCATGTACTAAATTAATAAATAGATCGAATCAATCAATTTTTGATTCATATATGTATAACTTTTTTGGCTGAGATACTACAAGCATATTCATACAAATACGATTTCTACTAACGATATACATAAAAAACTTTAAATCGCCAATAACTGAGAAACACAATTATATGCCTTAGGACTTTTTTGCAGGATACCGACGATATACATATATAATATAATAAGAACATAATTCCTGAATCGGTTGATCTGCTTAATTGTAACTAAAAATAGCTAAATTTCATTCATGAAAAACAATTTATGTCAATTAATCGCTTAAAATTAATTTACTAATAAATTCTTCGTTTCTTAAATTATTTAAATTTGTCGAACAGAGAGATGTACAAACCTACGTGGTTTTTCAAGAAACGAATTGAATTTTGCTGGCGTACATTATCGTTGGTCAGCTTTAGCAAATACGTTTCGAAACTTTCTTCACACTTTTAGAAATATAAATCCTGCAGTGTGAGATTGCGAGTTATTTCTTTTTACAGCAAAGAAATCACGATACCGTTAGCAATGAGCAATAACTTCCGTACACCAGCTGAATGTGACCGGTCAGGAGCTCAGCAACCGTCAAGAAATAACTGCTTGCGTTTGGAAGCATTGGCATAGCACAAAACCGTATATGAAATCAGATTTTTGAAAAACTATTTTGAAAAAGCCGAAAGCAGATTCCAAAATAATACATCTCCTTCTGATGAAAATCCACAAGTACTGCAGTTCAATAATTTTAAAAATCCTATTTAACTAAAGTACTCACATATGATATGGGGAATCGGCCGCGAAAAAATGTGAATTATAGAGCTAGTAAAATTTTAGAAATTTCTGTCATTTCGGGCATAATTTTTATACGATATTCTTAGTAATTTCCAAAATTTTTATAAATTAATGCAAAAAAAAAATTAATTCACGTATTTGTTATTTTTGGCATCAATAGAGAAACTTGTTGGTTTATCGTTTTTCAGACCTGTAGAACAGTTTTAAGTTAATTTTTAATACATACCGTCAATTTTATTCTTCAATAATTATTATTTTTAAATAAATAGTTTTAAAAAATACACATTTTATTTTCATTTAACTTCTTTTTATGTAATTTTTATTGTATATAGTTAAGAAGAGAGAAGTCTTAGTGACTCCAGGTATTAAATATCTAAACATTGTGAAATCCTATTTTAATTGAATCAAATAAGTAATAGTTTTAGTTTAAGTGCATAGAAAAAATTTTTGAAGGTGATAAAGCTCCCCCAGCTTAAGTCTAGAGCTACACTAATGGCTGGAACGAATCATTAAGCAAACAATTTATTTTCAATAGACGAATTAAAGTACTTAACACGATTATTCTCTGTCTTCATTCATAACTTCCTCCCAAGTCTACATCATTAAAAATTTACAACGCGAAACCGGAAACTAATGAGCTTGCGAATAAATTTCATATTCGCATTTTTATTTAATTTTTTTTTTTATTTTATATAATTGTATATTATTTTATTTTATTTTTTTTATTATATTTTGTTTCATTTTATTGTTTTTTATTTTATTGTATTTTATTTTATATTATTTTATTGTATTTTATTTTATTTTAGTTTATAGTATTTTATTTTTATCGTATTTTATTTCATTTTATTAGGTTTTATTTTTTTGTTTTATTTCATTTTATTTTATTGTATTTTTTCATTTTATATTATTTTGTTATATATTTTTTATTTTAAAGTATTTTAATATATTTAATCTTATTATATTGTATGTTATTTTATATTATTGTATTTTGTTTTATATTATTTAGTATTTAAGTATTTTATTTTAATTTATTTTATTTTATAAATCAGTGCAATGTTTCGGGTGAGCTAAGCAATATCATACATAATATTACGACAATAGTGTCACATTTTATATCATTTATAAAGATAAAACAAAGAAAAGATCAGAAAAATTAGAACATATTTTTAATGCACTAATTTCGGAATATAAAACTAGAGATACGTTGTTTTCATTGGATAAAATAAGTTGAAAAATTATTTTATTTCTTCGAGCTATTAGAGATGTTCGAGTAAATTTAAAACTTTAATTGATCAAGATTAGTACGACAGGATCGCGTAATTCGCATTTTTATTTAATTTTTTTTTTATTTTATATAATTGTATATTATTTTATTTTATTTTTTTTATTATATTTTGTTTCATTTTATTGTTTTTTATTTTATTGTATTTTATTTTATATTATTTTATTGTATTTTATTTTATTTTAGTTTATAGTATTTTATTTTTATCGTATTTTATTTCATTTTATTAGGTTTTATTTTTTTGTTTTATTTCATTTTATTTTATTGTATTTTTTCATTTTATATTATTTTGTTATATATTTTTTATTTTAAAGTATTTTAATATATTTAATCTTATTATATTGTATGTTATTTTATATTATTGTATTTTGTTTTATATTATTTAGTATTTAAGTATTTTATTTTAATTTATTTTATTTTATAAATCAGTGCAATGTTTCGGGTGAGCTAAGCAATATCATACATAATATTACGACAATAGTGTCACATTTTATATCATTTATAAAGATAAAACAAAGAAAAGATCAGAAAAATTAGAACATATTTTTAATGCACTAATTTCGGAATATAAAACTAGAGATACGTTGTTTTCATTGGATAAAATAAGTTGAAAAATTATTTTATTTCTTCGAGCTATTAGAGATGTTCGAGTAAATTTAAAACTTTAATTGATCAAGATTAGTACGACAGGATCGCGTAATTCGCATTTTTATTTAATTTTTTTTTTATTTTATATAATTGTATATTATTTTATTTTATTTTTTTTATTATATTTTGTTTCATTTTATTGTTTTTTATTTTATTGTATTTTATTTTATATTATTTTATTGTATTTTATTTTATTTTAGTTTATAGTATTTTATTTTTATCGTATTTTATTTCATTTTATTAGGTTTTATTTTTTTGTTTTATTTCATTTTATTTTATTGTATTTTTTCATTTTATATTATTTTGTTATATATTTTTTATTTTAAAGTATTTTAATATATTTAATCTTATTATATTGTATGTTATTTTATATTATTGTATTTTGTTTTATATTATTTAGTATTTAAGTATTTTATTTTAATTTATTTTATTTTATAAATCAGTGCAATGTTTCGGGTGAGCTAAGCAATATCATACATAATATTACGACAATAGTGTCACATTTTATATCATTTATAAAGATAAAACAAAGAAAAGATCAGAAAAATTAGAACATATTTTTAATGCACTAATTTCGGAATATAAAACTAGAGATACGTTGTTTTCATTGGATAAAATAAGTTGAAAAATTATTTTATTTCTTCGAGCTATTAGAGATGTTCGAGTAAATTTAAAACTTTAATTGATCAAGATTAGTACGACAGGATCGCGTAATCGCTTATCCGAACAAAACCAAAAGTCGAATAAATGGCTACGCAATTACACGAAAAGCTTAATGTGTTGCCTACAGAACAATAACATCAACAACAAACTGAACAAACAAGTAAAATTGTACGGCAAACTTATCGATATTTTTAAATATTTATCGTTGGGGAATTTTAGTTCGGGGCGATTGTATAAAATGTCGCTGGATTCTTTGTAAAGCCTTCGTTTTCAAACTAATATTTAATAAATTTTTATTATCTTAAATATTTATTAAGAGTATTTTATTGAAAATATTTATTAGAAATTTTTACATAAAATTTACAAGGTCATAATTATAATAATAAATATAGTATATGTTTTGCTCCCACAGACCTGCATACACTTGTTTAGCATTTTGCAATAAACAAAAACTGACAAACAATTTTGTTTAATATATTTGAATTTTCTCATCTTTTCTCATTTTATTAAATTAAAATACAGGAAACACTCCTACAATGCTGTAGATACGTTCAAGAACAATTATGCGTTGTGTGATATCGCGTTATATGAAGCAAAATATTACATCAATAACATTTATTTATCATCCATTCATTGTATATATAGATATATTGTTAAATAAATAATTTTTTTCATACTACATTAAAGTGTCTTAAAATAGAAACAAATCAAAGGCAGCGCTGTACAAAATGTAAAATAGTATTAAAAAATTAATCATGGTGTTATAAAAGAAGTACAGTGTCCTCTTTAACACTGTACTTCTGTTCGTGTTGGAATAACATCACGTTAAGGATATACGTGTTGTAGGAGGGTTACCTGTATACAAAATTTGTTCATAATGTCCCACACACCTTATACAAATTAAAGATAGATAATAAAAAAACATAGATACACATATTTGTTGATATTGAAAAAAAATAACTTCTTCAGAGAAGGCAAATTTTTGAAAATTTCATAAATGCAATCAAGTAAAATTAAAATACACTTGAGGCATTTATGATACTCGTATTGCAGTTAAATAAAATTTTCTGAATTTATTAATTAAATATCAAACGAAATATAAAAAAGTCTTAAAGCGAACCAGAATCAAAATAATACTATAAAATAATTAAAAATGCCATCACCACCTTAGGCATTTATATTAAACTAATTTAAACTTGATGATTTTGTTCAACGAAAATTAATAAAGAGCTACTTAGTTGCAATCTATTATTGATTTGAATTTTTGCAATAAACATCCCAACAAACATAGAAACTAATATTTAGTTACCCAGCAAAAACTTGTATTGCATTGTAATGAGATAAAATGGGGAGACCAAAAACCTTTCAAATCATATCCTCAGCTTCATATGCAATAGTTTTTACTATTTCAGCAGGTCATTTTTTGCCAGTTAACACCAGCGTAAAACAGTAATTTCAATTGTTTAAGTAGTTGGTTTTTTGTTGTTAAAATAAACGATAATACAGAATTCCCGCAACGGGAAATGTTGTACCAATTGTCCAGAACGTACCTGTCTTACGACTGGTGAAAATGGGAATGGTACAAAAAGATCCTGCGTCGCGATTGGTGAAAAGAAAACGTATGACAAAACCAGAACAGCAGTACTTACAAAATTCCCACACTCTGCACAACATTGGAAGATTTACATTTTGTTTTTTAAGTTTTCCGGCAGCAAAATTTTTTAACTATCTTTTTCTATTTTTTTAATTATTTTATTAAAATAATAATTAAATAATAATAAATTTATCGGATTAAAATAATAATGCATTTGCTGATCTAGACCAATGTTCAGAAACTTATCTTAATCTAAGCCGAAGATATTCCGACTGAAAAGCAAATACCAGCCATAAAGTTTACATTCTTAAATGCAGTAATTATGCAATAATCGAAGCTTAGCGTTCTGAAACCATCAACTCCCAATTATTTTTTTATCGAAAGTCTCGCAACCCAAATTATTGATTATGATTCTACATTTTATTTGCACTGCAGTATTTCGCAGATCGGTTTCAAAAATTATAATAAAATTTTTATTTTTTAAATACATTTTTCACATATAAATTTATTGTTGTTAAACTTTTAGACTCGTTCGGTGAAACGTCATCAAAGGACTAGATTTTTTGCTAGTCCGCGGGAACCACCCACGTGACATGTCTTGCGACTGGTTGTTTTCCCTCTAGGCAAATATTTGAAATTAAATATAACTGAGAAAACTTTCGTTTAATTTAAATTTAATTTAGATTTAAAGCTAACAGAAAAACTTATTTGATTCAAATGAAATTGAATATGTTTAGATTTAATTTTCATTTGAATTTACCTAAATAATAATTTGAGTGCATTATAACCCACTGCCGTGTCATTACAATGTTATACGAAATGAAATATATAATTTCAAATCCAGTATGGAGTTTAAAAACTTAGTTAATAAATTGATGTGTGTAATAGAGCAATATTTCCAAATATGTATCTAAATAACTTAAACATTAACTGCTTGATAAAATAATTTATATATGATTTTTAATATGCATAAGAAGGGTATTAAATCAGCATTACACAAACCATGTGTTACAAAGCAACTAATGGGTTAAAGCCAACACTTAAGCACACTAATTAGATATTGTTTTAATTGACCTCAGAAACTTTTTGTTTTATTTGCGAATAATCAAAAACACATCAATTAAGTTAACGTAAAAATACCCTCATATTTGCTTAATAAAATTGATTAACATCAATGAAAGAGAACAAATTTAAAAATGTTTGAAGAACAAATTACAAAAAGTGAACAAGTTTTATATCCATAACACACAATGTACATATATGTATTTAGTATAATATAAGATTTTTTGCATTTTTTACTCTTGATATTTTCGTTCATTTAACGATTTAAAAGAAGGAAAACATACCGCTGAGTTATAAAAACATTCATTGCTTTTTCTCGCGAATTGCATTAGAAAACCCTCATGTTAATTAATCACAGCGTATGTCTATCTTTATATATATATCGATTTCTGCTTTACTCGCTTGGTCCGGTTTTTCTTTTGCACGCCTTTTTAAATGAGTTTGTTTTCAGAACTTGTAAACTGGTTTTTTAAGTGCCGTAGGAAATTTATTTTGTATAAGTAGAGATGGGATTTCACCCACTATTTACCCGATATATCGGTAAATACCGAATAAATAAATTTTTTGGGAAGGAAAAGCTATTTTCGAGTACAATCAATATGGTATTTTCATGTATATTGTGTTTTTAAAGACATTCGAAATAAGCCACGAGATGCATTTATTGCAATAACTGAAATTGATGATAATGACAGAACTATAAGTCAAGTCAAGTCAAGTCGATAGTAAAGGGCTTGTTTTAACTTTATCCGATTATCTAATTGCGATGCAGTTTCTTTATTATATGGGTACCACTTTTAATATAAATGTAATGGTGGACCTAGCAAACTATAAAGCTGGAGAGAAATTGCATTCTAAAAATTTTGTGTGGAGCTGTATAGAAGAAGTATCTCCTTCTAAATGATGGAAAAGTATTCGCGTGTCCACAGAATTGAGCAGTATAGCGGTTCACACATTGAATGTTCCATGCAGTTCAGCTACCACTGAACGCTCATTCAGCACTCAAAGCTTCATTCAGTAAAAAAAAAACGAAAGAGTTTAACTACAGGTAATGCCGGAAACATATGCTTTATATCACATAATTGGATCTCTCAAACAAAGACATACGACAAAAGGATACTTCCCAAAAAATGTTACCACCTGAGGATGCATACATAAATTCTGCTAATCCATTCGAGGAAGAATGCGTGCAAGGTATCATTTCCACTGTTATTACCCATTCTTTACCTCCCTTTTTCTTTTTAACAGTTTTCGGAGTGCAACTGACAATGAAAGTGACATTGATTGCAAAAATAAATATTTATATATAATATAACTTAAATTATTATTTTTCAACTGCTCTTTAAGTAATTTTATTTATCAAATTTATTATAAAATGCACTAAATTTTGCTGCACAATATGTTTGTTTACCGAATTTTCTACAATATAGTTTATACCAACCTTTTAGGAAAATTCCTGGGTAATTACCCAATTTTACCAGATCTACCCTTTTTACCTTGTATTCAACAATTGGATATTTTCCTTTTTCTCATCTCTATGTATAAGCGATTAAGCACTTTAAAATTTTTTGGCGAAAACGTTAAAAATTAATTTCAGCAAAATCATAAATTAGGATGCAACATTCTACATTCTGATTTTCATTTTACTCGGAACAAAGCCTATTTAAAAAAACTATTTGCTTCTAGGTAAGTACTCCATCTTTAAACAAAAATTGAATTGAGATCGCCCGAAAAATAAAAATATAACTTGAAATGTGATTTTCTCTAAAACAAAAAAAAACGTAACCCACACATTCAACCGTATTCCTGGGGGCAAATTACAGCATTCGATATCGAACTTAAAAAAATTTTGTATGGGATTTCGAGCGCTATCGAATGACGTAGTAATTTGCCCCAGGTAGATATTTTAATACCAGGTTAGTATTTTAATACCAAGAGTTCGAAATTGCGGGTAGGTCTTACAGGAACATTGAAGTTTAGTTGACCAAGTAGGAACTGTGAATCAACATCACTATGAAGCAGGCCCAGAACAAATAAAGCACTTAGCATCAATCGTCGGCTTTTTAGAGTAAGCAATTTTATCAGAGCAAGTCTGCTATGATACGACGGCAAGACATAAGAATTCCAACCAAGACCACGGAGACAATACTATTAATATGAATAGAACAACAAGGATCCCAAACAGTAAGTCAATACTCAAGAATTGGTCGAACAAGAGAAGTATATAAAAGTTTTGTAATATAAGGATCTAGAAATTCATTTGACCAGCGTTTCATGAATCCAAGGAGCCCATAGGCTTTATTTCCATTGTAGAGATGTGATCACGAAAGTTGAGTCTATGATCCAACAGTATGCCAAGATCCAATATGGTTCGAAGTTTATTTAAAATTATAACATAATATTTGTCTGATGGAATCAGAAATATTTTTCAAGACTTATTTAGAAATTACCACAAAGGCCTTTATTTACAATATTTAGTTAACTAATATCGGTGGTTTAAGTAATGATTTTTCATATAAATGTCATTGTTTAAGCTGCTGTCATTAGTAAACTAAAGACTGTCAATTTCGTCCAAAGTGTTATTTTTTTGAAGTACCTATTTAAGTTATTCACAGTTGGTTACTTTCAGCACGAAAAGTTTGCACTCAGTAAATGACAACTAACTAATAGTGCTTGATTTCTATTGCGTCCAAAAACTATCCGTACAAAAGAAAATACACTAGAGATGTGTTTTTGGTCAACAAAGTTCTATTAAATAACTTTACTTTTGCAGCCGCTTATAATAATTGATTTATAAACAAACTATGAACAAAAAATAATTTTTAGGATTTGAATAAATGTATTAAACAATAACAATTATTTTGTAATATCTTCATTCACATCGCCATAGATTTGGTCAATTCATTCACGAAAAACCCGCTGATTTTTCTGAAAAAATCATTTTTCCAGACGAAGCCCATTTTCACTTGTCATGCTTCGTCAACAAGCAAATTTGCCGCATTTGGGCTTCTGAAAGTCCTAGAGCGATTACTGAGAAGCCTTTGCATGCTCAACGTGTCATTGTATTGTGCGCTATGTGGTCTGAAGGCGAAATACGGCCGTTTTTTCTCGAAGATAAAGCTGGAAATGCGGTAACGGTCAATGGCTCATGCAATCGCCTATTAATGATGACTTGGATATCACTGACGACGCCACATGTCACACAGCCAGTGAGACGATCAATTTATTGAAAACCAAATTTCCCGATCGCAAAATTTCACAAAAATAAGGTGTTAAATGGCCAGCTAGAGCGTGTGATTTAATACCACTGGGTTATTTTTTGTGGGTCTGTGTTAAGGTCAGAGTTTATACGGAGCCAATCGAATCGATTGCAGCCTTAAAAGCCAAAATCCGTTATGTGATTAACGAAATACGAGTAGAAAAGCCATTTTGCCAAAAAGTGATTAAAAACGTTAATGAAAAAATCGACATCTGCCAGCGTGATCGTGGTGGACATTTGCCAGATATCATTTTTTATTCATAATTGCCAAACTTTTCTCTTTGTAATACAATAAAATAAAAAATTTTTATCATCTTCATCTAAATTTTTCGTTTTATTTTGTTTTAGAAAACAAAATCCTGTACTTTTTGAACTTTTTGATTTATTGTAAGCAGTTGAAAAGAAAAGTCGACAGAAGCTTTGATTATTATTGTGCGTTGCATTGCAAGGATGTTAATACAGCATGTAAAGACTATTTTGATCAAAACAATTGCAGTTGTTTGGTCAAGGAATTTTTGTCATTTTCTTTTTTGAGCGGTTTAATAAATTTTTCTTACATTTTTGTGCTGTAATATGAAACTAATAATGAATTTTTGTGCATGGGAGACAAAAAGTCTATATCAACCAACCTACTCGTTTATATATCCGTATACAATTTTATGCAATATTTTAAATCTGAAATTCAAGCATAAGTGCGTACTAAGCTTCAAATGTAAATACCTAATGGCGTGTTCTATTCTATAAAATTTTTTGCCAAATTTTTTGCCACTTACGTGGCTAAATTGTTGTTGTTTTAAGAAAACTTTGAATAGCAATTTTTTGCATAAAAAGTAAAAGAAATGTTAATTTTTTTTTGGAAAAGAAAACTCCATTAGTAATGAAAAAAATTAAAAATTTATATATATAAATTTTTTCTAATAACCAGCTGCGGAAGTTTATAAGTTATTGAAATACTGATGGCAAAGATTTACATAATATTTATGCGCTTGTATGTATACTTTGTATTTATTTAAGTTAAAAATTTTGTGTAATTTTACTTCTTGTTTTTCATATTTACATTATATTGGCATTTCGTGTAGAAATGTAAATTTGCGTCCTTATTTGTCTAAGTAAACAAATTTTAAATATAATTAATGCAGATTTTGTTTGGAAAAGGGTCTAAGATAATGTTTATTTAATACACCTTTCCAGTCATACACCGACTAAGATACACCGGCAGTAACAAAAGTTTAATAATTTATTAAAATGTGTATTCAATTTATATATAAATGCATGTGTATATGCTCTCATTTTTATTTTTCCATTTATTTTCATGTTAACCACTCATATGGTTGGTATTTAAAATCCAATACTGTTGCTACATTATCTGGCGAATTAGTAAAATATATGTAATTTTTTACATGTAAGAGTTAAAGTTACACATGTGTAATTAATTTTTGTTTGTTATGTACACACATATCTAAATATATCTGGTCGTTAGTTGGGTATATTAAAGTGAAAAATGATGTTTGAATAACTTATAAAGTAACACCGGCAGGTGTTTAAAGTATTATCCCATAGTTTGGTATGTATATGTGTAATACTATCCTGATGTATATATGAAGGCTTTACAGTTAATGAAAACATTAAAATATATTTTGGGTTTAATGTTTGCAACAATAATATAAATAATTAAACCTGTGCAGTTTACGAATAACATAACAAACTTGTGGCGGCTGATAAAAAGGAAGGTCGTATCGACATAACAACGAGGTAAGATTAGCAAGTCTTTGAAATGATATACAAGGACTAGTTACAGCTCTGGTCTGAAGTTCTTTAAACTTAATTTTTTTTATTTATTTATTTATTCCATATAGTAACACTTCAGGCCAAAAATACGTATTACATCGCAATACAACTTAACATTACCTGAGTAAAGGTATCTTAAACAATAGTTTTTATTCGCTTATCTTATGCGAAGATTCAAAAGATGACTGGGAAATTTTTATAATTGAGTATTATTTATTATTATTATCTCTTAAGAATACATTTGTTAAATAAAACTTATTATATTTTATAATAAGAGAAAATTATATATTTTACTGTCATTGAACAATTTTACTTAAGGGGCAAAAAAAATAATTATCTATGTGATGAAACTCGTTCACGATATCCAGTTGATTCCAAAGTCCTCGACAAAATGCATGATATAGCTTTTAGTAATCGATGGGTTAAAGTGGTACAGGAATAATCTAATTTCCTAAACTTTGACGACTAATTTTATGTTGAACTAATATCCCAAACTTTCACAGCTAGTTCCTGTTGATAGTGCAGATCCTCAGGTAACCTTCATCCTTTGTTCTTACTAAAAAGAGAAAATCTTCTAACAATCTCTTTGCAAATATTTATTTCAAATCCCTTTTATAAGGCTTTCAATTCAAGATCTTCTATTCTTCCTTTTATATTCAACTTTCCACGCCTCTAGATTGGTTGCACTAGTCGATCCTTTTTAGGTAGTTTTCGATCACTTTTTCGCACATTTCAGGCTGTATCTCGGCTATAGCTTGACGAGTGTTGGTTTTCAGATGCTAAAACATTAAGTGATTAATCGCGAAGACACGGTTTTCGATGTAACATAGCAAAACAAATAAGTCTAATGGCGTCAAAAGTGACGTGGCGGAAATCCTATTAGGGACTCCGGCAGCTTGTCAAGCAATAAAGCCGAAATCGATCGTGCTGTGTTGCGGGTGCCTCCGTATTGTTGAAATTCCGTATCGCCCACTTCATAATCCTAAATTGCTGCTCAAAAAATGTCGGTGACAATGCGCCCATGGCGCTATGAATTTCGGTAACGGTTCTTCCGGCAAAAAAAAACATCCCTCCAGACCACAATGCGCATGAAACAGTCACCTTTTCCCGATACGATGATATTATACCATCACTGCTGTGTTGTTCGCGCCCCATATGCGACAATTATTTTTGTTGACGTAAACTCTGAAGGAAGAAATGAGCATCATCGCTGAAGAAAATTTTGTTCGAAAAGTCATCATTGAAAGACGGTTGCTCTAACACCCGGTGTATCTACGGCGCTTTATTTATTGCATGAGTTGGACTTTATATGGATGGAGTTGCAAATCCAACTGCGAAATAGGCCTATTTCCTGAGAAGATAAACTTGGATTATCTGCTTATCTCAGCGGGAGAGCATGGAATATTTGGGATAATTACTCATCAGAGAGAGTAATCAAACCGAAATTGATTTAACGTGCAAAAATGAGAAATTCGCACTTCTCGTATTCTAATTCGTTAAATAATACGGTAAATAGTTGATATTCCTAAATACCGTCAAAAGTGGTATAATCGAACAAAGAACGCTGATGAGATGGTGTAGCGACCTCGAAATCAGTACTGATCCGTTCTGCTAGTCTGATGAACAATAAATTGTTCCAATTAGTACTCTTTTAAAAAATAATTGTTCAATTCCCAAGCTCGTATTAACGTCGCATGTATTGTGTAATCGTCTAATTATACAGCATTGTATTTTTGATATAGGTTATTTTCATACAAAAATGCGTTATAATTATACGTTTGAATTTTATATGTTTTATAAATGGTTGTATTGAGGCCAGGTATGGAAAAATTCTATTTGTTAGATTAATTTGTAAAAATCTTTTAAGTATGTGATAAGTAAACCAAGATAATGATAAATATATATTGAATTCATTTCAATTTAATTTGGTAAGCACTCAATTAAAATTGTTTGTCTTGAAAAAGTTATTAACTATTTCGCGTAAATTTAGAATTCACATATCTGGTGTAATTTTGTTGTTCGACATAAATTATTTACTCACAACGAATTGACTACATTGAATTGACATTTAAAATACAACAAAATGACGATACAACAAATTTGACTGTTCACAAGCACATAAACAAATATCGTCTTTTTTTAAACGATAAGCGATACGACTGAGCTTGTGAATTGAACAAATGAATTAATAAAAAAAATTTCTAAATATTAGAAAAAGAAATGGATAAATTCGGACTTGAACTTGAGCTAACCAATTCGTTTCAATATATGTATGAATATTAGATTTAAAAAGTTAATACTCTTTCATTAAATAAAGCCATATATGTATGTAAAATCACCGCGATTCTAGAAGAGTGTTAATTTTGATTTTTCAGTAAGAGACAACATGTTTTATCTGTCTAAATATGTTAGCTATTCTTTACAATTCCTTTTTCCATCTAAAAACATTTGTAATTTATTATTTAAAACACAAATATTAGTGTATGTTTGACTTCACAGCCTAAATTATTTCAAATTCCAATCTTAATTGTAACTTAAATGTCAAGTGCCTTTCATTCATGTCTACTAAACAAAACTGAAGATTTAAATTTCGTTTTAAGAAAAGTTATTGCAAGAATTTAAATGTGTGTAAATAAACAAATAAGATTTACAACTTGTACAACAAGTTAAGCAATAAAAAGAACAACAGCGAATAACATGAAAACATATTTTTTTTTAATGAAACAAAAGTCTGGCGTTACTTACATATGTAAGAAAATTGTATGCTACTATTCGAAAGTAGTAGGTTTTGTGAAAAGATAGAGAAGAAGTAAATAAAAAAATTATTTTGTATACGCTAAGCTGTAACTTCAATAAACAATTTAATAGAAATGTATTTAAAGCAATGTTTTTTTTCTTTGAAGTTGTTAAGTTGACAATTTAATCTAAAAATTCACTACATTCACTGAAAAGGATATATTGAGGGTTTTCTAACGCAACCACGTAACTCTACGACTTTTTGTTTTAACCGGAAAAGTAATAACTAAATACAGCCTCACAATTTTGTAAAATAATAAGGGAAAATGTTTGCTAGTTTATTTTTTATGCAACATTATTCAAAATCGCATCTCAACTGGTGAAAATATGCCATGCATAACCTCGTATCTTAAAGTAAAAAATGATACACAGTGATGTCAAACCGAATTCAGTCTTGGAGATGTACCTTTGATTTAAGAAATTAATGATTTCATACCAGTATTAATTGAAAATCGCTGACATTACTGATATTGCTTAAAAATTCTGCTCGTAACAACGCATTCAGTTTATTGCATAATATAATTCTACGTCCATTCCGCCCATTCAGTTATTTCTCAAACTCCTACATTCAACAATAAGTTGTTATATTATATTTGCAATTAATAATATTTCGGTAAGTAGTGAAAATTAATTCCATTCATTCTAAGGTTTTTTGCATCTACTTCTGTATGTTGTCAGAAGAGCCTATTATCAGAAACAAAACGATATAAAAGTAAAAAATGTACGATGAAAATATAAACTGTAATAATTTGAGTGAGAATAAATTTGACCAACCGAATGAAACAAGTGGTACTCGTATTTTGATTCATCTTAAATGTCTTGAATGTTATGCAATTGATGATTCAGCAGAAGAATTTGACTGCAGTTTATTTGTTAAAATGTATTTAGATGAAACTACGGGAATATTCCATGAACACTTAAATAAATCAGTTTCATCTGCTGTACCTTTAGATTCTTCAGTTGCAGCAAAAAAAAAACAATGTTGAGATTTACCAAAAATATTTGGTTAAAGTAAACACCCAAATGGAATGTGATTCTGTTATCGAGACGTAAGAAAACTCGAACAATTTACGCACCTAGAAACTTTGTTAAAATCATTGAAGAATCACGAAAGAAAAACCCATACAATGTTAAGTATCTCCATTATAAGTTTTTTTTTAAATTATTCTGTGTGGTTATTATGTAATTCGTTTCGAAAGAAAACATTTGCGAAGCACAATATATAAGCTGTAC
This sequence comes from Gymnocheta viridis, assembly GCA_956483585.1. Lineage (NCBI taxonomy): Eukaryota > Metazoa > Arthropoda > Insecta > Diptera > Tachinidae > Gymnocheta > Gymnocheta viridis. Next base: position 94,479,341 of record OY101440.1, on the reverse strand, counting down.
AAAATCGAATGATTTCCGTTTCGAATCGAAATACATATTGTCTCATGTCCAATACTTTCTGACTAAAAGTGTTACGAACATTAGCAAAAAAAAATAATCACTTTAGATTAAAAACTATTAACTGTTTTTGTTTTAAAAAAAAAATTCAGAATCATTTGCAAATAAAAAATATACTTAAATTTACAATCGCACATTTTGCCAAAATTGCAAATTGTTTTATTAAAATCACATTGAAGTTAATTATTGAGACATCTGGCTTGTTTATTTGCCAATTTCACTGTTGGTAATGTAGAAACAATTGGGCAAAGGTCGCCTGATAATCTGCATTAGGAGCAGTGGAAAGCGCAAAGGAATTGGGTTACAGCTAATTAATAATCAATAATCAATTTTAAAATATTTTTAATAACATATTTTTACTGAATATATAAAATATTAATTTTGGGAAAAAGAGCGATTCTAAATTTAAGAAACTCAATTTTAGCAATTCTCAAAAAAGCACTAAAAATAAGTTATCTTAAATATTTTTTTGGGTAATTTTATTGGTCTTTGAGAAACAGCAGCATAACAAATGTTTTATTTTTAGGTAATTAAGTCAATTAACGTTTAACCATTCAATATGTGCTTTTTAAAAAACTTACTTTGTGTTTTTTTCAAGACCTTGATCAAAAACTTCAAATAAAAAACTATTTTGTTGTTTTTTATTAGATGTATTTTTTCATTTTTTTTTGTATTTGTATTTTATTCTTTGCCTTCCTAATACAATATCTTTTGAATTACAGCATTAGGATCAGTTAAGTTATAAGCTACAATTAGTATAAATCAATAACTTAAGTAAAGCATAATGAAACATGATAAAATGTGCAATTAAACAAAAATAAAAGACAGTAAAAACTAATTAATTTGTAAAGGATTTAAGTGTCCTGATCATAAACATAGTGGTTTCATCAATAATTTGTTTAACTTTATTGAGTTGTTGGCGAACTGGTATAAGAGGGGGAAGATGGTTCCAGAGATAAATAGTACGTTCGTAAAACGAAGAACTTTTGCGAAATTTAAAAGTGCGGATAATATTATTTCTTGAAGATGAGGTGAATGTCGGCTTATTGTAGAGATATTCGGTGTTCCTTTGTAGTCATCAAGGTGCATAACCAAAACACGTCTGGCATATGGCGAGACATGATCACATTTCTGCAGACCATATATGTAACGTATAATGTTATTATAAGTTTTAACAAGCTGACGTTTGTCAGTATTATTACAATCAGCAAAGATTGCACAGGCATACAATAACATTGGGATTAAATAAGACTTGATTAGCATCATTCTTATCTCAAGTGGAGTGAAGTGCTTACTGCATCAAAGACTTCTAAGTATGCCATATATTCTTCCACACAATAGGATAATATTATTTGACCAAGTAAGGCTGCGATTACAAATTATACCCAAGTTTTTTAGCTTTGTCAACTTGCTCAACTCGTATGCTATTGATATTCAAGCTTATTTCATCAATCACTTCACTGCTGTTTGCATCGATAATTAGGTATTTCAACTTGACTATGTTGAGGCATAAGGCATTTGCTGAAGCCCACTGATAAATATTGTCCATATCAAGATTAAGTAGATCAACTGCATTGATAATTGATGTTCTTTTTTTATGTATTTTTTTAATATTTCGAACACCTTTGGTGTTCATCTTCACGAACTGAAAAACAATTTTGAGTAAAACCCTCCACTTTTTTTGAGGATGTAGTGTTTACAAAAAAAAATAATTACTAAAAAAGCTTTTGTTTATGTTTTGTAAATAACATGGTAAGTTTTTTATGCTTTATGCATGAAAAATATGCATTTGCATATTTTAAAAATTTTTCCCAAAAAAAAAGCATTTTTATATAACTTGCATAAATTTACATATTACACAGGTTGGCAACTCTTTTTAACAAAAATTCGTTGTGATAATTGACGCAGCTCCATATATGGTGTCAACAATGCGATCATTAAAATCTTTTTACCCAAAAATATTGCATGGGTTTCATAGAATTGCAGATTTTTTTCGCTTACATTTTGCAATGTTAACTCTTTTGTTGCAAATTACAAAGCCGGTTTTCTTAAGGTAGGAAAACATACATACATACATAGTATGTAGTTTTTTTCCAAATAAACTTTTTGTATTAATTAATATTCAGGCGCGCTCTCGTATCGATTCAAAGCATTCTATGTGGCCAAGCCGCGTTCCCTCTCGCATCTATTTTCCCCTGTCGCTACCACAAGATATTTGCTATATCACATTATAAAATTTTTCTATTTTTGTTTTGGTATTGGTAAATAGTGAGTTTAAGGTGTTCATAGTTTTTAGCGCAATACTGATGTGTTTTTATGTATTAATGACTTTGAAAATTTTTACGCTTTTGCCGTTTTCATAATACTGATACTTTTGCTGTGTTTTTGATAGTCTTCATTGTCATAGTGCAAGCGCAACTATTTCTTATTAATATTTTCTTAATTCTTTTAAACTTTTCTTTGCGAAATTTTTCATTACTTATTTGTAAAATTCTTCTTGCAAAATTTTGTGCTGCATTTATTTTTATATGTTTAGGATGGTTTGAATAAAAATGTATTATTCTTCCTGAGGCGGTTAGTTTTCGATACCAGTCAAAGGTCAATCAAAGTATGTTATTCACGTGTGAAAGCACATCTAAAAACGGTAGCTTTTCATCCTCCTCTATTTCCTTCTTAAACTCGATTTGTCGATGGAAGCTATTTAAACAAATTCGTGCATCTTCTACAGCATTATTGTCTATGATGCAAAATAAGTCACGTACATATTCACTTACAGCTCATGGTTTTTGTTTTAATTTTTATATTGTTGTAGCTAGAATCTCTTCCATAATTATATCCGCATACATTTTATCTTTGTATTTAAAATACCTGTTTTCTTTTATGCAAAAACTTAAAATCTCAAAAAATAGTCCTTTATGTATTCTTGTGAATGTGGAAATTTTTTCCCATTTTTTTATCAATGAATGTTCTATGCGAATTTACTTTAATAGTCAATTCCTAGTTTTCTTGTAAATTGAGGAATAGTTGTGCTATCAAGGAAAATCCAAAAAATATGCAAGAGATGTGGACAATAATTAACTGTATTTTTGTATTACTTATTCGGACTCTATGTACTCTATGTACTTTATGTACTCTAATTAAAATTCCAAAAAATCTACAGTAGTTTTTTTTATAGATTATAAATTACGTATGCGTTATATTTCAACACTTTAGACTGAATATTGTTTATACGACACTGAGTGGGATAGAAATCATCTAAATAAATATGCAGTTTCTAAACGTTCAAATATATAAAATTGTTATCGGTTTTAATTTTTCAGCACCTTATAGTTTCCGGAAATGGAGCCGATTCTTTCAACAACACAAAACGAAATGTCAAGATTTAACCTGAAATAGAAATAGATCATTTTATACACGTCAATCTACAATGCATTGCTACATCAAACTAACTGATGAGTAACAGCCAACCCCACTGTTGCATATTTAAAGTCCTCTTTCCCCAAAAAAATCCAGTATTTAAATAGATTATCTTTTTATAAAATTTGAATAATAGTAACACGATTTTCTTATGAAGCTAAATTATGAGCGAAAACTTTAAAACCACTTAAGCGAGCAATTATTATCTATAATTGATCTAATTTCCTCTTCTGTCAGATTCTTTGAAAAAGTTTAAAAACTTAATAATGTTTTAAATTAAAACCCCTTATAACTTTGTGTTCGTAAGAAACTGTGTATATTTCTAAAAAATTTATAAACGAATTAAAGTCACTCGTACGCACATGAGTAAAAACTTTTACACCAATAGAAAAAACCTTCTTTTTTGTGTTTGACGAAAAATGTTCTTAAAGATTTAATGGAGACTCTTAGTAGTAACAATGTTGTTATAATTATTAACAATTAATTTAAAAGTTAGAAACTGAAACGAAAACAGAGAAAAAACAAACCGAAAGTTTTTATATTGTACAGACTAACATAAGCAAGTCCTTATATGTTAAGGGTGCGAAAAATATATAAACATACATATTTTTGTTTGTTCATAATTAAACAACAAACGATAAAATATACGACGTTCTTCATTCAGAAAATCAATGTTAACAGAAATATTAAAGTCAGCCTATCAAAAAACATTAATTTTGTTAAAACGCATTAATATCTGTTTATGTATATGAAAAAAGTTTAGGGAATTTTCAATATGTTTTGCGAAGAAAATTACTTATATAAAGTTTAGTTTTAATCATTTTGTCCTTCTTCAGCTACGCAGTTTCATTAAGGCTGTTTTGCTTTTTAAAGTGTTCCTTCTTCCTATACGTAGCACGGGCTCGGATTCAATATGAATAATTAAAACCACTCTAAATTGTTTTGTATAGAAATAAAAAAATATATACTTTCAGTTTACACGTAATACCAGAGTAATTATTATTTTTAAATTCTCAGAAAATTTTTAGTTTAGCTTCATTAGTACGAAACAATTATCTTATGATCAAGAAAACTAAAATAGTTGCTAACAATTTAATTTTAAGCAAAAATAATCGCTATTGAGACAATCTGTTAGAAATACTTTGAACATACTACAATATATAACTAATGCCTAACCGTTTAACTAGAACTTTTAGCCAATAACGTTTACCATGCTATTTTTATTATATTATTTTTGATTTTTGATATATTCCTCAAATAAAAAAAACAATTACTACTAATTCTTATTTTATTGAGTTTTAATTAACAGTTATTTGTACACAAAATGTTCCGATACTGAAAGTTGTTAATGCTTGTACCATTGAAAAGTATCGTCCAATAGCGTTACATTCGACGATAGGTAAAAGTTTTTAAAAGATTATTTATGGGAGACTATCACATTACATAAAAGAAAACAATTTAATATATGACTTTTAGTTTGGCTTTAGGAAAGGTTGCGGTGCTAAGGATGCAGTTTTAAATGTAGTTCAAAATATTTATAAGGGCATGGATGGTGGTTATAGTAGTGTTGCTGGTATCTTCTTAAATTTTTCTTAAGCGGTTGATCTTTTCGACCATAAAATATTCCTTGGCAAATTGTCGTTATATGGTGTTAAAACAGTTGCTACTGTTAAAAAGTTATTTTCCAAATAGGAAACAATATGTGCAGGTAAATGAAGATAGAAGTTTTACTGGCGCTGTAAATTATGGAGTGCTTCAGGGAAGTGAATTAGGGCCACTATCATTTTCAATACATATATATATATATATATGATATAGAAGTCTTAATTTAACTGGGAAAATTATTATATTTGTGAATGATGTCTGTCTATTTTATGCATTTATGTAAGACTCACTTTTACACTCAAAAGAATAATCAATCCATTCGTACTTAAATCCATCACAAGCAGTCTTAAAATTCCTAGATTTACTAAAATCAAGTACAGAACGAATTCAAATGCTCAATTTAATTTAAGAATTTTTTAGTTGATTCCAAATTTTTCACGTGATTAAAGAATTTTGAACTCATATTATGAAACTCCAGGATTGGTTATCTGAAGGAATCCCGTTTTCGGCTTGATTAAAATAAATTTTAATGTTATTTGTACTCAAAATTTTGAGTACGACTCGTTCTAAAAAAAAGTGGAAGATACTGGACTTAAGTAGGGCATTTTTATTTCTATGTACGACCACACATTGAACGAGATATGACTTTGGTTTTTGAATTTGCGCACTTAAATCGTTTTATACTCAAATAACGCAAGACAAAACTAATTCGTTTCCGACCGAACTCTTTTCGTTCAAACAATTTTACGTTACAAATTGATGCTGCACCCCTAACCGAAATATTTTCATTAAAGTATCTTGGAATCATACTGCAAAGTAGACTTTCATGAGATTTCCACTCAGCAGACCTTAAAACGAAGATTTATCCAGGAATTGGGATTATATATAAGTTCAAACACACACTAAGTATAAATGCTAATTGATGATCCCTAATACAGTCCCCTATAAAGTCGCGTCTAAGTTATATGGGACACATATATGCTTATAATAAAAATATTGTCATGTTAAAATCTCTTCAACGTATGCAAAATAAAGCTGTGAAAATAGTCTATTATTTAGCAATGTTTATATCCTACAATTCTCTGTATGGAATGGAATGTTTGTAAAACAATTTTAGCAATTTATGGGGTTCACGAATACCAGGTTTTGAAGTACGTTGTAGTTGAAGTACATGATTTTGGCCATCGAACCATATGTTTTGCTCATAATCAATCACATTTCAACACGATAAATGCAAATAATTTAAGAATTCCAAGATGTAGACTAGAAAGAAAAAACAAAGTGTTGACTTTACAAATAGCGCGAAATTTAATAACTTATGTGCCTGCTAACTTGAAATCAATAAATAGAATCTCAATATTTAGATCTTCTTGTAAGGAATATTTGCTAAATAAAATAGAAACGCTTCTGTAAGTTTGATATAATATCTTAAATCTAATTGCTAATGAAATTATTACAAATATTTAAACATATCTTACAATAAATATTATATTAAATATAGTTCTAATATAATTAGATAAAAATTTTGTACATACATACAAGCTTATTAGAGCCACCTTGCCCCAATAATGCCTCTAAAGCGATGGGGCTGTTGCGAAAATTAAATTATACATTTTATTGTTTATTGAATTTAAATAAAAAATAATACAAAAAAAATTAATTGATGAGGGCCTTTCGCACTATAATACTTTGTACTAAGAATTGTCAAAAACTGTAATAAGACGAGCAAATGTGATAGTGTGAAAGCAAAATGTTATTAATATGACAAATAATACGATAGTAAATTTGACATACTATAAGGCTTTTTTTTAGAAATTTTTCAAACGGTAAAAGCAAACTGAAGAGTCGATTGTTTCGCCGCCGATTATCATACATAGGCTAAAAATTTGGAATGTGTATCACGCCATGTCGCAAACTTAATGAAATTTTGTGTTATTTAATGTTGTACTTTGATATATACTATAAATATTCACTAAACATTTCAAAAGGCCATCACGTTTACCGGCTACACGAAAGTGCTAAGCCGTCGCTTATTTTCAATAAATATTTTTCATTTTACTTGAGATCTGATAGTGTGAAACCAAAATGTAATGGTACGTTAGATTTCTTTCACATAAAATCCAATGAAAATATTAAGACTTGTATGATAGTGTGAAAGGCCCTTTAGTAACATTATTTTCGGATATTAAAAATATTTTTTTAATGATTTGTATTTCTGTTGAACAATAGTTAAAAACCACTAAGCAACTGTTATTCTTTACGGGAAAAAATAAGATCATTTGGCTTTCGTACGCATTTTTTTATAAACACTAAAAATAATAAAGATCTAAATATGTGTCGAAATAACACAAAAAACTACAGATATGCCGATACAAAAATACATTTAAAATTGGTATCAGACCAGCAAAATAGTTTTTAATGTGTTGCGAAGAACACTTTTGTCGCCAATATGATTCATATTTGCAAGCTTGTGTATCATTGCAAAAACAATAAAATAATTAGTTCAAGAGCACTAAATCTCCAAAAGCGAAAACACGAAAAAGATTTATGTCTCTGGCGGATATGATCGAAATTTGTAATGAGTTATAGCCAAAAAACACGAGATTTTACAAAAGCATACTACAGCAATTAAATCTAATTATTGAATATATAAACAATTAATTTAATAATGAAACTATGACTTGAGCAAAATTTATCTCAAAAACCTTTTACAAACTTTAGAAATATTATAATAAAATTTAGTAAAACAATCACTAGCGGAATTATTTTTTAATAAAAGACTCCCAGTGATCGTTAAGTAAATTTTTTATTGTTTCAAAGTTAAACAATCTGAATTTTTCGTTAAATAACAAAGTCAGATCATTGACAAAGAAATAAACATTAATCAAGAATAATTTATTTACAAATTGTTTATAATAAAAATATACTTATTAATTTATTTTCATAAAATTTATAACAGTTAAGGTCTGCAAATTGAATTCAATTTACACATTATAGTTTTTAATTTGAAGGTATTTGTATTAAGTCAGGGTTTATTTCGTTAATTTAATCGTTATTAAACAAATCATATTATTAAAAAAGCACATTGTTTAAGACATCTGACAATTTTAAATGTAGAAATATAAAAATAACAGCCAAACGCAGAAATGTGCGATTGGAGAGCAATATAATTAGATAACTTCCAAATAAATACACCAAGCATAACAAGTTGTTGTTGTTTCTTTGCTACATAAAAGATATAAATGAGTTTTTCATAAACTTAAACTTAATTAAGTTTTTCCAGAATATTGATTATCACATTTTAAGGATGTGTTTTCTTGATGAGAAATTTGGAGATTATAAATTTTATTTTATTTTTCCTGGTAAATGATTGATGATTGCTTAAAAAACTTTGTCATTAGCGACTGGAAAGCTTTTCTCTGTTAACCACTTTTTTGCAACTAAATTGTATAGCATCTTCAAGACAATGTTGTTACAATAAATTTAATATTATTTTAATTTTATTTTGAAGTTTTTTGTAATAATATTGTCAGACAAAATTCTTCGAAAGTAAATTTATTTATTTTTCATTTATTTTATTTAGACAACAAGAAACTGTTATGTTATAGATTGTAACAAACTGTGGTTACAGTGAATTTTCACTTCTATCGCATTTTAAAACTCCAAATAAAAATATTACTGTACATTTATGCGTATATAATGAACAAAATATAATTATTATATTACATTATTTGACAAAGTGATCAGAAACAGAACATAAGTGAAATACGTGTATAGATATGTAACATGTTTATTAAATACGTCAAAATATAATAAATAAAAGTGTTCTATATTAATATTGCTTATTTCGTTACTTACATCAGTTACAACGAATTTCGTCGCAATAACCGAACTCCACTATTATTTCCCATATCTTTTCTGCGTATATGTGGGTTTCATATGTAAAAAATATATTATTGTTTATATGATCACAAATTTATTTATATTTGAAGTGCATTCAAACATTATAAATTTCAGGGCTTCTTTTATTTAATAATCCTGAGCGTATACTTGATAAATTAATTACAAATCAAACATGCGTTGCACAGAGGAGTATTTGAGCCAAAAGCCAAAAAAAATATTAAACGTGTTTTTTGAATGGAAAGATTGAGTTATTTGATAGTTTTAGGCGTAATTTGATATAAAAATTTTTATAACAACACCCTTCTGATGTCAAAAAAGTACGTAAAAATGTGCCTGATAAGCAAAAAAAAAATTAATTTGAAAATTTAAAAAAATTTTTAAAAATAATGGCGCAAGCTTGCGCAATCTTTTTGGGTCTAAGATTAGAGATTCTAAATTTGATTGTGGTATAAAACATAATTTACACATTTGCTACCTTCATTTGTAAAAACCTTGTTATTTTTTTTTGCAAAAAAGTGTATAAATTTAATTTTTTTTTTAATTTTTAAACGAGTTGTTTCAACATTAATATTCAAGTTAATTTCTTTTTATATACCAAAAATGGCTTTTGATCAAACCTTTCAGTGAAATAAAATATCAATGAAATACTTTAATTCGTATAGTCACAAAAAAATATCATATTAACATCTGGAAACCGAAAAAACATTAAAAGCGGATGTAATTTTCTTCACTTTCCTGACTTTAGCAGTATCTCAGAGCCACAAATCGCAATATAAAGTCTTAAAAATATGATGTAAAGTTTTGTTGTGTATCGATCTGCGCACTCAGTTTTTAGGATTTCTTTAAAATAATTTCTACCTTTTTGGCCAGATTTTTATCACACATATACTCCTCTATGTATTTTACTATAAGAGCCATCCACACTAGTATGTGGTACATCGTAGCTTCCGAACGGCGGGCAACGAACTTCTTTAACTCGACCGATCAAATCAACTTAAAAAAAATAAAAATGATAAATAAATCAAAGTCGGGGACGTAAATATACAAGTCAAATATAGTAAACAGTTCTTTTCTGCTCGAATGTTAAAATTAAATTGAATATATAAATACCTTTAACTTTGTATATCCTACATTATATGCATAAGTGTATATGTGTATATTTAAATTTCAATATATTCCGCTTCGTCAAATCTTAAACAGTTTTACTTCTGTGCTCTCTCCTTTTTTATGCAATCCTTTTCTTGTTCTCACATTGTATGAAAAAGTGAGTATGCTTAAGACGAAGAATATTACTGATAAAAATGCGTAAATAAACTTATGCAAAATTCAATTTATTCTTGCATTTAAATTAAGGTATTATTTTTATAAATAAAACTGAATATTTAAAAGTAAACAAGCATACTCCATCATTATTTGTTCTTGGTTTTAGGCAATAAAATATTTGTCAAATGTTCTGAAAGGCAAACTAAACGTAAAACAACAAAATACCGTATGAACTTATTTGTAAAATAAATTCAATTCCAATAGAAATGTTGTTCTCAATATTTGCATACTTTTTTTTAATGTACAAGTGTATATTTGTATATGTATTGAATTTTTTGTGCAGTAAATATGAGTTTAAAATATGATTTAGTATTCGATATTAAACCCTGCCAAATGATACATTTCATATGAAACATGTGTTTATTTGATTGTGCTTTTTGTTGTGCAGATGTGTAATGCTTGCAGTTGTTAGTATATTTTAATATCACAAATATGCTTGAAAATGCAGAAAACTTTTTATAAAGACTTTGAAGCATTTTGTAAAATACATGCATATCAATTTTGTTTGCTATTCAATATATATATATATATATATTTTAAATATAGTCTGAACGATTGAAAATATTTAGAATCATAAATGTCTTTTTTTAGTATTATTATTTTTAAAATTTTTTATTGTATACCAAAATTACAAGAACTAACAATTTGAATCCACAATGCATTGTGTAACGGATGTAAGAAATCAAATATAAGAAAAATTAAATCAAGCAAAATAAAAATGTACCATTAGATCTCAATGCTATCGCAGCCTATGCATTACGCAATAATATTGCATATCTTATTGCCCATATTAATGTCGCTTTTTTCTTTGCTATTCAATACTTTTGAAACAAATATGTCACAACTCTTTCCACAACAAGAAACTAAACATAACTTTACAAATTATAAAGACCAAAAGTCTTTTGATCTTTGGCAATATATTGTGCCACTGTTAAATATGACATACACAAACACATTGACAATATTACTTCACAGTAAAAAAATGACTTGTGGAAAGCTTAAGAGTTGACAACTAAAAATAGGGAAACTATATTCGAAAGCAAATTAATATGATTATGTTGCAAAGCCCTTAAAATCAAAACTACTACATCATAAAGTTTTTACTTTTACGTCTTATTGTAACACCCTGTGTACTATAAATCTAGTTGGAAAGTTTATGAGCTGGCAGGGGCGGGTGTGCATTGGCGTCCGCTAACTAGTCAGTCACATAGCATGTGTCTTACCTCCTCGTGGTGCCAGCTGGTAACATCCTTCGGGATGGCTAAAAGACAAGGCTATCCCGAAACGGCTTAAATAAAAATCTTGGTGATAGCGCTACACCTTCATGCATGTGGTGTAGGGTATACGATAGAGAAATTTTGCAGACCTAAGATCTTTCGGTCTCTATCCTTGTTAAAAAAAGAGTAAGCTTGCTTACGTTAGTCTACGAATATGTATGTTCATCTTTCCTTACATAACCTTTGATTACATTCCTATAAGCGTATTGTGGACTACCCTAGCTCTGGTATCAGGGGAATGGGTGTACTCATACGTTGAACTTAATAAAGTAGATCTTACGATCTATGTTAGCCATTCTATAGATGAAGCGGTACCAAGAGTTTTTACCAATTCTAAGCTGTAGGAAGGAATTATCATCAGAAAAGCTCTGCGTCAGCAGGTATTGTTCTTATGGAAGGAATTTCGAGGACGGACCGGTTACATAACAACTGATATCAAGGGATCTGGTAACCCCGTAGATGATTCTCCATACAGGCTTAAAAGTTTATGCTCGTCACATTTTCTTCCAGTGCACTGTCTGTCGGTGGACTTCGTGATGACCCCTTTGGGGTTAATGGTTAATGATCGCTGCAGGGTTGATTAACTGTAATGAAGCTCTGTGATAGACTTCGTGTTAACCTGTATAAGCGATGATTCTGGGTCCAAATATTGGTGAGGTCTCTTTCGAGAGCGCTGTGGTTAAACCAAAAATTACGCCGGGAGTATCGGTTGTTTAACGGCTGATGCTCGAAGCACCGCCAGTGGCTGTACCGGTCTTCGGGACACAACATAAGATATTAGTTGCTGTTGCCGAAACAACAGAGTTAATCGGGGAACTAGAGTGAGTCTGGTGGAAAGGCTGAGTTCAGTCGTCGTTACCTTATGGGCAACCTTCTGGCTGGCTAGTTGTTTTTTGCCTGTCGGAAGCACTACAAAAATTTCCTACTGGCAAGAGGTTAGATAGCTTGAACTCTTAAGCAAATTGCTGTGCATAATGGTAAGATTCCGTACAAGAATTTTCACCTGTGTGGACTTCCCTATGTACTCACCTTATGACTTAGACACAACTGTAATACAAATCTTTTTACATCTAGTGCAGCATTCTCGAAAAGCATCTGACATCAACAAACCCCATTTAGTTAATACTAAATTTTAATCATTAAAGAAAAATGGAGCTTTAGCAGATAAAAAGTTTTGAGTTCCTATGAATGTATATTTTTCAGCAATATAATTTTCCTTACTCGTGTCTGCTATATTTTATTTTATTTTATTTCATTTTATTTTATTTTATGTGCTCAAAATCAAAAAGAAAAACAAAAAAAAACTTGAGTCAGCGTGAAACTAACACCTGTTTCTTAGCAAAATAGCAAATCAAATATGTAGCTGGATGTCCATGAACTTGAGCCAGAGAAGTAAAATTTAGTGTGTTTACAAATATTTTTATAACTTTTCTATTATTCCTACAACATAAAGAAACAAATTCTCAATTTTAAGCTTTTAAATCAATACTGTTCGAAGCTTCAATTTAAGTTTGATATATTATGAAGAATTATTGTGGTTGGTACAAGCAAAGTAAGGTTGTAATGAGCAATTTTTTGTTGATTAATATTTTAAATCATATAATCAAACAACACCATCATATTTTTCTCTCTCAGTAGGTTAGTAAATAAAATATTTGTGAGAACTTTTTATACGAGATGAAGAATAATACAATAATTTAAAAATCATATTTTTGCGTTTCGAAGTTGTTTAAATATGTGAGCGTTATGAACAATAAATATTTCAGTTTTAATCACAGTCGGATATTCCTTTTAGAATATAAAATGTATTTTAGTATGTAGTTAAGTTATGCACGGGATATGTTATTTAACAAAAATAATTTTATTAAAAAAAATTCCTAAAATTAAAAAAAAATTTGTCTAATTTAAACTTGAGCCAAACAACAAATTCATTATATCAGATATCCTTCGATCTTAGATTACAAAAAGGTTTTGTTTGTTGTGAGTTCTACATGCATATCTGTGGTACTTATGCCAAGTCATCTGTAGATCTTAAATTATATTCCTCAAAAGTTGTAAACCTCTCAACTTATAGAACTTATACAACAGCTTTCAAAGTTGTTGTATAAATAAAGGCAAGTTTAAAGGAAGTTTTTCAACTTTCTACTGATGATTTGGCGTAAGCATCAATAAAATGCTTGGGACGAGTGACGTTCAGCGCAGTTTAGCATTAACCATTGTGTTATGTAGACGTCCAAAGAACGGAATAAGAACGAGCAGAAATAGTGACAATATTTATTGAAAGTAATCGTTCCATTTTTGCCACTCAGCGGAAATTGCGCCATGGGCACCCACATCTCCGGATTCAACAGTAGCAGACTTTTTCTTATGGGGTTTTTAAGATCAAAAGTTTATGTGAATAATAACTAGACGATTCAACATCTTAAAGACAATATTCGTCATGAAATTGCCTGACATGTTGCAGAATGTCATGAAAAATGCTTTAAAGAGAGCCGAAAGTTGCGCAGCGAATCGCAGTGACCATTTAGCCGAAATAATTTTCAAATCATATCAAAAAAAGGTAAAGACCAAATAAGCCACCACCCATATACATACTAGATGCATCCGCAATAATGAAACCCTTTTTCATATTAATATTTTATTTCGTTTTACAATTTATTTTAGAAACAAACTAAGCAATTTTTAATATGGATCAGGACAGCATCGCATTCTAATGAATGATTCAAGTAGAGATACTTTTTTCAATAGACCGAATAGACCGAATAGGTGTGGTTTGTGGGCCGGTGGAATCATCGGTCCATATTTCTTTAAAAATTATGCCGGTGCGAACGTAACCGTCAGTGGCGACTGTTATCGTGCCATGATAACCGTTTATTTCATGCCTGAAATTGAAGCTCGGGATCTTGGCGACATTTGGTTTCAGCAAGACGGCGCCACTTCCCATACACCACATCAATCAATGGATTTATTGAGAGAACATTTCGGTGAGCACATAATTTCACGTTTTCGGCCGGTCGATTGGCCACCAAGATCGTGTGGTATCATACCGTTAGAGTTTTTCCTGTGGGGATATGTAAAGTCTGTAAAGTGTCATTCGCCAGTTACCAGTCGAAATGCTCGAACGGGTCATCGAAAATTGGACTCGACGGATGGACCACCTGCGACGTAGCAACGGCCAACATTTGAAAGACATAAACTTCAAAAAATAAATGCCAAAGAATGTTCTTTCAAATGATAATAAACATTCTCCATTAAATTTGAATTTTCTGTGTTTTTTTGTTTAAAAAAGTAGGAACCTCGAAATGGATCACGCATTATAATAATAACAGTGCATATATGAATTAATTTTTAAATTGATTTGATCACGTCTAGGTTAAAATGGTAAAATTGCCATATTTAATTGTTGGCACGAACAATGCTACTTGAATATAAGATGCCTTAAAATTTACATTGCGCCAATCCATACCTGACTTCAGCCACAACTATTGCAACTTGCAATAAAAAAAATTTATAAATATAAATATTTAATTTGGAAAAAACAGCAACAAAAAATTGTGTACAAAAGTATTTAAAATAAAGGTCACAGAGTTATAACATCTTTGATGCAATGATGTAGCAGAAATAAATTAAATTTCTTTCATTTTTTCGTTCTCTATTATTTTTTCATAGTCATCATAACATTGCAAGAGTTGGCAACATATTTTTTTTTTTCTAATGACTTAAAGTAAGTAGAATTCTGATCAACATGAAACAAGCAAACAAAAAGAAAATAAGTTAAGGTGATAAATGGCATTTTTCTTGTTTTTTTATTAAATTAAAACTGAGCTTTGCTTGCTTTTTATTTATTCAGGCTACATCGGGTGACTGATGAACAACTTTTGTACATGGCCAAATGTGTACGGATTGAGATAGAAATTAAACCTCAAAATGGTCTTGGATTGGCCACATTCTACGTAGGCAATGTAATTAAATTAGCAGAGATGCAGTCGATTGGAATCCGCAAGGTCACTGCCTGCCTGGTCGCCTACGAAACACTTGGTTGGGAATGGTAAGAAGAGAAGTCGACAGCTGCAACATCTCGAGGATCCAATGGAGCGATATGTATAAATTCAATTCATTTACATGTATTAAAGGAAATATATTAGTTATTTAATTAAAATGATAATATATGTGCATGTGTTTGCAAATATTTTTCTGAAAGCTCATAAAAATTCTACAACTTTTTATTCTTTTTGTTGGATTTTTATTGCACATTTAAGGGCTTAATAAAATATCGTTCTGCATTAATTAAAACACTAATTACAAATGTTCTCCTGCAGTTATAATTTTTATGTCATATTGTTACTGTAAAAATATTTTTTTTGAAATTAGATCAAACAACGTTCTTATCTATATTGAATGTAGAACAGCTACTAAAATAAAACTTTTAAAGGTTATAAATTTAAATATAATTTTATATATTATTATTACCAGGAACTGCGGAAATATAAGGTTTAAAAAGCATTTTAAGCGCAATCAATTTGCAGTAATAAAAAAATATCTGCTCTTAAAAAGATCGAAATTGTCTGTTTGAGAATATTATTTTTTTATTCAAAACTTCAACAACCATTTGATATGAAATGGAACACATGAAAAAACAGAAACGGTACTTCAATTGTTAAATAACTGCCAGTTCGTCGATATCGAAATAAAATTTTCTTTCGTATAACTACATTTGAAGCAAAAACAACATTTAAAATTTTAAATTTTCTTTCGATATCGGCGAACAGGCAGTAAATATCGATATCAGAATTAAAAAGTTTTTGGGCAAACTAATAGAGGGTTCTTTTCTAAAAATAAAGTGCAAAATTGTTTGCCCTTCTTATTGAAAATTTGCAATATAATGATTTTTTAAAAGAGTGAGTTTATTACAAATTATTGTATCATCACTTATGAAGCAATGTTTTCGTTTTAAGAAAACTGTGAATAGCAATTCTTTGATAAAAAGTAAAAGATATTTTACATTTTTTTCAGAAAACAAAACGGCGTAAGACAAACTTTTTATTGGTAATTATTATTGTAAAAATGCTGCAAAAAAATGTTGTTAAAATTTTTCTGAACGTACCCGATTTATAACCGGTGAAAGTAGGTGTGATAAAAAAAAGTTTAGTAATTTGTCGTAATTTGTTAGTATCCAAACAATATCGAATTTTTTCAGAACGCGGTTGTCAACAGAAAAAAACATTATTCTGGGTTTCAACAAAACGTGGTCTTGTATAGTGTTTAAAAAAAACACCAAAGCGTTTAAAAAGCTTACACACATTGATCATGTCTTAATGATATCGCAAAAATATCGGCAGAGTAAAATGTGTTATTCTCTAGGTGTACAATAGGGTGGGTCGATTTATTAATCGATATTGTGCCATCGACTTTTCGATAAATTTTGACATGAGGAAAAAAAACTTCCATAACGACATATCAAAATAATAATTTGCGAGACGCGCAAATTTCAATTTTATTTTTAGGTTTTCTTAGTAGTTAATGAAAAAATCGGCTGATTTAATTTATTTTTGAATTATTATTATTATTTTCAATTATTATTGAATTATTTTTGTCCAGATTGAATTATTTATTAATGAAAATTTGAAATTTGAATACAATTTTGGGCGCCTCGAAAATGATTTTTTTATATGTTCTTGTGGCACTTTTTCCCTCATGCCAAAAGCTATCGAAAAATCGATGGGAAAATATCTAAAAATTGTTGTCCTTACAAATCGGCCCGCCCTAATCTACAATGTAGAAGAAATATCAATACGGAGAAGCACCTGTCACTGATATTGTTGAATATTAACATTTGATCCCTTCGAATGAAAAAGCCATGTAAAAGCGGCAAGTTCCTTTCATGTCAAGTTCCCGAATTAGAACTGGTCCCTACCACTTGGAAACTGGTCACTTCATTTATTTCGTGACAGGTATTTGTTCCTCTATTCAAACAACAAAATATTCATTTGGATTTTAAAATAAAGTTTTACAAATTGCTAATGTTCTTTCAACGTCTACTGATGTAGTAATAAATCATTTAAGAAATAATATTTCCTTCGCATCTTATTTCAAAATTGCTTTGCTTTAGCAAATGTAAACTAATACAGTAATACGTTTCAACGGAAAGATTGACATAATGGAAATACTTTTTAGTAAATTTATTATTTGGGATAAGTCTCAATAAAAACTAAAAACCCGCAACAAAGAAAACTTCTTAGAAAACTCTTCTCTTAATCAGAATTCAAAACAGTTTTTTGCTTCGGATGCGAGAGCATTTATGAAACATTCAATGAATTATCGAAACAAGCTTCAAAAGTATTGAATACGCTCTATAAAATCGAAAATTGTTGCAAATATGCACTTTTAACAAAAATAAATTATGTAAAGGGTAAAATATGGAAAAATAGGCATTAACATATTGATGACAAAGTTCAAAAAAAATTTTTAATGGATTAATATTTTACATCTTCTTTCTCATCTTTCATAAGAAAAATCATGCAACTGCATAAATGCGGTTCCCCTGGCCATGACTAATACTCCTAAAATCCATTAGTTAAGCAATATGAAATCCAATCGATTCCAATATTTGTTTACCTTTATTTGATTTGCCTTCAAGATTTCATGATTTAACATTGTTATTTTCTTATTTCTTTATTAAACATAATCGTTCATAGAAGTATATATATGCTGTTTACTGAATAAATCACACACATCTTTATAAATAGTTTATACTAAACTATATTTGCTTTACAATAATTGAATAGAAAATGCATTTTAAAAATTTTCATCATAATAATGTTAGAAGCATATGGTTGAAAAAATGCAGATCATATAATTAATACGTATTTTTAGTCGGACTACATTGAAAAATCTAATAAATATATTTTTGATGTAGTTGAGGTTCAAGTACAATCAGGCTTCATCGGAAAAGAAGCATTTGTTAAATGTTATTTTATAAGTAGACTAGAAAAGAGAGACAATGCAAAATTGATTTTTTTGATGGAGGAACATTCGCAAGTGTTCGATGTCGCAACAGAAACATCATTACTGAACGTTGTCTCTGAAGAAATGCGTAAATGACAGAAATTTGCAAATACTTGTAAACATCGGAAATTCAGTGCTAATTAAGTTTTATAAAGCTTTATATTTACACTAATCTGCAAGAATTTTTGTTAGTTTTCATATGAAATAGATTGGCGCCTAAATGCGCGTGGGTTTGTCGTATAAGACAATAACGAGTAAATTATTAAATGTAGTAATTCCGTAATAATGCAGATCCATAAACTTTATCGATCGAAAAGCAGCATATTTTTATGAATATCTTTAAACAAACAGTTGTCAGTGTTGAAATACATTTCTGCAACTACACCAATATTTTACTCTCTGTTGCAATAGATTTTTTTTTTTTTTTTTTTTTTTTATTTTTTTAAAAGAGAAGTAACACTCAGGCAATTAGTATGCCTACCAACCCGTAGGTGTGTTACCTTCTTTGGGAAAGGGATAGTGAGAGAGGACAGATGGTGAAAGAGAGAGAAAGCTTAATTTTTGCAACTCTGATATTGCGCGCTGTGTTAGTTTTTAGATCAGTGTTGCAGCGCCTTTGATGTCAAGTAGGCGCATTAAATGTGTTTTTAAGCTTTTGTAGCCATTTTATTCATTATTTTACTTCGCCGGCGATTTTGCTACAATACCGACGAAGGAGGGCGCTGTGATGTCCGCTAGCATACACCAGTATCAATTGCTGCCAGAAATGTTCAGTGACCAGTGTGCTATGCCTTCATCACTTAAACACTCCGACAACAACAAACACAATGGCATACTCTAATGCACATCTGAAAAATGCTGGATGTTATGACTTGTCTGAAGCTGGGCTCGAACCCACGTTCTTAGACATTATTTGCTTTGCAGTCAACGCGCTAACTACTTCAGCCAACAGCACCCTCAGATTACAGACAGGTTGCACAAATTTACTCCACTAACGATTTCAATCCATGTTTAAATAGCAGCTGAACAACAATGCATTCTAGAACTTAAAAAAAGTAATAATGGTGTATTCACCAAGCGCACTTCAAACATTTGTTCCTGAGAGGTTTCTAGAAAATGTACAAATAATTCTTGCACAAAATGTTAGAAATCAAAAGGAGGGCTCAGAGTTGAAATATGAAAAATATGAAACATTTCAAAACTAGTGCGAAATTCTTCGCAAATTTTAAATCTATTTAGTTCTGTAAGGGACTAAGTAAAAAAGTGTTTCGTTCCTAAGGTAACGGTAACGAATCCAAGTCAATGGCTCATATTTTATATTTTATTTATGCCAACTCATTTACTGAAAGTCAAAATATCTTCAAATTGTCTTTTTGTGACTTGGTTTACTTCAGCACTGAGCCCTCCAAATGTAGACTGAAAAATTACTGAGTGCAAAGTGCTGTACTTCACCATCAACTGAAACAGCCGTTATCACCACATTTCTGGGCCTACACCTAAATACAGAACTAAAGCCACAATTTTTGATTGGTCAGTCAGTCTAAATTGATTTTTATTATTCGAGATGTTCTTCCAATTTAAAATCAAAAAAATTTATTTGTTGTGTGCTGATCTCGTATATGGTCTTCCAATTAGACGTTTCATTTTAATATATAAAAAATAACAAATGTAGAAAATAAATATCGTCCACATCAATACCTTCACAGTTTATGCTCAACAGGGCAAATGTCTTATTTAATGTGATTAAATTAATTGGTTGTTAGTGGTTTTTAATCCAGTGATTATTATTTTGGCTAAAGTTCTTAAAATTTTTAAATCAGAAAGAGTCGGACATGAGACAGACAATATTGCAAAGAAACAAGGGAAAATTTAACCTTAATTAATTTCAACTTACACGGCAGAAGAAAAACAAAGCTGTTTTTCGGGGGCCCCTACACTCCCATCATCAAAGTGATTTCCAATTGTATTTATAAAAATTATGGCTCGAAAAAAATTATAACAGCTCAAATTGTTCACCAGTTTCACAACTGCTGGCCGAAAAGCTACTTCACGACGAGCCAAAATGCTTTAATTTTGCAAATTGTGAGTGCGAACTTCTCTCCATTGTTGTATTGAATTTGAATAATTGTAATACGTTGTTGAAGCGTATATTGTTCCTTTTTTTATTAAATGCATTAATTAGTTATGTTGTCTAACGAAATATGTATTGACACAACCTTATATTTTAACTGCGACTTTTAATTAGCATTCAAATTTAAAAGATTTAAAAGAAATATTAACTGGTTTTTGAAATTCTGTCCTTGAACTAGTGCCTGATTACTTTAAACTATTCGATTTAATTAATTTATAGGTTTTGATTCCAATTTTTAAAGTTTTTTGCGCTTTTTCTATGCTGTTGTTACTAAGTTGTTACTAATTTTTTTTAAGTTTCACCATTTCACCGATATTCAATAGTTTTGTTTTAGTGATTTTTGCGATGCAAAATTTATAAAAACATGAATTGAAATTCTTTCCTTCAATTAATGCATGAACTTGTTAAAATTTCATTTCAATGATGGAATAATTTTATTGTTCATGATAAATTAATATGACTTTTAAATCCATTTATATTTTTCGGGGAAACCATTGAATCAAGACTTCTTAACTCGTATTGAGTGCATTCAAATTTTAACTCCATGAATATTTTTTGCATAATTATTAATTCCAATTTTTAGAATTCATAATGAATTAAAAAACAAATATGAATTACAGTCAAACTTCCATAACGCGAATCACCATTGTCCCAAAAAAGTCTTCGACTTACGGAAACTTCGAGTTATACAATTTATTTGTTGAAAAGAAAAAACATTTCCAATTGCGTCCGTTTATTAAATGATGAAAATGTTTTTTTTTTATTTAAAATGGACAATTACTGAAAAATATTCTGAAATTAGTGACTGAAAATTATTTTTTTTTATTTTCAATAAAAATTTACTCTAAATTGTTCAAAGGGCTCATCCATTGTAGTTTGCAAATATAAATTCAATGTTCAATAAGAATTTTCTACGTTATTTCTGGAAAGTCTCTTCCAACGAAGATATGACCCCCGAATAAAAAAAATTTAATTCAAAACAACGCACTTCAATAATGTGTATGCAACAAACCTGCTGATAAATAAGCAAATCACTTCGAGTTATAGAATTCATGTGCATATAATTTCGTTCGAGTTATGGCGAACTTCGTGTTACGGAAGTTCGTGTTACGGAAGTTCGTGATACGGAATTTCGACTGTATTTATTTACAGCTGGTGAAGAAACGAGGAATTCTATTTCATTAAAGTAAAAATACCCATTTAAAAATTATTAATCAATAACTTTGTAAATGAAAACTTTAATCACATCTGTTTTAATCACAAAATAATTGTAACCTTAAAATTTAGTTTGCTTAAAGTCACCTTGTATTTTTTGGCAAAATGTTTTCCTCCTTTAAAGAGCTGCCTTAACTATATCTTATTGAAACGTATGACGTTTCAGTTATTTTCCTTAAACTAAATCAGTTTTAAACTAAACGCAGTTGTCTGAAAAACGAATAACGATGAACAAGCAACTTTAGCAATCCCTATGATATTTAAAAGTAGAGAGAAACAACAAAATCTAAGTAAATTAAATTGTTGGTAAATTCCAAAGTATTGGCACTTGACTTAATTTAATATTGAATCTGGTTAGCAATCGTCTTTGCTTGGGAAAATATGAAAATAAAATGTAGACAATTTAAATGGTCAGGTTTAAACAGAAATGGTAAACATTAAGCTCTGCAATGGAATTTAAACGAATGAATGTGGAGGATTTTGTGGAATAGTTGGTTGAGCATGGCATTAAACGTTTGATATACTGCTTGCTGTCTTCGATGAAAGATTTTAAATAACGAAGAGAGGAAATGAGTTTTATAAATGAACCTGCTACACAACTCATTACCTAAAAATTATGTATATACTATGAATACGGCGTGCTCTTTAATTCGATTCAAGGGTTTAATTTAAATTAACTTTAAGAAAGAAAATATACATAATGGCAAACATTTAAGCCCAAAATTATTCATTTGATAGTTTAACGAAATAGGTAATAATTATAAAAATGTATCTTTTGTATATAATTTCAATATAGATTTCTAATTTTCACATATTGTTCGCAATAAATAAAGCTGTACTTCGGTCATGACGTTTCATTTGTTGGCTTTCAGCTGTTCATTTGCTCACAGTCATGATCCTGCACGCAAAGGCTTCTAAGGTTCACGCATATCAGAAAGAAGAAACCGCTAATAAATTGGACATGATGTTTTCTTCAAAGTTAAATCAGAAATCTTTGTAATTTCGATGTAAAATTTGTGATTCACTATGTGCTATTTATATATCGTCACCTTAAACGCAAAACGCTCTAACTAACATATGAATGCTTTTAAAGGAATGAAAAATAATTATTAAAATATTAAATTTATATTTGTTACATTGTGGTCCTATATTCATATAGAGCTATCTACAAACACACGAGTTTTTTAGGAGAGAAAAAAAAATTTAAACTTTTGCGCAATCAATATTCTAATAATACAGGCCGACAACGTTGTAGAATATTGTTCACTCAAAACTTTAATAAAGTTTAAACACAACGATCATTGACCCTCTACAAAAATGTCTGTTTATATATATTTTCCCCTAATTTAAATTAGTCAAAATTTTTAAAATTATTTTATTTAAATATGCAAG
Source organism: Gymnocheta viridis (assembly GCA_956483585.1). NCBI lineage: Eukaryota > Metazoa > Arthropoda > Insecta > Diptera > Tachinidae > Gymnocheta > Gymnocheta viridis. The sequence goes on along the minus strand of OY101440.1, from coordinate 94,456,016 downwards.
TTAATTTTTCAATTAAAACTTTTTCAATAATCTACAGATAATAGGAAATAAGTAGCGATTCCGTTTAATAAAAAATTGTATTTGTTTAGTTTTTGTATATATTCTATAGAAAAATGTTTAACTGCTTAAAGAGCACTAAAATATGAAAACTTTTCTATATTGATTTTAAAGTTTATTTGGCAAATATAGCAAAAACAAACAATAACAGTTAAAACTTACAAAATGATAGACACACACTAAACCAGATGTAACAGGCGTAAGATGCAAACAACTGATAAACGGAAAAAAATTATTTATATACTCGTATTTTCAAGTACGAATACTTAATGTTGCCATGACTACTTTAGTTCAACAACTAGTATTTAATAGTACTAGTTCTTGCAAGAACAATAAAGTGTCCTAATCGCCTTAATTTTCCATTTATTTTACGCGTGATTATTCTCAACAATTGCCACTTGAGTAGGGAAAAGATAAATCTATTACTATGAAAAACATTAGTTTAGTTTAAAACAAAACTTTCATCACGCTTATTCATAAAAATGAGGATAAGAAAAATTATATAAAAGGATGACAATAAAAATGCAGAAATACTCGTAACAATCACAAATAAATAGATTTTCTTTCTTGTCATTCCGCTTTGAGGAAAACAAACATATATTTATTCCATCATACCAACATGATGATACTATTTTTATATTCATTCAAGATTTATTAGCATATACGAGAAATTTAAAATTTTTATTATTTCAGCAAGAACCAACAAAAAAAAATCATAAATAATTCAATTAAAAAACTTTTTTTTTATTTTTTTCTTTCGACTATTTTAATGTTTTCGTTTCACTCAAGTAACGTTTGCAAACTTTTTATGTTCTCTACGGAAAACAATGGAAAAAGTTTATGAAAAATTGTTAACAACTACTTGTGCTGTTATTATTCATTTAAGGAAATAGCATCAATTTAACTTTAACGGGTTGTCCAAATACAAATATCGTTTTAAATGATATATTATTTTGACACTGTTAATTTTCTTCAGTCCGAAATATTGACTATTAAGTATCATGCCTCCACACACCAAACTAAGTCGCTTGATTGATCGATTTTGAAAACACAACAGTTTTGACCACAGAAATAAACAACAAACGTCGTTTAATGCTAGAAGTTCTTACAGATTATAAATACGCCAACAAAACAAAGAAATAACTTTAAAATGGGTACAGAAAATGTAGCTCAATATTACAGACATTTATATTTATAAAAATAGAACAGGAAGTTGAATATTTTTTATGTTTTTGTAATAGATTTAAAAAAATTTGTATTTTTGTGTAATTTAATTATCTATTTTTTTGACAATTTTTTCAAACAAATTTAAAATGAAATTTTATTGGTTTGTGAAAACAATAACTGTTACTATTAATTTTTAATTAAATATATCCCTGAAGATTCTTTCCATTGAGAAAGTGAAATATTGGATAAAATAAATCATTTATATTAATTTTCTGGACGTAAAGCTTGAATAAATTATTTAATCAAATTTAATAAAAAAGGTCAAATAAATCAGAATTAGTTTTTAAATAAATAATTGTATTTGGACCACCCGTTAGAAAGCTGCACACATGTTAAGAAGTAGCTAATTTTAAATTTTGTTCAAAAAAGATCAAATAAACAAAAAACTATTTATTACTGTAGTTCGGCGAACAGGTTTCATAAAAATTTAATTGATTGTGTCAGCAGCTAAAAAAATGTCATAATTAAAAATATTGTACAGCAAAGAACACATCACAGTTAGTTGTGTTAGTTATATCTAACATATAATATATCATATGCAAAAAAACTAGTTCTACATACTTTTTTTCTGCAAATCTAGAACTGCAAAGAAACCCCGGTAAAATGGCTCAAAGTAAAAGTACTAATGAGATCGTGTAGTGACCTCGAAATCAGAACTGCTCCATTCTGCTAGTATGATTATTTAAATGTTCCAATATTTCTTTCTGGGTAAAAATAATCTTAATTTATCGAAAAGTCTTAATAAAAAAGTTGTTTGTAAATTCAAAATTAGAACACAAGCCAAAACAATTATTTTCAATTTAAATAAGTAAAAAATACTTTCAAAATGTAAATGTACCCAGCTAGCATTTTAATTGTGAAAAAGCTTACTGGGAATCTCATGAAGAACGTTTTTAATCGTCGACGAGCGCATTTTTTAATCGTAGGAGAATCCTCGCACAAGAGAAACTGTTACAATAATACAGCGAAAGACGCTTACATTAATCGTAGAGGGAATCGTTTCAATCAAAAAAATTAATCAAAGTGTAACATTGTTGTTTTCGTACTCTTCAAATAAGCATTAGAAATATTTTTTTAGGAGTCGTATATTAAACATAATCGTCTGACAAACATCCTACGCTTGTGAAGTAGATATCTAAATACATCCTCAAAATACGAAGTTATACAGCAAAAGATTTGGTAATGACTTCCATTAAGATCACCATACTTTTCCAGCCAAATTACATACCGTCTGCATTATTTTACATTAGTAGTTGCATAAATACTTATTGGTACATAGTGGAGCCTTGCATAAGCATCCCTAATTTTTAGTACATGTCGATCACAACATAAATGTTGCGGAAGTGTTTCAAACTAAACATTTCGACCTCTGCGTGCTAAATTATCATATGTTACACATTATTCGAAATCGACTTTTTTTATGCAAATTGGTTCTATATACAATAATTAATCTGTTGACAAAATTTATAGCGATAAATATAATATTTATGGAGATAACACAATGTTTTGTCTATTCAACGACTTCTAAGTATTGAAATCTTTAAGTCGTTATTTGTAATTCGAGGTGAAAGTTGGCCGCCTCCAATGCCATCGCCATGTTAAACGAATGAGTTAAAAGGCCAAAGTTTGAAGTAGAATGTATGTGGATCATATCGTCATTGTATCGTAACGTCAAATACTTATTTCAGCACCCATTTTTGTTTTTAAATGAAATTGAATAACACGATTTTACATTAACCAATCTTTTAAAAAAATTTCTTAGAAATATAAAAACAAAATTATATATAATTTTTAATTTTGGGTAATTTAACAGCTTTGGACGTCATTTTATTTAAAAGTAGTTTATAATACATCCCAGACCTTTCTTCCCCACCTCCAACTGATGAATATATTTTTAGTAGTCTCTTTTTATAAAACTTTATTAAACAGTTTTCCGAGGACATAGAATTAAATTATTCTGGCATACAATTTAACAACGATACAAAATTCTGAGACAATACTAAAAAATTGGTTAATAATCAATAATTTAAGACGTTGCTAATACCAGCAAAACAACCATTCTATTCTTGCCTGCCATTCTACAATGAAAGAGTATTGAATTCTTCTTTAGATTTCAATAAAAAAGCGAACAAAATACAAAAACGTAGTTATATAAATGTTTTAATATTGTACAATTCTAGACGAAAAAATGTCATTATTTTCATTAAACCAACAGTATGTTCGATCTCGTACAACTTTGTATGTATTTCCAATACCATTTCTCTTGAGAAATCTTCCTTGTCATGTTAAAAATATCAATGGTTGTTTTAAAACAAATACACGATATTGAAATTATATATCGTTAGCTTAAATGCAAAGAAATATTGCTAACAAAAATATTCAATGCACAGCATTATTCACCAGCTGAACCCAGCAATTTTTTTTTGTTTGCTTTAAACAACTTTATTTTATATTGTCATTTTATATTGTTGATTTTCCGGCAGCGAAAATAATATTATTTGCTCGTCCCATTATGTCAAATGAAAAATCGAACGAATAAAAACTTGTTACTCAATCTCGTTTGAAATAGTAACCCATCGTGTTCCGACTTGTTGTTTGCCTGATTTTAAGCTTCTGAAGTAAACCGCAAGGTCTGCTTACAGAGTCTACTTAACAGCCCGGATAATCATGAAACCTGTTGTATAATCGTCGCTTTCACGAACGAGTTAATTTGATTGAACTGTTCGATGGCGAAAGCCTATCATCTATCGCTTTTCCCCTGTTTATCCTAACAGCCTTTTCACAAAACCAATGTTGCGTACTTCAAGGCAATAAAAGCGATATTTTGTTCTAAATCGCTGTATTGTCACCACAGGCTAATTGTCAACATTTTTCGCAACTTGGAACAGAGTCCAACAGAAGGAAATTGTTGGGTTTTATTTCACTCGGTAACCTAGATATTAGTTACTATTTATACATTTATGTTTGCAAAAGCGAATTTAGTGGTGCGCAAATTTGTATTGAACTGGACACTTTTTTCGTAACATTTTTAGTCAGAAAGAATTGGACATGAGACAATATTCCAAGGGAACAAGGGAAAATTTTAACTTTTTTGTTCGATATTATTTTCGTTCGACTTGTCCCGCTTACATCTCTTACTGGAACTTTAATCAGCTCTTTGCAATTCAGAACGCTTGCAAACAAAAACTTTAGATATCGTGGAAACAGGTTATTTTTGTTCATAACGCTTAAAACGAACACTACTAACGACAAAACAAAATCGAAACAAATCGAAATTAACAGATTGTATAGCTATATTTTTTTTGATGGCTAGAAAATTTTTCAGCGAAATTATAATGTGCATCTGAAAGTTCATCTTGTCTTTTCAACATACAACTACGATATATTTTACAACATAAACTAGTACAACTCTCTACACCTGTAAACTTTTTGCTTTCTATTTCTATTAACAACAACTGCGCCCTATTTTACTGTAAAAATAAAAAAAAATTAACTTGCATATTTCTACATTTCAGATAACGACATGTAGATGTTTCAATACTTTGTGTAAAAATAGTATTTGAAGAAAAATTATAACAAAATCCCTATGGTTATGGTTCAGTAAGTCAATTCTATTATAACATTCTGCATACAAGTAACAAAAATATATGTTTTAGTTTAAACAAATACCTGAGATGTGATAAGTGAGATTAATTTAAAATAAAGTTGGTTATTGCTATAAATGTGGTTTAATATTTTTGAAACATTTAACTGATGTGCAAACATATAATAATTTACGCGAACCAGATTTAGTTGAAATAAAATTGTGTAAATATTATGCGTAGGAAAAAATAATAGCAATAAGAACCTGTCACAAGACGCGTCACGTGACTGGTTGCCAGGGTCTAGCAACCGGTTCGAGTTCTGGAAGTTTATATGAGATATACCGGTAACTTTTACACGACTTTGTCATCGGAGGGGGTCAATTGACATAATTAAGATAATCGGTGACAGTTCCAGTAATGGTTTCTTAAAAACTTGTAATAGAACTATCCCAGAGTTATTTGTCCAAGTCAAGTCCTCAATGATAATGACACAGAATAGTTCCTTTAGGCCTGGTAAAAAATCTAGTTTTTCGATGACCTTTCACCGAACGAGTCTAAAAGTTTCACAACAATAAATCTATATGTAAAAAATGTATTTAAAAAATAAAAATTTTATTATATTTTATTTTATTGCAAATGCAATAAATTTTTGCAACTGATTTGCGAAATATTGCAGCAGCAAATAAAATGCTGTCGTAGTTGGCACGGGTATATAGCAGCACGGTCAATAATTTACGTTAGGAGACTTTTGACAAAAATATTTATTGCGAGGTGATGGTTTCCGAACGACAAGCTTCAATTAAGAATGTAACCTATATGGCTGATATTAGTTTTTCAGTCGTATATCTTCGGTTTAGATTAAGATAAATTTCTGAAAATTGGTCTAGATCAGCAAATGCATTATTTTTTTAATCCGATAATATCTTAATTAATGTAATCTCTGACCATAAATAAGGAAATAGAAAAAGATACTTAAAAGTGTTTGCTTCCGAAAATAAATAAAATTGAAATCTTCCGAAGTGGAGGACTGTTGTTTTAGTTTTTCTTTTCACCAATCACGACGCAGGAACTTTTTGTACCATTCCCATTTTTACCAGTCGTAGGACAGGTACGTTCAGGACAATTGGTACAACATTTCCCGTGGGAAAATTCTAAAATGTTGCTTTTGTTTAAAATATGGTTCTATAAACAAAAAAATTCGTTCAACATCGTGGGCCAGGCAGCAAGTAAGCTCATTTAGCTAAAGGTTGTTTCAGTCTGATTTATGAAAAATTTCTAAACTTACCAGAGAGCGCAATATGTATTTATCTATATTTTAAAGCAATTATTAACAGAAAATACTGTGACGATATTTCTGTGTTTTTAAATTAAATAAGTCTGGTAGTGTATGATTAAAATGATGCGAAATAAATTAGTTTTGATTCCAAAGGTTATGCTTACCTAGGAAATGGGACATATCAAATTCGTCTTAGATAAATGCTTAATTTGATCAACATCACCTTAAGTCAGTATATATTTAAAAATTTTCATTTTTCGGTTAATCTAAGAAAGAAAGTGAACAAATTAAACAATCCAGTATTAAGTTTTTGTCTAATCCAAACCAATTACAGATCATGAAGAAAGACTCGACGGAGTATAAACGTGGCTTAACTAAAAACAAAAATCGTTCAGAAACCAGTTATATTCATAAAATTTAAAACGGGAGAAGATAAAAGTACTGCAAAGGCTGGCATTTGTATTCAGAAGATGTCTTAAAAAGTGCCGGACAGAAAAGTGCTCAGGTATCCTGTAATAAGTTCGTTCGTGATCAAACAAAGCAAAAGGAAGCAACATTTTACACAGGTAAAATATGCTGACGTCTCCTTAGGTATAACCGGTGAGTCTCTGGAGGAACTTCTATGCACACATGCTATATACGTGAATTTTTCTGAGGCATCACTTATCGTGTTCTGGTGAAGTAAATTGACGATGCTGGTGATATGATTCGTATGAGGTAGCAAATGGATGGAATGGAATGGAATGGCTTTATTTTTCCTAAACGAAAGAAGCAAACGATCAAGTAAAAGTATCTCAACAAATGACCAACCTGTGGGAAGGGAAAAGTTGTATTAGCATTCGTAAATGAAGTCAGCACGACCACAGTTGCTTATACATATAAACCGGATAAATATATTATGCAGACAAATAAATGGATGAAGCACATTAAAAAACGGGATTAGTAAAGAAATGCTATCGTTTGGTAAAGAAAATGGGTTGCAGAAACAATTAAGAAGTCAAGCAACGACTCCTCCAAGATCTTGCACAGTCATACAGAAACTTAAGACAAAGACATAGTGAGCAAAGGAACAAGCACTTCCAGTAACATCCTACGAAAACTTTGTATATCTTCAGAAGTATCTAAAAATTACCTTCCTAAAACTTAATCAAATATGTGATATATGATTGATTCTTTTTAAGCCGGTTACCCCAATTTAAACACTATCCTCTTCACAACACAACAGTAGTACCATCAATGAAAAATTCCCAAAAGATCTCTTAGCAAAAGGGAAGCATAAATAAAAAAGAATCATAAAAATCCCAGATGTCAGGCTGCGACAAAACAAATTAAAATTTCAAACTTATAGCAAGGCGAAAAAAATACTAAGAGATAAATAAAATGCCAAATTAATACCATTAAGTGACAAACAAAAACATTACCTCCAAAATCCATTGTATCTAAATATGAAAAACTTTCAAACTGACTATAAATACCAATTTGCGACAATTGTGTTGTATAATTTCGATTTATGGCGTCATGAAGACAAATGTCTTTTATATATGCAGCTATGGAGGTTTTAATAGGAGCATATTTCCCAGTTAAATTGCTCTTTTCCATAAATACGAACAGAATATAACAATCAAACGAATTTAAGATGGCTGAAAAATGTATAAACTTGCTGACATCAATAGATGAAAATAATGAGAATAAATTTTCAACAGAAAATTTAATAATGAATGCTACTTCCTGACTACTTAAAATTTCATTCAATTTACGAGTAGTTGCAATCAGTCTAAAACAAAGAAAACAGCAATATTTTATTACCATTTTCATGATATAACACAGTGTCATAAAACAGTCTTATCGTTTTTTTTCGACAACTTTTCTCAATCCTGCTTCTTTTATGAGCACTCAACAGGAATAGTAAAACGAGAATTGATGATTACCCCAAACAGCTTTTAGAAATGTACGTTTTTCAAATGAATGGCTATAAAAGAATTAGAGCGCAAAAAATAATTGAATCAAGAGTAAAACGTATAACTGATTAATAAAGATTCCAGCTAAATATAAATTATATTTTTAGATATTTTAGTAATAATGAAGGATTTAAGATAGACTTTTTAGTATTTAAGACGAAAATTAATTAAAACAACTAATATGCTCTTCCCTACGGCTGCGAGACATAAAACTTATCCAAATGCGAAATCCAAAGCTTTTGTCAACCGATGTCTTTTGCGAATTTTCGGCCCAAATACTACCTCCAATATCGAATTAAGCCTTACAAAAATTTCAACCAAAGACATTTGCAGACGTAAAATTCGCACTTAGCTGATCATGAGAGCAAACGCATTCAAAATTAGTAAAAAAAAAACTTTTTGATCATAACTAATTTCACAAAACAATATAATACATTCTTTAAAATAAAAATATAATACAGGGTGTACCCCGGGAAGGTATACTACTTCGTTTTGCCGTCATTTTGGTAAACAGTCTTGACATATCATATTGGACAGTCGTGAATAAGACACGTGGCAAATTTATTATAGAAAAATATTCGATAAACCAACGTGTTTTAATCGTTAAAAGATTTTATAAAAATCAATCATCGATTACTGTGAAATTGAGAAAGTACCATGAAATTTTTGGGAGAAATAACGTGCCAACAAAACGCAGTATTTATCGTGTAGTGAATGATTACGAAGAAAGAGGGTCTGTAGGTGATAGGTCTAAGCATGGATCACAAAGTACTGCAAGATCGGCTGAAAACATTACTGCTGCTTAAGAAAGTGTTCAAAACAATCCATCAACTTCAATTCGACGCCGTGCTCACAACTTTGGCCACAACTTTCCACAAGGATTTGCATTTTCTTCCTTTGAAGATTCAGTTGGCACAAGAGCTTATTCCACAAGGCCATTTACGCCGCCGTACATGTGCCAATAGGATGTTACAGCTCGCCCATTTGCTTTAAAAAAAATCAATGAGTGACGAGGCACATTTTCATTTGAATGGGCAATGGAAAACCCTCAAATTATTCATCAGTAGTCACCTTTGCATCCATTAAAAGTGACAGTCTGGTGTGCAATTTGGTCAAGAGGAATCATTGGACCGACCTTACTTTTTTGAAAATGAAAACGGCGTAACGATAACTGTGGGGAGCGATGTCATGATTGAAAACTTTTTAATGCCACAGCTGCATGCTTGATTAACATGTGGTATCAACAAGACAGTGCCACATCGCATACAGCCAGAGCTACAATGGAATTACTGCGAGAACTTTTTCCACAACAAGTTATTTCAAGAAATGATGATGCTGATTGGCCTCCACGGTCGCCTGATTTGACTGCTCCGGACTTCTTTTTCTGGGGATATCTGAAAAGCAAGGCTTATACAAACAAACCAGAAACGCTTGAGCAACTCAAACAAAATATTCGTGATGAAATTAATGAAATACCGCGTAAAATGTGTGAGAATGTAATAAAAAATACCCTTAAATGGCCTCGCACTTGTGAGGCTAACAAAGGCGGACATTTATCTGATATTGTATTCCATACATAATTGCCGACATTAAATAAAACATTTATCAATATAAGATCCATTCTCTTTCATTTAATCAAAAATTATTAACGGAAGACCCGCTTACAAACTTAAAACTACAGAAAAACGGATGTTTATGTGGAAAGTTTATTTTTATCTTAAATAAGAGTCAGTAAGATAAAACAATGGAGCGAGTATCTTTCAACTGAAATATGTAACAATGTAATTTCTCTACAAGCTGTACGGTTCAATCCAAGTTCAATTAAATCTTTAATTTTTGTTTTGTGCCTTTTCGTGCCCATTGTGCCATTTTGCTTTTGATGCAATGCCTTTTTAAAAAAATCGTATAAGTTATACACATTCTTTATGAAAACATCGAATTGGTGTGACGCTCAATAGCTTTGTTGTAAAAATTTCGTTTTCATTGTTTTTGGATGCCTGAAGAAGTGATTACTGCCTTTTATCAGAAAATTAAACGGAACCTTGACATCACATTTATTTTATACCCAAAAAGTTAAATTGCACCAATTTTGTCATCCCTGGCACACAATAGCACAAAAAGCTGTACAGAAGATTATTGTTTCAGCTGATGCACATGTGCAAGCTTAAGAACAAAAAACATAAACATAAATAAATAAAACAACCAAAACAGAGAAATTGTCAAAAAAAAAACAAACAAAACGAGCGATATTATCAGCAACAAGAAATTTTAATTAAAGGGGCAATCAAGCATACAGTACGAACAAAATATATACATATGTATACTCGTATGTATATACATATGTGCATGTAAAGGGTGTTCAATTAAGAAGTACTGCTGTTGATTTATAAACATATTCGATGATCTTGATACTAAAACTTATAAAACTAGTGTATCCAGCGGTCGAGTCAATCGACCGCAGTCTAGAAATTAATATTAAACATTTACATAAATACATACGATAAAATAGAAAAACAAAACATATTAAATAACAACTTAAAACAGACACACATGCACAATTGTTTTATTTTTCAAGTTGAAGGTGATACAGGCATGTGTAAGAAGTGTGAATGTGTTAATAGCAACTTTAAACGCTTATGGATCCCAAAATACTGAAACGATTCAAATATATTTAAAATTGTGCATATCTATGTAAAAACTCCATTAAAAACATATAAATCTTTCCAAAAGGGATCTGAGAAAACGTGTTTGCTCTTAATAATATAGATTATACGAGTACAATCCTAGCCGAAAACGATGCAAGCTGGCACTTCTTCGTGCTTCTTTGTTTCATAGAAATGTTAAGGACTTAGGGTGTGTGCCAATCGGTAGCAAAGTTCTATGGTGAAAAAATATTGTCTTGTGGCAAAAGAATGTCATGTTTCTGCTGTACCAAATGATATCTTTCTTGAAAATTTTGACGTTTGTGAAAAAATTCGCTTTAGCCGAGGAAGAAGCTGATTCAGAAATTGCTGCGGCGGTAAGGCGGAAAATTTGACTACAAGCCGCTGGCTATCAACAAATTTTCAAAATAACTCTTTTATACACATCAAACATAATTCTCTGCTGTAGCGAAAAATTATACCGTGTGATGTATAATTACAATCGCAAATTATAACTAAGGACCGTAAAAATTCAATGTATTAAGCGCCGGCTCGGATTTCTTTAATTTGTGATACCATGCTTCTAATTTTCTGCTTATCAAAAATTTACAAGTTCTGCCAAAAATTCTACTAGCTCTCAGTGTTAGTGAAATTTTATTCACTTCATCAGTGTCAAAAATTTACATACCAAAGTACTTTGCTACCGATTGGCAGACACCCTCTGAAGAAATTTCAATGCCATAATTAACACACATACTTCATAAAACATGATTGTTTCTCTTTTTAACTTCTTTAAGACCCTCATTTATTTTTAAAATGTTTTACTTCATTTGGAAAGTGACTAGAAATTATTTATAGTGGGAACTTACTGACTAACGTGCAACATAAACGTATTTAGAAAAACTTGAAAAGGTATAATAATATCCTGGCACATTACTGTTTGTGTATCAAATGCTTTGATATTTATGTTTTTCCATAGTGCACAGTGGACTTCAATGTAAACTCGAAGGTTTTTTCAATTACTAGGAACAACATCAACGATCTCTGAAGGTATGTACTACAGCATAGAGAGCGCAACAGTGATCAAAATTTTTATTGCTATTTTTCTTAATTTAATATAAATTGAAATTCTAGTAGAGGTTTTGGATAACTTTTAATCGGCCAACCGATTAGCAACTGCCCAACTAACTGTTTTGTTAATTTAAAATGTGCCATTTTCGTTTAACGATTAAATCGGTAAATTTGGTCAATTACCCAATCAACCATGGAATCGTTCTGGTATCTTACGAGGACTTGTAAGCACCCATTAGATAATTAAATGAAACAGGCGCTGATAGCGGGGGTGAATAGCTCCTAACATTAAAATGAATAATATGTATTTTATTGCTATTGCGCTGCTTAAAGCTTAAAGCAAATTCGGAAAATGTTTTGTTAAATTTTAATTCACCCCATCCCCATAAAGCATATTATTTATACTCAATCTTAAGAATAAGAACAGCCAGCAAAAGTAGCAAACATATCGTAAGTTTGGTTAACGCAACCAACAGGAATTGGGTTGTTGCGACAAACGGATACAATATTTTTATGGTAATTTTTTAATTAAAGATTAAACATAGTTTTTCTTATGTAAACAATGTAAACCATGTGTGAAAACAAATGGAAAACAAGATAATTTTAGAAGCTCGTACTGCAACGTATCAATTAATGTAAAATCCAGATGCTGCGGAGGAGCTCTTTGAAGGCACACGTTCTACATTTCCATTACTAATTAATATTTATACGTGATTGTTGAACTGTTTATGGTTTATATTGAAATGAATTTTTTTTTTTTGGCTTAAGTTCAAATCTGAGTTTACCCATATCTTCTTAATTTAAGAAATTTTATTTGGATAATTCATATTTGTTATTAAGAGAGTACTATTTTATTTGAAACAATTTATTCATCAGACTAGCAGAACGGATTAGTACTGATTTCGAGGTCGCTACACCATCTCATCATTTTTTACTCTCTTAATAAAAAATAATGAATTTATCCAAATAAAATTTCTTAAATTAAGAAGATATGGGTAAACTCAGATTTGAACTTAAGCCAAAAAAAATTTTCATTTCAAAATTTCCATTACTTTTATTATTCCTGCGCAACAAACTTAATGTCAAGTAAAACCTTATCAGCTTTTGTTTACAATTCCGTACGAAATTAGTGATGCTTATATTATTTCGCAGTAGGAAAATATGTTGCCAAAAACATTTCTTATGTTTTCACAAAATAAACAGAATACAACTTTAGCAATAATATTCTGCAATTATTTCGCATGAACTTTTTTATATCGACTTTTGACAGCAGTTCGCACGAAATTATGAACAGGGTACCGTGTTTATAAATAAAACTGAATCGAAATAGAAAGACAAAACTTTGTTCGTAAAGTTTGTTTTTATTCCTAAAAAGTTTTGTTTAATTAGAATTTGAGTGTTGCGGTTATTATTACGTTTATCGGAGCTCGCTTTAACCGACGTTAAATATCAAATATTTAACTTATAATAAAAAATATTAAAAATTAAAAATTTCAGAATATGTATTCAATCGGCTAACTGATAAAATTCTACCCGATTATTTGATCGGTTAATTTACAATTATCCATTTTCGGTTAGTGATCAAATCGGCTAATTTGGCTCGAATAACCGATTGAACAAAATTTTATATATTTTGTATTATTTAAACACATTTTAAAGTGCTTAATTTTATCTAATTAAATAAACCGAAACTGTTAGAAGAGTTAAAAATTTAAATTAAATTAAAACAGGAATTAAATTGTAAGATGGAAGACTTTACATGGTCAGAGAAACCCAGAAAATGACCAGAAAACTTTTGTAAATACTATTATGGATCGCTTTCGATTTGTGCAACCTTATAAAAAATAATAATACTTATGCAATTTATATCCAATTAAATTGTACATAAATATTATGAACACGACTTTTTCCGTAATTATTTTTCATTACGGTTAGGAACTTTTTATTAAATAATATGAAATACACATAACTTTTGTTAAAAAATAAAACTTTTTAAAAATTGTCAGTATTGATGATGGAATCTTAGAATTTCAATTGCTAAACATAGCTCTTATGTCCTTTTTAAGACTGTAAAACTTTAATTATATTTTTAGTTCATATAAATAAATATTTAAATTGCCAATAAAAAATTTTTAATTTTTCTGTAAGAACTTTGACTTTTTGTATTCGTAAATACAAAAATAAAACGTTTCATTCTATTTATGTTAAAATTATTTTCCGAAATTTATCCAATAAATTTTAGCATCTGGTGTATATTCTATGATTTTACATAGACTTTTTATAACCCAGAATATATTTTTTTTTATTCCTAGTCATTAAAATGGAATCAATGTAAACTAAATATCGACACCTGTGCGCGATATAATCGTATGTTACAAAAAGTAAATTTTACAGAAGAGAGTTTTTATTACTATTTTTATTATTAATTAATACTATAAAACTGTTACATACGATAAGGTGTGCATTGTGTTATCTGAATGACTATTATATTTATCGCTATAATATTTTGCCAACAGATGAACTAATGGATTTAGAACCATTAATACCGCAATAGAAAAGTAGATATCGAAAAAAGTGTAATTGCGTTTTCTTTTCTAAGGAAAACATTTTTTACCCTTTTTATTGAAAATTTGCGATACAATGATTCTTTGAAGAACTGAGTTTATTCGAAATTATTGTATTATTATTGTAAAATTTTTGTTTTAAGAAAACTTTAAATAGCAATTTAGAAAATAAATAAATAAAAAAATTTTAAATTTTTTTAGGAAAGAAAACGGCATTACATACGATAATTTAGTGCCCATGAGTCGATATGTTAACAAAACATATTTGGGCGTTTCAAATCTTAGCATTTTTTGGATGTGGATTTCGAAATTGGCATTCATAATTTCTAGATTGTTTCTCAGAATGTTGTGCTCGGCTGAGACCCTTATATATTTGATCAAACTTATTTACAAAAAATTAATTTGTTTTTAAAAAGGCAGTTTTTACCATTTCAATATTTGAGTGCATCTCTCTAAATGCTGTTGTAATATTTATCATTAAGGGAGTCCCATCATTAACGCAACATTTGACTTTCCGCCATTTGTGCAGTAAAGTAAATAAACAATTGGACCACTGATAGCTTAGAGCTTCTAAAAATGAGGTGTTACACGGCAGAATAAAGTGCTTTCATTTTATTTCATATCTACAGAAATATTGAAAAAATTAAATACTTTATTTTTTATTAAATTCAAATTATGCTATAATTTTGGGACACTCTTTATATAACCGTTTATTTTGCGATCGACTTTACTGTGTAGGGCACTTCAAGCACATTTCTGTGTCACTATTACATTTTCACTTTTAATTCGTTGGAAAAATTTTTTTGTTCTATTTTGGCATTCTTATTACATTGGCTGCCTTTGCACTCTGTGTCAGTCGATGTAGTAAAAATGTGGGTGTTGACATTGTAAAAAATTACAAAATATAATTACGACAAGCAGCTGGGTAATGGCAAAAATAGAAATCAAATAAAAAAGGATTTTCAGCATCTATTTTAAATGATATTTTACTGTGTCAGAACAATAATAAGAAAGTTTTACAAGTTTAATTCCAAGGCAACAAAATTTTTAATAAATTAAATAGAACAGTTAAATATTAGTAAAGTAAAGCAAAGTAGACCACTTAGCTTATTACCTGATTTAAAAATATATAATGGGAGAACTTTAAGTTTTTAAACATTCTGGAGGTGGGAAATTTTGTTCCAAAGTTAGCAATTGCAACTTTTAAATGGACCTTCTGCGTTTAAGGAAGCAAACTATAGATGTTCACAAATCTAACAGCACAAGTTAATATCATTCGATTTCAAAATCGTTATTGCAAATAATTTTTCCTTAATAAATTTCATTTCATATTTTGTGCTAAAATTATTTTATTCTCCATCCGCTATTTTTTTATTGTTTTAAGAAAAATCCTGCGTTCAGCATTTATAATAAAATGTTTCTTTTACTAACAAAACAATTTAAATTCACATATGCTAAGACATCTATGGCACAAACTCACATAACCGAACTTAATATTTAATTATTTTTATCTAAAACTTTTTTATTTCATTCTACAATCCTTTTATTCCACAAAAAAAGGGATTTCAAAAATTGATTTAAATAAGTCTTTATCTTTGTACTAAGTAAATAAAGAAGAAAACACGAGAAAATACTTTTAAGAAAAATAATCATTTCCCAAAAGAAAATAAAAAGAAACAAATAAAATGTTAAGCACTAAATTGGGATGCTCAGATCAGACAAAAAGTGTGTTTCTATAAACTGTATAAAATCATATTAATGCGATTATCTGTATATTGAAATTGCTTTTTACTCTGCTGGTTTTCAATGTCCTCTTTTAATTCTAGTATTTCATTAAAATTTTATTGATAGCACAGTGATATTTTTTATTTACTTGATATTTGCCTTATTTTTTTGCGAACAAAAACCTAACAACAATTTAGTGATGGTCAGTAAGAAATTATTGGAAGCGCAGGTCCTAATTAAGGCTGAGTTACTAGTAGCATCTCTGGTGAGGATAACGTACGCCGGACGCATATTTCCTTTATGGGATTTACAAGCACGTTACTCTTCTAGTTTAAATATTGTGCAGTGACATAAAAGTTGTTTAATTAAATGAAGCTGATAAAATAAAAAAAAAATAGTGAATAAAGGTGCTGCTGGCTAAAGTAGCAAGCACCTTAAGGTCAAAGTCAATGATGGCCGAGAACGTGAAATGCATCCTGCATTTTCCAGATGTTGTGCATTTGTTTGCCATTCTAATATGATAGACGCTGGCCTAGCGCTGGTCACAGAACAGTACTGTCAGCAGCAATTAATACTGCTGTAGGCTAATGTACTTCACAGTACCCTCGTTCATCGGCATTGCAGCGAAGTAACACAATCAATAAAATTGTGTACACAACTTAAAAAAATTAATGAGCCTACTAGACAGCAAAGGCACTACAACGCTGCTATGAAAAATTAACAAAACACGCAATAGCAGAATTGTTAAAATAAATAATTAAGATTTCTCAGTTCCACCATCTGCCTTGTAAGAAACGCTAAAACACTTTCAAATAACACCAATGGACGCTCCTCCGACTGCTGTTTACAATCTAAACACAATACTGTAAATTTAAATTTACGGCTTTGGATTTTTGTATTCAATGGCTTCTAAGTACTGACGTAGTAAAAAGTATGTACTTCCTATGTCTGTGGGAATTTTACCTCATTACTTTGTTAGTTAAATAATTTCTTATTAACGGACTATAGCAAAAACTATTTATAACAAGCAGAACGTAACTGTCACTGTTTTTGATTGCTGCAACGGAATGTGAGCTATTTGAGAGAATTATTTAATGCTAAATAATAAAAAATTAATTAATTAAATTAAATTAATTAAGCATGTTTGGATAGGCAACCTTCAGCCGCAGCAAAACGCCAGAATGCCAGCGCCCCAAATAGTGTGGGCAACATTGACACATGGCTGTTTTGGTCCCAAACCCAAACAGCTGTAAATTTACAACCAACAAATATTAATATATACTAGTGTATCCAGCGGTCGACTGAATCGACCGCATTCTAGGAACTTATATTAAATATTTACATAAATACATACAATAAAATACAAAAACAAAAAACATTCTAAATAAACAACTTAAAACTCTGTCTCATTTCTAGGCAAGAGCAAAATGGACAAACACACATGCACACTTTGCTTATTGTTCAAGTTGAAGCTGATAAGTGTGCATGTGTAATGATAAGTGCGCATATGTTAGTAGCACCTTTAAACGCTTATAGTTCTCTAACTATCGAACAGACTTAAATAAAATTAAGATTGTGCATATCTATGTAAAAACTCGTTTAAAAACATAAATATTTTCGAAATCGGTTCACTATTACGGCCACAAAAGTGTTCTTAAAAACGTAGGCAAAAAAATAAAGCAGATTACATCACACAGTAAAAAATGTGAATATCATATCGTTGGCTTAATATAGAATAGACGTATCTCGAGTTTTTTCCGAAACGCTGTTTTTAATCGTTTCTTTTATCAAAAAAATTCCAATTCAGTTATCTTAAGACAAAAGTTTTGCCTCGTAAGTGATGATACAGTAATTTCTAATGAACTCACTATTTTAAAAAATCATTATATTTCAAATTTTCAATAAAAAGGGCACAATATGTTACATTTTTTTTAGAAAATAAAACGCCGTAGGTGCGTGCAGCCTTTATTATTTCCTCGCCTTAAATTTTTATTATTATTAAACTTATCATTTTTACACAGAAATTTAGGTAATAATTCAAAATATATAAATTAACATTATACATAATGAGAAGCATGTAAATATAAATTTTCATTTAACATAAATACAATACCGAGTGTCAATAAAATATTTGTGTTCAATAACATTGTTCAATGATTATTTTTTAGGTCCTTGTTCGCAGTAATAAAAACAATTAGCACACATGTTCATGTGACCATCATATTCAATGGTCAGGGTACGTACCAATTAACCATGAACAATTCATTTTTGTATCTTCTT
This sequence comes from Gymnocheta viridis, assembly GCA_956483585.1. NCBI lineage: Eukaryota > Metazoa > Arthropoda > Insecta > Diptera > Tachinidae > Gymnocheta > Gymnocheta viridis. The sequence goes on along the minus strand of OY101440.1, from coordinate 94,437,632 downwards.
ATACAATTCTTCACGAACTGATTTTTCTTTCACTTCTGGTGTTGTACCCCACAGGAATGAATGCATGTTACTTTCGCCAACTTCATGAACGTTAATCTATTTCTTATTGTACTCAGTTCATTGCACCTGAAAGCTTTTTTCGCTTAATTGAATAATTAAAATTTTAATTAAAATTTTAATAATACATAGTTTTTCTTCTACCACTTTTCAGTTTTTTAAATAGTCTTTTTATATCTTTTCATGAGTGTGGGGTGGAAAAAATATTTAAAAAATATAAAAACTGTTCACGAACAATGAAGACAAAAAAGAAAAATTAATTCCCCGACAATATATATAATAGAATCTGCAAATACGACCTCTGACAAATTTGTAGAATGATGGCGGATTAGTACATTATAAATTTGCAAACAGCATTCAATAGTTAGTGCAAACGTGCTCAGCATACGCGGTTTTCAAATTTGAATTATAATATTCATCTCCATGCCAATATATGCATTATACATTGAGAGAAAAGTAGTTTGATTGAGTTAAATAATTTAAGATTTTTTAAGAGATAATTTTTTCAAAAGTTGTGCATCAGTTATCTCATATTAATTTTTATTGAATTTAAAACAGGCAATTAGTTAACACAAAATAAAAACCTAATTGCCTAAATCACGTCACCAAAGTAATAATAAAATTTCAAAAAACTTTTAAAAATGTTTGATACCAATTCTTCCACGGTTAAACGCCAAAAAAAATCAGGCATTGCTTTGTCTTTCAAAGTTTAGACAATTTGGCCACATTTTATAATGAATGAATTGTTTTTAATTTGTATGAAACTTAAAATTTTATTATATTTTCTCCATACAAATTTCGAACATTTAGAAACTCCTTATATAACATTATGAATGCCATTTCATGAAGATCAATGTGCTGTTCAATCCAAAAAAAAACCACTCCGACATTCGAGTTGTTTCCATATATTTTCTACTCAAAATCAGGTAAGATTCCAAAGACGTAAGTTTATATACTAATCGTAGAATCGCGCATTTTTTAAGCGACTGTGCTTTTTATATGTTTTTAAACGTGTGCTCTTCTTATTCAATAAGTGTTTTGACCGACGTGAATTAATACCAAGAGAGATCGGCAGATCAGCTTAATCATTGTGTTTAATCAGTTTTCATTGTCAAAACAATGTTTTTGGTAACATTTTCTGCTTTTAAATTTGCCAAGCAAATTATCTTGCAACTACCTGGAAAACATTCGACTTTAATTTGACATTCGTTGGATCCAAAGTGTGTTAATTATAGGGTACACTCACTTCAATCTCTTCTCAACTGTTAAATTTTTTCACAATCTAAAAACAAGATTATATGTGCTACGGGGAATTTTTCATACAAAGTTTTCAGTCTGTACAAAAACATAAATGTTAACCTTCGCTTTCATGAAGAATTTTTTACGTCAACACATAGTAGATATAAAAATATTTCCTTAATTTTGTATGGGGAAAAAATACAAAAAATGTCAAACAAAGCCAAAAGATGTTCTAAAAGGAAGAGAGCTACACGGCAAGCATGTGTCAAATGCAAAAAGCCCGTTTGCGCAGAACACCCAGACAAAGTGTGAAGATTGTCATATGGGCCCATCTTCATCGTCTCACAATTTGCGTAAATAAATATTACATACATACTTATATACTTTTTCTCACTTTTTTGTATAATTTTTAATTTCAATAAACGAAAATCCATTTATTTATATGATGTATTGTTTTTCCAAAAGTTTCAGATAATTTCTTTGACATTATATTAGAAATGTTCATACAAATTTCGATATACCTACCCGGGTAGATACTATTAACTTACGTAGAAAAAAAGACAAAATTAAAAAGAAGTAAGAAGTTCTGCAGTAAAATCATTTTTGTTTGCATTTTCTGCTTTAAGTCTAAAATTTAATAACTGACTCGGCGGCATTTTCAGATTTGATGAAAACACGCACAGATGTGTCTGTCTGATGACTCAACTAAACGTTCTTAAAAACCACTGTGTGTGTGTGCGCCAAAGAAAGTACTGTGTGACTTGCAAGGACAGCACAAGTTGGAAATCTTGTACATAACGCAGCCTTTATTTAATCTCTTGTCGTATGATGATTCTACAAAACAATTGATTAGCAATTGCAATAATGCCAATTTTACTGTACTAGTGTGAACTTTTTGCAAGTGTGACTGCATTAGCAAAACAAAACTTAATGTAACTTTTAATAATATAGTTCGTTACGTATGTATATGGTTTAAGAAGATTTGATCATGTTTCTTTGTACGTAAACAAACTTTATGGAATGTGTCTTGATGACTACTTGAAGATAAGGATATTAATCACAATATATAAAATAATATACACGTGTCAACCCGAACATCTTTATGCGCGATTGAACTTTTCAACACTAAATAGAGGCAAACGATTACTTTGTTTTAGATACAGCATCCAAATATCTAAATACCAATTGTTTATTCATGCTATAAGTCTCTGGAACAATATTCCCTACAAATCCCAAGTAATTAGTAACGCAGATCAATTCAGGAGAAATATTATCTGTCAATATTTAAGTTGATTTTGAATAACTATGAGATTAATTTTATTTTGATAATTATGTTTTTATTATTTTGCTTTTATTGTTTATAGCATAGTCCTTGAGAACTATTTATTAACCAATCTAACTATAACCAATTGTTATTAAATGTATTTTTTTTATATGTACTTGTACCGAGTTCCATACTGTAATATGAGACTCCGAGTCTTGAGTATGGAACATCGAAAATAAATAAATAAATAAACATTCAGCCAGGAGCCCAACTTGCCTTCCTCATCACACGACCATTTTGCCTTATCAGCAGCATCTGTTATTATAGCAACAGCACATAGTATCTTCCATGGTTACCCGAAGTCCGAACAATGGCACTGCACTGGCAGAGCATCATGTGGGTAAGCATTAAGTCCGATGACACAGCACCAATCAAGCATCTACTAGCCCGAAGCATCAACTATTAACCTAGTAGAGTTAGAAAAAAAGCTCACTGACGGGCTAGGTGCTCAAATAGGATGATTTAGGGCATCAACTTTAAAGCCTACCTGGACAAGGCCTTGAAGATTAATAGCCTCAGAACCATCCCTTTTCCAAATGAAAATCACTACAGGGTTAAAGAGACTGGTATTGGAGGAACTGCCAGATCAATAACTTATCCATTTATTTAAAGGACAAGTGTTTGCTTCGGCGGTTCCTCTGAAACCAGAGTTAGGATAGTAACCACTTCGCTTATAGGCATGTGATCATATGGAAGGCCAGGAAAAATCACATACTTATTCGCAGACTAAGAGAAGCAGTATAGAGACGAAAAGGTCAAGGTCTCCAAAAGTGTTTACCCTTCGCACCCGGCTAACCAATCATAAAGGTGTTGTAACTCTCCACCAAGATATATTACCAGCCCGAGAATAGCTTTGTCTTTTAGCGATCCATATGGATGTTAGCAGTCGGCATCGCAAGGACGTGGGACATAGGCACATATCATGCGACTGACAGCATGAGGATACCCAGCACAGCCGCCATCAAGCTCACCATCTCACCGACCTTTTGAGAGTTACACTACCATCTCATTTGTGGGCAACCTTTGCAATATTTCTTCAATCTTTAAAGTATGGGAATGAATTATGGGGAAAATGTTCCTAAATTAATAACTTTCCAAGAAATGGGATGGTATTGTAAGCGTTTGTTACTCCACATATTTTGTGGGCACATATTCTCCATAAAGAAACTGTACTTACTAAGTTCCTAGAAGACTGAAAAGTTGTATGGACCTACCTATCTGTATACCAATAGTATAACTATTAATTTTGTAAAAGTATTGAGTATTTGAGTACCGAGTACTCAATACCGAAGATATTTCCCGATACTCAATACCCAAAATTAACTACTCAATACTTTCAGAGATGCATTTACATATTCAAATATGAAAAATTTATTCGAAAATATTTTAAATTAACACAACTCGGTTTTGAGGAAAGTTAAGCGCAATAATTTAATAAGCATGGCCGTTTAGTTAGATATTTTTAATGAATTATTAAATTTGCTAATCCTTGAATTATTGTGGAATACGCGTAATAATAAAATCAAATTTTACCTATTAAATATCTTTATTTTTAAAAAAGAAAAAACGCTAAAAGTATTGAGTAGTATAGAGTACTCAATTGAAAAAGTATTGAGCAGCCAAAAGTAGCCGCTTTTGACAGCACTAGTAACTACGAGTATATTGTCGAACTTCTCCATGCATATGAGGGATATCCCCCGTAAAATAAAAAATTCCATTTTCAGTTTTTTTTGTTGTGTAGACCAAATTTCAACATTCTAGCAATAATACAAATGTGCCATAGAAACAAGGGATACCCCTGCCCGCCCCCCGCCCTAGGTAAATAGTCCCCGTTTTCAGATCTACCTGCAAACCAACTATTAACATATAGATGTGGTGGGATTGTCCAATAGTTTCAAGTTTATATTTCTTTGTATGTTGACAAACAAACTGTAACTTAGCAAACTATTACGAGATTTTCTCACAGGTAAATAAAGTGTTGTTGGTCTACATTCATTGACAGCGATAAATAAAATCAAATAAAATCCAAAAGTTCAAAGTCAAGTGTATAAGTAAATAAATAAATACATTTATGTGTAAAGAGATTTTATATGGAAATTAATACTTAAAAAACTTTCTATAAACCCGTTATGCAATTTATATTAAGAAAACTTTATCTTATGAGAGGCTAGAAAAGCGTTCATTAAGAATGAGAAGTAAATCTTTCGAACTTTGGTATGGTTTGAAAACTTTCTTTTTATAGCTAATTCCCTGTATTTCCACTTTTCTTTAAGTGCAAAATATCGCACGTATTAGGCCTGCTTACGAACTTGTCTGTTTATTTTAATACAGTTCATGTGTCTGAAAGCAAAAACATATATTATGTATTTATCTTTGTTTGAATATGTATATTTGTATGCAAGTGTGTGTTCATAAGATTTTGTTGTATTGTTGTATTTTTCTTTTAACCTTAACACCGTTAATGTTATTTTTTTACTTAAGTAAAGTGCGCCAACTTTTCCTTCGCTTTTCACACCAATATTTTGGATAATAATTATATCAAGTTAATGTTGTTAGCTATTGTTTACGCATTATTGCCGTTTTTGTTATTGCCGTTGGGTATTGTTATTATTGTTGCTTCTTCTCCTGCTGGTGTTGTTGTGATAACTGTTCATTTTCCCTTGCCAATATAACGCGTACAGCCATAAATATTGCTGGCTGCTGAAAGTACTTTAAAAGAGAAAATCTATTGTTTAGTTAACTCTTTAAAAACATGACTTTTTAAGATGATTATTTAAAAAGTGTAATAAGTATTTTATGGCATCCATACATATTAATGTTTATTTAAATGCTTATATACATATGTATATGTATGTATATAAATGTGTATGTATAAAAAGCATTTGAAGTGCTAATAACAACTTTAACTAAATTGTTAAGAATTCCAAAAACTACTCTCATGATAAGCTTGTATTAATTGCATTAAGGTGTTAACGCAAAAAATGAATAAAAATATAAAACCCTGTACCTATATTTAATGCTGTGAGTGTGCGTTAATATGACTTATTTTATATTTACAATTATGTATGTACATACTCGTTTCTACGTGAAACCTGGTACGACACTGCGTATGAACGATTTTATTGATTGATTAAATATTGCTTAAACGTACGCGTATTAAATAAATACACATGCACGTATGCATGAATAAGCATGACTATGGCTTAAAAAACGATAATGACTTTTGAAGTTGCTGACAGGTAAAATGTGTTGATATAATCGAAAAGAAGAAAAACCACAAAAAAATAATTTAACTGTTCAATGTTAAATTGTATTTGCATATTATTTTTTTAATGAAAAAAAAAAATATTTGTTACATAAAAAAAATTAAACTTAATGGAATATAGAAATTTTTTGAAGTTCTTAAGAGCTTTTATTTAGTTACCATATCTGAAATTTTCGTTATAAATTTAAGAGCCATTCTAATGTATGTACATACTCATACATACGAAAAATATGTAATAAGATGTTTCATTTCGATATGCGAAAAAGCGAGAACCTTTATATCTTTAATACAAGAAAACAATATCAACTAAATGGCGAACACGTCTACACTTGTAGGACAATGTTCTATTCATGAAATTTTTCATTACCAAATTATCTCCTTTATAACTTCAATAATTTTATTTCTTAAGTCTTGAATCCATTGTGCGACCTTAACAGGAAGCTTATCTTTCCCTTAGCACTAAAAAAAGTTTAAATGGGACAAATCACAAGATCTTGGTGGCAAATTATAATTGCCATCATTATGAAAAATATTTTCGCTAGCGCCATGCTAATTTTGAAACAATAGTATTTTTAAACAAGCGCTACTCAACGGAATCTTAATTATGTTAAAAGTGGAAAGGCTCATAAAGGAAATATAATTGTTTAGCCACTTTTGCTTAAACGAATCTCTGTTCACAGTTTTATCTATGTTCGAAAAGCAAATAGCTAAGGACAATATCCTAAAACTCATTTCAACAAAGTGGAATGAAACCCAGTAAAAAAAATACTTTCAAAGAAAATTTACGCAGCTCAGTTAATATTGTGAACAAAAATATATAAACGAACTCATCTGCACTGAAAAGAAAAATCCATCCATGCGTACCTTAATCAATCTCAAGCGGTTTTAAAAGTACTTTAATCCCAGATTTACTTAAATCAAGTACACAAAGATTGATTTAAGTACTAACAATTAAGAGTTCAATTTAATTTTTTAGTTGATTCAAGATTTTTCAAGTGATTAAATAATGTTGTACTTATTTTAAGAAACTCCAGGATTGGTTATCTAAAGAAATCCCGTTTTCACCCTGATCAAAGTACATTATATTGTTATTTGTACTCAAAATTTTGACTACGATTTAAATTAAGTAGAAAATACTTGAAGCTATTTTCTTTCTGTGTGTGAACTACGATATATATTAGGATTCCTCGAAGAGTTAATTAATAAATTTCAAGAAGAAACGATAACTTATACATCATTGTAATAGGGTAACGCATTAAGAGATAAGATTTTCCAGTCTTAAGTCCAATTGAGTAGAATTTATTTTCTAAAACTAAATTCAAATCTCCAAAGGTGGCGGATAGTCTAAGTAAACATATAATTTAAGAATCTGTGGGAGTCATTATTCGTGCTAAGCCTAGCAGCTATTTGCTGGATATGGCGATGAAATTTCTATCAGCTGTTTTTAAATGACGTTTGCATTAAATTAAATTTATGCTATTCATTATATATTTATATAATTTTACTATTTATAACTTTTTATTACTAGTAACTTTTTTCTACTACTTTTTCATCTGTTTATTATTTGTAAATGTTTGATTTTTATTTTAATTTGATATGAAAAAGTCCGCGTTTGATTTTTAAAACTTCGATTTTAAATGGAAATTTTACTGCAAATTTGATTTTTAAAATAAATTTAGTATGTATTTTACTGCTTTGATTAGGCTTCAAACATGCTAAATCCGTTGAGAAATAGAGTATACCGACTGCAGCGCCATCTGCTGGGCAGCTTTGTGAATCTAAACTTTCCAGAGCGCCACCAAAACGCATACAAAAAAATTCATTCAAATCGGTCCAGCCGCTTTGCAGACTCTTGCAGATTATTGAATTTTATTATCAAAGTTCATGCTCGGTTAAGAAAGTACATCGTGCACTTCTTCCATCTTCGTGACTAAATTTCGCACCATATTTACATTATTGGACATTAAACCACCAACAACTAACTCATATGTAGAGTGCGGACAGAGAAATATATTGCAGCTGTATCCGACAGTGTTGTTGATGACCACGAATTATCGTTTTGGTGTCCTTCACAGTAATGGGGGTTCTGTTACTCCAATTTTTTTTTGCCCGAAATGGAAGAGCTGGACTTTACTGATAAGTAGTTTCAACATGACGGTAACATATGCCACACAGCACGCTAAACAATGGCAAGTTCGGTGAACAATTTATTTCACGTTAAGGCAGGTCATTTGGCCGCCTAGATCGTGCGATTTAACGCTTATAGACAATTTTTTTTTTTTTTTGGTTTTAAGGCTAATGTCTGCAGGGACAAGCCCGCAATGGGTGACGCACTGGCAGCCAATATTGAAGAATTTTTTCCTGATATACCGGCTGATATGTTGGAGAGAGTATGCCAAATTTGGACCCACCGCATGATCCATTTGAGGCGTAGCCGCGGTCAACATTTACATGACATAATCTTTAAACATTGAATTATATAGATAGTTCCAACGACTCAAATAAAGATGCCATACATTTTTCTAAATTGTATGTGTTTTTTTAAATCATATCCGAAAGCTCTTAAAAAATCACTTTCTATCTTTTTTACAAGCAAAATATATAATTTCTAAAATTTTTCGATATTTCTATACACTTAATGCAGTAACCTAAATAAAGAAAAGACAGAAAACTTTAAAACTTAAAATCGACTGCTACAACCACGGCTACAAAAAGGGACTTTTTCAGAATAATGACTCCCACAGATTGTATTTAAAATTTCATTAATATCATGCCCGTCATGAAACGATATTTTTACTTTTAATTTTTGACCGTGACTCCATGCTGTCACAATGCAAAATACTTTTTTTGTTTAAGAATGGCAAAAGTTTTGCCACGGCTTACAACACCGAATCGATCAGCACTTCACTCATAAAAACCTAATATATAGATTCGACGCATTAAATCAAATATAAACTGTTCAGTATCGTAGTCGATTAGTAAAAATTTTATGGCAAATAATTCAATATTTGTCACGCTAAGCAGACCGAAATTGTCCTAACCAGATTTGCGTGCAACTTGACACTTTCATATTTTATATACAAATAATTTATGGATTTATTTTAATGCGTGCATGCTCATTTATTGAATATATTTTCAATAAATTTTATACCTAACAAAAAATTTTGTTATTCGTAAAAAAATTAATATGATTAGCACGATTTGACTTTTCTTATCTAATAAATTATACAGTACAACATATGATTTTGTGACTCAATTCTTCTGAGCATTGCACGTGAAAGTAGCGCCAAAAATAAGAACTTTGGCTGCATTAATAATTTAATGAACTTTTTTATTCAAGGTGAATTTTTACCACTTTTTCTATATTTTAACACGGTTGTGTTTCGGTATACAGTACGTATACTTGTAATTTGCCATATTCAATATTCTTCTGATTTTAATATGTAATTATTAATTATTAATGCAGCCAACTTGACAAAACAAATGATACAGAAGTTCTTATTTTTTGGGCTTCTTTCACGTGCAATTCTCAGAATTGAGTCCCAAATCAAAGAGCTGAAAAATGTTGTACAGTGTTATTTAATACATACAAAAAATAGTCATTTGTTTTTGTTACAAGGGGAGTAATTGCTAAAAATCGCTAGAGGTAATATAAAAGATTTTAACATTTATCCAAGTTCTGAAGAAGTTTCTTAAATTGAAGACAATACTTAAAGTTCAATTAAATATCTTATAACGAAAATACTGTAAACAAATAAATACAATTTTGTTTTATAATTGCATAAACTTTATAAGACACTTTCAAATCTACAAGAATCATGCAAAAAAGCATATCTGTTGTACATTCTTAACAATATTGTGTTAACTCAATATTTGCATATTTCACTTGTTTGTTATAAATTGATATGTAATATTCACAACTCTCTGGACGTAGACTTATACGATCCCTCCTACACGGAATTTTCATCTCTTTCCTTCCCTTTACCCATCTACCTCTTCACAGCTTCATCATTGACTTCCCGGCACTGCTCTGCTCTACACCACTTCTATCTCATCAATTCAACATTTTTCAATGTCTTATATCTTCTTTTCCTTCTTTTCTCAGGTGAACACAAAGGGATCACAATTACTTTAGACCCAAGTAGGATGGTACCCTAACTTTCTTTTTCTTCACTATCAGCATTATGATTTAAAAATAATTTTTCATATATCTTCAATGTAAAATTGAAGAACTTTTATCTCTGTACCGAAATTTTTGAAATTTCGACTTAATACAGAACTCTTAAAAAATTGTGATTTGTGTGTTGGTCTTCTCGTTATTACATGGATTTTACAAATATATATATATATATATATATATTTACAGCCTTTTCCTTACATTTAAAAATAAAAAGGATGCTAAAATCCTGAAAAGATAATATTTATATAACAGTTTACAAAAAAAAACGTAAAATCTGGAAAATGAAGCTGTTTAAAAAGACAAAAAGAGTCATACAGAAAAAAATTTGGGAAAACTTAGAAATCGTATAAACAGACTTTAAAAGAAAATAAATTATATGGTACTTTTATGGGAATTTTTAAATATCTTTAAATAGTATTCTTGATGCACCTTATATGCACTAATTGTTACAAATATTATTTAAAAAGACATTGAAATTGATTATGTAGAGAAAAACGTAGCTAGTTACTATGCGCATTTCACTATTGCTAAAGCAGATCAGTTGTTTGCAGCATCTATTAGATTTAGTTCATCACGATATCCTGTCCATTCTCGAATATTTTCAGCCAAGAAACTTGTTTTCTGTCTTTCGCACGTCTTTATATTTATATTTATCGTTCCTCATTATATGTCTTAAATACGAGATTTTCCTATTCTTGGCAGTTTTAATTACTTGTCGGATTTGGTTAATTTTGTCAATATTTTCACTCCATAGTGTCTTTAATATACTTCTGTATATCCACTAGCGTTGTTAATTGTTCGTGTTTTTTATTTGCTCCAATAAAATTTCCTGATATTTTTTTTTATCGAATAAACGAATAATTTTGAAATTTGGTTCGAATAATTCGAACAAACAAAGAATAAAGAAATTTATGGTTAAAAATATGGTTAAAATGTTATCAGTTACTTCAGAAACGTCATCTTATTCTTCATCGTAGTTGAGTTCAATCGCAATACATATTTTTATCACAAAATAATCGTGAGAACAAAGAATTTGCGTGCGTACTTCTTTGCTTAGCTTCTTATTGTAAAATGCTAATATTGGATGAGAAATTCATAGAATTCAGGAAAAATATTAAAGTATTTAATGATTTTATACGTCGTTCATTAATTATTCGAATGTTCGATTATTAGATAAAAATTGTTCGAATTATTATATATTCTAAACTGAAAGATGTTTGTTCGTTCGAACAAAAATTAAAAAAAAATTTTCGAATAATTCCAATAATTTTTATTCAAACGACAACCCTATTATCCACATCTCAAAAACTTCTCATCTTTTCTCATCCATTGCTTTAATTGTCCATACTTCTAATGCATATAATAACACGGACCACAAGTAACATTTGATAAACCGTGACCTTGTTGCCAGACTAATATCACGGCTGGTCAATACTTTGTGTGTTTTTATTTCTGAGCAAGTAATATCAACCATTCCCACTGCATGGAAAAATCAAAAAGTGTGCAATAGCTTTTGCATATATATTTACGTGTGAGTAATATTTCAATAAATCAGACTAAATATTACTTATACGATATTAACAAACAAGATCCGTTCTGCTAGTATGATGAATAATAAAAATTGTTCTATATATAGTACTCTCTTAATAAAAATAACGAATTTATCCAAAAAATTTTCTAATAAAAATTAAAAATAAAAAAATTAGAATAAATAAATGGGTAAACTCGGGTTTGAACTTGAGCCAAAAGTAATCGTTTCAATATATATAAACTTAACAAATATTAATAGCGATGAGGTTAAGGGTGCGAACAGAGTGAGCGCTGATGCCGAGCGGAGCCGAGCCGAGCCGAGCTTATTGACGCTTATTTTCATGCGCAGAGAAAATTTGTATATAACACAGTGAGTGCGAGAATCAGCGCTGAAATTCTGTTTATTCCATGTGTTTTGCTTTTATGTCATATAGTCTTGTTGTTCATTTATGTTTATAATTTGTAATTATTAAGGCAATTTCCCTACTGCACAATATTATCATTGATCGAGGGGGCTTGGATGAAAACTTGAGAGAAGAAGTTGAGGAGCAAAACACAAAAGAACCGCAAAATGAATTCAATAAAACTAGCATCAAGAATAGTAGATTAATTAGAGATCACTTTTGTAACTATCTATGGCTCAATAAACTCAAATAATATGTAATATTACTTACTTGGTACTTTTATTTCTGCTGCAACAGATGTCCACAGTTTTTCCACACAAACACGATTGTCATACAATTTGTTTTTTTGGTCCCACAAAGCAGGCCGGGAAAAAATTTCACTTATTATTTGATCGATATCCATATTTTTATTTTTAAACCATTAAAAAACACGACTGCACGCTAAAAAGTAAACATTAACAAAGCAAAAAGCGTGCAAAACGCTTTGAAACTCTTTTCTCGCACTCATCGGCTTTGCTCTCTGCTCTTGTCGGTGTTTACTGTGCTATATACAAGCTTATTTGCATTGACTTGTATGTAATCAGTTTTATCGCACTGACAATCTTTATCGCACTGGCAATCTCGGCTCGGCTTCAGCACTCACTCTGTTCGCACCCTTAAAGCAGGTAGTACCAGTGACAGCGAAATTTTTATAAATATTTATATAAAACTAAAAAGGCGTATAATATTTGTAATATACGAGGGCGGATTGATATTGAAGCTACCTAAGTAGGAAAAAATAACATTTGTTTTTTTTCAAAAACCATTTATTTCTCAATATGATTTTCTCCAGATTTTGTATCCCTTCCAAAAAATACGATTTTTCGAGGTCCTTAAAATAGGCATTTGTTTGGTCACTAATTTAATCGTTGGAGCTAAACCTCTTTATACCGAGCCATTTCTTTAGGTTTGGAAATAGAAAGTAGTCACTAGGGGCCTAATCCGGAGAATATGGCGGATGAGGTACCAATTCGTGGCCTAATTCATAGAGCTTTGCCATTGAGACTGCACACGTCACACGTTTACGTTTATGGTCAATTGAGAGCAAACGCGGCACCAATCTTGCCGATAGCTTTTTCATATGCAAATGTTCATGCAAAATGTTGAACACACTTTCATATGATATGTTTACCATTTCAACAATCTCACGTAACTTTACTCGGCGATCATTCATAACGATATCGAGGATTTTATTGATATTTTCTTCAGTAACCACCTGTTTTGGCCTTCTTGTTGATGGTATTGTTGCAGTGCTTGCTCGGCCGCGATTAAATTCAGCAATCCAATATTTTACCATGTAATCTGACTGAGCAGACTAGCCGTAATTTTTATCGAGCTTTGGTCTCTTTCGCCGTTTTCCCTTTCAAATAATAGTGTTTAATCGCTGCACCAAATTAATTTTTTTTTTCAAGAAACACAAAACTTGCTTCCTTCAAACGACCACAACAAATAAACTAATCGATGAATTTGGGTAAAATTTTAACTGCTGGCGTTTGACAGATCGCAATTAAAAAAAAAAGAAAAGTTTTCTGTTTGTGCTGCGATCTAGCGCTAGGTAGCTTCAATATCAATCCGCCCTTGTATTAAAATAAAAAAATTTTATGTTCTCATCTTATTAAATATGACAATTGTAAATGTTAATAAATATTACTAGAAAATTGAAAAATTTTTGTATACAAATTTTACAAAATATAATATAAAGAAATTTTCTCTTGTGTACTGCGAGAAAGAAACGATTTTTACCCTTCTAAAAAAATTTCGTGCTTGCAGATAGCACGCAATATTTATATCTAATCCTTCAACATGTTTGCCTTACTTTCGTCAATAAATATCCTTGAATAATTGTTGATAAACTAATTTCTATAAAAAAAATGTTTTATTTCAATTTTTTAAACTTATTCTGTCGACTATTTATTGTTATTTTTCATTTAGGGACAATCGTTTACATGATTTCTAATTGCACATATTTAAAATTAAATAGTTTTAATTGTACGTGTTTATTCTATTGTCGCCATTTCAGTCCAACTAATTAATAATACCATTGTTGGGAGTCATCCAGTTGGAGATTTGAATCAATGAGCAGAAAAATGTTGTACTGTGTTATTCATTATTTTATTGCATTTTATAATATTGTAAGCTGTTTTATTTAAATTTACTCATAATCATTCAAGTTTTAATTATGGTTTCAGATTATACTTTTTTGTAACACTTACGAGGACTGGTATTTTTATTTGAATGTTTCCCAAAAAAAAATTGAGTTTAGTCTCTTCTTTAAAAAATATAGAAAGTGATTCTTCTATTTATGTAATTAAACATGAGTATTTGAAAATAAGATGATTCGGTCTTTGACTTATTAATAATCAATAAAAATCATATTTTTACGGCAAATCGTTTGGAAGTTTTTAAGCTATCGGCATCAAAACCTGTGAATATAATCACAACAACATAGTTGTCTTTTAAATCTTTCCTCCGTAACCTGCTATAGGACTATAAGTGGTAATTTCTTGGACAGGATCCTTGACTTGAAGAATTCAGTTATATTTAAAATTATTGTGAATTGTCCGTTGCATCCACTGTAATAGTGATTGGTGCTCGATTTAGCTGACAACTTCTTGTATAATAATATGATTGATTTTAATGGTAGCGTCGCTTCTTAGTATTTCCTATGAAAATATTCAATAAAAGTCTCTTTCGAGGAAATTTTCCTAACCAGAGTGGCAAAAAAATAATATTTCTTACTAGCATGCGACTGCTTGAAAACAATACATAATTCAATAAAATTTTTAATTTTTCTTCAAAAACTAATGTAAAACTAAAACTGTTTAAATATTAAAACTGCATAAAGCTTTTCAATTAAGAACAGCAATGTAAACAAATAAATTGGTTTGCTTAAGGTGCTGTTAAATATTAGTGCATCTAAAGAAATTAACTAGATGAAGAAAATACTTTTTGGCCTTATTCACTAACGATTAATAAAGTTAATTTGTGCTTTAAAACCGGGTTTCCTATATAAAAATCCAACATAAAACCTTCTATAACTTTATTAATCATAATGGATAAGGCCATTTATATTTCATATATGCATATTTAACTTTCAAAGTTAGTTTATTGATTTATTCTAATGACTGCAGACCTTTATCTGAAAAGCATTTGAAAGAAAGCAAAAAGCTTACAAAGCAACTGGTGAAAGAATTTGCTTCAATAATCATTTTAAAGCTTTTATTGTTTCACTTTGTTTAAAGTTTTCACAAGCTTTGCTATAAAAGCAATACACAACAAATTTCAAAAAATATATAATTGTATATACACACAGTGCTGTCCAAAA
This sequence comes from Gymnocheta viridis, assembly GCA_956483585.1. NCBI lineage: Eukaryota > Metazoa > Arthropoda > Insecta > Diptera > Tachinidae > Gymnocheta > Gymnocheta viridis. The sequence continues at coordinate 94,422,269 of OY101440.1, read as the reverse complement.
TCTAAATGTCCAAAAAGAAAACTTTAAAAAAGCTAAAAATTTTTTATCCATAATTTAACGTTTTATTTATTATAAATAAAAAAATGCATAAAACATGTCAAAATTTATTAAACAAAAATGCACTTCAATGAAATAAACAAAAAACTAATAAAATTAAAAATACTTTTAAATATGTACATATAAATCAATATGTAACATAAAAATAAGATATTTCTTTTAAGTTCAATTCAGTATTGGATCAAAAATATAACAGAATATCTGTATTTAGGCATAACACAATATTGGGATACGAACTTTAGCCTAAATAATAATCACTTTGTATTAATATCCCACTAGCAACCAATTTGTTCGAACAATAATCACTTTAAAGTAAACAATTAGCTACTGGTTTGAGCCTTGCAATGTTTGCCATGTTAGTGCTATGACCAACTTCAAGGATAATTTGCAAAATCTTTCTCTATTGAAATTTTGTTGTGTCCCCGCTTAATATTTCTAAAACATAAATATTTTGTTATAAAATATTATATTTCTTCTTATTGTTTCAATAAAAACACAAACAATAATGTTACCAAATCTAAAATTTTTAATAAAAATGAAAACAACAAATGTATTTATTAGCAAGAAAGAATAAAATAAGAAATTTCTACTATCACCAAAAAAATTCAGTTGTATAAATACAATTTATATTTATATTTAAACAAAAGCAAAAAATACATGAAAATATTTTATAAACACTATTTTGATTGAAAATCGCTGTCAAGCTGTCACTTTAGCATGTTGCTATTTAATTAAAAAGTAATTTTTCACTTTCCAAGTGAATAAAATAGCACATGCTGCGCTTTGTTTAGATTAAAATTTTTTCTTGTTTTATTATCAAATTGTATGCAATTTTTATGCCAGATTCCTAAATTGCATTAATGCCACGTCGCACTGTGGCTGAAAATCGTTTTTCATTGGCCAAAACTCGAATTTTTTTGTCACCGATTTTTAAAATTTTTACGCCATTTTGCAGCTAATATATCCAGATTAAGGTAGCCAAAAAATTAGGTTAAACTATTGATAATTGTGAGCGTGGCATGCTGTCAAACTCAACGGTTTTTTTAATTTCAGAAAAAGGTGTTTTTCTTTTGTTTTTTATAAAAAATAAATGGTTACTACTCGCAAGCTATCATCGATAATGGCCTGCGGTCTTTTTTATAATGTTGGTAGGATTATAGTCTTTAGTTTTTGTAAGTGGTCAGAGCTCTAGCGTTTAATATTAAGGGCGTTACGGAATATTTATGAAACTACTATATTTTTCTCAAATTTAAACTTTAGTGGAATAGAACTTCTAGGGAACAAAAGGGAACAAGAAATGTATACCACCCGGAGAAAGGTGAAAGTGTCCTCTTTAACGCTATATATACTTTTGCACCCGCGACGAGCCGTCTGTAGAACACTTTTTTCATTTTAATGAAATTACTCCAAAGTACTCGTATACAATGGTGTATATAATTTTCACTTTTTTGCCTAAAAGTTTATGTTTTTACTTTAGACTACGTAAAACTAAAAAAATTAAATATAATACCTGCGAAAGGGTTTAATGGCTTTGTTTTGATCAGCAAAAAATAAGTCATAAAATTATCACAAATTATCACAAAATTCTACAGTAAACATATGATCTGTTTCTAAATTTACCTGTTATCAAATGTTAGGGTCAACCAAAGTCATAAGCAATTTTATAACAATAATCGGGACATTAAACCACTAAAAATAAAAAAACAACCCAACAACAACAACAAATATTGGCGAGATACTAATTAGTTTTACCTGATATTAAGGTCTGGACAACATGTGCAATTTAAGCAGTACCTGCTATGAAATTAAAGATCAATGTGTGAATAACATGTATCTAAAAATGTATAAAAATACGGATTCGATAAGGGATTACTCAGTAATAAGTTAATCCTTTAAGTGTACAATTAAAACATAACAGACACAAATAAAAATATTCAGAAAAATATGGAGAGCTTCAGTTATAAAGAACTGGCCGAAGAGTATTTTAGAAACAAAAACCAGGAAGATGTTCTTAGCTACGTTAAAATAAAATTAAACTTAAATTCGTGTAGCACCGAAATGCAAGAGCAATTATTTAATTTCGTAAAAGCACTAAAAAAACGCTACAAAGAAGTTAGCTACAGTAAACAAAAGTTTTATATAAAAAGTGCAACCTGGTTAGAAGGCCAACTTACTGTCGCTGCAGAAACAGCAAAGCAAGATAAGGGTGGAAGACCACGCAAATCATTAATGGGCAACTGCAGCGATAGATCTAAGAGGCGGAAACTTAAAGATATTAACGATGCAATTGGTTGTACAAATATAAAAGAATCTTTCCTACATCAATTACGATCACAGAACCAATTAACAAAAGTGGATATCATTGAAAAAGTTGTTAAAGCTAGTCCAGTGAGAAGAAAACGGATTCTTAAAAGTATACCAACTCCGAGTGATGTAATACAGTACACAAATGAGGAGGCATTAGCATTATTTCTGGATTTGAAATTAACAAAACAGCAATATATTAAGCTCAGACTGCGTGCGATTGAAAAAGGCTCAAATATGTATCCAGCATATCATCACATAACCGCTACTAAAATGGACTGTTTGCCATCAAAGGACACTATTACAATCACACCAATTTCGGCAGAGGTACAACTACAATCTCTACTTGATCACACAGCCGAACGCTTGCTACAATCAATAACAGGAAATGAGTTAAAGAAATGTGGAAACACAAAGTTAATTCTTTTTTTGTAAATGGGGATGTGATGGTTCTTCGGGACAAAAACAATACAAACAAGCTGTATGTGAAAATATATCGGACTCAGATATGTTCATGGTATCATTTGTACCATTGCGATTGAAAAAGATTTTGGAAGATTCAGATCCTTCGACTAGTACAACGCAAACAATGGATATTTGGAAAAATGAGACACCATCTTCTACGAAATACTGCAGGCCAATCAAATTTGAATTCAAAAAAGAAACTCATGATGCCATTAGCAAAGAAGTTAGTGATATCAAGACCCAAATTGCAACACTACAGCCATTACAATTACAGTTAGATGGGCAGCAAATTGAAGTAAGCTACCAATTAGTGCTGACAATGATAGATGGAAAAGTAGGTCAGGCTTTGACTAACACGAAGGCTGCATCCAGCTGCATTATATGCCAAGCAACATCAACCCAATTAAACCAGGTCCCGACAAAATCATTAGATAATACCGATGCATATGAATTTGGATTATCACCACTACATGCAAGAATACGAATTATGGAACACATACTAAAAATCAGCTATGATTTGGATTTCGGGTCTTCAGGATCAATAAGAAACAACGAAACCAACAAAGAGTTAAGAAGTGCAAAAAAGAAACATGTTCAAGATGAATATCGCAAATTAGGATTGATTATAGATCAGCCAAAACAAGGGTCAGGCAATACAAATGATGGCAATAGCGCAAGAAGATTCTTTTCAGATCGAGAAACAGCATCTGAAATAACAGGAGTGGATTTAAACCTTATTTTCAGAATTAAAATAATCCTAGAAGTGCAATGAAGAAATTGACTCCAGAAAATTTGGAGATTATGCTAAGGAAACTGCAAAAATATATACAACCAACTACCCATGGAGAAATATGTCTGCAACAGTTCACAAAATCCTTTATCATGGAGAAGATGTCATTAAATATCATTTGGTGCCACTTGGAGATCTATCAGAGGAGGCTCAGGAAAAAAGGAACAAGGATTACAGATTTTATAGAGAGCACAATACTAGAAAAATTTCAAGAAATTCAACAAATGAAGATCTATTTAATATATTATTGGCAACGTCAGATCCGTTTATCTCCAGTATTCGAAATCAATGGAAAGAGGAACATCGGGATTTAGATGAAGAAGCCAAAAACTACTAAAGAACAGAGATAGCACAGAACAAAATATGGAATATTTGCAATCAATATTTGAGTCAAATGAATAATAATTATAATTGCCTTTCATTGTTATTTAAGTACGAAAAACATAGTATTAGTAAAAAATAATAATAAACGAACCTACCATTGTTACAAATGCTATTAAAATTTATTGCAGTTTTTATTTTAAAATGTTTTTAAAATTATCAAATTTGACAGCAAAAAATAATAAATTTTTCTGTAGTAATAGCAATATTTTTAGATAATATTATTAACGTTTTTTTTAAGTGTAACTATTCTTTGAGTGTAAACAAATTTGCAAATTTGTCAGCAAAAAATTTTAAATTTTTCAGTAATAGCAAAATCTCCAGTTGATTTTACTATTTTTTTCAGTGTACAATTTTTTTAAGTGTAACATAAAAAAAATTCCATTATTACAAAAATTATTTATAATTATTATTAATTTCCAAATATTCAATTTTTTTAATAAATAAAAAAATAATAATTCCATATTTCACTCTAAAAGTTAAAAAAAATTCAAAAGTTCAACTTTGACCTAGAATTCGTTAAAAAGTCCTCAATCAATTTTAATAAAATTTAAACTGAGTCAAGCTGAACTAAATATCTATCCAATAAAAAAAATTACTTCAATATTTTGATCGGTTCAAAAGTTACAGAGTTTTGGCCAATGAAAAACGATTTTCAGCCACTGTGCGTCGCATGTACACAATTATAAAAATGTTTAATTATATCTGCATAAGAACAACAATACCTTAATATTGTATTTATATGCCAGCACTCTGAATACACTAACTTTGCAAATTTATAAATAGATTCATTCAAAAATTAAGGAACATATATTTTTGATAGCTATTTAAATATCACACTTAGGCAATATTTTTTTTTATTTGAATACTTAATAATATTTCAATATTTGATATGTAATGAAACAAAAATTTATATATTTGCATATGAATATTTGTACATACTCGTATGTATGTATCTTCTCATTTTGATATTTTAAATTTTACAAAAACAGCTAAAATATTTACAGCTATACAATTGCAGTTCAGTAATTGTTGAGGTTTTCGAGTCACATAATCGTCATGTCTAGTAAATGCACAAACGAATTTTTCACTACACTGCACTGTGACCATTGTTTGAGTCTTCCGGATTCATTTAGCAGCTGAACATGCTGGCAAGGCTGCCTTCAAGGTTTCCATAAGACACTAGTGTGTCCTAGCGATTTCCGATGGACTAGTTATACCATCAGTGATCGGTTGTGAGAGAAAATTAAGAGAAGATAATTTTCGCACTTAAAAAATCACACGCACCAACATTATTTAATTTAATTTATTTTTTTCACTATTTTATGACGAAGTATATGTTCTCTCTTTTTTTAATATTAATATATATTTAATTATCTTATTGATATTTGTTGGGTAAAATTTATTATTGAGATGAATTAGTTTTAATTCGACAGTATTGCATTTTCTATGAAACCAGTGTTTTCGGCATACAAATGTATTGAGAAAAATTATATATATTAATATATTTGCTCAAAAATAATAGGAAATTTTATATTGAACAAAAAAAATAATTCTAATGAAAATATAATTTGTATACAACTATGTATGTATGTGCCCTCAAATGGCATGGGGAATATTTTGTTAAAAAACCAATACTAATACAAAATGATTTACTAATGGAGATTTTGCATTCTGTTTATTATACTATTCTATTTTTATGTCATGCTATTTATAATACTATTGTTCGAACTCTATTATAATTTGGTTAAAAAATACATGATTCGTTAGTTTCAAAATATTTTCACACTTTAAAATTACTTCAAATAAAGCTTGCACCAAGGCATAAGACTTGAGCTCAGTGTTTACTTCCGGCTAAATTTCAACCACTGGAATTTTCATTTTTGAATTTTTGTTTTTTTTTTGTTCGCTTTCTAGAAATAAATGCTAAACATTTACATAAATACATAAGATAAAATACATAAACAAAAAAGATTCTAAATAAACAACTTAAAACTCTTTCAAAATTTCTATGCAAGAGCAAATTGAAAGCAAATTGTGTTTGACACATGCAAATTTTGTTTATTTTACAAGTTGAAGCTGATACATCCCAACTAAACCAAAAGTTTCTACTTTTTCTGAAGTCAGACTTGTCGCTACGAATTCATTAAGACATTTCAGAAGTTTGTCAGAAATCAGACCTGTCGTCACGTATTCGTTAACACATTTCGGCAGTTTGTGTGACAAAATTTCCTTCGGACACATTTATTTATTTGTGCAAATAAAACTATAAAAAAATATATAAAACTTTGATTTAAATGTAAGAAAATTAAAAAAAATTAATTAACAAACATTGATTGTAAATTTGTACTTGCATTTTTATTTCGAATATGTTTCCAAGCACACATTTATACGATTGCTACACGATAGACAATTTAAACCGAATTGATTACGGTAAAGTATTGCCTTGAATACCAAATATCTTTATTCAGAAAAAGAAGCACAGAAAACACATCTACTCAATCTATCCAATAACAGGAACCAGATAAGATAACAAAACTTTTAAGTTATGGTAAAAGTTGTGTTAACTTGTAACTTTCAAACTAATAGGTATGCAAGATTTGTTGGAACAAGTGGTTGTCCAAAACAAAATATTTATAGATCAGAAGAAGCAAAAAACTGACGACTCTAATCTGCCCCTGTATTTGGTTTCATGTATTATATTAAATTATTGCTTAAATATGTCAAATCTTTCATATAAAAATCGTTACGATGTCGGTAATATTTCGGTTCCGAAATCGGAAGATTTTGTCGAACAGTCGGTTTGGTGGGATTCATGTGTAATGAGTGTGCATGTGTTAGTAGCAACTTTAAACGCATATAGCTCCATAAATATCGAGCCGTTTTAAACAAAATCAAGATTTAAATTTCCATTAAAAACATATAAATCTTTCCAAAATCAGTTCATTATTACGGCCGTAAAAGAGATGTAAAAAACGTGTTTCCCTAAAAATAATATAGATAGATTGTCAACTCTTGTTTTGTTTCGCAGCCAACCAAAGCGGATTCACAACAGGTGGTCTCGAGGGATCAGGTTACTGAGTTCGCTTCAGTTTTGGCTGCCAACACTTTTTCAATTATTTTATTTGTTCACATGCGAAAGAAAAGATTATACATTTATTTTAATATTAAAAAGATTTTTTATTTGAAATGTTATTTTTCATATAAAAAAACTTTTTACATTGTGCTCTATTTATTTATATTATTTATTTGCTGTTGCTTATCAATACCTGAGGCAGTACCAGCAACCAGCGTACCTCTAATAGTTCCAACTGAACCACCTGCGGAAACTGGAAAGCTATTAATACCCTGAGAGGTTATTATGTAGTTGTCGAGAATGAAATGGTGCTGGTGATATAACTGGTGACAGGCGATGAATTATTGTGACTTATAGATATGCCATCAACAAAGTTTAACGTAGTATTTATTTCGCTGGTGTAGTGGGAGTAACTGAACCTCGACTTGCAGGCACAAAACAATAGTCTGTGCTGCAGGTACGCCCACACCAACATCCGTGGGCGTAAATAAATGGCTAGCGTTGCTGCATTAGTAGCGGCAATCGAAGTGTTTTAAACTATTTTGGCTAGAATAAACTGCTGCTTCTGCCATCTGTGTGTCCAACAAACTGACGTGAATTATTGGTGACACCTTTCAAACCCTTTGTGCCATTCCAAATACGGTTCGTGAAGTCGAGTGCGAAATACTTCTTATGTCCAGTTTTCCTTAACTATTTTTATATCCTTTATTTTTTTTCTTATTAATTTTATCAACCGCTTTTGACACATCTGTTCATATTTTTAAGACGAAATCAGATGCGACTATCTGATGTGAACCTGCCTTTAAAATGGCTTTTCTTATTGACACGAAATTCAAAAAGAAAATATTTATAAAATGAATTTAAATCTTAATAAAAACAAAGTGCCGATAACTTTCTTTTAGATAAAATAGAATACAGCTTTTAAATTTGTAGATTTTTTATTAAAATGGAACCTACCACAGATTTAGTAAAACCAAATTCATAAGCACAAAATGAATTAAAATAACAGTTTTTGTTTATGTTTTAGAAACTTACAGATCATTAAAAAAACTATAAAATTATTTCAGACAAGATAGTGTTTGAAAAAATTTCCTTATAGTAAATTGTTTTGTTGTATCTTATGTAACTTAAATATGTAATTCTATAATATAAGATTGATTCATTATAAATTATAAACAAAAATAAAAAAACAAATTATAAAATATTTTGAACATATTTTAGTTGTTTCGAAAAGTGTTTCAATATGCAGCAGTCTGAAATCATATTGCAATATTAATACAATAAAATTATCTAGTCCTGCTTGTCCTCTAGAAAACTCTAGTTTATTTCTAAGAAACTCATTTCAAATGCTCCACTATATTAAGTTCTTATCATCCTCTACCTTTTTTTATTTAAAAATATTATATCTACTATTACTTATTAAACCAATTTTAATTTATTTTTTTTGGCAGCCGCTTTTAAATATTGTTAAATTTATGTTTATATTTTTTTAATGAAGACATTTTAATGTAATTTTATTCATAAATACTTGTACAAATATCTTAATTATACAAAGAAATAGCAAATACAAATTGTTAAATTTATATGTCTAACAGATGTGAAAAATATTACGATGCCTTTCACTTTTTTAAACATATTTTAGTGATTGTACTTTCCTTTGCAAAATCATTCGTTTATGAATTGTATTTAGCAAACTATTTGCTTAATTTAGCAAGTAAAAAATTCATGTGATAATTAGACACAATAGATTTAAGATGATATTATTTAATTATTTTCTTAAAAACTAATTTCTGTTTTTATAATTAGCTTATACACACATTAGAGCACAATTAGATTACAATTTAAATTTAGTTTATTATTTTCGTTTATTTTTAACAAAAATGTTGTTGGTCGAATGGTCAATGTTAATTGTCCCATTATACTCGGCTGTATAACATCAACTAATGCTTATACTATTTGCTTATTTATGTATGTATATGTGATCATTAGTGATGTAGCGAATACTCGAATACATTACATACTCACGAATTTTCTCCTATTTTAGATATTTTTTTACTCGAATTCGCCAAGTTCAAGCGTTTATTTCACGAATATCACCGTTACAAAAAATACATAAAGTGTAAATAATTTGAAATAGTTTTTATTGAAACCTTTATTTTTAACTTGAAATTATAATATTCCATTATATTAACGATTTTAAGATTGCTCTCAATCCGAAAACTTTTGAACTTATTCAGCCCAATTATAAACAAAAATTTCCCATGAAATTTTTCCCTTTTTCCTTTTCTCCTATTATAAATAAACATTATCTAATTTTACTTTTTAGTCCGTTTTTATAAATCGTGTAAAAGGGAGAAAAAATTAAAAAGCTTTAAAAGTATTTATTTTAAATATATTTAAATTTAGGTTTTCCCAAAACAAAACAGAAGTGAGTTTGAATTAATTGGAGAAATTTTTGCTCGAGAAAAACTTTTCCTCATGAAACAAATTCCTTGCGAATATTTATAAATGGGCTGATTATGTGTTATTGCGGGTTAGCATGTTTGTTTGTTTAATAGGAAATGTCACCAGTACAATAAGATATACTATACTATCTTTCGAATGTACCACTGGACATAAATATTGGCAGCATTAACAACTTGTATAAATAAATCTTATAAAATAAGATGGTATAATTTTAAAATTAAAACAATGATACATAATATGTATTAGACAAATAAGTAATAGTTTTAATTTAATAAATTAATTATAGCAAATTTGATAAGTATAAAAACGAATTTTAATTTTGTAATTAGTCAAAAAAAGCAAAAATGGCTCATTTGCACTCATGCACTGCGATAATTGTGCTTTGAATATAATGTGAAAGTATATTCCAGGACCGCACGTCATATATACAAAATTGCCGTCCCGATATTTGTTAATTATATCGAATAAGCAGAATAAATTTGACTCTAGTAGATCTTGCAAATACCAATTTCTGAAATAGATAGTCAGGGTCAGCTACGAGATTTCAAAAGCTTGTTCAAAGAAACGAAAAACTAGAGTTTGCTAAAAACCGTAAAAATGAAATGCTGCAGTTTCGGCTTTAAAATTATTATAAACAACTGGTTTCGGTTCGGTTTTTGGTTTTGAAAATATTTGCATATGTAATTAAAAATACATTTTTGTGGGAGCTGTCAAAACTATTTTTTTTATTTATTAACAATTCACGTACTTATTAAACAAAGCTTTGATAATATATAAAAGAACTCAAGCCAAAAAATATTAAAATTTAAGAAATGTCGGGCAAGAATGAATGACATTTAGGAACATCAGCGTTTTGGCTCTGAATGCCCGATTTCTCGAATCGGGCTGAAAATTACACTTTATATTTATAACATTGCCTAAACAAAAAGATTTTTAAAGATTTTGAGCGGCTACGCCGTAGGTGGTCCATCCACGGACTCCAGGTTTTCCATACCTTTTCTAGCATTTCAGCCAGCATCTTACTAATGGCAGCTCTTATGTTGTCTTTCAGGGCCGAAATCGTGGCTGGCTCGAGAGACTTCACATATCTCTTCAACAAATAGTGTAGTGGAGTTAAATCGCATGATCATGGCGGCCGAATTTTAAAAATTACACGAAATTATCTATTTTTGTGAGTTTTTTCTTTAGTATTTTCTGAGTATTTTTCAGATTACAACAATTTGTAATCGTTGGCCTAGCATAAATCTTTTCGCTCTAAAATGGCACCAAACTAACATCAAGGCAACTTCATATCGGTTTTCCTACAAAGCAGAGCTGCCAATTCAAAGTTTTATCGGGCGTAACCAATTTTCAAGCAATGGTGGAAAATTCGACCAGTGACTTTAAAAATTTTTATAAATTGACAAAACATAAATATGGGTCAGTTACTCGATTATATTATTTATTTGTGGTCTTAAGAACTTAAATTATTTTTGGTGTGATCTAATTTATGTGCTTACCCGTATTTTTCCAACATTTCGTTAATGAATTTAAAAAAAAATTAAGATTTGTAAGGACCAAAATTTAAAAAAAAAACATTATGAAGAACGTATATTTCTAAAATGCAGCCTGTATTATAATATTTATTAACATTATAAAACCATTTTAAAGTGTTCATATTATTTTTCATCAACGTCCTTTTTCATACAATTTAAATCGTATAAATTATATGGTATTCACCCATTAGTGGAACAATCGACCAGACCCTTTATAACTACAATTGGAGACTCCTTAAATCCTACTACCGTCAGTATATATAATTTATATAATTCATTCAGACGTTTTTTATAAATCCGACCGTCAGCTTCGACAATTTGATTTTTCTACCGCTAGGTTACATCTTTTTCTCACAGTGCATTGCTCCAAGACTGTAACATGATCTATGGATCAGGATGGAAGTTAGTTGAAATCATACAGTATCAAAAAGTGTCTAAGAAATCTTGACAAGCAATGCATAAAAAAAAGTTAAAATATATAGTTATCGAAAACGTGTTCCTGTGACATTCAGTCAGAATAAAGCTCTTTTCTTATGTGTTCAAAGTAATAACTAAAAATGAAATTAAAATCAGATAAATTTTGAAATGATTAATTAATTAATAATAATAAAGTGGAGGACTCGATTCGAACTATATTTTGGCACTGAAAATGTGCAACAACGTGTCTTTTTTAAGCATAAAAAACAACTTAAAAAAATTGCATCCTCCGTTGGAGTCTGATGATTATCGAACACCAAGCGCAAAAAACGTTATATATTAATTGAATTACAAATAAGCATTTTATATTTAATAATAAAAATTATAAAACTATAAAACAAACTAAAACGCATTTCAATCGTGCACAAATAACATGAACACACATCACCCAGTCACGCACCAATCAGTAGAAAATAAAGCCCGTGATGAATATATAAGACTTGGCCATGCAGATTTAAAGGTGCATATAGGGCTGTATTGACCATGCCTTCTAAATAATTGAAATCATTGGATTCTTTCGCATCTTCGTGTAAGTGAGACAAAAAGATTGTTGCGCAGTGTGCAAATTTTGACAAAACACACAGTTAAACAAACATGCACACTAAAAACACACTTACTTTTTAATACATATGGACTAGGGCGCACATTCAGACATTTATAGCAACATTTAGACATGTGAGCATTTTCAAACATTTGCCAAATTGATTTTTATTGCCGATCAGATAGACAAAGTAGAGTATATTTTTTTCTTTATTTTTATTTATTTAATTTTTCTTTTATACAGTAAGAGGGACTTAATGTATCAACAGAATATCAATATTTCTGCAATTATTTTAAATATAATTTTAAAAACTCATAACGAAATTTAGGTAAAGAGCTGCCAGTCATTTTTGCTACTTCCTAAAAAACAGTTGTTCATCATTCCGTATAATTTTATTAAATCTATTTTTATGATTATTTGTTTAATTTTCAGTTATATTTGTTGCACACCGTAATTTATAAAACAATTTTAATTTTTGTAAAAAAAATTTTAATGAAGAATGATTTAAGGAAACATTTTTAAATATTTACAAATATATTTCAGAGTGATTTATTAAAATCTTACAGATAGATTAGAGTTTTCATGCATAGTTTATGCCAACAAACTGTTAAGTCAAATCGATATTCTCGTTAGCAGCTCTCTGTGGCCAACTATTTGGTATTCATAGGGCCATAAATCTTCCTTCAGAGAAATTAAAAATAGCTTATACTCATACACACATACTGACAGTCGACCTCAAAATCTAATTTTGTGTCTTTGTTTTGGATTTTATTAGACTTTCTTGTTGTTGAATTTTTTATTATTTATTTTTTTAATATACTTAAATGTACATACATAAATATGATTTCTTTTTAATTTGAAAAATAAAATTAGTTCTTTTTTTTTCTTAAACAAAAACACACACACACACACAAATATGTCAGCACAACGATTGATGAACAAATAAATAAACAAGCACAAGAAAATAACACAATATACAAATATGATTAAAAATAGTAAAAAAATAAAAAATAAAAATAATATACGAAACACAAAATAAAACGAAAAAACAACAGTGAAATTGTCACAAATTATAATTTCACCAAGCGAACTGAACCATTTTCAACACCAACGCTAAATAAATAAGGAATCTCACTCGTTCTTGTCCGCGTACAAGGTAAAGCAAAAATCATATGAGAACATCTCAATTTCTTTCTATTTTTTTTTTATTTAATTATCTTCAGTCTACTGTAAAGTATAGACACAAAAAATATTCTAAATCTAAATGAAAGAATTTTAGGCAACTTTAACACCCACGCGATTGTTTTAAGATAGAAAAAGAAAAACACTTGTACTCTTTTTCACAGAAAAGGCAATAAATTATATTTACACTGTCTCTTAATGTAACAAATTAGTTTTTAAAAGTTTATAAAAAAATATAGAAAGTTATTTTCACACAATAACATTGACATTGAGATTTTGGAAAAAAAAAACGTTTTTGTATATGATTTTTGTAATTAAATTGCAAATTCCACAAGCCGGACATTTTACTTAAGTTATGAATTTGTATGGAAATCTCTCAAAAAATGATATGTTCACGTTAACCGTCTCGATTGTGACAACCGCTTTCATTCTTTTTGTCAAATGAAATTTTTCTTATTACACCGTGTAACAAAAATCAAATTTTTTTTATTTATCATATATTATCGTTTGCAAAGTCATCACTGCACTCCTGTTAATATTCCCATACTTATCGCTAAAACATATTTTTTACTGTATGGGTCTGAACTTTTTGCCACAAACGAAAACTTAATGTGACGTTTAATAACATAGTTCGTTACATATATATATATGGTTTAAGAAGATTTGATCATGTTTCTTTGTACGTAAACAAACTTTATGGAATGTGTCTTGATGACTACTTGAAGATAAGGATATTAATCATAATATATAAAATAATATACACGTGTCAACCGGAACATCTTTATGCGCGATTGAACTTTTCAACACTAAATAGAGGCAAACGATTACTTTGTTTTAGATACAGCATCCAAATATCTAAATACCAATTTTTTATTCATGCTATAAGTCTCTGGAACAATATTCCCTACAGCTCCCAAGTAACGCACATCAATTCAGAAGAAATATGATAAGTCAATTTTTAAGTTAATTTTACTTAACTATGAGATAAATTTTGTTATGTTTTTATTATTTTGCTTTATGTGTTTATAGCATAGTCCTTGAAAATTATTTATTAATCTATTTAACTATATCCAAACCAATTATTTATTAAATGTATTTCTTTTGTAAGTACTTGCACTCAGTTCTATACTGTAATATGAGACTTGTGTATGAGACATCGAAAATAAATAAATAAACAATAAATATGTACGAGGGCGGATTGATATTGAAGCTACGTAAGTAGGAAAAAAACATTTTTTTTTTCAAAAATCATTTATTTCTCAACATAGTCTCCTTTTAGCTCAATACACTTAGTAAGACGATATTCCAACTTTTTGATACCATCTGAATACTACGATTTTGGGAACCCCTCAAAATACGCCTTAGTTTCGGTGATCACTTCTTCGTTTGAGATGAATCTTTTTCCTGCGAGCCATTTTTTCAAGTTTGGAAACAGGAAAAAATCACTAGGAGCTAAATCTGGACTAAGAGGTGGATGATCAACCAATTCGAAGTGTATTTCACGTAATTTTAGCATCGTATCTAATGCTGTGTGAACCGGTGCGTTGTCTTGAAGAAAGAGAACTTTTTTCTTCTTAAAATATTGTCGTTTTTTCTTGATTACATCAATCAGTTGATCCAATGATGCACGATAACACTTTCCTGTGATTGTTGACCCTTTTTCAAGATAATCGATGAGAAATATTCCGTGTGCATCCCAAAATACAGTGGCCATAACCTTGCCAGCCGATTTCACTGTCTTCGCCTTCTTCGAAGCACTTCCACCAGCTTCCACCCATTGTTTCGATTGGTTTTTGCTTTCAGGTGTGTAGTGGTGGACCCACGTTTCATCAAAAGTTATTAATCGACGCCAAAGATCAACAGGATTACACTTTATCAGTCCCAAACACCGCTGTGAAGTGGTCTGTCAAACTCGTTTTTGTTCGACACTGAGCAAACGCGGCACCCATCTTGCCGATAGCTTTATCATATGCAAATATTCATGCAGAATGTTGAACACACTTTCATATGATATGTTTACCATTTCAACAATCTCACGTAACTTGACTCGGCGATCATTCATAACGATATCGAGGATTTTCTTGATATTTTCTTCAGTAACCACCTCTTTTGGCCTTCCTGTTGATGGTATTGTTGCAGTGCTTGTTCGGCCGCGTTTAAATTCAGCAATCCAATATTTTACCATGTAATCTAATGGAGCAGACTCACCGTAATGTTTATCGAGCTTTTCTTTTGTCTCTCGCCGTTTTCCCTTTCAAATAATATAGTGTTTAATGACTGCACGAAATTCACTTTTTTCCATTTTTCAAGAAACACAAAAGTTGCTTACTTCAAACAACTACAACAAATAAACTAATCGATAACGTTTGAGAGACGGCAATTTTGTGTTTGTGCTGCCATTTTATAAGAAATCTTAAAACACTTACGGCCGTAATCGTAAAAAAAAAATAATTTAGGTTTGAAATGTATTTTAAAGAAAATTTTTTATGAAAAATATGTCTTAAAATACAATTCAAATACAAATTAATTTTTATGAATACGGCCCTTATGTTTTAATAAAACATAAATATGTTAATTTTAATTGGGTATTAAAACAGGCACTCTACTTTTTTAACTTTTAGTTTTTAAAATACTTTGGGTCTTTATTACAACTTGCCGTTAATTAAACTCAGGATTTTGTTGGACCGATAAATGGCTTCGCATTATAAAATCTTCACTTATTATATTTTTATCCATTAAATATTATTATTAATAATAATAAAAAATTGAAGTTGTAATAATGCAAAGTCATTTATAAGGCAGACATAATCCTACCTTTAACTAACTAAATTGTAATAGTGGCCCTTAAAGATTTTTCCTACCGCGAAAAACATGTATTCTTGTTTTATGAAAACAAAAAAGTAAATTTACAATTATGGGTGAACATAATAAACAAAAAAGAATAATATAAAAGAAAATAATACAAATGTACTTGATGCTTAAGATCCAAAACAAAAACATTACCTTCTTAAAATAAAAAAATATTTTAATAATCCAATAAATTTCCACAAATACCGAAGTAAAAGCAGCTGTTTTTAAACGTAAAGTAAATTATTTTTTTATTATTTTTGCTCAGGATGCAGCATGAAAATTCCCTGGAAAGCGGGAAATTTTAAAATTAAAAATCCCTAGAGTTTCCAAGAAAAACCCCTGATTGCGATATTGAAAAAACGTAGTTCCCCCCATTACCGATGGCATTGTTTTAAATGGTGACAAAATATAAATTGTTAACGCAGCGAAAAATCTTGGGTTGTTTATCAACAATAATTTGAACTGAAATCCTTTCGTATTGCGATCTATATAGCATAAAAATTCGAGCAGTTTGAATAACAACCCAGCGATTCTAAAGGGCGAGGCACATAGAATATGCCGTATGTTATACGTCGCTTTTTTCAACTGACAACTAGGTGGAAATGCAGCTTCTCTTATGAGGTTTGTCCCATTCCGTACGTCTGCGTCAAACGCAAAGTACTAAATTTGAGCAACTTTTAACGTACGTTGAGTAGTTTGACAACTATCAGATTTTTTTTCTGTATTTTTTGCTTTTTGCGTTGTGTGGTGACAAAATTAAATTAAATAAAATTACAATTAAAAGAAACTCCAGAATATCCGCAAATTTCATTGAAACCGTGTACTTTAAGGTATTTTAATATCCGTAAACAAAGTACTCATTGTTACTTTAATGTCAGTTCAAAAAAGCAACCTATAGCATACGACGGATTCTATGTGCCTCGGACTTAATATTATTAGTATGTTTTTCTATCTCCGTTGTTTTCGATCTTAGTAGGCGATTTAGTAATGGCCGCAAATTTTAAGATCCACATTCGGGCATTATGATTCAACTTAAATTACAATTTGGCTTATGAAGAAAACTTCATATCATACGTTGACAACTCGTAACTGATTTTTATTACAAATCAGTTGATGAAATCTTCGTTTCCTGAAAAATAATACAAATTCAGTTACGAGCAGTCAACGTATGACCATCGATATAAAAATTGTATTGACAAATTTCTCAAAATAAATTTAAATATATCTAAAAGTTAGTTGGGTCACAATTTAGTTTGTTTGTTTTACATGTTCAAAATATAGCCATTTATTTAATAATTTGTTTCATAAAAACACTGATCGTGAATAATGTTAGAGCGCAGATATTATGACAGATATAAAATTTTCGTATGAATATTAAACATCTCAAAAAAAAATATTAATTTAAAACATTTTAAAAATAGTTAATTAATTTTCACGACAATTCTTAAAAAAACAAACTCAAGTTCTCTCATCTACTGAGAAAATTGTTTCATTCAGAAAGATCAAACAATAACAAAAACATTAGAAAGAGAAAACAAATTTATTTCGTATACAATTCAAGGGTAACGAAATGTTGAATATTTTCTTTTTGATTGTTGGCATTGCGAGTGAGCGCATCTGTCTCAATATTTGTTGAGATTTTCTTTTTCAAACTTTTTTAGCGAAAATATGAACGCACAGTCGCATTTTTTTGTTCGCATACAAACCGCGAATCGTCGACAATATACGTGCGTGTTGATATAAACGAAATATTTGAAGAAAAAAAATCACAAATAATTAAAATTAATGAGTGAAAAATAAAAAAATATAAAAAAATATCTAAGCAAACATTAATATTTGTAAAGTAATTGTAACAAAGCAAAAACTTTTTAAAAAAGTTCAAGTTCAATATCATTAGTTCATCATAAAATTATTATTTTCAAAATAAAATATCTAAATTTTTATTAGGTGCCATTTATTTAAAATATATTAGCATTTAATATAATATAAAGTTAAGAAAAAATTATCTGCGTTTTAATTTAAATAAAATACTGTATTTTTACTAACACAAACTGTCAATTATGTGTAAAAAGGCTTTACATCTATTGTATGTGAAACAAAGATAGATGGATGGATGGATTTGTGAAATTATCAACTGACCAGATAATTATTGTGACAACACCTCACACTATTTTGAATAATTTCGTTGCTCTTGGGAATGATAAATTCTTAAACAAAACAAGAAAATTGTAAAAATTAATATTAAAAATGTTTAATTAATTGTTTAGTGTAAATGTTTAATTGTTTTAAACACGAAAACATTTAAAATGCAAGGAAAACCCCAAATAAATTAACTATACATATTTGTGTGTGTTATGTAAAGTTTTAATTTTAAATTTAAGTGAAAAAAATAATTAAAAATAAATAAAATAATAAATCTTTTAAAACTAATTCAAATTTATAATTGAGTGTAAAATTGGTTTAAAGCAAAAAAATTAAGCCCCAAAACAACAACAAAAACATAATAATTATGTAAACAATAAAAAAAAATTTTTAAGACAGCAAATGATTGGATACACTGAATTTTAATCAGGCATAAGAAAATTATATCTTGTTTTAAATTTTTAAGATATCTCTATTTTAGTTTTCATATTATTCATATTATTTAGCGCTTTTCCAAAAATTTTCGTTTAGTGATTCGTAAATGGAATCCAAAAATGATAAAATAATTGCAATCATTTGGCTTGTAATGTTAATTTTAAACAATCGAAAATTTGTTCTAATAAGACGTTTCATTTTCAAAGGACGGCCATTTGAACAGTTGTCATCACAGCCTGTAACTACTTGACAGATGATAAGTAAAAACTACTCCATTAATAACACTGGAACAGTATAAGCTTCACTAACGCACTAAAATGATTAAGATTCACTAAAAAATGGTGAAAACCTCGCGATCACAGTTCGCAAAAGTAAACCATTATTAGGCAGTTGTGAAGCACCTTCTCGGTCAGCAATTGTGCAATTGGTGAAAAAATTTGAGCTGTTGATACAACTTAGTGATATGAATCGTTGAACTTGTATACATCGCTCTAGAAAAAGTTAGAATCTTGCTGTTGTAGCGCATAGTATTGAGGAAAACCCAGGTGGTCAGACAGCTCTTCAAAGAACCGACATTATTTGGTAGCCTTAGAGCTACAATTTCAGCCCTTTAGACTTTTTCTACTGTAGTGAATAATCTTTTATAGAAATGTTATCACAAATATTGACTTATAATTTGTTTTAAATTTTAATTTAATTCAATTTTCTATTTACGGAAAATGTAACTACCACTTACTAATTGATTTTTATCAGCAAGGGTTTATTTTCAGCGCTACTAAATGCTTTTTTAAAATAAACTTAAATAGGAATAAGGTTGCCAGCAAAGTGTTACAAAAAAAAGCCAAGTTTGAAAAAAATTGAAAGAACTTAACAACTGTTTTAGGTTTAAGTTGAATGCATCATAATGATTAAAGAGTTTCTTGAATCGAAATTTTTGTATCAAAATAAATTATAATTCTTTGTAAACGTTGCCCCAGTGAGTCAACCCATAACGAATCGTCGAACCAAACTGTCATTGTAAGACTCTTTACTTCTAAAAGAACGCCTGATATTTCTCTATAATATACTCATCATCCGCATATTTAGGAAACAATAAATAAATTTTTGAAATCGTATTTTTTAATGTTTTTTCCTGCGAAAATGCGCCATTTACGAACCTATTTGGAAAACCTCCACTTTGTTTGGAATTAGTCCAGTGGCTTTAATTTATTATGTCGTACTTAATATTTGTCCACGTGTTTGGCTGTTTCTCTCTGTCTGATTGTCTGGCTTTATATGTCTGTCCGTCTGCCTTTCTGTGCCTGTCAGTCTGTGAGGCTGCCTATCTGGCCCTACTTTTCTTTTATTGACTATTGTTTTTACCAGAGTTATTGTTTACGAAATTTTTGCCAAGCTCAGATCTCATTTCTCAATTTTAAAAGCAAAACGTTTTGTGACAGAACCCTTAATTGCACTGGGAAATGATATCATTGAGTTTAATATGCTACACTCGTTGAATTTCATAAGCCTAGAAAGGTGTCGGGAGGCAATAACTTGTAGACCAGAACACAAGTATAACTGGAGCACAGCATTAATTACAGAACAATTGAACTTCATTGATGTTTTCAAAGTGATTCTGCGTGTAGCTGAGAGCTTTCCCTGCGCATGTTGTGAATGAATGTCCTTCCAGCTTTGGATAGCATTCCGCTGAGACGCATAGGGCAAGATCTTTTAATTGTGAATGCAATACCACTGGATGAAAAAATGATATATCTTTGTTAACTCGATAAACTTAATACTCTCACTTTTTAACCAACTCACATTTTCTTTACTTGCAGCTCAACTTGCAAGAGATTTTAGAAGACAGTAATTTTACGATATTTGCAGCAAATTAGTGTCAAAAAATAAATAATTATTTGATTATGTATGTACATATATTTAAAAAGAATTGTTATGTTTTTCTTCAATTATACAGAAAGAGCAACTGATCCCATTTTAAAACCCCAATTTCATCAAAAATGTAATAATGCTAATTACTGCCTGGTTTTTTCTCTAAAATGTGCACAGTTCAAGTTTTTGGTTTCTTCAACTTGTACAGTAACTTGCTCTAGACTTTAAAAACATTCTATAATTCTCAGGGTGTTGTCGGTTGAAGTAACTAGCACGTTGTTTACAAAGCCAATGATGAGCAACAACTTGGGTTTGAGCCCAGTTTCAGGCAACCCATAACATTCACCATTTTTCAGATGAGCATTAATGTGCCATTGTATTTGGCTTCGGTCACTGTACAGTACCAGCAGCAGTTGATGCTTGTGTGTGTTGAAGTACATAACAGCACCCTCCTTCGCTGGCGACGTACAATAATTAATAAAATGGCTATACAGCTTAACCGAAAAACGAATGCACCTTTTTGAGGCGCTGGAACGCTGATATAAAAATTAAGAAAGCGCTCAATTGGAAAAAAAGAATTAATTCATCTTTTTCACTTTTACTCTCTATCCTTTCTAACTGTCCCTTTCCTAAAGAAGTTAACACAACAAAATGTGGCATTAATTACCTGGATTGTTATTCATCTTTAAATAAATTAAAAAGAAATATGTAAACATAAATACGAACTGCATTAATTTAAATTAAAAATATTACACCTGGCTACAGATAAAGGCTTGAATATTTCATTGGGTGGGGTTGCACTTCAAAAATAATAAGAATTAGGAAAAAACAAGAATCCAAGTATATAAGATTTTGCTAAAGTTGGCGGTACTATTAAAATATGCTTAAAACCTTTAAACTAAATTAATCTACAAATTAAATTAATTAATAAATCTAAAGCTAATCTGTGAATTATTTAACAGATGTACACACTTTGTTACATAAAAATTGAAATAAAAAATGTAATTATAATGATAATATTTTGTTATAATTGTTTGAAAAATAAAAATGTGTGGCAATTAAAAATAATTATAAAAATCATTTATACACATTTCAAAATTCAAAGAGAGATAAATTTGTATCATAATTATCGCAAAATAAAAAGCAAAAATTATTTTATAAACCATTCAAATTTTATAGAGAAAATAAATTTGTGTGTTTTAACAAAAATATAAAATAGACAGAAATATAAAATAAGTAACAAAAAAACAACAACAACAAAAAAGAAAAAAACAATATTTTAAAATAAGTATAAATAACAAAATAACACTAAAAAATGTCTTCGTTGCGGAATTCGGTAAAGAAATCGACCTCTTCATCAGCAACGACATCCCCTTCATCCACCAGCTCCAAAGAAACAAATTCAACGTCTTCCTCAACAACGACCACGTCCGGAAATAAACAAAAATGTAAATACACAAATACCAAGGATCGTGTTGTTGCTGGTAAGCAAAATTTTACTTAATATTTTTATTTTTATTTTAAATTTTCATAACATGTACTTATATATTTTGTTTTTATAATTGCCTTCTTCTCACGCTTGAACATTTGAATAAAATTATATTATACATAAAATAACTAAATAAGTTTGTAAAATATATGTAACTGACCCATTTTCCATTTTAATTTGTTATACAATTTAATTGCCAATATTTAGTTTGAAATTTATGTTTTTTTCTCAGTCATTGTCAAAACTGTTGTTTAATTTATTGCCAGAAAGAAAGCTTTTAATCTTTTAAAGATTTAAACTAATTGTTTACTGTGTTCTTAACATATATAAATCAAAAGAGCAAGTGGTTTATTCACAAATGATATTACACTTTATAAAAAAAACATTTGGCTCATACGAGTTAACATTTTTACCACATACAGGGGTTTCCCACGTTTTATACGGCGCGGTGAGACTGATGGCAAAAATAATGTTAAAAAATCTCATGTTCAAAAATTTGTTTAGTAATCATCGTCAAAGCGTGCTATTTTTAAATGTACATAAAAGCAAATATGCTTTTTAAGTAAACCGTGAAATAAATGAGCACATTTAAGGTAAAAATTAATTTTTGTCAAACTCATTTCAGCAAATTATTTTATTATTAAAGAAACAAATTCGGCATATTATTTTGGAATTTATTCTTTATATTTTTTTAAGAATTTGTGCAATGCTGTTATATAAGATCTTCCAATAAGACGTTTCGTATTGATATAAAAATAACTAATTTTTTTTAGCAAAATAATCGAATGTTTATTTAATTGAAAAGAGAAGGCTTTGCCAGTTAAATTTCCACCACAACAACGCAAAGTGGACCATATTTTTCTCAGAAATTTGTTACCACAAGTTTGCACATTTGCAGGTGTATTTCCATTATAATGCAAAATAATAGCAGCTAAATGGCCGACGCAGCTACGTGTACAGGATCATATTTTTTTCTGAAATTTGTTACCACAAGCACATTTGCAGCTGTATGTCGTCGAGAACTACACAAATTTCAGCTTTAAGCTCTTGAATAGATTGTGGGACTTTGGCATAGACCATATCTTTCAAGTATCCTCGGCAGGATGGGGAAGGACTCAATCAGCAAAAACAGGATGAAGTTCACTGATCCTTAAAAGAGTTAAAGCCTAAAGTCTTTATGAAAACAAACAATAATGTCGTTCATGGAATGCCTAATTCCAAATATCGACCAAATATGGACAAATGTGGGGTTTCCTCAACACTATTCACAATTGCTGGCCGAGAAGACGCTTCAGACGAACCAAAATTGCGAACTGCGTCCGACCATTATGGTAATGAATTATAATAATCAACCGTATATTGTTCAATTTTTATTAATAACGTAATTTTTACTTGACATCTGCCAAGTAGTTACAGAGGATGAGTCCTAACAATTATTAAAATGGCGTTCTATTGAAAATTAACGTCTTTTTGGAATACATCGTAAAAGATATTTGGGAAAATGGAAATAAAGACAAAAAAAGTTTTAAAATTTATTTCGAAGTTTAACAGATAATTATGTATTTTTATCTTTTAAATAGGTTTTCAAATAAAATTATTCCATAATAAGCCTAAAACACAAAAAAAATAAATAATAAAAAGAACGTGGGCTTAATTCTAGAGTTGTAAAAGTATTGAGTATTAAAGTACCGAGTACTTAATACCGTATATATTTCCCGGTACTCAATACCCAAAATTAACTACTCAATACTTTCAGAGATCCATTTTCATATGTAAATATGAAAATTTTACTTCAAAATATTTTAAATTAATACAACTCGGTTTTGAGGAAAGTTAAGCGCCTTTAAATTTTTTGCAACAGTTAATAAGCCTGGCCGTTTAGTTAGACATTTCTAATGGATTATTAAATTTGCTAACCTATTAATTATTATGGAATACGGGTAATAATAAAATCGAATTTTATCTATTAAATATTTTTAATTTTAAAAAAGAAAAAACCACAAAAGCATTGAGTAGTATCGAGTACTCAATTGAAAAAGTATTGAGTAGTCTAAAGTAGCTGCTTTTTATAGCACTACTTAATTCATGTCTCATATCTTATCCATTAATGGACTGCGTTTTCTTATTTTTAATAGTGAAAAGTCTATGGCCGGAGCCACACGAGCGTTCTGAAACATCCCGTTTCAGCATATTTAATCGAAATTTATGGTTATGAAATATTAAATACTATTTTAGGGGATCGTCAGTAAACCAAGCTATTACCAAGGTAATATAAATGCTATGATAACGTTAATTTTGTTCAAAATGCAAAAAGTCACGCTTTTGAAATGTTCGAGTGGGCCCAGGATGAAGCATATTATATCTCATACATCAGGCTGTCAAATGGTAACCTAAATTGAAAATGAAATGTAAAAATTCATATATGAGGACCT
The DNA here is from genome assembly GCA_956483585.1 of Gymnocheta viridis. NCBI lineage: Eukaryota > Metazoa > Arthropoda > Insecta > Diptera > Tachinidae > Gymnocheta > Gymnocheta viridis. The sequence goes on along the minus strand of OY101440.1, from coordinate 94,397,778 downwards.
AAGCTTTTAGGAAATTATGAATCTGTTGAAATAGACGATGTTGGAATTGATATCAACGTCAACCATACCGGGGTATAAAAGCATTTTAAACAAACAACTCAAGCCTTATAAGCTTGTTAAGAGGAACTCCCAAGATCTATGGTGGAATTGATTCAGCATCTCTGCTTATATAAGTTCAGTTTATATTGAAGATACAGAAATAATGATTACAGAAAACCTCTCATATCAAAAGAGCCCCATGTTTTCAACAATGGATTCTTTTCATACAAATTTTTGCATCCGACATGATCATTTATTTCTTTATATTACTAAAATTCATATTTGGCCTGCTAAGACCCATTTAAGCAACCAAATTTCTCCATTCATATTGTGTTAATTTCCATAAAGACTCACATGCTTTATTAAGATGTCAACTGCTTGAAAGATCTTTTGTCATCATTGAAATATCCGTATTAATCAATATTCTTCCAGACACATTTTCAGCACACATTTTGTGAAACACTTTTTGTTTTATTGTTTTTTTTTCGTTTTTTGTAGACAAAATTAATCTAAATTTAAATAAAATAAGGTAAACAAAATATTTAAAAATAAATTTAAGGCCATTTTTTAATCGCACCGCACATTACTTAAAACAACACTGAGGGAAAGACGGAAAATCGAAATGTTTGTTTACAATTTCGCTGAATCAACTAAATTGTGTAATAAAAGGGTGAATTTTTTAACGTTGAGCTCTTAGCTTAAATTATAAAATAAAATTAATGCTTCATTACTAAAGGGATTTTATGATATGTAGTGCAATCAAATACTCAGGTTTTTATTATCTAACCCTTTCCATCCCTTTGCAAGATCGTTTAAAAGATCAGACGATATTTGCCTTTTAGCTCACAGGCTCTCAGATCTTGAATTAAATCTGCGAAATATAACAACAACAGGAGCGGCTAAGCTATTTACAATAAGATATAACCAAGTAGAAATGGTGGGTCAAGTGAAGATATTGACAACCGTGCACGACAAACTTTCGATCGTTTAAGACCAATTTGGAATTCATCTACTCTCTCTCAGCGCACAAAGCTAACAATCTTTAACACAAATGTCAAGTCCACTCTTCTCTACGTTTGCGAGACATAGGACGCTGCCCCTCGAGACATGCACAAGATCCAAGTGTTTCTGATGGCGTCGCAGGATATTGGGAATATTCTGACATAGAGTGGTGTCCAACAACAGGCTTTGGGAACATTCCAACCAACAACTCATGGCTACAGAAATAATCTATAATCGTTTATAAATTTTTTTGGACTTAGCGATTTTGAAGGATATAAATTTACTATATATTTTTTGCAATAAATACTTAATATTTGAAAGCCTATTTTATAATAAACAATGGGCACTTATCTCTAGAACTTTAAAGTAAACTAGTGTATCCAGAGGTCGACTCAAACGATCGCATTCTAGAAACATCAAACATTTACATAAATACATACAATAAAATACAAAAACAAAGCACATTCTAATTAAACAACTTAAAACTCTGTTTCTATGCAAGAGCAAATAAGACACTTGAAGCTGATACATACATGTGTAATAATTTTGCATGTGTAAGTTGAAAAATTAAGCGCTTATAGCACCATAAATATCGCACTGATTTAAATAAAATTGGTATTGTGCACGTCTATGTAAAAACCCGTTTAAAAACATATAAATATTTCCACAATCAGTTCAGTATTACGGCCGTAAAAAGGATCTAAGAAAACGTATTTGCCTATTAATAATATTTAATTATTTTAAAAAATTTCAACAACTGGATTTGATAAATTTATCATTTATTTTACATCCTACTTAAAAGAATTTTTTTAGAAAGCCAAACCCTTTTGTTTTCATGAATAAAATACCGAGTAAAATTGTATATTAAGTGTTTTAAACTAAGCGAGATAAAATCATGAAATTTATAAGTATTGTACAGTCCATTTAATCTTATAACAAGTATATAAATGCTCGTTTTCAAGGATATGGAGTGCTATATTTTATCGAAGACATGCAAACTTAGCATATACAAAACCATTATCAGACCTACCGCCACACATGGATGTGAAACGTGGTCCACGACAGAAAATGAACAACAGCATATAAAAATCTTCGAGCGTAAAATTATCCGCAAGCTATTTGGCCCAGTGCGAGGTAAAAACGGCGAATATATTCAAAGAATTAATGTCGAACAGCTCGAGCTTTGCGAACGAGAGGACTTAGTCACAATTTATAAAGGCTCAACGTCTGGTCTGGGCAGGTCAAGCTGCGCGCATGGACGATAGTAGACCGCAAAAGTCGTTGTTAAACTGTAATTTTAAAAACACTAGACGAAGAGGACGCCCGCGAACTAGACGGAAGGACTGTGTAGAAGACCATTTAAGGATAATGGATACTTAAAACCGGCAACAGAAAGCTGTACATAGAGAAGAATGGAAAATAATTATCGAACAAGCTAAAGCAAACCAGAGGAAAATTTTTTGGGAATTTTGGATGACATTACCTTTCACTTGATACCAATATTGATATTAAATTTTTTATATTGATATTAAAAAAATATTTTAAACTAGAGATCCTCTAAAAATGCAACGTCATATAAAAAGGACAATGTTGGGGAAATAAAAACCTGAGTACACCGTTGTACTTCATTTCAATGCAATTTTTAATGCACAAATGAAACAGAGGAAAACAAATTCTTATTCCGACAACACCGCAGAACGAAACATCATGGTGTTCTTGGAGGCCGCTACATCCCACATGGTTAAAGTTGTCTGTATGCACATGGAACTGTTTAATCGACATGAAAAAGGTGGTAATCTCTGCAACAGATGCATACTTGTAAGGACTTTTTTAAATATTACTTTGCCGAAGGGTTAGAAAGTAGAGGGAACTGGTCGATGAAGTATATTGCTCTTAATAGACGATATTGCAAACAAATAAAGCCAAAGCTGTATTGAATTATATTCGTGTGAGTAATATTCGCAGTTCAAATGGACTCTTCAAGGTTTTCAGAGAACTAATTGTTATAGCTGTACAATTTTGGCTGCTAAGCCTGCTAAGCAAACTTAGAAACTTAGCTGACTTAAGCTCATTTAGTTTCTTTAAAAACTGTTACTTGCTCTCACTACTATCGTCCTATCTATTTTGTATGTAAGTCTCGTATAGTCAACTTTCACTGTGTCTCTAATTCTCTTTCCAAATGTGGTGAAATGTATATTGAATAACTCGGTAGACCAGTAGTTGTAGTAGCAGTATGCTAGAATGTATGGGACTGTGTTAGTAATATTCTGCCAAAAATAATATTTTTCCAGCAAACGATTTCGTGCAATAGTATGCGTTAAGTAAATAAAACAGCATTAAAGTTTTTTTGTGATCCTATAATTATTTTCTGATATCAATTTTCTAACGTCACAGCGGCTGGCATATGATTGCGAATACGTAACAAGAAAACTAAGTTGTATACAAAAATATTTCTCATACGCCCCGTACTTCTTCATGTCAATTAGAGATCCTTTATTGTTTCTGTTCACATTCATACAAGATTACGTGAGTTCTAAAAAAATAATTACAATAATGCGTGATATTTACGTGAAAACATACTCTTGATCATGCCGACTGAAGTAGAAAATTGATGTGTAAATCGAAAAATCACACGGTCACGAAGCTTTTTACACAAAATAGCAATAGTATCGTTAAATTGATGACACGCAGCGCCGTCTTGTTGAAAGTAAACGTCGACCACATCAATATCCCTCGAGAAATGGATAAAACTGGTTTTCTCCATTTGTTCTTGTACAACATGTATGAGTTCGATACTTCACATCAGGAACTTGTCGCAACAGCTTCACAATTGCTGGCCGAGAAGGTGTTTCACGAAGCCACAAAAATTCTTTATTATGCAAACTGTGACCATAAAATTTTTACTATTTTTGTAGTGAATTTTAATCATTTCATTGCGTTGTTAAAGCACATATCGTTCCATATTTATTAATGGAGAAGTTTTTACTTGTCATCTTTCAAGTTACATAGATGGACTATAGAAAATTAAATATCTTTTTGTAATACCTTGTATAAAATGCATTCGTTTTTTTTAGTAATTTGTCTAAACAAGCCGACTGTCAGGCTTATTTAAGCAAAACTTTAAACCGGAATATTGATTGAAATATTTTTTCACCGAAAAACCAGACAACAAGAAAGCTTCCTTGTGGTTATAAATGCATAATATGTATAAAACAATAATATTTGTTAATGTTTCTATGCATTAAAATTTTTTGGGGGTTTTATGAAAAAATCTCACATGCACTCAGAAGACTATTAAAACAGCGGGCATTGATAAAATCAAAGCCACATGATAAAATCACACTTATTTTGTTTTTGCAATTTGTGGTCATGAGACTTAAAAAGAAATTTATTTTTATTAATAAACTCACGTACACATTTTTATTTTTTTTAATTCATTATTTTGGCAATATAAATAATTTAATTAATGTGGTGGAGATTGGAATGGGAAAAGAATAATGAATGACTGCTTAACATCTGACAAGCGAAAATGCTTATAATCATTCATAATCATCTACATACGAGTATATGTTTTTCTATAGTAAAATATACATTAACTTTATTGTCATTAAAAACAATATACTTAATTTCAGAGGTACCATTACCACCAAGCCATAAACTTACCATGGACGAAGTATTCGATGCCAAAACCAAAAAACCCAATTATGAAGTTTTAAAACAACATTTTCTCAAAGAAGGCCGCATTGAAGAGGAACCAGCTTTAAGAATAATTAGCGAGGGTGCTGCTTTGTTGCGCAATGAAAAAAATATGATAGATGTTGAAGCTCCAATAACAGTGTGTGGTGACATTCATGGACAATTTTTTGACTTAGTAAAATTGTTCGAAGTTGGTGGTCCACCAGAATCAACAAACTATTTGTTTTTAGGTGATTACGTAGATCGCGGCTATTTTAGTATTGAGGTAAATTTTATTTCTCACTTTGAGTTTTACTTCCTTCTTGGATTGAAATCATACAACATAAAAGATAATTAAAACTAAATTTTTTAGTGTGTTCTATATTTGTGGTCTTTAAAAATCTGCTTTCCTGATACATTACATTTACTGCGTGGTAATCATGAGTGTCGACACTTAACGGAATACTTCACGTTTAAACAAGAATGTAAGTAAAAGTTAATTTTTTTAATTATATTTTAGTTAACATGCCGCCAATGAATAAAAGTGAATAAGTGCAGTATTTTGAAATATTTTATCCTATCATATTATAAGTAATAAAGCATACACTAAACACTAAAAAATATTTATATCTTTGGAGCTGACTTGTTGTAAATTCAGCAAAACTTCTATTAACTTTAATTTTTCATCATTAGTACTCACAAAAAAAAAACATTATTGAGGTCGCCATATAGTCCAATAAAATAACATTTAATATTTGAGCGCACAGCCTTAATCATAACTTTATAATAAAATAAACACATTTATAATATGCACATACATAATCATAACGTTGTCTCAAATTATATAATTCTGTTCAACAATAATCAAAATACGGATCTGGTTGTATTCTAATCAATAATTTGTTTCTTTTTACTAAAGCTATCTTTAAAACAAAAACAAAAATAGTTGCTTTAATAATATAGTTGTCGCAAGCATACTACAAATATATTTTATTTGCGTACACCTGCAATGTTTGATAGTCCAATACCTGTGCCTTCATTGGATTTCGCATCATTTAATCAATCGCTCAGCTCCTCAATTTCCCTGTCTTATCACACTGAAGTACTATATTATGGTCAGACACTGCAAAGTCAATATCAGCGAGTTCAAATGGTATTTGATACTATTTCATTACTTCATGAGCGATTTTTAATTTTTCATTAATTCAATGATATTCAGGCCTGTTCTAAAATCACGGTGATTTCAAACCACGTGATTTCCAAAAATAAATTCGTATTATTGCTGTTTTTATTAGTGTTTTTTACGTTTTTGGTGTTCACAATAGAATATTTTATTCGAGCTTCGAATGTCATAAATCGTACGATTTACAAAGCACTAATATAACTGCTTTTAATTTTTAGAAATTACGTGATTTGAGATCACGTAATTAACAGAACAGGCCTGATTATTGCATGTTATAAATGAACGAATGATTTTCGCTTTATGAAATTGGTTCATTTGTTCAAGGAAATTATTCCATAGAATTCAATTTTTGATGCAAACATGAATGTTTTTAAAGAATTTTAATCTATAAAAATTGTCTTTCTGTTGATTACAATAATTTCGGTGTTTAAAATTTCACACTTGGATGTATGTCGTCACATATTCGATATTCCAACAAAATTGTTGGTATTTGGACACGATGAACAAAAATATCTGTAGCCCATTATGTTAAAGAAATCTCAGTTTTGTTCATTGCTTGTCGATTGGATATTGAACAAACGACATTACACCGTATTTTGCACAAGACTTGACTTGCACAACATTTATTTTCAACGGGATTGTGCTACGCACCAACTACACAATTAATAATACCATAGCCCTTTTGCATACAAAATTTCCTGACAGTGTTATTTATCGAAGAGGCGATCACATTTAGCCACTGAAATCTTATGATTTAACACATTTGAAATTTTTTCTTTGGCACTACGTGCACTATAAGGTATATGGCAAGGGACAGCAATCGATTCAAGACCTCAAAGATTAAATTCGCGAAGTTTTCAAGGACATACAGCTATAAATGTATGAATTGCTGAAGGAAATATTATGAATATAATTTAGTCCTGCAAACGTAACCGTGGCGGCCATTTCGTTGATATAAATTCTCATTCTTTTTTCAGTTAAATAAAGAACCAATGATTTTGCTTAAAAATACTCGTTTTTTAGGTATCAAAATGAGATTTCTTATTGAAAGACTTTAAATCTCTTTATAATTGTAAGCCTTAAGCGCGGTATTTCAAATAGAAAACCAGGCAATTATAAAAACTGAAAAAAGTGTCCCATTATTATTATTATTTAAAGTCAAATTCTAATTCTAAAGAAAGTAATTCATTGAGTGATTATGCAGTCCCGCTTTGAAATGTCCGCCTTCATGCAGTGTTGGGCTGTCCGCCCATGTCATGACAGTTTTCAACGTCCTGATGTGTATGTTGTAGCAATTCATTGCTAGTGACTATCTGAAGTTTCGGAATCATCTATTGGCAAAAGTTTCAACCTTGCGTATATTTTTTGTGGTGACAAAATACGTCTTTGAACTGCACAGCAATACAGATTTAACGCACGCATTATATATGTGTACTTTGGTCATCGGAGAGTTCGTTCGATTTCCAAACTTTACCTGCTGAAAGGCACTTCTGTCCTTAGTTATTAGGTTGAATAAGAGGTATTGCGTGGTGACAAGTCTTAGTGTTCTTAGATCCCTTTGCATATGGTAGTAGCGTAGATCTTCACAAAAATAATCTATGACTTGTTGCTGATTTCTTATTTGATCAATTCACTCTAAACTATCCATTGTTGCGAAGTAATTTGGTTCTTTCACCTTTGTATTGTTTACGCATGGAAAAAGATGAAACAGCTGCACATATTTCCTTTGAATGTATTGTTTTGTGCAATACTATAATGTTGAATCTTTCACTTTGAACTTCTAAATAAGTTCATACTCTCCTTAATAGTATTATATAAATCTTGCAATTATTAATGGCATAAAATATGGTAGAACCAGAACTTCACCATAATATAAGTTATTTTTCTTCTCCATTAAAAGTAATCATTCAATATAATATTGAATTTCCACCGCCTCGGTTAAGCTTCCACAGGTTTTTATAAACTGTTCCCAAGCTTAGGTTTTCAATGCAGAAATACAGTCTACAACTAAATTGTTAACTCAAAATTACACCAAACATTGTGACTGTTATGGAAACGTCGTTATTACAAATATAATAATAATAATAAAAATTAACCTTACATGGCATTTAGACCAGACCAAAATCTAGTACTTACGAGACTTCGAGCAAAATCTTGTTGATTTTGACTAGATTTCCCGTACAAAATAAAATCACTAGATTTTTTTCAAAATCTACTCAAAATCTAGTAAATAGTACTTAGTGATGCAATTATGATTTGTTCTAAATTGTACTGGAAAATACCACGCTGTTTAATAACAATACTTTAAAGAGTGTGCTCGCCAGCTGTTTCTCATTTGAATGATGATTTTTAAACATAGTTTGTATTTAAAAATGAAACTTCCAATCTACTGTTTTTGGAATGGATAAAAAATTTAGAAAAATGTCATAATAACCAGGTCTAAACAGTATAGATTTTTATAGAGATTTCAATTGACATCCACTCGATTTTGGTCTGTTGTAAATGTCATATTACAAAAACTACCATAGAAAGAAAATATTAATTAAAAAATTGTATTTAAAATACCGTTTAATGTCATATTGAAGATTTTTCTGGGGTTTGAAAAATTATTAGTCGATTTTTTCACGAAATTTTAGGATTTTATTCTTATTTTATATGACAACTTTGTAGTTCAAAAGCAAAAAGAGCGATTGAACTAACAGATTGACCTAGTTCATTTTCGAACTACAAATAAAAATGTACAGTTACGAAAATGAACTTTATAATTAAAACCATAATAAACACCTGTAAAATAATTATATATCATATAAGTAAAATTATTTTGAAACAAAATCATTTATTTAAAATAAATGAACTTTTTGTTTATTTTTATATTTTTTGTTTAGGTCAAATAAAATACTCTGAACGAGTCTACGATGCCACTATGGAGGCATTTGATTGCTTGCCACTGGCTGCGCTGTTAAATCAACAATTTCTTTGTATACATGGTGGTTTATCGCCGGAAATTTTTACACTTGATGATATCAGAAAGGTGTTTATATAGAAACAATTATTATTTGTTTATTAAGCATACCTTAACAAACTTACAAACTATTATTTTTAAACTCAAACAATTAAACAATAGCTTAATAGATTTCGTGAACCACCTGCCTTTGGTCCAATGTGTGATCTGTTGTGGTCAGATCCTTTGGAAGACTTTGGGAATGAAAAAAACAATGATTACTTTACACACAATTCAGTACGCGGTTGTTCATACTTTTTCAGGTATGTGATAAATATATTTATATATTTATGTATATTAACAGTATTTTTTTATTTATTGAATATTTTTTATTTTTGGAATTTTCAGTTATTTAGCGTGCTGTGAATTTCTTCAGAAGAATAATCTGTTGTCTGTTGTAAGAGCTCATGAGGCGCAAGATGCGGGGTAGGTTAATTGTTTTATTTTTGCATATTTTATTTTGTGAATATTTTAATATCATATTTTAACAGGTATCGCATGTATCGTAAAAATCAAGTTACCGGCTTTCCTTCCTTAATAACAATATTTTCGGCTCCCAATTATTTGGACGTCTACAATAACAAGGTATTTAAAAATATATAGTATAATCAGTCTAATAAAAAGTGTTAGAGCAATTATGTTATGGCCGAATTTTTTGTTTAAATTTCTAAAAAGGTCTCTCACAGTTTTTGAGCCCTCTAGACCTTTTTTCTGCTGGAAGCCAATTGTTTGCTTGGAACCTCTATTGTTCATTTTAAACTTCTCGGGAACATTTATTTTAACAAATAATGTAAAACTTTTATGTGATATAGTGAACTTTAACCTACAATATACTACACATTAATTTGCTTTAAAAATATTAATATATAAAAGTCGTCATGTTTAAATGATCCAATTTCGAAAATAATCCAGAATTTTTATATATTTATTATAAAACGACAAACAACAAATATTGGCGTCTTTATATGTATAGAAATTTGAGTTTTTTTTTGTTGTCCTTTCATTTATATGAATGTATGTATATTAGGGAAGACCGATTTGTAAGGACAAATATTTGTCGAAATTGTGTCATCGATTTTTCGATATCTTTTTACATGACGAAAAAAAGTTCCCTACGACATATCAAAAAAATCATTTTCGATGCGCTCAATTTTTTTACTTTTTTTAACTTTTATTTTTAAGCGTTTCTTCACACATTTTTTTTTATCGGAGAATAATAGCAAACTGTAATTTTCATTAATAAATAATTAAAATGTTTATTAAATATAATTCAATTTCATCAAAAATAAATCAAAATAATAGTAATTAAAAAATAAATTTCACATTGGAAAAAATAATTTTCGAGACGCCAAAATTCCAATTTTTGACTTCTTCTCAACTTTTATTTATAATTTTTTTTAGCAGTTAATGTTTGTAAGTAATAAAAAAAAATCGGCTGTTTTAATTTTTTTGTTACCTACAAAAAACATTAACTACAAAAAAAACTTAAAAATAAAAATTGAAAAAATGTCAAAATTGTCATCCCAAAAGCTATCGATAAATCGACCCACCCTAATGTATATGCATATGATTATTGTTTTTGTTTTTACTTTTCACACTTATTATAAAAAACCATTAACAATTTTTATTTATGTTTGTTTCTTTTTTATCTGTATACACATCTCGCCTCCAAACAACGGCAATAAAAATAAAATTATAAATAAATTATTGTCATTTAACAAAAGGCAGCTGTACTTAAATATGAAAATAATGTTATGAATATACGACAGTTTAATTGTTCACCTCATCCATATTGGTTGCCAAATTTTATGGATGTCTTCACATGGTCATTACCATTTGTTGGTGAGAAGGTGAGTTAAACTTTATATTAATAATATAAGAATTTTAAGAAAATTGTAAAGAAAATCTTTCGTAAAAAAAGTTGTAAAATTTCAACCAGGATTTTTTTATTTTAAATTGTTTAAATTTTTTTAGCATATTCTGTCGTAACCAATAAATCGCATTGATTTACATCGATTCGATTTTAAGCAACAAATTCCACCAATAGATTCAGTATTTCTTAGAGCTTTTTACAATACATTTGATATTTTATATCTGAAGTTAATTTACTGTGATTTAAATGACATTACGGAGACAAACTTTCTTATCATCATATATATTATTTTACTTTTCTTTGGCATGTCTGATTGGTATGTAATACCACTTCAGGCTCTCATTGTCCTTCAAATAATAATAAATAAAAATCTGGTCCTTAATAAACTTCAAAAGTTTTTGTTTGTTGATCGTTTTTTTAGCTAGTCTATACTCATGCATATCATTGGTGTTAATGCCAAATCATCAGTAGACCTTAAACCATATTTTTTGAAAAGATACAAAAACTTATTACAAAAGTTTAAGCATAGTAACCTTTGAAACTTATTCAAAAAAACCCAAACAAACAAATTATATTCGATATGAATCTCTTTTATTTTCTTTACAATCTTTGGAGAAAGATATCAAGTCTTGTCTCCAATAGTAAATTTAATAAGTCCTTAATAAAGTACATTTTTTCAATGTGGTTCAGTAAAAAGAGACTGACTCACAAATTTAAAATTGTTTATTGGGGCTTAACTGTCGGTTTTTGTTAAATGAAAACAAAATTGTGATATAGAACTAATATTGAAAACAACAATAAAATATGAAAAATTGTTTGTGTTTTCAATATAAATTCTCACTCACAATTTTTTGTTCATTTTATAAAAACAGTAAATTAGTACCTTTCAAGGAGGCAGACATGTTTCCGTGAACCCAAAAAAAATTTAATCACAAAACTAGTACATTTTTTTACTACTACCTCTTTGCATAGCTTCGAAAAAGCACATCGAATTATTATTTATTAATATTCTGAGATCTATCAAGCTTGGTTTTTAGTTTTCGAGAAAATCTACTACAACATATTACCCGCCAATGCCACAATAATTATATGTATTATATTAATATTACCCATTTATTCTATTAAAAAAGGCATTATATCGCTATGGGCGTATATTCAAATAGTACAATCTACAAACACACATTTTTTTGGGAGGCCAAAAAATCGTTTTGTTCTCGCATTATCAAAGTTTTTCACAATTAGTCTTTTAACAATACAAACATTTATAATATAATCTGTCACTACTGAAGAATATTAATTGGCCAGAAATGGCATGATTAGACAATGAAATAAATTTTGACCTCCTAAAAAAATTTTGTATTTGTATTTATTTATATATAATCCCTCGATGTTAAATAGTATCAGGCAAATTTTCAATAGCGCGAAATTTTTCTAAAATGGTACCAGGAAGCGACAAAAATTACACAAAAAATGCATGCAATAAAACTCAGGGTTAATTAATTACAAGATACACTATTATCCACAGCTGATCTCTCAATTGTTAAGTAAAAAAATAAATAAAATAGAAGAAAAGGTACAAAACTATTGAAAATTATTTGACTGGTGTTTAAGTTGACGCTTTAGGAGAAATAACAAAAATAAATTACCTGCTTTTTTGTTATTGCAAAACAAGGGAACTTGACTAAAAAATATACTTTGATAAAACTAAAGAAGATTTAACATAACCCAGCAAAAAGTATCGGAAGTTGTTCCAAATACATAGGATTTTCATTGTATGTCAAACACAATTACTGAATTTAATATTTTAAAAATTTCATTTGTCACAAGCGACCTTTTAATTTGATATGGCTTCCGTTATACGAAAACCATGTGTACAAATAGGAGGTCCATAACCAAACGCAACAATCACACTATAAATTTTTTTTTAATAAACTAATAATACTAATTAAAGTCAGTAGAATGTGTATATTTTTCTAAAAACTTGTGGTATAATAGTTTACTACTATTAATAGAAATCATAAATAAATTGATATATCTGCGGCAGTTAGTTTTTATGTTATTTAGAAAATGAATTTGGAATTGTTGCGTTTTGTTGCCATTCATATTTAGTAATACATTCGTTTTGATATGAACCCAATGGAAATGTTGCGTTTTGACATGAAGTAATTCTAAGCTTACTTTATGTCAAAACATTTTTATTTCAATAATATTGTAATATTACTTCTTTGTTTTGAATTTTATAAGATTTAGAGAAAAATGAACAACACGTTAATTTATTATTCAAATTCATATTCTACATTAAAAAAATCAACATTGTGTTATAGTCTCGTCCCAATGTCCGCCTCCAAACAATTACATAAGGTGTCACGTATCCCAAAGGCACTGTTCCCTTGTTGGTTTAAAATTATATTTTTATAGTATTCTAGCTCGGACATGTTTGACCATTGTTGGTCATAATATTTCGAAGATATTTATTGCATAAATGTGGAATTGTTTCATTTTGATCTGAACCATTATATTTCTTATTGAAAGACACCATAATTATTGACATTTGGTACCTTTTGTAACAATGACTATATAGATTTTAACATGTAGAATGGTATTCAGTAAAGAAATCAAATAACGCAAAAAATGGAATTGGTACGTTTTGTTATGGACCTCCTAAATTCATTAATGTTTGGCAAAAACATAACTTCTTAGAGTTCAATTCATCGATAATTTTACTTATATGCTTATATGCTTGTATGCTTAGATTTTAGGGGATTTGATCGCACATACAAGCATATACTTTTTTCATATTTTCATAGAGAAATAATCTTCTATTGTCAAATAAAAGACAAGTACGACTTGAGTAGATTTTGTTCTTGCAAATTAGATTGGTTTATTTCAGATGGACATAAAGAGTGAATAAATGCATCCGTTTCTATGTATATTTCTTGTATGTATGTGCATTAGACCGTACCAGAAAACAAATTGCTCCGTAAACCATCAATGCAAAGTATTTTTGGGATGCAATTTTTTTACGTATAGAACTGCAAGCATTTATTTAATATGAGCAAACAAAATTATAAATAAATCGAAATTTAACGTGTGGTTTTGGAGATTAAAAATTAAAATAAATATGATATGAAGAATTTTCATTCATATGAAGTTTCTATACGTCACTTTACGTATAATTAAGATGCTGTCTCTGATGTAAGCTGCACATACTTATTTTTTTTTATTTAATTCTTTTTTTGTGAAAACAGTACTAAAAAATGTATAGTTTGCTGCTTTTAAAATTATTCTGATTTATTTATTAAAGCTTTAGGTCCAGAAAATAAATATAAATGATTTATTTAATCCGATATTTCGCTTTCTCAATGAAAAGCTTCTTCAGGAATATATTTAATTAAAAATTAATAATAACAGTTATTGTTTTCACAAACCAATAAAAACTTATTTTAAATTTGTTTGAAAAAATAATAATTTATTTTTTAATAGTTTCTTGCTTTTTTTACAATATTGATTGGGGAAAATCGCGGGATTCAAAAGGCAAATAACTTCTTAAAATGCAAACTGATGTGATATAGACCGATTTTAGTAAAGCGTTCGATAAAGTTAGCCAGAATCTTTTATTGCACAAATTATCACTTATGGGCTTTAGTTAATATACTTTAAAATGGTGAAGCTGTTATCTATCACAAAGAACTCAACAGGTCAAATTTGAGAATGTCATATCAAAAATCATTCAAGTACTTTCTGGGTTCCATTTTATTCACTTTATCCATCAATGATCTTACTACTGTTGTTTTGCATTCTAAAATACTGATGTACGCCGATGATGTTAAAATTTTTAACTCTTTTAACGATATAAATGGACATACTTTATTAAGTGCCGACTTTCGGAATTTTCATCAATGGTGCAGATTTAATTTATTGGAGTTAAATATCTTGAAATACAAACACATATCATTATTCTTATTATATTGATACTGCTATTTTAAATAAAGTTCAAAACATATTGAATCTTGGCATACTGTTGGATCATAAGCTCAACTCTGGTAAATAAAGCCTCTGGGGTACTTGGATTCATGAAACGCTGGTCAAAGGAATTTCTAGATCCTTATATTACAAAACTTTTATATACTTCTCTTGTTCAACCAATTTTTGAGCATCGATTAATTGTTTGGGATCCTTATTATTCTATTCATATTAATAGTATTGAATCGGTACCAAGAAAATCTTTAATTTTCTGTCTCCGTGGTCTTGATTGGAATTCTTATGTCTTACCGCCGTATCATAGCAGACTTGCTCTGATAATTGCATACTCTAAAAAGTAGGCGATTGATGCTGAGTGCTTTATTCGTTCTGGGTCTGATTCGTGATGATGTTGATTCAGAGTTCCTACTTAGTCAGCTAAACTTCAATGTTCCTATAAGACCTACTCGAAATTTTGAACTCTTGGCATTAAAACACTAACGTTCTGTATATGCTAACAATAATTCTTTTCGTCGCGCATGTGTTAAAATAAATGCTACAATATTATGGACTTATCTGAGAGTAACTTCATTATTGAAGAGAAATCTTACTTCATATCTAAATTGTTGAACCAATTATTTTTATATATTTAGCTCTATATTTGTTATTCATAATTAGTCAGTAAGGATGTAAAAATCTATTGACGTAATAAATAAATAAATATATACCATAAAAGTTATTAATACTTTTAATGTTAATATTTATTAATATTAGTTAAAGACATTTTAAACCAATTTTCGCAAAGCTATTTTGATAAAAAAAAGCCAGAAATTTTCATACTATAAAAATTTATAATTTCTGTTTGAATTTTATGTTTAGGTCACAGATGTTCTGGTGAATATTTTAAATATTTGCTCAGACGACGAACTAGTGGGTGCTCCCGATGATGAGTTGGAAGAAGGTAAGAAACAAAATAATATAAATTACGCAAAAATATGTTTCATACAAATTTAGGAAAAACAAAATTTTTAAAAATTTTTAAATATACTCTCTTTTAATAAAAAATAAGACTAAAGAAAATTAACATTGGTGTTTAAAAATCGTATTTTTATTGTCAATTTCAAAAAATAAAACAATCTTTAGTCATAATTTTTATAAACATTTCTACAGTTTCTAAATATTTATATTTATGTATGTATATGTATGTTGTATTAGTTGTTGGACTTATTATGCTAGTATTTTATGTATTAAATCGTAACATACTATTATACCAAACCATAAAAATAAACAAGATAAATGTATTTAAGACTTTATTATTATCTCTCTTGCACAATGATATATTTTATTTATTAATGTGTCGATGAGTGTAAATGTGTCTTGTAAATTTTTGATTAATTTGTGTAAATATTTGTATTGCATGTGATGTATTTTTGTATTTTCTCTTAATCAGAGCTCCGTAAGAAAATTGTTCTCGTACCAATAAACTCGAATGCTAATAAGGGCCAAACAAAAAAAGGTAAGATAGAATCCTTCATGTTATTAAAAGGTCTTGCATACATTTGGCTTTAATGCAAAACTAAGTAGATGCTGCTTCGTTCGTGGTTTATTGCTTATATGATTTAATTAATTTTATATATTTATATGTACGCGTACTTTTTGTTATACAATGAATTATACAATATCACGAAACTATATAAACTTATGATTGCCATACATTATCAGTTTGATTCAAACCCATGTTATTATGATTAAATATAAAGAGATGTATGAAGCATATGTATATTTCAACCATGTTGCAATTTTTATGGATGTTATAAATCAGTGATTAAACAAAATAATATATTTATAATTATGTTGATATTTAAATCATTTAAGACTTGTCAAAAACTGTAATAATACGTACAAGTCTGACAGTGTGGAAGCAAAATGTTATTAAAATGACAAATAATACGATAATAAATTTGACATACCATAAGACTCTCATTTTTGAAATTTTTCTAAACGATAACATTTTTCATTTGATCAGGGTTGAATTTTCATAAAAGCAAATTGAACAGTCGATTGTTTCGCCGCCGATAGCGTGCCGTCGCTGATGGGGTTTTTTGTCATACACAGACTCAAAATTTGGAATGTGTATCACACCATGTCATGAATTTTATGTTATTTAATGTTGTACTTTCATATAAAGTATATACTTTAACTGCTAAACATTTCAAAAGGCCGGCACGTTCACTGGCTACATGAAACTGCTCAGCCGCCGCTTATTTTCTACTCATATTTTTCATTTTACTTGAGATCTGATAGTGTGAAAACAAATTGTAATTGTACGTTAAATTTTTTGACAGTCGCAACAAATCTCTTTCTCACAAAATACAATAAATATCTTAAGCCTTGTATGATAGTGTGAAAGGTACTTTAATAATATTATCAGGAACAGAAATTTTAATCGATTGCCTCAATTTACTTCCAAATTTGCCTTTTCTCAAATATTATGCTAGGGTTGCTTTCCGTTTTTGTCACTTTTTATAATAAAAAATTTACGCTATTTTATCGACGCTTTCGGGCTGGTTTCAGGATATTTAAACTATTATTGTGTTTATTCTTTTTATATTTTTGGAGAAAAACAAGAATATGCAATCGATTTCTTGTCGCTCTGGAACACTTTTTTCTGTCGATACATTAAATGTTTTTCTGAAAAATTCAATTTGTGGTCAGTATCCCATTTGAATTGTTTTTAAAAAATGTTCATTATTGTATTTTCAACATATGAACAATTCTACTAATAGAATAACTATTAAAAATTTTTGTTTAAAATAATTTTTTTTTTGTTTTTTATTTACTTTTTTTCATCCAATTGATGAGAGGTATAACATTAGAAGTTTAGTCTACGTATTCTTTCAATGAATTCGTTCTTCTCTAGAAGGGGAAAGTAGTATATTTTTTTTATAATTCGATTGGCTCGTAAATGGCCATGTCTCGCCAGAATTGTTCAAAATGCTTTTCGTCGCAAAGTGAGGCCGACAAAAAAAAAATAATGATCACAAATAGGAGTCTTAAAGTCATTGGGAAGAACCTAACCTTTAAGAAAAATAAATTTTTTATTAAAACTCCGATATTTCGCAACACAAAGAAGTGGCTTAGAGCTTAAATAAATTAGATAAATGTAGTTCTTTTGCTTTTGAACAATAAAATGCTTCTAAAAATACATAGAATTTTTTTTCAGAATCTCTAAGTCCTACCCTATGACTTTTTCTTATATCCTTTTGCAATCGGATCAGCGATTTATTTCAATGGTCGGCCCACTGTACCACGTTCACGTTTATTTGAGCTTTCAAAAGCCCTATGTATGTGTGTGCGTATGAAAATATTTCCGCAAGTGAGCAAAAAATTATATAGCTAACACTACACTCAGATTAAAATAACTGTTAATGGGTAGAAAAGTATTAACAAAAGCTTTTGTAAGCTTTCAGCTAAATGTTAGCACTAACAGTAAAAATTAACAGTTTCCCACATACCCAACCTTTTAGAAAAGCTTTCTCAAAGAAACTTTTAAATATTGTTAATAACACCAGTTTATTTTTTCTTTTTAAAAAATATTTTAGCTTCTACAGTATCAGCTTTACGCAAAGAAATTATAAAAAACAAAATAAGGGCTATAGGAAAAATGTCACGGGTTTTCTCAGTATTAAGGTAGCGAATGTAAAATAAAACTTGTTTATATTATTCATATTCATTCATTTTTACAGAGAAGAATCAGAATCCGTTTTGCAATTAAAGGGCCTGACACCAACCGGTTCCTTGCCCGTAGGTGCTCTATCTGGTGGTAAAGATTCATTAATCAGCGGTATGTACGTAGTTGTAAACACATTAATTTCTGCTCAATTAAGAGAGTTGTTAAAACGGTAGCAATCAATGATTTAATTAAAACAAGCATACATATATATTATATATATATATATATATATATATATATATATATATTGAGCTTCGCGATAAGTTGGTCGCTTTCATGGTTTCATGGGTGTTATTAAATGACCATGATATATATTTTTTGAGCAAAATATATTTATAGTCTTACATATGCTTATTTCATATAATCTCGCAATAATTTAATCATGATTTGTGAATATTTTGCAGCCTTACAAGGTCTCGGCGCAACACCACAAATTACCTCATTTGCTGAAGCCAAGGGTCTAGATGCCGTCAATGAACGCATGCCTCCCAGACGTCCTTTGCTAGTTGGTCACAATAGCAACATCTCAATGACTTCCAACAATGATACTACTAATGACAGTCGCAGCGTAACTTCACCAAAAAAGAACGGTACCGTCCCTAGACGTTCTAGCACTAGCAAAAATTCTTAGTGCTGAATTTCTGGTTATTTTTTTTTTAGCTCGTATGATTTTCTTTTGAATATTTTTGGATTTTCATAAAAATACTTCAAATAAAAAAAAATAAATTTAAAAAAAAATAATAATTTTTTTAATTTAATTAGTGATCAACAACCAATTGTTAAATATACAAATCAAATAAATCAAACCTTAAAATAAAAATTTACTTATTATATATTACTATATGTATTGAGGTGGAAGAAAAAGTCTTATGCCGTTTTCTTTTCTAAAAAAATATAACTTTTCTTTCAGTTTTTATAAAAAAATTGCCATTCAAAGTTTTCTTAAAACAAAAATGTTGCCTCGTCAATGATGATATAATAATTTCTAATAACCCCACTATTTTAAAAAATCAGTATATTGCAAATTTTCAATAAAAAGGAAACACCTTTAGAGGTTTTTGTCTCGCCCGCTAGAAATTTGCAAATAGTATAAAAACTACACAGGAATAACGGGAAGAGATTTGTGAGGTGCGATATACATACATATATGCACCATCAGGAGTTTGTCATGGGACGTATAAGTCACATACATAAGTTTTAAATAGTTTTTTTTAATCTTCCAAAATTCATTTTGTACATTTTAAAAACAAAAACGAAATAAAAGGCAAACATTTGAAAATTATTTGTGAAATGGTGCAAAACTGTCTTTGTACAAAACTCTTTGCCATTCTTCACATGAAGTTATAGTCCGTTTTTTTCAAGTTCCTTTTTTTGGCAACGTTTCGTAGGTTCTTGAATTGACAAGTGAGTAACAGATTTTCTTATTTTCGGAATGATATATCAACATGATTAAGGCTTCTCCTAACGGCCGCAGTTTTCTGTCTTTCTGCAATGACACCGTCTGCTAGCAGAACTATAAAATCAGGAACGGTTTTTGATGTAAATTCATATACATATATGATCCACAGCAAACATCATCACCAAATCTATAAAACAAAACTTTCTTCCGTCATTTCTATAAGTTACGGTAAAATTCATACATTCAAGATAACTAATCAACTCTATCTACGCCTCTCATTATATTATAATAAATTTTATTATTGATACCATTGAAGAACCATGGCAATTGCTTCTAGCTGCTACCTGCCTGGTATCATCCCATTTTGTATGCACAATTCCAGAACTATGCGATTTGAAAATAGCTTCACCCTTGGGTGGTCTTTGACAGTTTCGAAATAACAAAATGGAAAATTTATTAATCATATAAAGTAAAAAACCCAAGACATTAGGTATCTGTGGACATTATATGGGACTCATATTGCCCACTGAGAAATTAAATATTATAGATACCACAATTATAAAATGTTGAAAATATTTTCATTGCAAAAAAAATTGCAATGAAAGGAATATTTAATAATGCAAACAAAATGTTAACATCAAAATTAAGGTAACGTTAGCTTTTTTAGGTTTTTTCGATACTGTTTTATGAAATTAGAATTAGTAAATTGCATATAAAAATAAACAATTTAAGTATACAAAATAATGATCAACCATAAAATCAATTTCAATCAAGCATTTGTTTGGAATAATAGTGTTTTCGTATTAGACCAGAAGTTTACTTTTGCGGTATATTTTTTAAATATGCTCATTTTTCATGAAACGAACACATTGTTAATTCAGTCACTTCTGTGGAGGACAGAAATAACACGCAATAACTATAAAATATTTCGTTTAATGCTTATTCATCAGCTGTTTTGGTTTGATCAAAAGAGAAGTGGAGCAGATTTATCTTAAATTATATTTAATAATATTATTTTTAATTCAGTATATTTTTTATGGGGTCGCACGATCATTTTAAAAACACATGTTATCCAAAGTCATGATTTTGGATTATTGAATACTATTTTAGGGAGGTGAATATTATCGTCTAAGCTGCTAGAGATTAGATTAATAGAAATGTGCGAGGTCTGGGCAAATGCAATAATAAATTATGGAATTATGTTGAAAACTTGAGAAAAACAATTGCAACACAATTTAAACCTATCAAAAATATTTATGTATGTAACCTAAAGTAACATCACAGATTATTTCTTATTATAATAACGATATTATGTACTTTTTGTTTTATTTTACAAGATGGAAATATCGAGATACTCTGACAAGAGAGTTAGCCAAAGATGCGAAACTTTACACGCTAAACTATCTCTGTACACTGACCCAAACCTTGCCCAAACACCGCTGTTCGGCTGTCTGGCACGGGTTAGGGAGGGTACTAGACTCTAACTAAAATATAGTAATTCTCCTGCGAATCTCTTCTAATCTACAGAGTTCCAATGGAACTAAATTCACAAAATTATATACTCGTACAGTTATACATAAATTTCAACTTAATTGTAACTGTATTGTCCAGCCTAATACTACACCCTACAATTTCTTGCGAATTCTCTCTCCAGCGTAGGAATCGCAAAAACTAAAATAGTAAAAGCTACTGATATTTCTAACTCTGACTTATTGATAAGTTAGAAATTTTAGTTCTACTTAACAGCTTTAAAAATTTGTTTATTAATTTTTTTGAAGGACAATTACATTTTCAATTAAGTTTAACGTTACAATAAACTTAAGAGTATTTCTTTTATGAAGAAATTTTTTGTCCTAGATTGAGTTTAACTCCATATTGTTTCTTAAATCATTCATTAAAAATAGAAAAGGAGCATTCATAAGACGTAGCTGTTGGGCTCAATAGTTTTGAAACTGATGCCAACTATATCATAAAAAGCCTACGTGTATTTAATGAAATTAGTATTTTAGTTTTATTTCTTTATTTTCGTTAGTTTTTTGCATTTTTAACGGAAAGTTTAACATATTAATTTGCAGCCGCTACGAAACAAAGCGGCGTTGCATTAGACCTGATCAGCGGTGGAGGCTAAACACAACATTTTGACTAAATGTAACGAAATAAAATTATGATGAAAAATATGGAAGCAAATACTCAACTGTTGTGTTGAACGGAACTATTCAATTCTGCGTTTTTAAGACAAACTTAACGGTTGCGAAATAGTTACGTCTTAACAAAGCAGTTTCGAAATATAAACAAATTTGCTGCCACCGGATTTGTAGTCTTTAAGACTTCAAAGATACGAAAGATCTTTGGAAAAAACCTAGAAAATTTTTAATGGCGTAATTTTAATAGAATTGACGTATTAATAACAAAATAATTATAAAGAAAACACATTTGCAAATATTTTTTTAAAATTAAGATAATGACGCACAGTTGTTTTGTTCAAATGAATGTGTACTACATATTTATGTGTCAATAACATAGTTAATATTATTTTTGGTTGCTATTAATTGTTTATTTTTCATAACTAACTATAAAAAAGACATTTCTCATTAAACTTAATCATTCAAGTTAGAACATTTACCACAAAAAGTTGTCTGTGTGAAAAAAAGGAAAAT
Source organism: Gymnocheta viridis (assembly GCA_956483585.1). Classification (NCBI taxonomy): domain Eukaryota; kingdom Metazoa; phylum Arthropoda; class Insecta; order Diptera; family Tachinidae; genus Gymnocheta; species Gymnocheta viridis. The sequence continues at coordinate 94,375,256 of OY101440.1, read as the reverse complement.
TAATTTTCAAAAATGAAAGTATTTCTTGCAGTTTTAGCTCTAGTGTCCTGTGTATGTAAAAGTTTCTCAAAAAATGTTTTAGAAAAATTTTATAATTTTAAATTTTATCCGCAGGTGTTGGCCAAAAATTTGACTAGTAAAGATATGAATCGGATGACTGTGCTTAGGGAAGAATGTAGAGGTCAAACAAATGGTAATCAGCGTGAAGTTTTTCAGATCTGTGCACTTAAGGCTAAATTATTTATTGATGCTGAAGATATTGCTAATAAAAACAAAGTGGCTATGAAAGAGGACGAAATAAAATCTTTGGTGAACGACTGTACCGCTAAATATGATATACGAGTACGAACATCATCTGAGAAGATGATGAACTGTTTGAAGGACGGAATTGTTGGTTGCTGAATAACATGAATAATTTATGTAATCAAAGAAAGCAACAACAACAAAGAAAAATCCAATACTTTCTTTCTTATTCTCTCACAGTGAATAACAAATTTTTGAAAATCAATTGGAAGGAAATTTCGAATAAATTCATGCAATTTATTTTTTCGGATAATTATTTATTTTTATTGTTATTATTATTTGTATTTTCGTATATTTAATTTATATTCTCCTAATACTTGTAATATGTATTTAAACTCTTGTTATAAATTAATCATTTGTAATTCATATAAATTTGTTTATTTTTCTACATTGCAGCCATTTATAAAAGAATTGTTTAATCAGCATAAAATTTTTCACGGAGGTATTACCGTTTAATACTTGATGATTAACTCCCTACATTGCTCAAAAGTGGCGCTATAAACTTTTAAGCCACAGCAGTATTTTCTGTCCCTCCTCATTTTTTTCTCTCATGCAATTCCAAAAAAAATTTTGTGTCCTTATAGCACTTATTGAGAGCTCAAAGAAATGCTTGGCCGTGAACTTATCTCTTATGAACAGTCATTCGAAAATTAAAATTTCTTCATTTGCAAAAAGGTGGTCCAATTTATTCAAGATATCGGATGAACGTATTTATTGTTTTTATTCATTGGTTTTTTGCTAGTTTAACAAATACACTCTGTCAGTTGGAAAATATAAATTGTTAAATTTGAATATTTAGAAATGGCGATTTTCGCCCAAAAACACCATCAGTCTTTTCTCTATAAAAAAATGTTCTTTTGTGTATATTTATCTGAAGGGTATCTTCTAGAGTATCCAAATATTCGTCAATGTTTTCTTGAAAATTTCCAAATTGTGGTCATAGTATTTTATCTGAATTGTTTTTAGAAAATTTTCATTATTGTATTTGCAACAAACATATAAGTAATCCTATTAAAAGAATAACGATTAAACAGATTTAAAGAAAAATTTTTTTTTGCTCTTCTTTACTATTAATTGGGGAAGAGGTAACATTAGACGGTTAGTCTATGCATTCATTTAATGAATATGTTCTTCTCTAAAAGCGAAAGGAGTATAGATAAACTTATTTGTTATTTTTATAATATCTACAGCATCGATTTGCGGGCCCATATAGTACCGTTGGCTCGTAAATGGCAATATGTCACAAGAATTTATAAAAGTTGTTAGCTTTTTTCCTTTTAAGAAATAGGAAACAAATCTCAATTCCAGTGTCCGTGATAACCGAACAATGTCTTATAGACAGGCATGCACAAAGCTTAAAGGTCGAACACAATGATTTTTGCCGCAGCTGCCAAGATCTTGATGAAGAGGAGAGTGTAGAACATTTTCTGTGTCACTGTCGCGGACTGCCAAAGAAAAATAATGCCTACAATGGGCGCTCTTGAGTTCAGGGAACTTTCTGAAGTCGCCAGTGTTGAACTGCAAAGTATTAGTAACTTTACATTGACCTTTGGTTGGTTCGACGGTGGGGACTCCGCATAAGCAGAGTCCCCGTGGTATCACATCCAAAACGGTCTAAGTGATTCAGAGATTCTGGCTGCCATCCTTACCTAACCTAACCTTTTGTTTCCAAGCTATTGCGCCAGTGAGATCTAGAAAAATAGTTTTCCTTTCTTGTGGGATATCTTGTTAATCTCTTTTATGAATCCTTCAAAGATTATAGAACCTTTCGTATTATTTTAACTAAATTTACTTATTCATAAGATTTTGTAATAACAAAAGTCTTTATATGGCAAAAAAATACAGTCGATTACATGTAACTAATACGTGTAACGTGTAACAGTAACTCAAAAATATATATAAAAAAATTAAAGTGTTCTGGTAAACTCTTGATGAAAAAGACAAGATTTTAAAATTATTACGCCAATTGTTCCAAGTACGAGCGATTTTGAACAAAAAAGATTTCTCAAAGAAAGAATTATTAATTCTAGAAATGATCACTTGTATATTTCAGTACAGTTTTAAAAAATAAACAAATTTCCTGCCACCGACCTGTAGTATTTCAAATTTCAAAGATACGAAAGATCTTTGGAAAAAAAACCCCAAAAAAATGTTTATTTGCATAATTTTAATAGAACTGGCGTATTTTTAACAAAATAATAATGACAACGAAAACAGGTGTGTAAATATTTTTTAAAATTAGGGCAATGACACATTTTTGTTGTATGTGTCTAAAATTTTATTAGTCTGTACACTTAGAAAATTAAAAGAGAGAAGTATTATATATGCCCTTCACCAAAAAATTTTTTCAAAAAGGTTTTTCATTCCGTATGTAATTTCTTCATTATTCATTTAAGACCCCATAAAGTACATATATTCTGGATCCTTATAGATAGAAAAGTCGAATGAGTGATGCCCGTCTGTCCGTCTGCTACATTTTGGTGTAGTTAGAATTAAGGCCAAAACACAACATAGAGAAATAAGTTGTATACCATTCTCTTAGAATTTTTCATAAATTTGTTCGGTTTGAAAATAACAAAAATCCGTCCAATAATTAATGAGATATAGCCAAAAGACTTTTTTTGTTATATTTCCTATTCTGTTGTTTTTTTATGGCCCGACTGTCCTACGGTCAATTTTATGAAGCAAATCTCTTGTATGGAGTTCTACGATGGTTTAGACTGAAAATAAATGAAGTCGGTCCATTAACGACTAAAATATGAGCAAAAAAATGGCATTCGAAATAATTTCACTTTTAATATTTTTTTTAAAATGTTGCGTGGGGATTCAATCCCACAACCTACTGGCTGGTAGTCACAACCGCTTCTTGTACACCACCGAGCAGTTGTATTTTTCATAGTAGTTTACGCGTTTAAGAACATAATATATCTTATTTATTATAAAATACTAAAACTTCAAATTCTTGATGGAAATTGGTGTGGTTGTTGTAAACTAAACAGTCTTAAAGTAAAGATTTGTTGTTTTTTTTTTGTTTGTTTCTTTAAACATTTTTTGTACGTTTATTAGTATAATATTTTGGATGCATATTACAGTATTTTTTATCGCTAACATTTTCTTTTCGTATATAAATAACCATAATTATTTTTTATATTATTTATATTAAAGAAATTTAATGGATCGCCAAGACAATATGTACGAGTAAATATACTAAATCAATGAAATTAAATTTTCGTTTTGTTTTGAAAATGTATTAATATTTCATTTTTTATGACTATTTGTGATTTCAGAAGAAAGGCAAAATTGATGCTTATATCCTGTTTTATACTTGTTTAATTTTAATTATTTTCTATATTCAGGTGCAGAGCGTACCTGCAGTATATCAGAACCCGGTATTATTATTGTATTTGTACAATGTGATGAAAAATCTTTTGACAATTAAAATGTTGTTTGGATACTTAGTAATACATAACAAAGCAGAAAAATCTCTTCCCGGCTAGAATTTGATAAGAAATGTTTCTTTCATTCTGTAACATCAGTGGGTTAATCTTCAAAAGCACTTCAATTAATTGCCTTTTCTAAAAAATAAAAACAAAGTTTGATGGAAGAATTTAATTTGATATCTAGCTCCAAAATGTAATTAGAAAAGAAACTAAAAAATTTAAAACGCCGCGAAAATATCGCATATTCTAAAAATTGCAACTGCAATATTGGAAATTATTCCCAAAATTTATTTAAATAAAATCATATAATTGGCAATCGGCAGCCAAAAATCTTGAAAAAATCTCTAAAATACCAAAAATTCTTAAAAATATGCGAACATCAGGAAAATTGTATGAAAAAATTATAAAGTATAAAAACTTAAAAAATATAATTTCCATTGTGAAAATTAAACTTTTATTAAAAACTCTTTAGTATTTGGAATAAAAATTTAAAATGCATTTGTATTTTGAATAAAAGTATTGCAAATACCTACTTTCCACAAATGTATATTTAGCTTCTAGATTGCGTTATCCAATTGAATAATTTAATGTGAGCTTAATTAAAATGTATTCTAAGAATAGTTCGCAATTCATCAAATATTTATCAAACAATCAGTTCCTATCGTATACATACATATGAACTTTGGATTTTTAGATCGGAATGTTTATGGAAAATTTCCAAAAATATTATAGGCAAAATTAAATTAAAATAATGAATTAAAATATGTTGTTATATTTTATAATTTAATATTTTTTCTTACACCGTCAAGTTATTTTTATTTTTGTTATTAATATTATATTATATCAAATAAAAACGTCGACAACTTACTAAATTCATTATATAATTATTTTATCACTGTACTTAATCCTATCTGGTAACATATTGGTTACTTCTGAAAAATAAAGCTTTTATCGTTCATAAAATTGGAAAATACGCAAAAATTAAAAAAAAAAATAATATTATATAATGTGATTATTTTCGAACAATTTTGTTGTTAATGGTTTCTTTAATCCAAAGTGATTAATTTTTTGGCTAAAGTTCGTAACATTTTTATTCAGAAAGAATTGGACATGAGACAACAAAGCAACAAGGGAAAATTTTAACACCAATTAATTTCAACTTACACGGCAGAACAGAAACAACGTTGTTTTTCGGGAGCCGCTACACTCCCATCATCAGTGTTCATGTGTGTTTCCATGTATCCGCCACTGTTTAGGTGGCTCAATAAATAATATTATAAATGAGATTGTGCCTGGTTTTTTAAATAAATTGTGGAACAAACTTTTTCAAATAAAAAGTAAAAGTAATAAAAACAACTAAAATGTATCGAAAATTCTAAAAAAAATAGCATTGTGTTGTGTTCAGGATTCGAAACCGTGCCACCGGTTTCAATTCCTGACCAAACATTTATTTTTTTTTTTAATTTTTGATACATTTTAGTTATTTTTATTACTTTTACTTTTTATTTGAAAAAGTTCGTTCTTTTTTTAATAATTTTTGATAGCTTTAAATTATTTTCAATATGAAGATATTATTGAAACATTTTAATCATTAGACTAGCAAATTTATGCAATAGATGTCGATATTTTTTATCTATTTTGGGAGAATTTCTTCATTATTAAACCTGTTCTTACGTTTCAAATCATTTCTTTGTTTAGTCGAAAACCACTGGCTTATTGATAAAGACGTTGAAACACTTCTTGGATGTGTGAAAAATTATATAAGCGCTAATAAGGCGATGTTAATACTTTTATAATGCACGAAATTCATAATTTATGGCTGACTTCATAAACGCAGTTTGCAAAGCAACACAAGAATGCCTTGTAAACTCATGCTTCCAGTGGTGCTTTGCAAGCTGTGTTTATGAAATCAGCCTATACTATGAAATAGAGATTAGAACCAATAATGCGTGATCGTGATTAATTTTTTGTTTCCATCACGTGAAAGTGCGTTCGTGAGAAGGCGAGTGGCAATTTTATTTTTTGCTTTAGTGTAAGTTTTTCCATTTAAATTATTTTTTTTCGTATTTCGTGGGCGTGAATTATCATGATTGTGACTTTTTTCGTCACTCCATTCTATGGTGAAAGGTATATAAGATTCGGCACAGCCGAATATATCTCTCTCTCTCACTTGTTTTTTAATTTTAATCGTTCAAATGAACAATTAGGCTTATGAATTGTTTATTGCTATTATTATCTGTATAAATAACATTTTTGATTTAACTTAATCATTCAAGCAAGAATATTTGCCACGTTGTAGGTATTAGAAAAAGAATAACAGTTATATAAAATGAAAGTATTTCTTGCGGTTTTAGGTCTTGTGTCCTGTGTAAGTAATATTTAAAAAAATATATCCTTTCATAGACATATTTAACAATTACAAATTTATCAGCAGGTTTTGGCCGCCAAACAAGTAACTGATGAAAGTATGAATCATATAGTGAAGCTAATCAATGATTATGAAAATCAAACATAAAATAATTCCGTTGACGTGATAACCCTCTGCGCAGCTAAGGTCAAAGCTTTTATTAATGTTAAATATATTTCTTATCAAAACAACGTTATTATGAAAGAGAAGAAAATGAAAAGTTTGGTGGACGACTGCATCGATAAATATGATATAAAAAATCTGCTGTGGAGATTAGTGACTGTTTGAAGGACGGAGTTACTGGCTCCCGATGAATAATATGAATAATTTATGTAATCATTTAAAACAACAACAAAGTTCAATATTTCAAAAATGTATTACATGTTGTGAATTAAAATTGAATCTTTCATAGCAAATAACAATTTTCTAAAAATAAATAAATAAGATGTTTCTGAGAAATAAATGCATTTTGCATTAACCCAACGCAACTTATTATATCGCTCATTTATTGCAGCGTAGTCATATCCCAAAAAAAAATCGTTCGTCAGAAAACGTCTTTAAAATTCTTAATTTACACACACATCAATGGAAAAGTAAAAAAAGTCGTCTCCCCTCACAAAATGGATAACGATACGATGAATATTTCTGCATTCTTAACTCAAAAATCACGTTTTTTGAGATATGACCACGTTGTAATAAAGGAGCGCTGGCTATAAATTAATCATATTGTAATTCTTGCAAAATTATTTTTTATATTTTGCTATGTTGCGCAATGGGGCATAATCAACGTATTTTTTAAATAAATATTGCGTCTGCGATTTAAAGATAAACTCCCCAGGTTACTCAAGAGTGCAGCTATGAAGTTTGAAAGTAGACCACTTCTGGCATCTAATATTTTTCTCTTGTGAGATTGAAAAAAATAAAAACATTTATTAAGATCTAGGAAAAATGCTTGGTTGTGAACTTATCTCTAATGATAAGTCAGTATTACTTATTTGAAAATTAAAATTTCTCAATTTTGTAAAACCTCGGTTCAATGTTTTCAACATATCAAATTTAAGATTGGATTGCACTTCGTTATTGCCTTGTTTATTAGTTAATCACAAAATTCCCCGTAAGCACCATCACTGTTTTCTCTATAAAAAACTTTTCTCCTAAAGCATATACTAATTGTATATTTATCTGAAAGGTATCTTTTAGAGTACGCTCGAGTAGGTGGTTAATCGATTCTGGCGTAGCAGTTTTATTATATTAATAAAAAGAAAAAAAATTAAACTGAAATTAAGAATAGAAGCAATTAAATAGCAATTCATTTGTTTGTAGTTCGAAAACACTTAAAAAAATACTCTAGTGTAGGTGTCCCTTATTGGAGCAGCTTGACGGTTATGAATTTATATATGTGACCCGGCCTATGAAACGGTGGCTTATGACTCAAAAAAGAAATTGCAAGAAACAGCTGTTAAAGATAAACAATGCATTTCGTCAGTTTCTTAGTAGTTTTCTTTTGCATTATGAACAGTCATGCCCAAAAGGCAACCAAAAAAGGCAAAAGAGCATAAATGAGATAAAATCGTGTGTGTATATAAAGAGCGATGTTTTTTTTTCAATTCAAAGCACAAACCAGTTTCTGACCGAAAAAAATCGTGTGAGTGATCAGATAAGGACGTGTGTTTTTTTTTCGATAGTATAATTACATGATAGATGAGGAACATGATATTGGCAAAGGTCCAAACACCGTTGTGAGCATCCTACATTATCATTTGGAAATGTATTGCAAAAATGTCCAAACAATTGTACTTTTCTGCGATAATTGTGTTGGACAAAATAAGAATAATGTTATGATATCATATCTGCAATGGCGGCTGGTTCGAGGACTCAACACTTCCATTTTATTAAATTTCCTATTGACGGGGCATACTAAGTTTGCCCCAGATCGGATTTTCGGTATTTTCAAGGTCAGGTATGCTATCACTAATATTGATACATATGAAGAGTTGCTGCAGTGCGTCGTACAATCGTCACCAGGTGGCCATAATACAGCTGTTTCGTCGAAAGAAGTCGTTTTGTAGGAATTGGATAGTTATTTTAAACCATTCTACAATCCACTTAAAGGTATTACACAATTCCACCATTTTATAATGGGCAAAAACTCTTTGAAAACCAAAAAATTTGCTGACAGTAAAGATGTTGAATCATTTCAACCGTCATTAATCCCAGTTAATGACACCATGCCCAAAATTATTCAACCAGTCGGTTTATCTCTGCAGCGTCAGTGGTACATTTATCAGAATCTCAGAACCTTGGTTTCAGACCCCACGAATGCGGATATTTTGGCTCCATTGCCATCGAAAAAAAATGATTATGAAAATGTTAGTGTTAGTTAAGTCTTGCCTTAGCACTTCTGCCATTGCATACCAAATATTAAACATCTCATTAAGCTTGAGAATCAATAAAAACAATCGTTTTCGTTGCCTTCTTACATACATACTTACTTTAGTTGGAAATCAGCATAATCTATTACATATCTATTAAGTGTTGTGTTTTTCTTCCGACGGGGTTTAATGCAATTTGGAATGAATTTCCGTCATCCCACGTCAAATTTGGTTGATAAACAGACCGGTTTCGGCTATGTGCCATCTTCAGTGTTCTCAGAGTTACTGACGGAAATTCATTCCAAATTACATATCTATTATATAAATAGGCCAACCGATTTCCTTCATTCTTTTACCAAACGATAAACATTGTTGAGCTTTAGGGACCTGCCTATATATTATTTAAATCGGTTCAGTATTAAAGGTATAAAAGGCTTTTAAAGTTGACACCACTACAAATGCTAAAAAATACACACGTACATTCCCTTATATAAGTATTGGTTCAACTAAAAACATAAGCAAAGCAATAAGAGTGTTTAAGAGTACCTATCTATGTATATGAGTAATACGATTTTTTCTCTTCCAATGAGTGAAGTTGAAAAGAAAAATAGACAAGAATTGAAAGAGATGAGAATTAAATATGGATGTACATGTTCATTACGTATGGATGTATTAGACTTGCAAAAACTTAACAAAATAAAGCTGCGTGTTTGTATGCAATTTTATTTTGCTTATAGTTTTTTTCCATGGGGAAGAAAATGAGTAATTAGGTAATTTTTTTTCTCTTTAAATAAATGCAACTAAAATAAGTATATGTTTAAGCTGGTGGCCGAATTTTGACCACTATTCGACTTTTTAACAATATCTAGTCGAAAGTTTTATTTTTTTTTTACTTTTTGCCAAAAAATAAAAAATAAAAAAATAATTTTTCAGACAGCTTTAATGTAAAATCAAAAACATTGTGGCGTAGTGTTAAAAAAGTGCAAATTGCAGATATCACTGATTGCGCAGTAATGCCGTAAGTTTTCGTAGGGAATATTTTTAAATGAAACATAAAATTTTTAAAGCTCTAATCGTCTATTTCTCTCCTGGACTCTGCCGGTGATCCATGTATTACATTGAACGAACTAATGATCTAATAGATCTTTCATTAAATTAAATAATGCGTTTTTAAAAAAAATTCTCAAACACTTTAGAACAGGAGCGAATTCCCAAAGTGGAAACTGAGAACCCAGAAATGGATCTTGGTTGTATTGCAAACACCATTTAATTAGACTTACGAGACTTGTATTCTCAAAGATAATGCTGAAGTACTACAATAAAGTCATCAGCACTAAAACTGTCACGTACCTTATAAGAATTAAATTTTAAGTCATTGAGCAGACTATTAGTCTGTCAGTCACAAATGCTACGACCCTGAAAATGTCTGAACAGAAGCATTGATCACTTTATATTCGTTTTACTAACTTCTGATTGTATTTATCAGTGGTAGATCGGTCAATAAATGTAGATGCAATATTACAAAATTTTTCTTATCTAATAGAGCATATCATATCATCAATAATACAAACTTTTTCAAGGGAAATGTATAAATACGTATGGGGGGATTTCCTGCTTGGAAGCAATACAATTTTGAAAAATTTGCAAATCTGTTGCAGTCGACTTTAAAGGCCAAAGATACTTAAAAAAACAAGTTTTTGCTGGCGACACAAATATGTACGTACATACATAATTTTCATAGAATTCAATAATGATGCACAATAAAACATGTGTGTAAATACTTTTGAGAACTGAAGTTCTGACCCATTTTTGTTTTATTTATCTAAAAGTTTCGGTAGCTTAATCTACACACTTCAGCAGGGATCGAAAATCACTGATATAATTACGAAATTTCAATCAAAATGTCACCGGAAGAATTTCTCTATTCGATTATTATGTATAGGAATATGAGGCTTGTTTGCTAAGGAAAAATAATTTTAAAAGATTTTTATTTTATGATTTTTTGCGAAAAATGTTATTTCAAAAATTCTGCTAATTCTGCTGTGTAGTTTACGAGGACAATACGACATCAATAGTTATAGCAACAGCCAAAATGTAAGAAATATCGTTATGCTGTCATCGTTTTTCGATTGCAGCATTAAAACTAAAAAGCCGTGATGTGATTAACGAAATAGAACAGCCATTTTTCCAAAAAGTGATTAAAAACTTTGATGAAAGAATCGACATCTGTCAGCGTGGTCGTGGTGGACATTTTCCAGATATTATTTTTCATTCATAATTGCCGAACTTTTCTCTTCGAAGTGTAATAAAAAATTTAATCATCTTCATCAAATTTTTTTGTTTTATTTTGTTTTAGAAAACAAAGTTCTGGTTGAAAACCCCTGTATTTATCACTGTTAGGTTTTACTTGAGCCACCCTGTAAGATCATCCTTTTTTTATTCTTCAGCTAGCACATCAACTTTATTGTTTTTATATATGTATACTTTTTTTATTTAAAAGTTTTTATTTTGGACTGAAGAAATATCCGTAAAATTGTAACTTTTACATTTAAAAAATCAAAATATTGCTTTAAATAATAACTCTATAAATCTCTTGACTTTTTTGGAAAAAGTCATAACAGTTACAGTCCCTGCACTGCAGCAAAATCTATTCTCAAAGCATCAAAATTTGGGGTTTCGTTGCGTATTTTTAAATTTTAATAATGTTCAAATTAATGTATCATGCATGTTTACGTTTCCATAATAGTCAATATTATTTTTTATGCTTATTAATTGCTTATTCATAATTTTAAAAAAGTTTTTTTTGTTGAGTGTTGGACTAGTCTCTATAAATATATTTCATTGGTGCTTATGCTAACTCATCAGTAGACCTTAAACTGTATTTTTGAAATATTTCAAACGTCTTACCAATGAAATGCATGTACGTATACAGATTAGCTCCCCCCTCAACAAACAAAACTTTTTGAAAATAAATTGTGATTAGTCAGTCATTCCAGTAAGAATATTTATCACAAATAGAATTTAATTATTAACAAAATAATAATTATAAAGAAAACACATTTGCAAATATTTTTTTAAAATTAAGATAATGACGCACAGTTGTTTTGTTCAAATGAATGTGTACTACATATTTATGTGTCAATAACATAGTTAATATTATTTTTGGTTGCTATTAATTGTTTATTTTTCATAACTAACTATAAAAAAGACATTTCTCATTAAACTTAATCATTCAAGTTAGAACATTTAACACAAAAAGTTGTCTGTGTGAAAAAAAAAAGAAAATTAATTTTCAAAAATGAAAGTATTTCTTGCAGTTTTAGCTTTAGTGTCCTGTGTAAGTAAAAGTTTCGAAAAAAATATCTTAGAAAAATTGTATAATTTTAAATTTTATCCGCAGGTGTTGGCCAAAGCTTTGACTAGTAAAGATTGGGATCGGATATCTGTGCTTAGCGAATACTGTAGACGTAATACAGATGGTAATCAGCGTGAAGTTTCTAAGATCTGTGGACTTAAGGCTAAATTATTTATTCATGCTGAAGATTTTGCTAAAAAAAACCATGTGCCTATGAAAGGGGAGGTAATAAAGTCTTTGGTGAACGACTGTATCGCTAAATATGATGTAAGAACATCATCTGTGAAATTGATGAAATGTTGGAAGGACGGAATTGTTGGTTACTAAATAACATGAATAATTTACGTAATCAAAGAAAGCAATAACAACAAAGAAAAATTCAATACTTTCTTTCTTATTCTCTCACAGTGAACAACAAATTTTTGAAAATCAATTGGAAGAATATCTCGAATAAATTCATGCATTTTATTTTTTCGAATAATTATTTGTTTTTATTGTTATTATTATTTGTATTTTCGTATATTTAATTTATATTCTCCTAATACTTGTAATATGTATTTAAACTCTTGTTATAAATTAATCATTTGTAATTCATATAAATTTATTTATATTTCTACATTGCACAAGGGGGCAGAACCAATAAAGCTTTTTAAATAAATCAACCATTTATAAAAGAATTGTTTAATCAGCATTAAATTTCTCACGGAGGTATTACCGTTTAATACTTGATGATTAACTCCCTACATTGCTCAAAAGTGGCGCTATAAACTTTTAAGCCACAGCAGTATTTTCTGTCCCTCCTCATTTTTTTCTCTCATGCAATTCCAAAAAAAAATTTTGTGTCCTTATAGCACTTATTGATAGCTCAAAGAAATGCTTGGCCGTGAACTTATCTCTTATGAACAGTCATTCGAAAATTAAAATTTCTTCATTTGCAAAAAGGTGGTCCAATTTATTCAAGATATCGGATGAACTTATTTATTGTTTTTATTCATTGGTTTTTTTTCAAGTTTATCAAATACACCATCAGTCTTTTCTCTATAAAAAAATGTTCTTTTGTGTATATTTATCTGAAGGGTATCTTCTAGAGTATCCAAATATTCGTCAATGTTTTCTTGAAAATTTCCAAATTGTGGTCATAGTATTTTATCTGAATTGTTTTTAGAAAATTTTCATTATTGTATTTGCAACAAACATATAAGTAATCCTATTAAAAGAATAACGATTAAACACATTTAAAGAAAAAAATTTTTTTGCTCTTCTTTACTGTTAATTGGGGAAGAGGTAACATTAGACGGTTAGTCTATGCATTCGTTTAATGAATATGTTCTTCTCTAAAAGCGAAAGAAGTATACATAAACTTATTTGTTATTTTTATAATATCTACAGCATCGATTTGCGGCCCATATAGTAACGTCGCACAGTGATTCGGCTAGTACCTGCTAGCGGGACAAAATTCATGACGTAATTCCGAGAAACCGCTGATAATGACTTTTAAACAACCCCCCACAAGTAGCGAATTCCCAGAATTAATTTTTTATCGCCACATAAAGATATGTTATTGCGGAGTCAAAGTAACCCTTATAAGAGAGGTCATTTTCATTTTCAAATCAGTTGCATTTTATGCACAATTGTGATAACATATTTTAAAATTGTTAGAAAAGTGAAACGAGTTTTTTGTAATGGAATATTCTGTTGAAGGTATGTACTCTATTATGACTCATATTTTTAATAAAAACTATGTATACTTTTGGTGTAGTATTGATTTGAAAATATATAGATAAATCCAGCAAATTTAACAATAATTGTTTACTTTAAAGAGGTGCAACTTTTTTTATCCACATATATCCACCTAGATTTTTCTATATGTAATACCTACAACATTTATACACAGATTCATATATATAATAGACCCCGCAAAGGCCCGCAAGTAAAATTATTTTGTTTTTTTCAGAACGAGTCTTAACTATGACAAAAATGGGTTTTTTTGAAGAATGGCTTAAACACAATAAAACTGAAAGAAACAGTGGCATTTTTTATTACATAAGTGAAAAATGCAATCTGTCTGATGTCTCTGATAATTTTTTAGAACAAATAAAAATGAAGATATCAAGCCTTTCAGCAAAATTCAACCAAAAGTGGACTTCTTCGAAGCATAACAAAGAAATATTTCTAGTCAAACATAAAGATTGGTTAGAGGGATCCGGAATCGAAATAAAGATGTGTGTTGACCAGCCGTGCACTTCAACATCATCAGCCGCCCTTTCCGCAGGGCGACCCAGAATATTATTTGAAGACTGATCAACGAAAACGAAGAGACGGAGAGTAGGAGATCTTTTGGAATCGCGAAGTTCAAGTGAGCTTATTACAGCAGCTGAGTTAGCTACTCGAAAAGAAGGGCATCGAAATATTGCTAAACAGATCCATAACGTCGCGATCAGTGAAGCAAGGGAAAGAATAAGTGTTCTGAACAAAGCCGGCAGTTAACACCAGACGAAGCTTTAGCTTATTATGTGGACTCGAAATCGACTTCTCATGCATATAAACAAACAAGAAAGTGGTCAATGAAAGCGGCACATCAAGTGTATCCATCGTTTTACAGCTTAGGTAAGTCCAAAGTTTCTTGTTGTCCTTCTGACGAATATATTTCTGTGACTGAATCTCGAGCTGAAATTAAACTTCAGGTGATTTTGGATAAAACGGCTGAACGATTAGTTAAAGCTCAAGCGGAAGTCATTAGAAGTGTGTTACCTCGTTCATATTATACGTTAGTAAGCAAATGGGGCTGTGATGGGAGTTCGGGGCATAGCACGTATAAGCAGAAATTTGAGAACACTAACGCTACAGATGAATTTTTGTTCGTATATTCATTTGTCCCTTTGAGACTTCTTGATGGCGAAACTGTGATCTGGCAAAATCCAAGACCTTCCTCTACTTTATATTGTCGTCCTATTAAGTTTATTTTTGCCAAAGAGACAAAAGAGTTTACGAAAGAAGAAACTTCTAAAATTTTGGATGAAGTAAGTCAGCTTCTTCCAACATTATGTAACGTTTCTGGATCTCAGATCTCTGTTAAGCACGATTTGTTGTTGACAATGACTGATGGCAAAGTTTGCAATGCTTTCACAGACACAAGTTCAACACAAAAGTGTTATATTTGCGGTTCTACCCCGTATACTATGAACGAGGAGTCAAAGAACTATTCTAGCAACGAAGAACGCCTTGCATTTGGTTTATCTACTTTACATGCGTGGATTCGCACGTTTGAATGTTTGCTTCACATCAGCTATCGTTTAGAAATAAAAAAGTGGCAAGTCAGGGGAGATAACGACAAAGCTATTGTGAAGCAACGCTCACAAGAGATACAAAAATTGTTTAAAGATCGTATGGGTCTCATTGTAGATAAACCAAAACCTGGGTATGGTAATACAAACGATGGAAACACAGCACGTAGATTTTTTTCCAAAGCTGAATTGAGCAGCGAAATTACAGGATTAGACGTAAACCTCATTCGCAGATTTCATGTAATTTTAAGAACCTTGTCATCGGGATATGACATAAATTATATAGAATTCGAAAAGTTTTGTGTTGATACTAGAAAAATATACCTTGATCTGTATTCGTGTTATTTCATGCCCGTTACTGTGCATAAAATTCTTGTACACAGCGCGGAAGTTATAAAGTCTTTTCATCTTCCCATTGGACAACTCTCGGAAGAAGCCCAGGAGGCAAGAAATAAAGACTGTCGTAGATTTCGTGAACGGCACACCAGAAAGCGGTCACGTATTGCCACAAATACAGATCTTTTGAGAATGCTACTTATTACGTCTGATCCTGTTATCAACTCGTATAGAGAATTGCCGCGAAGAAAATTTACTTCATTGCCATCGGAGGTTCTGCAGTTGATTATCCCACCTTCATTGCCATCCGAAACACCATCAGTAAGTCATCATCACGAATTAAATTAGGAGGATTATTTACTCTCTGAATATTCTACTGAATGGGAGAGCAGTGATGACGACTCATCTGATGGCGATTAGTAGGTTTAAGTTTTTTTTAATGTAATTATTATTCTTATTTCATTGTGTATTGTAGTTGCTTATAATTCATGCCTAACAGCCATATTCATAAAAAATATTTTAGGTTAAAGGCTTATTTCACAGATATTGCAAAAAAATTTGTCAAATAAGCCCTTAATAAACCTAAAGTATTTTTTATGAATATGGCTGTTAGCATATAAGTTATTTAATATTATATTTTATTTATTATATAACTGTTAATGTACTATTTTATTTTAAAAGGAATAATATTTTTAAATTAATAAATGTGGGTACTATAAATTATGATTTTTATTTTTTTCCTAGAAATTTTTTCTAACCAAACATGATTGTGATTTACACACATAAGTATGAGTAGGTAGACGTAGCTAATTTAAGAACAATTAGCCACAATAGTAAACAAATGAGACACATTAGTAAACCACTTCTGTTTTGCGCTACATATTTCGATTAGTACACATACAGCACATATTTTTAACTTTTTTCTTCTTAAAATAGCTTAAGATACCTGGAATATACATAAACAATTGAAATAAGAGAAGAAATAATTTTGTCCCGCTAGCTTGTACTAGTCGAAACACAGTGCGTCGGCGCGCAAGTGGCCATATGTCACAAGAATTTAGTTGTTAGCTTTTTTGCTTTTAAGTAATAGGAAACACATCTCAATTCCAGTGTCTGTGATAACCGAACAATGTCTTATAGACAGGCATGCACAAAGCTTAAAGGTCGATCAGAATGATTTTTGCCGCAGCTGCCAAGATATTGATGAAGAGGAGAGTGTAGAACATTTTCTGTGTCACTGTCGCGGACTGCCAAAGAAAAAGAATGCCCACAATGGGCGCTCTTGAGTTCAGGGAACTTTCTGAAGTCGCCAGTGTTGAACTGCAACGTATTAGTAGCTTTACATTGACCTCTGGTTGGTTCGACGGTGGGGACTCCGCATAAGCAGAGTCCCCGTGGTATCACATCACATCCAAAACGGTCTAAGTGAGTCAGAGATTCTGGCTGCCACCCTTACCTAACCTAACCTTTTGTTTCCAAGCTATTGCGCCAGTGAGATCTAAAAAAATAGTTTTCCTTTCTTGTGGGATATCTTGTTAATCTCTTTTTTGAATCCTTCAAAGATTATAGAAGCTTTCGTATTATTTTAACTAAATTTACTTATTCATAAGATTTTGTAATAACAAAAGTCTTTATATGGCAAAAAATACAGTGGACATGTAACTAATACGTGTAACGTGTAACAGTAACTCAAAAATATATATAAAAAAACTAAAGTGTTCGGTCAAATTTTTCTGGTAAACTCTTGATGAAAAAGACAAGATTTTAAAATTATTACGCCAATTGTTCCAAGTACGAGCGATTTTGAACAAAAAAGATATAACAAAGAAAGAATTATTAATTCTAGAAATGATCACTTGTATATTTCAGTACAGTTTTAAAAAGTAAACAAATTTCCTGCCACCCACCTGTAGTCTTTCAAATTTCAAAGATACGAAAGATCTTTGGAAAAAAAACCCAAAAAAATGTTTACTTGCATAATTTTAATAGAACTGGCGTATTTTTAACCAAATAATAATGACAACGAAAACAGGTGTGTAAATACTTTTTAAAATTAGGGCTAACACCATAGTCTGGGGGCAAATTATGGCATTTAGTATAGAACAAAATCCCATACAAATTTTTTTTAATTTGCAATTCATTTGTTTGTAGTTTGAAAACAATTAAAAAAATACTCTAGTGTAGTGTTTCCCTCATTGGAGGACTTTCACGGTTATAAATTTATATACTGTGAAAGTGTTAGAGTTAGTTAAGTCTTGCCTTAGCACTTCTGCCATTGCATACCAAATATTAAACATCTCGTTAAGCTTGAGAATCAATAAAAACAATCGTTTTCGTTGCCTTCTTACATACATACTTACTTTAGTTGGAAATCGGCATAATCTATTACATATCTATTATATAAATAGGCCAACCGATTTCCTTCATTCTTTTACCAAACGATAAACATTGTTGAGCTTTAGGGACCTGCCTATATATTATTTAAATCGGTTCAGTTTAAAGGTATAAAAGGCTTCTAAAGTTGATACCACTACAAATGCTAAAAAATACACACGTACATTCCCTTATATAAGTATTGGTTCAACTAAAAACATAAGCAAAGCAATGAGAGTGTTTAAGAGTACCTAGCTATGTATACAATTTTTTTCTCTTCCAATAAGTGAAGTTGAAAAGAAAAATAGACAAGAATTGAAAGAGATGAGAATTAAATATGGATGTACATGTTCATTACGTATGGATGTATTAGACTTGCAAAAACTTAACAAAATAAAGCTGCGTGTTTGTATGCAATTTTATTTTGCTTATAGTTTTTTTTCCATGGGGAAGAAAATGAGTAATTAGGTAATTTTTTTTCTCTTTAAATAAATGCAACTAAAATAAGTATATGTTTAAGCTGGTGGCCGAATTTTGACCACTATTTGACTTCTTAACAATATCTAGTCGAAAGTTTTATTTTTTTTACTTTTTGCCAAAAAATAAAAAATAAAAAAATAATTTTTCAGACAGCTTTAATGTAAAATCAAAAACATTGTGGCGTAGTGTTAAAAAAGTGCAAATTGCAGATATCACTGATTGCGCAGTAATGCCGTAAGTTTGCGTAGGGAATATTTTTAAATGAAACATAAAATTTTTAAAGCTCTAATCGTCTATTTCTCTCCTGGACTCTGCCGGTGATCCATGTATTACATTGAACGAACTAATGATCTAATAGATCTTTCATTAAATTAAATAATGCGTTTTAAAAAAAAATTCTCAAACACTTTTGATCAGGAGCGAATTCCCAAAGTGGAAACGGAGAACCCAGAAATGGATCTTGGTTGTATTGCAAACACCATTAAATTAGACTTACGAGACTTGTATTCTCAACGATAATGCTGAAGTACTACAATAAAGTCATCAGCACTAAAACTGTCACGTACCTTATAAGAATTAAATTTTAAGTCATTGAGCAGACTATTAGTCTGTCAGTCACAAATGCTACGACCCTGAAAATGTCTGAACAGAAGCATTGAGCACTTTATATTCGTTTTACTAACTTCTGTTTATATTTATCAGTGGTAGATCGGTCAATAAATGTAGATGTAATATTACAAAATTTTTCTTATCTAATAGAGCATATCATATCATCAATAATACAAACATTTTCAAAGGAAATGTATAAATACGTATGAGGGGATTTCCTGCTTGAAAGCAATACAATTTTAAGAAATTTGCAAATTTGTTGCAGTCGACTTTAAAGGCCAAAGATACTTTAAAAAAACAAGTTTTTACTGGCGACAGAAATATGTACGTACATACATAATTTTCATAGAATTCAATAATGATGCACAATAAAACATGTGTGTAAATACTTTTGAGAACTGAAGTTCTGACCCATTTTTGTTTTATTTATCTAAAAGTTTCGGTAGCTTAATCTACACACTTCAGCAGGGATCGAAAATCACTGATTTCAATCAAAATGTCACCGGAAGAATTTCTCTATTCGATAATTATGTATAGGAATATGAGGCTTGTTTGCTAAGGAAAAATAATTTTAAAAGATTTTTATTTTATGATTTTTTGCGAAAAATGTTATTTCAAAAATTTTGCTAATTCTGCTGTGTAGTTTACGAGGACAATACGACATCAATAGTTATAGCAACAGCCAAAATGTAAGAAATATCGTTATGCTGTCATCGTTTTTCGATTGGAGCCGTGATGTGATTAACGAAACAGAGCAGCCATTTTGCCAAACGTGATTAAAAACTTTGATAAATGAATCGACATCTGTCAGCGTGGTCGTGGTGGACATTTGCCAGATATGATTTGTCGTTCATAATTGCCGAACTTTTCTCTTCGAAATGTAATAAAAAATTTAATCATCTTCATCAAATTTTTTTGTTTTATTTTGTTTCAGAAAACGAAGTTAGGTTTTACTTGAGCCACCCTGTAGGATTCCACTTTTTTCTACACTTTTACTATTCTTCAGCTGGCATTTCAAACTTTATTGTTTTTATATATGTATATCTTTTCTATTTAAAAGTTTTTATTTTGGACTGAAGAAATATCCGTAAAATTGTAACTTTTATATTTAAAAAATCAAAATATTGCTAAAAAAAAAATAACTCTATAAATCTCTTGACTTTTATGGAAAAAGTCATAACAGTTACAGTCCCTGCACTGCAGCAAAATCTATTCTCAAAGCAGCAAAATTTGGGGTTTCGTTGCGTATTTTTAAATTTTAATAATGTTCAAATTAATGTATCATGCATGTTTACGTTTCCATAATAGTCAATATTATTTTTTATGCTTATTAATTGCTTATTCATAATTTTAAAAAAGTTTTTTTTGTTGAGTGTTGGACTAGTCTCTATAAATATATTTCATTGGTGCTTATGCTAGCTAACTCATCAGTAGACCTTAAACTGTATTTTTGAAATATTTCAAACGTCTTACCAATGAAATGCATGTACGTATACAGATTAGCTCAACCCTCAACAAACAAAACTTTTTGAAAATAAACTGTGATTAGTCATTCCAGTAAGAATATTTATCACAAAAGGTTGTCTGTGTTTAAAACAAAATATTATCAAAAATGAAAGTATTTTTTGCAGTTTTAGCTCTAATTTCTGGTGTAAATAAGATTTAAAACAAAATCCTATCATAGAAAAATTTTATAATTAAAATTTGATCGGCAGGTTTTGGCCAAACAACTAACTGATCAACGTAGAAATCATATGATGGAGTTTATCTACGAATGTGTAAATGAAACAGAAAAAAATTTATTTGATGCGATTGTATTTTGCGGAGCTAAGGCTCAAACTTTTATTGACGCTGAAGATATTGCTAATGAAAAAAAGGTGGTTATGAAAGAGGAGGAAATTAAAATTTTAGTGAACGACTGTATCGCCAAACATGATATAAAAACATCTACTGTGGAGATTGATGACTGTTTGAAGAAAGGTATTATTGGCTATAATGAATAATCTATGTAAAATTTCAAAAAAATATTTTTATTTCTCCTTTTCAAAGAGATGTAATTTGTTGTAAATTAAAATGTAATCTCTAAGAGTAAATAAAAGCTTTTTGAAAACAAATTGGATCGAATCGATTAAATTAATACATTTTTATTTTTTCGTATAATTTGTTATTTTTATTTTCGTATATTTAATTTAATTTCTCCTAATAATTATTATATGTATATAAACTTTTGCTATAAATTAATAATTTGTAATTCACTACATTGCACAATGGGGCAGAATAAAAATAATTTTTTAATAAATCAGCCATTTATAAACGTATTGTTCGGTCAGCATTAAATTACTCACGGAGGTACTTCCGTTTAATATTTGATGATTAACTCCAAACATTGCTCAGAAGTGGAGCTAGGTACCTTTAAACTATCGCAATTCTGGCATGTCCTTCGCTAATTATTTTCAGGATATTAGATCCAATTACACATTGAATTTCGCTATTGGTTTTTTATTAATTCAACAACAAAATTTAAAATCTTAAAAAACTTCATGCAAATTATCCGTCTAGGTTGGAAAATAAAAATTTTCAAATTTTATTTATTGAAAATGGTAAATTTCGACCCTTCATATGTATAATAACGCAATACAACATTTTTTAGCTCATTGATTTGTGACTCAATTCTGAGAATTGCACGTGAAAGTAGCCCCAAATATAGGAACTTCCTTCTGCAACATTCGTTTTGTCAAGTTGACTGCATTAATAATTAATAATGACATTTTAAGACCAGAAGAACATTGAATAGTTGAACATGGCAAATAACAAGTGTACGTACGGTATACCGAGATATAACCGTGTTAAAATTTAGAAAAAGTTATAAAAATCCACCTTGAACATAAAAATTCGTATGACCGTTAAATTATTAATGCAGCCAACTTGACAAAACAGAAGTTTTTACTTTTGGGGCTACTTCTACGTGCAATTCTCAGAATTGAGTAACAAAATCATGTGTTGTACTGTGTAATTGTATGTTTATCTGAAGGGTGTATTCGAGTATATTCGGTTATCGAACAAGCGGTTAATAGATTCTGGGATTTCAATCTTACTCAATTAATCCAGTAATTCGAGTAAGTCGATAAATCGAATAATTCAAATAATTTGATTTTGTAAAAAAACATGTATTTGGCTTAGTAATTTTTCATATTATTTAAAAAAGAGAAAAAAAACAAAATCGGGATTAAAAATGTAAACAAAGCGAAAGCATTTTTAAAAAATATTATATAAAAATATTTTAATTGACCAGGGACCAATCGAGTGGTTACTCTAGTATTTTCACAAAGATGTGCTTAAAAAAGTAAAAATCAATTTTGCTTTTCTTCGATGAGCTCTTCCGAATAACAATTTCTCCATTATATCTTTATTTAGTGACCAAGTTGCACATGCACTGAAAATTTCATTTAAATATTTTTACTAACGACTATTTTGTGGCAAATTCAACATTTGCGATTTTTTTCAAAAACACATTCTACTAATATTATAAATGAGAGAGTTTGCATGTTTGGATGTTTGTATATTTGAATCACAATCCCGCGAAAACCGCTTAATGGATTTGAATGAAATTTGGTAGACGGATAGATCCTAGTCACTCCTACACTCAAAATATTCTGTACGTAAAATTAACTGAAATTGTAATTTAAAATAAATGAAAGGTCACTTAATAACCGGTCTACTCATTTTTCTTTTAAATTGAACCAAAAGTTCATTTAATTTTTAATGTTAAAAAATTAATTGACTTAAGCCCGTAAAAATAATAGATTTTTCCTTTGTTTGTGTAGGAGAGGAAATCTCAAACAAATCAAATAAGCAAGCAAAGAAAAAAAACAGCGCTTGAAAACAACGGACAATATTGAATGTAACCGAAAATCCGTATTAATATGTCCTTAGTTTTTTGTATGAATGTTAGAATCAGTTAAAAATAAAATTGCTTACAATTTTAAATGTTTATTCTTTTTAAAATGACTGAACGGATTACTTCTTGAATAACGTACAGTCCGTTACTGTAATAATATTGTGATTGTATTTAATGTTAATTTAAAACATATATAGGTCTAGGTCTGGAAAGATATATGTTATATATTTTATTTTATACAACCAAGAGGGGGCAAGGAGCAATTTCTGCCTCTTTGAATATACTCGTATCTAACCAATTTTTAGGAAATTTAGATCTGAGTCTGGAGGGATACACTGGCAATATATTTATCAAAAGTAGGACCACGAAAAGGCTGGGGTTAAGGGGCAATTAATTTAAATGAAATTTATGTTTTTTGGCAAAATAAACTGAGTTGTGTCCTCAAATATTTTTTAATGAACAGTTCATGTGATTTTTTTACAAGGACTTTTGGCAGCGCGAAATGATGAACAAAACTAAATAAAATATCTGTTTATTTTCTATTGTATTATTGTGAATCTCGCTCTGAATTTTGCCGTGAACGAAATCACGGTTTTTTTAATAAAATATTAAGTAATTTTTGGATATGGGAAGCAATTTTCTATTAAATAATAATAATTATATATATATTAAGTGCAAAAATATGTGACTTCAAATCAGTGTAATTTTTTGTAGGGTTTTATTGGGCTTTATTTGGGTTAAATTAAACTAAGTACACCTAGGATATACATTTATTATATTTTTTTACCATTGAGATAAACTCCTGCATAAGTTTGCATTTTTATTCAAAAATAATCCCCTTATTCCATTTGTCAACATCGACTTCACGTCGATAGAATACCACAAAATTGGGGCTTGTCTAGCCGTTGTTGAAAACAACTGACTTCTATTGAAAGGCTCATGTTATTTTCTAGACCTTAGAGAACAGAAATAAACTGTTAGTAGCACAAATTTGTTCTCGCGAGCGAGTAGACAAGCCCCAATTTTTGGGTATTGTATTGATGTGACGTCGGTGTTTACAAGTGGAATTAGAGTGAATATAAATATTTAAAATCGTTTTGATTTGGAACAATTTTCGTCGGATGAAAATATACATCACTCATTTAAAATTGTATAAAGACGAAAGAAAATCAATAATTTCTTTACATTACAAAAAGCAGTGATAAACGTCAAAAATTCGTTAATCGAACAAACGTATAAACTATTTCTGCATCGAATGTTAGAACTTTTCCGTGCACTTACACATTTAGCACAGTTGATAATTTTTGATGTAATTTTGTGCAGTCGATTTAAACAGCTGAATGCAAAACTAATTCAATTAAAAAATATTAATTATTCCGCTCTGTTGTCAAACTCCAAAGTGTGTATTTATCTTTAATGTTTCTCTTGTTAATAAAAAGTGAAAATTGTACTATCTTATCCTAGTTAAATTGTATTTTTATTAAAAACCCCAGTGGGTGGGTTTTTTCAAATAAAACACCCAATAAAATCCAGTGGTTTTTTTGGGTTACCCAGTGGGTAGCGAACCCTGCTTCAAATATTTGATATTCCAATTGTATTGTACTCTCACCAGGTCGGTAAGTTTGGTGACTGGAAGGGGCATGCGTGATATACATCCGCTTCCTGTTAGTTTCACGGTCTGTATTTTACCTCCTCGTACCACAGATAGTACAACTCATCTTGGTGAGCTGCACGCCTTTGTATTGTGCTTTCGGTGTAGGGAGTATTTTTCAGAACTATATCTTTTAAAATCTATCCTGGTATTCGAATAGCTTTGTGATCTTTCCCGGTATTACCTTGGATCACATACCGTACATAACCGTACTGGCTACTATCATATTTTTGCAACGGGCAATCCAATAGGTGTCATATAAGGGAAAAGATTTTGGTCTATTTTGGCCATGGTGCAGACTCAGCAGCATTCAAAATATCACTCCTGTGCAAATCCGAGTTTACTCTTCAGAATTGCTCTTTAGGGATTGTGATTCGGGAATGCTCTTCGAGGTCTTACTGCTGCCCTAACACTAGTACCATGGAATCCGGAAGACATCTGTCATAGTATTTATGATAAATAACATCAGCGTTATCCTTGATTGCAGATTTGCCATATATTTCGAAATCATTTCAAAGCAAAGCGAATGCGAGCTCCTACTATGAAAAAATGTAGTTTAAAGCAATTAAGATACTCGTGTTATAGATAATTATTGTACACGTATGTAATATCATGAACTGAAATCTTTAATTTTATTTACTTTTTAAGGTGCATTCCAGTTTCTGAAAATTCAGAACTGTAGAATTACCTGATAACCTTTACCTGATAAATAAATATTTATTATTAGGAAAAAAAATTATAAAACCATTTAAATTTTTTATAGTTTTTTTTTATACCCAGCCAAATTCATTTCACTTCCCTTCAAAACATGTTTTCTGATTGGGATGTTTCATTTCGTTGTATTGAAATATACATCAGAGGGAAAGCTATTTTAAAAGACGTATTTTATACGTGCAATTATTTTTATGCTTTTATATGTAAATAATATTTACAAAAAATCATAACTTATTAGAAATCTGTTGCCAATTAAACTAAAAGTATAACCTACGAATTTTCATTATATGAAAATGCTACGAAACGAAAAGAAAATTTTAGCATTTTTAAACATATTTTTTTGTTTTTTATAAAAATTTTAAAAATTATTCAGGCCAACCCCCGACTTGCTGTGTATTTGTTGGCACCACGAAATAAGCCCCAATGAAATAAGCCCCAAATCGAAAAATGAAATAAGCCCCAAAAAATTTTATGAAATAAACCCCAAAAAAATGAAATAAGCCCCAAACAAAATTTACGAAATAAGCCCCAAATAAAATGAAATAAGCCCCAAAAAATTTTATGAAATAAGCCCCAAATTTTTAAAAAATGAAATAAACCCCAAAAAAATGAAATAAGCCCCAAATTTTTCATTTAATGAAATAAACCCAAAAAAAATGAAATAAGCCCCAAATTTGTTAACTTGATGGAGTAAGCTTAAGAAGAAATCATAAAATGCAAGAATTTTATTCTCTAAATTATATCGAACACCGGCTTCGCGTTCCAAGCATTCTCTGCATAACCGGCCTATGGCCGGGCGCAAGGAATTTATCCTCTATTGTATATCGAACACCGGCTTCGCATTCCAAGCATTCTCTGCATAACCGGCCTACGGCCGGGCGCAAGGAATTTATCCTCTATGGTATATCGAACACCGGCTTCGCGTTCAAAGTATTTTCTGCATAACCGGCCTACGGCCGGTGTGATGGACAAATTTTGGATTAATACATTTTGGTTATATGCACAGAAAAAATTTTTCAAATTGTATATTCAGACAAGCATTTGCTGAAATTAGCTTTTAAATTCAATAAATTCATTTTGATTCAATAAATGTTTCATTGTGAACTCTTATTTACATTAAAAAGCAACAACAAAAACTACTTTTATTTTCAGTAAACGTGGTGTTGGATTTTCAAATAAATTGTTCATAGGACCTGTTTCAGTAAAATATGTGTCTGAATTTACAAATTTGTTTATTGGACCTAATTCATCATAATGAAGTAATAATGAAGTTGAATTTTTTCTGTGTACATTAACAAATTTTTTTTTCTAACATTGTAATTCTTCGTATGTTTCGAAACAAACACTAGTAAAAGAAAAGAGCAATTTCGAACGTTTGTTTTCTAACAGCTTTTTATAGTCACCTATTTTACGGTGAGTGCTAATTTGAACATGGCAAGGCAATAAAAGAGTCTTATATGGCAATACCCGGTTACCATACAGGTAGTCGGTTTTGTTTCGTTAAATAGTACTTTGAGTATACTAAAAACGCTGTTCCGAACTTTCGAGACAGATTTTAACATCACGCTACTTCCTTTTTCTGTCAACCATTATCGGAGTTGGTTCAACATTTAACCAGTGAGGATACAAGAAATAACTTGTTTAAATTATTCCTATCATCATCAGTCTTTTTTAATAGCGAAGAAGTCTTCACGAAAGGTAATTTTAACTTTAATGTAGTAAAAGATTTATATAAAGCACACCATTGCTCTTTGTGGTTGTATTTCATTAAAATTAAGGCTATCTCCATTCGTGTTGCGTAATAAATGGGACGCATTTCGGGCAAAAAAAGAGCCCAAACGCAGAAGCTCGGCGGCACCTAGATTCCTCTGGGAAACGCCTGGATATATATGATAGTCGAAATTTACGTGAGCTTTTTATTAGCATTTCACCCTGTTGTCTAAATATTAGCCTGTTGCAAAGTGTTCCTGTGGTTTTCGATTGGTAAGAATGGGCATGTTTTCTATATAGTTTCATTTCATTTCTAATATAACCTAAATTTCTATAGTTCATTCATTGGCATATCAATTGTATGGAACGGGCTCTCTGTGACTCTTCGAGTGTAACAATTAAGTCTCAGCTGGCCATACGTATGTACATATATGTATATTTACATGAGTATGACTTCTACAACTGACAAATTGAGCAAAGAATTCCAAAACAGTTTGTAACAGGCCATAGCAACGTGCGGTGAGAAAAGAGGAGCGTGAAAACTAAACATTAAAAATACCAAACCGACCAAAAATAATAGTTGCATATTAAAGAAATATTAAAAGAGCTAAATTATGGTTCAATTAAGTGATCCCTGAATAAAAGTGCAAATTAAATCCTCTTCATCCCAAAAAGAATATCCTAAAAACGACCTAAGCAGAAAACAACAAGTAAAAAGAGGAAGAAAACCACAAGCAAAAGAATATTAGTCACCATTTAAATGGTATAGTAATGAAGTACCAAGGCGTAATAGCGTAAACTCACGAAATTAGAAGACTAGTAGGTTAGAATTACATAATCTTTCAAAAAAAAACAAACAAAAATATTAACCTATTATCTATGTAAAACCCCGTGTAGTTTGGTATTATCAATAAACTGTGCGTGAAAGCTGGAATGAGATTGTAATTGATTATAAACAGAAATGGTGTAAAAGTTAAAACAAACAAAAAATTGCAATATATATAACAAGTGTTTTTTGTCAAATATTAAACAAAATACAAAAAAGTAAATGCAATAAGATAAGAAATCTACACCCGATGTCATAAACCATTTACTGTTTAATTTCAATCACTCATCATGTAATCTCAGCGAATATCATTTAATGCTAACATAGGACGGCACAAGTAATAGATATTGGGTGCGTTCGTAATACCAAGCTAATTTTAAGGGGTAACATATCCAGTGTATTTTTTTTACTTACGTTCTACACCTCAATGTTTACTTAATATAAATTATCACTATATACCAAAAACAATATGATAATATAACGTAACTTAATAACAACTAAATAATTACATAACCATAACGAGGAAGAAGTATTACTTGTCCTAAAACAACTTAAAATCTAAATCAAAAACAATTTAACCTTGTATTCGTATTCTAATATCTACATCAGTTTCCTCTACGTTTAGTCGTCAACATGGCGGACATCGAATAAGGCCTTCTTCGAACGTCGGATATGTTGGTGAGTGCTTTCTCTTATAATTATATTAAATAACACCCCAATTTCTTTGCCCAATATAATTTCTTCCTTACGTTCAATTTAACATACCTAAATTTCATTAAATGTAACAACAACATCAGTATCTCCTGTAAAGTAACATAACTAAAAGCTTTATTTCATCATGTTACGTTTTTATTTGGTAAACCACTGTTAATTATCCATAGTCGCAAATTGCCTCTTATAATGTTGATCTTGTTGTTACATACTTTGGAGATAGACATATGTATATACATATATAACAGAATGCAATATTGATTTTTGTTTTGCTATTACATGATAAATAATGAATGAGATATTTACCATCTACAAAAAAAAAAAAAAAACCCACAAGTAGAAAAAAACAAAATTAAGCAAAACAACAACCAAAATTGAATTACCCAAGTGTTCACAATAGTATAGAACATTTCGATAGGTTATGAATATATTTCTATAAATATTATCTAAAGTTATGTGTTTAGTCATTAATTAGATAGAGTAAGCAATTTTAAAATTACTTATTTGTCACAAATTTTAATAGTTTTTTTTATACCAAATGGATTGAAATGAAAATAAAATTTGAGAAATTTATAATGGATTGCTAAGAAATAGTCTAGTGTTTTTCTCCCAAAACAAATGTTGATGATGCCATAAGTTAATTAAAATACGTTCTGTGGGGTTCTAGCTAAATTAAATGGGCAAATAGAACCATGGTAGGGAGGGTACAGAGCCAGGACACTCTCAAACCCATCCGAGAGTTGTTGCTTTTATTTAGGGTAGAGGAGAGACTCATTACACTTTCATGTTTTTTTTCCGAAATATAGATTTAAAGTAATTAAGAACAGGGCTTAATAACATTAGATTTTTTTTCCAAGTTCATTAGTCAAAACTCTGTTATCTTTTATGTGATTTATTATATTTAGTAAATAGGGAGTCTACATATTTATTATTGTAAAGAAACAACTACGCATGTATGGAAAGGGACACGAATCCCCCGTGCCCGACTGATTAGCTAGTTTTACAAAGGCTCCCATGTCCACTTCCTGCATGTTGGTGATATCAGGTTTTTCGTTAACCGAAAATACCGAAAACAAATTTCAACACTTTTTAAGGTGTACATTACAATAATTGACGCCCAACGTGGGGCCGACATAGAACGTTGTTCTTTTAGGCTCATTTCCGATTTTTTTGTTAGAGTTCATTTTTTCATGTCAGAAATGACAGAGGGTTTAATGACAGGATTCTAGTTTAGAAATATAAATCAATTCTTCGCTGGATTTTATTTAGCTACCTGAGGTAATAAGTTCGGGTAAGCTGACCGCAAAGTTCCTGGTTTTGTTTTCTTAATTGGCAGAGGGTAATTAAAATCATCTGGTGTTTCTGCAGGATTTGTAAGGATTTTGAAATATTTTTTTGGGTTATTACGGTAAATATTAGCTAACCAAATTATACGATGGATTACAATAATTTTGCAGGTTGCGTTTTATTGTCCTCTATAGTTTTGATGTTCGTCAGAGATAGCGTATAATGACGTCCTGCTGGTTCTGTTAACTCAAGAAGTTTATCAGAATTTATACATATCTCACTATAAATACATAGACCAGTCTTGCTAAAGTGTAATAGTCTATCATTATCTTAAATATTATCTTATGGTAAAGTCACATTTATTTGGAGAGAAAACACGTAATGTAGTCATAATTTTTAACACAAAAAATTTTTGTTTTTTTGTTTACAAGATTTTGCCTATTTTTAGTAGGATTGTTATTATTTCATTTAAAAATAAAATTAAATAAATCCGTAATTTTTAGTTTTGTGCTACAAAAGTTTTTTTATCGAATATTCAGGTTTTTTTTAGTATAACCTCCGTTGGGTTTTTTTTTTGCCACGTTGGTTTTACTATCTTTTATAATTTTTTTTTGTTTTTTGTTTCCGATATTGGCATCATTTTTTTTCGACACTCAATATACAATTGAACCTTAATTAATATGTCTTTGAGGCACACTCCGCCGCCAGCGGCTCCAGCTTCGGTCCCTGCAGTAATTGCAGCTGATTTAGCTCCGCTTCTTATTCCCACCAATCTAAATCTTCCAGTACCCCAAACTAGTGTAGCTTCGGCAAGCATTATACAAAATGCTGATCCGTCAAAAGTACCATCAAACACTAATGTAAATCAGTGTTTTATCTGTAATGATTCGATTGATGAATCCCAAGAAGGCTTAATAATAGCTGGTTGTGCTCATATTTTCCATGGCTCTTGTATTGAGAGTTTTCTGCAAACGAATTCAGAATGCCCGATTTGTAAGAGACCTTGTCAGCTATCAGAGCTTCGAAGGGTAAATAGTTCATCAAAAACTATACCAAAGGGTAAAGTGTCTAATAGAAGAGGTCGAGGAGCAAGAACCCAGCACTACAACACGCGTAGTTATAGTCGTAGTCTTTTTCCAGAAACCGAGCCTCCTAACAGGAGTTTAGGCCTCACTACCCAGGAGGAACAAGGTTGTACTTCTGCTCGTAGCAACCAAATTTATGAGAATGCATCGGGTATATCTGCGAATATCCCGACTAATACCCTTGTTTCCCCTCATGTTAATGTAGACTATAATATAATCAATCAGATGATTGAAAACAATTTAAATAGACTTTTACAAAATATGAATATTATTCCAAATATTGAACGAAATAATAATTTAACATCTCGTCAAATACCAAATAGTAACTTTTCCACCCAAGCTCAATCGCAGATTCATTCTCGGAATTCTTTTGCAAATAATTCGAATTTGTCTAGTTTGTCCTATAGTCCAGAAAAAATCACGTCCATAATTCAAAATTGGAACCTGAAATTTGATGGTTCTACTTCGGGACTTAGCGTTGAAGAGTTTTTGTATCGTATCAGAGTCCTAACCAGAGATACATTCAACTCTGATTTTGCTTTGATTTGTAAAAACTTGCATATTTTACTATCTGGAAAAGCAAAAGATTGGTTTTGGCGGTATCACAAGAACGTCCAGGCAATCGAGTGGGATGATTTCTGTGATGCAATTCGTTGCCAATACAGAGACTTTAAATCCGCATATGATATAAGGGAAGAACTGCGAAATAGAAAACAGAGAACCGGAGAGTCCTTTGATGCTTACTTCGAGGCTGTTTCAACAATCATAGATCGGCTTCCTACTCCTATGTCTGACATGGAGTTGATTGAAATCCTAAAAAGAAACCTTATACCGGAAATTAGACAAGACCTCTTATACATTACTGTACAATCGTTACCCCATCTAAGAAAACTGGTGCAAATGCGAGAAAACTTTCTCAACGATGAACACGTACGCAAAAATTTTGCATCTCGCAACAACAACGCAATCGCTCCTCGGAGATTCGTCGGCGAGTTAGACTCGCCAGATTTGTCGCACCCTGCAGACAGCAGTGTACAGCCTGATTCATCTGTTAATGCAGTAGAAGGCCCACTTCCATCGAAATGCTGGAATTGTGACCAGATTGGTCATTATTGGGAAGATTGTCTTCAGGAAAGACATGTTTTCTGCTATGGATGTGGAGCAAAGGGTATTTATAAACCTAATTGTGTAACCTGTGCAGGCAAGAGGCAACGGGTTGCAAAAAACTTGAAATTTCCGCCTCCGAGGGCGGACTGAATAAACATTCAGATTTAACGTTTCACATAGCAAACAACATCAAACCGTCTATGTCCAATTACCATGAAATAACCTCTGATTTTAATGAACAGGAAATAGTGAATACTTCTACTAAGCAACCCGAGATTATAAAAACAATTTTAAAGCGTCCAAAAACTATAGCTCTAGCGAATAATGATAACCATACTGCAATTTTATATCCTAAATTTCCGTATCACGAGCGATTGAAAATGTATTTACAAAAGCGTGATGAAATCTTCAATATCTCGGCTGTTTCTATAAATAGGTCTAAACCAAAACGATCTACTCTTCGTATGCGCAAATATTGGAAGTTAAGGCGAATAAGTCGCAAATTTTTGGTTTCCAATATTGTACATAATTCGAAAGATATGAGGTACTATGTTAAAGTAACATTTCTAAATTTTTGTGAATATGGGTTATTAGACACTGGGGCTAATATAAGTTGTATTGGGTCTGATTTAGCGACTCAGGATTTTACTTCTTTTCCAAACTATATTAAATGCAAATCCTACTGTAAAACGGCAGATGGCAAGTCACAGTCCGTGTTAGGATGGTTGAATGTTGACATAACATATCAAGAAAAAACCGGGGCGATGAAACTTTTTATTATTCCTTCAATTAGTCAGAGATTGATTCTCGGTGTTGACTTTTGGAAGTTGTTTGAGTTGATTCCGAATGTTGTTGGCTCTGCGGAATCGATAAACATGAGAGAAGTGTCTAACAGTCCTGGTGATTGGTCATCAGTAGTAAATGAGTTTCAGGGTACGTCTGCTATAGAGATTAAGAGTTCAACTGAAGAAGAACCTTCATATCCTTTGACACAGAAACAACGTCGGCAGCTAGAGGCTGTCAAAGAGCTGTTTCCCAACTATGAGAAACAAGGGTTAGGCAGAACAGGTTTAATAAAGCATACGATTGATGTGGGCAGTGCCACACCAGTGAAACAGCGTTTCTATCCGGTTTCACCGGCTGTGGAAAAACTTATATTCGCAGAAGTCGATAGAATGTTGGCACTAGGGGTTATTGAGCCTTCTTCTTCACCTTGGTCTTCCCCAATGCGGCTAGTAATTAAACCACAAAAAGTCCGGCTCTGCTTAGATGCCAGGAAATTGAACCTTGCCACAAAAAAAGACGCTTACCCCCTTCCCAACATAGAAGGTATATTTGCTCGACTGCCTAAAAGTAACATCATTTCGAAACTAGACCTTAAAGACGCCTACTGGCAAATAGGTCTTGATGATTCTTCCAAGCCCCTTACAGCGTTTACGGTCCCAGGTAGGCCGCTATACCAGTTCACAGTCATGCCATTTGGTCTGTGTAACGCGCCACAGACTATGTGCAGGTTGATGGACCAGTTAATTCCAACTGAATTACGTCATTGTATATTTGGTTATCTAGATGACTTAATTATAGTATCTGAAGACTTTGAGACACACTTGGAGCATTTACATCGAATAGCATCACAGTTTAGGAGAGCCAACCTAACTCTAAATATTTCTAAAAGCAAATTCTGCGTAGTAAAAGTAAATTATTTAGGTTATATTATCGGTAATGGCGGAATAACTACAGATCATGATAAAGTACAAGCAATACAAAACTGGCCAGTACCTAAAAATTTAAGACAAGTGAGAGGTTTCCTCGGCCTTGCGGGCTGGTACAGGCGTTTTATTGAAAATTTTTCGACTGAAGTGTTTCCGATCAGTGAAGTTCTAAAATCAAAGAAAACCTTTAAATGGACCCCTGAAGCTCAGGTAGCGTTTGAAAAACTTAAAAACCTGCTAACCGCAGCTCCAGTCTTAACTAGCCCGAACTTCGCAAAGAAGTTTTACCTTCACTGTGACGCTAGTGATTATGGCATCGGGGCAGTTCTGGTGCAATTGGATGACGAAGGAAAGGAGAAGCCAATTGCATACATGAGTCGGAAATTGAATTCAGCACAGCGTAATTACAGCGTCACAGAAAGGGAATGCTTGGCAGCTGTTGAAGCTATTAAGAAGTTCAGATGTTACCTCGAGCTGCAAGAGTTTGAAGTTGTCACCGACCATTCCAGCCTGGTCTGGTTAATGCGTCAGCCTGACCTTAGCGGTAGACTAGCCCGGTGGGTTTTCAAATTACAACCTTATAAATTTACGGTAAGTCATCGCAAGGGGTCAGAAAATATAGTCCCTGATGCTTTATCGCGGATACCTAGTTATGAAATTAATGCTATAGACATTGTGAAACCAGATATTGATTTATGTTCGCCACATTTTGAGGATTGTAGTTACAATGAAATTAGAAATAGAATAAAAGAAAATCTAAACAAATACCCGGATATCAAAATCATAGACAATTTTGTTTATATTCGTACAGAACATTATTCTGGGGTTGAAAACCAAGAAGAGAATGCGTGGAAATTATGGTTACCGAAAGGACTAGTAAGCGACGTTCTTACTAAAGCGCATGACAGTCCAATTGCTGCTCATGGAGGGATGGGAAAAACCCTAGAGCTAATTCGAAGAAATTTCTTTTGGCCAGGTATGGTACGCGATGTACGAAATTACATTCGAAACTGTGAGGTATGTAAAAGCACTAAGGTCCCAAACTTTATTACAAAGCCACCGATGGGAAAACAAGCTATCTCACTTCGTCCCTTCCAGCGTCTCTATATTGACCTTCTTGGGCCATATCCCCGAAGCAAGTCAGGATACATAGGATTATTGATTGTGTTAGATCATTTCTCGAAATTCCATTGGCTGTGCCCTCTTAAAAAATTCACGTCACACAATATCTCAAATTTCTTGGAAAGGCAAATTTTTCATGTGTATGGCGTTCCTGAAATTATAGTCAGCGACAACGGCAGTCAATTTCGGGCGAATGATTTTAATGCTTTCCTCACCAAATACGGTATTCAGCACACCTACACCGCTATTTACTCGCCCCAGTCTAATGCGTCGGAACGTGTGAACCGATCCCTAATAGCAGGCATTCGGGCATATTTAAAGAGTGACCAGAAATTATGGGATGAACATTTGACGGCCATCAGTTGTGCCCTGCGAAACTCTATACATCAATCGATAGACTGCTCACCCTATTATGCTTTATTCGGTTTCAACATGATTACCCATGGCACGACATACGAAGTTTTGAAAAAATTAAATTTACTAAATGAACCATTAGTAGAATGTCGACGTAATGACCATTTGCAAATCGTTAGGCAGGACATACGGAAGTGCATTAAAAAGTCCTATGAGCGAAATCGTAAGCAATATGATCTTAGGGTCAGAATAACGAATTATCGAGTTGGCCAGGAAGTCTTCAGGCGCAATTTTGCCCAAAGTAGTGCGGAAAAAAATTTCAATGCAAAGTTAGCTGCAACTTTTATTAAAGCTAGAATAAGAGAAAAATTGGGAAGTCACTACTACATACTGGAAGATCTCTCTGGTAAACTGTTAGGAACTTATCACGCCAAGGACCTACGACCTTAGTTTCCATCTAATTCTGTCGCTCATAGAGCCAGAATTATTTGGTTTGTGATGGACAAATTTTGGATTAATACATTTTGGTTATATGCACAGAAAAAATTTTTCAAATTGTATATTCAGACAAGCATTTGCTGAAATTAGCTTTTAAATTCAATAAATTCATTTTGATTCAATAAATGTTTCATTGTGAACTCTTATTTACATTAAAAAGCAACAACAAAAACTACTTTTATTTTCAGTAAACGTGGTGTTGGATTTTCAAATAAATTGTTCATAGGACCTGTTTCAGTAAAATATGTGTCTGAATTTACAAATTTGTTTATTGGACCTAATTCATCATAATGAAGTAATAATGAAGTTGAATTTTTTCTGTGTACATTAACAAATTTTTTTTTCTAACATTGTAATTCTTCGTATGTTTCGAAACAAACACTAGTAAAAGAAAAGAGCAATTTCGAACGTTTGTTTTCTAACAGCTTTTTATAGTCACCTATTTTACGGTGAGTGCTAATTTGAACATGGCAAGGCAATAAAAGAGTCTTATATGGCAATACCCGGTTACCATACAGGTAGTCGGTTTTGTTTCGTTAAATAGTACTTTGAGTATACTAAAAACGCTGTTCCGAACTTTCGAGACAGATTTTAACATCACGCTACTTCCTTTTTCTGTCAACCATTATCGGAGTTGGTTCAACATTTAACCAGTGAGGATACAAGAAATAACTTGTTTAAATTATTCCTATCATCATCAGTCTTTTTTAATAGCGAAGAAGTCTTCACGAAAGGTAATTTTAACTTTAATGTAGTAAAAGATTTATATAAAGCACACCATTGCTCTTTGTGGTTGTATTTCATTAAAATTAAGGCTATCTCCATTCGTGTTGCGTAATAAATGGGACGCATTTCGGGCAAAAAAAGAGCCCAAACGCAGAAGCTCGGCGGCACCTAGATTCCTCTGGGAAACGCCTGGATATATATGATAGTCGAAATTTACGTGAGCTTTTTATTAGCATTTCACCCTGTTGTCTAAATATTAGCCTGTTGCAAAGTGTTCCTGTGGTTTTCGATTGGTAAGAATGGGCATGTTTTCTATATAGTTTCATTTCATTTCTAATATAACCTAAATTTCTATAGTTCATTCATTGGCATATCAATTGTATGGAACGGGCTCTCTGTGACTCTTCGAGTGTAACAATTAAGTCTCAGCTGGCCATACGTATGTACATATATGTATATTTACATGAGTATGACTTCTACAACTGACAAATTGAGCAAAGAATTCCAAAACAGTTTGTAACAGGCCATAGCAACGTGCGGTGAGAAAAGAGGAGCGTGAAAACTAAACATTAAAAATACCAAACCGACCAAAAATAATAGTTGCATATTAAAGAAATATTAAAAGAGCTAAATTATGGTTCAATTAAGTGATCCCTGAATAAAAGTGCAAATTAAATCCTCTTCATCCCAAAAAGAATATCCTAAAAACGACCTAAGCAGAAAACAACAAGTAAAAAGAGGAAGAAAACCACAAGCAAAAGAATATTAGTCACCATTTAAATGGTATAGTAATGAAGTACCAAGGCGTAATAGCGTAAACTCACGAAATTAGAAGACTAGTAGGTTAGAATTACATAATCTTTCAAAAAAAAACAAACAAAAATATTAACCTATTATCTATGTAAAACCCCGTGTAGTTTGGTATTATCAATAAACTGTGCGTGAAAGCTGGAATGAGATTGTAATTGATTATAAACAGAAATGGTGTAAAAGTTAAAACAAACAAAAAATTGCAATATATATAACAAGTGTTTTTTGTCAAATATTAAACAAAATACAAAAAAGTAAATGCAATAAGATAAGAAATCTACACCCGATGTCATAAACCATTTACTGTTTAATTTCAATCACTCATCATGTAATCTCAGCGAATATCATTTAATGCTAACATAGGACGGCACAAGTAATAGATATTGGGTGCGTTCGTAATACCAAGCTAATTTTAAGGGGTAACATATCCAGTGTATTTTTTTTACTTACGTTCTACACCTCAATGTTTACTTAATATAAATTATCACTATATACCAAAAACAATATGATAATATAACGTAACTTAATAACAACTAAATAATTACATAACCATAACGAGGAAGAAGTATTACTTGTCCTAAAACAACTTAAAATCTAAATCAAAAACAATTTAACCTTGTATTCGTATTCTAATATCTACATCAGTTTCCTCTACGTTTAGTCGTCAACATGGCGGACATCGAATAAGGCCTTCTTCGAACGTCGGATATGTTGGTTAGTGCTTTCTCTTATAATTATATTAAATAACACCCCAATTTCTTTGCCCAATATAATTTCTTCCTTACGTTCAATTTAACATACCTAAATTTCATTAAATGTAACAACAACATCAGTATCTCCTGTAAAGTAACATAACTAAAAGCTTTATTTCATCATGTTACGTTTTTATTTGGTAAACCACTGTTAATTATCCATAGTCGCAAATTGCCTCTTATAATGTTGATCTTGTTGTTACATACTTTGGAGATAGACATATGTATATACATATATAACAGAATGCAATATTGATTTTTGTTTTGCTATTACATGATAAATAATGAATGAGATATTTACCATCTACAAAAAAAAAAAAAAAAACCCACAAGTAGAAAAAAACAAAATTAAGCAAAACAACAACCAAAATTGAATTACCCAAGTGTTCACAATAGTATAGAACATTTCGATAGGTTATGAATATATTTCTATAAATATTATCTAAAGTTATGTGTTTAGTCATTAATTAGATAGAGTAAGCAATTTTAAAATTACTTATTTGTCACAAATTTTAATAGTTTTTTTTATACCAAATGGATTGAAATGAAAATAAAATTTGAGAAATTTATAATGGATTGCTAAGAAATAGTCTAGTGTTTTTCTCCCAAAACAAATGTTGATGATGCCATAAGTTAATTAAAATACGTTCTGTGGGGTTCTAGCTAAATTAAATGGGCAAATAGAACCATGGTAGGGAGGGTACAGAGCCAGGACACTCTCAAACCCATCCGAGAGTTGTTGCTTTTATTTAGGGTAGAGGAGAGACTCATTACACTTTCATGTTTTTTTTCCGAAATATAGATTTAAAGTAATTAAGAACAGGGCTTAATAACATTAGATTTTTTTTCCAAGTTCATTAGTCAAAACTCTGTTATCTTTTATGTGATTTATTATATTTAGTAAATAGGGAGTCTACATATTTATTATTGTAAAGAAACAACTACGCATGTATGGAAAGGGACACGAATCCCCCGTGCCCGACTGATTAGCTAGTTTTACAAAGGCTCCCATGTCCACTTCCTGCATGTTGGTGATATCAGGTTTTTCGTTAACCGAAAATACCGAAAACAAATTTCAACACTTTTTAAGGTGTACATTACACCGGGCGCAAGGAATTTATCCTCTATGGTATATCGACCACCGGCTTCGCATTCAAAGTATTTTCTGCATAACCGGCCTACGGCCGGGCGCAAGGAATTTATCCTCTATGGTATATCGACCACCGGCTTCGCATTCAAAGTATTTTCTGCATAACCGGCCTACGGCCGGGCGCAAGGAATTTATCCTCTATGGTATATCGAACACCGGCTTCGCGTTCAAAGTATTTTCTGCATAACCGGCCTACGGCCGGGCGCAAGGAATTTATCCTCTATGGTATATCGACCACCGGCTTCGCATTCAAAGTACTCTCTGCATAACCGGCCTTCGTGTATAAAAAACTCTCTACGTTGCCGTCCTCTATGGTATGTCGAACATTAAAGAATTAAGAAACTGATGTTGATTTAATTTTTATGTAATTCAAGTTTATTTAAGTAATCAATTCAAATTATTTGCAAAAAAATCATATAAAAACATTTTGTGTTTAGATCTATTTTACGGATATGAAATAAGCCCCAAATTTTTAAAAAATGAAATAAGCCCCAAAAGAAATGAAATAAACCCCAAACAAAAAATTTGAAAATTTTTTGGGGCCTATTTCATTTTTTGATTTGGGGCTTATTTCATTGGGGCTTATTTCGTGCCACCGTATTTGTTTTTTAAAGAATTTGTATGGGAAAAACGAAAATTTTTTTAAGTATTTGAAGTTTTGTTTTTGATTGCAAATATGTATGTAGATATCTTTGAAATGACGTGGTTAAGGGTCGTACCCTTAAGTTTTAGAGAAGAACATTTCAAGTGAAATATACAAATTTCTAATAATACTCGTGTATCCTTCTCCTGGACTCCGCCGGCGACCAATGTGTACGAAATAATTCTCCAATAGATCTTTTATATAATTAAAGAGGGCGTATTTAAAAAATGCTAAACTGTACTGCTTAAGACATTTTAGAACAGAAGCGAGTTCCCAAAGTACAAAAAACGGAGAACCAAGAGGGTGATCTATGTTGTATTACAAACACCAGTAAATTCGACTTACCCAACTTGTATTCGCAAAGATAATGCTAAAGTGCCGTAACAAAGCCACGTATTTTAAAAAATATAATTTTAAATCTGGTACTTTTTATAGAAATTGCTAAAATATTAGTATTATAAATTTTTAAAATAATTTTAAGCCATTGATCAGTTGCCACCAGGGAGCTCCCAGGAGCTGGGAATACTAAATTGACATTTAAAAAGGCCAGAAAACGCTAAAAGAGTCCAAAAAGGACTTAAAATTTTTTTGCCCATTAAACATAAGTTTTATTTATTATTAACAAAAAATGCATAAAAATTGATAAAAGTTATTAAATAAATATGAACAACAACAAATTTAATAAAAAGCTACATATTTTTAAATTCATATAACTCAATATACGAGAGGAGGGTCATCCAATAATAAGTTTTTATTGTATGTAAAACAACAAGTATTTTTAAGGGAATTTCTCGAATTTATTTAATTG
The DNA here is from genome assembly GCA_956483585.1 of Gymnocheta viridis. NCBI lineage: Eukaryota > Metazoa > Arthropoda > Insecta > Diptera > Tachinidae > Gymnocheta > Gymnocheta viridis. The sequence goes on along the minus strand of OY101440.1, from coordinate 94,334,733 downwards.
TAAAGAGGAGGGTATGAAGTAATGAAAGTAAGTAAATGAAAAGAAAATAAGAAAACAAAAAAAGCTTGTCATGAAGCCAAATGTCACATGTCAATCAAAGCAAACGAAGATCAACAGTGGTCTATTTTAATAGAAATATCAAATAGGCATTTATTTAAGCACTATTGGCAAGTACCTTGTACAATCATAAAAATATGCCCGATTACTTTACGAGTATGGTATTTTTACAGATAACGGAAAAGAAAATTATGCTAATGTTAATTTAAAGTTTTGAAGCAATTTGATGCGAAATTTTCAGAAACGACATGTAAGATGAAAATATTTATTGTCTACAAAAATATCCCGTTTTGAATATAAACATTTATATTTTGAAGGCGAAATTGAGGAGCTCAAAGAGATAATAAAAAGTAGTGAACGAAAGCCTTGTTCGCCAGGTTAAACAAATGTGGGGACTAAGAATGTTTTTCCAATAAATACCCTCGAGGAGTTGAAAGCGCTCAATAACGTCATCGTTGATGAAAATCAGAAAATTTATGTGAATTCTGGTTTTTCTCTACTTTTAATTATTTTCCAAATATTTGTGATTTTTTACAGACTAATGACATGAAATTCTATCTTCGCAATTGATTCACGCTATAAATATTGATGGCACCCATGGCAAAAAGCGCCTGAAGAATTATGAAAAAGTTTTTGATGCATTGCTGGATGCGGTTCGACCTCTCTGTGATGACCCAGATAAATAGTTACGCAACGTTTTAGCTTTTATTAAAAAAAAGTGATTTTCATAACGTTTGTGTTGAAAAAAAAACTAATAGCCTATTTCTGATTTGAGAAAGAATACCTTCATTCGAATTCTATGAGAAAGAACATTGATTTCAATTTCTCTACATTATTTCTAAACGAAAAGTGACTCGAAAGACAATTCGAATGAAAACGTAAATGTTTTCATATAAAATCCGATTTCTGTGCTACGAATGCGTCGTTAACATTGAGAATGAAATGTTAAAATCAGTCACTTGAGGTTTTGCTTTCGTAACAAAATTTTTGGATTTAACAAAAATAAATATAAGTGAAAAATTAGCTGAATTTGAATGAAAAAAGAATAATACGTTTGTTTGTATGCTATAGAAGAAAACTAATTAAACATTTTATCTATAGAGTAAGTTCAGCTCTTGTGGTATAGGCGGGTAATGTGCTATAGTAAGTTTTCTTGAAAACTAAAAACTAGAAGCTGATAAAACCAAGCTTGATGATTTCTAGATCTCAGATTGCCTTTTTTGAGTCCACTGAAAAATGTCTGCCAAAAATCGCCAACAAAGTATTACTCTACAATTTTTTCAATGGCTTTCTCTCAAATGTCTCTGAAACTTAAGCTCCAAAGACTCGTTCACTTTCCTGAATGTAAACCTAAGATATGTAGCAGAATACCAGCTGAGATCTGTTCTAACCGAATCAAGCTTCAAAACATTATAGTCAAATAAAAAATAGGTATACAACATTACCCGAACTTACTCTAGACATGGGCAAATTTGAAGTCACGGACTAAAAAAATAGGGAAAACCAAAAGAGCCTTAGAGAAACGGGCTTATACAAGCCGCTATTTCTATCGTCAGCTGTAGCACCCGAGGGTAAAGTATTTGGTGTAAAGCCCCAATCAATTGATTGTTTTTTTGTGCTGGTGGAGTCACCAGCTAGGTGCATTAAAGCTGTTGTAGTGGTTACACCAAATACAAACCCGGAAACTTCCCAGCACCAAAATAAACTACATTGTATGTTACAATGAATGATTTTCAGTTACAGAAAAAGCTAATTCTTAAAAAAATGGTTGATGCTGCTGAGGTGCAAATTGAATCAGCAAAGAGGATGGCTGACGTCTTTGCAAAAACACGAGGAGATTTAAATGTATTAGTTAAATCCACAATAAGGAAGAATATATTTAAAAAAAATGTTATTGAATTTTTTTTATTATTTTATTGACATATGTACATAAATACGTAAGCTAATCAGAATGAAAGTGAGTGCCAATGAGAAATTCAAATTGGTTCGAATTCGAGCGAGTGCCTTTCATTCGCTTAGGACTACTTTCTTAAATCAGAAATATGCTATAAATAATATAAATTCTTAATATGTTTTCTATGAGCTGTACAAACTTTAATTTTAAGTAATGAAATATACTTGAATTTTATTTTATATTTACAAAAATGGATTAAAATTAAACAGTTTAAAAATAAATTTAAAAAATTGGTTTTTAAATACATTAGTATAAACCAACAATGATATTAACTTGAGTACGCCTGGTAGTCGAAATTCGACCGCCAGTTTTAACGTATACCTATTTTAGTTGCATTCATTTAAATAGTAAAAACTACCTAATTACTTATTCCCTTCCCCACGGAAAAAACAATAACCCAAATAAATTTGCATACAAACACGAACACTTATTACTCATATACATATGTATGTATGTAGGTACTCTTAAACACTCTCATCGCTTTGCTTGAACCAATACTTACATAAGTGAATGCGTGTAGGTGTGTATTTTTAGCATTTGTAGTGGTATCAACTTTATGAACCTCTTATTCCTTTTTATTTTATTTTATTCCGATTTAAATAATATACATATATTCGGGTCACTAAAGCTCAACAATGTTTACCATTTAGTAAAAGAATGAACAAAACCTGTTGGCAAACAAAGAAGAAAACGGGATCTAAAAATTTGTCTTTGCCTATTTATATATAGATTAACTACAAATTGTTTAAAAAATAAATGATTAGTAGTTAATTAAGAAGTCATGTAGAAATGGCGAATTGACTATCGCCTATGACATGCATGCCTATGTTAAAATAATGAAAAAAGTCACTCAATCCACTAGATGTAGTTATTGAAAACAGTTTGTAATATCTTAAAAATGTGTTTGACTCCCTACAGGGGTGTTAAGTCTAACGAACATTCGTATATGCATACATTCATAAACGAGTAAAATCCAAGGGACTTTTCAGCGGCATCCCATATAGATTATTTAAATATGACCATATTCGGTCATATTTTCGTAGACCAAACACGTGCTGCCACCCTAAATTGTATATCTGTGTCTACGTTGAGTTGTGGGCGCTGCTGTCTGTATGGTGGCAGAAAATCTCATGTACAGGGTGGTTCTATATATTATGTGGGGCTGGGTGTACGTGTGTGGATTTCTGTGCTGGGTTGTCTGCCATAGTGTTTCATTTTAAGTCGGCGTGTGGGTGAGTGCGTATGGGTTACCTCTTGCGCATACATCTTCATTACATTTACCATTAACTTTACCAGCTACATACATAAAAAAACATTAACATACTTTCAATAAATGTAAGTTTTGGTTTGAATTTTGGTTTTTGCATTAGTTTGTGTGTGCATGTGACGTCATCAGTTCTTTATAAGGGTGTGTTTGTGTGGGTAGGTTGAGGTTGATTTACGATTAAATTAAGGTGGCACGAAATAAGCCCCAATGAAATAAGCCCCAAATCAAAAAATGAAATAGGCCCCAAAAAATTTTCAAATTTTTTGTTTGGGGTTTATTTCATTTCTTTTGGGGCTTATTTCATTTTTTAAAAATTTGGGGCTTATTTCATAAAATTTTTTTGGGTTTATTTCATTTTATTTGGGGCTTATTTCATATCCGTAAAATAGATCTTAACACAAAATGTTTTTATATAATTTTTTTGCAAATAATTTGAATTGATTACTTAAATAAACTTGAATTACATAAAAATTAAATCAACATCAGTTTCTTAATTCTTTAATGTTCGACATACCATAGAGGACGACAACGTAGAGAGTTTTTTATACACGAAGGCCGGTTATGCAGAGAGTACTTTGAATGCGAAGCCGGTGGTCGATATACCATAGAAGATAAATTCCTTGCGCCCGGCCGTAGGCCGGTTATGCAGAAAATACTTTGAACGCGAAGTCGGTATTCGATATACCATAGAGGATAAATTCCTTGCGCCCAGCCATAGGCCGGTTATGCAGAGAATACTTTGAACGCGAAGCCGGTGTTCGATATACAATAGAGGATAAATTCCTTGCGCCCGGCCGTAGGCCGGTTATGCAGAGACTGCTTGGAACGCGAAGCCGGTGTTCGATATAATTTAGGGAATAAAATTCTTGCATTTTATGATTTCTTCTTAAGCTTACTCCATCAAGTTAACAAATTTGGGGCTTATTTCATTTTTTTGGGGTTTATTTCATTTTTTAAAAATTTGGGGCTTATTTCATAAAATTTTTTGGGGCTTATTTCATTTTATTTGGGGCTTATTTCGTAAATTTTGTTTGGGGCTTATTTCATTTTTTTTGGGGTTTATTTCATAAAATTTTTTGGGGCTTATTTCATTTTTCGATTTGGGGCTTATTTCATTGGGGCTTATTTCGTGGTGCCTTAAATTAATATTGATTAAAAAAATAAATATGAATATATAATACATTATAAAAAAACTTCTAACATTGTTTAAAACATGGTTTGAGGTTTAAAAAATTCCATAGAATTATGAAATTTAAGCAATCGCTTTGGTTAAAGACATATATGATATGTATACTCGTATATAAGTAGAAGTAAGATGGTTTGTTAAAAGTTGTTTACAATTTTATTTAAAAATTTATATAATTTTTGTCAAAAACATATCAGCAACAACTCCAACTAAGTTAATTGCTCTTTGTGTGATATCCCAAAAATTAAAATTCACAGAAAGAAGCTGATTAGTGCAAACAAAGTTTCTTGGAAAGTTTCCTTTATGATTAAAAAACAATGAAATTTTCTTATCTCGACTTAAGATGTTTTGTTCAAACTGCACTGAAATGTATTAAAAGCCTTAAAATTCATTGCGAAGTAATTTTTTGTCAATTAATCGATTAATTGACATAATTTGTGCAAATGTTCGTTAAACGAAATTTGCTATTTTTAATGAATCGATCAAATATTGGGAAGAAGTTCTTCGATTATTCGAACAACGATTAATCGAGGTGAAGCTCCAATAGTTAAACACGACTTTCTTAACTGGGCATTGTCGAGGAACCTTAACCGCCAGGGTAAAGGAAGCTGTACTAGTTGTATGTATTCTAATTGTAAATATATTGCTCAGGATTAATACTCTAAAAATCTAAATGATTTTCACGCATAAAAAAGAAACGTATTTTATTTACATTGAAATTTTATTAATTTTTTTTTTCGACTTTTGATTCCACATCTATTGATAGCCGTGCTTTAAAAGGGTAGAAAAATTAATTTATGAAACATTGATTTTATTGAAATATTAAAAAGCAAATGTCTTCGAATTTTTGTTCACATGTACTCGTATTTTCTAAAACACATAATTACCATCTTTATTTTAAAAATACAAACTTAATTCCGATAATTGCGTTGATATATATTTCCTCATAATCCTTTAACACTTGTTAAATTATTTTCTATAAAATTTAAGGTCATGTAAAAGCAAAAAGTGAATATTTATTTAGTGTAGCAATACAGTTATAAATTCTAATCGATCTTAATTAGCCGAGAATACGAGTAGTAACGAAAACTTCACCCTTTCATTGAATTGAAACGGATCAGGGTTTTTGGCGGCCATCCAACTCAAAACTCCCAGACGAAAAGTGAATATGTTTTACTGTCTTTATTGACGTCAGGTAAGATAAGGTTGTTTCTCTGTATTTTTTTGTGGAATTGACATAAAAATTTAACAAATAAAAATAAACGTATAAAAACTTATGATAACATTTTCATACTAAGCTCGCCAAATAATGTTTCATAAATCTTTAATTGATGTTTCTAACGTTGAGCAGAATAAAAATTTTTCCAGCAATTTCGTTTTATTATTTTTAAATAAACATCAACATAAATTTATTTATTGTTAGCAGCATAAAAGTCTTTAAAATCGTCACGATTTTGTAGTTTTATTATATTGTTATTCTCATTGCCTTTATTGCACTGTGTATACAAATTCTATTCCCAAAATTATATATTTTTTTTATTTATGTTATCTTCAGTTTGTAAATTATCGTATTTTATTGCTTCAACTCTTTAGACCGAAAACAATTTTCAAATCGTCACATTATTTAAATCATCCACGATAGTTTTTGATGACTCGAAAATCCAAATGTAATTTGTTTCTTTTTAATGTTATAAATGTAATTACAAATTAAATTTAAACTTGTTGTAGTATCATGCTCAACTAATAATTATTTTGCTTTAAAGAAATGTTTCTCAAGAGAATTGATATTACAAAATTAATACTATTAACGAAAAACCAAAAAAAAAATTATTCATTGCATACAAATGAAAAGAAAATTGTTTGTGCCTTTTTCTTAATGAAATTGAATATATTTAGCAACTTGAAACGCGCATAGGAACTAGCTATACCTATCAATAACTGATTTAAATTTATTTTTATTTAAACTATTAATATTTTACTAAATATGTAAAATACTAATTTTGGTAAAAAGTGTGATTAAAAATTTAAAATACTAATATTTCAGCAATTCCCATAAAAATCATCAACTTGAAAATTTATTTTTCTTAAAATAAAGGAAAAGATTTATTTCTATATGCAGTTTATCTAACTGTACTAGTATAATTGAATATAATTAAATCAAGCTTGCGGTGTAGGCTTGAATTATTTAATTCACTCTATTTTTTAATAAAAAGTATTTAAAAAATAATAATAACTTAAATTGACGAATTTCAAATAAGGTAAAACAGGCTTTTCTTTTGGACAATTTTTGAATTGAACTAGAATGAATTCATCAATAGATTTTTGAATAACTTTTAAGATTATATATTTTAGGTAAAATTACAGGACATATAAAATTGTTACCGAAATTCAAAAAATTCAAAAACAAAAAGTAGAATTTGTTTGTTAAAATATTAAAACATATTTAACTACAATGTATTAAACTTAGAAAAATTCGATCAATTAAAAAAAACTTTATACTTCAACCAGATGATACACAGTCTGAAACGCTCAACTAAGTAGGGTTAAGCCGCATGAATTTCGAGATCCTTGTTACTTTTTAAAGAACTTCAAAGTTTTTGTAAATTTAATCCAGAAATTTGAATACAATCTTTATCGTAAATTGTCAATATTGCTGCCACATGAAATATGATAATCCGGACTAATTTATGCAATTGTCGCTTAGGTCCCTTTCAAAAACGTATCCTTTGAAATTTATTACACACTTTAAAAAAATATATATACACAAAGAAATTGAATTTTTAGCAACACATATCGCAACATTTTTTCAAAAACTTTATTAAAAATTTTTACGGCGACGGAGCCGCCACAAAAGCTGTCTGCGCCAAAATTAAATTGGCTTAAGACTGCTGAAAGAAATATTGCTAAAATAATAAAAATTCAATGACAAACAAAACTTTAATAGAATTTTAGAAAATTTATACAAAAACCGTACGCTTGCTTCGCGTGGACATTTCATCGGCACCGTTCACGTTGAAATATTGTCTGCGGCTTAGCTTATTTCATGCGGCAAAGTTATTCATTCAACTCTGCAAACTCTAAAGTCAGCATTTATAGTTAACTGACCAAGCGCTTGAAAAAGACTCACACTTTGTAGCTAAATTTGCAGATATATCTTATATATCCTAAGCATGGCAAGGCTAAACTATAAAACTAGTAATAAGGCCGCTTTTGCATACGCAAAGTCTTCTTTGCAAAGTCTTCAGCTTGTTGGTGAGAAGGGAAAACAGAATGGAGGTGAGTACAGACTTTTACGTACTCGCAAAATTATTTTGTTTTCGTTCGCAGTTTATAAATAATTGTACTTGGTTGTTGTTTATTTGTTGGCGATCTAACCATGGTTCAATACTAACAGATCTATTCAATAATCCTGCTGATTTTTTGCAGCGTTGTGTTTTTTAGTCGTCAAACATCGTGAAGCTTACATTTTTTAGTGCCATTGCGATTATATGTATTATTTTCATTGTGTTGAAATGTTTACTCAAAAAAAAACATACAAAACATATTTTTTTTGAAGTTGTAGTCAGCTGTTTTTGTTTTTGACAAATGCCTGTTTTTTTTTTATTGTTGTACTAATGCGTAGAGCTGTTATTATTGGACCATGGATCCAAAAATAGAACACAAAATTTGTCAAAGTAAACTTTGCGTATGTAGAAGTGAAAGAAAGTTTAAAGCAAAATTCAAAAGACTTTTTAAAAGTAAACTTTACGTGTGCAAAAGCGATCGAATCAAAAATAATATCATAAAGTAAGAGAATTTTTTTCGCTAAAAGAAATTATAGGTAACACACATTTCGTCGTTAGGAGTGTTTTTTAGGTATGTTTATAACTTTTCTCGTGGTCCGGAAAATTATTTTTAAAAATGATAAAACTTCTTGATACAAATTAACTATTAAATTTTTATGTTTTTAATTCTTTTCCGACAAATAGAAACGTAAATTTGAATTATTTATAAAGCAAATAATGTTTATTATTTTGGGAAATAATATTTGATAATTAAAAAAAATCCTAAAGTAAATCGAGCAATTTTTTAACACATGATAATAACATGGGGGTAATTTCATATTACTATACAATTTGTTAAGTGTCGAGACAAAATTTAAACATAACACGTGAACACGCTCAACTCTTTATTGTGATACTAAAATGATAAATACAATTATTTCTTTATCATGCTTACGTATTTCTATACACACAAATGTACTTACATATGCATGTCAGTATGTACGAGTACGTGAACCTCCAACATTATATTACTCGAAACTGAGATTAATAGAGAAAAATATTATTTAGCACTTCTATTAGTTAAAAATAAATTCAAATGATCGTAAAGGTAATAGATAGGATGTTATTTTATAGAGAGATGAAGATTTATTTTGGTTTTTACGTAAAAGAAGCTCTAAATGTTTTTCACTAATATTCCCGGTTTTGAGGTTCACGTACAAAGAGGACGATATGAATGTCACACTAGAAAATTTATTTGAAAATTTAATAACTTTTAAAACTAAATTATAAATTTATTATGCTGCATATTATGGTATTCAGTACAAGAGATTTGGGAGACAATATAAGATAAGTTTGAACCAATTCATATAAAGGTTTCGCGTCAAATATGATAAGAAATTTTGCGATGGATCCGTGAGAAAAGTGGAGATTGCAACGTTTGCAACTATACCACTCATATAAGCAATAGTGCTATAACTACTTCTGCCGAATTTTATAGAGCCTTCACTTTACAGGTGTGAAGTTAATATGGATTCGTGAGTATCTTTTTGCACACCGGCGAAAAAATTAACTCATGCACGACTTTAATTTTTGGGTTTTCGTAAGTGTGCTTTTAGTACTCTTTTTAGTGGCTTTTTAAAATTTTCGAGTGTTTTTTTATATTGTTAGAGCAACCAAGTCTTGATTTAACATGTACGGTTTTTAAAAAAAGTTTTTGAAAATATTTTGGGAAAATAATCGAATTTCAATTTCATTTTGTTTTTAATTAAACTATTAATATTTTACTAAATATGTATTGATTTTGGGCAGAATTTAAAATACTAAAATTTTAACAATTCCCATAAAAATCACCAGCCTTTTCTATGTCGAGAAAAATAACGCCAGTACTCTTACGATTTCTTTTGGTTATTTTCGATAATATTGACAACTCGTTTTTTATGTACGGTAGAGTGTTCCTTACGGAATGCAAACTGTTTGACCTTGATGGACCAAAGACCTTATCCAGTAAACTTAATATGCTTATTGACCTATATCTGCTGGGTAATTTAAGATATTTTCCCTTTACATGAATCGGTGAAAACTATTAATTAAGCAACAATTAAATATTTTAATCAGAATTTCATAAAAGCAATTTGACATATTTTTTTAGTATACACAGAAAAAAACGAAAATTGTATTTGACTAAAAAAACGCAGATCTGATTAAAAAATTTGTCAATTTCCAGCCTATAAATGTTTTTGTCATATTGATAAATAAAATTGTAAGTAATTTGTAAATTTTTATTCGACTAAAATAATATCATTTGGCAAAAAAATTTGTTGAGTTATGAATAGTTTTCCAACAATACTTTTTGTCAGCTTGACTAAAATTTTAGTCAAAGACAAAAGGAATGTTGACTTAAAATTTTATCAAACCAACGATTTATTTGGTTGAATAATAAAAAATATTTGATTAAATATTTTTTCAAACCAACAATTTTCTTTGTTGGGTAATAAGAAATTTTTGACTAAAAATTTTGTCAAACCAACAATTTAGTTGAGCAACAAAGTTGACTAAAAGTTTTATTTGTTATATTTATTATTTTTATTATAATACTAGTTATACCATCTAAGCCCGGAACTTTATTATCTATATAATTAATAAGCAAGCACGTTTTTTTTAAATCTCTTTTATGCTCACATTAAACAGTCGGTTTTGGCAAAACTTATATCATTTTGAAGATATTTTTTTCATAAATATGCAAAATCTGTATTTTGTTAAAATCGGTTTAGTACTTTGTGAGTTATAAACGTTTAAAGTTGTTACTTACTAATGCATGCACACTTATTGCACATTGTGTGTATCAGTTTCAAGTTGAAAAATAAAGAAAGCAGTGTGTTTGTCCAATTTGCTTTTGCATAGAAATCAGACAGAGCATTTTCTATACATACATTGTAAACAAAAGAGAGCTAATAAATTTTAAGTTGTTTATTTGGATTTTTTTTTTTGTTTTTGTATTTTATCGTATATATTTATGTAAATGATTACTACAGGGTGGCCCAAAAAAGACTGAAGGATTAAAAATAGCTATATCTTTTTTGTGTTTAATAATTTTTTTTTTGTCTTTTGCAGGTTATTAACTGGTTTTTGGAGATAAATCATGGCTACATATGATGTGCAGAAACGCGTCAAAATCATTGAATTTTTTTATTCTTCTGGAAGGTCAATTATTACAACTCAACGAAATTATCGTCGTCATTTTAATGTCCGAACAGCACCCAGTGACAACATGATTAGGAACTTAGTCTCCCGTTTTGAGGAACATGGAAGAGTGTCAGATCTTCCAGGAAGAGGAAGAGGTCGATCTGTGCGCAATGAAGCAGTTGTGGAGGCTGTACGGCAGAGTGTAAACGAAGATCCATCTGTCTCTACTCGTCGTCGTTCTGCTCAATTGGGAATCTCCAGAACATCCCTGCAAAGAATTTTGAAGCGGGATCTTGAAATGTTTCCGTATAAAAATCAAATGGTACAGCAACTGCTTCCCCAAGATGGTGAACGAATAATTTCCAGAAATTGTGATTTTGCTTGGCCTCCACGTTCACCACATTTGACTGCTCCAGATTTTTTTTTGTGGGGCTACTTGAAAGGAGTTGTGTATATCAATAAACCCCAAACAATTCAAGAGCTTAAGCAGAACATTCAAGCAGAAATGAGGAACTTGGAAGCAGAAACTCTACGGGCAGTAATGGAAAATGCGGTTAAAAGAGCCAATTTTTGTTTGCAAGAAAATGGACACTATTTGAGAGATGTTATATTTCACACTTAGATGTAAAAAATTTCCATGAATTAAATATTTAAAAACATAAAAAAAATTAATAAAAAATAAAAACAAAAAAAATACAGTTATTTTTAATCCTTCAGTCTTTTTTGGGCCACCCTGTATTTGATGCCTTCAACTCAGCTACATCTGTACGTTCAATATTAATACTATCCATAGGACCATCATCATCAAGACAATTCACAAAATTTAATACACATGTGTCCAAGAGCATTTGTTTTTGTTTGGCATCACTCTATACAAATGTATAGCAGTTGTTTTTTTTTACATTTTCTACAAACCTCTTACAACTACAATTAGAGTTGAAAAAAAGTCAGCCTAGGTAGTAATGGTAAAGTAAGAAAACAAAAACAATTGGTTGATTATTGAGTTCTTGTTGCAACTTTGATATTGTTTTAACTTTTCATTTGTTTTAATGAAGGTTTAATATAATATCTCCAGTTGTTCTAAGAAATATTTGGGTAAAGTTCCCTGATGATCTGCATTAGCAACAGTGAAATGCGCATAGGAACAAGCTATACCCCTCAATAATCAATTGCAATTTGTTTTTAACAAAATTTTTAATGTTTTACTGAATAAGTAAAATATTAATATTGGGAAAAAGTGCGAATAAAAATTCAAAATAAAAGAAAATATTTTATTACATTCTTTATTGTAAATACACTTCAATTATTATTTTTTTTTTATAAACTTAGCAGCCGATTGAAAGTTAAAGAGATTACGACGGTGCCTTAAGTCGATTGAGTTGTTTCTCTTTATTGTAAGAAAAAAATTTTAGTGAACAAAAACACTACAAGTTACTCAATACATTGAAGTTAGTACACATGTGCAACATAATGTTACTTTTGAAAATAAATTGCATATGCGGCACAAAACAACATTTTCCATTTGCAATAAAAGATTATTAAGCTTTTAAGTACATTTATGAAAGTTAACAAAAAATTAATATTTTTGTTCAAAACACGTGCCGGAAGCAGTGTTGACAAACAAACAAAATTCTATAGGTTATATTTTAAGAAAACATCATGTAAATCCGCTTCCGACTTTTTGGCATACACGCCAAACCAATAATGAGCTCGCGATGTACAGGGTGTCCGCCGGGAAGGTATACTACTTTGTTTGTTTATAGCTTTTGATTAAATGAAAGAGAATGGATCTTATATTGATAAATGCTTTATTAAATGTCGGCAATTATATATGGAATACAATATCAGATAAATGTCCGCCTCTGTTAGCCTCACAAATGCGAGCCCTTTTGAGCACATTTTTCATTACATTCTTACACATTTCATGCGGTAGTTCATTAATTTAATCACGAATATTTTGTTTGAGTTGCTCAAGCGTTTCTGGTTTGTTTGCATAAACCTTGCTTTTCCGATATCCGCACAAAAAGAGCAGTCCGGAGCAGTCATATCAGGCGACCGTGGAGGCCAACCAACATCACCATTTCTTGAAATAACTTATTGGGGAAAGAGGTCTCCCAGTAATTCCATTTTAATCCTGGCTGTATGCGATGTGGCACCGCCGATCTTGCAGACCTTCTTTCTTCGAAATCATTCACTAAACGATAAAAAATGCGTTTTGTTGGCACGTTGTTTCACCCAAAAATTTCACGTAACTTTCTCATCGTCACAGTAATCGATGATTAATTTTTATAAAATGTTTTAACGATTAAAACATGCTGGTTTATCGAATATTTTCGATAATAAACTTACCACGTGTCTACTTTACGACTGCCAAATACGAACTGTCAAGACTATTTTTTACCAAAATGGTGGCAAATCAAAGTAGTATACCTTCTCGGCGGGCACCCTGTATCATTTTAACATCCCACATATAAATTCAAATAGAACAATATAAAAATACAAAACTTTTTTTTTTATTGTATTGCTTTATTTTGTAAATTATGCGTATTTTTCTTGGTTTTAGTGCTTTTTGGAAATTCATAAGTTGACAACTCGAATGAAGTAAAAATTAATTTCTTATTCCATATTTATACAATATATATATGTGATTGAGATATTGAGATTATTATTGCTAAATCTTCCTCTAGCTTGCCGGCGGTTGAGGGGAAGTTTTAGGTTTTCCTTTCAGACATCTACAAGGGAGATTTTAATTATAATCACTTCATGGGTAGTGATTATAATTGTTTGGGTTATGGGAAAATAAAAGAAAAAAAGATAATTAGTTACTTTTATTTTGCCGTATTAGGATTTGGTTGAGATGGGATACTCACCTTTTGTTTTTTCCGATTGATGATACTCGATAAGTGTATATACATATATATTTTTAAGTATTTTTAAAATAAAATAAATAAATTTTTAAATATTTTGTACAATTTAAATAATTCATATATAGGTACTTAGGTAAGTAAGTTCTTAAATTAAAAAGGGTCGAGCGAGAAGAAAAATATATATGTATATTCAAGTTCGTATTTTCTAACCGATTCGAGGATAACCACAAATGTATATTTTTGTCGCCGAAAATTATTTAAGTGTTGACAATTTATATTAATTTTTTAATTAAATATTCAATGAAAAATATAAATTGTATAAAAATTAAAATATATGTATATATAAGTAGATAAAGTGAAAAGGTTAATTAAAAAATATACTAAATATGTTCAAACGTGTTGGGACAATATATTAATAATTATTTACATTTTTCAATAATAAATTTATTCATTAATTCATTTATTAACTAATTAATTAATTGATTGAAATTAACTAACGTCCTATGTACAAGATTTTCTGACCAAAAATACTCTGGAATTGTTCTTCAAACGTAATTTACAATAGATATTGTGATCTTTTTTTGGTTATTTTCTTCTTTTTGAATATTATTACAAATAAAGCAGTTTTTAAATTTCAGCTCGCCCCAGAGCTCCGAATTAATCCCTTTATGCTTTTTTTCTGGGGTGAAAATGAAGAAGCTTAGGTGCCTATTATGAGCAGCTTTCGATTATCGATTGTAGTCGAATTAACTGATCGAACGAATTCTCATTCGGTATTATAGTGCACATTAGATAAAAAAGCCTTATTGTGAGTTTTACTTAATGAAATTGTTCACAATAGTACATATTTATTAGATGTCACTATGAAAAAAATATAGTTTACTTACAAATTTATAAAAAAAACTGAACTAATTATTAGTTAACAAGATCACGATGGAATTATGGTTCGATGATTTGTCTGAAGATTTAACTGCTATACAGCATCGAAAGCAAACTTGTGTTCGATTGAAAATTCGTTGTACTACGAAATTTTCGACAGTGCTGCCAGCTCAAATACGAATTTGACCTTCGATACTAGATGTTCGATAGCCAGCGAAGATCGAACATCGAATGCAACTCATTATATCGGCCTTAATTAATTATTTTAAAACTCTGCTATAACGCGTTTTGTTACTTTTTTATGTCAGTGTTGCTGCGCTTGTAATGACATTTAAAAGTCGTTATCTGTAAGAGGGGGTGGCATCGCCAAGTTAAAGTAATTAGTTTAAACGCTTTAACTCATTTTAAACATTTTGCCATCAAACTTTTTTCTGGCTATGTAATATAATTTCTTCATAAAAAAATTAATTCATAAGCAATTTTACAAACAAATATACTTAAATATGAGTTTGCATTATTTACACCGCAACAAATCACACTTTTTCACTTAAAATTTTATGAGCAAAAGTACTTTCTAAACAAAACCACTTAAAATGTTTTTTTTAATGCATGAGAAATACTTCTTATAAGACACGAGATGAGTGTAAAATAGTGTAATATTATATTAAATACTAGTACTAATTAACACATGTTTCTTTCATACTTTAGGTGACGAGATAAAATTTGAAACTCACGTGATTAACACGCTCACCTATGTTATACACCGCGATAATAAAAACGATTATTATTTTATCATGGTTGTGGCCTACACACAAATTTATTTAAAAATAAAAATACTCACTCACTCTCTAAACACTCTACTCGTAACATTTATTGGAGGATTAACAAATTAGTTTTTTATACAATTTTACAGGGCAGAATAAGATGTATTTATTTATTTACTAAATGCTACAAATACAATTACAAATATTATACGTATGTAACTTCATTTACAGATCGTAATGATAGAAAGCTTCACTCTTTGTAGAGAAGCAGACCAGTTTCTTTTATGGGAATTGATCTCACCTTCATTCTGTCATAATTTTTTTAATTCTCTGAAATTCGTCAATGTTGACTCCCTCAAACAAACGTGTTGAAATACGAAAGACTTGTGATTTTTATAATCAATTTTATAGCCATTCATAGAGATAGTTTATCTGTTGATATCATAGACGAGCAAATATCTAGTACAGAACTATACGAAAATAAAAGGTGTGATTTATATGTATTGTCATTTTTATAATCATAAAGATAGTATATCCGACAATAGCAAATATGTGCGTATATATAGCATTTTTTTGAACAGCTTTCTATAATTATAAAACCAGAAACGCAATCTAAGGAGAAATTTATTCAAAATTTTTGGCTCGACATACACACACATAATTAAACTGATTTTCAGTAGCGATCACTATATTTATTGTATCTCAACATTAAATGAACTAAGAACAAGTATTATTATCTAAATCTAAAAATTAACAACCGAAGGAAGTCCAAGAAGAACCAGACAAAAAATTTACTTTTCATTGTTTTTGTTGCAGCATTGGCAGAATGGTGATTTTAGTTTTAATCCAAAATATAGTTTGATGAA
Source organism: Gymnocheta viridis (assembly GCA_956483585.1). Lineage (NCBI taxonomy): Eukaryota > Metazoa > Arthropoda > Insecta > Diptera > Tachinidae > Gymnocheta > Gymnocheta viridis. The sequence goes on along the minus strand of OY101440.1, from coordinate 94,318,447 downwards.
ATACTATTTTGAAGAGGGCTTAAAAGATATTATGCCTCTGGTTTTTGAATTGTTTGAATCAAAGGAGAAATGTTCGGATGCCAGATTTCTTAAAATTTTCATTTATTTTATTGTTTCTTTTATTAATTTGTTTTTGCTTTTACTTAATAATTTTATTAATTGTATTCCGTATGTTTATTAATTACATATTAGAATGTCTACTTCGAATATTATGAAACTATAAATAAATTCGCCTGACAAAATCTATACATGCATATGTATATATATTGAGGAATGTGACGGAAATCGATTTCGATATCGCATCGATTCACAAATGAAAAAACATGTGATGTGTTCATTGCTTTCGTCTTGAGAATATATCAAAATATTGTATGATATTAATAGGTTTTTCAATTATTTTTGATAAATTTATTTTCAAAATACTTTTATAATGTTCGTATAGTATATTCTGGTCAGCCTTCTTGGGGTCTTGATATCGGGCGTGAAATTATTCTAAAAGTCGTTCGAAATTTGCCACACCATATTAAAACGATCGCTTTGAAATTGATCAATTTCCATTACATGCCTGATTATTTATTTTTTATTTCATATGTCCATCCCACATATGTCTTTTTATAAACATATTTTACTTTTGAGTGACCTTGTTCGCTAACTTTATCAATATTTTATAATCAGCAAGGCAACCAAACTACAGTGCACGCTCGAAAACTCGAACTAATTAAAACCAGCGCTGTTCGAGTTATCGAATTTTTCGAGTTTTCGAACGTCATTTTTTTTATGTATGTATTTATACATTTTACCTGATTTTTAGCTTTATCCAAGTCAACAATATTAAGAATAATTAAAATTTTTAATTTTCAACAAAAAATACTTTTTTTTTTAGTATTTTAAAACAAGGTTTTTCGCTTTTTTACAAAATATACATGAAATATATGTATGTACATATGTTTATGGATTCTTAGAAAAAAATGAAGTTATTGTTGTTTGACGTGTTTTGCTTGAGACTTCATTTAGTACAGCTTTTTCGCGCAGCGATTGCAGAACATTCATTTTTCTTGGGCTAATCCTTTCAAAAGTTGCCCATTGTATGGTTTTGGTTAAAAGTTTTACAGCTTCGGATGAACTTATGCGCTCTGGTGCATTCTCATTCAATTCATCTTCATCCTCGGAACTGCTTTTTTCAATGAAAGTTTCAATCGGACTGTCTTCATTAACACAATTATCATTATTCCATTCGTTTATATCATCTTCAGTAAAAGTAATCTAAAAAGAAATTTGTTTTTTATGATATCATATTATTGATATGTATGTTACTTTTAAATGTCATACCTCAGGATTTAAAGTTTCAAGAATATTAACGGTTTCTTGTGACAAACGTTTTGCTTCTGCTTCTTTTTGATTTATTAAAATGCTTAGCGGAATATTATCTTCATCATCCTCTATTAAGTTCGTAAAATTCAAAATGGGTTTCCAGCATTTCGCCAAAGTTTCTTGACTCAGCTTATGCCAAGCTCCATCCAAAAATATTACCGCATCTCGTAAACTGATTTTTTTTATTGATTCGATCAAACCGCAATCATCAGCAAAGACAGCAGCTAACAGCGAACTTCGATAATGTAGTTTTGTTATTCTTATGGCATTTTGATCCATTGGTTGAATCAAAGGGGTCACGTTTGGTGGCATAAACATGACTGTAATTAACCCGTCCGAAGACTTTAATTCATGCTCGCCTGGATGCGATGGGGCGTTATCAAGTAACAGTAAAGCTTTTTGTGGCAATCCAATTTTTTTTAAATAGGATTGTACCTAGAAAATTAGAAAATATTTTTAGATAAATATCTGTAACGTAATTAAAAATGATTCAATTTACTTACTTGTGGAACAAACGAAAGATGAAACCAGTCTTTGAAAAGGCCTAAGGTCATCCAAGCTGTCTTTGAATTTTTGTACTCCACTGGGCAGTTAAAGTTCTTAAAAACTCTGGGATTTTTAGATTTTCCAATCACGAACATTTTAAGCTTGTGTTTTCCAGTAGCATTCGCGCATGCAAGAAATGTGAGACGCTGCTTTTCAGTTTTTCTTCCTGGAGCCTGCTTTTCCAATGTGGATACGTACGATTTCTGCGGAAGAAGCTTCCAATATAATGCAGATTCGTCTGCGTTATAGATTTGCTCTTGGCTTAGATCAAACTCTTCTATTTTAGATTTAAGAATTATTTTAAATGGCTCTACCAGTTCAGGACGCGCAGACAATTTTTCACCTGATATTGTAATTAAGCGTATACCATAACGCTTCTTGAATTTTTGCAACCATCCGTCGCTGGCAAAAAATGATGTGCTGCCATGGCTCATACGGCTATGTAGCTCTTTTGCTTTTTCCTTTATAATGAGCCCACTAATAGGATAATTCTTGGCACGTTGCGATAAAAACCAATTGTATAGAGCTTTTTCCATTTTAGGGAGCTCCGAAGTGCGAAGAGTTTTGCGTTTTCCTGGTCCCGTAAGCGTGTTGTTAACACATTCTAAAATTTTTGTTTCTTTTTTTAAAATTCCACATATAGTAGACTTTGCTACATTATTTTTTTTTTTGATAAACTTGTAATGCTTTCACCATTTTTGGCTGCATTAATAATGTTTGCCTTTTCGGATAATGTCAAAACTTTTAATTTTCTTTTCATTTTAAATTACACGTGTTTACTGCTCAAAATTTTTTTCAACAATAAAGTATGTAAATCAATTTTAAACAATACAAATGTCATAAGGTAACGGTGAATTTTTATCATAATCAAAACAAAACAAGAAATTGAAGCATAAATATATGTATATGTAAACACAAATATAAGAGTAATGATGTAAAAAAAAAATTTTGTTCGAGTTTTAGAGCCATCAAATTTTGTTCGAGTTTTAGAATAGTCAATGGAGAAAAAAAAGTGTTCAAGTTTTGGAACGTTCGAGTAAACGTAAGTTCGAGTTTTCGAGCGTACACTGTATACTCTAAAAGTGTGTTCGTGCTCATAAGAGTACAAAATCCTTTAAGAAAATATGAAAGAAATAAATTTAAAATATAAAAATGATAACTAGAAAATAGCCTTTCTTTTCTTAAAAACCAAACGTTTTATTAAAAAATTCAATAAAAAAACTTGCTGTTCACTAGATCGAATCTTGAGTATGCAATGTAATATTTATGCAGGTAAACAATTGTTACAATGAATTCAATTTTGCTCGAAAATCGCCTTTAAACAATTAAAATCCACTACGAAAATGGTGGTTCTGTTAAAGTTACATTTCGTAAAATTCGTGATATTTTCGGACAACATAATCGTCCTTCTGAGACCTCTATTAAGAATTTGGTCGTTAAATTTGAATCGACAGTCTCGATACAAAATGTGTCAGCACCAACACGTGTTTGACCGGGTCGTTCAACTGAAAACATCGCAGCCGTGTTGAAGAAGATCCAAATTTGTCAATTCTTCGACGTTCTTAACAATTGGGGTTTTCCAAAACCACCACATGGCTAATTTTGTGTAAGGACTTGGCCTTGAAGCCTTACAATGTTCAATTGGTGCAGGAATTGAAGCCGACCGACCATTCACATCGCCGTAGATTCTCTCAATTCATTCAGGAACAACCCGCTGGTTTTTCTGAAAAAAATCATTTTTTCAGACGAAGCCCATTTTGACTTTTCAGTATACGCCAGCAAGCAAAATTGCCGCATCTGGACTTCTGAAAATCCTAGAGCGATTATTGAAAGCCTTTGCATGCTCAACGTCTCACTGTATGATGCGCTATGTGGTCCGGAGGCTTGATTCGGACTTTTTTTTTCGAAGATGAGGTTGGAAATGCGGTAGCGGTCAATAGATCACGCTATCGCGAGATGTTAACAACTCAATTTTGGCCTATTATTAATGACGTGGATATCACTGACATGTGGTTTCAACAGGACGATGCCACATGTCACACAGCCAATGAAACGATCAATTTATTGCAAACCAAATTTCCCGATCGCAGAATTTCACAAAAATAAGCTGCCAACCAGATCGTGTGATTTAACACCACTGGATTATTTTTTGTGGGGCTATGTTAGGGATAGCGTCTATACAGAACCAATCGAATCGATTGCAGCCTTAAAAGTCAAAATCCGTGATGAGATTAACGAAATAGAGCTGCCATTCTGCCAAAAAATGATTAAAAGCTTTTATGAAAGAATCGACATCTGTCAGCGTGGTCGTGGTGGACACTTGCCAGCTATCATTTCTCATTCATAATTGCCGAACTTTTCTCTTTGTAATATAATAAAAAATTTTAATCATCTTCATCTAAATTTTTTGTTTTGTTTTGTTTTAGATATTAGATATTATAAATGTTTTACTATTTTAAGATGTTTCCCCTAATTTGGATTCTTTTCAATATAATGTAATATTATGAAAATTCTACTAATATATTTTTTTTTTTGTGTTTTGTTTTTACAATTTTGTCATTCAAATGATTTTTTAGTTAACTTTTTCCGATTTATAGTTTTCTTGAATTTTACCAAGTTTTGACGACTTTTCGATTTTCGCTTGTTTCGGCTTTGGTAAATATTTTGATAATTTTGGTCCTTTTCAAAAGTTGATATGTTTTTTAGATCAGTTTTAATTTTTTAAGGCTTAAACGTTTTTAAACTACAAAGAAGAAAAAATACAACATGAAAAAATCAATAATATAAAAAATTCACTTAAGAGAAAATATGCTTTTAAAATCAAAATATGCACAAATATGCTGTTAGAGGAAAATATGCACCAATATGATGTAGCAATTTGATGTAAAAACTCTTGAAAAGTTTTGGATGTAATGTGTTTCATCATGACATCATCTTCTTCTTACATACTAAGCCCGTGAGCAAGCACACTAAACACGTGCTTAACCCGTGCTTAAGATTGTTTCTCTTTTAACATTTTATGTCTTGTTACCAAATATCAATTCGAGTGTCTTTAAGTTCCTCGACATACAAATATTTTATCATTGTTTGTATGTTTGGGTTATCTGAAACTTAAGTTTTGGGCGTGTGATTTCTTGATTTTTTCTGTAACTTCTATTGATTGGTGAATTTTTTTATTTTAGGCTTGAATTTAATGTCTTATTGAAACAAATTTGTGGTATTTTTAATAAATGCATGTTTCACATAAAAAAAAAACTTGGCTGATCCAAAATTGTTCATCAAGATTCGTGATTTGCTTTAATTTACCAACAGCGATGTTAATATTATAAAGTTATTTAAAAAAAAATCATCCATTAAAAGCATAAAAAAATTCCACTCACTAACGCTGCTATTTATTAAGCCATAACTGTTGAGTGGAATGAGTTAAATAACAATTGCTAAGGTTTTTTTTTTATAAGTGATAATATAATTTTAGTGTATTATACGTATTATTCTATTCTTTACGAATAGATTTTTTTCTTATCTAGGTTATGTTTGCAAAGACTTTAAATCTATTTGCTGCGAATTAAATTGTATATCCTCAAACAAACATTGCTTGTCATGGTAAAATTTTAAAAATATCTAAATGTATAATTTGTATCCAAAAATACACGTACTTCGTAAGATCACTTCACCATATTATTTTAAAATTACAAAAGACTGACTTGTGTATGAAAATTGTTTGTACTCAAGTATTTACAATTTGCATAATTAGTAATTAAAAAAACACATTCGTTTACTTTTTTAAATTCTCTTAATTTGAATGCAACGTATTTTTTTAAGTCCATGAACTTGAAAAAACGAGCATTTAAGTATAATTCTCATAATACCTGTGTTTGCAAGCAATTTCTTTCAATTAATGCGAGGGTGGACTGGAATGGCTTTTGCCACCACAAGAAATATTTATTAAAACTGCACCTTATGTTTTTTTCCTGCGGTGGCAAACGATTGGTTGGATTTTTCTTTCTACTCTTCAAAAAAAGGTGTAGTTACGTAAACAGTCGTATCACAATTTGTTTATTAAAATTTTCAAGTAACTTCCGATGTTTATAAAAATAAATTTGATCTGGGTTTTTCTCAATACTATGGACTATAACAGCAATATTCACAGTTATTTTTAAGCGACATGCACGAGTTCGATTTAACAGCTCAAATTTTTGAACTCGTTTCACAATTGCTGGAAGAGATGGGGCTTCACGACGACCCAAAAATGCTTTAGTTTTGCGTACTGTGATCGCGAAATTTTCACAATTTTCGTATTGAATTTCAATAACTACAATACGTTAGTGAGCCGTATATCGTTACACTTTTATTAACGGCGTAGTCGTCACTTGCCATCTGTCACGTAGTTGCATTCTGACTCACTACAACTATTACAAATGGGGGGCTATGGAAAATCGAACATCTTATTATAACACCTTGCAATTGTATAACTACTGGAAAGCAATGTAGGCGATATGTAGTTTATATAGAAAAGTACACATGTATATTATTCTTCATAGAAGTTAATAACAAGTTAACACAAAAAATTGCAAAATTGTTGATTTTAGTGGTTGTCCCATTATAACTTCGAGCCACTGTATGGTGTTATATATGTTTCTAGGTTTTAACGAAATTAATCTGCAGCGCATCAAAAAAATCCGTATGCCATTTTTATGGTGCATAATTACTGAAAACACACACTCTTCTTTGGCACCGAATACAACTTGCTTTAAATTAAATACTTAAGTTCTTTTGCATCGAAAGCATGACAGGGAATAATTTAATGAAAATGATAATAAAAATATTTTCAAATGCATTTCTTTATTTGCAAGATTAATTAATTACTTTTTTACTTTTTATTTTCCAAAGAAAATCAAAGCTGCAAAAAATTTACTTTATCGAGGAAGTTTCACAATTTTTTTATTGTTTACCACGCTGGTAAATGATGATCAAAGTGTTAATAGAGGTGTTATTTTTTGTTAAAATATTACAAATGTTCTATTAAGGCTATGTTTACGAAATTCACTTTTAGATGCAAATTTTGTTTAAAGCCTTGTAACTCATCAGCTGACAATTTAATATAAGACTACCAGTAATTACTGGAAAGGTGATAGTGCAGAAAATAATCTGTTTTCTGGCTCAGACGTTACTAATGATTCCATATCATGGGCCACCGTCCTTTCAAATTTTAAGTTATTATTCGCTAAATTACGCAATTGTGCTGATTGCATCGAAAGGTTTGGAATGAGCCTTGCCAAATATTTGAGGAGGATTAATAATCTTAACACATCTGCTTTACTCTTCGGTTTTTTTCATCTTTAAAATTGCATCCCTACATTTCGAGCCGCTCTAATCTCTCCTTCACATAAAATATTTCCCATAAATCTCACCATTCTTCCCTTTACTGAATCTATTCCGGATTCATTATCCTACCATATTCTTCCTCACTATCAGAACAGATAACGATATCATCCAAGTGTATCAGTACTTCCTCAATGGCTGCAGAGTCAGAAATTTTGTTAAATCTAAAGTATTTTTATATACCTCCATCTACTAGAAAGGAATAAATTTCTTTTTCACCAAACCTGACGTTAAGTCGTCAATCGTGGGAATCAAAATATATTCACGTTTAATACAATTATTAAGTGCCTTCGGGTACGAACGAATTCGTAGCTCTCCATTAGGCTTCTCAACTATCTGTAAATTATTCATAATATTTTTACACCATAAAGTCTTCTTAATACTGCCATTTTTAAGTAAAAGGCAGTAATATATTAAAGTTAAATTAAACAAAAGTTAAGTATAAGTTTTAAATATTTGTTATCCAAATTAATCATATAATCGTATTATAATAATATTTAAATGCTTAAAAATAGAATCATAGAAAGTCATTTAAGCTTGATTTCAAACCATAAATAATCAAGATGCCTAAATAATTGACTGCCTTTAACTGTTGTAAATCAAAAAGCTGTAAAATGTGATTTACTATCTTCATATTCTGTAAAACAAAATAATTTAACAATGAAAAAAAAAATACTCAAATTACACTGAACAACAAAATCAAAAAATTAAAAATTAGTATTATTTTAGGCGACGAATGGTTATAGGAAATTATTAATAAATTTTCCTTTAAACAGCAATACGAATATAGCGAGCTAAAGTGGCGTACAAAAATATTTGACATAATATTCTATATGATCCTTCAAATACAGCAAATCTAAAAATTCAAAATGGACACCAAAAATAAGTCAAAACTTAATATATATGAATATCCGGCAAAAAAATATTTGGTTTCTGGAAACAGTACAAAATTGTTACTCTTTTCAAATGAGCTGTTTTGAAGCACTTCCGAGAATGCGGTAAATGAAGTTAGAGATCTCTTAATTTACTTGCAAACATAAAATTTAATTTTTCACTTTTTAAATGTGTAGAGAGAGATTAAGAGTAATCTATCCGATTTGATTTATTGTTGTTTAACGATTTCATATAATTAACGTCGAAGTTTAGGGCAATTTTGATGATTTGAGCGAGTTGTCAAAAAAGAGAATTCCCAAGTGGGATATTGCGGGTAAAAAAACATTCCTTCTGGAAGCGTATTTCGAAGCATGAGGTACAAGAGCGGCCAACAACACTCGCTTAAAAATATACTTTGCTGGATAAGTACGAAAATTTTTTACTTGTTTTATTCAGAAAATTATAGACAAATTTTTAACATTTTATCCCGCTATATCCCTGCTTAAGGATATTTTTGATCTTAGTTTTAAAAAGGAACAAAAAAGACCCATGCATTGAACAGATAGAGGGTTAAAATTTCTGACATATTTTTCTTAAAATTATGCCGTAAGTCTTCGAAGACACCAAATCTCAAACTTACTAATTGAGTTTATACTTCATTGAAACTTTTAAAATTTGTATAAAAAATACTAAAAAGTTTTGTAAAGGAGTTTTTTTCCATAAAAATTTCAAAGTTAACAAAATGAAGAAATTTTTGAATATTGGGAAGAAAAAAAATAAAACTGTATTGAAATATTGAACACCAAAAATTTAAAAAAAAATGTAACTTAAAACAATTAATCTAAAATTAACATTAATTTCAAATAATTTCGTGACAATTTTTTTTACAATTCCAAAAAAAATAAGTAATTAAAAATAATAATTTCAGTAATTGAATGAGTTATTCTATATTTTACGGCGCCTCTTTTGTGTCTTAATAATGCATTAACATTTTGCGGTTAGTTTCCTCAAAAAATCAGTTTCAACAATCATAAATATCACATAATTAACTGATGCAGATCACTTTATAGAAAAAATCAAAGCGCTAGTTTATCACGAGATTTAAAAAAATTACTCTCTTCCCGGCAATATGCGTCTGTATGTAGATATTTATTCAACGTACTACAAGTAGAATGAGTTTGAATATGTAATTTCATTTAATACAATCTCCAATAAACAAGTAAAAGTATCTGAGAATTTTATGGTTACGAGTATTTAGCATGTACCTAAATACCTACTATGTATGTGTATTAGAGTGTTCAATTATTTAGTTTTTTTCGAGTAAGGAATTAATCGATTAGTGAATTTGAATCTTGCTCGATTAGTTACTTTGCAGCTTTATATTAATAGAGTAACTACAACAAATAGAATAGTTCAAATAAAAAATTCTGCGGCATGAAAAATGTAACACTGAGTCGTGTCAAAAGTTTCGGAAGAGTAGTTGTAACGGATTTGAGCTCCAGCAACTTCTGAAATCAACCACATAACGAGAGGTCACTAATAAAAACAACAAGACTACGAAAACTCATTCCAGACGATAGGAAACATTGATATCCTTTCTGAACATGAAAGTGTTATCCTATAATACACTATAAATAATGTCGTAAGGGGTGATCATGTATTTTTGTTATCTACATTATTGATAGGCAAACACGTTTTTTAGATCCCATTTACGGCCGTAATACTGAAAATATTTTGGAAAGATTTATATATTTTTAAAGGGTTTTTTACATAGATGTGCACATTTTTAATTTTATTTAAATCGGTTTGATATTTGGGGAGTTATAAGCGTTTAAAGTTTCTACTAACCCATGCACACTTATTACACATGTATATGTCAGCTTCAAGTTTAAAAATAAACAAATTTTGCATGTGTGCTTGTCCAATTTGCTTTTACAAAGAAATGAGACCGAGTTTTAAGTTGTTTATTTTGAATTTATTTTGTTTTTGTATTTTATCGTATGTATTTATGTAAGTCTTTTATATTAAAATATAGAATGCGGTCGATTGAGTCGACCGCTGGATACACTAGTAAATAAATTAATTTCCCTTTAAAATATGAACAATCCGAAACTACCGTATTATTTAATTTAAATAGTTTTAATTTATTTTATAAATAGTTCAATTTGTTTTAAGTAGAATAGTTTAATCCCTTATACTTTTATTTAATCTTTAAAGAATTTCAAAGTCTTTTTTGTTGAGAGTTTTTAGCATGTAGTTCAATGCATTTATTTAATTTTGATTTCAATAACATTTTATTTTCAATAAAATGTTGATTTCAATAATAGTATATGGTTTTTTATAAATACAAAAATATCGATCCTTTTTATACAAAAATAAAACATTTATTGTACAAAATTTTGAGAAATGTTTAAAATGCGTCTGCAAATTATGGAGTTTTGCGTTAGTTGAACTTTGTACGTCCGAGTTCCAAGTAAAACTTATGGACCCCACTACAAATATGCTCCTTCAAATAAAAAATTTTTAAAATCCATAATTGTCCGTCTGGTTTCGACTTAAATTTCTATGGGACCAAACTACAAGCACACACTATGAAATAAAAAAGTGGTTTAAAAAGTGGGACATAAATGGAGGAGTTATGCGATTATCGAAAAACATTACGGTACCAACTCTTTTGTACAAAAAGTAATTTTGACAATTTGGATAGAGTACTAGACTATTGGTATGGTGGTCACAGGCTCGATTCCTGCCAAGACCATGGGCGCTTCTGTAGACATCCCCAAGAGGCAAAGGGATTTTGTGTTTGTTTTGATAAATGCAGGAGTTATGCATGCATGAACAATAAAAAATGTCGACATATTTATAACATCCTCCTCCTTTTTTGGAGTCGGCTTAAAATTCTAAAAATATTCCAATTAGTTTTAGTTAAATATCGTATATTTGATAAAAGCTGTGCGGGTTATTCTTTAAACAAGGTTGGCTATTATTAATTATTTGTTCAAATAATATAACGAAATTTCTTCGATTAATCGAACAACGATTAATTGATTGAATACTCTAAGACGTAAATGCATACATGTGTGTATATAAATGTGTATGTACGATTATGATGGCAAATGAATTAAACGTGTTTAAGTAGTAATAAATATAAATCGTCAAAAGCAGTCAGCTAAATAATTGTTGTTTTGTTGTTGCTGCGGTTGTGTTTTATTTTATTATATTATTGTTGTTACTTTATTATTATTATTATCATGATAATTGTAAATACACTATACAATACTATGTTGTAGAAATATTGTCATTTAGAAGTTTAGCTAAAGTATTAATACAACGTCGATGTAGACTTAAAATCGTAGTCTTAGCTGCAGATCCATTAGATACACAACATTCGGGTATTACATTTAGAGAACAAACTAAAAATAAATACACGGGATTTTTTTTAATTTCGCAAAGAGTTCTATTTAAGTCAGTTGAGTTTGAGAAATAACAATCAGTGAAATTAATAATTTTGCGCGGAGAGCATCAAAAATCTACGACATTTAAAATATCATTTAAAGTATTTTGGTGAAGTAAATTTTAATTTGTGCGTAAAATTATTAGCTGTGATAAAATATTTTTGTCGACCGTCAATTGAAATGTCGTATTTAAAATATTCGTGTATTTATATTATTTTGACAATACCTTGTGTGTTTGGAGCCATTACCACCGGTGTACCACCCACTGTTATACATACCTTAAATGCTGCCGATGTGGGCCCTGAATTTGTACCTGTTGAACCACCTGTAGCAAGAGCAGCTACTGATAACACAAATGACAAAGAAATAGAAGGTAAGAAAATCTTAATTTTTTCTAAACGAAATTAAAAAAAATGCAATAATATAAAAATATCACTAAAAAAAGTGCCAACCACAAAAAAATCACGTTAAAGCAAAAATATCTAACAGTAATTTTAATATCAGGTAAAATTTTTAAGATTATTTAAAAATGGTTGTTGTTATTGTGAATAAACGCTAAGACTCAGAAAAAGTATATTTTAGGTAAAAATTTTAAAAAATTCGGAAAAATAAAAATCTAATAAATAGTAACAAAGAGCTGTCTGTGAAAAAAATTTATTTAGGGCGAACAATCTTTTTCTTGGGAATATATTAAAATTCAAACTTGTGTGAAATTTTGCAAAGCTGAATCAGTAATAATACTTTTTTTTATTGATGTCTGGTCACGTTTTTCTGAAAGAAATACAAATATGTTAGCAGTAATTCATGAGATATGTACTGCATTTAAGTCAAGGGGAATTAAATTTTCAAATCAATTAATATCGTAAACAACAAATCTAAATAATAATATGGCTATTAAGATTAATATAATATAATATATTAATCTTAATAGCCATATTATTATTTAGATTTGTTGTTTACGCTAAGGGGAATTTCTTATTTCTTCTTAATATGTATGTAGTTAGGTGTAAGAAATTCCCCTTAGCGTAGCTAGACTTTAATTGTTTTTATATACATACTCATTAGAGTATTCAATAAACTGACTTTCTTGATAAACGGCTGACGAATTATTTGAAAAATAGCTTTTTTTTAAATCGACTTCGAAAAATGTTTTATGCAAAAACCCGGTTAACTTATGCCTTTCATACCTTCGCGAGGAAAATTTTATTCGTAAAAACAAGATGTACCAGTGAGTATCACACTTGAAGTGCCAGCGAGTTAGTCCCTTGACTAACTTAAAAAGAAAGAGTTAATATTCCTAGCAGACATTTCACTTTCATTGTGTTTTGTGAACTTCAACATTTTTACATCGGTATTTCAAGCTAAAGTGGTAAGTACTCTCCTCCAATGCCAACTTCATGTTAATATAATGAGTTTAATGATTTGTTATCATTAGAAAAGACAGAAAATCCCAATTTGACTACTCGCTCATATCTCAGCAACATCCCAGTCATCCGCTTGAACAGATGTTATTCAAACATCATTAACTTTTAAACTAGCATTCAATGCATCTCTTATTTCATTAACGATTTTTAGAAATAAAATAAGCTTCTTATTTTGTCTCTTCCGTTTTCCGTATTATCACACTAACTCGTTTGAGATACAGTGATTAAAAATGGCAAGCAAAAGTAATTGTTTTATAAAAAACTTAAAAATTATTTTCGGTGAAACTCCCGGTAAATCATGTTTCGGTTCTGGTTTTCAAATAATCTAATACTTCTCGTATATTAAAAATCTTTAAGACATTAAATTCAATCCATAAATAAAAAATACAAATTTGTCTTATTCACATAAAATCAATTTAAAAAAGATAACAAATTTGTATGTGCTATATCATTTAGAATAAATTATAGTTGCAATTGAGAAATTCAAAACACACTCAAATTGGAATTTCATAACCCGACATGCATCTGAAGAATTTTTCAGAATGAAAGTATTTAAAAAAATAATATTTAACACGTATTAAATAGAGAGTGTTTGCATGAAATTATAAGTATTTAATTAGAACAAAAAATTGCATAAACTTAAAAAAAACGCAGGAAATAATATGATGAAACACAGTGTTTATCAGGGTAAAACAAAGTTAGTTGCTCCCGAATTATTTTAAGTATTTTTAAGAACTAGAATGTCATTGATTTTTTTAAGCCTATTTTTGCATATTTTGCATTTTTTTAAGAGAAGGTAACACTCTGGCAATTCATGCCTACCAACCAGTTAGTTTGTTACCTACTTTGAGGAGGGGTTAATGTAGATTATTTTTTACAACTCTGCTGTTGTGCGTTTTTAAAGCAGTGTCCAGTGTGCATATTTTGCTTTTAAAAGCATTTTTCCATTCACGCACATTTTCGATTTCTATCGTTAGATTTTGCGGTTTTTATTTTTATTTTTCATTGTGGTTTCCGTATTGCTAAGTTTTTGTATTACAACTTTTTTTAACCTTTGTCGCTTAAAAACGTTGTAAAAACTCGAAAAGTGTGTAGGTTTAAAAAAGATTTGGAAAAGATATAAACATGCTTTTATATGACCCAAACTAGTATAAAAAATTCAAAATTCATTAGAAATATTTTCCACTCAAGTTGATTGCTTGTATTTTATGAACAGCACATAAATTTTTTTTCGTAATTTCTCCAAAAAAAAAAATAAATAAAAATTTATTTTTGTAATGCTTGCCACAAATAAATAAATTTGTAAAATATTTTATAAATTATTATCAATGTTGTCTAAGCGATATGAATAACAATTAGGGTATTCATTTTTCTCGACTTTTCAATTGTTCGTTTAACCAATTAATCTAAAAACAATCGAGAACAGATTTTAAATATATTTTATTTCAGTTGATCCAATAGTTTTCATGTTTCTCGAAGTAATCGTTGATTTTTAAAAATTAATAGATTTTTCGCGTTTGAATGAAAAACTAAAATAATATATGTTTTATTATAGTTTTACGAGTATAATTTCTAGTAATAAATTCACAAACCGAATTCTACCACTTTTAAAACCATTTTTTTATTTTTTGTCATCATGAAACATTCACTCGAGTTCGAAAAGATTCTATTTATCTATCTATTATTTAAGTCAACAAAGATTTTATATGATACAAAAAACAACAAAAAAACCTATTCATATTTGTACTTAATTCAGGTCAAACTAATTTAGATCTGTTAAATTGAACGTCTAAAATAATATCATAAAATAGTATCGTCTTTTATTATTGATTTTCTTAATCCATATTTTGAAATTAATATATCAAATCATAAATATTGGAGAAATAAGAAGAAGTAAATTAATCAACTTTTCTTCTTCGCTCGTTTTGTATATACAAATTATTCTTCTTTGATTTTATAGATACTTTTGATGTTTTCATTTAATTCTTTCATAATACAGCTTTCGATTCTTTCGCTATTTCAGGAAATTGAATCAAATATTTCCTAATTTAGATAAAATTTATTAATCGAAGTAATAACAATGGCGCATATTCAGAAATTACTACTAAGTGTTAACTTTTTTAAGTACCCATTTAAATTATTCACAGTTGGTTATTTTTACCACGAAAACTAATCAATCAAACAGCTGATTAATTTCTATTGCATCCAAAAACATCCGTACGAAACAAAAAAAACTAGAGATGTGTTTTTGGTCAACAAAGTTCTGTGGAGTAAATTTACTTTTACATCCCCTTATTTTAATTGATTTGTATAAAAACTATGAACAAAAATAGATTTTTTAGGATTTGAAGGAATGTGTTAAGCAATAAAAATTGTTTTTTAATATCTTCATAAGCTTTTTAAGTAATTACAGTTATTATTATCTCTACGGGGCAATAGCATCTGTTGCACTAGTTATGAATTGTGAAGAAGATCTATAACTATCTGTGAACTATTTTTTAGTTTCTGCTTTATTAGTTTCGGAATATGCGCCAATTTGATTAATGACTACTAATAAATGGTTAAAAAAGTTTATCGTATTTAATTATTAAAAATTTTTAAATATTACGATTATTAATAGAAATCGTTGATAACAATTAACAAAATTTCCTTTAAGGGAAAAAATCTGAATTATTATTTTCTTTTTGTAATTTTTGTGTATTTGAGTTGTAACTAGAGTTATAATTATGTAAACGGGAATTCCCGCCAGGAAAAGGACACACTCATATTCACGGGATAGTTTGGCAAATTTCTCGGATATAAAACAGGGATATTATTATTACATAAATATGTGAACTTGTTTTATATGTTTCTTTTAAATATTATTAAGAGTTAAATTTAAATTGAGAGTAAAAATGATGTCAGTTACCAAATCAATTTAATTTTCAATATTCATTTAAGTGGATTTAATTGAACAAGAAATATTGTAAATCTATTTAAGAACAGTCTCCTTAAAATTGCTTGCCTAGAAAAATATACGAAAGAGGAATTTTATAGAGAACTTTTAATTAACAGTATTAAAACAAGATGCAGTACAATAGTATAAATAAAGTCCTTCAATCGTTTAAGGGCTAAAAACACTGAACTTATATGCCACTGAAGGCTATGAGTGTCGTTCACTACTTAAAGCCCTGTTAAAGATGCTGAATCGTTAAGACTCAAAATTGTTAATAGACAATGGGCATTATTATCGAAATTCAGTACGAAAAAGCTTAAAGTACAAATTTTAAAAGGCGAAATCAATTAAATTTGGACAAACTTACAAAGCATTATTTTCGATACGACTTGGAGGAAGGAAAGTTAAAAATTTTTTCTATCTGAAAATTTGGCTACAAAATTAAGAAATAGAATTCTTTATGACCTATAAATGCATTGGTGAACTTAAAATTAAGTTTTTTACTAAATATTTACGGAAAAAGTGTTCATGTATTCTCTATACGATCTCTTACATTTGGATAATTTAATACTCCATTTGGCTGAATTCACGTAAAAGAGATACTTTATAATTGTTATTATATTAATATATATTTAAAAATAATATTTATTTTAAAAACAATAAGTTTTTCGAAAATTTTCAGTTGATAAAAGAACTTATTTTAAAAGCTCATATTTTGCGGGATTCCTGGGAACTCGTTTTTTTCATTTTCGTTTGCCGGGGCGTGAAAAAGTTTAGAAAACCGCAAGCCCTAGTGGTAACTTTTAACTTTTTTCTCAAGTGATAAACCAGGAACATTTTGAAAGCGTATTGTATTTAAAAATTAATGTACAATTCTTGTTACTTTCTATATAAACATTTATTTAGAAACATTATTATGTAGAAATTCCCAACAGCATATCTACTACAACTTACCACTCATACTATACTTCTTTTTGTAAATTTATGCACATTTTTAAGAAATGTCTTGTTGAAAATATAATTTTTTTAAAGAGATGCTTTGTGGAAAAGTAAAATTTTTTAAAACCTACTTTTTTCAAAAAGTTAAAGTGAAAGTTAAAGCTTTTGGGCTGTTTACAGTTTTAGCGATTCTCAATCGAAAGACTTTTTGATATTCTTTCGATGATGGCAGGTTTTCTAAGTTTTCATATTTTTCCGGCGTTTTTGGCATTATTTACATTCTCAGAAATTTTTTATGAATATCACGTCTTGTTTTGTGCTCTGCGATTTTGTCGGGTTTCAAATTTTTAGTATTCTGTACAGTTTTCACGATCTCAATAAATTTTAGGGCTTTCTGCCCAATTTTACAATCCTTGTGCTACTATTACTTTGTTTGTATTAATTTTTTTTTAATCGTAATTACGATTAACATATTAACCGCGATTACTTCAAATCAAAAATAACTAATCGACTAAAAATTAATTGATTAAACCCAACACTGCTCTCAGAACAATTATGAAATATTTTGTGACATTGACATTTTTCAACTACTATTTTACTGTTAACATATTTATTTATTTACATAACTGGTATTGACATATACAAAATATGTATACTTAAATTATTTAGTACGTACATTTACATTTAAAAAAGTTAAAATTATTTACTGAATGTAAATCAGTAAATCATTTTATAATTATTTGCGATCTAAACACAAATACTGAAATTAGTAAGTTATGGATAAAAAACGATTTGTTGAAACTTCATTTCATATTTTATCTACGAAACATTTTCCAACGAAATGAAAGAGTCTGAAATCTCGCCATCACATATTTCTCTTTGATTCCACAATTATTTTACATATAATCCGTTGTTATTTTTAATATTTACTAATGTATCCAGCGGTCGACGGCGATTCGACCGCATTCTAGTAATTAAATATTAATGACCTTATTCACAAACGGTTAATAAAGTTATAGTAGGTTTAATTTTGGCTTTTTATATGGGAAAACCGATTTTAATGCACACATTATCTTTATTAATCGTTTGTGAATAAAGCCAGAGGCATTTACATAAATATATACGATAAAATACAAAATCAAAAAACATTCTAAATAAAAAAACTTAAAACTTTCTCTCTTAATACAAAGAACATTTAGAAAAACACTATGCAAAAACAAATTGGACAAACACATACACAATTCGTTTATTTTTCAACTTGAAACTGATACATGCATGAGTAATAAGTGTGCATTTTTTAGTAGCAACTTTAAACGCTTATAGCTCCCTAAATATAGAACCGATTTAAATAAAATTACGATTGTGCACATCTATATGTAAAATTCCCATTAAAAACATGTAAATCTTTCCAAAATCAGTTCAGATTACGGCCATAAAAGGGATCTAAAAAAACGTGTTTGCCTATTAATAATATAGATGGATAGATGTCAAACTTGTTTATTTTGATTGACTCTTAGCCCAATTAAAAAAAAAGAAGCTTCCAAAGATGTCATTAAAATTCTGAACTTGTGATCCGGAAGTATTGCAAATTTGGATCATTCTAGCGATATTTAAATAGTGGTTTTGTGGCTGGAAGTTCTTATTTTTTGTATCACTGAATCGGAAATCACTTTATGATGTTTGTTATTTGTTGTTTGTACGCAACAAATGCAAAGGAACTAATTTTTTGTTACTTAAATGGAGTTACGAAAAAAAGGTTTTTGGTGGTGATTTTAATGGTATTATTGCGAAATGAAAGTTCAGCGGATGGAACTAAGGTTCACCATTTTCCATGTTTTAAAATAACAAACGAAACTAATATACAGCCTTGTTCTGGAAATCACGAGATATCAAATCACAAAATTTCCAAAAATAAGAGATTTTTTTCTTAAAAAGAGAAGTAACACTCAGGCAATTAGTATGCCTACCAACCAGTAGTTTTGTTACCTTCTTTGAGAAGGAGATAGTGAGAGAGGATAACGACAGTGAGAAAGCTTAATTTTAGAACTCTGATATTGCGTGTTGTGTTAGTTTTAGATCAGTGTAGTGGCGCTTCTGCTGACACGAATATCAATTGCTGCCGGTACTCTTCAGTGACCAGTGCTGCGCCTTCGTCACTTAAACAGTCCAAACAACCACAAATAGAATGGCGTACTAATGCACATCCGCAAACTGCTGGATGTTATGACTGAAGCTGGCCTCGAACCCACGTTCTTAGGCATTATTTGCTTTGTAGTCAACGCGCTAACTACTTCAGCCAACAGCACCCTCATAAATCGGACGATTTATAGCATTCGCAGTTCGTATAAAATACTCTATTGTTAATGTCAAAAAAGAAGCAACAAGTCAGCTGTCAATAGGATTTATTTAGGCCCGATAGCTTGAAATTAAAATCACATTAATAATAAAATAATTACTGTCTTGAGCCGGATAAGCTTTAATTAATTATTAATCAATGCAAGCAAGTTTGACTTAAGTAAAAAAGAAAAGAACATTTTTTAATTAATTAAGAAAGTGGGAGAAAGTTCGTCATTTTGAAACTTCAAAGATATTCGGTTCATTGGATAAAGGTGTGTATATTGGAATAATTTTTATTTTCACATCCAATTTTCTCAGATGATAAAAGTGGGTTCACCCATTTGTTTTTAAAAAAAAATTTCTGGGGACAAAATTTTCCGGAAAATCAAAGCTGCCATTTCAAATATTTAAATAAAAAATAGCGAGGCAAATTATTTTAACTAATTGTGAAGTAAAAAAATGTTTAAAAGACAAGTAAGTACTACTGTGAACACCACCGTGCTTAAATAAAAGGCAGCAAAGAACAAAGGGTCAGATAGAGAAAACTTCAATCTAAATTTCAGATATTTCGATGCTTTTATGTTGACAACTCGTTAAAAAAAATTTATGTGCACTTTTGTTAACAAAATAAATATAAACGCAAAATAAAAAGTATGCGAAAGGTAAATAGAATTACACTACTTAATGCATGTGTTTTTTATGCTGCGATTAATATTATTTAAAGGAAAACTATATTGCAATTACTTAACTTGAAAAGTAATAAAAATCAAGAACGTCTTGTCAAACTTTAAATATCGATATAATCGCTTTATAATAATAATTAAAAGCTTATAAAAATGATGCATACCATCATGATAAAACATCAAAGTTTAATTTCAATTCATAAATAATCAAGATGCCTAAATAATTGACACACTGCCCTCAACTGTTGTAAATTAAAAAGCAGTCAAGTGTGATTTACTTCCTTCATATTCTGTAAAACAAAATATTTTAACAATAAAAAATAATAATAATATTTGCAATTTGTTTTTTACATAAATCAAAAATATGCAAAACAAAGGCAGTCAAACGTCAGCAATTAAAATTTCACCCAAATTCATCGATTAGTTTATTTGTTTTAGTTGTTTGAAGTAAGCAACTTTTGTGTTTCTTGAAAAATGGAAAAAAGTGAATTTCGTGCAGTGACTAAACACTATTATTTGAAAGGGAAAACGATGAAAGAGACAAAAGAAAAGCTCGATAAACATTACGGTGAGTCTGCTCCGTCAGATTACATAGGAAACTATTGGATTGCTCAATTTAAACGAGGCCGAACAAGCACTGCAACAATACCATCAACAGGAAGACCAAAAGAGGTGGTTACTGAAGAAAATATCAATAAAATCCTCGATATCGTTATGAATGATCGCCGAGTCAAGTTACGTGAGATTGTTGAAATGGAAAACATATCATATGAAAGTGTGTTCAACATTTTGCATGAACATTTGCATATGAAAAAGCTATCGGCAAGATGGGTGCCGCGTTTGCTCAGTGTCGAACAAAAACGTGTTCGACAGACCACTTCACAGCGGTGTTTGGACATGATAAAGCCTAATCCTGTTGATTTTTGGCGTCGATTAATAACTGTTGATAACACGTGGGTCCACCACTGCACACTTGAAACCAAAAATCAATCGAAACAATGGGTGGAAGCTGGTGGAAGTGCTCCGAAGAAGGCGAAGACAGTGAAATCGGCTGGCAAGGTTATGGCCACTGTATTTTTTGATGCACACGGAATATTGCTCATCGATTATCTTGAAAAAGGATCCACAATCACAGGAAAGTGTTATCGTGCATCATTGGATCAACTGATTGATGTAATTAAGAAAAAACGACAACATTTAGAGAAGAAAAAAGTGCTCTTTCTTCAAGATAACGCACCGGTTCACACAGCATTAGATACGATGCTAAAATTACGTGAAATACACTTCAAATTGGTTGATCATCCACCTTATCGTCCAGATTTAGCTCTAAGAGACTTTTTCCTGTTTCCAAACTTGAAAAAATGGCTCGCAGGAAAAAGATTCATCTCAAACGAAGAAGTAATTACCGAAACTAACGCGTATTTTGAGGGGTTCCCAAAATCGTATTATTCAGATGGTATAAAAAAGTTGGAATATCGTCTTACTACATGTATTAAGCTAAAAGGAGAGTACGTTGAGAAATAAATGGTTTTTAAAAAAAAAATTGTTTTTTTTCCTACTTGTGTAGCTTCAATATCAATCCGCCCTCGTAGATATTGAACGAAATAAAGTGAATTTTCTTCCTAAGTACATTCTAAGCACAAGGAAAACCTAATAGCTAAAAGAATTTTAGGAAAACTGATTTTTAAACTTTATTTTTATTTTATTATATATTTTATTATTATATTATTACATTATTGTTATTATTTTAAAATAGTTCAATCTTGTTCGAACTCCGGAGAAAAAGTGTGAATCAACTCAATTTAAGCTAAGAGTTTTCCGTGCACAGTCATTTTTCTGTCTCTCATTAAGAGAGGGGTATATTGTCCGAAACAAATGGATGAACCTGCGTTAATATGTTATATATTTCATATTGCATTATTATTTGAAACGAACAAATATCAAATGAGAATGTTTCAGATTTTCTTAACATTCGATTACGTTGTACCATATACATACATAAGTACCATATCAATTGATAAAATCGACGACATTATCACCGAATCTAACAGTGTTGCCTTAAAGATTAACTCCGTAAGGACCAAGGCGTTGAAGATAAATTCGACCAACCCCGACACAAATTTTAATGCTGGTGAGATTACCATCGAAAACGCCAATTTCATCAAGTACCTCGGAAGTGTTATTTCATCAGATGGTGGAGCTGTAAGCGATATCCTTAGTAGAATATCTAAGACACAAGCTGCTTTCCCACAGCTTTGGAAAATCTGGAGGTCATCATCAATATACACCCGCTCCAAACTACGAATCTTCAATTCAAACATAAAAACGGTTTTCCTATACGGATGTGAGATTTGGTTCATGATGAAGGAACTTGAAAAGCAGCTCCAAATTTTCGTAAATCAGTGCCCAAGAAAGATTTCAAAGTTCTGGTGGATGGCCAAAACCCATATCGTACAAGTTACTGCTCCAGAGATGCAACCAGGGGGCAAATCACGGAATTCGATATCGAGCAAAATTTCCATACAAATTCAAAAAATTTTGCATGGGATTTTACTCGATATTTAATGCTGTGATTTGCCACCAGTTCGAAATACAAGCTGAGATCAAAAGGGACGATGGAATTGGATTGGTCATTCCTTGCAGAAAACATCAACAGACCAGCTCAGTACACAAGCTCTAGAATGGAATTAGGCTTGCCAGATCTAATTTGTCAAAAAGCTTGACATTGACCAAAAAAAAACTTGATTTTGAAAAAAAAACTTGACAAATAAAAACACTCATACTAAATATATAAAAGAGATTTTTAGTTTTTAAAGAAGAACTTCTGGATAATTATTATTGGGAAAATACGAATTGAATTTCAACTTTTACTCGTAAAAACAATTTTGCTGAGAGGTTTTAGCTAGTCTATAATAAATAAATAATAATTTTCATAAATAACTTGACAATTCTTCAAACACATAAGTTTTATTTAAAAAAACAATGAAAAACCGCCTGTATTATTCCACCATGGGTATATCAAGTCGGCTAAGCTGATAGAAGGATGGCGCGCCGGTAAAACCCCGGCTCAAGCCGAATCGCCGCCGCCGCTGACGAAAAGTCCACGACTTGCTTCTCTGGTTCAATGT
This sequence comes from Gymnocheta viridis, assembly GCA_956483585.1. Classification (NCBI taxonomy): domain Eukaryota; kingdom Metazoa; phylum Arthropoda; class Insecta; order Diptera; family Tachinidae; genus Gymnocheta; species Gymnocheta viridis. The sequence continues at coordinate 94,295,374 of OY101440.1, read as the reverse complement.
TGTCAATTTACTAGTGTTGAGTAATATGGTAAATATCAGTGTTGGCACTTTTATAATAATTGTACAGAAAGTTATAGTTATTTTTTAAACTATAATTGCAGAAAAAAATATGTATCATATTAGTCCTTAGTTCTATTGATAGTAAAAATATGGGCTTTAGATTTGTTTTTTAGAAATATACACATACTTTTTTTAAGTATTATTAAATAGCTAGAATAAATTTGAGAAAAAAATAACTTACAAAAAAGCTTGACAAATCACTTTTTCACTTGACACTTGACGCGCATTAAAAAACTTGACAATCAGGCCAAATCAGGCCCTTCTGGCAACCCTAAATGGAATCCATAAGGTAGCAGAAAACGAGGAAGCCAAATGCATACGTGGAGGCGAACTATCGAAAGTGATATGAAAGCAGGGCAAAAACCACCGCTCGAGATAGAGGAAAATGGCGAAGTTACGTTGAGGCCCTATGCTCCTCTAGAAGTTAAAGCATATGTCCTCGGTCCAGATCAGGGCTGGCGTTGAAATTTTCCAAAAAGTGCCACAAAAAAGGGAGCTTTAAGAGAAAAAAGGTTAAAAAATTTATTTTAAAGTAAAATAGAGTCAAGTTTTTTGTGAACAAAACCCCAAAAAATAATTATGAATAGATTTTCCTTTCTGATATAAGAAAAAACTATTGAGAAAAGAGTGTTGCCAAGTTGGAAGTTTGTCTAGAAATGAAATGCTATTTTACCTATTAAGAACTTGGTCCACTTTTTGATCTCAATACTTCTAGTGGCCGAAGTTTTTAGCCAGATTTTTTACATTTCAAAACTTTTCTGCGTTGGTTATTTTACGTAGTATATCTTCATACGTTCTGCAGCTTATTAATATTGAAACATTGGAACTTTTACTCATTTTCAAGAAGGGTCAAAAAATGGCATAATTTTTTTTAAATGATACAAGGGGTAAAATAAAAAAAAGGGTCATAAAAAAGTGTCACTGGCACGAAAAAGGGTCAAAAGCGACACTTTAGTGTCAGAACGGCAACGCTGGTCCATATGCAAAATAATTTTGCAGCATAAAGCCCTTCTAAAGAAATATTTGTAGGCTCCGCTAACTCGAGTGTTGTTTAGTTTCAGAAAATTTCAAAACAATATTAGGCACCTGTGTTTATACTGAATTTAATGTAAAAATATTTGTTAATTTTGTTAAATTTATTAATCGTGATTGCCTCCATATCTTTTTTCAAAGATTTTCAAAAAGTTTTGTTCGTTGAGGGTCTGTTAACTAGTCCATATACATGCATTTCATTGGTGATTGATGATTTGGCATTAGCTAAAAACCCTCAAAAAACAAAAGTTTTTGAAAATATTTTTTTAATTTTAGAAAAAAAAATTAAATACATACATATGTATTTACATTTTTGAACTTGACTTTCATGAAGTTAACTCTGTTCAGTTTGTTTACATTTTTTTTTGCAAAAATAGTTTATATGAAATAGATAATCCTTGCCGAATTTCTTTACAGCGCCGAAATTCTCTCAGCATCTAGAGAACACATTTTTTTCTTGGGTCAAGGTTATTTTCATTGTACTTACTTCCACTTAACTCCTTTGAATTACAGCATAATTTGCCCTGTCTTCAGTGTGTTCGCTCACTTAGTAGTTTGTAATAATTTATACAAATTATTACTGGATTTTACCGGACTTTAAAGAATCGTTTTATTTTAAAAACTAGTAATTAGCGAACAAGAGAAGGTGACGTGGCAGTTTCATGATAGAAAACTTGTTGTATATTGCTGAATATTTAAATATATGTAACTGCATGCACAAATGTATTTTCTAAACTAAATAAAACAGTGAAATCTTAAAAGAATCGTTTTATTTTAAAAACTAGTAATTAGCGAACAAGAGAAGGTGACGTGGCAGTTTCATGATAGAAAACTTGTTGTATATTGCTGAATATTTAAATATATGTAACTGCATGCACAAATGTATTTTCTAAACTAAATAAAACAGTGAAATCTTAAAAGTTAATATTAAATACTGCACAGTGGGACCTTAATCAAATTAAATGGTATATTAATCTGGAACTAGGAATATCAATTAAGGAGGAAATTCAGAATAGTATCTGCGAACATTTTGCTTCTTATAACTTTCTATTTTAATAAATTTTATAATTTAGCATTTCACTAGAAAATATATTGCTATATTATATCTCGTGGTTCAAAACATATTGGGCTTAGACAATTAATATTGGATGTTTTCAGTTGTTTAATTCAAAATTTTGACCATAAAACCGCAAATTTAAATATTCGAATATTGAAATTTCTGGCTAATTTTCTCTTAAAATTTAAAAACAAGATTTTAATTCCAAAACAAAATTTTAATTGCGAAACTAAATTTGAATATGTAGTCACGACGACTTAAGAAGGAACTGACTTTGTATTAGAGTTGTCGCTCGAATAAAAATTATTCGAATGTTCGAACCATTTATGAACGTTTTTAAATTTATAATAAAAAAAATATTCCAACAGTTTTTGTCGAACTTTCGAATAACTTTTTAAACAACTTTTTATATTTTCTTTATCGTTGCTTCTTAAATAAAAGTTGGCAAAATTGGTTATGTTGTTAACAACAGGATGTCATAATTAAGAACTATTAAATACATTATCAATCATATAAAAACTGTTAAACGTTGAATATGATTTAAAATTTTTTTGAAAAAGAGAAATAGGAAAACTTGATATGATTTGTAATCCTATTTTAACCGTATCACCATCGTCAACAATTTCTGAAAGGAATTTTTCTGATTGCTAAAGCACATGCTTAAGTGTGCAGGACTCTACTATGTAAGTAGAAGAGAACTTTGATAAGCTCAGTGGCTGTAATATATTAATAGATCTAGCGGAAATGGCTGTATGGACAAAGTTACTCAAAAAAAGTTTTGCACAGCTGTTAATAACAAAAAGCTGACGGATCCAAAATAAAAATATATAAAAAATTTAAACGAACCTAATAGCTCCTAAGTTATTCTAAGTCTGTCAGTGACTCTTTTTCTTGAGCAAACTAAACAAATGTAATTATCCTTCAAGAGAATCTCAGCCAAAATTTACATATAGATGCTTTCTATCCCAATTTTTATCCGAATAATTCATTTAATGTTTAATAGAAGTTATTCTAAAATTTAATAATGCATTTAAAAAAAAGTTGAATAAAAAACAATTTAAATTTTTTAGAGTTCTGAGGATCTAAATCGTTTCTGGGGAAGGTTAGCCCACGTCAGAAAAATATATGTATCTGAGCCACTGCATAGCTAAGATAAAAATGGTTATTATTAATCTCAATAAAGAAATGCGTGCTTTGCTGTTTGCCCCTGTAGGTTGAAAAAACTTTATGCACATAAAGCGCATTGGCCGGAATAATAAATGTATTAAGTAATTTCCTTGTAGACGGTTATACTCCAAATCTTTATTATACTCATATAATATTTGTTTTGGAATGAATACGTTAACCTTTATACAGTGTTGGGCATAACTAAAGCACCCCCAAAATACGGTACAAAAGAAATCTGAATTTTTTTCATTAAAGAACTTTTTTTAATTTACATTAAATTACAATTTAATTTACCGGTGTGTTTATTATTCATATAAATAAACATTTTAAGCATCACTTTTTGGGAAAATAAAAAAATATTTTCTTAATAATTTCAAATAGAAAAGGCAAAGGATAAAACTAAAGCACCCCATGTGCAAGAGAGCTTAGGCGAATATTTGGGTGATATGAAAGGCTGTTTTGCTGGACGTCGACTGAATAATCCGGCTTCTACAGTTCTTCTGCTAAGAGGATCTTCTTATATTGCTCTCTTGACAATGAATCTTCATGATGTGATGTTTTATGGCGACGTACTCAGCAATGCACTAGTGATAAGCAACCTGTCAGCAAAACCTTTGAAATAAGCCCGCAAATCACATTTTTCGCTTATCTCATGCCAGACCTCCAATCCTCAATAATTGTATTTTTAAATTGATTTGACCAATTGTTTCTTGCCATTGAAATTATTTAAAAATTAATTGTAACAATTTTATTCTTATGATCAACTTTTCTGTTTTTGTGATACATAAAATGCATTTGTGATGAATATCATTAAATTGCAGCGTAGCAAAATTTTTAAAGTTTCTATAAGAGGTATCATTGTTTTGTCAGACTTGGTTTGTGGTTTTACACTATTTTTTTTTAATTTTAAAAACAGCTTTAGAGAACAATTACTTATTTATCTAATGTTTATAATAGCTTCAAAAAAGAACGTTTTAATAAAAAAATCTGACTTCCAGAATGTTTACTCTGGGGTGCTTTCGTTATGGCCCATACTGTATATATACATTGTATCACAATAATTAAACACGCAAATACAAAAACAAATGAACGTAAATGACTGGTTAAATGGTTATTAAACTTTAAATGCATTCAATAACGAAAATCTTGTATGATATATTAGTTACACCCGGTTTGCTTCGCTATTAAATACACATTTATTAATAAAAGTATATAAATACTCCTAATGATATTTCTATTTCAAAACTATTGATTCAATCCCTCCATATTTTTATTTAAACAACGCCGTTTGACGACTCCTTCTTGCTTTCATTGTTCTCTATGATAAAGTTTACCTCGTATGGGAATGACACCCTACGATCCCAAAAGTTTTTTCCGGACAATTCACTTTATTTTTAAAGTAACCCACACCAAATTTGAAGACTCTCCCCATTGCAGTTCGCAAGATATAATTATCCTTATTGGGAATAAAAATTAATGTGAAATGTGTTCCCTTTCTCTGAAATTGTGATCGCCAATTTTGTATTGTTGTTGTTTGTGCACTATTTTGTTCGTTTTTATCGCAACTTTTTGTTCAAGGGAAATATTTTACGTTTTAAGTTAATATTCGCGATAAGGGTGAATAATTTTCTAGTATGGAGGTACTATTCTCCAACAGGCTTATCTTTGTCTACGCATAACCAAATGTATAAACTCTCACTATTGCAGTTCTTCATCCACTGAAAATAAAAATTTGTTGAAATTCAACGAACTGATGATGTATATTGACATTTTTCGTTGGAGCGCCTTTTCTCAACGTACTATTCGTTGAAATTTAACTTAAAACTGTCTGTAAATATGAACTGAACGATGATTCCGATCATTGGTTTTATTCTTTGAAAAAAATAATAAACTGGTGTTTCGAATTAACATTTGCTACGTTGAATTTAATGAACACTTTCTTTATAGATTTATTTAACATCATTGTTCAAACCCATTTCATATTATGGGGTACTATGGATAGATGCATTTCGAGTAATTTCATGAATAGTTTTAAATTAACATTTGAAGTACAAATAATTTAATTCTTCATGTAATATACATACTCGTACATATATTTTTTCGAATAAAATACACAATTTCATAAGAACAGGCCTATTGTTTTGTTTATTTATAATGAATGTATAGCTTCACTGGGCCAAGTATTAAATTCGTTAAAGTCAATGAATTGGTCACTGAATAATTTTATTGAAACAAGGGATATTTAATTAAAAGCCAAGCAATAAGTTCATTGAGGCAAGGAATTTAGTCGTAAAATCAAAGAACAGATTCATTGGATCAACGAGTCAAGATATAAACTTCAATAAATAAATCAGTTACTTACTAAATCAATAAATAAAGTTAATGAATTCAATGAATTAGTATATTGAAAGCATTAAAATTAATGGTTAGATTTAAAGAACTTACGTACGGTCTTAACGAATGTACATATGTATTCTTAACTTTAACTTTAACTCAAATCGCCAATGATTGGCATACGTTGAATTCAATGAACCTGTTGCTTGGTTGAAAAAATTTAATAAATTCGTTGAATCAATGATTTTTTTCGTTATATTTATGTACCGTTTTTGCAGTATATGTATAAGGAAGGATTAATAGAAGAAAAATAGTGTAGCCGGAGCCCTTCCCCAGATCCTACTCCTATAACATTCCCTCAAATGCAAGCATGAAGTTGGCGAAATTTTATCGCAATCGTATGAGCTGTACGGCAGCCTATAAAAGACGAACAAATAAAAATATATTCTTGATATATTTATTTTCATATACCGGGTCGACCAAATGCAAGTATCTCTTTAACTCATGAGTTATATTCACACTGATAGATTCTGTCTGAAGTTACAACAAAAATACTAAATTGGGAATTTTCGTGAATTTTTTGGGAAAGTAAAAGTTTGTTAGTAACTATCACCCCTCAGAACGATATATCGTTCGATTCGTATTGAGTACAAGAATTATTTTAGAAGTTACAGCAAAAATACCAAATCGGGAATTTTCGTGAATTTTTTGGGAAAGCAAAAATACTAAAAGAGTTTGTTAGTAATTAATATTTCAGTCTCCCAACGCTTGAACAACGCTAGGAAATGTTGCAAACTTCTTATCCGGCTTCGAAATCATGATGCCAATTGGCGGTTTTGGAGTTGCGATTAGACGCTTTTAGGCTTTTCCTTCTAGGTACCATTAAAGACCGAGCCTATCCGAATAATTCAGAATGATCCACACTCTTAAGGATACTATCACCCGATCCTCTTATGTCATATAACCAACAAAGTCTTTGGAAATTATACTGACACGATAAGGTACCGTGAAGCTAGCAGCGGCAGTCTTATGAATGAAATCGTGTTCTATAAACAATGGGACTATTTATTATTCCTAATAAAAGCATAATATATCAAAAGAAATTAACTTTAGTTCAATTTATCTGATCGTTAAAAAGAACTGGTTTTTTCACCATTCAGTATTTTAAGAAAACAAATAATATTTTATAGCAATGTAAAAGATTAATTTGTGGAATAGTTAATGAATTATAAAATAAAATTAAACTGAAAATTGTGATTGCTTTATAAAATTTGGGTAGAATAGTGACAACTCAACTCTGTGCGACCGACCAAATGATGTTGTTAAAACTTGAAACATTAAAAAAGCTACGACATGACAAATTTTGTTAACAATGTAGTACTATTTTTGTCAACACGTAAACATTAATTTTGGTAAATATGTATGTATGTGTATTACTGAAAAAAAAGCATTCACGTGATGTTTTTACTAATTAATATGTATTGTTTCCGCTTATTTATGTCTTTAAATAGTTTTAAAACAAAAATAGCAAAAAAATGTACCGATAAATAATTGAAATGAAATAAGGGGATTTAAGTATAACTGATTAATTTATTTCAATTGTTTATATATTTGATCTTTAAATAAATTAAACTAACTTAAATGTGATTAGCACATTAAGAAATAAAATGGAAAATTAATAGACAAGTGAAATGTTAATTGATCAAATGATCACATAAGGGAAAACGAAAACTCCCTCATGATAATATTTATTATATTTTTTATATTTAATTTGTTAGCATTTTTCTATAATAACTAATTAGCTTATTTGTGCGATATTTGTAAAATTGTAAGTTGTTTTTGTTTGTTTAAAATAATAATAATAACTTGGCTTTTTTTCTCCCCAATAAATACTGAGCATTCGCGGAAACGTAAACAACCGAAAGTGTGAACTTTAGCATCTTACGAATTTTGTTCTGATAAATAAATAAAATAAAATAAAATAATATTAAGGCCACTTTTTAAACCAAAAATTTTCTTAATTTATTCGAATTTTGTCACTCTTTCAGAATTTTACTGCATTTTAAGTTTTTCGAATTTCCCTAAATTTTGAAATTTTGTTCCCAATTTCGATTGTAGTTTTTCCTAAAAATATCGAAGTACAATTTTCGATGTCACTACACCAATCATCATCAGCATTCATGTGTCATATTTCCCACTTGTGAGGTGGATACTAAATTGTGGGAATATCAACTAAATATTTAACAAAATTCTGTTACGATAAAAAATACAATAATTGCGTACATTTCGTTTTATTTTGGAAGTTGAGCCGTTTTACTTGTTTTTGTCTCATGTTTAGCTGTGTAACTCAATCTGTATTTTCAGTTTACAACTAACATTTCCCATATTAAGTAACATGCTTACTTATCTATTCGCAGTTGTAAATGAAATGATTGTGCGTATTTATTTGAACTGTAATAGTTTAAATAAATTTTTACTGGTTTGACTCAAGTTCAACGATCAAGTTCAAGTCTTCCACACATTACTGTTCTAGTAAGTTCTTGTTTGGCAATGACATGATTACATAGGACTGTATTACATAGGACCATGTTATAACTAGTCCGTTTCAGATATATTGGTCTACGTAGTCCAATATTATCTGCAGTGTATGTACAATAAACATACATAGTATGAACATACATTCATAGAGAACTTTTGCCTCGATGATGTTTTCAGGACAATTTATAATTTGTCGTCTACAAAATAAAGTTGGCACAAGTATGATAACCAAATAGTGCAATTTGTCGTCGTATATAGAGATTTACTGCCAACAGAATAACGAATAAATATTGAGTAAAGACTTATTGAAGACAAGGTGGTGATGGATAACTGCATGTAGTTTGTCGTGTTTCCACACGGGCTTACGACAAGATAACAATGAATATATCCAGCATGTCGGTAGTAATTATATGCATGTAGCCGTGATATAAGCGATATTATCCTTAACTTGCGCAACAGTTGTGTCGATTTGGTCGTTCTCTTAATATTGAAGAATTTAAATAGTTGTCTCAGTGCCTAGATATTAGAATGTTACACTATCAGTCTGATGGTTGTGGACTCGATTCCCAGAAAAAGTGGAGCTCTTTATTTCACTTTACTTTAGAGATTTGTAACGCTCATGTAATTAGCGTGAATCATGGGTGATCACGCGTAATCATTCATGATAGTGATTAGTTTTTTCGTTTCAATCACGTAAGTATGCATCAACGTGAGCATAAGAATGTTCGACGTGATCGTCAGTTTTCGTAATTATGGCTAACTTTTTTCTACTCACGTGATCATGCATGAACGTGATCCAAAAATATAAAGTCGTGCATGAGCGTGCAAGAGTAAAATTTTTTGTATCGTCATCATGAGCATGAGTGAAAAATTACTCACGATCCCATCTCTAATTATAACTAAAAAAAATTATAATATCAGAAGGTACAGAAATTTCTCACTAATTTCAAAATTAAAAAAAAAATCGCTTGTCTGCATGACAATTTCACTTTATTTGAAAAATTCGAATATGATTGGCTTGAAATCACGCCAATTTTTTGCTGATGATGGATGTATCGCGGTCTTGCAAGTGCCGTCGAGGATGTTTCAAAGACATGTTCAACTGTGTTGCATTATTTTGATTATTTCATTTTAAAAAACGTTTCTGATTTTTAAGCTGCGTACAAGCAGAGCGTAGAATTTTTTTTTTTTCAAATTCCAAAGGTACTTTTTGCCATTAATTTCTAGTCTATGTTTGATGAAGGGAAAACGAGAGATTAATTTCAAAAAGAAGACAATTTATATGACAGTTAGAAACACCATTTAACATAAAACACTATGTACATATTTATGCAAAGCAAACGATGAGAATGATTCGACATCAAATCTTTTTTCGGAAATAATTTGAAAATTTTAATAATACAGATTTTGTTTTTTTCCCAAATTGAGAAATGTATTGAATAGGCATATACGATTACTAATCATTCAAATATCTCGATTAATCTTGATTGATTACAAGATAGCGATAAATGCGTGATCAAGATTAAATCTAGCGTGGATCTCTTTTGAGTGCCTGGGCACACAGACGTACACGGTTCCGTAATTTCGGAATAAGTAACTATAGGTAGTAACTGTTTGAAGACAACTGACAGCACCAAGTATTTACAGAAGCACAGAGCAGAATGTCTACTGAATTCTCCAAAGTAGCCATGCAAGAGTTACAAATGCAGCACATAGACCTAAGTACAATACAACCTAAACCTGTGGCAAAAAGGAATACATAAGTATTTAAACCGACATAAACTAAATTTGAGTTAATATCAACTTTTTAATTTTTAATATTTAGAATCACAAAGTTTTAATTATTTTGCTGCATATATTTTAAATTAATCTATCTTATAAATTAATTTGGAATAATAGCTTTATTTCACTTATAATTTATTATAGGTATTTTAAGTTAAATATATTAGCTATAATGTATAGAACAATGTATTCCTAAATTAGAAAAATTGAAGAACGATATTGTCAAATTTAATTACAATACATATAATAAATTTCTAGAAATCTATTTGAAAGTTTAAAATATGACTTAATAACTTTTTCAATATTACCGCAAAAGCTATGGTTTTGTGATTTAATAATATTTAATATCCTGTTACTGTACTTGCACGAAGTTACTCAAACTTAACCGAAACACAGAAAAAACTATTTTTTCAAACACTTGTTTGTCTGAAATTATTTCCATAGTATTCAAATACGAGTGAAGCATGTACGGTTTTAGCGGCCTCATTGAAATAATTTGCTCGTAATTCAAACGAGTACTTATAGCCAATGAAAACTCGATGAGTTTTCTAATGTAAATATAAATTAAAAATTTACAAAAATTTTGTCTCACCTGGGATACGAAACCGCGGACTTCCAAACACGCACCATTTTCTGCTCCTCTGTTGCAATTACTCCTGGAAAATATGTATCTAGAAAGCTGCATACTATTTTCATCAGTTCAAAAACTATAGCAGTATCAAAATTTGCGATGGCACTATGAATGCATTCGAAGAAACAAGTGCTTAAGTAATCACGAAAACACTATTTCAATTTGAACTCGTTCCCTTATTTTTTTGCTTGATAATTATTTGTTTCTATAATGTGCCCTGTAGACGATCAAATTAACTCGTTTAAAAAAAGCAAGTCGACAAATGATGATTGATGAGTTTATTTGTACGTCTCCAGGCACTTTAGATCTTCGTCAATGCACATTGATACCAGGTAGTCGCATTAGCTAAAACTCATATCAACTGATTGATTTGCTATTGTCAAAAGTGGATCTTTTGTATTGAACAAAACTTGAAAGCCGTAAATTATTTTATAAAAAATCGTTGTTGCTATTGTATTGCAGGGTTGGGAATAAAAGTCATTACTAAGTTTTTGCTGAATATGTACGCTAATTTAAAATATTTGTTCGGTGCTGTTCGTGGTTGACTAATTAGTTTTTTGTTAGTCTAGCTAGGGAAAATGGTCGTCCGTAAATTAATCTGGAATATGCATACATATGTACATACAACTGTTATATAGATGTACAAAAAATCGCCCATAAAACTATCTAAAACTTAATCCTACACTTTCCTCTTTTTAGATGCACAATTTTGGTATACTTCAGCTTTAAAAAGATTGTCGAAAACAATTAAAATTGCCCAAAAGAATCGGGAAACTGCATTCAAACGTAAAGCCAAAAACATTATTATATTTGTGGGTGATGGCATGGGCTTAACAACAATTACGGCCGGCCGTATATACAAAGGACAAATGTTAAAGCATGGTAACGGCGAAGAAGAAATGTTATCCTTTGACGAATTTCCTTACACCGGGCTAGCGAAGGTATGATCATAAATTATAATATTGTGGGAGTATATACTTATGTAATATATCGACTTAATTGAATTTTTTACAGACTTACAATGTGGACAAGCAAGTGCCAGATTCTGCTGGTACTGCAACAGCAATGTTTTGTGGTAGTAAAACAGACTATGGAGCAATTGGCATGGATACAACACGTTCGAGAACCAACATTAAACAGGGCCGTTTAACCTCTATTATGGACTGGGCTCAAGCTGAGAATAAACGTACTGGTATTGTGACCACAACTCGTATTACACACGCTACTCCCGCCTCAACGTATGCTAATAGCTATCACCGTGATTGGGAGTGCGATACAGAAGTGCCCGATGAATCAAAACCCTACTACATGGACATTGCAAGGCAGCTTGTAGAAACAGCTCCTGGTAATAAGTTTAACGTTATAATGGGTGGTGGCCTTAAACCTCTTGGCGCTATGAATCGTAATGAAGTTCGTACCGTACAATTTGAGGGTGACACTGAAAAGATATGCGAGCGTGCTGATGGTTTGAATTTGCCACAAAAATGGTTGGAGTATGGTAAATCCATCAATGATAGTAGAGTGTTCGTTAAGACGGTGAAGGAGTTGAAAGAAGTTGATTTGGAAAAGATCAATAGCATTATGGGTTTATTCCGTAATAATCATATAACGTATTCGCTGGCAAAAGAGGAGGGTGAACCTTCTCTACAGGAAATGACTGAAGCTGCTATTGAAGTTTTAGAAAGGGGACAAAACTCCAAAGTAGGTATTAAATGCACCAGAATGCTTTTCAAAGAAATAATTTTATTATTTTCATTCCAGGGCTATGTTTTGCTCGTTGAAGGTGGTCGTATCGATCAGGCCCATCATCAAAATTATGCTCATGCAGCTCTTCATGAAGTCTATGAATTCGATAAAGCGATTGCTTCTGCCGTAGACAAAACCAATTCCGATGAAACTCTCATTCTTGTTACGGCAGATCATTCACATTCTGTAACTCTAAACGGCTATCCCAAACGTGGTGCAGATATTTTAGGATTTGCCAACAAAGCAACAGATCCCATAACCTATGAAACCATAATGTATGCAAATGGTCCTGGTTTCTATGAACATTTATCCAACGGTACTGGAAATACTAACTCATCAGCTGGTATTTGGCGCCCTTTGACTCAACTGAGTGCAGAGCAACGTAATTCTCCTACTTATCGTCACATGGCCACAGTGCCCTTGAAGGATGAATCTCATGGCGGTGAGGATGTAGTTGTATTTGCGCATGGACCCGGTTCTAGTTTAGTACGTGGTGTATTTGAGCAAAATTATTTGGCATTTATCATGAGCTACGCCGGCTGCATGGGCCCGGCAAAAACATTCGATGATACTTGCAAAAGTGGAACGGCGGCAGTTACTATTCCAGTATTTTTACTCTTGGCTGTGTGTTTAGGTCACTTTATTGTTAAGTTTTAGTTGTAGTATTAATTAAATATTGTTTTCGTTTAATGTTTATCATAATTTTTTAAATAAACGTTTTATCTCTCGCTAGATTTCTTGTCGAAAAATATATTGCTTTATATCACACTCACAACTGGGGAATGGTAAATCGATTTCGATTCCAATCGAACTCTTGCAATCGAATTTATGTATACAATTTTATACTAAAATCGATTATAAGACTTAAAATTTTAATATTGCTAATCCTACAGTAGTATATTTGTCCCGACCGTCTAAAAATATTGCAGCAGTAAATAAAATGCTGCCATAGGTATTTGCAGAAATGTCAATTGTTTGGTTAAGGAAACTTTTGACGAAAATTGTGCTCTTTTCAATCGTTAAAGCAAAGACAATATATTGAACCGTATTGGTGTAAATTAAATTTTAATGGTTTGTCCCACTTTTTAATCCCGGACGTACCGACCAGGATTAACAATTTCTTTTAATTATTAGAACACAATGTACATTTTTGAAAACTGAAAAACCACATAGACCATATTTTTCTTTCTTTTTTAATGTTCCATTAAATTTTTCAAAAAAATTTAGAGCCTATCTTTATGTACATTTTTTTATTTTTGTCTATGGGTCACAGCATTGTGGGTCGTGTATACTAAAAATGCGTGATGAAAGAAATGTTTTTAATTTTTGAAAGTTGGGTATTCTTTCTTCATTGAAAGTTATTTTAAATGGTTATTATATATGTATGCATGAATATCAAGTGAATGATGCGGCTGCTGACGCAGTTTTATCTAAGTCATAACCCCAATTTTCAATTTTTTGTCCCCAGAAATCCCATAAATAAAACATCTTATATTTTAATTTTTAAAATATTTTAATTGATTAAAATGACGTATCTTTGGCATTATTTCAACCAATCCAAAGGATTTTTCAGTACTGGACGATGTAGTCTGATTGTACACGACACTCAAGCCAAATAAAAATATGTTCATATAAAATCAAATACTTATGGACATTTTATAAAAATCGTTGAACCCGTTTTTTCCTCATGCCGTATTCGATTTGGTTGATTTCCTCAAACTTAATAATTCAAAAAAACTTGGCTTATTTATGCATCTGTTACTTCAGAGTATATTTTCTACATTTACTCTTAAATTTTAACAGAAAAATAAATTTGAATAATTTGAAAATATTTTTATTCCTAGCCGGTCATGTTCGGGCTTTGAACTTGAGGCAAACCAGTGGAATTTCATTCACACATTTCAAATAAATATGTACGTATAATCATTTATTCCATTTTCTTTTCTAGAAAAACATGTTACATTTTTTGGCCTTTTCAATGGAAATTTACGATATATTTATCGGAAAAATTAAATTTATTATTTTATCCTTCTTGAAGATAAATTTTTAATATAGCAAATCGATGTATTGCAGTTAAAAGAAAAATATTACCCTTCTTTAAAAAAAAAACATTAGATTGATTATTAAAAATATCATTGGCATCAAATTAATTAAATTTTATCTTTAATAAACGTTTTTTGTGAATGTATCAATACCGATATGATAAATGTTTTCAGTCGTATTCACAAACAGTCGTTAAAGTTACTGTAGGATTACAATACCAATTTTGTATGGAAACCCGGTTTCATAATGTATATAAACTTTAAAAATCAATTATGAACATGGGTGTAAAAGTTGACTGATCTTAACTTTCTGATATTAAGGAGTCTCATTTCGCAAAATGGGGCATTTTGCAAACGCTAGAAATTTGTATTGAAAAAACTCATATTTAAAAAAAATCATACAAATTTGCAACGTTTCGAATGTTTCACTTTACAAAATAAGAATATTGAACACTTCCAAATCATATTTTTACAAAATATTTGAAATTAAAAACAAACCGTTTAATTATGTTTAAATTAGTTCGATTTTAATAAATCACTTTAAAAGTTTCATTCTTTTACCTTATTATTAACTTTTATTCAGCTTTTATAGTTAATACACTCGCAGCAGAAAAAATAAAAATTTTGAACTAAAAAATTGGTTTTGTAAACGTTCTAATGCAAAATGCAATAATATGAAATCCAATAACAAATTACACGAAAATACCCTTGATTTTATAAAAAAGCATTTGCACTTTGCAAGACCATTTGCATTAAACACTGAACACCGCCAATTTGAAATACAACTAAACTGCGACAACAAATATGTCTTAGGATAATAGCTTTTTTGTGTTATTTTATTGAAATATAAAATAACTACTAATTAGCTATGGTCTGAAAAATAGTCCAGTGAGAAAACAGGATTTTTAAGACGTTTAGGAAATTCATGTAATTGATTATGCCGCTTTAGCTGGCTTCGAAGCTAATTTCTCTTGAGATGCAATATCAAGTTTTTTAATGCGATTTAAATTAACACAGTTACGAAAAGCCGCAACTTCTTCAGCACACTTGAGTGTCTCACCAGAGTGAGTACGGTAGCAGGCAATAACTTGTGCTTTCAGATCCTGACAAGGTGGCAGCTGATGAACAGGTGAAGCGGTGGCAAACCTTTTGCGAACATCTTCCACCGCCGAAGAATATTCAGTTTCCATAATGGCATTGGTCTTTTTAAGAGTTTGTTCTAATTGAACCATACGTTGCCGCCACATAGCGTCATTTTGTTGAAGTTCAATTTCCTTTTGACGATGAATATCCATTGCACTTAATGTGTGACCACTTGGTGTAGCATAAGCTATTGGAGGATTATTTTTATAAACAATTGCTGGTTGTCTAGCGGGAGGACTAGTTGCAGGAGCAGCTGGTGTTACTTTTGGTGGAGCTTCTTTTTTGGGTGAGGCAGCTTCAGCTTTGGCATTTTCTTTAACTGGAATGAAAAGCAGGTAATTTTGATGTTTTATTGTAAGCGAATACATAATAATAAGAATGAATTTATTTTTAATTATTTTTCAAATTCTAGTAGTTGTTTACTTTTTTTATTTTATCTATCTTGAGGTTGCATAATCACAAAACGTTCAAGTTTAATAATCATACATATTTCAATGTATTTAATTTGCAAATATGTTCAATGCTTGACTGATTATTGACAATTTATTTAATCTTAAGCTTTACCTTGTTTTGTTATTCCTTGTTTCAAACGATTCACCACATCATCAGATATATCAATAACACCAGTTGGTGAAGGATTATCCATTGATACAGACCTAGGTGCTGATGATTGTGCTGCACCCATTTTGCTTATTTGCCGTTATACCTTATTCTAAAAATCAATTAAAAAGAGTTTTGATATTTAATTAAATTAGATATTTATATTTAATTACGAAAAATAAAACATACTTTGGAATTTTAGTAAAATCTTTCCGTGGATTCTCCAAGAAACCCATCAAACGTGTATTTGTCAAATAGCATAGTTGTAGTTTTTGACATATTTCAAAACAATGGTTAACAGGGTGTCTTATGTTAAAATCAAAATAAGTGTTGCCAGAGTATATTTTCAATAAACTCAGGTTGATAAATTTCTCACCAAACTTTGACTTTGCTACACCCGATTCCAAAAGGGCCAAACGAATTACAATTAATGCAAAAAGTATCCCGATTCAAAAGGCATTACTAAAGCTCTGTTTAAAGTAATAGAATACAACTTTCAAACTTCTACATAATAAAATTGCTTCGTTCATTTATTGTTTTTAATTTTATTTGTTAGTAATTTTATTTTTATTACATTATAATTATATTAATTGGTTTTGTTTAATTGATACATACAAATTATTAAATACTTTTCATATATTTTCTTTTTAATTTTTTAATTAAGAGAAGCCTTAAACACTGAAAAAAAATTATATATAATTTTATTCTTTACCACCTATTAGTATTGATGCCAACTTAATAAGCAAAGTTACTAAATGAAAAATATTTATTAAATAATTGCTAAATATCCGAATCTAAATAAAAATTTTTTTTGCTGAATTTAATATTTTTTTCTCTAATTTAAATTTGTGGCTGTATTCGGTCTATTTAGTAATGTTTTTGGGTATTTCACTCTTTCATGCTGATTTTCTGAAATAGTTTATTTTATTAAATACTTTATCACGCTTATAGATTATTTGCTATGCCATTTGAAATTCATCGTTTTGTAATTTGCAGTATTATTTAATTTTTAAGTCATAATATTTACACTATATTTTATATTCTACTTATTTTACTTTTTTACATATTTTAATATAATAAAATGTAAATTTAACTAAATTTTACAAAATAAAGTTTTTATATCCACAGCACGTTTCAGAGCTCATGAAAAAAACATTAAAATCCGTCTAACATTTTTATTAATACATATATTATATATTTTAATCTGTTTTAGTAAATAGTTTGTGAAGGTTTTCAGATCGCAAATTTTTCTTTATAACCGATAATGTATTGTGCAGGCCCGTTTGCTTTGTACACACATCAGCTGGTTTTGTATGACGTCAATATAGTAAAAAGAATTTATTGTATGAAAATATATATTGTTACTTATGCTATTTATATTAAAAACATTTTAAGTTATTTAATATTAATTAAGCTTTAAATAACTTCAAATGTGAAAATTTAATGAATTTTAAGAATGAAGTGCGCTGTTGTGAACTGCAACAAAAACAATGAGGGAAAGCTTTTGTCTGCAGTTTTTTTTATATCCGCCAATTGATACACACTGAAAGAAATGGATTATGTTCTGAGGTCGTAAGGAATTTAATCCAAATAATTATAGGAGGATGTAATAAAGTGTATATAGGTACCATCAAAAATAAACTAAAAACTAGATTAGCCGTACATAGATCTGATTAAATAACACAGTACTACACTTTTCAGGTCATTGATTTGGGACTCAGTTCTGAGAATCGCACGTGAAAGTAGCCCCAAATATGACAACTTCGGCATCATGCGTTTTGTCAAGTTGGCTGCATTAATAATTAATTTACATTTTAAAACCAGAAGATCCTTGACTATTTCAATACGGAAAATAACAAGTGTACGTATGGTATACCGAGATATAACCGTGTTAAAATATAGAAAAGTGATAAAAATCCATCTTGAACAAAAAAATTCGTATGGTCATTAAATTATTATTGCAGCCAACTTGACAAAACGAATGATGCAGAAGTTTTTATTTTTGGGGCTACTTTCACGTACAATTCTTAGAATTGAGTCCCAAAATCATGTCTTGTACTGTAAAATACAGGCTTATGTGGTATTTAAGCGTTTGAGTTTATTTTTTTAAATGTGTTGAATTAACAATAAGTATTCATATCATAAATCTAAAAACAAATGAATTAAGTGGTTTCTAAATTGTTCTTAATTTTAGCGTGCTCTATAGGAAGGACAAATTTATTTCGCTCCTCTATCCATATCTCAGATGGACAAACTGAGTAAATTCAGGGAGATCACCTCGTACTACACTTAACTTATAGAGGGACATGGCATGATCAGAGACTTCAAATAAGTTTATACAACACTCTCTTAGATTCTTGGGAAAATCTGTGAACACTGCTATCAACAGCAAACTTCCGTTGCCTGTTAATTTTCAAATAAATTGATCCTGACGAGTCATATATTAAGGGTAGAACTTTATTGTGCGATCTTCAATAATTCTGCTTGAAATTTCAGATTAATAACTTGTTACAGTTATACTATGTACATACATATGTACGTATATTACATACATATATATTAAATATAAAAACTATGTAACTTCCATCACCTGCCTGCCATCAACTGAAACTAAAGGGAAATTAGTTGTGGCAACCCCAAAGTTGAGTAAAACGATCCTATATATTAAATCGACATCTACATAAATATATAATCAGGTATGTGATAAAAATCGATAGATTTCAAATCACTCCACTTCACAACACAAACTTTGTGCTTCGCAAAACAAATAATTGGCAAATACGTGTGCTATAAATTGGACGATGTAGCGGAATGGACTTTAAGTTCTAATTAAATATTCTACATCTTAAAAACAATAAACAAGAATCAGTTGTTTCTTTTAGTAGAATTTGACTTTTGAAACCGATCGATTTCCAACACATACATATGTACATACACATAATTTTTCGAAAGATGTTTATCAGCAACCGGACATCTGCGTATTATTTATTAATAATTTTATTAATTGGATCTAGCAAAACAGGATGCTGCAATGGCCAACGATTTAAATATGAAACAAAGGAATTTGAGGTACCAGTGGATCATTTTAATTTTGCTGTAAACCAAACTTTCAAATTGCGATATCTATATAATGACTCGTATATTGATAAGCAAAGTGAAAAAACGCCTTTGTTCTTTTATACTGGCAATGAAGGTGACATTGAATCTTTTGCCCAAAATACCGGTTTCATGTGGGAATTGGCTAAGAAATATCGAGCCTGTATAGTATTTGCAGAACACCGGTATTATGGAAAGTCGCTGCCTTTTGGTAATCTTACTTTTAATGCAACACATAATTATGGCTATCTAAGTGTTGAGCAAGCTTTAGAGGATTATGCTTTGTTAATAACTGATCTGCAGGACAAGTATAAATATCGTCCTGTCATTGCATTTGGAGGGTCTTATGGTGGCATGCTGTCCGCCTGGTTTCGTATGAAGTATCCACATTTAGTTTATGGAGCATTGGCTGCATCCGCGCCTATTTTTCAATTCAATGGTATGACTTCGTGCGATATATTTGCTAAAATAACAACTTCAGTATTTGCTAGCACTTATAAAAATCGCACTTGCAGTACTAATATTAAAAGATCCTGGGATCTATTTAAGCAAATGGCATCCACAGATGAAGGCAAGAAGGAACTCAGTGCTGAATTGCTGCTTTGTGATCCTATTAAAAATGATGCAGATTTAGAAAATTTTTTTGATTACTTAGAAGAAGTATATGGTAGTTTGGCCATGGTCAACTATCCCTATAGTAATGACTTCCTTAGTCCATTACCTGGCTATCCAGTAAGGCAATTTTGTTCATACTTGCAAATCTTACAGGAAGGCAATGATCTATTCAAATCTATGAAAAAGGCTATTAATGTATATTTCAATTTTACTGGCTCTGCTACTTGCCTTAATTACAATTCCGCTTATGATCCATCGACAGTAGGTGGTGATGGTTGGGATATACAGACCTGCAATCAAATGGTTATGCCCATGTGCAACACCCCTGACACTATGTTCCTACTTAAGGAATGGAACTTTAAGATGGAAGTAGAAAATTGTCGTTCCAAATTTCATATAGAGCCAAAACTCAATGATATTGCTATTCGTTATGGTGGCAAAAATCTTCATCATACGTCCAATATAATATTTAGTAATGGCTTATTAGATCCATGGAGTGGTGGTGGTGTTTTACAAACTGAAAATGACAAAATTTATATTATGATAATACCGGAAGGTGCTCATCATTTGGATTTGAGATCGGCAGATCCTAACGATCCTGCTTCGGTTGTGCAAGCTCGCGAACATGAATCGAAAATAATTTTCAAATGGATTGATGAATTTAATTAATCATTTTGTATTACTTATACATACATATAAAATAAAGATATACTGCCTGTTTTTTAAAATGAAATCTACAATTTTGTGAGAGTATTTCCAATACAAAAATAAAAATTATCGTTTTTTGTAAGCCGATAGCCTCTGTCGCTAGTGCTATATAGTAAATAGATTTATTATAATTTAAATTATAATAATATCTTAGTAAATAAATAAATAATAAAATAATCGTTTTTTGTGGTTTTCACAATAAACTCTCACACGAAATTTTGTTTTCATTTTATAAAAACAAGCAGTAAGTCAACGAAATAAGATATCAAAATTCTAAAATTATGCATCTATTATTGAAATGGAAGCTTTTCAAATATATATTTTCTAATTTTATTAAAATCAAACAATCGTGTGAATTTATGAGGTGTTCAAAAAATATAATTAATTAAATAAAAGGAAAATAGTATTTTTTGTTTGTTTTTATGGCATATATCTTTTATACAGTGTCGGACAAAACTAAATCACGCACTTTGGCATGTTATTAAATGACACTAATATTTTCAAAATTCACTCTGTGCATATACTTATTAATTAAGGAAGAATATATTCTACATACACAAAAATGATAAAAATAATAATAAATAACGAAAATATTTTGTTTACAAAATTACCTTAAGAAGCATAGAAACGCAGCGTAAAAACTAAAGCACATAACCTTGAATGTTCACTGTATTAATTGATTGTAAAAAATACGAATAACTCGCTCATAAGTGTGTTTATTTTGCCAGAGAACAGACAACCCACAAAGCTTGGTTTTGCAAAGCAACATGTAACTTGACTATTGATAAATGAAAAAGTGTGCTCTTTTCTAACGGTTCGATATTTAATATAAACATCCGGGGATGTTTTTTGGGCCATGGAATCGGACCAATCCATAAGATAAACGACATAATGGATAGTTTTATTTACAAAGAGATATTGCAAAATGTTATGCCACCACATGCAGGCATGCCACTAAATATATGTACATATGTCGGCAGGGCAATGACGCGAAAGATACAGCTAAATGTATGAACGAGTAGTTTGTGAGTAATAAGATAAATAGAAAATTTATGGGATATTGCAGATCGCCAAATATTTCGCGATACCTGCAAAAATAAGGACGACCTGTTCCTACAGGCAGAAATGGCATGGAAAGGCATCTTTAAGGAGGTTTTGTCTAACTTATTGAGTCAATACCACGCAGATGTGCACCAGATTCGAAAAATAAAGGATACGCTACTAAGTATTAAATATATTAAATTTTCTATTAGTTTAATTGAATATGTGCTTTAGTTTTGTCGCGTAAGGATGGGGAATATTGTTAATTTTTTATGAATATTTTTGTTTCAAATGAAAAATATTTTTTTTTATTTTAGTAAAAATAAGTATATTTTGCAAAGAAATCGGGCTATATTTTATTAAAATAGGCGCAATTATTTTGATTTTATTCATAATAATTTATCAAAATTGCGATTTCCATGTACATGCAAGGTTGGCAATTGACACCTGAACCTTTTTTCAGTTTTCAAATACCGGTATCAGCGTTTCGGCATAAAAAATCTTATAATACATCAAGTTAAAAACAAGTTTCAACGAAATTAAAAATTTTTTCTTGCTAGTTATAAGTGGAACGTGTATATGGTCATATGAAGTCATAAAAGACTTAAGCTACATTGAAAAAAATTGACAGGGCAAGCAAGAAACTTTCTAATATGAAAAATTAATTAACATTTTTCAAAATTGATCCAGTTTAAACTTATTTCTTATCAAGGAATTAGTAAAATTTTAATATGTACAATTTATCAGGGACAAGTATTTTGATATGGTGCATCGCAATCAATCAAAAAGTAAATTTCGAGTTGATAATACGGGTTTTATGAAATCGTTATCTACATACGTTTATCGTTATCACCAAACGATTGAATCGATTTTTATTCAATTACTTTTTCTGTATTAATGTAGTTGAAACGTGAATTCATCGGTGTTGTACAAAACATAAGGACTCACAATCGTTATTTTGCGTACAAGATGTGTATGCAATTCAAAGTTTGATTTTGATACAATTTAAAATTGACGTAATAAGTGCAGTTAAGCGGAATTCACGAATTTATAAAGATTGCACTAGTTGGTCAATTTCACTTTTGTGCACTACCAAACAGCATAGAATAATTTAGTGATCTATGGCACAAAAGATACATTCGTTTTCTCAGTGTGTGTATTTGGACCACAAGGTTAACTCTGTAATTCGAATAGAAAGAAAATGGTTTTCGAAAAGCATGGAAATTACATACATTTTCTTTCCGAATCGAGTTACAGAAGAACCCCAAGTCGTTTCTTGTTTAGTGATTCAAATACCTCCGAAACTACTAATCAGGCTAAAATTTTTTAGACAATTTCAATGAAGATTTTAGATTTTTTTTATCTGAAATTGGGAACGTATTTATCGAGTTATTGTAACATATGTATGTAGATACACTTGCAAGCAGAAGTGAATACATTCTTACCGAATACAACATAAAAACTCAAAGCGCATAATATAAAAAAAATCAATCAGGCTGTTTACTTAGGAATTTATGATATTTATTTATAAAAGGTTTCAAAATGAATTTCGTCCAGCTTATATGATAAGAACTTCTTTAACATATGTATCATATGTAGAATATGTGTTATTGGATGATTAAAAATTAAGCAAATATTCGGTGCGTTATAGCAATCAAATACAAAAGGGCACTCGTAAATGTATAAATTCCAGCAACTCTCCACAAAGGTTTACAACAGCAAATAAAATGTTGCCCAGTTGCAGAAATTTAAGGCAGCGCTGTCAATTATTTGCATAAATAATTTTTTTTAACGAATAGCCGCATGAGTTCATTTCTTCCGATTTTCAGTTAATTGTGTTAAGTTGCTTTCGATTTCGATTTTTTACTGCAAACATCGTAACTTTAAGTCCACGATATAAAATATCGAACTTCTAAAAATTTCTATTTATCATTGAAATGGAAGTTTTTCAAATAGAGCTTTTATGATTTGATTAGTCATGCAAAAGTGTTAATTTGAAAAAAGTTTTTAAATAAACAATTAATTAAATAAAAAGAAGACGCAAATAAAATTGAAATAGACATGATTTTGTTTTTTTTTTTTGTTATATATAGAATTGTATATTTAGGTATTAAATTTATTTTTACGATTTATTATTACTTTAATATTAATATTTTACAGTGTTTTCTTTGTTTTTAGTTTATAATTAAATAATGTGTTTGTTGCATCTCTCATTTTATTTTATTATTTTTTAGATAAGTTTCCTTATTTTAATTTTTAGATAAGTTTCCTTATTTTAATTTTTAGATAAGTTTCCTTATTTTAATTTCTTTTTGTTCATACACATTTTTTTAAATATTAAATATTTAAAACTAATTTTTTAAGGGAAAATTAAAAACAATTTTAATAATTACTTATTGCCAATGAATTAAGATGATGAAAAATTAAAATAGTAATTAAATTTTATTAAATTCTAGCCATTAGGAATAAGAATAACTGTAGAAGTGAAAGGAAGAGGAAAAGGGAGGGATTTTACAGTAGTTTTATTGATTTAAAAAGACCTAGAGTTAAAAAAAATATATATAATTTATTTTTATCATTTAATATATAATAACTATAAATTTATATTTATATTTTTTTCATTCCGCGAATAAAACTTGTTTCTAGATTTCTTTATAAAATAATAAAAATAAAAAAGCAAAACATTAACTTAAAAAAATAATGAGTTCATTTCTAAATGTATATAATAAATATACAAAGAAACCAAATAATATTAATCTACCAAAATAATGATTTAATTATAAAATTAATTTTTAAAAGTTGTTCTAAATGCACTAGTTCGAAAACACACACCTTATGTACTTTGGGAAATACATAAGATAGTTTAATACAATACTTGGCACTAGTATTCACTTCCAGAACCATTCCTTGAAACGAAATTAGCCCTGGAGATGACAATTTCAAATTAAAATAGTAAATAAAGCAGATCGAGATGACAATTTGAAACAAAAACCTATTACAGTAATAGCAAACTAGTGCGTGCTCTATGCGCTGTAGAACTAGTTATACAACAAGAACAATTTTCCTTTAAGAATTAAAATTAAAGCAAACTAAATAAAAATATTTTGAAGATTGTTTAAGAAACATTTTTTATATTAAATTTATGTTTAAAGTCTATAATGAAATAAATTTATTATTTTTATTATAATTAAATATATAAGCATTTTATAAAGAAATTACAAATATATTTTATTTTTCTTTTTGTTTTGTTTTTATGCTAACTATAATATAGTTTTGTTTAACTTATACTAAATTCTTTCTTTCTTTCTTTTTGTTGCTGTTAATTTTTTTAATTTAAATGTATTAATTTCCTTTTAAAATTTATTTTTAAATAAATTTGTGAGTTTTTTTATTTAACTTTGCAAATATTGCATAAATAGTTTTTTGTGTGTTTCTTTTTTAACAAAATCACTTTTGTTAAACAATTATTAATTTAGTTTGTATTTTATTTCTATAGTCCACAAAATAAATTAAAATTTTGTGAAAAGAAAACTAAGCAGCGACTTTAAATTTGAATCAGTCAAATTAAGCTAACACAAAATAATTTTTTAAGTGGCTTATTACTGGAAGATTAGCCTTATTTAAATGTAAAATTGCTAACAATAATTTTTAATGAAACATCAACTCGAAAGCAATATATGTGTAATATTGATTACCTGCCAGACCCACGGTTACATGAATACGTGGGCCTGGCAGTTAATGTGTCAAATATTTTTCTAATTTCCTTAACAGATGACTTCTTGAAGATTTAAGTGCTTTTGACTAAATTTTAGTTTTTAGAAGTTACACAATTTATAAAACAATCCCGAGATTGCTCTGTAATTCGAATCGAAAGAAAGTCTTCCGATTGTTGGGTGAAGTACATAGTAAGGCAAATTCAGAACCAGGGTGTTAATACTGTAATTCGATTTGAATAGAAAAAACTGTTTCGAGCTTGTAAAGAATAACCTCCCAAGTGGCGTTATCGGCGTGAAAGACGGTACAAGAAAATTAAATTAAAATTAAATGTATGTTTATGATGTTTGACAGTTACTTTTCTTGTGATTTGGTGATGCATATACCTTGGGCATGATCCATTATGCGAACAAATTAAAGCTCTGCTCATCACATCTTGATGGCGTGTTTAAGGCATTTGTTTTATTGCTTTCGCAACAGTAATGTTATAAAGAACATATAATGGAAAGGAATATTTAAAAAAATAATAATTTTTTTGTACTCGTTAGTTAAACAGATTTGAAATCGTACTTTCTAGCAACCAGTGCTGCCACCTGGTGGACAAAATAGTGCACATTAATTTTTAAAAGGCTAAACTGACAACGCAATTCGAAACAATATTGTTGCAAAAGTATTTTAAATAAATCAAATGTATTGTGCATAGATTATGGATAGCAATTGAACTTCGGTTGCGTTGCCAGCTGGGAACTCTGAATTTGTGGCTACAAAAAGGACACTAAGTAGGAACTCTAAGTTGCCATCCGTAATATTGTTTTCAGCGGCTGGAAACGCAACTAAGGTTCGGTGGCTATCTGTAATCGGCCTATTCGTGTCACCATGATATCTTGTGCAGAGCTATAATACAAATTTGAAATTTAATTTTCGAATCGAATTACAATGTAAGTTTTTTGTATATTTATTCTTATCTGAGTGTAACGATTTACAATAATAATGAGCAGAAATTTACATTTTTTTTATTCTAATATTCATCAAATACATATTATCCGCTTTACATTAAATAGCTTAATACTGACCAATTCATTAGAATATCTTTAATTTTTTTTCTTTTTTTTCGAACAACACTATGAAAATGGCTTTAGTTTCGATTACCATCATATTCTATGAGAAGCCTAGTTTACATACTACGTGCATACATACATACAAACTTAATTAAGAAAAAAATCAAAATGCAATTTAAATATATGTAATTATTTATATTTTTACAGGCATACCTGCTTCCGGCAGTTATTGAGCGGAATGAGCAGTAAGAAAACTTCAAACTATTTTGTTATATTTGCAACTTTCAACTTTCCTTTAATCTGTTTACAAACCCATCCGAAAGGCCAACTCGTCTAAAAAATTTATATTATCATTTCTATAAAAATTTTCTTGACAACATTGCTATTGGTTTTGTTTTTAAGTATTGATGTAAAATTTTAGAACAAAATCCAAAATATTTTCACTAATAAAATAATCACCCTTATTGTGATTGGCGTAAAAAATTATCGGCATTTTCGCCAATCACAATAACATTTTTTAAAAACGCACGGGAAATTTTTTATAAGAGATTTCTATTGGAAAGTGAAATTTGTTTTTTTCTATTTAGTTTTCCTCAATTTCTCAGTACAGTTTCAAAGTCACTATTAAATTTGCCTTTCCATATTTTTTGTTAGCTATTTGTGTATTAGGAAATTTATATTTTTGTTGATTTTATACACAAACTTAAATACGAGACAAAAACTATTACATCTGACTAATTTTTCTTACTTTTTTGTATACATATATATTATATATATTATTTTCTATTTTGATTTTTGTGTTCTATATACTAAAATGAATTGTTATTTAATATTTATTTATAGTGTATCATACTTGTTAGTATGTATGATAAATATAGGTCGATTATGGATGGCAAACGAACCGCTCATTTGGATCGCCAGTTTGCTAAAAACAATATTATGGATGGTAACTGGCAACTGTGAGTTAATATTTACTGCCTGTGTAAAGAAAACGAAAACAAAATTGAGAATGAGAATTTATGTTCAAAACAGCAACAAAATTCGTATGTTATTGTTGCTTTCCATTATTAATTCTCACTCACAATTTTGTTTTAATTTTTTTAATCACTCTGTTAGTGTTTTTCTGCCCTAGCACAAATTGGCGTTGTCGTCTGGTAACCTAACTGAAGTTTGGTTGCTATATATTATCGACCAAATAGATTTATCAAATGAAATGAATTTTTAGAAAAATGTATGATGCGTCTATGGTGTGTATAGTAATTGTTGTCGTGAAATGTTGATACACAAAATGTAGTAAAAGGTTCTTTAAAAAATCTTTTCTAAATCATGGTAAAATTTCAAATACCTAAAGGAAAAAATATATTTAAATTGGGCAATGTTTCGGTATTCAAAAAGATTTATAAAGTGAAAATGATTGTATATATGTATATGTTAGCTTTTTAGAAGCTAATTGAATCGAAAGCGGTATTAAAAGTAATTATTTTTTATTAAATATTTAGTTCAAATTAACACCGAAACATTGAAGAAAGAAACCATTTAATGTAGTTTCGAAAACATTATGGAATCTTCATTTATTTTAAATTATTTTATGTTTATTCAAAAGTTTTTAATTATTTAGTTATCTGGCTATTTACTAGAGTGAAATTCTTACTGTTGATGTAAGAAAAAATGTTCGGCAGTGAGAGTTTTTTTTTGCTATTATAGGCCATTACTTGCTAAAAAGCGTTTATGAGATCGAGATTTTTTGAAAAACAACATATTTTTTTAGTTGAAATCTATTTGAAAGATGTTTTCCATTAAATTTTCTTAAAAAGTGAATCCTATTATAATTGAAGTCATATGTGTAAGAACACAATTCTTGCAAATAAAAATAAACAAATACAATACTTTGCATGGACGTTACACCGAGAACTTAGTCCCTATTAAAAGTTTCATACGAATCGATAAAGTGGGAGTTTAAGAAGAATATTTATTTCGTATATTGTCACGATAATTTAATGTGTGCTTCTTAAGAGTTGGTAAAGTAGAAGTAGTTGGGAAAGATCATGTATTCACTTTATGTAGTTTACAACCAACGGAACCAATTTGGAAACACATAATTTCAAATAAAGAAAAATAATACGCGATCGGTATACATATAGCGGAGTTCTGAGGGAACACAAACATAAAAATATTATAAACCCTTCTCTTCAAGCTTTAAACATTATTTCGTATTTTTAGCAATAGTACTAAATAAATTTGATCAAGATAAAGAAGTAATTAAAAATATGTTCTTTGAGAGACATCAAATACGAGTACAATGATCACCTCGGTTTAATCGTAGAATTTATATACCCCTTATTCTGAAACTAGCAAGTCAACACAAAAAAATAATGGTTGTAGGCAACGGATAGACGAGAGCTTATTTTTGTGTTGACTTAATGTGACGTCGTCAAATACTTACATAATAAGGGAGTTGAATTCGAGAAATTCTCAATTTGGTCAATGCATTTCGCCAAAAAGGTCTTTGATTTGCCATTAAAATTATTGTGTATCAACATTTTTCTCTCACCAATGTTATTTATGCGAAATGTTTTTTTTTTTTAATTTACAACACATTTGTTAGTTATTTTTTTAACAGAAGTTTTTAGTTTAACTCAGTTGTATTATTTTTTGTCAAATTGAAAGTCAGAACGAGAGAGAAGATATCGTTTTTCAGTTTTATTTCTATTTAAAATTCATTTATTTGTATAAAATTACAATAATCATAAGGTAAGTTATATTGTATGAATATATTTATATTTCTGTTCATTTCAAAATAAAGCACAATATTAATACATATATAAATTTTTTTTCAAGGGAAATGGAGTTTGAGTTTAAGTTTTTTCCGGTTTTAACAGAATATATTATTAATATTAGTGAAGCAAATAATGCAAAGAAAAATAAACTTGCTTATTTGCTTACTCTCTTTTTGAATTGTATAGTAGTACTGAAAGATATAAATTCTTAGAGTAGATGTCATTTTAAAAGCAAGTTAATTTTTCCTGAATTTTAATCAATATCTTCTTTTTTCCTTTGAATAATCAAAAACAAATACATAGATGTATTTCTAAGTAATGTGAAAAAAGTTTCATATTCTTCTCTCTAAAAAATAAAATCTTCATTTCATTATTTAACAAAAAATAATTTTTATAAATTCTGACGATGATAGTGATGATGAAAGATTATGAAACGATTGTTCTTTCTTTAAATACTAAGAAAAAAGGAAAACTTATAATTGCATTTTGTTTCAATAATGAAATTAATAAGAAAAAACATCTAAAAAATATACAAGTTGCTACAAACTAGGGCGACGAAACGCACAACACAGACACACGCGCGTGATTTTCTTTTCGAAATAATTTTTCTGTTTTCTTTTTTAAACATAGAGACACAAATAAAAAAGAAAAAAATATGCGATAGATTGATAACAAGAAAGAAGGGATCTAGAAGATAAGATATTATTTCGCATTTCTTATATCGGAAACTATGCCGCCCGGCTGTACACCACCAGGACGCATGCGAATTGAAGGACGACGTTCAGGTGTATCGTAGGGAGGACGCGATGAATTCGTGGCTGCCATTGAGTCATCCATTGTGAGACCACCATTACCACCAGTGCCGCCGCCTACCAACATTTGAGAGCCAGCGCCCATTATGCCACCAGTACTGCTTACTAATGTCTGACCGCCAGCTCCACCGCTGCTCATCAGCTGTTGAGTACCACTGGCGCCTGCGGTCGCCACAGCACTGCTAATTTGATTTTGATTGTGTTGATGCTGTTGCTGGTTCGTCTGTTGTTGCTGTTGCTGCTGGCCATTGCCATCCTGTTGTTGTTGTCCGTTATTACCGTCTTGTGCCTGCTGTATGGCTTGAGGATTGCGTGGTCCTCCGAATTTTAGTAGATTCCAATCGAAAACATAATCGTACGTAAAACCCAAGCGATGAAATAGATTACGGAACAGTTTACGTAAGTAGCAGTAGTCAGGACGCTGTTCAAAATGCAATTGGCGGCAAAAATTCAAATAGTTTATGAACTCACTAGGGAAGCCCTTACACAGGGATATGATTGTAGTCGAAAGTTTCTTTTCGGATATACGTTCATACTTTTGTCGTTTGTTGGCGGCCTTTAGTCCCTGCCATGGCAGTGCTCCCAAATTAAAATACATGAGCACGTAGCCCAGCGACTCTAAATCATCACGTCTTGACTGTTCAATGCCCAAATGTGTATTGATCGAGGCATATCGTGCGGTACCCGTGAGATTTTTATTCTCCCGATACGGTATGTGTTTCATGGATCTTGAATCACGGAACTTTTTCGCCAGACCAAAGTCAATTATGTACACAAGATTGCCTTTCTTTCCCAAACCCATTAGGAAATTGTCCGGTTTAATATCTCGATGTATAAAATCACGCGAATGTATGAAATCGATGCGTGATATCATTTGGTCAGCTAATAGCAGTACGGTTTTCAATGTGAAACGACGATTACAAAAATTAAATAAATCTTCCAATGAGGGACCCAATAATTCCATAACCATAACATTATAATCGCCTTCACTGCCACACCATATTATGCGCGGAATCCCGATGCCGCCACGCATTATTTTATAGAATTTTGATTCAATATGCAACTGTGGGTGTTTGGTGCGTATACATTCTAACTTAATGGCCACCTCTTCGCCTGTGTTTATTGTTGTGCCAAGATAGATATCGCCAAATGAACCAGAGCCTATCTTGCGACCAAGGCGATATTTATTACCAACACGTAACTCCATTGTGTCTGTATGTGTTTGTTTATTTCCTTTTATTTTTAATTTTCCAACAGAAAGAAAAAAGTCGAGATCTCTTTCTAAGAAGACACAAAAAATCAAATCCTAAATTTATATTATTATTTTTTAATGATTTTTCAAAATATTCACCTTTTCTATGCTCCAAGTGTTAGTTTAATAGATATTAATTTTTGTTACAACTTTATGTTGCTTGTTAAAATCCTATTTTGTTGATTTTATTATCTATATATTACCAAAGCGATGATGGCGACGACGACAGATGAGATGTTGTACGGTTGACTATATGATTTATTTTATAGATTTTGTGATCTAAAAATAAAAGAAAGTAGATTGTAAATTATTAATAATTTAAATTTATATAAATTTTCAACCCTATATTATCTAAATGATGCTTAAATTTATTCTCAAACATTGTCTTCAAATGTTTCCAAAATGTGAATTTTAGATACACACATGATAAAGGATATAAGCAAAGTTATTTTATTTCATTGTAGTTTATGTTGCCCATAATTTTGCACAGTTAAACTTTTGATTTATTTATTTAATTATTAAGCTATACATAACTAATGATAATATATAATTTTTAATTAATATGCAAAAATATGATTTGCGAAAGAAAAACATTTGTTTCCAATTTCCGTTTTGCTTTATAGAATTATTTAGTGCTTATTAATATCACTTTAATTTTGATTATTTGTCAGGCCCACGATGTCATACGAATTCTTTCTTCGTACAATTTTGTTTTTGTTTTAAATGTAATTGTACGAAAGAACGTGTGACATCGTGGGCCTGGTATTTAAGATTTGTATTTTAAGAATAAAGTAATAAGAATTTGTGTTTAAATTTTAATCGCAAACGTCTGTCTGCCTGTCCATGTACAAAAATGCATTAAGAATATTCAAATTATAAAACCATCATGCTTCAAAAGAGTCAACTTTGGAAAATATCGGCAATGATTTATTTTAATTACTGGTAAATATTTCCCATAGAAGCTTGGTAACGGAGTTCGGAAAAATGTTCGCAAACACCGAACAATGCATACACTTTTTCTACATATTTGTGTATTATCAAAGATACGCAAAAATTAAACTCTGTAAAATATTAAAAAAACAGACATTAAAAAAATTAAAACTGTTCCTATTCTAAAGAAGTTCTGGTTCGGCTTCGGTATGAAATAGTGCGTTTGATCAGACACTAATTTTAGATATACAAATTTAATCATTTTTATCACTGTTGGACATTTCCTGGGGTCACGAACGTACGTTCGCACGCTTTTGATGTACAAAGAATATAGAAAACAAACATTTTCTTAGCATTTTTTTTTGTGAGTTAATAGCATTTTGGTAGCTCTATGTTTAGTGCAAAAGATAGATTTCATCGCGTTTAAGTTTTCATAACTAGTGTATCCAGCGGTCGAATCAATCAACCGCATTCTAGAAATTAATATTAAACATTTACATAAGAACATACGATAAAATACAAAACCAAAAACATTCTAAATGAACAACTTAAGCTCTGTCTCATTTCTAGGCAAGAGCAAATTGAATAAACACTCATGCACTTTGTTTATTTTTCAAGTTGAAGCTGATACATGCGTGTGTGTTATAAGTGTGCATGTGTTAGTAGCAACTTTAAACGCTTAGAGCTCCCAAAATATTGAATCGATTTAAATAAAATTAAGATTATGCACGTCTATGTAAAAACCTATTTAAAAACATATAAATCTTTCTAAAATCAGTTAAATATTACGGCCGTAAAAGTTGTGTAAAAAAACGTATTTGCCTATTAATAATATAGATAGTTATAAACATGTGATCACGAATGTACGCACAAGAGAAGTCAACTTTGGCTGACAGTAGTGAAATGTAAAAATCTACGAAATGGAACGGAATACTCAAAATATCTCTATTGGTTTTTGTTTAGTTGGCTTAAGTACCGCTCGCGAACGTACGAGAAGTGAACATGCGATTTTTCCATATGTTTTTTATATTATTATCATCATGCATTTTCCCATAAATATCTTCAAATTTCTTTAACTAAAAACTTAATACTCAATTTGTAGTGTGTAGTACACATAAAAAAAGAAATAGACTTTTATGATATTTTTGTTTTTATTGAATAGGCCGTTAGGGCTGTGCCTAATTTAAAGTCCTCATAACAGAAAACCGAATGTATCGTTCAGATACCTGGAATATTCGGTATATAATTCTTATTTTGGTAATTTTTCCGTTCGACATACTTCTTAAATAGTCCTTTATTAACTTAATTTTTTCAGCCTTTTTCATTGCTTTTCCCAGAGTTTGTTTACACGAATACGCTTAATTTTCTTCTTCATGTTGAGCTTAATTTTTCTCGTTTTGCCGGTGTTCTTTCAACCTTGCTAACTTCTAATTTTTGGTTAATCCTAAACGTCGTTTTCGCAACCTTTCAGCAGCTTTTTCACGTAAAATTTTTAGTTTTTGTGGATCGCTTTAATTTTGTTTTTCATTTTGCGATTGATACATGTCTTTCCCCTATATTTGCGTATTAACAAAATAAATGCATTGTTTATGAAAAAAATTTACTCACGAACACCAAAAGCAGAAAATTCTCAAACGCGACCAAAGGCTTGCTATACAGAAAAACATTACACCAAAAATATATTTAAAATATCATACGAAAATAACATTAGGTTTTAATGGATTAAATTTCCTAAAATTTATCATATTTTTCCAAGTTTTTCATTAATATGAATAAGTTTAGCAATATAATGCACAAGTCAACAAGTCAAATTCAAAACTTGACTTAATCGAGATGTTCGAGTTATTTGTTGTTCGTAGCTCATCTTGAACATATACTTCCGAAATGTTACAAAAATATTGATTTTTTAAAGAGAAATTGTACTGAATTTGTTAACCAGTGCACACGAGATCTAAGTTAAAATATATTGCTGTTATTAGGTATCATATCTCTCGTATTAAAAGACTACATTACATTTTTAATATATTTGCTAAACGCTAATTATCATATTTAGATTCTGTTCCTTTCGTTATCAGCCTAAATGCCTGTTTTGGTACTTTTACTTAAACGTATTTGTATTTATTTATTTAAGTCTATGATTGATAAAATCCTTGCAGACAACATATTTAAAAAAGAGAAGTTACATGAAATCATATAGAACTATAATTTAGTTGTTTAAGTATACAATTACATTACGTTAATCACATTGTTAAAGTTACAGCAAATTCTACAGAATGGATGAGCATTAGTATAGTTTTGACGATAATATTGCAGTACCAGAGAATGAAATTGACGTAGGGGACGTTGCGGTACATTAAATGTCTGCTTATTTACCAGAAACTCGCAACAGATATCAGCATTTATAAGTTTAATAACAATTATTGCAATTAAAACTCTTCTCCGGCTCTTCTGTGTAGGCAAGTTAATTTGTCGTAATATGAATTCGTTTGACACACGGTTGGGGTATGAAATACGCAATATAAAAAGTAGAAACTGCTTCTGTACAGACTCTAAACGATCACTGTGTCACTGTGGACAAAATCAAACACAATTGATAATGAATTCGGAGTACCGAAATGTTCAATTCTGGGAGCGCAATTGTTTATTATATACATAAATTATATGCCAAACATCTTAAATAAATGCGAAATTGTGTTATATGCAAATGACACATTGATCTTCACGGAAGCAGATAAGGATGAAAAATGTCAGTATAATTTGATGCACGACTTGGTGAACGTAAATATATGGTTAACAATGAATAAATTGAAACTCAATGAGAGTAAAACAAAATTAATGGAAATAAATATGAACAATGACACGGTATTTAGAATAAATAACGAAGTAATAGGAAAAGTAGAAAATATAAAATACTTGGGTTTTATAATAGACAAACAAAAATTTTAAGAACATATTAATTTTATATGTAAAAAGATGGGTAAAAATTGGTTTCTTTAAAAGAATTAGAGATAAATTTCGGTTATGACGACTATAAATATTTATAATACTACAATCAAACCACATTTTGAATTGAATCAGCGTTCTTTGTTCGATTTTACCACTTTTGATGAGATGGTGTAGCGACCTCGAAATCAGTACTGATCCGTTCTGCTAGTCTGATGAATTAATTGTTTCAAATAAAAAAGTACTCTCTTAACAAAAATAATGAATTTATCCAAAAATAATTTCTTAAATTAAGAAGATATGGTGGGTAAATTCAGATTTGAACTCAAGCCATAAAAATCTCATTTCAATATATACCTTAAATCAGTTCAACAATTACGTATAAATATTAATTTTATATACGGGCTGTACAAAACAAACAAATAGAAAGACTTAAAAAACTACAAAACAAACCAATGCGTTCGATCTTAAAATGCAATAGGTATACGTCCATACAATTTTTACTTAACACATTAAAATGGTCAAATATCCAGCAAAGACTTGAGTTAAATACGCTGATTTTTATTCAAAAAATTAAGGTGGGCAATGCACCGAATTGCATGGTAGAATAGCTGAGATATGTCGGAGAAATGCAACCATACGGTCTAAGGAATGCACAGAATTTCAGGCCGCAGAGGCTAAACACTAGTGCAATGCAAAGATCCCTTTTCTACAAAGGACTGCAGCTATATAATATGCTTCCAAATGATGTTAAAAATTAAAGAAACTTTAATGTATTTAAAAGAAATAGTGTATTGTTAGTTAAAAATAACACAGTGTTACAAAATTGAATGAAGTAGAAAAACCTGGGACCGGATATTATTTTTCTTGTAGGGCTTGTCGAGTAAAACTAGATTCCAATAGTGAAATATGCCGGACTTTTAAAAATTTATACAAATTTTATTAATCCATTAACACAGTGTGACAAAAAAAAACCTGGGATGTGATATTATTTTTCTAGTAGCTGCTGTCGAGTAGATCAAGATTCTGTATATGAAATTTCCGGGACACCCCCAAAATCTGGAGTTTCGGGTAAAAAACCGGGTTTTCGTACCTCTATGCACTTATAGGTCTGTACCTTAGTTGAATATTAACCGATTTACTACTACTACTACTAGAAAATTATTTTATCACATCCCAGGTTTTTTTTGTCACACTGTGTTAATGGATTAATAAAATTTGTATAAATTTTTAAAAGTTTATTTTCATGAAAAGTTAAATAACCCAGTCAATAACTTATCTATTTTTAAACCCAAATATGCGTTGTAATCGTAAATAAACGTACTTTTTGAATAAATTCAACAGTATTATAGTTTCTTAATAAAATAATGTATAAAAACGTCACCAAAGTTGAAAATTTTTTGAAAAATCTACAAAATTTGTGTTTGCTCGACAATAACACCCAAATTTCTCAGATAAATTTCTTAGATAAATTATATGTCATTCGAAAGATCTCAGTTTCTTCTGTCCAAATCTAGTAAGAAATTGAAAATCAGATCATTATCAACAAAATTACAGGCTTATAAGTGCGCAAAGGTACAAAAACCGGTTTTCTAACCGTAAATCCGGATTTTGGGGGTGTCCCGGAAATTTCAAATACAGAATCCTGATCTACTCGACAGCAGCTACTAGAAAAATAATATCACATCCCAGGTTTTTTTTGTCACACTGTGTAATGTAAGTAAAGAGCTTATAAAAATTTTGTAAAATGAAAAATTAATTGTACAAATGAAAGTATTAAAAATACTACTAAATAAAATTATAATAATAATAATAATAATAATAATAATAATAATAATAATAATAATAATAATAATAATAATAATAAATCTAATAATTGAATAAGGAAACTATTATAACACTTTCTCGAGTAAAATTTGACAAGAACCTCAAACAATCTATATACATACATTTATGCATTTCATTGGTGCTTAAGCCAAATCATCTTTTTCAACTTTTTTGAAATAAGATATGGCATAAGCACCAATGAAATGCATGTAGTATGTACATATATATATATAGACTAGCTACAAGCCCTCAAGATACAAAACTTTTTGAAATTCTATGAAAAAAGATATCAAGGCAATCTCGATTAATAAATTTAAAAAAATATTAGAATCTTTGACAACAAAAAATTATAAAATTTTTAAAAATAATATACCACAATTTTAAATTATGTAAATTATAATAGCGGTTTTCTCTTTTTGGAATAAAGTACATTGTAGATTTTTTTTAATGTAAAGTACTAATACTTACAACACCGCAGCAACAAAATGTATAGAACTACAATTTACTACGCTGTAATAAAAAAACTCGTGTTCTATTGATGAAAAACAAAACAAAAAATATTTATTATATATTAAAATAGGCAAAAACAAATTT
The DNA here is from genome assembly GCA_956483585.1 of Gymnocheta viridis. NCBI lineage: Eukaryota > Metazoa > Arthropoda > Insecta > Diptera > Tachinidae > Gymnocheta > Gymnocheta viridis. The sequence goes on along the minus strand of OY101440.1, from coordinate 94,257,875 downwards.
TTATTGCGTTTTCTTTTCTAAAAAAATATGTGTCATTTCTTGACAATTTTATTGAAAATTTGCAATATATATAATGATTTTTTTAAATAATGAAAAACATTGAATAGCTATTATTTTGATAAAAACTAAAAAAATTTGTAATTTTAAATTTTTTTTAGAAAAGAAATTGGTATTAGATCATTTTTTCTTCTTTGTTTGCCAACCAATTTTCTTAACTTTTTTTACATTGTGTTGAGCTTTAGTGACTCGACTATATATTATTTAAATAGGTTCACTATTAAAGTAATAAAAAGGCTCCTAAAGTAGACAACGCTACAAATGCTAAAAATACACACGCACTACATTCACTTATGTAAGTATTGGTTGAAGTAAAGCAATGAGATTGTTTAAGAGTATTTTTTTTTTATTTTTTTAATTATTATTAGTATTAACAATACTTTACATACATTATTTAATTTCAAAAGCGCTTTAGCTATTATTTCTTACAAATTTTACAGTTTCTCTTTTAAATATGTTAAAATTCCTTTCTATTTTTAAATTATTTGGATTTTTATTATATAATGTTAGTGCTTTATAGAATAACGATCTTTGCATCGCTGTTGACGTTGCACGTTGGATCCGAAAGTTGATCAGCATTTCGCTGCTCATATAGTTGTGCGTTTCCAACATATGTTATTTTTTCACACAAGTATTGTGGTGCATCCCCATTCTAATCTTTTGAATAAAGCATAATGTGTGCAGTTCAAGCCTTTGTTTTATGTTAAGCCATTTAAATGCATTCAGCATCAAATAAATAGATGTATATCGGCTACATTTTAAAATACTACGCATCGCTTTATTTTGAAATTTTTGCATTCTTTCTAGTTGTGAATTCAAACAGCACGTATATAGAATTGTTGAGCCATACTCAAAATGTAATGTGGTTTTAAAATCGTGTTATACAAATTTTTTTACCTATTTTTCTACATATATAATCAATATAATCTTTAAATTTCAGTTCTTTATCAATTATAAAACCAAGATACATATTTTATATTGTTAACTTTTTCAATTACTTTACAATTACGCATAGACTGTCAAATTTCGATAACTAGGCGTACTCTAGTTACAATAAATACATAAAAAACACATTATAGAAAAGTAGTAGTACATGTAGGATAGGTTTTAAGGCTGGTGTGAGGTAAGCCCACAACCTCACCCAGAGACAAATAAGGTCCATTGTGCTGCATTAAAAAGAAAAAGAGAAACAGATACAAAGAGAATAGAAAAGCGAAAAGGAACACGTCCTGTGACCAATCTCCTGCTACGTAGCCGGGCCATTCCATTACGAATCCTATTGGGTTCTCAAGTCAGCAAACCGAGACAACCCCTAATTCGCTCAAGAATCTGCTGCACAGCCATCTCAGCCTACTGTTCTGTACCCTGGGAAAGTGACATAGAAGGTGTTCCACTGTCACCAAATATCCGACAAGTGGGATTTTAACCTCACCGCCATCCTACCACTCTTGCAATGGCCCGTCCTAACACATATAGTAGTTCGGGTCTTCCAGGCCCTGTTAATTATGCTCAGAACCCATACCCTGATCCTTCCAAAAAAGAAGCCTATCGGAGGTGTAACCGCCTCTTGGCGGTCCTGATCCTCCAATTCTGAGCCCACTCTTGTCGGAAAACAAATTAATTTATATATAAACTTGACGGGATCCGCTCACAAAACACTTGCATGAAATCGCTCTTGCTATATGTAGATTTATTGTATGTATGTACCTCTTACAAACACAATTAAAGTTGAAAAAAGTCAGCCCATGCTTTAATGGTGAAGTAAGAAAATAAAATGGTTGATTATTGAGTTACTGTTACAGCTTGGATATTGTTTAAAATACAATTGAGAAATGTGACATAGATATTTGAATAGTGTGGACCTTTGGCTAAAGACTCCATATAGTGGTTATACGCTACAAGGAAGGATGCACCCAAAAATGGCTAAAAACCGCCAATGATCAGCCAAAAATTCACTAAATTCGATTTTGAAATTCTTGTAAAAAAATTCCCAAATACAATTGAGAAATGTGACTTAGATATTTGAATAGTGTGGGCACTTGACTAAAGACTCCATATAGTGGTTATACGCTACAAGGAAGGATGCACCCAAAAATGGCCAAAAACCGCCAATGATCAGCCAAAAATTCACTAAATTCGATTTTGAAATTCTTGTAAAAAAATTCACAAATACAATTGAGAAATGTGACTTAGATATTTGAATAGTGTGGGCACTTGACTAAAGACTCCATATAGTGGTTATACGCTACAAGGAAGGATGCACCCAAAAATGGCTAAAAACCGCCAATGATCAGCCAAAAATTCACTAAATTCGATTTTGAAATTCTTGTAAAAAAATTCACAAATACAATTGAGAAATGTGACTTAGATATTTGAATAGTGTGGGCACTTGACTAAAGACTCCATATAGTGGTTATACGCTACAAGGAAGGATGCACCCAAAAATGGCCAAAAACCGCCAATGATCAGCCAAAAATTCACTAAATTCGATTTTGAAATTCTTGTAAAAAAATTCCCAAATACAATTGAGAAATGTGACTTAGATATTTGAATAGTGTGGGCACTTGACTAAAGACTCCATATAGTGGTTATACGCTACAAGGAAGGATGCACCCAAAAATGGCTAAAAACCGCCAATGATCAGCCAAAAATTCACTAAATTCGATTTTGAAATTCTTGTAAAAAAATTCCCAAATACAATTGAGAAATGTGACTTAGATATTTGAATAGTGTGGGCACTTGACTAAAGACTCCATATAGTGGTTATACGCTACAAGGAAGGATGCACCCAAAAATGGCCAAAAACCGCCAATGATCAGCCAAAAATTCACTAAATTCGATTTTGAAATTCTTGTAAAAAAATTCCCAAATACAATTGAGAAATGTGACTTAGATATTTGAATAGTGTGGGCACTTGACTAAAGACTCCATATAGTGGTTATACGCTACAAGGAAGGATGCACCCAAAAATGGCTAAAAACCGCCAATGATCAGCCAAAAATTCACTAAATTCGATTTTGAAATTCTTGTAAAAAAATTCACAAATACAATTGAGAAATGTGACATAGATATTTGAATAGTGTGGGCCCTTGGCTAAAGACTCCATATAGTGGTTATACGCTACAAGGAAGGATGCACCCAAAAATGGCTAAAAACCGCCAATGATCAGCCAAAAATTCAGTAAATTCGATTTTGAAATTCTTGTAAAAAAATTCCCAAATACAATTGAGAAATGTGACTTAGATATTTGAATAGTGTGGGCCCTTGGCTAGACTCCATATAGTGGTTATACGCTACAAGGAAGGATGCACCCAAAAATGGCTAAAAACCGCCAATGATCAGCCAAAAATTCACTAAATTCGATTTTGAAATTCTTGTAAAAAAATTCCCAAATACAATTGAGAAATGTGACTTAGATATTTGAATAGTGTGGGCACTTGACTAAAGACTCCATATAGTGGTTATACGCTACAAGGAAGGATGCACCCAAAAATGGCTAAAAACCGCCATTGATCAGCCAAAAATTCACTAAATTCGATTTTGAAATTCTTGTAAAAAAATTCACAAATACAAATATGAAATTGGTATTAATTTTAAATTTTGATGTTAAATTATTAAAAAAATTGTTTAAATTTACTTGTAGTTTTAATTTTTCCTAAATATGACAAAATTAAATATGTCAGTGTTGGCACTTCATAACATATTAAACTATAAAGTTAAATATATTTAACTATAAAGTTAAATATGTTTTACTATAAAGTTAAATATGTTTTACGTAACCTCTTACGTCGAACATATTTAACTTGGCATATTTATCTTCACACACATTCTTTAAATTAAGTTTAGATCTTCTGTTTTAAGTAATGGATAAAGGGCACAACCGCATTTAATGGCTTTTTCACAAATATAGTTAATGTGTTGTTTAAATGATAATTTTTTATCTAGCATAATTCCAAGATATTTGATACTATCCTTCAGGGGAATAAAAACTCCTCTAGAAAATATCTGTTTTGTAGGTATACGTTTCTGTAATCTATTGTACGGGAATATAATAGCTTGAGTTTTGCTAACATTAACTTTTATTTTCCATTTATCGAAATATTTGTTTGTAAATTTCAAACTATCTTCCATTTTCTTGACTATTGAGTTAGACACCTTGCCGCAGCATACGAAAGCGCTATCGTCAGCGTAAAAAGCTACTTCTTGATTTCTGCGCACAGTTATGTGTGATGTATATATTGAATAAAGTGTAGGGGATAAAACCGAACCTTGCGGCAGGCCTGCAGGTATTTGTCTAACGCTAGATATCATATTGTCGATGGATACAACAAATGAGCGTTGTTCTAGAAAACTCTTTATGATCTTTTGCAGATAGGTTGGATAATTAAAAGCATTAAGTTTAAATACTAGGCCGTCATGCCAAATTGAGTCAAAGGCTTTCTCTATGTATAGAAAAATTACGCCAGTACTATAACGATTTCTTTTGTTTAGTTCAAGAAAATTGACGAGTCTTTTTATTTGATGTACAGTAGATTTGAAAAGTCTAAAATTCGTTTGCTAAATATTTTTTCAAACACTTTATCCAATAGGCTTAGAATGCTTATTGGTCTATAGCTTGAATGTAGTTTAAGATCCTTTCCTGGTTTAGAAATAGGAATCACTTTTGCCTTCATTGGAAAATATCCTTCTAATAAACAAAAGTTGAAGAGTTTGCTCAAAAATTTAAAAAAGAAATCGGGCATGTTTTTAAGGATAATACTATTAATGCCATCTAACCCAGGGGTTATTGTTCTTCAATAAATGTATATAAGATTTTACCTCATCTAAATTAGTGAGTTCCAAGTTGGTTCTCTCAATATTTTTTCTGTTAAGTTCTTGAATGAATCTATAGACAGATGAGTGCATTGATGAGGGGTTATTTAGTGTAATGATGTGTGAATTACCAAATACGTCTGCAATTGAATTCGCTTTATCAGTGCCAGTTTTTAAAACTTTGCCATTAACATGAAGGTCACTAAATGACATTTTTTTTGTTTTTGATGACTTTTGTTAGTTTCCAAAATTTTTTTGAGCCTTGAGACAATTTTGAAATAAATTTAGACCAGGATTTATTTCGGTCTTTGTTAAGGTGGAAGTCAATAAGCTTATTTAATTGTTTCAAAATAATTTTTAATTGATTTTTAAAATTAAAATCCCTACATATTTGAAATTTACGTTTGTATTTATTCCTCTGACTTATTAGCATTTTACTCATAGCAGAGATGTCTCGTTGCCATCAATTTTTGTGACCAATAGCTATTTTTTTGTAAGCTTCTTTAATTATAGAAATTAATCTATCAAAATAAAAGTATAGATTACGTGAGTAAATACCATCATATTGGTCAATGTTCAGACACTTAATTTCATTTTCAACCCAATTTCGAATGAAAGGCCAGTCCGCACGACAATACAAGGGAACTGAATAGGTCATATTTTGGGTTTGCCCATATATAATACAAGTTATTGGTACGTGATCCGATTGTAAAATATTCGGATGGGTTTCGAGGTGTGAAAAATGGAGAGACGAGTTTGATAAAAGAATATCCACTGAAGAAGGGTGGACAGGATTGATATTTTGGCCGAAGCGAGTATAGTTACGTGGGTAATATATGAAGTAACTCGAACGGAGGCAGTTATTGTAGAGCGCCTTACCAGATGTATTATTTAGTACACAGTTCCAATGCCTATGTTGAGCATTCAGTTCACCGAAAGCGAAGAAGTCGTTTCCAGACGATGTTAATTTATCCAAATCATCACGGAAATCTGAGGTATGGACCGGGTTATACGCTGATGTAAAAACAACTATAACAGTTTTTGTTTTGATTTTCGGTAACAAAGAGTGCTTAATAGTTTTTAATTGCTATTAGAACTCCTGCACCATTTGTAGGTCGGTCATCTCTATATATTTTGTAACCACCAAGTTGAAATTTGTGGTATGGTTTCAAAAAAGTTTCATTTAAAAGAAGGATATCGATTTTCCTTTTTTGTATAATGTATTCCAGCTGGGCAGCTGCTGACCCGGTTGTTATACCTTGGGCATTCCAATGCATAACGTGAACATTTTGTAGACGATTGGGATTATATTGCATGTTGAAGCATCATACCCAAAACACGTAGCTTGTCGTACTTATTTTGGCATTTTTGTAAAGCATCGACAGCTTCAAAGAATATTTCCAAAGGTCTTTCATTGGATATGTCTTTGTTATTATTTTTGTTGAAGCTTTTGTTTTTAGTTACTTCAGAATACAGGTTACCATAACCGCTGGGATTACGATTATTGTTTTGTTTGTCTTGCCTAGGCAATTGCGGGAAGTCTCGGTCGTTTTGATTAAAATAACTGGTATTAACTCTATTGATATATGCTTTTGGTTTGGATGTTACACGTTGTCTGATCTCTAAGTATTTTTGACGGCTTGGGCTTGGGTCATCAGCTCTGTGATTTACAAACTTTAGGCTCTTTTTTATGCAGTTATAACATTTATAGATTATGTTATCATCGTTTTGGTCTTTTTTGAGAGAACAGTCTGTATAATCATGATTTGCTGCACAGGCGGAACATACTACGCTACGATTACAATTTCTTGCCCCATGCCCATACATGGCACACTTGGTACATTGTGTGGGACCTTTGTTGCCCTTTAAAAGTTTTCTCCAATACACAGAAATATTGCAAAAATATATTATTTTCATAATCTCTCTTTTTGTTACATGTTGACGGTGAAACTCTATCATATAAAGCGCATCATCTTCGCTAGATCGTTTCGTTTCCAACTCCTTCACACTTACAGGTTTTATATTGTGTGATCTAACAAGCTCGTCGCTGATTATTTTAGGATCTAATCTAGGTAGTCCAAACAAAACCAATTTAAATATTTTTTTCCCTGAGGACGTTCAACGCATCATTGTACAGCAATAGCAAGTTGGATAAAATTTTTGTTCCAATGGTCATTCGTTTAAACGTATATTTATCGCCAATTAAACCGATAACAGTAGAAAAACTGTGTGTGGAATCCACTATTATTGGTGGAAATCTTTCTTTGGTACTAATATATTCTTCTTCTTCGTCAGAAAGTAGTTGAAATCTATTAGTATTAGTACTAAGACCACCAGAAGTTTTTGGCACCTTGAATTTCGGGGTATTTCCCCAATGCTTTCTTCTTTTTGAAGCAAACATAGCCTTATGCAAGCACTTTAAACAGAAATAAAAAGTTGTTTACGCTTTTTATATTAAAAATTTAATTAACTCTTTCTAGCAAAAATTAACACGATGTTTTTATAATGCGGCAGTGATACCAGATGCAAAATGAATATTTTAAGTCACTTTAAGTATGTTTCTTTATGTTTTCTGTAAATAAATTATGTATATATAAATAAATTTTTATTTTTCTTTTCGGCAATAAAAATAAATTATGTATATGTAAATTTATGAATTGCGTTTAAAATTTTATTTTAACTGTAGTCCGGATGATCCACTAATCCGGACATTAGCTGAAACTATATCTGTCCGGATTATGGAGGTTGTACTGTATATATATTTAATATATCTCTCATGTCCTAAGCAATATTTGGGTAAACAGTGAAATGCGCATAGGAACTAACAATAACCCTCAATAGTCGATTTCAATTCGTTTTTAATAACACAACTAATATTTTAGTGAATATAAAATAGGTATATTAATTTTAAATTCAGAGATTATAAATTTAAAAAATAAAATAAAAAACAGTTAACTCATTAAATTTACTATCTATACTACACAGCTTTACAAATTTTTAATTTGGAAAAATACCAAGAACGCCACATGCCTAGATAAGTAAATTGGGACCTCCTGAAAACGAAAAACGCCCAACCGAAAAGTCCGATCGAGAAAAATGGCAAATCGTTGGAAAGGTAATTGAATGCCTTTTCCGTCGATATGCTTATTTCTATAACAAGAAATGGCTGACTTATGGCACCTCAAAGTTCAAAATTTGTCTATTTTTTACGTTTGTTTCAAAGTTTTTAATTTTTTTTTCTACGTAATGGTAAAGATCTGGAATGTTTTATTTTTTTACCAAATAGTTTATTTAATTAAAATTTTAAGCGTAATTTGAAAAAAAAACGGATGAAAAATAGTTTTTATTAAGGATTTTGTGGAAGGACAATATTTTCATTTTCATTGCTCACACACTATAATCGGCGTAAATTCAAAAAATTTAATTTAAAACAAACGTAAAAAATAGCAAATTTTAAACTTTGAGGTGCCATAACTCAGCCATTTCTTGTCAGTTAGATCGGACTTTGCGGTTGGGCTCTACAAGGGTTTGAGTGGGACCATACACCGAAAAACACAAAAGTACCGTTATCTAAAAAACGGTACTTAGAAAAAAATTACAGCGTTTTTCGTGTCCAGAAGGTACCAATTAAGGCATGTGGCGTTCTTGGTATTTTTTGGCTATAAACCAGTGTTATTAATAGGCAAACACGTTTTTTGAGATCCCTTTTACAGCCGTAATACTGAACCGATTTCGGAAAGATTTCTATGTTTTTAATGGGGATTTTAGATAGATATGTACAATCTTAATTTTATTTAAATCGGTTTAGTATTTTGGGAGCTATAAGCATTTGAAGTTGCTAACAATACGTTCATACCTATTACACATACAAAGTGTGTATGTGTGTTTGTCCAATTTGCTTTGTGTAGAAATGAGAAAGTTTTTTCTATATGTATTTTGTAAAAAGAGAGAGATAAGTAAGAGAATTTTAAGTTGTTTATTTAGATTGTTTTTGTATTTTACCGTATATATTTATGTAAATGGTTAATATTTAATTACTAGAATGCGGACGATTCGACGTCGACCGCTGGATATTACTCGTACATTCTTAAAAGTCATCCACGCATTGGTTTCAAAAATCTTAATAAATATAACAGAATTGTAAACTAAACATAAAGCGTGAAACCAGCTATTGAAGTAGATTAGAAATCGCAACTTTGAAGCTTAGTAGCTTCTTCAAACGTTAACAGTTTGCTTAATTCATTTCTATTTTCCTAGTGGAAGTGTTCGTTATTAAATATTGTTGAAATCGTCTTTCAAATAAGGTATTTTACTATTTTGGCCACCAAAGTATAGCGTGCAACACTGCGAAAGATTAAATGTATATTAAAAAAAATCAGTAATTCGGATAAATTATTAAATTTTTTACTTGTCTTCACAATTGCACTCGTTTAGCATCATTGTTATTGATTTCACACAACTTGTTGAACTTTATCAATAACAAAGTTCTTTCACTTTTAAGTCACCCCGTTTCTTATGCGCAAAAGCAATTGTTTCATCTAAATTGGAGATGGGATCGTGAGTAACTTTCTACTCACGCTCACGATAGTTAAACTTTACTCATGCGCGAACTTATTTTTTTGGCTCACGTGAGTGGAAAAAAAAGTTAGTCACAATCACGAAATACTCAACAAATAAAAATATAATAAAAAAAATAAAAATTAAATAAAGCAAAAAAAAAAAATCCCGCTATAAATCTGCTCGTACACGTTCATTCACTTTAATTTTTTTTATTGAAACAGAATCTAACCACGATCATGCGTGATCAATCATGATTCACAGTAATCACGTGAGCCGTGCCCGTCTCTAATTTAAATTAACAAAAACATAAAAAAAGATTTTGTAAAAAAAATTTTTGGTTTGTACCTACATATATACAATTTTTTATATACATAACTTTACCTTTTTGCACTTTTTTCTGGCTTTATCTAATTTTAAAAATAAAAATTTTTCAAGCGAACTAAAATTAAGTTAACTTCCTAAGAATTATAAACAAAAACAACAATTACTAAAGTTTAACATTAACCATACCAGGCTTTGAGGTCAATTGAAAACAACAATAACAATACCACAATATTAGCACTAATAAAAAGAGTACATATAAGTATATATGTACGTATGAAATAATCTACCATTTACAATATTGCAAATGAAACCTAAAAACAGCTGTGTTAAAAATAATGCCGAGCTTATTGTTCTTCTTCCAGACGCCAACCATACTTTTCAATGTTGTCGATAAAACTTCACAAAAAATAAAAATTAACTGCAATTAGTAATAAATAAAGAAAGTAAGAAAAATATTGAAGTATTATTGTCAGCACTGTTTTCTTTTCCAGCTAAAATTATTTAAAGGGTTATATGAAATTGGCTTTCTTTGTTGAACAATAGAGTACATATTTGGAAAAGCTTTTTCAAAGGATTTGAAGAAACTAGGTAATTTAATATTAAAACTTAAATTTCTTTGCAATTACGATCCCTTATTACAAGCCAATGGAAGCTAATAGCTTCACTTGACTGTAAGGAGTATATTGGAATGATTTAGAGTTCGTGGTGGATCAGGAGTCTCTCAGCAGGCTTCAAAAGGTGGAATGGTTTATCAAGTTCGGTTACACTACAGTAAAGCGGCCTCACCCGAAAGCAATAACAAACCTTACCATATCGCAGCTAGGCGTGGTTCTTGTTCAGAAACCTTTGATTAACGAATACCAGTTGTACGGTTTCAGAGTCATGGGCTACACTGAGGACAAGGTCAGAACTTGTGTTACAGGCAGAAATGAACTGAAAATAATAATGTTGAATTCTTTCTGCTGTGGAGATCTCACTGTCATTTTTGTCAACAACGTACATATATGCCATTGGCTGATGAGCCACCGAGTATTGGTGTGAAGAGGATGATAAAGTACGCGAGATACGATGCCAACGCGAGCGAGATTAGTTCAAAAGGTCTATAATTGACCACTCTTCCGTAATCCGCTTATATTAATCCTATATTCAACGCTCGATACAAACCAGCCGAATTAACAGAGTTCTGTTGCAATCACAAAATACCGATGTGATTGCGGGGATCAGCTTCTTCAATTTTGTTGTAAAAATGTTTTACTTTCAAAAGGTTTTGTTTTTTGAGGGTTGCACTAGTCTAGATTGACAGTCCGCAGGTGAAGAATTAAGAAAGTGTACCAGTCCACTTTGGTCCAAAGTAATTATGAACCCTTTGTGTTTTTGAGCTAGTCTATATAAAGGCATTTCATTGCTGCTTATGCCAAATCATACAATATTTTTTGAATCTGTATGGAAATTTCGTTCGATATCGAATGTCGTAATTCGCCCCCAGTAGACCTTAAGATACATTGAAAAGTTTCAGACTGTCAAAAATCAAACAGAAGTCTCCAAATTTTTAAAGAGGTTTGAATCTTTTCTACGGATTCCAGCTGAACCTTCCACAAACACAAGCTTTTTGAAATCCAATTGTGAGAGTATTTCAAATAAGAAATTTACTAAAGGCTTTTTAATTATTAAATTTATTAATTAATCAATGTACATGAATTTAATTGGTGCTAATGCCAAATCATCAGTAGATTAATTAATTAATCTATAGACTAGCTAAAAACTCTCAAAAAACAAAACTTATTAAATACTTTCACTGTTATATTGTATAAAGATTGTAAAGAAAATAACACAGATTCATATCAAATAAAATTTGTTTGTTGGGATTTTTGAATAGGATTCTTGTAATGTTTGAAATTCTCATTGGTTTTTTAAAAGTTATTGTATACGTAAAGAGGTTTGAAACTTTTTCATGAATATGGTTTAAGATCAACTGATGATTTGATATAAGCACCTATGAAATGCATGTGTATACATATATAGACTAGCTTAAAACCCTCAACAAACAAAACTTTCTAAGACTTAATATTTGTTACTGTTAATCAAATTTACATTCTAAACCAACTTAAGTACTAAACTATAATAACCATTCACAAATATGAGTAAGCCTTCAAATATGAACACGATTAATTTTAATAGTTTATAGTATTTTCGCAAGTTCACTGTACTTTTTTTTGTTATGGAAATGAAGCAGAGAGTGAAATTTATTTAGTATATTTTTGTATGAATAATTTGCTGCTAATCTAAAGAACATTAAAATTGTTGACATAGAGCAAAATTAATTCTCAACCCAGACAATTCAGGAAAGAGGTTTTGAATTCAAAATATATATACGCTATTCCTAAATAATGTTTTTTAAATGGTAGGTGCTTCAAACCAATGAGCGATAAAGATTTCAAAAATGCATATGTACATAAATATGTATTTATTTTTTATAATAATAATGTAAATAATCGCGTAAAAACTCGAAAGTATGATGAACTCTGTAAAAAACATGCTTTCGTTCCTTAAAAAAGCTTGGCTCAATTGTAAATTAAATAGATCAATTCAGAGCCCATTGTAGGGTATTTGGTTGATAATTTCTAAATAAAGATTTCCTTAGAAAAATATTTTGTAAATTCCCAACATTTATTTACTGTAGACTCCTACAATAGGTCGTGAAATGGGCAAATATACATATATGTAAATGTTTATGAATATTTTAACATATTTATTTGATGTTTTATGTGAAAAAAATTCCAAACATATCACCATTTTTTATGAAGAAAACTATTGTCTATTGAAACATTTAATACATACATATGTATGTATACATAAGTTTTAACAATATAAATTTTAAATATTGTTTTAATATTTTTGCAATAAATTTCGTTAGCGTCGTGCTTTGATAGAATATTACATGTGCGTTTTTCCAATATTTTATTGTGGAGAAATGTTTTTAGTCCCATATGTTTTGTATGTACAAATGCGTGAACTGATGTTTGTGACGTTTACTGTTCTTTCAGCAGCACGTAGTTTTCTGCAAAATCCGCATGCAATTCTTCTTTACGCAAACATTTTTTTAAATATGTTTCTTTTAACTATATATTATGCACAATTTTCAGCTAATTTATTAATAAAAATATATTAAAGTTTATGCATTTTATAATTAAAATAACAAAACCGAAAAAATAAAACTTATATCCACACATACATACTTGAGCAACAACAAAAATATATAAAAATTCGAAATCACCTCGTCTTGTTCGACACTCAAGACGATAGTGTCCGTCCGGAAGTTTCGTTTTGACTTTTTTGTTTTTGGGAATCGAAAAACTGAATTTTGTAAACCACTATTGATGTCTCATTCTTACTCATACAACAGCTGTAAGAAGTTGTTGACAATAAGACTATTTAACACTTTTTGGCATGAATTTCTTATTGTACAAAGAAAAAAATTATAATCATTTTCGAACTTTGTTGACGAAGTCATATGAAATAGACATTTCTTTCAATTTGTTTTATAACTTTATATACTTTCTTTTGAAATTTTATTGAATTTCTTAGTTTTATTTAGATTTTTTTTTTCCGATTATCTCACCTTCACCTTTTTTTGCTCTTCCAATTATTCAAGAGCTACCATCATCACTTTTTTCATATTTGTATTACACTTTTTATCTTTGAACACTTTCTTTAGTGATTAGTTTTATTTCTTTTTTTGTAATTCACATGCACTGGTTTTAATTGCAAAAATTTATTAAGAAATTTTCTTAAAACAAAAAAAAATAGTTTTTCTTTTAATTTCCGTGTGCTATGAATTTTATGTTCGCCATTTTGCTCTGTCGTGTGAAAAAATTGTGTGGTATTTCGAAGTTCGAATTTTCAATTGACATATTTTCGTACATCTAGACAGTGTTGCATAAATATATTCTAAGATAATGTAGCACTGCCAGGTCAAATGATAAATTGATATTAAAATAGACACGAATTAAACACAATAATTTATTTCATGTAATGTTATATATTGGAAGTGAGAAAAACGACAAATAAAGTTTATTTGAAGTTTTCTAAAAATATACCCGATAGAAAATTTTCGCATTTTTGCCACTGCTTCCAGCATATGTTTTGAGCAAATATGTGAATTTTTGTTAACTTTCATGAATGTAGCTAAAAGTTATTAAAAATGCAGAATATTGTTTTGTGATGCATAGCGTTTTTTTCAAAAAGATTTTACGTACCGCATACGCAAGACATCCTGCGGTAGCTGCACTCATATACTAAATGAGGTGCAATGAATAATTTCAAGATAGACCAACTAGGTAATACCTTATTTCAGGCCATCAGCTACCATATATGTACGTATTCTGTTCTATGTGATTGATGCTTGACATTTTCTAAGTGATTCATCTGTGCTTGTTATTTGTTTTCACAACTAATAACGTATTTTCCACAACAAATTTTGTATTGTTGTAGAATCGCTATTACCTGGTTGATCTCTTGTGATTATGTTCACCAAATTTATTTTCTTGCAGTCCAGAGAAACAAGTCAATAGGTTTAATACGGTTATAGTTTTCTTTATTATCGATTCCCACAAAGCTTAGACAAGGAAAACAAATAATTGATAAGTTATGGATATGAAGCAAAGCAGGAGTGAAAATTATTTTGTACATTTCATATGCGGCAAAATGAATGCTTGATATCTTAGCAATCATAAATAGTTTCAAGAACCAGATTTTGGATTCTAAAAGAAGGTATTTAAAATATTTAAATCTTTTTAAAATGTTCGGATAAATCCAATCAATAATTTAAAGCAAAAATCTGGCAGCACTTGTAATACGTAGAATGTAATTGACGACAGATGGCGCACAACTAATATGGTTTTTAATATTTATTTGATAGAAAAAGGGGTATTTATAAATTCGAACCACAGATTACTAATCTGTGATTCCAACTATCCTCAAAATTAGCAAAATTGGCCGGCGTTTAAAACCGCCACTCGCCTTCAAATCCTTTGGCAGATTTATATGCCGTAAGGAGCTTCGTTTATTGCAATGTTAATATCAGACTTTAGGTATTATTGTATTTGCCAAATAGGTACATACTTATGTATGTACATATGTATACCTACTACATGGTGAAATAAATAAATAAATAATATTTCATCATGGTATACTACTAGGTATGTTTGCTATGAAATCTAAAAACAACATCGTACTCGTGTTCTTTAAACGAGTATGATGTTAAAAAATTCAAATGCAGATTCAAAGATGTGTTCTTGCAGGTGTACTTACATATGTATGTATGTCTAACGACCAATTCCTTACATACATATGTATGTACTTATGTTCATACATACATAAGTATATGATATTTGATAGAAGATGTCAACCTTTAGTTTGTCTGCATGTGACCTATTTTAGCTAAAATACACCATTTCCTATTGCTACACGATAAGTATTCGTGCTTTGACGATCATACTCGTTTTTGGTTTAGCCAATGTAAATATGATTTATTATGATCCAGCCGTAGGACATCATAATGCTAAATCGGCCATGATTTCTCCATGTATTTTAGGATTTCTTTCGACTAGTTCTAGTCCTATCTGGAGTATACTTAACACGTGTGTGAACTAGTCATATTATCTGCAGGGCAAAGTTGGCGTTTCCTTGTCTGGTAGCGTTTTCTTAAGGTGGCCGACCAGCTTTGTTATCTTATTAGTTGTACGTTCTGTTCGTGGTGTTTTTTCATTTGTTTTTTTTTCTTAAATATAAATACATATGTACATATCGTCATATGAATTCATAAAAGCCCTAAGTTACATTGAAAAAAGTTTACAGGATAAGCAAAAAACTCAGTAATATGAAGAGTTAGCCAACATTTTAAAAAAATTTTTCAGTTTAAGCTTATTTCTTATCAAGGAATTAGTACAATTTCAGCGACATGTATTTTGATATGGTGCGTCATAAGTCGATTTAAATTGTTTGTAGCTTAGGACTTTTTTGAAATCATATGACGATATGTATGGACATATTTTTTATTAAAATGTTAATTACATACATACATACATACAGTTTGTCAATAATGAGTTTTCACATTGAAAATAAACACGGTTAAGATAAATTAGTAGCAATTAAATTATACTTTTTGTTCAAAAAAATATATTTTATTTATGTATATCATAAATTTATAGATATTTAAGGAGATCATGCTGAAAAAACTACTAACCAGTTTCAAATAAGGAAGAAATACAACAAAAACAAATTTATGCTTCTTTTCACATTGTCAAGAAACTCTTTGCACAAAAATTTTCTTGCGAATTTTGTTTTGGGAAAACATTAAAAACTGTGTTTTGAGAATATTTTATATTTGGTATAGAAAATTTTGCGTCTACCACACACTGTAGACGATTTTTCATTGATCCTATTAACTTCTTTAGGTCATAATTCGTTGGCATTTCCCGCCATTCTTCTAATACTGCTGTTTTAAGCGATGTTATATTTTTTGCTGGCGTTTAGCGACTTGTTTTTTCGAATTAACCCATAGATTCTCAATAGGATTGAGCTCGGGACCTTGAGCGGGTATATCGATGACATGTTCACAGTTATATAGCAGCATAATACGAAGTGGTTTCTTCTTGTTGCTCTTGATGAGTATTTAAGGTATGACGCACTGTTTCGTGGCAAACAATAACATCAAGTGCTTCCTTTAGCTCTGCCGCAAGAGCTCTAGTGGAAATTTTTGGGTTTTTAGCCACTTTTCTTGTTATTAAACGCTCGACACGCTCGTTTATCTTATTTTTTCGCCCACCTCTTTGTTTTAATTCCAGTTTACATTCTTTTTCAGCTCGATTTATAACGTTATAAATTGTTCTCCTTGAAACTGAAAACATTTCTGATAACTCCTCCGCACTTTTTCCTAGTTGGCGATTAGAATAAATCAATTGAATATTGTTATACGATAATCTTTTTCCTGGCATTTTTGATATTTTTATTATGTCACTTTACGAAGCGTATATTCAAAAAATTTTGAAATTTGAACAATGTGCGCATTTTATAACGGCAACTCACCGCTAATTTGAAAAAGAGGGTAAACAAGTAAGTGAGATATATTCGGCTGTGCCGAATCTTATATACCCTTCACCATAGTATGGAGTGACGAAAGAAGTCACAATCACGAAAATTCGCGCCCACGAAATACAAAAAAAATTAAAAAAAAATTTAAATGGAAAAAAAGTACATTAAAGCAAAAAAATTGCCACTCACCGTCTCACGGGCGCACCCCCACGTGATGGAGACAAAAAATTAATCACGATCACGCATTATTGGTTCTAATCTCTATTTCATAGTATAGGCTGATTTCATAAACACAGCTTGCAAAGCAACACTGGAAGCATGAGTTTACAAGGCATTCTCGTGGTGCTTTGCAAACTGCGTTTAATTCAGCCATAAATTATGAATTTCGTAACAAATTTGTAACAATTTCTTGCCTAGAGTGCATTATAAAAATATTAACATCCCCTTATTAGCACTTATATATTTTTTCACACATCCAAGAAGTTTTTCAACGTCTTTATCAATAAGCCAGTGGTCTTCGACTAAACAAAGAAATGATTTGAAACGTAAGAACAGGTTTAATAATGAAGAAATTCTCCCAAAATAGTTAAAAAATATCGACACCTACTATATAAATCTGCTAGTCTAATGATTTAAATGTTCCAATATTATCTTCACATTGAAAATAATTTAAAGCTATCAAAAGTTCTTAAAAAAAATCGAACTTTTTCAAATAAAAATAACCAAAATGTATCAAAAATTAAAAAATTAAAAAAATTAATAAATGGTTGGTCAGGATTTGACACCGTACCTTCTTACCCGGTGGCACGGTTTCGAATCCTGAACACAACACAATGCTATTTTTTTAGAATTTTCGATACATTTTAGTTGTTTTTATAACTTTTATTTTTTATTTGCAAAAGTTATTTCCACAATTTATTTAAAAAACCAGGCACAATCTCATTTATAATATTTTTTTAATGTTTGCGTTTTTTCCAATTTTATGAACGATAAAAGCTTTATTTTTCAAAAATATCCAATATGTTATCAGATAGGATTAAGTACAGAGATCAAATAATTATATAATGAATTTAGTAAGTTGTCAACGTTTTTATTTGATATAATATAATATTAATAACAAAAATAAAAATAACTTGTGGGTGTAAGAAAAAATATTAAATTATAAAATATAACAACATATTTTAATTCATTATTTTAATTAAATTTTTTCTTTGAAACTCGTATGATGTACGTATGTATGTAAACGAGAGGTATTCTTATAGTTGTCTTTTTAAAATTTTGTTAACTTTTCCATTTACTTATCTGTATTGCGGTTGGACCAGACGATAAAGGTTTTGGTTCAATATAACCTGTATATTTCTGACATAGAAACACAATGGGATTTCAACCACAATTGATTTAAAAAATACGAATTCGGTAATTCATATTCAGCCTGCTAAGAAAACAGATGGATTTAATTAAAACAAATTTTATTTAAATCTTCTTCTGCATTTACTAAGTAAGACAGAGAAGTAAATATGAAAAATTACGATAAAATCGCAAACAGAAAGCATTTTGCTCTCAAATCCAACCCATAATTCGGCTTATTTTCGTAATATTTTACCATTAATCCGCTTCCAATTCCGTAGTGCGTGCTATCGACATGCGATATTCCGCCAAACTATGATTTTTTAGGTGTTTTTAATGAATGACCAGTTTATTTTTTATGAATATGAAGAAATCAATTTTTTATCTCCTAAGATCTTAATTTATCATTTTATATATGTTGAATTGGGGAAAATACGAAAATATGCGCAAAAAAATGAAATACAAATATGTATGCATATACTATTTTTGGAAATTTTCCCCAAATGTTCCGATCTAAAAATCCAAAGTTCATATGCATGATATGTACGATAGGAACTGATTGTTTGATGAATTGCGAACTATTCTTAGAATACATTTTAATTAAGCTCACATTAAATTATTCAATTGGATAACGCAATCTAGAAGCTAAATATAAATTTATGGAAAGTAGTTATTTGCAATACTTTTATTCAAAATACAAATGCATTTTAAATTTGTATTCCAAATACTAAAGAGTTTTTAATAAAAGTTTAATTTTCACAATGGAAATTATATTTTTAAGGTTTTTTTACTTTATAATTTTGCTGTATTTTAATCAATATTATTAAATCATACAATTTTCCTGATGTTCGCATATTTTTAAGAATATTTGGCATTTTAGAGATTTTTTCAAGATTTTTGGCTGCCGATTGCCAATTATATGATTTTATTTAAATAAATTTTGGGAATAATTTCCAATATTGCAGTTGCAATTTTTAGAATATGCGCTATTTTCGCGGGATTTTCAATTTTTTAGTTTCTTTGCTAATTACATTTTGGAGCTTGATATCAAATTAAATTCTTACATCAAACTTTGTTTTTATTTTATAGAAAAATGGCAATTAATTGAAGTGCTTTTGAAGATTAACTCACTGATGTTACAGAATGAAAGAAACATTTCTTATCAAATTCTAGCCGGGAAGAGATTTTTCTGCTTTGTTTTGTATTACTAAGTATCCAAACAACATTTGAATTGTCAAAAGATTTGTTATCACATTGTACAAATACAATAATAATACCGGGTTCTGATATACTGCAGGTACGCTCTGCACCTGAATATAGAAAATAATTAAAATTACACAAGTATAAAACAGGATATAAGCATCAATTTTGCCTTTCTTCTGAAATCACAAATAGTCATAAAAAATGAAATATTAATACATTTTCAAAACAAAACGAAAATTCAATTTCATTGATTTAGTATATTTACTCGTACATAGTGTCTTGGCGATCCATTATTAATATAAATAATTTAAAAAATAATATTGGTTATTTATATACGAAAAGAAAATGTAAGCGATAAAAAATACTGCAATACGCATGCATAATATTATACTAATAAACGTACAAAAATAAGTTTAAAGAAACAAACAAAAACAAAACAACAAATCATTGCTTTTGATTGTTTAAATATACACATGTGTACACACAATGTGTACATGTATGTGCCCATGAACGAATTTCAGTATGGATATATGTGATATATGTGTGACAAAAAGGGAAGATTTACAAAAACCACACCAATTTCCATCAAGAATTTGAAATTTTAGTATTTTATAATAAATAAGATATATTTGGGGTATTCACACTGTAGTCATAAGTCATATGTCATAAAATAATAGCACACCAAAATATGACAAGTGTGAACAACCCCGTCATAATTTAGTGTGCTATGTCATAATTGTGCCAGCTGATACAAAAAAACATTTAAAAATACAATTTCATATCAAAATGCCGAAATCAAGTGAAAAAAGTAAAATAATAGCTGGTTTGTGCGAAAATTACATGTTAAACGTGATAATGGCTACCTCAAGTAAATATGTACAAAAAAATTCATGTATGTATGTATTCAAATTTAAATGCAGCCTTTTCTAGGTGATGAAGAGGAGGAAGAACAAACTAATGAGCCGAAATATTTTTTCTTACGGCGGCAAGTAGAAAAACATCCATAAGCTGCCAGGCAGATAGCTTACACAAACGCATAATTTTCATTCAAGGCGAATTAATTATAAGGTGGTTACAGTGGCGAATTCACGTGAATTTATACATTACCCCAAATTTGTTAAATATTTTCCGGCGCCATTTTAATGTAATTTTTTATGCATGGAGAATTTTGACAGCGTATATAATGAATTCACCGTTTACACAAACAAAATGCCTGTTGTTTGCTTTGTTGTTGATTTATTGTAGTCGTAATAAATTTGCCTTTTGCACGAAAATTACATTAAAATGGCGCCGGAAAATATCATGGTGTAATAATATCAGGTGTGCGCAACAAGGAATATGGTTTTTTGTAGGGTTGTGTTTTGACCGTTAAATAATCTGCAAAAAAAATGGTAAGTTTCACGGTCTTGTCAAAAGTTGTTTACATTTTTGGCCGCCATTATGAATATTTTTGTTTACGTTATGCTTTTTGTTTTTGCATAACCACTAAATACATACAAACCACATTTTGTTATGTTTTGTATACAGCTTTTTTTGACAATATTGTGATAATTTTACACAAACAAAATGCATGTTGTTTTTTATTGTTGTTTGATAAGAGCACCTTATATTATTACACCATGGAAAATATGTAACAAATTTGACAGGACAGTTAATGTATAAATTCACGTGAATTCGCCACTGCAACCACCTTATAATTAATTCGCCTCCTGGTAATGAATTTGCCTTGTTTTCATTTTGTGTTATTTGTAGCGGCGGCTTGTTAATATTATTGCCGGCTCGAATAAGGAGTTACAGCTGCTCGACTAAGATTTCTACTGTTATTTTATGACAAACCAAAAACATACCTTAAAAAGTCTTATTATTTTATGACTTTTTTGCTTGAAGCACAACAACAACTTTTTTAAACCATTGTAAAATAATAAGACATTATGACAATATGACTGATATGACCACAGTGTGAACACCCCAATTATGTTCTTAATGGCAGCAATCCTCTATCTCCTGTCCATTGTTCTGGTCAGTAGTGATGTTTTGAACTAATCGTATTTTTCATTAGCATACTTATACTTTTCTGATTGTCCTCTAGCCCAGATGGCTCCAATTCGGACTGAAGAAAATTTAGCAAATTAATAATTAAAAAACAAATCTGCTGCGAATTGATATTATATGCCTACATACATGCCCTATAGGAAATGTCAGTATAAAACATCTGTTTACTCATTGGTATTTTGAAAGAGAAAGGGTGGAACGTGGAAAGGGAAAATATGAAAGAACATTTTCTCGTGAATTTAATAGGTGCGCCACACTTAAACAATATAAGATTTTATAATGTCTTTGCACTCTTATCGTATTTATATTTATATGTAAGACTATCATATCTAAAATTATTGTTTATCTCTAAATCCAAAATTATATAAATTTGTTTTCTAGTTCTACATTTTGTATTTGCTTTTTATTTCACCCCTTAAATAAATATGGAAAATGTTGTTTGGTGCCTTAAAAAAAATAAATAAATAAATATGTGTACACACAAGTATATTTATTTTCTTAATGAAGATACATTTAGTTTACGATTCGTTTTGAGTGTCCTTCTATATTTATAACATATAAAATTATTTCTTTAAGTTTTAATATGTATAAGTAAATACTTGCTAAATTAAATATTTAATTTTATAATGCAATTTTCATTATCATAATTATATTATAAACCTACATTAGGGCCGATTCTAAAATGAAAAGTTAGATTCGAGAGTTGTAATTTTGACGCCATAAATGCAGGTGGTTGCAGATTTGTTATGAAACAAATTTAAAATGCATTACGAAGGGGATAAGGGAGGTCTAAGTACATCGAAAATGTCCTGATATGTGAACAGCCTGATTGTTTTATAGTTTTATTTTACAAAACTGTCCACAATAGCAGGTAAGGAGTATGATAAAATAGGAACACGAATTTTTCATTTTGTTAAGAACCGGCCTAATTTACATGCATTAGCTGCGTTCGAGTACTTTTACAGTAAAATGCAGTAAATGAGTCATTACTGAAAAATTTACTCTCAAAAAAAGCTGTTGCCCAAAAAGTACGCGAACGGAAAATTTTATAAATTAATAAGATTAAGGAAACAGCTGCTTGCAAATACATCTAGTGTTGAAATATATTTACACTTTAGACTAATCAACTCTTTTTCTTGTTGGTACTCGATGCAACATTTATTATAACACGAATATTTTAAGAAAATATAAACAAATCATTTTCTATAATCGTTTTCATGTGTTCATTTTCAAAAGTATGTGATTATTGGTTTTCGCCATTGAATACCTTAAAAGCAAGTGCAGTACTAGGTAACCATATACTTAGCATTTTCACAACTCTAAAGATATAACAAAATAACAACGAAAATGGCTATAAATGGTTTCTACAACATTGCTTTCCTTTTAAAAGACATATACGAGTATATGTTTAACGAAGGAAGAGTTTAAAAATAATTGTTTACTTATTATTTTTTATTGTTTCAGTTTTTCTTTTTTTTTAATTTTTTCATTACCTTTGTTTACCTTTTGAATCAAATGTTTGTCTGTTTTACAAAATTTTACTACAAGAAATTTCTGCAGTAAAAATTTGTATGCTCTTAATTTGTGTTCTCATTTACTGTAACTTGAGTAAATTTTAGTAAAATGCAGTAAAGTTCAGTAAAAATTTGTAAAAACTTTTGGGTACTCGAACACACTTATTATATACGCATTTACATACATATAAGTACATACATATATTCATATATATATATATAAATGTCTATGCCTGTTTTCCACTAAAAAGCTTATTTTTAACCAAGTAAAAGTTTTATTAAAGAAATCAAAGATTACCTTTCAAAATAAATGCATTAATTTAATTAAAATAAAGAATAAAAACAAATACAAATATGTATTTAAAATAAATAAAAAATACATATGTATTCTATTGTGATGTTATCAAGTTGAAGATTCATATTTTTAACGGAAGAAATGTGAAATTTTCGACTGTTATCGTACTGGAACAACCACTCACAAACAAAGAATTTCTTATAAAACGTTGGTTTCAAAAACAGAAGCACCACGCAAAAATTCTTTGTCATTAAAATGATATTTGTACGTAATCATTAGATTTCATGCTAAATGGTTTACAGTTTTGAATTAATTTATTTATTTAAACTAAAGTAAAAAACGAAAGACAAAATCTCAACTTTGTTTGCAAAGCTACGCTAATTGAGGTCTTGTTTTTAGAAAAGATGCGTTGACAGAGTCACCAATGTTAAGAATTTGGGTGTTGCGAATATCGAGGTATTGCGCTTATCGAGGGTTGCGTTAATCGAGTCTGCACTGTATGTGCATGTGTATAACGTTTTTTAGACATTTAAAATTTTTTTACTGACTCTCTTATCTACCCCCTGTAAATGAATTTTAATGAATTTTTTATCACAATCCCATAATGTGTCAGATGTTTTTCCAATACTGATGAAACTAAGTATTTCAAATTTAACAATAAGAACTTTCACGATGGTATTTATGCAAAATTCTATTTAGCAAATTTGTTCTGCATGAAGCGACAGATGATGAGCTGTTCGTATATTATGTAAAGCAATTAGGAAGGGAAGGACGATAGAAAATTGGTATACAGTTGATAATTTATTTTTGAAACTTGTTAAAATGTGTTACAAACAGGGAGAAGGTGAAAAAGCGGTAAAAATTTCATTATGTAAAATTTAAATAACCCATAAACAGTTTATTTACAAAAAAATGGCAGTCAAAAAGTTCGAAATTTGTTGTCTGAGAAAATAATAGTATGATTTGAAAATAAACAAAAATGTCTTGTTGCTGAAAAATCAGGAATAATAATATGACAATCAATACGGCTAACACTACTTTCTTCTATTTCCTGTTATTCATATGTATGCTTAACTGCAAATAATTTTGCTACATGCATTTTTAGTGTAAATGAAACAAATTTATTTGGACATCGTGAACACCCTTATTTTTTTTTTGAAGTAAACACTTTACGTCAAAGGAATTGAAGTAGTATGCATGTGGTCTGAGTGTTTTGAACTGGGTTAGGGAGCAATACAAATATTTCTAAGATAAGAAAGTTATGGTAAAGAAACCCCAAAAAATATTAGTAATTGTATCTTACTACAACCACCTGGATAAGGA
The DNA here is from genome assembly GCA_956483585.1 of Gymnocheta viridis. Classification (NCBI taxonomy): domain Eukaryota; kingdom Metazoa; phylum Arthropoda; class Insecta; order Diptera; family Tachinidae; genus Gymnocheta; species Gymnocheta viridis. The sequence goes on along the minus strand of OY101440.1, from coordinate 94,233,296 downwards.
AAAGAAATAATTAATATTTATAATAATATAAATTATTTATGTACTATGTAGATATACATATATGTACATATGTATGTGTGTATTTTGTTTACAAATTTATGATATAATATTTAATTCCGATGGTAAATTTAGAACACAGCTGAACTGTGTGCTAAAGAAAATTCATTACTGACTTCCATCAATCAAAACTGAAATTGTTGCAAGAACATTTCGCTTCTTTATCGCAAAAAAAATTTATTAATAAAGAGGTTTTTAATACAAATACTCACACTCACACACGATATGATACCGATACTCTAAGAAAATATATGGAAGGTACCGATACTCGGCATAATTAACAAACCACAAGTAGATTAATTTTTTGATTATTATAGAACATTCTAGCGTTAGAGTTTATTAGTATTGCAAATTGTTAATAATATTTTTGTTTAGAGGACGTAGTATTTTCAAAGTTTGCGGAGAAAGACGATTACGCAAGTCCGTGCCGGTTTACATGATGCAACTTTTGTCGCTGCAATTCTTATTCAATCAGCGAGAGGCGAGAGAGGCTTTAAAGGAGTACATATATATGTATGTATATGAACTCTTGAAATTCGATTTGTTCCCTCATTCGTAAAAATACAAATGCGTACATCACTAAAATATTTCTGCAGGTAAAATTTCAGAATATAAACGCATCTGCAACTTTAAAGAAGAAAAGGGAACGATTGAAGCGAAAAAAGTTGCATATTGTAAACTGACACTCTGTTTGAAGAAGACCTGCAGTGGGAAATAATATCTTCGATGCAAACTTATTTGAACACTTAAGTACTTCTGCGCCATTTTCTTCAAGTGTTTGGAATGAGTTGTCATTGCCACAGTAAACAAACAGATCTGCATCCTTAGATATAATAGGAGATCTTAGGTATCTCTCATCTTCCCCAAATTCTCTATTCAAAGTTAAATTAAGCGTCTGCAAAATTAAATTAAATTATTTTATTATTCTGTTCAGATTTTATGCTCTGCTTTTTCTGTTATGTAGCTACATTTATTAAATATTCGACATATTAAAAAACGATTTTCGAATAATTCGAACATTCGTAAAACCGGGTTCGGGATTTTCCATAAAAAAATTGGTTCAAATAACCGGTTTATAGTATTTTATGTTAACTTAAGAAGTGAATTTTGAATTACTTAATTTTAAACGACTTTTTTAAACAAATAAAAACACTTTTGAAATGATATATCGGGAGTATATCTCGAATAATAAATTTAGTGAATGATTTTTTTGTTAAAACAAATAAAAAATTAATTATGTTCATAACATAACTTAAATTTACGTATTCAACATTTAATTTTACATTCCGCATTGCGTCGATGCTCCAGTTATTCAATGGAGTTGAATCCTCTAATGCCAACGATGATCTTCTTCATTCCTTCTGCAGCTGGTAATTCCAAAATAGACTTTGAAGCTTTGGGCCACATATAAGAGTTCTATTCCATTTATGTATATCCGAATATAGGTTGTATAAATAGTATGGAGATCAGATAGAGTGAAGTATCTCTTACACCATATTAAAAAACCGAGGCACATGAATGCTTATTTTCGAACTTTAAAGATCTGATCTGTCCATCGAACACCACAGTGAATCTTAATGCCAAGAATATCAAGTACTGGGTGTATACGAATAGCAAATACAGCTACCATCTGCAAAAGAATTGATAGTATTGGTAGTTTTACACAGAAGGACGTTTCGAAAAATAACAAATAGAATAGGAGAAAGAACAGAGCCTTGCGGTACCTCTGAATTAATCTTGAACTCGTTTGATGAAATTCCATCTATAGCAACTCGTATAGTGCGACCACTGAGAAAGCCCGATTTAATTCGAAAAAATAAATAATTTTGATAGAAGTTCACCATGTTACACACTATCAAACGCCATGGAAATATTTAGAGCCACCACCTTGCCTTGGCCGAAAAGGGAAATGGACACCATCTATCAGACAGAAATACAAGAAAATTCTCTCTTAGAACATTGAGCTCAGCCCAATGAGCCTTTTTGTAATTATATTTTAAACGTCTGCTAAAATTATCCGAGTTGAACAGAACTGCACTGACGCTCATTCCATTATTCTAACGGTGCGAATTAAAAAAAAAAGATCGAGACTTTTGGATTGGACCTCTTCAAAATACGAAATATGTGTTGGTTCCTTCAATAATTGCACAAACTTGTTGTGAATGGGGAACAATTCAACATGTCGGCCTTCTGTATTTGTGTGAATCAAAATGTGAAGCCGAAATTAGTTGTGAATATTGCAGTCACCAGCAAAAAGCAATTCACTGTGCAGGCAGCTTTCGTGGGTCTTAAATATGGAATCGGAAAGCATTTAACTCAGATATTTTTTCTTTACCACATTTGGACTTCTGTCAAGAAACGCGAAATGCAAATAGAGACAGCTAAATTCAGGATCACTGATCATTAATGGTTGCACACAGATTCATTGAATATGTACATTGCGAGCCATTTTTTAAAATTAAACAGTGATAGAAGGTGAAATCCAGGTAACGGAGAATCCGGTGGATCAGCATTTTCAGACATCTGAGTTGTACACCCGACCAACACATGCGGATGATGGAGACAAATGTACACAGGAAAATTCGCTTTCAGCACACGCATATTGCTGAAGTCTATTTTAAACAAATTAAATATAAACGCGAAAAAAAACGTAAAACTAAACTTATGTGTTGTTCACAGAATCCAAGCAATCGAATTGAGTAAACCTATCTTCTACTCAAGTCGATTGCTTGGCTTCTATGAACAGCGCTTAAAATTAAAAAAAATATGTATTCACTGTCTTCACCGATTTGAGTCAAATTTTAGAATGGTTTCGGAGAGGGTACGTTAGTACGAGAAATAAAGGGCAATAACTCTTATTTAAGATTACAAAATGTTACCGAAATCTCTTATTATGGCGAAAATTCTTTCAAATTTAAAATAGGAGTAGTCAAATGTTGACTAAACTCATATTGACAGTAAACCGGACAAAGCATAATGGAGGCGATATTTAAATAATAATAATAATAATAATTATAATAAAATAATGGTAATAAATTCTACTAAGAACAACATACTTTTCCACGCAATCTATATACCGTCTAAATTAATTTAAAGTAGTTATATAACTAATTACCAGTAAATTTCCTGAGTAGCGCAGTAGTAAGGCTTGCGCTTATAATGCAGATAGTCACCTGTACGAGGTCCATTTTGACAGCATTCATTTCATTTTTATTGTGTTTTGCATATTCAGCGAGATCTAGGTATTTACATTTTGAACTTGTTATTTGTAATCCGAGGTGGTAAGTACATGCATCCAATGACATCGGCATGTTACTTTACTTCTTACGTCAAAGCGAAAGTAGTGAAAAGTATGGACTGCACATTAGGGTGCCAATTAACCATATGGGCAATTTTTTTTGAAGCAATCTGTTTCACGCCAAGCCCCAGATTGGTTCGAATTACTAAAAAAATAGTCCCTTGAAATTTTGAGCTCAATCGGATGAGGGGTTAGGGTGCCCATGGCCCCCCAAAATTTGCAAAATACCTGATTTTTGATTTTGTTTGTAAATAACTTCGTTAATATTTATTTTACAAAAAAAAATTGTTAGTAAAAGTTATAGATCAAACTCAGAGAAAAAACTTTTGCTCACAATTTTTTTTGTATCTCTAATATCTACTGAATTAAAAAAAAATAAAATAAAAACCATGGATTTATTCATATGTTTATAAGGGTGATTTCATTTACTTAAGTATAGGCGTTACATTAGAAGAAAAATTTATTTATACATACATTGATATTTTAATTTAAGTATTTTTTTATTTATTTTTGTTAATGGCTTAGGCTTTTGTTTTAATTTGTATAGTTAAAAAAGAGTTTCTTTATTGCAATTTGGAAAACGTAAACGGTAATCATTAACAATTTGTAAAATATATTGTTTAAACACACACACACCCCAACAATTACGAAATGTTCTTCAGCAAAATCCAAAACGCTAAAATTTGCTTTAGAATTTTCAATTCAAGCCATTTTATATTCAAATATTTGCTAATTAATACTTATTTGTGTCAAGCTTTTAGATATTTATCGCTTTCACAGATCGAAAAGTCACAAGTAACAAGTTTTATTAGACAATATTTTTATAATCTGTTAAAGAAAAAATCATATTTACTCGGTCGGCTTAATATCAGCAATATACCCTCCAATTATAACATTTTATTGATTTTATTTCTGCTTCGTTAGAAATACATATGTACTTTTATAAAAATTCACACAAATTCAAATAACTTTTCAGAAATCTTAAAAAAATTACTTACTTTTTCAAAAACAAATTAAATCTTTAACCATTAAAATAAGAAAAATACAAAATCATGGGAAAATATTTCAGTGGCCCATTAGCACTACGATAAAAATGACAACAAAAGCAACGATAACAACAAAAAATAACAGAAAATATCACAGTAAAATCAATAAAAAAAAATAATAACCAGAAGTAGCTAATATGCATACATATGTATATACATATACATATGTATGTATATATGTACAGTAGTGTTCAACTCTTTTTTCTCTTTATATATTATTTTCCTTTTTTTAATTTTTATGAATTATACTATTTCTTGAGATTTAAGTTATTTGGATGACAATCAAATCTATCGACGACTTTTCGATTTACATGTCTATGGTCACAAGCAATAAAAAAGCGTAAGTCGAAAAACATACTTTTGAGATAACACAATTTTAATATTCGAAAAGGTTTTTGAAAAAAAAATACAATTATGGTTTAGGAAAAAAATAATATATTTCACTAAGCACACAATACGGTGCAATATTTTGACCAAAATTGGTAATTGAACTTAAAGTTTATGAGATATTTAATCAAATAGAGTTTAATTCTTTATTGCAAAATAAAAATCTTAAATCTGAAAGTTTAAAACAAGTTATGTTTTTATTTATATTGAATAATTTATTGTTCTTAAATTTATAAGGACTTGAATGGTTATCGCAAATTAAAAGTGGCTGAGGAATGGATAATATGTTTATGTGTTCTCTCTTATTTGTGATAATTTATTTTGCGTGAGCAACCAAATTCTATATGGTGTTTTTAAATAAAGTAAAATATTGTGAAAATAAATAATTAAATATATTTTAGTGCTCTGTGTGTAATTTTTTAAGTCATGGAAAAATAACCATATACTTACACCACTACGTGATAAAAGACCAAAAAACAAAGACACGTGTCTTTCAGTTTCGCCAAAAGTCATGCGGTTTTAGTTTTATGGGCTCCCAAAGATTTGGGGCCTCGGTGTAACTTTTGCAGAATACTGATCATTTTCTCAGGCTCATATCTTGCAAATTGTTCGGAATTTTGATTTACTCTCTGAGACAAAGTTGTAGCTCTTGTTATAGAAAACAAAAATTGTGACATATAAAATCGAAAAATCCTCATCTTCAAGATGAAGATGGCAAAAAATTAAAAAAAATTGTTTTTTTTTACATATTTTCCACTGTTCAGGTCCATAGGTAGGAAACCGTTAAAAATTCAAGAAAACAATCAACAACAAAAATGTACCTAAAATCTCAATAAACAACTTTATAGAACATATAAACTTTCTAGGAAAGATTCTTAATACCGTTTAGGTGTCACTCAAGTAGCCGCAAAAGTTAAAAATTTCCCACCAATTTTTCGATTTCGTTTGTTTTTTATTTTATTACATACTATGCTATCTATTACAAAAACATACCTAAGATCTCAATAAACAACTCACGCGATCACGCACCGATCGCAGCAGCACAGGTAAAGCAATAAGCTCAGCACACGCATCAAGAGACGCAGCACACAATATAAAAGCGACATGACGCTCACATCGAGGCATTACACAGCGCGACGTCAACGAGAGCTCAGCCTGAGAAAATTATCAGTATTCTGCAAAAATTACACCGAGGCCCCAAATCTTTGGACAAAACTGCACTCAAAATATTCTGTACGTAAAATTAACTGAAATTTTAATTTAAAACAAATGAAAGTTCACTTAAAAACCGGTCAATAAGTTAATATACATATATTTTTTAAATACCTAGAACAAAAATTAGGTTAGAGAAATGGGAGTTTGAGGAAAAAATAAAGTCTTTTTTGTAGTTCTCGATAGTACATAAAACTCGTTTCTCTCTTAAGTTGAGTTATGCGGTTTATGTTTGTGACCACAGATCTATGTATGTTAAGTTTTTGGTTTGTGATTTGATATCTGTTGTGATTTTTTTTTTTGTAAAACTTCCAGAGCTAAAAAATTTTATTTAAATCTGCAATATTTCGTTGAATTTTCTATGTGATGTGAAAATTACCATTATTTTCCAAATGATTGTACACATTTATTTCAACTGTATTGACTTAAATGAATTTTTGCTGGTTTGACTCATGTTCAAGGCCCGAACATGACTTTCATCAATTACCATCAGTGTTGATGTGTTAATTTTTACCACATTTGAGGTTGTGGGAATATCAACTGTTTAATAAAATTCTGTTACACTAAAGAATACAATAATTACATTGACAAATTGGTTAGTTCGACATGCGCCTAATTATCAGATCGTACTATTTTCTTTCATGTTCAGGATTCGAATTCGAATTCGCATTAAAATTAAATTAAATTTTTATTTTATGTCAAGTATTCAATTACTCGTTCAATTTTAGTTTTTTTTTTTATTAATTTTAATATTTTTCATGAAATTTAGATTTTTCCTAATTGAAATTTGGAGTTTTTTTTTTTAATGTTGAACCCCACTTACATACTTATATGATATATGGCTATTTATACGCACAAAAACCTAAATGTGTAAATACGACTAAGTTCCTATCCTGATAGCTGAAAGATTTCCCCTATAATTAGAAAGGTAAAAATACCTCTAATTTTATCACATATTAGAAATTTTATCACATAAGATGACATTCTTATTATCATATTGATATTTTTTGCCTATCTGACTCCTCTTTTCTAACCTTTTATTATAAATCTTATTTTTCGTAAAGCTTATGGCTCAAATATTAACAACTTTAGGACCGATGTGGCACGACTTTGAGTTACTTAAGCAGCCTAATATTTGGCAACAGGTTTTTTTCCACTACGAAAAATGTTAACATAATTTGTCCCATACATATCGCACTGCTGGCTCTAAAGAGGGTCAACTCAAAAATGTTCAATTTTCACTTTTTTAAAGAAATCGATGTACAGATCTACCCACTGTAAAAATCTTACATAATTTTCATTACTCTATAGCCAAAGAAATACAGTAGTATCCGTTTTTTTATATGAAAGCAGTATAAAAAATAAACAGTTTTTATACTTTACTGAAAATTTTAAAAGTTTGAGTTAAACCAGTGCGATATAAGGGACACCTCTACAGTCCCACGATAAAAGAGCTTGTTTTTGAATTTTTCTGATTATTTACTCATCAAGACCCCCTGACCAAGATATGTATAAGCAATTTCAGCTCTCTAGCTGTAGTGGAAGTGACACATAAAAATTAATGGCTTCATAGTGTTCTCAGATAAAAACTTTCCGTTTTCCGATTTTGCTTAACATTTACTCATTTACTAAGAGTTACCTGTATCAACGTTAAATTGAAGCTCTCTAACTATAGTGAAAGTTACCTATAATATTGATGAGTCAGTGAGACATTGATTAGGTGCTAAAATATACACTTTTTACACCTTCATATCTCGGAAAGCAAACTGTCAAACTTCACCTATAAGGAGTACTCTCATGTTTCAAGCTTAATTATTTTATGATTAAGTGAATCAAAGTTATACGTTATGTGTTATAACTTTGTTATAAGTTACGTGTATTATACACACGGTATTAGCAGGTATAAACTTGGTCTGGCGCATTCGAATTTTGTGATCTTTTAATATTTAACAAAAATCTATATTTTTTAAACTTTGAACTGTAAAATTCCACTAATTTTTAAGTTTATACGTTATCTGCTCAAAACGAGCTGAAAATGTTAGTTCAGCTGGACATATTTTGACCGCCACTGTATGTATACAATTAGACATAACGTGTTTTATTTGTAAATAAATAATTTACAAAAATGAAAAAAAAAATATGTAGTTATAAAAAGCGAACAATTTTCGCTTTGGCATTTTTCGTTTCGTTGACGAATGAATACAAATGCATAAGAGAAATACACATGTAAATATATTTGCATGATCATTTGTGTGTATACGTTGGCATACCCAGCAAACATACAAATGATAAGCGTTTGAAAATAGTTTGGATGTAGTTTTAGAAATATAGCATTTTTAACAAATTGATTAATGGTTTCTTCTCAAACTTCACAGCGAACGTTGTTCTTAAATGGTTTGTAAAGGTACGGTCACATCTGACAAACATTTGCCGAAAAAAACGTAACCAACAGACAAGCTAAATTTGCATTTTCTTTAATTCCAATATTTTTTAAATATGGGTTCGCATTTATTAACAATAATAATATAAAAGTAGTATTTTGTGGCATAGTTGACTTCAATTTGTGATATAACAACCTAGTTAAATCACAGTAACCCTAAGCAAAAGTACTGGCTACGTTTTTTTGGGCAAATGATTGCCAAGTATTACCTTACCTTAACTGTGGAACATACTGAGAGAACACTGAAGATGGCACATAGCCGAAACCGGTCTGTTTATCAACCAAATTTGACGTGGGATGACGGAAATTCATGCCAAATTGCATCAAACCCCGTCAGAAGAAGAAAAACACAACACTAAACACAACACTTAATGGACTTAACTTTTAATAAACTTTTAATAAACTTAATTCAGATATTCTAAGTGCACATTTTTTTTATAATCTTTCACAAGTTTAAGAAAAGTGTTTGTGATTTGTATTTAAAAAACTTCTACTCTCAATTTATTTTTGATTTTTGATAAATTGAAAATTTTTTAATATATATTAAAATGTGATTTTCATAATAAGAATTTACATTTTTTTAAATCAGATTTTTTTAATTATTTGTAAGTTTTCCATAATCCCCACTAGAGCATAAAATTGATATGAAAATCACTCAATTATTAATGTGATATCTAAAAAAGCACTCAGTTTTTTTATTGATTTCCATAAAAATTTGTCACTCAAGTCAGCCGTCTGAACTGTGGAAACGACAATTAAAACTTCTTATTTTAGATGCCATAAAATTAAAAAAACAAAAATTAAATCGAATGCAGTAATTTGCGATTAACACAGTACAACATTTTTGAACTCATTGATTTGGCACTCAATTCTGAGAATTGTACGTCAAAGTAGGACCAAAAATAAGAACTTTTACATCATTTGTTTTGTCAAGTTGACTGCATTAATAATTTAATTTACCTTTTAAAACCAGGAGAACATTGAATAATTTAATATGGAAAATAACAAGTATACGTACGGTATACCGAGATAAAACCGAGTGTGGTAGCGACATATCTGTTCACATTTTGGGTATTATTATTTGTCAACGTGTGCAGGTTATTGATTTACATGGTAAGGGGTCATACCTATCATTGTTTTTTTGTGAGACGCTTATTGTTTTTATTTTTTGATTTCTTATTGCTGTACACAGAATATTAATTATTAATTTAAAGGGAAACCCAAACAGTTTATAAAATATATATTTTGTATTTAATTGAGCAGATATTGGAATTATTAACATAAACATTTTTAAAAAAAGTTTAAATTGATTTTAATTTGTGAATACATTTTGAAATCAATTGGTCAATATTAAGGGGAACTAATTATTGTGTTCGCCGTTTAAAACCGTACTCAAAAGTGGGAAAACTTTCTTTGTACCTATTTTGGATTTAAATACGTTGCCGCTGTAAATATAGAAACCTGGTACATATTTTTTTAATTTACGAATTATTTTACATCTTTGTTGGCAATATTCTTCTGGATCTAAGTCTGGTAATTTATTGAGTATAATTACGCATATATTTTATTTTCTAGAAATACGTAATACATTCATACATTTTATTCCGAGCTGACTTTTGTAACGCTTTCCCAAAGGGGAGCTAATTGTTAATAATCGCATTGGCATTTATGGGCCAATGTATTATACTCTGTCATGACCTTTCTATGCAAGAACTAATAATTGAATTACATCTTATTTGGAATCCACATCAACATTTATTGCGATTAGATGAATTCTCAAAATGTCGCTTAAACCTATTATATAATAGAAAACCGAAGTTCTTTATTTTGAATTTATACAGGAGGATATGTATGTACAATTTGAATTTATTCTTCATTTAATTTTTAACTTATATTATATTATTTTTTTTCAGTATAAATGAAAATAATCTAATGTAGTTTTGAGCAAGGCGTATTCATAGCAGGTGGACTTGATAGCGCAGCTGATAACTTTTTTTTAGTTTTATCCAAGGCGATTGTGCAAACAAAATAAAATTTAATGAAAATTTAAAAAATTCTTAAATAAATATCGTTTTTAATTTACAGTTTAGCTCAAGTCTGTGTTTTAAAAAAGTTAGAGAATAACGTTTGTTTATCAAATGATAAGACCATCATATTTTAAACGTTTGACATTGTGTTTGTTGGGCATGTATGATTACTCACACAAAATCATAAAAAAAATCTCGTGTGGATGATTAACAGCTTGGTATGCTATGGACAACATAGGGAAGGTATCCTAAACAGCAAAATTATGTTAGGTTGATTGAACAAAAAAATATATACATATATAATTTTATTTCTGTATTTAGTAAATTTATTATATGAAATATGCTCCGATATTGAACTCCAAAAAGTTTTTATTTGTTGTCAGTTGAACTTTTTTATACGTTTAAAAAAAGTTTTGCATACATTTTCCTGAAATACTTTTTGAGAAGCGTTTGAAACTTATTTCATGTTCAGATGTTGGTGACTTTTTGGTTGATTTGAATTTTTTTCTGCCTAATATGCAGTTTTTTTAAATCCCCATATTCTGACTCCGAATTGGAAGAATGTCTGGAGTTTTTCAGACTCTTTTCATAATTGTTCCCGGATTTTTCTAAGAGTTGCTTCTCTTTAAAATTTAAAGCAGTTTCTTTTGATTTAAGCAATTTATGTAAGTCTTTCTAAGTTTTAGATTTTTTTATAGTTTTATGTGGTGTTCATAGAATCCAAGAAATCGACTTGAGTAGAAAATATGTATAAATAACTGAGTGGTTTTCATATAAATTGTTCACTCAATTATAAATAAATATTTTGCGAATTTCCATAATTTTAATGACATAAGCAATTTTTGTTATAGTTATTTTAAATCGCTTTTGAAACGTGTACGTTGACGATTAGCAAGCATTCCCACAAAGCAGAAGGGGGAACGTACGCTTGTTAGTTTGCTGTAGCGTGTGACCTGTTAAAGTTGCGTACTGTCCCATCTGCAAGTTATTCGCTACTTACTCGTACTTTCAAGGCGCTAATTGATTTCGTTTAACAAATGTCGCACATAACGTTTATACAAGTAATTAGTGAAGTCAAACCATCTGGTAGAAGAGTGCCATTTTGATTTTGACAAGTTTTTCTATTGAAAGAAATTAGAGATTTTTTCTGCAAAACACTTGGAGATCGCTGGCTCAATTAAGTCGACCGAGTATGAAAAAAATCAAGATTCTATAAATATCTGCAGAAGAATTTATGTCTGTCCCATATATCCATAAATTAAAAATTTCTTAATATATAGTTAAAAATGTGGCGTCATGAAGTTTCGTTCACATCTGAGCAAGGATACGCTCTGCTCGGAAATGTTCCTAAAATAAAAGCGACGTTAAGACCAATAATTTGATAATTTGACCAATAATTTGTGGCAATTTTTATCGTTCTATATCGGCGCAGATGTAAAAAAATTGTACAATTTATTTTCGCATATTGCGAAAACCTTTTTCGGTTCATATCGGCTAAATATAAATTGCGACAATAATCGCTACAATGCGTTATTGGGCAAATTAAATATTAATGATTTTGTTTATTTGCTTGACACAGTTTAATTTTCGTGATGGATTACTATGAAAACCAGAAATCTGCTTTGGCCGTATATATTGTGGGGTCAATGTTTAATAAAAGGAATAAATGAAAAACAAAAGAACACCTTAAAAATAGACCATTTAGGCAAGAGAGTGTTCTAACCAAGAGGAGTGTATATGGTGCCTATGAGAGTACCTTACGCGATTTTCATGAAGTCGATAGCTAAAATTTTCTTTTCAAAAACTATCCACGATTGAATGAAAAACATTTCTTCGAAGTGGTTGAATTAAAAAGTAAAACATCACCTTTCGAAAAGCTATTCCAGTATGCAAACGTTTAGCTTGTGCCCTTCGGTATTAATGAACTTTGTTAAAACTTATAACCCTACGTCTTCACCAGCCATCGACTTGAACATGACATGAAGATGACGCCGACAGAGCAACGGTATTAATAGGTCCATGTTTTTGTATGTGGCGAATACATGAAGATGTTCATGTTCTACCTGCTCATATAATTTTCAGGTTGTGCAATAGAGATAGAATTTATTTTTCGCGCTGTCTCTTTTACTCTGACTTTTAAAAATTACATTTGATGTTCGACAGTTGTACAGCCATATGGTCGGGCATCAATGTCAGAGCATGGATGAAACATGGACATAAGCGGTCTACATTACCCATTCGCGATGTTCGACATGATGTTCATACCAAGTTGATGGCTAATGAAGACGTATAGTTAGTTACACAGCACGTACTTTTTATTCACGTTCTTTTATAAACAGCTGCTTTCAAAACACGGATGTTCTATTTAATGTTTTCATATATCGCACTGGTTCCTCCTCTAAAGAGAGTCAACTCAAAATTTTTCAATATGTATTCACTTTTTGCAAGAAATTGATGTACAGTAGTCATATCTACCACTGCAAAAATCTTACATAATTTGCTCTAATCTTTCGCCAGAAAAACTTCAGTTGTATCCCTCTTTGTGATATAAAAGTAGTACAAAAAAAACACTGTGTTATGCCTCTACTAAAAGTTTTTTAATTCTGAGTTGACTCGATTTAGAGAAAAAAGAATAAAAAAATTAAAAAAATATATTTTTGGTACAATTAGGACAAAAAAAATTACTTTTAATTGTATCAGCACTGATTGTCAGCCGATAAAAATCGGCGTATATTTTGCATAATGATTGGTCTACATTGTGCTATAGAGTGTTTACATTATCGGCAATCAAGGTTGATTTTAATTGTCCAGACTCAGCACAATTTCAGCGCAAGTTGTCGCATTTTAAAAAATTACTTGTGTTCACAGTATCGGTACATAAATTGTGACAATAATCGGTAAATTGCACCAATAGTGGGATCTTAGCTTAAGTCAAAAGAGTTCATAATCACTAAAAACTTTATACATTAACTATCATTTCATTAACTACATAATCTAGTTACAAAATATGTTTACGAGGTTGAAATCTAATACTACCTATGAAAAGATCAGATTTTTGCTAGAATGCGATGCAAAGCATCATAGTTTGTTAAAGTTCTATAGCACTTTCTAGGAAACATATACTTCTTGTAATTTGTATTATAAAATCTTTCCTAAATCAGTAAACGACACAGAAAACTAACTAATTTTTATATTATAAGTACGTTTGATAATTTTTTCCACTTCATATTTTCCGAATTCAAACGGGCTTGTTTATCAAATCATTTGAGGTTTTTCATACAATTTTGTTATGAATTTTTTTTGTTTTACTGTCGATCATTAATAGTTAGATTGATTAATAATTATCAGCAAAAGGACTAATCCTATAAGAATGCTACATAATTCTTTGACATTGCAATTACAAAAAATGTATAACTTTGTTTGGCGATCGGTAAATGTCCGAGGAGTTTTTCATTTAAATTGAAAGCATAGAAATATATTTTACGCTTTCGTGTGGTATTATGATAAAGCTAACCGGAGATAGCCTCTTTTTCTCCAAGAAACACTTTAATCACAGCGTTTTATGAAGCCATTTGGATTCGTGTAAATTTATTGAAACACTTACTTTAAGCGGATACTGTTTGTTTTATTAGAAAGAAATCTCTATATTACATTTAAAGAATACAACATTGAAATATTGGTAACAAAATATATTTTATGTATATGCAAAACAAAGGCATGAACAATTTCATCGGTTTTCACTGTACAATTTTCATGTGATTTCATTCAATTTTTTCTAAGACAAAATGTTACTTTTTAACACGCCAATGGTGATCTACTGGCCTGTGAGTCCGGTTGTGTTAAAAAATTCGTATAACTTTAATCTCCGTTATTATTTTTTGTTGCGATTTCGAGTAGCTGCCGGATTTCACGTCCCCCACCATCATTTCACGACGAAACTCCTTAGTGAGATCAACTTCTGTATTTTTTTATTAACCTGGTATGTGAGACCGGGTGCCACCGCGTATGTAAGAATAATAATTAACAATTAATACATCAAGGATTAATTAAGTATACCAATTTTTGTTTATTATGTAAAAGGTGAAACAATAAAAACAATACGTGAAAATGAATGGTCGAAAAATTTATTTTTTGTCACATAAATACCTGTGTGCGCCGCCTCATTAAAATGGGTCGGGTAGGTTAAAACAAGGCTACACAAATTTAAGACTCGCATTTGAAGATGTGGTTGTTATTAAGTATTGACTGGGCTTCAGGTTGGCGACGATTGTAAAACGAGTGAATGTTTAGTAAGTAACATTTGCGAAGCACCTTTTCTTCGATCAACGATCTTGTACTATTCGTACCAGTTAATATAATACAACAACAATTTACATTTATGTATTGGAGTCTTGTTTATTATATGGTTCATATTATGCAAGTGTGTTTGTGTCATTTGTTTTCTTTTGTTATCAACTGAATGGGCCAATCAACGGCGTGTTGAGGCGGTTCTTTAACAAATTAAGTGTAATTTAAATTTGTAATAACTTTAAGCGATAATAAAGCGACCAATCACAGTTACGATGTTGGGATTTTAAATTTAATTTACATTAACTCTTAAATTAGTTAAAAAATGAATGAAAGCTGCAAGATTTTTAAGAAAATGGGACAAAGAATAATGTTTTTTGAATAGTGAAAATTTAATGTTTTAAAAGTGCGCTCAAACATGCAAATAAGAAAAACTTTTATTAATTTAGCTCGCTAATTTAATTTTTGTGAATAAAATTATTATTTAATATCTGATAACTTCATGGCTTCATGGACTTTTTTAATATCTTTCCATTTAGTGTCCAAAAGGCTATTTTGTTTTATTTGTAAATGCAAAGAAGAACATTGTTTTCACAAAATTATTTCAATTTATTAACTGTAAGTCCTGCAGCGATATTGCCAATTTCATTTCATTTTCTTTCATTTATTTTTGATTGAGAAACTATTTGTTCAACATGTTGATGAAATGGCAAGAGATTTAAGCACAAATTGAATTTGTGGCCATAAAGTTTTATATATAAAATTTTTCCTCAGAAGAGAAATTTGTGTAGATTTTAATTCCTGAAAAGCTTTCATAGAAACTTGCATGGAAATCGGAAATATTAACATTTTCTAAATGAGGATATTTTCTGACAGAATTAGAAGAAAGTCCATAGAACGTAGAGAGGGTTCGCAGAATAGTATTATTATATACTCCTTTTTTTTACTAAATTCGTTTTTAAAACAAATTCCCCTTTTGTGCATGATCTAATAATACAGGTCTGTTTAGTACTACAACAATAAAACAATAAAAAAAAACAACAGGCATTTTGCTTTTGTTTAAAATCGCAGCGAAGTCAAAAAAGTGGAAGTAAATTGTATTTTATGTTAAAATTAATTTTTTCTTATATTAAATATTATTTTTTTTACCCCCACAGTACTAAATTGAAATCATTGTAATTTTTTCTTTATTAACTAAAAACATATTATGAATTGTATTTGTTCTTGCGTTTACGTTATGTTATCCAAACAAAAACAATGGTTTTAGCTGATAACATACGTTATTCTTAATCCCTTGTCCTAACCGTTTGAGATTAAAGTTTGAAATCAAATTGACGTTCAGTTGAGAGTAAAATGCCGACCTTAATGTTAAACTACATTGATCTTCTTCAATACTGCGAATATTTAAAAAAACTGTATTTTCCTAAATTGTAGTGTTTCTCAAACTGAATTTATTTATTTATTTTGTATAATATCCTTACATACAGTTAACCACTAGTTTTGGTCCTTGTTTTTGTGATACTGACCGATAGTAAATATTTCGAACAGAAAATACCTATAAGTGTTAAAGTACCATATCAATCAACTCTTCTTCACACTTAATTAATGCATACTCTGGCATTCCTCAGGGAACTCATATCGGGCCTTTACTTTTTATAATTTTTGTTCACGATTTATCACTTACCTTTGAATTTTTTAAATGCCTTTGGTTTGCAGATGACCTAAAGTTATTCGCTAGAAACTCTCGTGTAGATGATTGCAAAAAATTACAAGCAAATATAACTAAATTGTGATATTGTTTAAACTTTTCATTTGTTTTAATGAAGGTTTTATGTAATATCTCCAGTTGTTCAAAGAAATATTTGGGTAAAGTTCCCTGATGATCTGCATTAGCAACAGTGAAATGCGCATAGGAACAAGCTATACTCTTCAGTAATCAATTGCAATTTGTTTTTAACAAAATGGTTAATGTTTTACTAAATAAGTAAAATATTAATTTTGGGAAAAAGTGCGAATAAAAAATTTAAAACACTTAAATTGTTCGTTTGGTGTTCAGAAAATGGTATAGCGATTAACGTATCAAAATGCTGTATAGTTTCGTATACAAACAGTTTAAAAGAGATTATTTTTAATTACGACATTTCCGGTACCCCACTCCAGCGCGTATTGGAAGTTAAGGATTTGGGTGTTAGTTTTGATGTAAAACTGCGTTTTTCTATGCACATCGATCGTGCCACTTCTAAGGCTTATAGTATGCTTGGTCTTATAAAAAGGAATTCTAAAGATTTTAGAGACGCATATACTCTTAAAACTTTATATGTTTCACTAGTGCGTAGTATTTTAGAATATTGTTCAACAGTATGGAATCCATATTATTTGCATCATTCAAATCGTATTGAACGTGTTCAAAAAATTTTTACCAAAACTGCTTTGAGATTAAATTGGACCTTTGAATTACCATTCTATGAGCCAAGGAGGAAATTCTTAGGTTTCCAAGCTTTAACCGATAGAAGAACGTACTTTTCCATTATGTTTGCTTACAACGTTTTATATGGTAGAATAAAATGTAATTTAAGAAACAATAGAATGTTTGTAGAACTTGTTCACTGAACAAAATATGCACAAAATAAGCCAATTGAAAGATGCTTGCATTCATGTAACAGCTTTACTCCCCCTTTAAATTTCAATGTAAATTATGACATTTTTAAGTTAATGTTATCTAAATATTATAATTCGGCAA
This sequence comes from Gymnocheta viridis, assembly GCA_956483585.1. Taxonomy (NCBI): domain Eukaryota; kingdom Metazoa; phylum Arthropoda; class Insecta; order Diptera; family Tachinidae; genus Gymnocheta; species Gymnocheta viridis. The sequence goes on along the minus strand of OY101440.1, from coordinate 94,215,802 downwards.
AACGTTGTAGTAATCTGCAAGACTGAAGTTCTGTAGATGAAAATGAATAAATAAAAAATAAATAAATAAAAGAGGCCTGTACTTGAACCATATTTTATATTAGGTCGTCCTTAGAGTATCGTAAATAATTAATCCAAAGATTTATTATTTAAAAGTATGAAAAATTTAACTATTATGGAATAATTTAATTTCAATTATAAATTAAGAACTAACACATTTCTCAAGTTGAAAAAACCCAAACTTTTATGCAAAATCCTATTTTTCAGTAGTTACGTTCAAATGATTTTCAAATGATATATATTTTCATATCTGTTATGGGGAGTTATTTACTTTTTGTAAGGTTCTTAAATTAGGGAAATATTGGAATTTGCAATTAATTAATTTTTGCTTGTGACTTATTTAATTTCATTGAGACTTATTTAATTTCTTTCTGAGTTATTGTATTTGTCATAAAATTGCGGTTTATACAATTCTTTTCTTCTTGTTTCATTTCTGTTGAGACTTTCTGTATAAGGAATTCTTTCACTCTTGTAGGACTTCTTTCATTGGGAGATATTCAATTTCTTATGGAATTATTGTGTTAGAAATCATTAAATTTACAAATTAATTAATTTTGCACTCTAGTTATTTCATTTTTCCCGTTGGCCTTTTTTAATTTTGGTTGGAAATTATTTCATTTGCGAAATTATTTTATTGCAAATCGTTCTTAATTTAAGATCGATATTGTTTATTACTTATTTATGTAGCAAGACCTGTAAAAGCATTTTTAAAGACAAGCTTAAGACGTTGTACCTTTTTTAAATACTTTCACTATGTATGTTATATATGTTGAAATATACTGGAAATCGATTGTTGGACACGTACAAGTCAAATTAGTTAGAAAGTACTAAATCAACCGGAGCAGTAAAACGGGTCAAAAAAGAACTATTTAAAATGTTTTTTGTACCGAGAAAAAAATTAATTTTCCATCACTGATTTCAACACAAAACTTTTGACAATTTTACGATTTTCGGGCATTAAAAAACACAATGCTACAAAAAATCATCTGGACTATTAAACAGACCTGTATTATTGAATCATGCTTTTGTGCAACTTTTTGAAAATTTAAAACTGTCAAACTTGTAACTTATTACACACAATGAATATAATATTTTTTTGCTAATTAATTGGAATAATATTTTGAGTATTTAGTTTAATAAATTAATGTTTGTGCGTAATTAGTTGATGATTTTTATGTTTATCCACCGTCAAAAGTGGTCAAAACAAACAAAGAACGCTATGAGCTGGTGTAGCGACCTCGAAATCATTACAAATCTGTTGTGGTAGTCTGATGAATAAATTGTTCCAATATATAACTTTCCTAATAAAATAATAAATTTACGAAAAAATTTCTTCAATTAAGATGAAATGGGTAAAACTCAGATTTGATCTTAAGAAAAACAATTTATTTCAATGTAATTTAATAAATTTCGAAAATAACAAATCATATAAATAACATAAAATGTTATTTTTACCGATCACATGAAATTCTCGCAGCAATCAAATGTTTCAGCGTGGCGTATTCGAGATACATATCACACATGCAAAAATGTATCTTAAAATCAAATATACTCTGCAAACTAAAATACCATTTGGTTTCATTTAAAATCATAAATTATGAAAATAAAAAAAATATGATGATCCAATTTCACATACAAAACTAATATGTACGAGCAATGTGAGAGCAAAAAATTGTATCTGCAACTTGTAGATTTTCATGTGCAATTTAATCGCCAGCAAACATAATTTCCAAAGAGCCGAGAAAGCGCCAAATGCTGGAAATGCGTGCGCATGTGTGTGTGTGTATTTGTGTATGTGTGTTGATAACTCGGCATAGATCAAATAGCAATAGTTTGTGATTTCATGGCAAGTCGCAAATTGTCAGTAAATCTATATGTCTGTCGGTATTTCAGACTAAAATTTTTATACTTTTTTTAATGTGTTTATTGTGTAGATAATTTCACTTGTTCTGTCCATATGACAGACAATATTTCCGTTTTAATCAAAATTTTATTTCATATTTTAAATTTGTGATGAACGAGTTAAAAGTTTTGGTAGGCTAAAAAAAAGAAATAATTTTTTTTGTTAATTATGTTTAGATATTATGAAATTTAATGGTAAAAGAACTACGCGACAATATACAAAATGTTTGATAAGGAAATCAGATAAATTGGTAAATGGTAATTAATGAGTTTTCTTCAACATCATCATCGAAAGTTTTATAAAGCGCGCTGCAGCTCAATGCTAACGACGTCAGATAGATATCGGATTTTATGAAGTCCCATGGTTATTATTCGTTTCCTCACCAAAGCAGAACAGGTGTGTCTAAAAGTATTGTGCATAGCCATTTTACAGTATAATCCAATAGTGCTCATAACTAATCGTGAACTTGAGTGTCCATTAACAATGCTCTTGTGTATCCTGCAAAGATCCCGATTACCGGTCAAGGACGAAATCCAACACTAGCTGCACGGGTTGCAACGGCTACTTGCTTAGCATGCCATAGGTCGACCACTAATGCCCCGCGTTTGATGAGTCAATATATCTGCGGCCCCAACTAGCTCCGTTGACTACGTTCGAAGGCCAGCCCTCATCACTGAATCCAATAAGCCTTCACTTCGTATGTCCATTGACCAATAATACCATTACTAATATTAAGCTTCAGTTACTCACAAGTAGAGATGGACTCGGGAGTAACTTTTCACTCGTGCTCACGAAAAAAATTTTACTCATGCTCGTCCATGCACGACATTATATTTCTGATTACGTTCATGAATGCTCACGTGAGTGGAATACAAGATAGTCAAAATCACGAAAAATCACACTCACAAAAAACTTACGAAAAAACAACTATAAAAAAATAAAAAAAATAAGTGAAATAAACTACAACAAAGTACGCTCACTCTCGCTTGATCACGCTAATCACGTGAGCAGTACCCATCTCTTCTATAAAGTAAAAAAGTAGTGTTGGCAAAGTATTGAGTGGTGGGTGCCGAGTATCGTGTATTTCCTTTTTTTGGTTACTCAATACCAGTGATGCCAGCAGCAATTTAACAAAATCCCTACATGTCTCGAAAAAATTCCCTCGTTTTCCCTACACACACAAAAAAGTTACCTACATTTTCCTACTTTAAAAATTCATTGATTTAAAAAAACGAACATTTTATTTGCATTTTTTAAATTTTGTACATTTATATCGCCAGGTACAAAATTTAATTTTAAAATAAGGATGCGTAGTTCTCACAAGGCTAATCAAATATTAATTCCAAATGCTTAATAAAATTTTGACCACGCTAAAAAAATGTGTACCCCGGAAAGATAGAACTAAGCAAGGGAGTTTTTTTTGTCGAAAAACGCATTTGAATAATTAAAATAGCTTAATATATAATTTTAAAAAGTCTTAATTTATATATTAAACATAAAAAATCAAATTTGTTTTTGTTTTCAAACAAAATCTATTCCCAGGAAAATCTGACATTTTTTTGCCTCTCATTGTCTACAGTTATTATTTACCGAAAGATATTTTCTGTAACAAAATTTGAAATTTAAATTTTTATATATATAATATTTACACTTTTGTGTGGTGTTTTACCCAATTACACCGTAATCAAAAGGAAAAAAGAAAAGTATTAAAAATTCCCTACATTTTCCTCAAAATGAAAAATCTGTCCTCATTTCCCTTCGCTTGAAATTTTCCAATAAATTCCCCACAAAAGGGGAAAATTCCCTACTCTTGGCAACACTGCTCAATACTCAAAAGTAGTTACTCGATACTTTTAGAGTTGTATTTTTATGCAAGTTGAGTGGCTAAAATAGTGCATAAAATACATCACTCTATAAAAAGACAACTAGGTGTAATATTCTGTAATCGAATCAAAACTAAATAACTTTTTTTTGAGAACAATTAAATTATTTCTTAAGTTGTTGTTAACGTTAAATTAAAAGTGACCTTTATATTTATTTTTTATTTAATAATAAAAGACATACTCGTACAAAACCAATGATAGTTGAAGATCTATTTTTAATTTTTGAAGAAAGTACTTCAATTTGCAGATAAAACGTATGCGTTACAAATTCAAAAAATCCGTTAAAAGTATCGAGTAGTATTGAGTACCCAAATGAAAAGTATTGAATATTATTGAGTAACGAGAAGTAGTAGAATTTGCCAGCACTATTAAAAAGGTCGAACTGCTCATGTTTAAAAAAAACACTTAAACTGAAAAAGGCCAAAAACGCTAAAAAAATAATTTCTATGAACAATAAAACAAAAGTTGACGATAAAACAAAAGTTGACAATAAAACAAAAGCTCGTAATAACAATTATAAGGCCACTGCTATCCATTTTACGGGTGTCAAAACTGCATACTACACATTCAATAAAATAAAAATAAATTTTTCAAAAAGAGCTTTTATCGCGAAACGTAAATAAAACTTTAAACAAAAACTATGACCAACGTTTTAAGCACCCCATACATGTTTCAATTCAATTGTCAATTGAGCTTTCAATTGAATTGTTTATTAGCCAACCACACACTTCATAAACTGAATTGAAAGATTTTCATTCAACTGTCAAATTTATATTTTTTTACAACTACAAAATTTAAAAATTAAAAACTTTTATTGCAATGGTTGAATGGGTCTTGCCTTTTTCAGTTTATTATTGTAATCCGGGATTTTTATTTTCCAAAATGCTGAATTTTCTTCGAGCAGTTGGAAAATTTCAATGTAATTTTCATATTTTTTATTTAAAATTCAACGAAATTCAAGACAATTTTAAAAATACTTAACTTTTTCTTTGCAATAGAAAACTACAAACACGGATTTTGACAGCTGAGCAAAAGACTCGAACACCCACAGCACAATCGAATTGAAAGACTTTCTAGCCAACTAGAAAAAAATCAAAATCTTTCGATTTTTCTTCAACCAACTCGACAACTGCCAATTCATTTGGACAACAACCGACTCAGTTGCCAATTGGATTGAAACATATATGGGGTGCTTTATCAACAAGGAAAATAAAATATATAAAATACTCGTTGATTTGCTGAATTTTTTTAATAGACAAATGATTTTAACAGCTGTTACAATATTTTTGTATACTTGTTTTTAGCTTTTCAGATATAATTCTTTTAATATCTCACAGAATTTTTTTTAGAAATCATTCTATTCCATAACAAACAACATACACGTGTAACGAAATAATTAAAAAAATGTACGGGTGAAAATTTTTAATATATATTTTAATTATTTTTTAATTTGCCTTTTAAGCTGGCTATAGAATATGCATTCAAATAACTTTCCATCTTAACACCCTGTTTGCTAAGACTATTAATTTCGGTTAAATGTTTAATATAAATTGCATGCCGAAATTATTTGATGTTTTCCGCCTTTTTAATTTTAATGCTTATACTAGTCATGTGCTACTTGTTGCATTTGTTTGTGCAGTAATTAATGCAAATTTAACATTTTGTTAAAATTGAGCGAAAACAAGTAAAAACGCCAACAACAACAAAATCGTAGTACAACATTAGAAAAAAATAAAAAATAATAATGAAAATTGCATTAAATTTTCATCATATTTTATTTGAATCTTTTCTCAGTCTAGTGTTTTCTTCTTGTGAGGCGTGTTCTTGAAGTTCAAATAACTTTAATGGACTCAAGGGAAATTTTTCATTGTTTCTTTGATGTTCTTATTGCTGCTGTTGCATTTTTGTTGTTATTTTATTTTACAGCTGTTAAAGGCGGTTTAATTTAAAAGAAAAATATAATATGTATAAATATTTAATAAAAATGGTTTTAATTGATTGAATTTTCATGGATTTTACTGTTGTATTTAATATTACTTTTTTACATCTTTTCTTTCTTAGAATTTTTCCTATAAACTCACACATTTTTATGCATCTTGTTATCACCATAAAATATTTGTGTGAAGAAGCATTAACTTTTCGTTTTGTAAATACTTGTAGAGATTTGGCCTTTAAATTTGTTTACTTACATACATACATACTTTGTAATTGGTGTCAATTTGTGTTTATAATTGGGTTTACAAAAATCACACATGCACTTGCATTTTCAAAAGTAAAAAGTATTATATGCGGCTGCGCCGAATTTTATATTCCCACCAACATTAATGTGGCACTAATTTTTTCGTCATCATGATTTCTAAAATATTTTATTGTAATCGATTTTGTGATACCTTGCAAATATTGTCCTCAAATTCGTGTTTATTTATTCTATCAATGTAGGACATCACACGTAAAATATAAAAAAAAGTTTTTTTAGAAACTGGTTTTCGAAATATTCGAAAAATAATATTCTCTTATTTTTAGAACTTTTTTTTAATAATTATAAGTGATTATTCAAGCCTTAGGTCAGTTTATATAAAAAACGTATATTTTTATTTTTTATATCGATATTTCGCCTATATCTTAGATTTATGCTAGAAATGTTATGGATTATAAATGTTCCGACAGATCAGAGGATGAATTTTAGGACAGATACGGCAAATGTTGCACAGAGTTATAGATATTTATTATATAAAAACGGAAACAGGAAATATAAAATACTATATCCGTTTTCTGTTTGTTTTTTTTCATTTCTTATTTTAACAATACTTATTTGTTTTTTTTTTCAAATGTAAAAATTTTTAAATAATGTAAATCAAAATGAAAAAAAAATATTTCCTGAAGAAGCCAATCAACGATATTGGCAAAATATTGATATAAAAAATAAATAATATACGTTTTTTATATAAACTGACCTAAGGCTTGAATAATCACTTATAATATTACAAAAATTAATTTTTCATAAGCCAGGGATGAATAATTTTTTTTCCCAAAAAAAAAAATGGTTAAACGAGTTGCATTGAAAATAATATGCCTTTTAATACAAACTACATACATCTGTAGTACATTACAGTACTTACTGAAGTAATTACTATTAAAAAATACATGTATGTAATATGTTCCCTGAGTGGTGCAGAAGTCGAGCTTGATCTTATCACACATTTAGAAAGACGGTTCAACCCCTCGCAAAACAAAGTTTTGCTTATATTAAATTAAGTGCGTATTTTTAAAATAAAATTTTTAAGACTGCCAGTGAGTAAAACACCGGGCATCATACGTAATAATAGCTTAAAAAAAGAGTTAATATTACAAGCAGACACAAGACGAATGCACAACAGGTGGTCTCGAGAGATCAGGTGACTGAGTTTGCTTGTATTTCGGCTGTCAATATTTTTTACAACATTTTGTTTGTTTACATAAGCGCACGATGTTAAAAGAAAAAAATATTCATTACTAAATAATACTAAAATACTACTCACCATCGCACTGTGGCTGAAAATCGTTTTTCATTGGCCAAAAGTCAAATTTTTTTTTGTCACCGATTTTTAAAATTTTTACGCCCTTTTGCAGCTAATATATCCAGATTAAGGTAGCCAAAAAATTAGGTTAAACTATTGATAATTGTGAGCGTGGCATGCTGTCAAACTCAACGGTTTTTTGTAATTTCAGAAAAAGGTGTTTTTCTGTTGTTTTTTATCAAAAATAAATGATTACTACTCGCAAGCTATCATCGATAATGGCCTGCGGTCTTTTTTATAATGTTGGTAGGATTATAGTCTTTAGTTTTTGTAAGTGGTCAGAGCTCTAGCGTTTAATATTAAGGGCGTTACGGAATATTTATGAAACTACTATATTTTTCTCAAATTTAAACTTTAGTAGAATAGAACTTCTAGGGAACAAAAGGGAACAAGAAATGTATACCACCCGGAGAAAGGTGAAAGTGTCCTCTTTACCGCTATATATACTTTTGCACCCGTGACGAGCCGTGTGTAGAACACTTTTTTCATTTTAATGAAATTACTCCAAAGTACTCGTATACAATGGTGTATATAATTTTCACTTTTTTGCCTAAAAGTTTATGTTTTTACTTTAGACTACGTAAAACTAAAAAAATTAAATATAATACCTTCGAAAGGGTTTAATGGCTTTGTTTTGATCAGCAAAAAATAAGTCATAAAATTATCACAAATTATCACAAAATTCTACAGTAAACATATGATCTGTTTCTAAATTTACCTGTTATCAAATGTTAGGGTCAACCAAAGTCATAAGCAATTTTATAACAATAATCGGGACATTAAACCACTAAAAATAAAAAAACAACCCAACAACAACAACAAATATTGGCGAGATACTAATTAGTTTTACCTGATATTAAGGTCTGGATAACATGTGCAGTTTTGTGCAATTTAAGCACTACCTGCTATGAAATTAGAGATCAACGTGTGAATAACATGTATCTAGATGTAGGAAATAACATGTAGGAAATGCGTTAAAGAAATATGGGAACACAAAGTTAATTCTTTTTTGTAAATGGGGATGTGATGGTTCTTCGGGACAAAAACAATACAAACAAGTTGTATGTGAAAATATTTCGGACTCAGATATGTTCATGGTATCATTTGTACCATTGCGAATGAAAAAGATTTTGGAAGAATCAGAGCCTTCGACAAGTACAACGCAAACAATGGATATTTGGAAAAATGAGACACCATCTTCTACGAAATACTGCAGGCCAATCAAATTTGAATTCAAAAAAGAAACTCATGATGCCATTAACACAGAAGTTAGTGATATCAAGGCCCAAATTGCAACACTACAGCCATTACAATTACAGTTAGATGGGCAGCAAATTGAAGTAAGCTACCAATTAGTACTGACAATGATAGATGGAAAAGTATGTCAGGCTTTGACTAACACGAATGCTGCATCCAGCTGCATTATATGCCAAGCAATATCTACCCAATTAAACCAAGTCCCGACAAAATCATTAGATAATAAAGATGCATATGAATTTGGATTATCACCACTACATGTAAGAATACGACTTATGGAACACATACTAAAAATCAGCTATGATTTGGATTTCGGGTCTTCAGGATCAATAAGAAACAACGAAACCATCAAAGAGTTAAGAAGTTCAAAAAAGAAACATGTTCAAGCTGAATATCGCAAATTTGGATTGATTATAGATCAGCCAAAACAAGGGTCAGGCAATACAAATGATGGCAATACCGCAAGAAGATTCTGTTCAGATCCAGAAACAGCATCTGAAATAACAGGAGTGGATTTAAACCTTATTTTCAGATTTAAAATAATCTTAGAAGTACTTGCGTGCAATGAAGAAATTGACTCTAGAAAATTTGGAGATTGTGCTAAAGAAACTGCAAAAATATATACAACCAACTACCCATGGAGAAATATGTCTGCAACAGTTCACAAAATCCTTTATCATGAAGAAGATGTCATTAAATATCATTTGGTGCCACTTGGAGATCTATCAGAGGAGGCTCAGGAAAAAAGGAACAAGGATTACAGATTTTATAGAGAGCACAATACTAGAAAAATTTCAAGAAATTCAACAAATGAAGATCTATTTAATATATTATTGGCAACGTCAGATCCGTTCATCTCCAGTATTCGAAATCAATGGAAAGTGGAACATCGGGATTTAGATGAAGAAGCCAAAAAACTACTAAAGAACAGAAATAGCACAGAACAAAATATGGAATATTTGCAATCAATATTTGAGTCAAATGAATAATAATTATAATTGCCTTTCATTGTTATTTAAGTACGAAAAACATAATATTAGTAAAAAATAATAATAAACAGAACCTACCATTGTTGCAAATGCTATTAAAATTTATTGCAGTTTTTATTTTTAAAATTATCAAATTTGACAGCAAAAAATAATAAATATTTCTGTAGTAATAGTAATATTTTTAGATAATATTATTAACGTGTTTTTTTAAGTGTAACTATTCTTTGAGTGTAAACAAATTTGCAAATTTGTCAGCAAAAAATTTTCAATTTTTCTGTAATAGCAAAATCTCCAGTTGATTTTACTATTTTTTTCAGTGTAAAATTTTTTTTAAGTGTAACATTAAAAAAATTCCATTATTACAAAAAATATTTATAATTATTATTAATTTCCAAATATTCAATTTTTTAATAAATAAAAAAATAATAAACCCATATTTCACTCTAAAAGTAAAAAAAATTCAAAAGTTCAACTTTGACCTAGAATTCCTTAAAAAGTCCTTAATCAATTTTAATGAAATTTTAACTAAGTCAAGCTGAACTAAATATCTATCCAATAAAATAAACATTACTTCAATATTTTGATCGGTTCAAAAGTTACAGAATTTTGGCCAATGAAAAACGATTTTCAGCCACTGTGCATCGTACCACTAATAGTACCAACTGAAACTGAACCACCTGCGGAAATTGGAGAATACCCTGAGTGAAAAGGTCTGGCATGTTTTAATTGCACTTTGCAGGACTAGCAGCTATAGAAGTAGTCCTGGTGATATAACTGTAGTGGCAGATGAACTGTTGCAACTTACAGATGTAAGTTGAACAAAGTTTAACGCAGTATTTATATCAGTAGCTACAGCGTCAGTAGCTGTAACCAACCCATGCTGGTGTAGTGCGAATGGGTGTAGCTAAACGTTGTCCTACAGGTACGCCTACACCAAGACACAGTAATGCCAAGAGTACGGAATTTTCTCTTTTTGTAAGGAATTTATTGAAAAATTTCAAGCAAAAGGAAAAAGGACAGATTTTTCATTTTAGGAAAAACGTAGGGAATTTTTAGTACTTTGTTTTTTCCTTTTACATCACGATGTAATTGCGTAAAACACCACTTAATTTTGATTTTTTTATAGTATTATGCGAGATATTTCATACAGATAACAAACTCCTCTTGGTAAATAATATATAGAAACAACGAAACGCAAAGAAATGCCCGATTTTCTTGAAAATATAATTTGTATGAAATACAAAACTACATTTTAAAACTTTTGAATGTTTTTTTGTTTAATATATAAGTTAAGACTTTTTAAAAATATATTAAGCAATCTTAAATATTCAAATGCGCTCATAGAAACATCATTATTTCCATTCGGGGTCATAGTTTTTTAACTTGAATAAAATTTTATTAAGAATTCAGAATTAAGTTTTTGAGTGCCTCCTCAGATCTACACATCCTTATTTTAAAAATTTAAGAAATCTATATTAGCAATGAATGCGAAGAGTTATAAAAAATGGTGCAACAGCTCTTAAGATAAACCAAAGATTTCCCTTAAAAATTAAATAATTTTTGAAGAAATGTAATTAGTACAGTAGTTTGAGAACTATAATGTCATTGGAGGTTGTCAAAATTACAAATTTATGTTTTTTTATTATTATTAAATTTTTTGTCTGGCAATATAAAAGTAAAAAATTTTATGAATTTAAATAAAATTTTCCTAAAATCAATATATTCTTAAGGTACGCTCACACTTGGCAAACAATTGCCCAAAAAAACGTAACCACTACTTGTGCTTAGGATTAGTGTGATTTAACTTGGATTTTATATTACAAAATGATGTCAATTATGCCGCAAAATGCTATATTTATACAATTTTTAATAAATGCGAACCCATACTTAAAAAAATATTGGAATTAAAGAAAATGCAAATTTAGGTTGTCTGTTGGTTACGTTTTTTTGAGCAAATGCCAAGTGCGGCCGTACCTTTAGGGAAAAATGTAGGAATTTGTTATTGTGTGTAGGAATTTTTTTTTTTCGAGACATGTAGGGATTTCGTTAAATTTCTACTGGCATCACTGATTATAATATACAATTATAGTTCCAACTCGCCTTTAGTTCCAACTAGTGATTCCAGTTTAGCCTTTTTGAAGCATAAATAAAACAGTAAATTATGAATATAAGATTTTTAGCCTTTTTTTGTAAGCTTTTCTGGGCTTTTCAAAAAGTAAGTTTAACTTATTTTTTATCCAGCTCATCACAACACTGGTTACAACTCAAAGAAAGGATTAGTTTGTACGTTCTGTTATGTTACGGACCAGCTGTTTTGATTCTGTTCAATTGAAAATCGGTCCACTAAAAAAAAAGTCATTCCATTCGTACTTAAATCAATCACAAGCGGTGTTAAAAGTACGGTAATCCCAGATTTACAAAAATCAAGTACAGAAAGATTAATTTAAGTACGGACGTATTCAAATGCTCAATTTAATTTAAAAAATTTTTAGTTGATTCAAGATTTTTCATATTTAAAGAATTTTGTACTCATTTTAAGAAATTCCAGGATTGGTTATCTAAAGGAATCCCGTTTTCGGTTTGATTAAAGAACATTTTGTTGTTTTGTTGTCCTCAAAATTTGGGGTTCGACTCGTACTCAAAGTAAGTAGAAAATACTTGAATTTAGTACGGCGTTTTTCTTTCTGTGTATGTGTGGTTTGTTGTTCCTTTTTCGTTCTCTTCTGTTGCGCGGACAAATCTGTAGAAAATAGAATGCTATAGAATGCCAATAGTGTGTATGTATTACTTTGTTGTGGTGTCAAATATTCATATTTTTTGTTAAAAGTCAGAAAATTTTGATTTAATTCAAGATTTTTCAAAAATTTAAGTATATATTTTGGTCAAATAAAAAACAATGGACAATGAAATGCTTATTAGCAGTACCGCATCGGCGTACCATATCGGTGCTTCTTCTAACACTTTATTGCTTGGCACATTTTCCACACATTTATAAAATTTATTCCGAAAATTACATCGTCCACATCCGAAAGTTCAGTGAGAATCATACAAAATGCACGCTCACGTTAAAAAATACTCATGTATGCTCATGTACAGCGTTATATTTTTGGCTCATGTTCACATGAGTGGAATAAAGTTAGTCATAAAAAAATTAAGTAAATAAAAAATTTAAATGAAAAAATTACAGACAAAAACAAGCTAAAAATATACTGAAAATCTACTCACACACGACCACTTACGCTAAATTTTTTTACTCACGCTCATGCAAGCTCACGTTATTGAAACAAAAAAACTAATCATGCTAATCACGTGAGCGTTAACCTTCTCTTGTTTGGTGTCTAACAGCTAAAATTATAAAAATTTCATAAACTTTTGACCGCTTCGTTGTTGAGCTTAGCGGGAAGTTCCATAGAGAGCCTGCAAGGTCAACTGTTCTTCACATTTTCTTATCGAAGCATTACGATCAAGGATTTTCCACAAAATTGAAAATTTCAACAAAGTTTTAATTAAAATGAAAAACCAATTTAAGGTTTAAAAATTGTAAATAAAATTAGTATGTTTTTAGACATTGAGGCAGAAGCTTCGTGTCTTTAACTATAGTCCTGCTGACTCAACAGTATTTTTTATATATTTTTTAAAACGTAGACTGTGTGATTTACTTAATGAAAATAGCATCAAATATAAGCAATCAAAATTTTAATGATTTACTTGATACTTGATTTGTGAACATTGAATTATAAATATTCAGTTTCGACGAAATTGTCTAATTGCTTAGATAAATATGACTCGTTTTGCTGTGTCCGCGACAAATTCATTATTTCTGTTTATAACGGGTGATCCAAATACAAGTTTATTGTAAAAAATTGAACATAATGAACCAAACAGCAGTAATAGTGTTACGTAGTTTGTGGATAGTTCGTAAGAGGAATACGAACGATTGTGTCGATCACTAGTCAAAGTTTTAATAAATAATTTAACATCACATTTATTCCGAATAACAAAGAATTGTGAACATAGTTTTCTTTAATCCAATAAAAAAGTATTGAATTACAGTGGAGTTCGCTTATAACAAACACTAGTTATAAAAAACTTATTGTTTATAAAAAACAATTTATTCGGTTACAACATTATTATTTCACTAAATTACTACGCTTATTATCACAAAGGGACCTATTTTTCTGGACCCAAGTTGGCCGGTTGCTTGCAATCGGTAGCCTCTGCAACCTAACCTAACCTACTACGCTTATCTATATATTCATATTAAAATAGGCAAACACGTATTTGTATATCCCTTTTACGGCCGTACTATTGATCTGACTTTGGAAAGATTTCCATATTTTTAAACTATGTAATAACATAGATGTACACAATCTTTGTTTTACTTAAATCGGTTCGATATTTAGGAAGCTGTAAGCATTTAAAGTTGCTTTTAACACATCCACACTTATCAGCTTCAACTTGAATAATAAGCAAAGTGAGCATGTGTGTTTGTCCAATTTGCTTTTGCATAGAAATGAGACAGAGTTTTACGTTGCCTATAATATTTTTTTGTTTTTGCATTTTATCGTAGGCATTTGTGTAATTGTTTTATATTAATTTCCAGAATGCGGTCGATTGAGTCGACCGCTGGATACACTAGTAACGTATAAATTTATATGCTTATAACGGACAACACGAAGTAGCCAAATTTATTAGCGGCCATTATTTATTCCATTGGAATGTTTATTCACCATTATTTGGCAAAGTGATAAAAAATTTTAATTTTTAATTGAAACATATGTAATCTGATTTATGAAAATATTACGAGCGAAATAACGCAAACGAATAAGGATTGTATTAGTTTTGATTATTTATAGTTCTTGATAGCAAAATATATCGCATATCACGAACAAAACTGTCCGGATTCCGCAGAATTCATTATGACAGAACTCCACTGTACTCTTCATTTCATTTCTATTGTACGTTCACAAGTTCAACAGTAGTCGCTATAAATAAAGTAAAATTAAAAGAAACGAAAATAAATATCAAATAAATTGAAGAAACTATCGAACGACAAAAACATCCATAAATCTTAACGATGCATGAAAGATCAAAGAATACAAATGCAATCATAAAAAAAGTTATATGATTTTTTTTTATTTGTTTGTTTTTATTGTTGTTGTATTCTGTTGTTGTTTGCATGTTTATTTGTAGTATCCAATATTTATAACCTAAAGCATGTGGAGTTTTGTTATATTTTTTAAATTAAACAACAACTTGCCAAGGGCGATCAACAAGTGGTTGTTTGGAAGAGGGTGTAGAAAATATGTAAATGCTGGGATACATTTTCCTTTAGTATGTATATATGTAAAATTTATTAGTGTGTGTTTGATTGCATTTTAATAACTAAAGTAATAAAGGAACATAAATTTTAATCCATTATGCATTTTTCGTAAATAGTTTTCTATTAAACAAGTCTGCAATCGGAGACTGAAGTTATTTTTTTTGACTGGAAAAGCTTGAATGAAATGGATTTTCCACGTCGCTGTACTTCGCCAGCATTCTTGGTTTACGTGGCTGCACTCTTCACGTAGACCTTCAAGTAGAATCTAGAATCTAGATGATTCCTTTTTGAAACGCCAGTATTCTTAATGTTATCTACATGCAAAGAAAAAACGTATTAAAGGAACCACAATCAAAGAATATAAGAATTGCAGTCAAATATCATTACTATTCCTAGAATTACATTGTTGTATAACTTAAAAATTTTATAATTAAAACATAATATATTGTTATATGTATATCATTATGTTGTGGTTAAATACCATTTTTTAATAATGAAATATAATCAGAAAATAATTCATCATGGTAATCATTTGTGTAAAGTACAGCATCAAAATTTTAATTTACAATAGTAAAAAAATAATCGAACATGACCATAATATGTTCTTCATTTAAATTTACATATTTTAAAAGAATTAATTCTTGAGGCCGAGGCACACAGAATCCGTCGTACGTTATACGTTGCGTTTTTCAACTGACAACTAAGTTAAATACAAGTTTTCTTATGAGCTTTGTCACATTCGGTACGTCTCCGTCAATGCAAAGTAATAAAGTTGGGCAACTTTTAACTTTTAACGTACGTGTGTTTGTGTTGTGTGGTGACAAAATTTAATTAAATAAAAATCAAAATTAAAAAAAACAGAATATCTTCTAATTCTAATGAAAATGTGTACTTTAATCAAATGAAGCTGATTTCATGTCCGTCATCAAAGTACTCATTGTGTCCACCTCCTCTGCCGTTACTTTAATGTCAGTTGAAAAAAGCAACGTATAACGTACGACGGATTCTATGAGCCTCGGCCTTTAAATTTAAATTATATGACTTAACGCACACTGCACAGTGGGGAATTTGCGAAATAAATTTTAATAATTTTAATCATTTTTATTTATTTCAACAATTATATTACATATTATATGAGGATATTAGTGCCTCAGCGTCGGAAGGCATTATAGAATATAGTTGGGAAATATTTCATACATATTAAAAACACTGTAAGTAAAATTTTAACTTTCGAAATGATCAGAAAAACCCCGGGACACCCCAACTTAATTTTGGGCCGTATAGCACGGTGGTATACTCCGATTTAAAAGATTAAGTCAAAACAAAGAGATATTCCATTTTTAATAATGATTAAGCCTTTTAGCAAAATATATATATAAAAAAATCAAACCGTCGAACTAAAACCTGTCAGTTTGCCGCACACTGGTTCTAATTGGAAAAAAAGGGTACTAATATGTATCGTTGAAACTTGCGATCCGATTACAAAACGTTGTATGTAAAATCATAGAAGAAAATCTAAGCTTTAAGAACGTTTAATTTTGGAGCACCCTGTTTAAACACACGGTGGGCTAGAGGGTGTCAAAGTTATCTACCTCGGGAATGAAGAACCTTATTGACCTTAAAGCTTGTACAAAAATTGATAAATGTATGCTTGACATAAAGCTTATTATTAGATAAAAATACATTTTGTTTCATAAAAATATCTCAAATATTTTCAAAGGTATTTGGCTTTAAATTTTGGTTTTTGACGTCGACTTTGCTCTCGATTTCGTGAATATCTCCGGTGATGGTATCACCAATATTAAAAAAATATATTATACGATTTTCTACATAATCCTTGATAATACACAGACAAAGTTTTACTTATCTCAATTCATGTAGTTAAAAAAATGAGAAGGGAAAAATGGCTAAATTTTTATAAAAAATAGAGCTTGATGGTTCGACTTTTTACTAAAAAGAATTTTCAAAGCTAAAAATTTTCGTTTTCAATATTTAAAAAATAATCTTCAAAGAAGACAGCAAGAGAAATTTTTAGTCGATTGGACGAATATAGGAAATTTTTCTACGAAATTCTAAATTAATCGCTTAAGAAAACAAACGTACATCGACTTTTTCCAATTTCTTTATTTATTATATTAAATATAATATATAAATATATAAATTTTGATTTATTTTTATCTTGGGTAAAATTACTTTATCATAAGATTCTTACGATCCCATTTCTAATATGAATGCATACAAAGATAATAACGTCTGTTACAATCTGACCGTTAGAATAGAAGTGACATAATATGTGCACTCATGGCAATGCATATTATGCATATCTTATCATTAACGTTGACTGTAATTGTAATGGTTCTACTAGAAGAAAACTTGTCCGCTCAAGGGATATGTAAGCTAATACATCCTTCAGCGAGTTCAGCTTTAAGTGTATCTTCGAATTAATCACTCTACTCCAATGAGTAAATATACATACATATGGATATATTAGTGCAGATGTATGTATGGCTATTTTATACTAAAATATTCA
The DNA here is from genome assembly GCA_956483585.1 of Gymnocheta viridis. Taxonomy (NCBI): domain Eukaryota; kingdom Metazoa; phylum Arthropoda; class Insecta; order Diptera; family Tachinidae; genus Gymnocheta; species Gymnocheta viridis. The sequence continues at coordinate 94,198,301 of OY101440.1, read as the reverse complement.
TAATGTACATATATATTTATATATGTATTAAAACTAATCGTACATGTATTTCCATATCATTTGCAACCCCCTATTGTGTGCGTTCATAGCAACCCAGTGAATATTTTTTGACGACATATCTGGTATCAGAAATAACTGGAAATTTAAGTAGACAATAGCCAAGCTGCGTATTTGTTCTTAAATTTTCTTAAATATTATTCGATTATTTTAGTCTGTTCATTGTCGGAGAAGAAAATACATTATTATCTGAAAAGTCTGACAGTTTTCTGAAATACTTCTTCAGCCTTTTCTGTTATTTAGAGAACTATGAAAACCCGTAGTCCATGCATATTAATTTCCATTATTTTGAGAACGAAAATAAAAAACGGTTTCTTAAAAATTTTTGGAAAAATTTTCCTTTATCTTTCGATCGGATCAATCAATTGAATTGAATTTTTATTATAAATGATTTCTTTTGGCTTTAGAACAGATTACAGTTTGGATTCAATCAGTAAGATGGTAGGTTAAAATTTATTTGAAAACATTTTTTGAAAACTTTATTTTCGTAAATTATTAAACATTATCTCACGAGATCTAAGATCTTTAGATTTAGTTCCAATCGGCCAAGCCATTTGTAAGTTATGAGAGGTTAAGATACACACATACAGCAGGTGTGTGCACAATAATACATTTTACTATGTTCGACTTGTTACTTTGGTAGTTACTACGACGTGCAAAAATTAAAATACAAAAAAATATCACTATAACTTTTACAGCTATGATTCAATTCATTAGTTTCAATATTTTCCTTCGGGGGATATTGATCAGAAAAATATGAGAGTTTTTAAAACTTTTTTTTAAATTACTGAGCTTAAGCCTTACAATCTTTTAAATATCAGTAAGTGATGCGAATATTTATTAAAAATCTTTGGAAATCAACAAAAAAATTATGAGGAAATTAAAGAAACATTATCGTACGTATATCAAATTATTGGCAATGCCTTACTACATCAAAAGTAGGAAGAGACTCGCGGATGCATGCGCAAAACATCTAGAATGCTTGACCATTCAAAAATATTCAAAAATACCTGAATTTATCATTTATTATTGATACCCACTATTAGTAGGCCACTGGTTGAAAACAAATTATTTCCTAGGACACATAAAAAAGTATCATTGTTGACAAAGAAAAAGGCAGGTGTCATAGAGAAACATCTCAACTGTCCAAATAGAGAATACAGGAACGTAGTATACCGATGAGAAGAAAATAATTTTATTTGTATCTAGACGGTATGTCTTGTGGCTTTTCAATACAGAATATACAGAAAAATACAAAAGTAGAACGAAAGCGTCAAAGTCTTGATATGGGGATATCTGTTCAAATAACGGCGTTGCTGCATAAAGGAACAATGGATTAGGGAATGTATAAGAAAATTATGAATGATGTTATGATGCCATACACAAAACAAAGTATGTCCATAAAATTATTCTCTCAGCAGGATATCCAGCCAAAGCAAACGAGCAAACCGGAAAAATGTGTGTTAAAATCAAAGCGAATAAGGATATACCGTAGGATTCCCAGCGTCCTCACTGAAACCATATTGAACATATATGGGGGGGACACGTAAATAAGTGTTTCAGACAAGAAAACGTCAAATGCAAATGAATTGCGGAATGGATCGCGAAGCCTTCCGCCACAACGCGCTTTTGATTTCATTGGCTCAATGACGCTGAGATGCGCTAAAGTCATAAAAAAATTAATTAAAAATAGGGAGCCCCCGTAGATTAGTAGATTGTGTAGTATACTCTTAGTCAAGGGGTTCGATTCCTGCCTAGACCCTGGCTGTTTCTGCAGGCAAGCCAGAATGGCTTTGCGGTTTGCGTTTGTTCTTAAAAAAATAAAATTTGTTAAACCTAATACTGACTCTATTTTTACCTTTTTGGAAAATACATGCTTTTACATTTGTATAAAATTATTAAATACTCCTAACTTAAAGACGACTTTGTTTAAAAAAATATTTTTTTACATACAAAATACAATTATTAATTTGATAGAAAATAACTGAAACAAAATTGTGTATTGTGTCGAAAAATTTCAGGTTTCTTTTTTAGGCATGGTGTCTCCTATTTTTTTGAAAATAGGAACATTATTCTAAAGATATTCAGAAAAAACTTCAAAACATTGTGATATTATGAAAATCGGATTTCAGTCACTTCCTACTTTTGGTAGCGCGGAAAGCTAAAAAAACAAAAGATATGAATGCACGGCACTCGTCTACATTTTGTCAGAAGACAATTTTTAAAGACTTCTTAAGAGATTTAACAAACTATTTCTTATTAATTTCAATATAAATGTAAATTATTATTTAAACTATTTTAGATATAATTTTAAATGGCATTGTTTGTTTCTAGTTCAAATCTGACTTTTTTTAATTTAAGAAATTTTTTGATAACTTCAAATTATTTTTATTAAAAAAGTAATATTGGAATATTTATTCATCAGACTAGCAAAACGGATAATTACTGCAGTCTAATTTCCACTTTCGATATCAAATAAGCTATCGAGCAAAAATAAAATTCGATACATATCAAGGTGCCTCATGATGGTATTCAGTTCACAATCGAATCGAATAATTGTAAAAGATTTTATTAAATTTGTGACAGAGCTTATACATGTTTACAAAACATAATATAAGAATTTTAAGTAGGAACTATGATTTTTGTTATTTTAATATTTTATGGATAATTAATTAACAAATATTAATACCTTCATATTTATCATCGTCGGTGTCAAAAGATGAATATGGTTTAGTGCGTATTAGACTACAAATGCGGGATAAGAGCGATATTCTATCCTTTCCACCAAAAGTGTAAGTAACAAACTTTATATTTTGGATCAAATAAAGCCATGACTGTTAATTTTTCTAGATATAAACAGCGGCTCAGATTGTCGAAGAAGACATTCAATTATGTCTTATCGCAATTAAATTTTTTCTGGGCAGATGTGACCTGCTTGTAACGATTACCTAATTACAATTGTTTTAACTCCAAAAATAAATAAAATGTACATTTTTCTCAATTTATTGTTTGCCGTTGATTGATATTTTAGTATCGAATAATGTTTGCAGAGATAACACTCGATCGATGATGATCGCTATCGCAAGCCATCATATCAAGTTTTATATATTTTTGTTCCATATCGAATGCCTTAAGCCCAAAACAATATTTTTTGATCTAATTAACTCGATACCGAGAGCGGTAATTAGACCCTAGATTTTGAAGTCGCTGCACAATATATAGAATAATAATATATGGAATAATTAAATATCAGAGAAGGGCGATTTCGTTCTAGCCGAAATTGATTTAACTTGTAAAAATGAATAGAAATAATTTTCGTATGCTAATTCGTTATATGATACAGTTAAATTATTGATATTTTTAGTGTGTACTTTCTTAATAAAAATAATTTCAACTTATCAAAAAATGGAAACGGATAAAGTCAGATTTGAACCAAACAATATCATAAATTTTTATAATTTTTTACTTATGTGAGCTGGTGAGCTGACAAAAGCATCACCGATTTCTAACGAAATTAGTACGAAATTTTTTAATCATTTAATGTCAGGATTATCTCCGAAATCAATACAACAAATAGCCAAGAGTTTCGAAAAATCCGTAAAATTTTGGAAGCCCGAAAAAGCTCTTCCTCAAATAGCTTCAAGCACAAACTTAAAAGTTTTACTTGACTGCATCTCTTTTTTGTCCATTTAAAATTTTGTTCAAATCGATGCACAAGTTTAGAAGTTATTTAGTTATTTCCAGTTTTGCACCAAAAATCTCTTACACTTTTTACAAAAATACTCATTTGTGTTCTGTGATGACGTATGTAGATGCGCTGTAGACTTTTTTGTACGGCTGAGTGCTGAGGCTGAGTGTTTTCTTGATTCATGGTATGTATCTTTCTTAACAGCCATTCATATGATTTTCTGCAAATTTTCTAATCGACTTCGACAGAAATTGTTCGCTGGGAATACGAAAGAAAAAAAAGCTAAACTCTTGTCATAATTTGATCCACAGCCGCTGCACTCGTTAGTATACATATATACTACATACATTCGTATTGGTATTTATGATCAACCGAACAAACAAACATGAAATCAAATTCGGCCCGTTTTCCAGATTTATAACAGCAAATATGCATAAGTTATAAACACGAGTTCCAGTCGGCTTAACTTAAAACTAAGATATATATTTTCACTCACACATGTACAAATAAATAAATATGTATGTATGTGTGTTTGCAGAGTCGTACGAATAATCGTTCTTCCCTGAGTTCGTGTACAACTAGAAGAATAACAGAACTCTTCGTATAATTGATTCGGCTGTATGGTGGGTGAAGTCAATTTGTCATCAAGATCAGTGAAATTAGTAATCGTTGGGAATTCGTGCGGTGCAACTTAAAGCTGTGCTTTGTATGAAGATTGTTTAGAAAGCTTTTAAATAGCAGTTATTATATATAAAAAAAACAAACAAAAGTACATTACAATCCGACGGCAATTTAAAATAGAAAATACTAGTATTTGTTTAAATTGTATCTCTATTTCTATATTAATAATCAATGCCAATCTTGTAAGCTTTTTTCAACTTATGAAATGGCAACGGATACTAATCCTTCCGCAACAACTAATAAGCCCGAACGTGTTAAGCCAGTTGAAACATTGGTTTTAGCAAATATTGCCTTGAAAGCCGAACAAAAACGTATAAATGGTGAAGGTGGCGTTGGTCGTAAACAAGACGAACGTATTACAACTGCGGTTATGAAAGTTTTAGAAGGATATGATTGGAATTTAGTTCAAGCATCGGCAAAGTGAGTGTACAAACAACCCAATCAGAAATGCAAAGGACTAAATAAATAAATAACAAAAACATGGACATGTTGAAACTTTTTCAACAATTTATTATAAATTGAATTTATGAGCGCTTTGGGGTTTGAGCAACATAAATCAATTTACTCAAGTGTAAATAGGGTTGTGAAAAAATTTGTTACTGCAATGTAGTTTAAAATATTCACTTGACACATAGGTGTTAGGAAAAAAAGGGTGAATGTAGTATTCTTACGAATATTTGCATGAGAAAAAAAATTACTTTTATTTTTCAGATTGTTTATGGTTTTGTACTTAAAAAAAGGACGAATGTAATTTGGTCCAAAAATAAAAAGGTTTTGGCTACCAATAACTGTGTTATAAAATGGAAACAATTACATATGTACATACATATTAGTTTGATGCAGATCAGCTTATAAGCTTAGTTAAGCCAGAACATGATAGTTTTTAGAAATTATGCATATATGTAAATGTAAAACCCCGAAGCTATCGATAAAATATAATTTTCAAGACCTTACGGTATAAAATAAATTAGTGACTCACAATTCTTCGCCAATTTCAAATTTTTTAAGCTTTTCGAAATGAAAACATACTGTTGCTCTGTTTTTTCTGAAATTCAAGGTTGACAACCGAAACCGATTAAATACCGTTTAAATTGAATACCGGTATCGGTTGCAAAATACGGGTACGAAAATACTGTTTTCTTCAATTCGGGTATTATACCGGTATAATACCGTTTTTGTATAATACCTTTTACTTCAGCAAGAACTAAGAAATGTTTGAAATAAAATGCTCAAAGCAATTTTTTTTTGGTCTCTGTGTCTGAAGGCTGAGTTCCCCCCGCCTAAGTCGGACGCTAACGATTGCTAAGGAATACGTGATGAGCACTGAAGTCGATATCTACCTATTGCTGGCAAGTTTGTCAGTGATTAACTGATAGGTCGATCTAATGGTTGACTTAACCGTCAACTACTGATGCGGGTTAGGAATACCCGTACTTTGTGTTTTATATATATATTTCTATTTTTGAATAAAAACAGAATTAGTTTGTACGTTCTGTTCTATTACGGATCAGCTGTTTTGTTTCTGTTCAATTGAAAAACTGTATGTGTGGTTTGTTATTACTTTTTTGTTCTGTTCTGTTGCGGACGTTTCCGTAGAAAATACAATTCAACGTTAAGTGCCACCCAAGGCTGTGTATGTATTAGAATATTATAATGTGAAATATTACAAATTTTGTTTTAAAAGTCAGAAAATATTATTTTAATTCAAATTTGAAAAAAATGTATATATTTCTCTCAAATATAAGACATTTTGAAAACATTTAAAAGATGCATTCCTATAATTACATCGGCCACATCCACAAGTTCAGACACAGAACAAGTATGTAAGTAAGAAATATTTTCTACAAAAAAGAACGGCAACGAAAAGTAAAAACTAATGAGACCTTGTGTGTCAAAGCCTACTACGCTTATACTCTTGAAAATTTCATTTGCTTTTTTGAAACTTGTTATATAAGTTGAGAGGTTTGAAACTTTCCAAGAATATGGTTTAAGGTCTGTAGTATAAGTGTGTATGTTTTTAGTTTTATTTTATTAAAAAAACCTAACATAAATAGCAAAACATACATTCGAATGTTTTTATAAAATATCCCTAATCCGGACACTCGCTAATTCGGACTATCCAGTAATCCGGACATTTAAATTTTTCGGACAGTTTAGAAAATTTTCCTCTATAGTCTGGACAAGTGTTCTTTTTTCTCAGTAAAATTTGCGTGGCGATCTGTTTTCAAAAGCTATTTTATGGACTGAAAAAACTTAAGCGACAGATATAAAGATATTTTTTTTAAAAAATTTAAAAATAGAGCTGACAAATTACATAAGAATTCTTATTTTTCAAAAAAAATTTTAGTATCTCGAAAAACATGCAAAAAAGATAAATGTTACAATATGACAACGCTGTATGTAAAGTAAAATACATATCAAGTAATCCTTTTATAAAAAAAAATATCGATGACTTAAGCTGGATTCACCCATAAGATTTTTGCCCGGACAAATGTTTTTCATATGTAGCTTGAGGTCTCTTTTCTTGAGAGAGAGAGAAATTATTTCGTTCGGAAAACTCTCAACTTGAATTGGTTTAATTAGAATTTTTGTCCGAATTTTGAATTTTGTTTCAAAAGCAGTTTTACAGCAATTCCTTTTTTAGATTTTTTTCTTATAAATGTGTTGAAAATAATTTCTCTTTATTAAGATCACTAACTACAATACTTTACACCGAAAATGTACATTTGTTTTGTTTTTTATGTTTTTTCTTTCGCTGAATTCGAAAAACAAGGTTAAATTTTTTTATGAAAAAGTTTTTGAGATATTGTGATTTTTTAATTTTTTTGCATTTTTTCACTTGACAAATCATATCTCGAGGTACAAATTTCCGATTGGGTCGTTCTTGGTGTTCAAATGCAAGGTATTGAGATGACGAACAAATATGTATAATCGGATCTTTGATTGGTAAAGCAGTTCAAATTATATCGATGAAATTAATGGCACATTTTCAAAAAATCATATTTTACAGTGATTTTGTGCCGATGGGAAAGTACAAATCGTTAGTGAAACGTCTGATTTCTCTTCATGTACTAAGAACAACTATAAGAAAATCGACCTAAAAATGACAAAGTTATAAGCAATTGAGTGAACAAATCCAGATGCCATATTTTCCGAATATATAATTTTTTTCGGCAATTTATTGAGTTTAAACGCTTGCAATACATTCTTCACTTTGTTGCTTTGTCTTCGGTTGCTTTTGAAATCCGTTTCTATAGTGAGAAACCATACATAGTCTTCCAACATTGCTTCATCCCAAAATCCTTGATAGCGCCGCTCAATGGTCTGAATTTGTTGGTGAAATCTTCAAGTGTTCTTCACTTACGTCACCAATATGGTCCGGAAAGAAATTCAAATGCGAATGCAAGAAATGGATTTCTAGAGACATATTTACACCTGTAACAAATACATAAATAAAATGGTAAAAACAATACAATAGAAAACAACCAGGAATGAAATTAAATAATGGCATTCCGTACTCATCTTATTGTACTTCTTCAGCAAATCGGTAATAATTCCGTAGTTAGGCTTTTATTGTTCCCAAGAAAATTGTTAACAACCAGCTGAAATGACTTCCAGGCGTTTTTTCAACGGGTGTTAAATATGTTGGAAAATTTGAATTTTCGAATTCAGCGGATGAAAATACACAAGGATATCTATCTCTCATCAAATGTACATGAAAAAAATTTAATTTGGAAACTAGTGCTGTTAATAAAAGCACTGGTATTCTATAATTTTTTTATTCACAGTTTCTCACATATTTTTATTTTTCATTTATATGTTTCATATGGTAGCCTTGATATTCCGGAACATTTTTTTTAAATGAGTGAATCGTGTTGCAGAAAACTCTCAGTTTGCAAAACTTTGTCCGGACAGAAATTTTGTCAGAAACAAATGGGTGAATCCACCTTTAGCGTAGAAAAGTTGTAACTCGATATTTGGATTTTCGATATTTTTAGTTATAATTTTTCAAACACTTTTTTTTATATAAAAGAAATAAAGACAAAAACAATTCAGGCAATTTAGGCCGGGCCCACGTTCTCACACGTATTCCTGCTTTCGTACAATTACATTGAAAATAAAAATAAAATTTTAGAGCCTGTTTTTGTTTTAAATGTAATTGTACATAAGAACGAATACGTGTGACACCGTGGACCTGGCAGTTAATAAAACAATTCAGAAAGCGCTAAAGTGTAATAAACAAAAGCATTTTTAGTAACTGAAATACATATTAATGTTTTACTCATGTAATATTTTTTATATCCAAATTATCATTATAAAAAAATCCCCAAATATGATTGTAAAATTTTTACAAATAAAAATAAAATGGGACGAAAATTGTGGCCATTTCCAATGCCTGTTTGCTGGGTATATGCTGTTCCGTTTAAACGCTTTTATATCTCCCAAGATATCTGACGGCTCGTCAATAGCCGCCAAACAAAAAAATAAAGAATGAAAGACAGAAGCTCACTATTTAAGTTGACACTATTACCTGCCAGGTGAAGCATTTTTAAACTTTTTTAATATCATATTAAATTAAATTGAATGTTATCAGAAATAACATATCTTGTTATTTTTGGTATTTGTTGTTTTAGCGGCCAGATATGTTAGCGAAACTCCACTTTGTGTACGGTACCTTAAATTAAAATTTTATTTTTTTTGCTATCATCGACTGAGTACCATTCCGGTGAAAATTAAACTTCAAATTGACTGTTATAACCCGAAATGTGTTGTCTTAACTTATAGACCACATTGTTGTGCAATTAAATTTTTGTTATTTTTCTTTTCCTTTTTGACACATGCGATCATACACGCGTATATATTTGGATGTGTATGTTTGCGTGTGTGTGTGTGTATGAGGAAGTTCATGCGTGTGTGCACAATAAATGCAAAAAACAAAACAAAAACGTGTACGACAAATACACATAACGAAATGTGTTTCTGTTTCATATAGTAACATAAACGTACGTATCTATGAGTGATGCCAGTTTAGCCTTTTCGAGGCCTTTGTTAAGCCTTTTCAATTTTAAATTTAGCCTCAAGAAGGCTAAATTTCATTCAAATTTTAATTTTTTGCTGAACACATAAAGCCATTTTGAAACATACTAAAAAATTAGTCCAATCTACAAACGTAAGTACACTGAACACAAAATTACATTGATTGAAATTCAATGGCGAAAGCTTTTATGGTTTTGAGTGAATGTGCGACAATTTAAGAATACGTTCCAAGAAGATTTTTTTCTGGATTTTATTGTATGCCATTAATAGTAGAAAACAATATCAGTCAAATGGCCGCCACGGCTACGCTTGTAGGGTCATATTCTTTTCATTAAGATTTCCATCAGCACTTGGAACACTTGCGGCCGTATGTCCTTTACAACTTCACGAATTCCATCTTTAAGGGCTTGAATTGATTTCGAGTCATTGGCATAGAACTTATATTTCTCGTAGCTCGAAAGAAAAAACTCTAAAAGTGTTAAATAACAAGATCTCGGTGGCCAATTGCAAACGCTTCTTCGAGAAATCACACGGTCAGGAAACTTTTCACGTAAAAGGGCAACGATATCGTTACTTGTGTGGTGCACGTAGCGCCGGAAATAAACGCGTTCAAATTCGGCAATACAAAATCATTAATATTTGTTCGATTAATCAACGAGAAATTTATAACCCTGCGTTTTCCTCAACACTATGTGCTTCAACGGCAATATTCTCAGTTGATCTCGAGCGACTCTCACGAGTTCGATGCTTCACATCAGTAACTTGTTCCAACTGCTGAAATTTGTCCACTAGTTATACAGTTGCTTGCCAGGAAGGTGCTTCATGACGATCCGAAAATGTTTTAGTTTAGTAACTTTAACCGCGAAATATTCACCACTTTTGTAGTGAAGTTTAATAATTTCAATGCGTTGTTGAAGCGTATATTGCTTCATTTTTATCAATGGCGTAGTTTTTACTTGTTAGCTGTTAAAATGGCAGGCCATTGAAAATGAAACGTTTTACTTGAAGACCCTGTAGTATTACCTTTCAGTAACGCTGAGGTTGAACAACTTTTTAGTACCATGAAACTAATAAAACCTAACCAAAAAAATCGTACTAGAATTAGAATGCTTAAATTTTTATTATACATTCAATGCTCTTTAAAAGGATTACAGAAACGTTGCCATGATTTCGCAGTTACCGATGATTCAATAAAATTGTTACACTCTCGTGATATTTATGCAAATAATAGTTCGGATTCTATTGGCGATGAGGAAATTAGGATATCTGTTATATGAATAAATAATAAATGTACATAAAAGTATATAATATATAATACATATGAGCCGCCAAACATTATTTTGTCATATAACTAATTTCTAGTGAACATTTTGGTTATTAATTAAAAAATTACGAATGTAGTTTAAGTGTAAAATTGTATGTAGAATGAATTATGATAAATAGGAATTTTTGGTATATGGGAAAAAGTGGGAGTAGAAGTGGGCATGGTAGATTGAAAATAATTTTACTGCCTTGGCTAGGCTACGTACATTTTCTGCTTCGTCCACGATCTCGAATGATATCGTTCTTTTGTGAAATTACATTTAAAACAAAAAAAGATTTTAGAAATTATTTTTGTATTAAATAATTTTACAAAAGAACGATATCGTTCGACATCGTGTGCCAGTTTTTGCTAAATCCTTTGAGGAATGGAGTTTTGTATATTGAACACACAAATAAACCATAGATTTGAAATTTATACCAATTTTAAATATTTTGACAAAAGTCGCTGTAAAAGTAGCCATAGAAGCAGAAGTAGTTAATTAAAATTGTACTTGGTCAATTCTCAAGAGGAAGAGTTCAAGTTTAAAAGGAATCTACATATATATAAGACTACAATTTGTATTTGTAACGAAATAGGGTAAATAAGAATTTTAGATATATGGAAGAAGTGAACGTAGAAGTGGGAGTGATTCATCGAAGAGTATTTTACGTGCTTGCCCAGGTTACGTGCATTACATGTTTAAAATTTCAGCAAAATCCATTGAGAAATGTATGTAGTTTTGTATAGCGAATTTTTGTGTTAAAATATTAAAATTTGATTTTGCCATGCCGCTCCGCCCACACAACAAAAACCGATATAAAATATAATTTACGACCTATTCTCATACCTACCAAATACACATGAAAAAATTTCATAAAAATCGGTAAAGCCGTTTTAGAGGAGTTCAAACACAAACACCGCACAACAAGGATTATATATACAAGAATATTTTTTTAATTTTTTAACTGTAGACATTCTTCTACTTGAATATATTTCAATAATGTTATATAATTATTTTGATCTAATACTAAATTGAATTTAAAAGAAGTACCTAATTTTTATGCAATATTTTGATTTATTTGTATATAAAATGATGTATAATTTTTGTTTACGTACTTGAAGAGAATTTTTGTTTAATAACCCTACCGGAAAAGTTGCACTAATTGTCACTGAACGTACCTGCTCTATGACTAGTGAAAATGGGAATGGTACAAAAAGTTCCTGAGTAGTGACTGGTGAAAACTAGAACAAAAGTTCCTACAAAATTCCCTCACTCAAAAAAAAAAATTACGTATTTTTTATATTTTTTATTATTTGTGGTGATAGATTACATTAATTAATCTGATTAAAACAATAATGCATTTGTTGATTTGGACCAAACAAATTTTTAGAAACTTATTTTAATCTAAACCGTAGCTATACCCTCTGAAATGCTAATAGCAGTCATAAAGGGTACATTCTGCTCTGGGATAGTTCTATTACCGTTTTTTAAGAAACCATAACAAGTACTATGGATACTATGATAGGACAAGTACGTAAAGGTTCTAGAACCTGTCACCGAATACCTTAATTATGTTAATTGACCCCCTCCAATGACAACGCCATGCAAAAGTTACCGGTACCTCCCATACAAAGTTTCCGAACGCGAACCGGTTGCTAGTATCTGGGAACCAGTCACATGACGTATTCTGTCACAGGTTCTTTTCCTTCTGGGAAAGTTTGAACATTTTTTATGAATTTTTTATTATTAATAAATTAAACGATGAATTGTGAAGAACAAGTTTTTAACGTATTTTTATCTTATTTTTGGCGACTTACTTTTTCTGGCGTTTTAAAAAAGTTGATTCAGCTTCTTTTTTTCCAGCTCCTGGCAACACTGTTACGTTCTGACCATTAACAAGACATGTGATGTGACCATACATACATACATACATGAATACTTTTACCCATACTATAAAAATGTACAGGAAGTTTTATCACTTTTTTAGGCTAAAATTTATGTATAAATTTATATAGTAGCGAGCAAAAGTGAGCATATGACTAGAAATTTAATTGAAAAGTACTTGCAAAAACTTAAAAAAACAACCAAATAAAACAAAACTTTTCACATTTTTTCTCTCCTCCAACTGCTATTGGACACTGATGGACGCATGATGATATGGGAAATAAAAAAACACCAAAACAAGCAACAGAACTATTAAATAAGGATGTCAGTGAATTGATCGCTCGCAGAGCACTACATAGAATCTGTTATAAAACAGCTACCAAAGCAGCTTTGGTAGCTTATTAAAATTTTTGCAAGGACTTTTTAATTAAACTGCTAAGCATGTGCTCACTTTTGCTCGCTACTGTATGTATAACATTTTTGATAGTAGATTTTTTTGTTGGCTTTAATATATCAAAAACATTACAAAATAGGCATGTCTTCATGCGGTTCGTTAATGAGTTTTGTTGAGTGTTGTAAATTAAAAGCAATTAAAAAAAGTGATTTCGAAATTTTGTTAGTTACGTGGTTTTGTATTTTAGCTTACGATATATTTTTATATGTGTGTAAGTTCAGGTGCTTGGTTGTTTGAGTGTGAGTAGATTGCAAAAAAAAAATTATATAACAAAATAAAAACTGGACGTAAAAGGATGTATTATTGTCAATCAGGGTTGTCACAGTTTCCAATATAGTCAGGATTTGAATAGACGACAAGAAATACTTTAGTATGAATTTCAATGTTATTGGTTTTATGTTAAAACATATAGTAATTCTAGATAGAACATAAAACGGATATCATTGAAATTCATCACATAAAAATGTTTTCTTGTCGTCCTTTTAAATCCAATTACGTCTACATTGAATTCTGTGACAACCCTGTGTACGAGTATGTATTAACTTCTCTTGGGGCACATTTTGAATAACAAAAATGTTGTTACGTATTCAGTACACAGTTTTCCATGGATACATGGACTGTTTCATATATTCATTGTCATGGTATTATCTTAAAGGCAAATTGCTTTGTCCTTTTTCATGTAGTCTCAGTTGCAGTTGTAGTGGATTATAATTACAAGTACCTTAGAAAGGCTACACGTTTAAATATTTAGTACAAATTTATTATTGGAAAACAGCTTTAAGAGAATAAACCTTTCATTTCTATGAATATTCCCTTAATTTTCCTAAAACTTTGTTTTATTATTAATTTTGTGGATCATTACTTTGAGATTTTTTCAGAGGTACTGGGAGCAAATTAGTAAATAAGATTGATACATTTTTAGTGGCAAAAATGCATTTTTGGTGCAAAAACTTCTCACTGACTTGAATTACGAACGCAAAGTATCGCAATTTGTTGTAAGTACTTGTCTCCAATGACACCGCTTTGTTAAAGTAATGGCTTAAAATGCTTAGCATTTTGCCTCATTACTTTACCATTAAAGTTTTTTATGAAAATGTATTGCCAATAATATGCTTATTAAAAATATGCCAGAATAAAAAACCCGCATTTTTGCAACACTTTTATAATAATATTTTCTTCTTCCGTTCTTTTTATAAATGACAGGCTTTGCCGATATGAATTTATATCAAGTTGATACAAATTGCGAAAGTACTGCCATACGATCTGATGAAACATATTTTAATTTGGAATGAATTTCCGTCATCCCACGTCAAATTTGGTTGATAAACAGACCGGTTTCGGCTATGTGCCATCTTCAGTGTTCTCTCAGTAACTAATCGTTTTTTGTGTTGTCCCTTGTCTTTTGTATAGTTTCCTTGGGACAAGGGACAACACAAAAAACGATTAGTTACTGAGAGAACACTGAAGATGGCACATAGCCGAAACCGGTCTGTTTATCAACCAAATTTGACGTGGGATGACGGAAATTCATTCCAAATTGCATCAAACCCCGTCGGAAGAAAAACACAACACGAAACATATTTTATTTGTAACCTGTATAGGCTCTTCCAGTAAGATGTTTCATTTTGAGCTAAATTTCCTAATGATGATTTATTTGTAAATTGGAGGTCATGTCATTAATATTGGAAAACAATATAAGCCAAATGATCGCCACGGCTACACTTGCAGGACCATATTTTATTCTTGCAATTTTGCATCATCAATTAGCACATTTGCGGCTGTATATCCTCAATGATTTCACGAACTCCATCTTTGAGTTTCGAATAGATGGTAGGACATTTGCATAGACTTTATCTTTCAAGCAGCTTAAAAAAGTTAAAAAGTATTAACTCACAAACTGTGATCACCTTTTCGAGAAATCGCATGGTCACGAAACTTGTCACGCAAATGAACGATGGTGAGATTGGGTTTTCGGCTTAACTGGTCTTTAAAAGCCTTAAGACAAAATTCTTTAAGCAAAATACGGTGCAATGTTGTTTGTCGAATGCTCAATTAAAAAGATCGAAGAGACAACCAGGGTTTTCATCTACACTTTTGGCTACAATAGCAATATTTTCAGTTGTTCTCGAGCGACTCGCATGAGTTCGATTCTTAACATCACCAACTTGGCCCAACAGCTCACAATTTTACAATTGCTGGCCGAGAAGATTCTTCATGACGATCCAAAAATGTTTTAGTTTTGCGAAATTTTCATCATATTTTTGGTGAACTTCAATCATTTCAATACGTTGTTGAAAGTGTAGGAGTAGTTTTTACTTGCCATTTGTCAAGTAGTTACAGGTTGAGTTGCGGCAAATGTTAAAATGGCGGGCTATTGAGAATAAAACGTGTTATTGGAGCACCTTGTATATGGTTTTGTTTTTTATTAGTATGAGGTAGTTTTTTTCATAAATAATGTGTGTTGAACTACGGAGTGATAAACAATTAGCTGCGAACACGTTTAGAACTAGAAAAGTAAGGAACTACCTAATGTTTACACATATCGTACATGTAGTCCTTATTGTTATTGCAAACTTTGTTTTTATATTTAACTTGAACACCGTTTTTGGTTCGGAAAACAGATATTTTTTTTTTTTTTTTTATCTTGGACCAGCACTCAGGGGATGACCCCTACACATGCAATGCATTGTGCTGGAACTAGTGGAAAGGGATAGTGAAAGATATGAAAGGAGGTTGAAGCTTCATTCGTTCTTTACAACTCTGCCTTTTTTTTTTTGCACGTTTATTCGTAGAGCAGCGTTGCAGCGCCTCTGGTGGCGAGGAGGACATTACGAGTTTTGAAGCTGTGTTTTGTTTAGTAGCCACTTCTTTTATTAATTTTATTTTACTTCGCCGTTGATTGTGCTACTCAGTACCAACGAAGGAGGGCGCTCTGATGTTACATTGGAATTAGTATCAGCTGAAGTTGGTACTGTTCAGTGACCAGTGACCATGCCTTCGCCACTGAAACCTTCCACCAACAACTGACACAAAGGCACACCAATGCACATCAGAGAAATGCGTGGTGTTTTTATTTCATGACTGTCTGACACTGGGTTTGAACCCAGGTCCTTCGGTTTGTAGTCAACGTGCTTACTACCTGAGCCAACGCCACCCACAGATATGGTAGGTTTATAGATTTTGTTGCTTTTGTGCTTCTAAATAAACGCTACAAACCATCAACTGCAGCTATAAAGGTTAAGTTTGTTCTGTATTTAATTTTATATTTTTACTAGTTCTTACTTTTTTCTAATGCTATTAAGCGGCAGAACACAATTTTTTTCCCATTATTTTCCTTTAATCTGACAAGAAGTATTTTTAATATGCATTTTTGTTTAATTAAGTTGACTATTTGAAAGCAAGGTTTTAATAATTGTTTGCCTTCATCCTGTGCGATGCTGTTGTGATTTTCTTACTTTATTTAAACTAAACAAAATAAGAATAATATGTACATATCGTCATATGATTTCAACAAAGCCCTAAGTTACAAAAAATTCAAAAACGACTTCTTGGTAGATTTCGATCCACCATATCAAAATGCATGTCCCTGGAAAATTTTATTTATTAAAATTGTACTAATTCGTCAATAAGAAATAAACTTAAACTAAAAAATTGTTGAAAAGTATTGCTTAAATTTTCATATTAGAGAGTTTTTTGCTTGTCCTCTAAAATTTTTTCAATATAACTCAGGGTTTTTATGAATTCATATGACGATATATAATTACAAACTATGAAGTCGTTAAAAACTTAGAAATCCCTTTAATGAAATTAACAACACAGAAAAAAGTAAATTAACAACCGTATTTTTTGAAAATAAAAATGGAATCGAAATAGTTCTGCGTTGATTTTAACACTGCGTTTGTCAAAAAGTGGGTTCGAGTACATTTACACTAAAATGCACTAAATGAGTAACTAGTGAGTAAACTGAAAAATTTACTCTCAATAAAAGCTGTCGCCCAAAAAAGTACGCGAACGGAAAAATTGTAAAAATTAATAAGATTAAGGAAACAGCAGCTTGCAAATAAATCTAGTGTTGAAATATTTTTAAACTTTGGACTACTCAGGTTTTTTTCTTGTTCGTGCTCGATGCAATATTTATTATAACACGAATATTTTAAGAAAATATCAACAAATTATTTTCTATAATCGTTTCCATGTGTTAATTTTCATTTTATTTGATTTTTCTAATTTGTGTCCGACTAAATTTATTCAAAAGTATGTGATTATTTGTTTTTGCCATTGAATACCTTAAAAGCAAGTGCAGTACTAAGTAACCATATACTTAGCATTTTCACAACTCCAAAGATATAACAAAATAACAACGAAAATGGCTATAAATGGTTTCTACAACATTAATTTCTTTTTAAAAAGGCATATACGAGTACATGTTTAACGAAGGAATAGTTTCAAAATAATTATTCACTTTTTATTATTTATTATTTTATTATTTCAAATTTTCTTTTTTTTTTAAACTTTTTCACAAATTGTATACTTTTTGTTTTCTTATTTTTGTTTGTTTACCTTTTTAGTCATATGTTTTGTGTTTTAAAAAATTTTACTACAATAAATTTTTGCAGTAAAAATTTTTAAATTCTCAGCCATGATCTGTCCACTTTATGCTCTTAATTTGTGTTCGCATTTACTGTAACTTGAGTAAACGAACGCAATTTAGTTAAATGCAGTAAAGTACAGTAAACATTTGTAAAAACTTTTGGGTACTCGAACACACTTAATGTAACAGCCTTTTCAAAATTCGTCTGGTAAACGCAAAACTATTTGCAATAATTACAGATGCAATTTTGTTTATTAAATATGCAAAATCCAAAGTGGTGGCCATTTGCGGCTTCGCATATTCGTGTTCTTTCCAACACATTTTCCATCACCTTTCGCAAAACTTCAGGTGTTATGTTGTTTATTTCGTCGCGTATATTGTTTTTTAATTGCTGAATGGTTCTGGGCTTATTAATGTAGACTTTTCCTTTCAAATAACACCAAAGAAAACAGTCTGGAGCGGTTAAGTCCGGTAAACGCGGAGGCCAATTAAAATCATTTGTACGCGAAATAATTCGTTCACCAAAGATGTCTTGTAAAAGAGCCATTGTATCCCTTGCAGTGTGCGCTGTGGCTCCATCTTGTTGGAACCATACTTGCGGATGGCTTTCCATGGCTGGCCTTAAAAATTTTTTCAACATTGCCCGATATCTGACACTATTAATGGAAACGGCAACCCCGTGTTCATTTTCAAAAAAATAATTATCCTTTCCGATGAAACACCGCACCAAACCGTACACTTAGGTGGGTATAATTCTCGCTGTTGAACTACTCTCGGATTTTCCGTAGCCCATTTCCAGCAGTTTTGCTTATTTACGAACCCACTTAATTGGAAATGGGCTTCGTCGCTCATAATTAAATTATGAATAAAATTATGATTTTCTTCTGCTTTTTGCCGTAAAAAAACTGCTGGAAAGTCGTTGCTGGTAATCTGTCGGTTTCAATTCTTGGACAAGCTGAACCTTGTATGGAAACATTCCTATTGTATGCAAAATTCTCTGCAGCGACGCTCGTGAGAGGCCAAGTTGTGTCGAACGTCTCCTGGTTGATGTTTCTCCATCTTCCGAATACTCCTTTGTACCAGTTCAATATTGTCATCCGTGTACACCGTTCGTCGTATGCCAGCACCAGGAAGGTTCCTTACTGCCCCTTGTTGGCGAAAATTTACAAGCAGACGGTTTATTGTTGACTCTGAGGGCCCAACCCGCACATTAAAATAACGACGATATGCACGTTGAGTCAAAACAATGGATTGTTGATTTGAAAAAATAAAGCTCAACAATTTGGGCACGTTGTTCAATTGAGTACTGCTCCATTTTAAATTCCCCAAGTCTTCTTTACAAAATACTGAAAAGAAAAGAAAAAAAATATAATAAAAAAGTTATAAGCAATTCAAACCCCTTCGTTAATTTTGGGCCACCCTGTATAATCTTTTTTATTGTTGCGGCGTTTTTTCTTACACTCTCAATTTAAGACACTCATTCTTTCAACAATGTTATCGTGTTTTCATGAAATTTCATACATATTTGATACGAAAAATGCAAATAAAAAAAATGAAACAATAATAAGAAAGTATTTGAAGTTACTGTCGTCAATTTTATTATGGGCCATCAGCGATTGTTGCTGAAGTTGCAGACTTTGTTCTGTTTCATCATTTAATGATAAGTAAATAAGTATATCACATAAATTTCAGTCATGTACGAGGGGAGGTCAATAAGTCTCTGCAGAATCATATAAAGGGTATTTCATGTTTTAAAAAAAGTAATTTTCTGAACAAATTCTAGTTGCAAAAGGTGGCTGGTAAATTTCTAGAAAAATTAAGGAAATAGCTGTTGGACAGAGGTCTAATCATCGCTTTTGATCACGAGCTGATTCGATCACGTATTTTTATTTTGAGATTATGTCATTCATTATCGAACAATGTGCTTACACTGTAAATACGTAATAAAATCGTAAAATAAGTGTTTGAGTACACAGAAAGAAAAACTCCGTACTAAATTCAAGCATTTTCAACTTACTTTGAGTAAAAATAGCAATAAAATGTACTTTAATCAAAATGTACTTTAATGAATGAAAATGCGATTCCCTTAGATAACCAATCCTGGAGCTTATTAAAATGAGTACAAAATTCTTTAATCACGTGAAAAATCTTGAATTACCTTAATAATTCTTTAATTAAATTGAGAAGTTCCTTGAGTTCGTAATTAAATCAATCTTTCTGTACTTGATTTAAGTAAATTTGGGATTACTGCACATTTAATAACGCTTAGGATTAATTTAAGTATGGATGGATTGATTTTAATTTTGAGTGTAGCCCCGATGAATGATGGGTTCACTCACAATCGATACTAAATTCAATTTTGTTAGTGATCCAATAGCTGCCTTAAAGCTTTTCCTGTTCCTTGGTCGGTATAAAACGGCATATGGATTCACGACTTTACATTGCACATTAGGATCAATAATAAGAATAATAGTAATTATTCTTACCACTCTTCGAAACTAGTAACCCGATTGCAAAGCCATATAGAAGAGTTTAGCTTCTCAGAACTTAAATACTTGAGCGTCTTGCACGAATGCACAGTGAGCTACAGAATGTGAAAGACGATAACATTTGGGTATTTTAAAGTACCTAACTTTTTCAAATATTGAACGAGTTTATTGAATTTACCTTTTTTTTGTAAAGCTGATAATAAGATAAAGATATTAAGGAAATTTAAAATCGAATAATTTAAGCACGCTATGTCCAGCATTTGTACAGCTCGAATGAAATTTATAATTTATCAAGTAAGAAAAACAGTTACGCCGAAAATTTAAATTTCATTTGAAAGGATTTCGTACCAAACTGTTTCGAAGCAGATTTTATGAAAATAGTCAAGTTTTTATTTAATGTTATAAAATTTATAACCAAATTACATTTTTAAAACTTTATTTTTAATTTTATGTATTGAAAACTTAACAATCTTTTAAAACTTAAAAACAGTTATGACCGGAATCAGACGATCTTGAATACGCCGACGACATATGCCTCCTCTCTCACAGTTTTAACAGTATGCAAAGCAAGCTTAGATTTACAATATGATTTTTCTTTCACTGCACCAAGCTTATGTGAATATAACTCAATTGAGCACTGCATTAACTTTCTCACTAAAAATCTCTTCATTAATAAAATAAATAACAATTTGCTGAAAAATTCACTTGGAAACTAAAAAAAAGAAAATCATAAAATATTATAATTTTTTTGCGTGCGCGCTTACTTTTATGCTGCAAGTGCGTAAACAACTCACATCTCAACTTTAATTTGCGTCCTAAATGTGACAATAATAAGAAGATATAACAAGAATAATATTTTTCAAAACACTTCGAAAGGTTACAACCTAAGAAAAACTTGAAACAACAAAACTTGAAAACTGAAAAACAAACAAGATAAATACAAATCAATTCAAGCGTAAAAAAGCGTGTAAATTTGAACAAATTTATTTGAATTTCTCTTCCAACTTTTTTCACATGAATACGCTAAATAAGTAACAAGAAATACGATTTTAAATACAGCAAATAAGGGGTCTTTCAATAAGAGGTTTAATTTTGAGGAGATTATGCCATTAATAAGGAAAAACAATATCAGCCAATGAGCGCCACGGCTACACTTTCCGTAGCTCTCAAAAAAGAAGTTTAAATATGTTCAATTACAATATCTTGGTGCTTAATTGTGATTGCCTCGTAACGGTCAGGCAAAAGAGCGACGGAAAGTGAATTGTGTGCTACGTAGCACCGTCTGGTTGAAAATAAACGTCGTGCACAATAATAACTTCCAATTTCCCCATAAAATAATCACTAATTATGGTTCGATTCAAAGATCGACGAGATATGAACAAACCTGGATTCTCAAGGTGCTTTACGAGGGCCCAAAAATGCTTTAGTTTTGTGAATTTTTAGCGCAAAATTTTCAGCATTTTTATAGTGAATTTGAATGATTTCAATGCATTGTTGAAGCGCATATCGTTCCGTTTTTATTAATGGCATGGTTTTTACTAGTCACCTGTCAAATTGTTACATTTCGAGTAATGACAACTGTTGAAACGGCGCGCTTTTGAAAATGACATGATTTATTGTAGCACCGTGTAGCATTATTTAGTCTTAAAACAGAACCAGCAGTGGGGATTATAACCATACTTGGCCACTTATTTGTGTCTTAAGATTTCAACTGAGAAAATTTCCCATTTTATAAGATCACAACTGGAATTGTTGGCTTTCTTAGCTTAAAAAAATTCATAGCGACCAGGTTGAAAATTCGACGATGTTTTTTTTCTCAAATAGGAGGAGTTAGCTAAAAACCACAGAGGTTAAATGTTATTGTACCCTTATATTTATGTATGTAAAATGGAATGTTAGCTTTAAAAAATTCTACAAATAAAAATGAAATAAAATTGCAAGTACTGCTCGGCTGCAATTTCTGATCTTTATCCTTTAGGCCACTGCTCGTCGAAATGGTCGATATTGATCATCAACACCGATAAAATGTAATCATGGGTAGATGTTGGTGATGGAGCGAATTAAATTCTTAAGTATTCACGAACACGAACACAAATTCCATTGACACTATTCGCAAATAGAAGTACTATATTTAATTTTTGTGTAAGGCCCGATTTTAATGTCTGCCAAAAAAAATAAAAAATAATAAATATCTAAAATTTAATTGAAAAATAATATTTCAACACCTGACAGCATATATATTTATCATTGTCTAGACAGTAAATAAAATGAGTGTTTATTTATAAAGATACAAAAGCGATCAATAAACACTTAAATTGTTTTTCTTTATTAAAAATTTATGCTAAAACAAGCCAACTTTTCATTCATTTCGAGATGAACTTTATTAAAAAAAGCAACAGTTCTTTAAGTTTTATTACGAATATTGGCAAAAGTTGGTTAAGTGTTAATTTGAACTTTTCTTTTAAGAGAAAACTGTACGAGAAACAACGATTTTAAGGCATTTGTCTTTTAGCCAAGTTAAAAAGGTAACATCAAAGCAAAATAACATAGGGAAAATCCATTAAGAGAAGCTATTGATTTCGAAAGCAATTTATTTAGTTATAATAATAATATTTACTCGTACAAGGTAAAGAAAAATAAGTTGCAATAGAATTTTTTAAATGTTGAAACTTATTCTGATACTAAATAAAAATTGAGCTGGTGTAGCAGCATTGAAGTCAGTACTGACACGTTCGTCTAGTCTGAGGATTAAATGCCCCAACATTACTTCCTTTTTCCTCTAAATATAATTTGAACATATCAAATTTTTTTTGGTAATTTCAAGTACTGTATTTGATTAAAAATAATAACTTTAAACTAAAATTTATACAGCTCGAACAAATTATATACTTATTTTTGAAATGCCTTAAAAGAAATTAATAGTCTAAAGACGCTTTCTATTCAAAGTTTTCTTAAGACAAAAATTTTGCCTCGTTAGCGATGATACAATAATTTTTAATAAGCTCAGTATTTCAAAAAATCATTATACGGTAGAATCTCATAAATTTGAACCGTCAAAAATTCGAACCGTCCAGAAAATAGAACCGGCCATTTCAATGTATTGGACGCTCTGCAATTAGAACCTGTGGTTCTAATTTCTGGAAGTGTTTATTTTTTTGGTTTTTATTTCAACTAGCAAATATTTCTTTTTTTTTGATTTTGAACTAAATAAGCGAAAAACCAAATTAAACGCTATAAGATTAGATCAGGGAGTGCTAGTGTCTGGACGTTTTTTATTTTTTATTTTTTAATATATTTTTTTGTATTTTCACTATAAATTTATTATTTTGCTCATTAAAGTAAAAAAACGATGAAGCACCGAGTAATTCGTAGTGTGTACAATTCGATATTATGCGTGTGAAATTTGATATGCTTGTACAAATTTGGGTCAGTTGATGACTGAAGGTCAAAGTGAAGTGTTCATACGTGTGAAGGCATCAAGGATGTAGTAATATTGAGAAAAACCAGTGACATATTTTCCAGTAAACACATGTCTAACCTTTTTGACGTCTATAACGACATCGTTATATCCATTTTGAATAAATTAAAAAAAGAAACCAATTAATTATCGTACCTAATAATTGAAAATTTTTTCAAAAGTTTTTCTATGAATTTAATATATTCACTTAATTATATGTTAATAAATAAAAACTGTTGGCATAACTAGTTTTATTAAAATTTTATCTTTTTATGTAAAAAAAATTTCCAGAAATTCGAATTTTTTGAAATTTGCACTGCCCGCTGCACAGTGTTTTTAATTTGTGAGATTCTACTGTATTGCAAATTTTCAATAAAAAGAAAACGCCATAAGTGTATGAATTATGGACAGGTTGATCACTTTTGACAAGTATAGACTATGCCATTAATATAAATGTAGCAGCGCATTGCAATTGAGATATTGGTATGGGCGACGTGTGAACATTTTCTTAACCATTTTTCGAAGAGGCAATTTCACACCTTTAGACTTTTTTCGATATTGTTTTCATTTATTAATAACATACCCTCTTCATTACAACTTAATAAACATTCGGTGATTTCTCTTAAAAATACACTTTTGTATATTGGAAGACTTTATATTATTAAACAATTTAAGTAAACAATAAATTTGTTTTACTTTTTAAATAAAATTAAAATGAATTAATGTTTTAAGAGCATAGATTTTTTGTCTAATTTATAATAAGTAAACGAGACAATTTTTTCGTGGAATACAGGTTTTCGTAATATGGCTAAATAAATCTAGAGCATAGAGCCACTCCAAAATTACTCCAAGATATTCGATCATTCGCAAGTACTTTCATTTCGTTCCAGCTTCTTCCACTGTTTTCGAAGTCATTAAGCAAGCTCCTTTTCCATGTAGTCCTTGGTCGACATTTTCTTCTACTGCCTTGAACGTTGGACTTAAATATGCTTAATTTAGTTTTGACTCATATACTGATATTCTATTTACATTGTATAATTTAGCGCTACCTTCTGATGAAACCATGCTTCCCAGTTAGCAGAATTTATCAACAGACTCAACTTCTTCTTGACCGCTGACTAAGTCATCAAGCTGGAATCGCGTATCCGAATGTTTAGTGGACAGAAAACAGATGTCGTGAGCGTAGTCTAAATCCTCGAGATGACTCGTTAAGGTTCATAGGATACTGCGCTGATAAGTTGTAACCGTATTTTCAAGAACATTGTCTATAACAAACAGAAAGAGTAAAGGAGACAGTAGGCATCTCTGTCTAACACCCGATTTCGAACGAAATGGCACTGAGAGCCTGTTGCTCTGCAAGACTCTGCATTGTATGTAATCATATTGAGCTCTTATGACATTTATGTGGAAAAACAGTGGGTAAACTGCATATATGTTATTTATTTGAAAAATATTTATATAAAAGAGGAATACGAAATACCTATTCCTGGTTTTTATTTGAAATACTTTCTTCATAATGTATTTCAAAGGGTGTTTTTAAGCTCTATAAAAAATTAATTGGTAATAAAACATAGATAAATAAATTGTGATATTTGCCATGAATTTGACTTCATTCGAAAGATAATTATTTGTGTAGCACATACATTTACATTTTCTTTTCTAGTGCATGTAATTGTACATAAAAACATATGCATGCATGCACGTCGCCAAAATAACGAAAATTTGCAAACACTTTTAAAAGCGATATCAAGCCATAAAATTGATTTACAATCGTTCAAATAATAAAAAAAATTAATAGACACCGAAAATTTGGAAGTAATTGGAAAATTTCCAAAAATTTAATGAAAATCGCTAACACTGTAAAGAAATAAAAAAAACTTAAAATAACGCGAGATTTACAAAAATTCGTTGAAAAGTGCTATATTTGAAATAAGTCCAAACGTTTCTAAGATATATAAAACTGCATATAATGAAAAAAAGGAAGGAAGTCGACAAAATTACGAAAATCTTTCGTAACCTGTTAACATCAGAAATCCAATATTGATCAACAAATCGGCCTCTATATTATTAATAGGCAAACACGTTTTTTTATATCCTTTTTACGTTCGTAATACTGAACCGATTTTGAAAAGATTTATATGTTTTTAAAAGGGGTTTCTCATAGATGTGCACAATCTTTTATTTAAATCGCCTCGATATTGAGGGAGCTATAAGCGTTTAAAGTTGTTACTAACACATGCACACTTATTACTCATGTATGTATCAGCTTCAACTTGAAAAATAAACAAAGTGTGCATGTGTGTTTATCCAATTTTCTTTCGCATAGAAATGGGATAGAATTTTAAGTTGTTTATTTAGAATGTTTTTTGTTTTTTATTTTATCTTATGTATATATGTTGTAGTATTTAATTAAAAAGATTTGGTTTAAATACTTTTATTTTGCTTAGAGCTAATTAAGAGCTCCTAAGCTGTAACTTTATTAATTCCTTAATTTTAAATCTTACTCTACTTATATACTACTTATGAGAAGTTCTAGACGACTTAAATGAGTGACATTCTAGAACTTCACTCAAAACTTAATTCCATTCTTACAGTATGCTTATTTTATATTTTACCAGGCAATCATAAATTTTAGACAGTTTCTAAAACTCATGATTGAGTGGTTTCTTAATATTAATAATTGTGGGAATATAAAAGACATATGATCGTTTAGCTATTTCGAGTGTCTTTTAGTTTCCCAAAGAAAAGATACGGCGCGCGTCTCAACAGTTTGTATAGTTTCTACGAGTGCATAATAGATCTTTCTTAAAACACAAGGAATTGTTCAAGTGACTTTAACAACGGCCTACGATACACACACAAGGTGTCAAGTGACCGCTGCACAAATATTCTGTCTGGCATTTGGCAATGTAATTAGAAGCTTCTAATGTAAATGTAAATGTTTAATATTAATTTCTATAATGCGGTCGATTGAGTCGACCGCTGGATACACTAATAACTATAAAGATTCCAAAAATTTACGCAAAATCAATTATATCGCAAAAAAAATTACTGACGATCGCAAAAAATTGCAAACTCGGGAACTATCCTTAAATGCAAACAATACGAAAATCAATACGAAACATAAATTGCAAATTGAAGTTTGTGAATTTAACAATAATTGTTTCATTATTATTTTAATAAAAGATTTGAATTTTGTACGTAAAATACTATTATTTAAAACTATTTGGCATTTTGTATTTGAAATAGAAAAATTTAAAAGCATTTGTATTTTGAATTTAAGAATTTCAAATCTCTATTTTCCACAGCTCTGGAAACAAATTACGGCATTCGATATCGATCGAAATTTCCATTTGAAATCTATTGAAATTTTGATTGATATCGAATGCCGTGATTTTCCCCCTGGTAAAATGTAATAAAATTCTTACATAAATTAGCTGACGTAGAAGTTTCGCTTTTCAAAAAGTTCATCGTGATGAATCACCTAATATAGAAATAAAGATGGCATTGAGGCTAATTGACATGTAGTGTCTAATGCAGTTACTATTTTCATTTTAATCTTTTTTCGTCTGTCTTATACAAATAACAGGGTGCGTGGGAAAAGTTTGTGAAATGTCACGGCTACTGTGTACATTTTATATTTAAGTTGTGTAAGTTACTAAAGAAGTTTCAGTATCTCACACATTTTAAGACAAGCTATTCGAAGCATAACTATGAAGTTGACAAACACATTTATAAATAAACTGTAACTGAAACTACATATAAAGTAAATATCTACCACATTATAGATTACGAGTAGTAAAACAATGTGATAAATTGTTGCTTCCTCTTTGGGTTTGTTTCATTTTAAAATAGCCGTTTTATTTTTATTTTAGTAACAAATAAATTTTTACCTAATCCCAATATTTACTTACAGGTATTGTAACACCATTCATGTTGTAAATGTATTATTTATTTATGAATAAATAACTTTCTATATTTTTTAAACACAAGTACATAAATTATTTCTTGCTCTTGACCATTTTCACCCTTTAAGTCTTTTGTTGAGTCAAATTTACAAATCGGATTTGTTTGTTCTGAAAATTCAAACATATTTATAAATTATCATGTCATAACTTTATTATATTTTTGCATTAAATGATATTGCATAAAATATTAACAACTGAATACACATGTCACACTTGTGCAAGCAACGATATTATGAACATATGTAAATATTTATGTATGTCTGTATGTATGAAATATTTACACTAAACAGGGTGAGAAAAACAAATTCGCACAAGTCTTAAAAAAACACTAAAAAAACAAAGATATAAAGATATATAGAAATAATTGTGAATGTGTGAATAAAATATAAATACAACAATTATAATCAGTGATGCCAATATTAGGGAATTATCCCTTTTTGTAGGGAATTCATTGGAAAAATTCAATGGAAAGGAAATAAAGTACAGATTTCTCATTTTGAGGAAAATGTAGGGAATTTTCAAAACTTTGTTTTTCTTCCTTTTATATTGCATTGTAATTGCATAAAATAGCCCACGAAAGTGATAATAAAAATTTAAATTTAGACGGACAGAAAACATCTTTTGGCAAATAATATATAGAGACAACGAAAGGCGAAGAAATGTGCGATTTTCTTGGTAATATAATTTGTATGAAAAATAAAAACAAATTTGAAAATTTTGAAGTTTTTTTGTGCATTAAGTTATTTTAAATATTCAAATGCGCTCGTCAAAAACAAAAAAAAAACTTTTATTATTTCCATTCCGGGTCACAGTTTTTTAACTTGGATAAAATTTTATTTAGAATTCAGAATTAGGATTTTGATTACCTTCTAAGATCTCCACATCCTTTTTTTTAAAATTGAAGAAATCTGTATTAGCAATGAATGCGAAGAATTATAAAAAGTGGTGCGACAGCTCTTAAGACAATCCAATTAATTTTAAGTTGCATCTAAAATAGTTTCAAATCGAAAGTGTGATTAACTATGAATATGCCACTGCATTTCAAAGAAAAATATTTTTGATAAGAAATGGTTACACAAACGCTTAGATGTTTAGTCAATGAGGGTAATTTTCAGATATATACTTTTTTAGGAGATATTTTACATAAAAGATAAAAGAGCAAACTGGACGATATACTAAATCTCAGATCCTTCTAAATTTAGGCTTTTTTTAAATTTTAAAATACGTATAACGCATGTATAAAAGGAAATTATTTTAAATTCGAATATTTATTTTGAACTTCCCGAACGAAAAATAGTTTAATATTTTTTTGGGAGCTTCTTAAAATTTTTTGAGAAATTCGGGTCTACTTGATTTTTTTTTGAGTTTCAGTTATTGTTATTTTGTATCCAACTAATTAATTTAATTGTAATATATAGGCTCTTAGTTTGTGAGCATTTCTACTACCATATTTTTTCTTATTTTTCTTTGTGTGTAAAAATCAATGAATAAGACTCAGCGTTTGAAGAAAAGGAGAGAATATACAGTATAAGTTCTTCTATTTGATGTAAAAATAGAACTAGATTTTTGCAAAACACTATGTTGGTTCAGAAGGCAATTATAAAATATTAAGAAATTCTTCAAATATTATACTTCGAATGGCTAATAATCAGAAGTTATACAAAGAAAAAATAAAAATAAAATTGTGAAAATTTTGTGCATCTGGTACCGCTAAGATTATCCTTAATCTTTTGAATTGAAATTAAAAACCATGCGACACTAATGCTCTTTTAAGACCAGTTGTGAGAAGTATTTCTTTTTCTACTGCTTAAATAAATAAACGCATGATTATATCCTATTTATGGTTATGAACTTAAGCAACTGCTCAAATAAACAATTACTAGTAAGAACCCTTAATAGTCACGTTTAAAATAAGAAATAATAATTTGTTCTAATAATATCATGCCTGCCCAAAATGTTTGTTCACTCGTCGACAACTTTATTGGTTTTTGTTTGTGTTAAGGCAATAACGGCGAAATACACATACTTTAGATAAATGTCAACGCATTTGTATACGCACAAAGAATAGAAATTAAATCCTGACAAATAAAAACAAAATATTTTATTTAACGAACCCAATCTGAAGAGATTCAATGACCCAACTTGTAAAGGGTTAATATCTTTGTATACATACAAATATTTCGAAAGGGCTGCAATTATATTGAACTAATATTTTAAACGTTAACGATGCTAAGTTTGTGAAATGGGCAAAACATTGAGAATACTTGTTTATTTATATGACTGTGTAAGTAATTAGAAGGAAAGGAAAATAAACAAATCTTATTACATATTTTAAAAATAATTTGTCCCTTATGAAGCTTTAGGCAAAAAAAAAGTTTTCTTCATAGATTATAATTACTTTTTAAATGTGAAACAATAAAAAATAAGTTAACCCAGGAAGTTTCGATGTTTCTATGCTTAAATGTTGTTTATTTTAAGAGAGGGAGATATAGTTCGATTACATCATGGCCAACTATATGTTTCTTTTGTAAAACCATCGAAATAAAAACTTTTCTCTTTTGTTCGAAAAATTTAAAGTCTCCAGCTTCAGTGTTTTGATTAATGAAATAATTGAGAGCTCAATTATTATGAATGTCCTAAATGATAAGCAGATATGAATTGAACGATATATATGTGGACGATATGTGGCTCCAGCAAGATGTCATTACGTTCTCCATAGCGAGCATTTTGCATGAACGATTTGGAACTGACTGATGCCTTTAAAGTCAACATAATCCAGATCATCGCTCTGACTCAGGATTATGCGACAGGTCTGTGTCCTTTCAATGAGATGCAGTAGACAGTATGTGTAAATTACTGATCAGTTAACGAAGCCGATCGGCTAAAAGTTGGCTTAAAGCCGCCGCCAACATATATTGTACATAATGAGCTGCCGACGATGTACTCAATATCGATTTTTTTATTATCAACAATAGTATTTAAATATTAACAAAACAAAATTATTTTCAATTTTCTTGTTGAAGAATAGCAAATTATTCTACTTCGGTCCACAGCCAAGTATCTTTACGAAAATGATTCAGCTTTAGTCAACATTAAGCCTCCGCCATTGATATGTTGCTCAGCCACCGGCGGCAAACTCAAACTTTACATAATTTAATGTTGAAGCCTATTATCACAGAATAGTACAGGAAATTTGTGGATTAAAAATCGAAAAATGAATAAATGGGTCTAGTTCTAACCGAAATTTTATATTTTAATTAATCAACTTTGTTGCGGAAATTTTTTTTATAAACTAAAAATGCAATATTGCAGTTTATTCAAATTGTACATTTAACAATATTTTACATATTTTTTAATATAAATGAAACATTTGCAATGGAAGAAAAGTTAAACAATATATCACAGATGAGCTCTTGTATCCATATTGTCGTTCTCAAATAATTTGGTCATTTGGGAGTCGACACGAGACCAAATTTTCTTTTATTATATAAAGCACTACAGATTTTAATTGAAATGGCATTTTTTTCTTACCTCCATGTTTATAAATAACTAATAAGGTTAATGTGTGCATTAAGACCAAGTTTCCCAAACTAAAATCCAGCAATAAACCTACAATAATTTTATTAATCGTTTATGAATGAGGCTCTTAATACTCGTGTATTAAGTTTGACATAAACGTAAAAGAGTTCCAACACTGGCCTTGATGTAGTGCTCTTCGATGCTAACGCGTCCATTGGCTTACCATTCCAGTACATTGTCTTATGGTAGTGAAATTCCAAATGAGCTGGAAGGTTGCCAATGTAACGCCGATTACCAAAAAGGAAGATGCTCAAAAAGTACTCCCCAAGTCAATTTTCAAAAAGGAATCTTATAGATTCTACTTGAATGCCTACGTGTAGTGGGCAGCCACGTAAACCAACCAACTCCTCAAGTGCAATTTGGTCTGCACTTTCCAAAGTAATGGAAAGTATGATAAGTATGATGAGCTATTTGGTGTCCCAAAATTTACTTAGCTACTGCCAGTATGGTTTCCGTAGTGGCCGCGTCAGGTGATATCTGCTTGCATTCCTGTCGGAAAGAGGGTGTCTGTCATTCCATTCACCATTTTGAAAAAAGTAGTAAGGTGGTGACTCTAGATATATCCAAGGTCTTTGATAAGTAAGACATGGTGAACTTCTGGAAAAATTTATAGCTTTTGGTATCGGTAAAGATATTTTTCGATTATATCGAGCTCTCTCTTGGATGGCACAGTGCAAATTATTATAGATGGAACTTCATCAATAGAGTTCACCAAGGCTACATTCTTTCTTCTATATATTTCTTATATATATAAATGACCTGCTATGCTAAACTTCAAATCCTGTCTATTCTTTTGCAGTTGATAGCAGCACTTGTCACTCGTCCTTGTTCTGCAATAGGCCATGTCTGTCGGAGATCGGAGTAAAAAGGCAAAATAAGAGTGACACACTTACCGACGGTCTTGTAAGTAACAATCTCTGAATGTAAGACGCAGTGCTGTATGCTCACGCACAGACGAATGATGGAGCTTGCTGCTCTTTCTGTAGGTTTTGGGCGTAAGGAATCAGATGCTTTTGATGTTCTTGGCATGTAAATCCAGTGTGATGTTTGATTAACAGGTCACATTTTTCTCAAAAGAAACATCCAAGTGCTTAGTTTTTTTAAAACGGTGTAAGAGTTACTTCGCGGCATCTGAACTCCTTACTATTTACACCACCTATATCCCATCGAAAATAGAATACAACTCTTATGCATGGGCCCGTGCTTCAAAGTCTATTTTGAAGCTACTCGACCGCATACAGAAAACGGCGTGGAAGGTTTTCAGTGGTAGTAGTACAACCAAATCCATTGATTCACTAGAGCATCACCGTAATACGAAAGGCACTACTCCTTAAAAATACAATATGATTTTTTTACGTCCAATTTGTGTGAAATTAAAATTTCAATAAATAAGTCGAAATTTCTCATTTTAAATATTTTTTCCCACAAGTTTTCAATGTATTGCTTTCCCAAACAAATTCAACTCCTAAAATTGTAAATGCTCGTAATGTTTGCCATTATATTTTTAAAATATTTATTTGAAACAAAGAATGAGAAAATTCTATAATTGGGAAATATGCAAAAAAAAATTTGTATTTAGAAAAACAACACTAAAAATTTGTTAAGTTGTTAATTTTTTTTTTAATTTTGAAAGTAATACCAACATATGAATTACAATTTATATTCTACCATTTTCGTTAAACGTTAAAATGACTTAACATTTTCCTCCTAAGATTATATTGCCAATCATCTTGGTAGTTATTTACAGTTTCCATCTTCTAAACATGCACATCATACAAATAATATCTGAAGAGTTTCTAAATAAATCGTTTAAAATTTCTTTTCACAATGTTCAAGAAAAGTTTGCTAAAAAATACATTCTATAATTTATGGGAAAAGCGCAAAGTAAAACAATTTTAAATTATGTGGCCTCTATGGATACAGATTTTTTGTTGCTGCAAAAAAAAAAAAGAATTTAATTTTATGATAAGCATAAAAAACTCATGATAATTGTCTACGAAATCCTCCATTACATTCTGCAATTATATTTTACGTTATTAAATGATAAAATTAAACTGATAAACTACAGAATGTAATAAAAATCAGCTGAATATTTTCATGTAAATAAAACTGTGCTCACGTACATACATACATCTACTTAATAAAAATAATTATGCAGATCAAGTACATTTGCATTCAACAGTCATTCTGTGCTTTAAAGGAAGATGCACAAGTAGTACGCTGAAGCCAGTGTAGATATTCAGCAATTGATTTTTTAATCGATTACCATTCAATCACATTAACCTTAATCATGAGTAAAGTAATCGTAATTATCATTATTAAAATTAATCTTTAATCGTTAATTTAATTAAGCAAGGAGATTAAAAAAAATCCTGAAATTGATCGCAATCGTTAAGACTATTAAGAATACTAAAAGCTAGCGAATAATAAAAACAAGCGAAAATTAAAAAAAAAATTCTAAATTGACAACAAGCTTTGATATCGATCAGAAATCGTTAACACTGTAAAAAACATCAAAAGCTAAAAAAAAATCGCACAAACATTGAAAAAAGGGACGAAATTAAATTTGATTAAAATTCGCTAAAACTATGAAAAACCACAAATTGGCAAAATTGGAATTTTTGAAGTCTTTCTAAATCGGCAACAAGATAAAAAATGTTTCTAAAATTTTTTAAGTAGTCCAATATCACAGAAAAAACATGCAATGCAAGAAGGAATTCTAAAATCTTAAACAAACTTAAAAATTAAATAAAATTCAAAATTTTAAACTAATGCTCCTTCCTGTAAATCACACAATTTCGAATCACATAATTTTGAAAAGTCAATTATTAATTATTACTGGGAGCAAATTACAGCATTCGATATCGAACAAAAATATAAAAAGTTTTGAATTCGTATGAAAATTTCGTTCAATATCGAATGCCGTAATTTGCCCCCTGGATTTTGTTGTTTCTTTTTGTGTATTTGGCATTTACAATATAACATTTTATTCGATCCTCGAATGCTGTAACTCGTGCGATCTACAAAACACTAACTTACTAACTTAGCTCTTATTCGTTTACGGCAATCATGTGTAATTTACAGAACAGTCCTGTGAAATACAGAAAAAGTATTAATAACAAAAATTTTCTGTCTTTTTCCTTCAAAAACCGTTTTTTTTGGAATTGTGATTAGCCTAACGATCATTTAATGTTTAATCACAAATCGCGATCAACTGTTTTAATCGTTAATTTGAAACAACACTGGATGAAGCCAACAATCGTTTAAATATTGTGATTATTTATTTTTATTTTCTGTGATTTTTCTGCTTATTCTGTTTACAAAGTGCCATAAATTTCTTCCGTTGCCTTAAATACATTTTGGGTTACATTTTCACTTTATTTTGCTCAGATTTCGTGGATGCGTTAATTATAGTGTAGATTTTTCTTCTGTTGATTGTAAATATTTAAATTTTTTCTTCTTGTTTTGATTCGCCCATATCAATTTTTTATATTCCAACTCTTGAAAGAGATGATGACTCTTCAAAGCACAGTGAAATGATGCTTGTAGCTGTGTGACTGACAGATGACAAACTAAATTGTATCCGCAAAAGAATCTCCCCAGCTGAAGTGGAATTGCATGTCTTTTTGTTTTTTTTTTGGTTTTCGTTTGCATGAGTATTTGGTTGTTTGTTTATTTATTTATTTTGATATTTTTACTGGCATTCTTGGCACTTTGAACATACAAATAATATAATATAAATCTTTAATAAAAGCTTACATGGGGAAGAGAAATAATTCTGACATAAGTTTGCAATAAATTACCTGCTGTCAGGAGATGGGAAACATATTGCAGGTGAATACATACGACCTATCTCCCGGAATATCGAACTTGATCATTTGTTGGTTTTCTAAGCAAAAACTAGTTGAGATAAATTAATAAATGAATAAATTTATAAAATATGTTATTGATGCGAAGCAAATCAGTTGTTTTTCATCTAGAATTAGAGATAACAACAATGGTCGACATAGTGAAACAGGCTGATAGATTCTGCAAAAACAAGAGATTTCACTAGTGGAATGCGTTTCGAAGAAAGCAAGAACAACAGTGAAATTGGCATTTGAGATTATGACTTAAGTTTTTTAGATGTACATAAAACTATCTTTATTGACTACTTAGGCGCAGACGTTGCAAGTATTTGACGAAATAAGTTTAACCATTATTTTTGCAAATTTTTATAAACGAAAGAAAATATACATTATTTAAAGCTTGCGGTTTTTATTCAACTATTTCTGCAGTCTGACTTTACGATTAGAAAAGGAAACAAAAGGTGTATAACAAAATAAATAATTGTAAAGCTAAGATCCCACTATCGACGTAATTGTCGATTATTGTCGCAATTCAAGTACCGATATTGTGAACGCAAACAATTTCTTAAAATTCGAAATTTGCGCCGAAATTTTGCTGAGTATGGACAATCAAAATCAACCTTGATGTACCGATAATGTGAACACTCTATAGCAGAATGTAGCTAAATCAATGCCGATTCTTGTCGACGCCTCGTGTGCCAATCACAGTCGGCAATCAGTGCCGATACAATAAAAATTAATTTTTTTTGAGCTCAATTGTACCAAAATAATTTCTTAAATCTTTTATTTTTGTTCCTCTTAAGAGAGCCAACTCAAAATTTAAATATTTTCAGTAGAGGCACCCTCATCTAGGTTCCAGCACACAGCAAGTCAATGAACAGGCGGACGAGCTGGGGCTGGCTCTGCTCTGAATGCCTCCAATGCCGAAACGGTAGCCAAGCCGTTTGGCACTATAAGAAACTGCATCTTCAAGCATTATCTCTATAAGGCTGTATTTACAAGCTCTCAATACAACTAACACGTAGAAACGGCAAGAACATCTCGAGGGTCGTCGCAGTCGTTACGGGGCACTGGGCTGTTGGCAGACATGCTGTAGGATAGGCGTGTCCTATAATGAGTTCTGCCGTAGTTGTCGAGTAGAATGCAAAGAAGAGACAGTCTTCCACTTTCTTTGCGAATGTCCAGCTTTGCATCTCTCGAGACACAAGTTTTTAGGCAGTCATGTAGTAGAGGATCTTTGAGATTTATCAGAGATACGGCTGAGTGATCTTATCAGATATCTCAATGCGACGGATTGGATCTAGTGCCAATCACCGTATCCGAGTACTTAGATACGGTTATACATAGGTTGACACCCACGAGTGAAGTGGTTGGTCATTTAAAAAAGGAATCATCTAGATACTACTTGAATGCCTACGTGTAGGAGGCAGCGATGTAAACCAACCAACCAGAGGCACAAAACTGTGCTTTTTATCACGAAGAGGGATACAATTACTTTTCTTTGGGGAAATAGTAGAGAAAATGTAAGATTTTTACAGAGGGTAGTTATGACTGCTGTACATCGATTTCTTGCAAAAACTGAATGCATATTGAAAAATTTTGAGTTGAATCTCTTTAGAGGAGGAATCAGTGCGATATATTAAAACATTAAATAGAACATCCGTGTTTTGAAAGCAGCTGTTTAAAAAAGAACCTGAATAAAAAGTACGTGCTGTGTAACTAACTATACGTCTTCATTAGCCATCAACTTGGTATGAACATCATGTCGAACATCACAAATGGGTAATGTAGACCGCTTATGTCCATGTTTCATCCATGCTCTGACATTGATGCCCGACCATATGGCTGTACAACTGTCGAACATCAAATGTAATTTTTAAAAGTCAGAGTAAAAGAGACAGCGCGAAAAATAAATTCTATCTCTATTGCACAACCTGAAAATTATATGAACAGGCAGAACATGAATATCTTCATGTTTTCGCCACATAAAAAAACATGGACATACGAGTATTAATACCGTTTCTCTGCAAGCGTCATGTTCATGTCAAATTCAAGTCGATGGCTGCTGAAAACGTAGGGTTATAAGTTTTAACAAAATTCATTAATACCGAAGGGCACAAGCTAAACGTTTGCATACTGGAATAGCTTTTCGAAAGGTGATGTCTTACTTTTGAATGTATGGAGTGGTTAATTCAACCACTTCAAAGAAATGCCTTTAATTCAATCGTGCATAGTTTTTGAAAAGAAAATTTTAGCTATCGACTTCATGAAATTCGCGTAAGGTACTCTCATAGGCACCATATACACTCCACTTTTCTAAGCACTCTCATGCCCAATGCTCCATTTTTTAAGTGTTATTCCTTTTTGTTAAACATTGACCCCATAATATATATAGCCAAAGCAGATTTCTAGTTTTCATAGTAATCCATTTCGAAAATTAAACTGTGCTTGACAACAAGCAAATAAACAAAAATATATAATTTAATTTGCATAATGAAGCACGATAGTGTGATTGATATTTGGCAGATATGAAGTGAACAAAATTGTCGCAATATGCGATGATAATCGGAGCGCTCAAAAAGAAATTGGACAATTTTTTTATACCTGCACCGATATAGGACCATAAAAATTGTCGCAGATAGTGGGATCTTAGATTAATACTTGCTTATCAAAGAAACGAAGAAAAACGTCTAGAGTTTTTGAAGTTGCGATGTCAACAACTGTTAGACTTTTTTCATCTCATTTCGCACACAATGACTACTGCTAACTAGAGAGAGTATTTCAGGATTTTTAGTTTGTGTGTCTTTCGGTTTTCTTTTTGAAAGATTTAACGTTTTCAAGGATTATTAATAAAAACTCGTCTCAAGCATATGAGATAAAAGATTAGAGTCATAGCTATTCAATTAATTTTTTTATTACTTCGGAGGAAAAATAGTGCTAAAAATACCTCTGAAAAAATAGTTCCTTTTGATTGCATAGAATGAGAGAGTTTTCAAAGTAACTGTAACTTTATTTCTGTTCCCACTGTTTTTCAAAATGCCTTTTTGCACAACAAATCTACTACGTATGTACTCATGTGAATTCAGTTTGAGTACTTGTTATGAGATGTATTGAACTTTATGTCTCTGTATGCATATAAGAATTACTCTTGTATGCGCCCATACACGCTTCATATCGCACTAATCAGTATCTGTAAGTACGAGTTACTAATGACTTTTATGCACTTTTTTAATGTCATTTTCATTTCATTTAATATTTTCTGTTCGCAATACGTTTTTCCATTTTTATTTCCTTTTTTGCTGCATCAATGGTAATTAGTATTGTTGTTAAAATTTAAATGAGTTGAACATAATCTTATTAAGACGATACATATTAACTTAAAGTGGTTGGCTCTTGTAAACTGATGGAAGAAAACAAATTGAAATTATTTCGAAATTCTACAGTAAGAATTAAAGTTATTTACAATTAAGACTTTAATTTCGTTGCCTTTTTCACGGCTATGAGACCTTTTAATTTAATACTAGTGAAAAGAAAAGAACAATTTCTGCGAAATATTATTGATTTATTTTAATTGGCTATGATTTGTGCGTTGAATATTCTTATTCTTTGCTTCATTCGAAAGTAATTCGAAATATCTTTGAAGGTTTTTCATAAATATAAATTTATGTAAAATATGTTAGTATTTTTTTTCATTCGCATGAATTTTGTGGAAATCTAAGCTCATCATTAGATCTTAATTAGCTGGACAAGAAAATTTTTTTAAGAAAGTTTATGAAAAATACTAAAATTGCACAAAAGTGCTGAAAATTACATAATTTCGTATATTAAATTTGTCGAAATATCCTTCTAATTAATTTCTAAATATCATGATATTTTTATCTGTTTTCTGTTTTAGTCTTAATTTATTTTATTAATATAAAATATAAAAATAATTATAAAAACAAACGATTAATCTGTCAGCTGATCGATTTATTTCTACAAAAAAAAATATATAATATGACACCAAACACGCATAACATTTCTCATTCGAATTATCAATAATAATAATATCAATTTCGATAATATCCTACCTACATTTTATTTTTTCGATATCAACTTTGATTCTGACACCAACTAGATGTCATGAAAACCCTTGCGATTGTCTAAAAACTCATACAAATATCTCGCTTTTCCTCTTGAGCGGAGAATATATTTTTATTTCATATATATTTATTTTTCCAAAGAGGCGTGTTTAAATTAAAAAATAGCTGCGAGTGTTCTTGCTCGGATTAAAGAAATAAATTAAAGATTAAGTTTGTAATTTTAAACAATGAGTTGTGACAAAGTTTCAACATTCACATTGTTGGAAGTGTGCGAATCCTTGCTCTTATATTTTTAAAAATGTTATTTTTTGTTTATTAATTAAATACAAAACTTTTTCTAAAATTTCATAAAACAAAGATAGTTCCTCAAATTTTGCACACTTATGGAAGCAAATCAGTGTACCACGGAAACTTATAATAGTCAGGTGCTATAGAAAACGCTCTAAGAACTTGCATTCAATAGTGTTGCAAAAACTCTGAGTTTTTTGTTATAACTTATCAGAGAATTCGTAGAAAAAAAAACAGTATTGCTTTAGCTGGATATTCAACAAAAGTATAACAAGGTCTTAGCTCAGCCAAAGAATTTTAAAAAGGTATTCTCGTCTGGAATTAATCATTTTTAATGGAAACAATGACCGACCTAATTTTTTTAACAAAGCTGATATCAAAATAATCAATTCAATAAACAAATATTGGAGAAAATAATTACTTCTTTCACTGTAGATGTACCTCTATTAACACAGTACAACGCACGATTTTGGGACTCAATTCTGAGAATTTTACATGAAAGTAGCCTCAGAAATAAGAACTTCTGCATTGTTCGTTTTCTAGTTTAATTGCCACATGAATTTTTTTCTTCGAGGTTCATTTTTATCACTTTTTCTATATTTTAACGCGGTTATATCTTGGTATACCGTACATATACTTGTTAGTTTCTATATTGAAATATTCAATGTTCTTCTGGTTTTAAAATGTTTCATTAGCGGCATTCAGTGTTTAGAGGGTTTTGCATTGCAACTTCTTGCAAGTGAAACTATTTTGTCATTTATAGTGAGCTCTATTTTTAAACAACATTGCAATGTTTACTTTGACAAAGTCTTTTTAATTTTCTTTTAAACTTTGTTATGCAAAGTTTAGTTTGAAAAAATTTTGCATTCGGCTGTTGGATGAACATGCCAACCAAACACACACATGCTACCAAATACAAGTATGTGCAAACGACGAACGAAGCAGAAAGCAACTTTACGAGTACAGCAACGTGTATACTAACTCCTTTTCTTCTTTACCTTATCACCATCAAAGATAAGACTTTGCAAAGTAAACTTTGGCCGTGGAAAGGCAGTCATAGCTTCACAATTTTCGACCATTAAAATACTCAAGGCTACAAAAAATCAGCTGGATTATTGTACAGACTTGTATTATTGGATCATGTTCACCATCAACAAATAAATTTTTTTTTAATTCACTGTTCACTCTTCTAAATAATATAAAATTAAAGATATTTCACTTGTGGTCGACTTTTTATTTGATTTTTCCCTTTTTATTTGTATTATTTTTTTCATCAGTCGATTCAATTTGCCTTTAAATTTTTTTTAGTAAATAAATTTTGTTCTTTACATATGAAAGTTTTAAAAGTGAGTGATGACAACGCAATGCGCATAGCAAAACCATTTTCAGTGTTGCTAAATTGCAATAATGTGGAATATGCAAACTCTAATATTTTGTTGTTGGATTGCAAAGAAAAGCTACTATATTTTGCATTTGTAATTTCGCTAGACAATTCGCATCAAACTCTGATTACCGCTATTATAAATTTGCAGCCAACTTGACAAAACGAATGATGCAGAAGTTCTTCTTTCTGCTGCAACTTTTACGTGAAATCCTAAGAATTGAGTCCCAAATCAATGAGCTGAAAAATGTTGTACTGTGTAAAAGAAGAAGAATTCTTTTAATATTTTTAAGTATAAGAGTTTCCGCTTTAATGGTGATAACTACTTCCCAAGCGCTATAATTTGAAGTAATTAATTTATTAGAAAAAATTGATACTTACTTTTGTTTCATTTTAGCTAATGGATATTAGTTACAAAATGATTTTAAGAATTTTTAACTTACAAAAGGGTGAACTATCAAATGACATGCCATATTGCGCTCCTTTTTGACTCTGGCAAATTATCACTAACAGTTTGACGCTCGTCCACTATGTGGAAAAGTTTGCGCAAAGATAAAGTCCAGCT
This sequence comes from Gymnocheta viridis, assembly GCA_956483585.1. Classification (NCBI taxonomy): domain Eukaryota; kingdom Metazoa; phylum Arthropoda; class Insecta; order Diptera; family Tachinidae; genus Gymnocheta; species Gymnocheta viridis. The sequence continues at coordinate 94,156,948 of OY101440.1, read as the reverse complement.
GGTGCACGAATTAAAGCTGCGAGACCATCGTATGCATGTTTCTTTCGCCAATTGGTGTCTAGAGCAGTTAGCTGCAAAGTGATACATTGCCTCTTAGAAAAAATTTTGTTCAGCGAGGATGAGCATTTTTGTTTAACGAGATTGCTTATAAATAAAATTGCCGCTTACGGAGGGAAACCAATCTACAACAGATCCTCCAAAAAAGCACCATTCGTTGCATCTTAAACGCTGATGCCATTATTGGACCTTAACTCTTCACAAATGAAGCCGGAGTTCGCTTGAAGACCACGATCATTGCCTTATCGAAATCAGAATTGGCTATAAGTTGATTTCGAGAAATGGACCTGCTAATTACCCTCCAAGGATTTGATACCTCTAAACTGTTTAGTGTGGGCCACTTGCAATCACTGGTTTATGCTGATAACTCACCAGCAATTGACGTCCTGTAGGCCAACATTCGTGTTTTTCGTGGAATATGGCCAGAAATGTTCTAAAAAGTGAATCAAAATTGAACGCCCAGAATGCGCTTCGTCAAGAACAGCCACGTGGCCATATGCGCGAAATCATTATTAAACAAATTGTATTAATCTTTAAAAAAAATCAATTTGTTGTATTATTTTTTACAATTTAAAGTTCTGTCGGGTTTGAAAAATACCCTCTAATTTTATATGTTATAATTTTATAAAAAAAATATAATAAAAAATTCAATAGCACAAGAGAAGCTAAAAATTACAATTTTATTTGAAAATACTAAAGAATCTTATTCGTTTAAAGTTTAAAAGCAATTAATTTCAGTAGACGTAAATTTTGTAATTTATTTATTCTTTTCATCATTATTTTATCATAAATTTTTCTAACCGTGATAATTCATACTGTGTAACATCGTAAATGCAGCAAGAAAAAACATAATTTGTTTTGCTGTTTTATTATTTTGCCTGTACAAATGAGTTTATAAAGTTTAATTATTTATACAAAAGATTGATTTTATTTTTATTTTGATGTGCTTGTGTTTTTATTTTTGTTTTCTTGCAGACAACCATCAGATCGCAAAAAGGAACACATCAAACGTCCTATGAATGCTTTCATGGTGTGGGCACAAGCAGCTAGACGTGTTATGTCTCAACAACATCCACATTTACAAAATTCCGAGTTAAGCAAATCTCTGGGAAAACTATGGAAGTGAGTACACAACTACTCCAATGAAACAAGAAAACATTTAAAAGATTTAAAATATTAAGCATTCGTAAATTAAAAATAAGATTGTAGAATATTTTTTTATGTATGATATTTTTAAAGAATTTTGTTGTAGACTAAAAATATAAACAATAGTTGTTACAACGAATTTTTGGAATACGAGTACTCTAAAAACATATAAGAATGTTAACAATCAAAATTCATAATTAATTTTTATGATAATAGTCTTGATTTGTGATTAAAATATATATATAATTTGAAGGAATGTGTAATGTTAAGCAGATAACAATATTATGATAATAATATGCTTAGAATAGATGGTTACCGACCGCACTTGTGATTATAAAATCATCTTTCAGACATGAAACCCTTCTCGGCGACTCCTTCATACAAAATTGTGTGATTTCTCGACCTGAATTGCCTTTTAATTACAAAAATATGTTAGTCAAGCTTAAGTTCCTAGATTTAGTTTTTAAAAGTTTATAGTGTGTACTAATTATAAACTTTTTACCTTCATGTGAACTTCCACTATTTCCTCTATTTACCGAGTGATACATTATTAATCAGTGATGGCATTTGGTGCTTTTGGCCTTTTAAAAAAATGCACTCACTGTCAATGAAAAATTCTATTGTAATTGCAAGCAGGTGCAAGCAAACAAACACGCAGCATATAATAAATACCGCTATTGATTTTTGTACAAAGTGGGTAAAGTTTAAATTTTCTGATTTTTCTTTCACACACATTTGTGATAAATTGTATTTAAAATCTTCCACTACATTTTAGAATGGCATAAGAACTGTTAAGATTATAGAAACAAGACATTGTGTAAGCAGCAGGCACCTCGCCATCGCAACCTTAGATCTTATAACTTTTAAAACAATTTAATAATGATTATAATAAATTTAATTTTTCTTTTTATAAGCATATTTGTCAGCCGAAGTTTTGTTACTTTTTTGAATATGTTGGCTGAATTTTATACTGGGCACTTTATTGTGTTACTTTAGTTGAACCCAATTTCATTTCGTTTGTATGTAATTTAATGCATACATTTGTTTATTTTTTGTTCTTTTTGTCAATTAAAATATAAAAAACAAATTTTTTGGTTCACTGAAAAGCCAGAGATAAGAATTTAACGAATTGCTGCATGATTTATGAACACAGAAATATTTTCAAATAAATTTTTATTGATGAATAGTCTATAGAGTTCGACTGAACGGCGATAAGGCATTAAAAATATTTGATTCACACATTGGTATTCATTCGTTTCTGTTTCCTTGAAGATCAATTAGTATTGAAAAATTTTGCAATGAAAAAAAAAAAAACAAAAAATTAAAAATGATTAATAATTTTATTAATAAATTTTTTTGTTTTAATCAGTAAAACCTTTTTAATTTAATTACGAAAAATATTATTCGATTCTATATATTATTATATGAAAGTGTAATATATAATAATTATTATAGTAGATTTACATTATTTTACGCACTTTTTCGAACCATGCAAGCTTGAGTTGGTTTATTTAAATTTCATTATTTAAAGAAGGGAATGCAGCAAAATTTAATTGATGCTGACAACACAGATAGAACAGAATAGTTAGTGTTGTGTTTACTGCATCGCTACCAACTTCATCGATATTTATTTATTTTTTCCAGTTGTTATGAACATCAACGATTCCAAAGAAGTATTTAATGAGAAACAATTAATTTTAACTCTTTCGTATTTATTTGTAGGACAATCAAGCTCGAATAGTTTGAAATTCACTGGTAAACCGCGTTTCCCTTTTCCTTTTCTTGACCCATTCGTACACATGAATAATTATGTGGGTAAATTCAAGTGAAATATAAGATGAACAACTACTCGTACAATTTCATTAAAACCCCTTTCGTTTATATTTCATGTTTAACAATTGTATTTCTAACTAATTTTATAATGTTAATTTGTTAACCTATCAAAATGGTGATAACTATTATAATTTAAATATTTTAGTTTTACTTATTAAGAATTGGAGATAACTGAAACTTTTAACTGCACAGAAAATCATTATAATATTGTAGTTTGGTTTTTCAAAAACAATCATAAAAAGTTGAAATATAAATTTCTTCGTTGAACAACTACATTTTCATTTAAGTTTAACGTTATGGTACGCTTCTGAAATGAAATGCAAGCAGTTAATAGTGGAAATCACCCTTCGTTGCACATTTACAATATTAGCACACATAGCACAATTTTCGCGCGTAGAAAGTTTTGGTATAAATTTTCTAAAATTTTATAAATGTTTTGTTTGACGTCGAATTTTTATTATTTTAGCCATATTTCTTTAAGCAGTCTTCACGTCAATTTAATTACAGAAAAGGCAGTTTTGTGGCGGCTACTTGTTTTGATTGTAAAAATAAAACGAAAAACACACCTGTTAGACTCGTGGCATTGCAAACCTTTGCAATTACTAATCTGCAACGATTTTTGATTATGCATATTTATTCAAGTGATGCGAATCTCAGTTTCATATTTTTAAAAATATTTTTTTTAATAAAAATGTTTGCCTTTGCCATTTATGTTGCTTTTGAATAAGTTTTTACTAAATAAAAATAATTATTTTGAAGGATGGAATTCTTTATTTGAACCTTTACAATTTTTCTGTTAAGTGGAAAAGTTAACACGGGTCAACACAAAATTTGACTTTGACTTTAAATCATAAAATTTCGATATTTCAGGTCGTAATTAGACGAAAAAAATGTATGTCATGAAAAAGTTTGTTTTTGTTTTTACGAGCAGGAGACCGATTGAACGATGTTTTTCGAAATCTGTGGTTTTAATTTTAAATTGAAGATGACACCATTCCAATAAACATGTTTATTTTTTTTTATTAAGTTTTATAATCAAAATAACTTAAAAATAAGTGGGAAATAATTTAAAAGTGCACGCTTTTACTTTTTCTTTTATGTTTATAAGTACTTTCTCTCAATAAGCCCCAACTATATTCTAGCATCATGTTTTCATTGTATTGACCTTGATAACGTTGTTCGAAGCTCATAATGTTCTGATGAAAACGTTTTCCTTGCTCTTCTAAATACTCACCCATGTTTTTTTTATTAATCTAAACTAAGTATGCCAACTGGTCGAAATTCGACCGCCAGTGTTTACGCCAGGGCGATCTTTGGTACACCTCTGACCCCTTGTGAATGATGCCAAGTCGCAGGAAGGTGATTTGACGTCAAGGGTGCGCTAACGTGCTTTGCCCTTTCTTAGTACGGCTTGTTGTTGGATATAATTGCCCTTTTTTGATGACGTGTCGTTTTTGTCTTTTGGCGCTGATTGGGTTTTTTTCGTGAAGCAATCAGCGTTCGTCGTTTTTTCTATCATCCACTACAGTCCATTTAAAATAAATAGAAGTAACAAATTAAATTAAATTTAAAATAAATAAAATTAAAAAACTAAATTAAATTAAAGTAAAAATAAAATTAAAGTTGAAATTTAAAGTTATTTAAAATAAATTGTGAACTTAATTAAATAAAATTTAAATTCATATAATAAGCATTAATTTTATTAAATTAATGAAAATAAAAAATTTGTGAAAAAAACCCCCTACTTCGTGTGAAGTTTTTTGTTACCAGAAGCTTGAGGTTTGCGAAGTCAGCCATTTGGAAGCCGACATTTGGTCCTTCGAGCCGGATCCCCCTGGACTTCTTTTTTTGAATAACTTCAAGCAGAGTTAAGGTAAAACACAATTCGTTTTTCTTTTTTACTTTTTACTTTTTATCATTATTATAATATCTGGTGTGAAATTTGTGTGCAATAAGATATTTGCACTGACTTAATATTTTCATTGCAAAATATTCAAGTCACACACCGAAATCAAAAAAATTGGCACAATACTGGGAAATTGTTCCCCTATTGAACATTAATATACTGCATTACCTAGCAGAGACTTAAACCTTCGGTGGTTTTTAGTACGACGGATCACCCAGCTGTTTTGCACAACTCTGTCTTCTCGTGGCTGTCAAAATTTATTACAGCTGCTGCCAGAATTGTGAAGATAAATTAAATTTTATTTATCCGATAAAGAAAAGTGGCTGCAAAAGTTGGAAGATAAAATCTATTTAGTGAATAGTTTAAAATAAAGTAAAAAGCGGCTGCTTGTTGTGCTGTCAACTGATTTTCTAATAACCATCAAGAAAGTCAACAAATTTGACATAACGCTGGATAAAGCAACACGGATTAGGCAACCGTACAACCAAAAAACTTCCCAACAAAAAGACGACCAGCTGTATACAATCTTGTGTAAGGATTCCTGACAAATTTTCACAAGCAGCACGCTCAATAATTAGCCAACTTTTAGAAATAAAAGCCATCTGTAAACTCGAAAATTGTCTTGGTGCTGTTGTTTTCTGGATGTTGTAAATTTACTGCCAAACACCCACCAAAATTGTAAAATTATTAACATAAAAACAAACACCTAAATACAATAACAACAACAACTAAACAACGAAAAACCTCCAACAAGTTAGGTGAGTCAATAAACCAACAATTTAATTCAGACCAACAAGCCAACCGGCCAAAAACAACCAGCTGTATACCAATTTTGTTCGTTTTGTTTTTACTTCTTTGCTTTTAGTAATTAAAATTGAGGGAATCATTTCCTTTTTATTATTGTGAACGTTATGACCAATCACGGTCAATCACTCAAAAGCAATTTGCATTGGACAAAAAAATATATTTCGGAAAGAAAAAATTCGTGGATTAGAACTAATATTTCAATTGTGCAACGCATGAAAATTTGGATCTAATATGCAGGAATTTCATTGCCCTTATTATTATGCAAAAATTATTTTTACACAAAAAGTAATACTAGAAAAGGAAATGCAATTTTTGCATTTTATTTTATTTTACATTAAAAAGAAAAAATATTTCTTAGCAATAATTTGCTTTACATATGTATCTTGTTATATTGTCAACTCTTTTTGTCGTTTCGTAGCCACCAAAAATAGAAATTAGTTTAATTTGACTACATGACAAAGGTAGCATGAACAACAACCTGCAGCCTTGTGGACGTAAACATAATCATTTTCATATACGCATATTTATTCTATTTTTGACAGGTTGTAGTCGGTAGCCCGCTGTCGTGAATGTGTTTAAAGCTTAAAACATTTTGTTTTCAATCAATTTTGTAATTGAATCAATTACCCATGTGACCAAAGAAGACACTTTCTGAAAACGAGAATTTGATAATGGCTGGTCGAATTCAATATACCATTTTTTCGTCGTAGGTTGAACATTAACAACAAATCGAATTAAATCTGCCATTTTAGTGATTAAACCCATATATTGATTCTTTTGGTTTCGGTGTAAATTGAAAATACAAGATGGTTGATCTTGTAAAGTATTAGTTTGGGTGAGCTTGTGAATTTCATTCAATAATTTCGATCAATTTGATTCGGTGTATATTGAATATATGTTCGGTTTTGTCTTCTCGTTGTTTGTCATTGATTGATTTGTCTCCTTCCTGTTCCCCTTTTTGCAATTATCCTATTACAAGGATTACATAGTTGATCTTTTTACCTTTGTTTCGAACCCTTGCATCGTGATTGTCTGCAATCGAACTTTGAACCCTCTCGTCGTCGTTTCTAGTATGACAACTGCAATTATCTGCAACATCTTTGATTTAATTTTCTCTTGGCTAGATAGAGATTTTTTTATTGTTGTTTCGCGTGGGATATCTATATCATTCGGATATAGTACTTTCTACCTGCAAAGATGGTGAAGTCAGATAAGTTGAAACAATTTGAGAAATATGCTGGATTATTTCTCGAGTTTGAAAGCGATTTTAATGAAACGAATAGAGGGAATCAGACAACATTTTTGCAATTATACCAGGATTACATAGTTTATCTTTTTTATTTTTGTTTCGAACCCTGGCCTCATGATTGTTTGCAATCGACATTTTGACCCTCTCGTCGTCGTTGTTAGTGCGACAACTGCAATTATCTGTAACATCATCGATTTGATTTTCTCTTGTTTGGATAGGGATTTTCTATTTTGGTTTCGTATGGCATATCTATATTATTCGAATATAGTACTTGTTGCTTTCAAAGATGATGACATCAGATAAATTGCAACAATTTGAGAAATATGCTCGATTATTTCTCGAATTTGAGAGCGATTGTGATGAGAAAAATAGAGGGAACCAGACAACATTTACTACTGAGTTGGAAGGAGAAGAGTTTAAGGCATAATGGAAACGTGTTAAGTTTTCGTATGAGACATTCGCTACCGCGAGTGATAATGACACCGAAGAAAATTTCTACCCAATTAAAAATAATTACTTGTTTTTTCTTTTACATGTCAAGTTAAATTGATTTTTTCTATTTTTAGTTTTTGGTTAACCGGCGAGCCCGGTTTTGTTTTTGTATTTCAATGCTTCTTGAATTTATTGCGCTTTCTACTTCTAAGCAATCTTATTGTTGTTTTTTGTTTTAATTCTTTTTAAAGTTTTTTTTCTATTTTGATTTTTGGTGTTACTTTCGATACACTTTGATCTCACTGGTGGTCAATTGATAATAGATATTTTTACGTCGGGCCATTTTTTGATTGGAGGACCACTCGTAGCGCAACCGGAGGCGGAAATCGTCGAATCGCCACTTTCCATAAGTAATCGATGGCAGCCGGTCAAAGTTTTAAATCAACGCTTATGGTCAAAGAAAGAATGCATGTTGGAATGAATGTTGGTTTCGATACACAAATATTGCTAGTTGCCTAAGCCATGACCATACCTGGCGTACTTGCGAGAGTACGGGGAAATGTAAGCGTTGCGGTGATATGCATCACACGCTCATTCACAAAGCGAGCACAAGACCTAGTTCGTTAAGCTCGAATAAATACAAAAATCTGAAGCGCTCCCAACGGGGACCTAAATCGTCTACCCGCCCTAAGAGTAGAGGACCTCGTTCGTCCCACAACTCAGCCAGGGGACCTCGTTCGTCCGATGGTCATGACAGCGAGAGACCTAGTTCGTCTCAAGCCTATTGCTGCCCTAGTGCCAAGCTATCAACTCTAAGAAACAATACTATTGAAACCGACACTAATCATAAAAATCGTTGCAAATACATTTTTGAACGGGCACTTATTTACCCCAGCTTAGAACGTGGGTTGCGACGTGTACCCAAATGGAATAGAAATGGCTTATTCGTTGGAAGCTTAGGAAAACATTTGGCTCAATTCTCCATTTTTTGGATTTATCATATCCGGCTCGTTTACTACATGAGCACTGATGATACTTAACTAATAATTTTTATATTTAGTTATGTACATATATACTAATTTATCATTTTATTTTCGACATTTAGATGACTGATGGCCTAATGGATTTGAAGGCTGCTAATGTATAGCTATCCCTACTTGTGTATTTTGTTCCTTTTTTTTCTTTATTAGTAGTTACCGGAACTATCTATATTCAGATTGCAGTACTGCAAGGCGGCCGGGATGTTTACGCCAGGGCGATCTTTGGTACACCTCTGACCCCTTGTGAATGATGCCAAGTCGCAGGAAGGTGATTTGACGTCAAGGGTGCGCTAACGTGCTTTGCCCTTTCTTAGTACGGCTTGTTGTTGGATATAATTGCCCTTTTTTGATGACGTGTCGTTTTTGTCTTTTGGCGCTGATTGGGTTTTTTTCGTGAAGCAATCAGCGTTCGTCGTTTTTTCTATCATCCACTACAGTCCATTTAAAATAAATAGAAGTAACAAATTAAATTAAATTTAAAATAAATAAAATTAAAAAACTAAATTAAATTAAAGTAAAAATAAAATTAAAGTTGAAATTTAAAGTTATTTAAAATAAATTGTGAACTTAATTAAATAAAATTTAAATTCATATAATAAGCATTAATTTTATTAAATTAATGAAAATAAAAAATTTGTGAAAAAAACCCCCTACTTCGTGTGAAGTTTTTTGTTACCAGAAGCTTGAGGTTTGCGAAGTCAGCCATTTGGAAGCCGACAGCCAGTTTAAACGTATACCTATTTTATTTGCATTTATTTAAAAAGAAAAAACTACATAATTAATCATTCCTTTCCCCATGGAAAAAACAATAAACAAAATAAAATTGCATACAAACACGCACATTTATTTTGTAAATTTTTTTGCTTGGAGCTAAAACATCCATATTTAATTCTCATTTCTTCCAATTCTGATCTGTTTTTGTTTTTTAACTTCACTCAATTGAAGAGAACAAATTTTATTACTTTCATTAAGTTTTTCCTTGAACCAATACGTGTGAATGCACGTATATATTTTTAGCTTTTGTAGTGGTGTCAACGTTAAGAGCCTTTTATTAATTTAACTCTTAATCGATTTAAATAATGTATAGTCGGGTCACTAAAGCTCAACAATGTTTCTCATTTGGTAAAAGAATGAAGGAAATCGGCTGGCAAACATAAGAGAAAAGGGCATCTAAAAATTTGGCTTTGCCTATTTATATAATAGATAGATGAGCATGCAGCATATGGATGGCTTACAGCTGAAGTGAACCAAATCATAATAAATGAAAAATATCAAAACTAGTGCGAAATTCTACACCAAGTTTAACTCTATTTAGTTCTCTAACGGACTAAGTAAAAAAGTGTTTGGTTCCTAAGGTAACAATAAAAAACCCAAGTCAAGGCTTTAATTTGATAATTATATTTATTTTTACATTTTACTGAAATACAAAAAATCTTCGAATTTTTTTTTTGTGACCTGGTTCACATTAGCTCTCAGACCTCCATTTGTAGTTTTGTTGTTTTCCTTAATATTTTTTACCATTTCCTCAACTTCTCTTCGTAGGTTTCAGCTTTGTTATTTCCTAAAAATCCAGAAACTGCTGCCTTAGAACTGTTCCAACTCGCTTTTTGAGTGCGATTCAGCAACGTTGGAAATTTTTCAATGGCAAAAATCTGTCTCATTTGCGGACCATCGAAAACCCCAGCTTTAACTTTTGCTTTTAATAAAAAACTTTTTCATGTATCCAAAAGCTTCTGAAATTTCATCAAGTTTTTTTTATCAAATTGTTACATCAATCCCAACTTGTGTGCAGAGGTGGCATTAACACTTTTTCCGCTTCAACAATCGGATAAAAGTTTACGTTTTATTTTCCGGCACAAAGTTCTGTTCTTACAGGCCATGACCGTCGAATATACAGTGGTGTGTCACATTATTAGACCCATACTAAAAATAAAGTTAATATTTATAAGTTTAGCAAATTAAAACTCGACAGTAATAAAAATATCTCTGTGCTTGACTGGCCTGGTAACTCGCCAGATATGCACCCAATTGAGAACGCACCTCTAAGAAGTGGTAAAGAGTTGTGCGGAGAGTATGCCACAAAGAATAGCAGCTCTCATTGCTGCAAAAGGAGGTCACGCAAAATTTTAATGTTTTAGGATAATACTGTTTTTAGTTATAAATATTTTTTACATTATTAAATGATAAAAACTGACAAAATTCAATTTTATACACTAAGATCCCACAGGTAACAAACATAATAAAAAATAGCACTAGAGTCTACTGATTAAAAAACTTACAATAACAACCATATAATGGAGTATTTCCTTTGGTGTGTCTAATAATATGGCATACTACTGTAGTGATTAGCATCCGCTCTGCTATCCCATTTTCAGTTTTTCTACTTGTACAAAACAATTGATCGTTGTTCATCACTCGAGTGACATCTACAGGCACTATGTGAATGTAAAAACCCCCACTCTGATCGTATTAAAATTAATGTATTAAAATTAATTAAAATTTATAAAAAAAATTCAAAAATTAGTATTATTACCATAACTATCACAAAAACAAACTTTATACCAAAAAAAGTATTTTCTTTTGTTGTTGTGCATAATTAACCGAAAAATCATAAAATAAACTTTAGGACAAAGAATGAAAATTTTTTTTGTAGAGTCGTGTAATACCCGCCAAGTGGTTGCCGCCAGCGTTGCTATGTGCCCGTTTCATGGCATTTTTCATGACTTTCCCATTTTTATAATAGCTCTAGTTTCCGCGATATAAAACTGTGTAAACAATGAAGGCACTTGCATGACACAAAGTAGCATAACTTGAGAAGGGTTTGCCCTTGCCCAATTCAAAATCATTTCAGCTTTGCTTCTATGAATTTTCATTACGATATCTTGGTTTTTTGTAACCTACCAATCTATATTTCAAATAACATTAAATTAATGATTTGAAAAGCACCACAATACTGGATGAAACAACTAGAAAGTAGGTAAATACTTTTAAATGTTTTAGCTAATTTGTTACAAACACTGCTAAAAATACACATTAAAACAACTTTCAAACAACAATGGCGCAGATGGACACACATATACGTATATACGAGCACATACTTCAGTCCAGGCCGCGAACAGGGATTTTTTTTAAATTTCAACCAAAAACATCATAATGAAAGGAAAATGCTACAAAATCTTAATCCATAATCCTTTTTTACGTTGTCTGCACACGTTTTCATTTGTTTGAGGTTTTTTGAAAGAAATTAATTTTAAAATTAATTTCTAAGTTTTATTTGTTGTTTGGAAAATAAAAGTAATTTTTCATGTTTTATTTTTGCGGAAAGTAAATGTACTTTGGTTTTGTTTTAATTAGTTTTTTGCCAGACAACAAAACTTATTTCTCAATATTTGCTACCCTAAATTTAATACGTGCTGATTTAAGGTCTCCAGAGTCAACATATAAATATATAATTGCTAAATTAAACTTAAAAAATAATACTTTTTGTTTGCAAAGGAAAAACAATAAAATTTAATAATTGACTTATATTTTCTAAACAAAAAATAATTCTTGAAAATAATTATTAACAAATAATTGTTTTCATAAAACTCATAGCTGTTACGGTACATGCTTCAAATATATAAAATTCCTCTTTTTTGTCACTTCTATAGCAGCTGAAAGGGGGCGTTCACGAGGGCAAATAAATAAATCCTTGTCAAAACATGGGAAAACACATTTTTTGTTTAATCGTTTTTTTTACTCGAAATTGGAACCAAGAAATAATTACCTAGTGATATAACACCCTACGAAAAAATTAAATAGCATCAATTGTTTTTATTCGCGCAAGAGGTGAAAACATTTGAGGCCGGCTGAAGGCGTATCCTGGCCTGGCATAATCTCAATAAACAAACAAGTTTGGATAATTTTAATTTCAAATCTTTTCAGTTCTCTTGGGTCGTATTTGATTGGGAGTTATTTTATCGCTGTTGGAAACTATTTCATTTTGGAGTAGAGTATCCATTTATTTGACATTTGGTTTTGTTCGAGTAAGGAATTAATAGATTTTGGGATTTTAGATTTGCTCGATTAATCGAGTAAGGATTTTAAATTATTCGAATAACTCGAACAATTCAAATAATTCAAAAAGATTTTTAAATAAGAAAGTGTGTGTTTGATTTCATACTTTTATTACATTAATAAGCAAAAAAAAAATGAAACAAAAATGTAGTTAAAAATAAACAATAAAATAACAATTCGTTTGTACCTACGAATAAAGTTTTAAAACTTTTACTAAATGATAACACATCGAAAATTGCGTTTAATAAAAATTTTACGGTTGATGAGATTTGAAGGACATCTATTAAAATAGTGTTTTATAAATAGTATACAGCTTCGATGTTTGATTCTTAAACTGTTTTTTTTTCTTGTAGTAAAACTTAACGTTGAAAACACCCTTTCACTTAAAGTAGATGTTGGTGATAGTGATAGGATTGTATTAAAGAGATTTTCTATTTTTTCTGATTTTTTCTTGGTTTTATATAAATACATGAAATCATCTACTATACGAGTACTAATATAAGTAGTTTGTGCTAAATTTTAAAATTTTTTAATACTTTTTATAGTTTTGTCAAGTTCACACAAGCGATTGTTTTTATTTAGATCCACATTTTCTTCTTGCAAAATATCATCGTCTGATTCATTTTTGCTTAGATTCTATGTAAAACAACCGATTATGCAATTTGATAGTGACCTTTCGAGCTATATTTTAAAAAGTTATCATTATTGTGAAACTGTGCGGAATTAAGATAAAGAATAAGTATACTAAATATGAATTAGTCGTCTCTCGTTTATCAGGCAGGCAAGAAAATCTTTTCGAAATTGTTGATTAAAAACTTTATTATTCCATACAACTCAATTAATGTTGTGGACTCTTTGGTGAGCTTTTTAATGGCGACGTCATTTTACTCGATTAATTGACATCAATTGTTTGAGTTATTCGTTAATCGAAATAAACTATTTTCGTTATTCGATCAAATAATGGAAAAACTTTACTCGATTAATCGAACAAAGATTAATCGAGTGGATACTCTATTTGGGAGGTATTCCATGATAATTTCGAATGTTTATATGCCCAACCATTTTATTGAATTTAGAAAAATCTTCTGTTGAATCAGGTTGATGCGTCAAAAATTCGAACTTTAACATTTGTATTCAAAATTTGGCAAAATTGAGACTAATTTAAACTTTCATATAATTAAATAAAGAATAAATTTGTTATCATCATAGTTTGTATGGGAGATTCCAGGTCCATTCCACTCATTCTTGTAGATTTTTGTGTAAGCTATGTAGCTTAGTAATAGAGATGTTCACACTAGTTTTGGAGCCCTTATCTAGTGTAGTTCCTAGTTATCACATAATACATCTTTACTTTGCATATTAAGAGCCACTGTTACTTTTATATTCAATATTTTTTCGGTAGGAATATTAGAATACGAATTTCTTAAAAATACTAAAGTTTTCCCTTTATAAGGGAGACGGTACGCTCATCTTTTTTTCCATCTTAGCAATTTTAATGTGTACCGAGCAACTTAATAATAAAATTGCCAATCGAAGTTTGAACAACACATTGGCCTGAAGGGATTTTTAGTTACAGAAAAATTAATATTAATTTTATATGTGCACAGCAATGTCCATTTTTAAATTATAATGATAGTAATAATGTATTGTGACGAAATTATAATTATAATAATAATAATAACGTATTGTGACGAAACTTTATTTCGGAGCTAAGTTTCATAAGAATCGGAAAGGTAGAAGAAGTTGAAAAAATAGCATCTACTTTGTGTGGGAGTGGCGTTGCCCACTTTTAAAATTAATGAATTAAATTATAGGAAGAACTCAATGTCTGTGAAAAATTTAGGAAGAATCGATTAAGCAGAAGCTGATATAAAATCTGTTACAAGATTTGTTTACACACTCAGAGACAGACAGCGGGCAGGTGAAACTAAATAAAAGTTTTTAAAAAGCCACACAAAAGATTTCAACTTAATATTTTTGTTGCAGCACACGCTTTTAACAATTAATTTTTGTAAGAAAATAGAAAATTACTTTTCTTTACTTGAAACTTATAAATTGTTTATCATTAAAAATATTCTACAACAATGATATTACATTAAAATTTAAAAACTTAGATTACTTATAATATTTCTTGGCATTTTTCAATTAAAGTTATTGCCAGAACTAAATAACTTTCTAATGTTTTTGCATTTATTGTATCCTTTCTAGAAACCTTAAGGATTCCGATAAACAACCATTTATGGATGTAGCAGAAAAATTGCGAAAAACACATAAACAAGAGCATCCTGACTATAAATATCAGCCAAGAAGAAAAAAAGGACGTTCGCCCGCAGTTAATGCTGTGCAATGTGGTGATGGCTTAAGTGCGGCAGTAACAGCAGCTGCAATGATGTCTTTGAGCAGCGGCAACAATAATAACGTTAACAATTGCAAAAACAACAACAATGGAATAATAGAAATCAAGTCCAACAATGGCCACAATAGGAAAACAACGAATACACAAATGTCGACGCGGCTAAATGGAAAAAATAATAATAGTAGAAACAACAAAAGGAGCAGAGAAGCAGAAACAACAAAGCAAATAAATGGCAAATCAGCGTACAGCAGCATAATGGACATAAATGAAACAGTAAAGAATGCGTGTAAAACTGCAGGGTTATTGACTCAAGGACATTCATTGGCCAGTGGCATGGTAATGGGTGATGACACAGCTGACTTTGTATTCAACCGCTACGACCGTTTGGATAGTCCCTGTTCAACTGTAAGCTCTTTACAATCTTGTGGTACAGCTGGAAATGACAGCCAACAACCACTCACACCTCCGGCCACTCCATACGCACGCTCCAGCAACCACCAGCCACTGCAACATTTTCAACGTGAAATGATGGCTCCGCAAATAAACGATGTTGGAGCCTTAAATGATTACAATTTAGTTAATATTGAAGGAAGAGAATTCATCTCTTTGGATGATTGTTCCTTTGGCAGCGCCAATAGTGCTGGGGCCATGAATGTTAATGGAGACCTGGCGGAGAATCACAATCAATTGCCACCATATGCTGCACAATTCTATGCAAATCGTTCCTCGTACGAGCAACAAAATTCTCTGGAATATCAAAACTACAACAACAGCAACAATGTTAGTGGCACTGTCTTACCAGAGTACACAGCACATCGGCGCTTTGACTGTGCATCATCTCCCGCGATACACACCACTGAAGCGTTAAATTATTTTAACATATCTTCACCGCTAACAAAATCGTCTTATGTCATGCCAACATCTTCCCTGAAATCAACTGCAGAAAATGAAAATAATTATGTGGCGCCATATGCAATAAATTCAAATACTAACATTATGCCGACCGTGGCAAATGAAGATGTTGAAGTTAATATCGAACAATACTTTATAGATCACTTAATGCCAATAGAGCCTAACAACAATGCTTCTCTACAAACAACAACAACAGCAATAACCACCTCTTCAGCAGCATCTGCCTCTTACCGCTCGCCCCTGTTGATAAGACAGCATGGTGAAACATCTGCCTCATGGGCTGCTAATAACAATTCTGCGAAATCTTTGTTATATGGCAAAATAACACAAGAACCACATATGCTGCAAGCAGCCACTATAAATCCAACAACAGCATTAACATCAGCTACAACAACAGCAACAACCATAACTTATTTGCCTACACCCTTAAACTCTTCCACATCCTGTTCATCGCCTACGAGCACCTCTTCTTTACCATCACCGCAAAAAGTTTCGACATCACCAACATTAAAGACTTGTGAGTCGACTTTATTAAAATCAGATATTCATGCCAGTGACAACTTGAAATGCTTTTATGTGTCGGCAGAACATACAACAAATATAACAACATCACGAGAAGCATCGACTTTGAGGCAAAACATCCAAACACATCAACAACACACACCTGAATTTTCCATGTTCAGCAATACTGATGATGACCACCATCATCATCAAAATAATCATCATGCTTTCTCCACCCAACATTCAAATGTATCTCCCCAAGTCCAACACCATCACGAACAACAGAATACACACATGCTATGGAATGGCTATAATGTACAATAAATGTCACTTAGTTGTTATTAGTTTTAAATATACTCGTACATAAATACTTCAACTTAAATATATGTTTTGATTTTTTATAAATATTATATTTTATCAAGTATTTGTATATTTATTTAAAAATTGTCCTTTATTATTATGTTTATTATTATTGTTTTATCCTACACACTTAAAATAAATAGGAATTTAATTGTATAAAACATGTCATAAATACAGTTCATTGAAAATTTTAATTTGTACTTGAGGTAGGATCACACGATTGCCGCAAATACACCAATCAGGTCCAATTTTTATTATGCCGAATTGGCGCACAATAATAAAATTGTCACAATAAAATACACTGCAGTTATATGATTGTCCCGTTTTATAAAAATTTGATTGCCGCAGATTGGCGAAGAAAGAATTTGTGACAATAATTGGAGCAGCCCAGTCATGCGATTGTTCCAACATGCGGCAACACCAACAAACAGCTGTTATGGTAGTTGTTAGTTTGTTTTATTTTAAATGCAAATTGTTTTCTTTGGCTTTGCAATCTCCCAGTGTATGTGTAGGACATATTTCTTGAATTTCATGCCACGCTCGCTCCCGCTTGTACCGATCTTTATAATCAGAGCATGAGTATTCCCAAACAGGAAGTAACACTCGTCTTTTTCCTTTTTTTTAACTTATCAGTAGTTGTGCAATATACATTCTAATCATTTTCATTGCTTATCGAATCGTCCATGACAATGATTTCCATCACGGATACAAATAAATTCACGGTATACAAAATAATTGGACAAGCACGAAAAATTAAACTAATTCAATAAATTGGCGCGTATTGGCTACTTTGATTGCCGCACGAGAGCACAATAAATATTGGTACATTTTTAACATTTATATTGGCGCATGGCTACCGTTCAAAAGATTGCCGCAGTACAATATTGTTCTCAATAGCCGTAGGGTACAATAAATTGTGAAATCACACGATTGACAAATAAAATAGACCGATAATTGGTGCATTGCGGTAATCTTGTGATTTAACCTTTAATCTATTTACAAATGCTTTCTATGAATTTCTTCGACTCTACTCTCACTCTCTCTCTCTCTCTCTCTCTATTTATCTTGCTATGTACCGTAACTGATTGTGGGACTCTCTTTAGCTACAATATTTCTTTATGATGTTTTTGGTCGTTCAACGCTTTGATATCCCTGGGACCTCTGAATTTTCTTTTCTTAAGCTAAGTACTCTGTTCATCATTTCGTGCGAACTGCTGCAAAAGTCCATATAAAAAAAATTCATGCGAAATAATTGCAAAAAAAAATGGCCGAAGTTGTACTCTGTTCAAATTGTGAAAACATACGAAATGTTTCTGGCAGCATGATTTTTTCAAATACAACATGTTTCTGGCAACATATTTTCCAACTGCGAAATAATGTAAGCACCACTTATTTCGTGCGGAATTGCAAACAACAGATGCTCAGCTTTTAATTAGCATTGAATTTGTTGCGCACAATTAACTAAAATAAAGGAAAATAGTGTGAAAATAACATAAAATGAAGGTACATATGTTATTGAATGAGAACGTGTGTCTTCAAAGCAGCACAAGCTCTTAAAATTATTTTGTTCTCCATTTGTTTTCACACATGGTTTTTGTTTACATAAGAAAAACAATGTTGCTTACTTCAAGGCAATAAAAACGATAAATTTCTTCTAAATCGTAGTGTTGTCACCACTGGCTAATTGTCAAAATTTTCAAACGAAATAATCAATGTTGCTCAACATTTTTCGCAAATTCAAACAGAGTACTTAGCTTTAGAGTGTGATCCAGCCAACTATATATACGCTATTTTATTTAATTCTCAGCCTTCCTTTGGTTAGTCTTTATTAGCAAATTGTCGTTTGACATTATTTGAATACATCATATTCTTAAAATACTGCGAAAACATTTGCTGATAAATGTGTGCAATTTTTGATCTATTTCGCATCCATATGACTGCCGTCAAATATTTTTAATTTCGTTGCAGGGTTGATTGTATTTGACCTCCACACTTCATACAACATTGCATAGCTGCCCTTAGCTTTCTGCAGTATTGTACCATCATTAGTCTGCGTTTAGAAAGGGAAACATTTGGATGGAAAAAATTTGGTTTGATAGCATATTATGATGGGTGGGGGTTGTGGTGTAAGAGAGCATCGTTTTTGTGTGCGGTAAGCGACACGCTTTGTTCACAATTTGTTTGTTGACATTTGCTAAGCGAATAATAATGAAATTTTGCCGACAACATGTTCGTCTGTGTAAACGCGAATGAAAACAAATGAGAATTGCAGACGATTTTTAATCCAAAGTGATTATTATTATTTTGGCTAAAGTTCGTAACATTTTTCGTCAGAAAGAAATGGACATGAGACAATTTTCCAAGGGAACAAGGGAAATTTTAACATTAATTAATTTCAACTTACACGGCAGAACAGAAACACCGTTGTTTTTCGGGAGCCGCTACACTCCCATCGTCAGTATTCATATGTGTTTCAATATATTCGCCACTGTTAAGTTGGAGTGGTTGAATGCGATTTCAAATTTGTATTTATACAAATTATGACTAGGAAGAGGATACGAGAGTTATTTGTATTGTGGAAGTTATTATTCGTTGTTTTCAAAGCAGCTTTCCTTCCAAGTGTTCGCCTGACTAAACTCGGACTTAGTACTTCACTTCACTGACGTCTTCACGGCATTCATTCCCATCATTTTGGTCTTATTGATATTAGCTTTTAGTCCTACTTTATATGATTCTTCTGTGAGGGAAGTTATGTAGGATTACATGTCTGAGTTTTTATTTGATAGAAGCACTACGTCGTCGGTATAATCGGAGAATGCTAAATAGCTTTTATGAAATTCCTCTTGTATCAAGCGTCCACCAGATAGATTCCTTCTTCAGAGCATTGAAGGCTTACTCGTAATTTACAAACGTCATGAACAAAGTTGAATTGAGTTCTGTGGCCTGCTCAATTAAAATTTGCAGTGTACTAAGTTGATCGATGCATGATCTACAAGGACGGAAGCCAGCTTGGATATTTCTAATGTACTTATCTAGCGCTTCTGCAACTCTGTCTTTTATGATATTATTATCACCCATTTGTTTCGGTCAAAATTTTGTTACCTGAGACACGATTTACTTATTTGAAAAAAAAAATTTCCGTAATATCAAGATTACCATATAAAATATATAAATAAAACATACAAATCTCTGACACATTGTGTAAAAAAAAAATAAAATATAAAAGATAAGTGCTTCTGCTAATAGTTAATGAACTTAATAATTCGAAATTATTTCCAAAGATATTTATAGAAAAAAGAAACTAAAAATAAATGAATTGCTGTAAAAGCGCTTTCGAAACACTGTATTGTAGCAACTCAAATCAAGTTTGTCCGGACAAAAATTATTATTAAATCAATTCAAGTCTGAACAAAATCATTTCTATCTCTCAAGACAAGAGACATCAAACTCCATATGAAAAATAAAATTGTGCGGACAAAAATTGTATGGGTGAATCCAGCTTAAAGGTTTAAATATTTGTAGAAATTGTTCCTATTTAGATTTCATTGTAAGTGTTTATAGAGGTTGCTCAAAATATAAGTATCTTTTTAAATCTTATGTTATTTTGACACAGATATATTTTTTGTCAACCATAACATGTTTCTGGCAACATATTTTTCAACTCTGAAATACTGTAAGCACCACTTATTTCGTGCGGAATTGCAA
The DNA here is from genome assembly GCA_956483585.1 of Gymnocheta viridis. Classification (NCBI taxonomy): domain Eukaryota; kingdom Metazoa; phylum Arthropoda; class Insecta; order Diptera; family Tachinidae; genus Gymnocheta; species Gymnocheta viridis. The sequence goes on along the minus strand of OY101440.1, from coordinate 94,136,588 downwards.
ACAACAGATGATCAGATATTTCTGGGCGTTGTGGTTTTCATTTTAAGTTTGCTGCTGTGAGTGCTTTCTGCAGAACGTGTGTCTTCAATGAGCTCCTCCGCAGCAGCTGCGATTTGCATTAATTGATACGTTGCAGTACATTCCTAAAATTTCTTTGATGTCCATTTATTTTAATTTTTTTTAAATAGACACATTTATTTGTTTTCATAAGAAAAACAATGTTGCTCATTTCGAGGCAATAAAACCGATCAATTTATATAAATCATGGTATTGTCGCCACTGATCAGTTGTCAAAATTTTCAAACGAAATAATCAATGTTGCTCAACATTTTTCGCAAATTTGAACAGAGTACTAAGCTTAAGCCGGTATCATATCTCCGCGAAGCAAAATGAGTCGCTTTAGGCTGAAATTTATAAAAAGTCGTGTTATCAGCTGCCTTGGCGATGCCAATCGGTCGCTTCAGATATTCGATCTTCGACCTGTGTAGACTTTTTCTTATGGAATGCCCTTAAAGGCCGATGCTATGATATAAATTCAGAAACAATCCACACGTTTAAGGCTAATATGAGATGTAAAAAAATAGTCAACAAAGTTTTGGAAAATTAAATTAAAAAAAAAAATATACTTTCATTTGAGCCACCCGGTGTATAAATATATGAGCTCACTTACTATGTAAAGAGTAGTTCTTTCTATACGACATTTACCATTATTATGATATTCTTTTGGTGACAGGTGACATAAGTTTATGGCCGCATGCGACTAAAAGGAGTTGGATTTTTATTATAATTTTTTACGTTTAAACTTTAGAAATGCCTTTCTTTAAATAAATAAAGATTTTTGAAGATCTTTTGCCGTTTTCTTTTCTAAAAAAATTTAACATTTCTCTTACTTTTTATTAAAAAAAATACTATTACAAATTTCTTTAATACAAACATTTGGTCTCGTAAGTGATGATACAATAATTTGTAATAAACTCACTGTTTAAAAATAATTATATATTGCAAATTTTTAATAAAAAGGGCCAAAAATGTTGCTCTTTTTTTAGAAAAGAAAAAGCCATTAGTTTCAAAGTTATTCCATGCGCTTTTTATTATCAAACAGTTCTGAGATAATTTCTAATGAAAAAACTCTCCAAATCATTCGAGGATAATGAAAAAATAAAAGGATTTTGTTGAGCTTTGTATATAAATAAATCCTTATTTGCGGGCATTACACTCCTGGTCATGCATTTGTTTGGGCTAATAGTAACGTTGGTGTTTTAAATGACATGTTTTCATATAACCTTGAGCAAACACAGTTCCTTGAGAGTACTTTCGAATGACATTTAATTCTCTTCTTATTTCTTTTTTTCAACATTAACAAAAATTCGCGGTGAAAGTTCCGCTGCAGTAGTCATTAAAAAAGGCTTGGCGAGTTTGTGGTCAATGTGCATTGGAATCAGTTCTAGAAAATTTTGAATAGTAACAAGAAAAAAAAATAAAATACGTGAAAAAAGAGTAACAACACTTCAATTTATTAAAATAGCTTTAATGAGGATTAAACATTTCCAGGTTCATACAAAAAATTTAAGTTCATCTGTTGTACAGGCTACACTTTTTCCCAGGGTAGAAGGTTTGTATGTTTGGTATTTAAATACCATTTCTCTACGGATTTAGCTGCAATTTGGAATATATAATGTATATAGCCTGGTCAAGGCAGTCAAATAATTTTGAATGGACTATGGCCAACTCTACGCCCACATTTACACTTACAATGCATTCATCATTTTTTAAATAATACGGTGTTCAGAAATGCATCTTTATTGAGATTATCGCAGTAAATACCATTATTGGACTGAATATTCAAGTATTATATTGTTGTAAATAGTGAGTAAAACTCGAAATGCAATACTGTTTACAATTGTGTTTAGTGAGCAAAACTATCTACAGTGAGTGGCAAATGTAAAGAAAATATAACCAAAACAAAAAGCATTAATCGCGAGTCAAGTCTGAGGTATGTTTATTAATATTAAATTAATAAATATTAAATTTATATTAATCGAGATTGCCTCGATATCTTTTTTCAAAGATTTAAAAAACTTTTGTTTGTTGAGGGTTTTTAGCTAGTCTATATACATGCATTTTATTGGTGCTAAATTCTCATTGAGTTTTTAAAAGTTTTTGTGTAAGTAAACAAGTTTGAAAAATTTAAAAATTAGGTTTAAGGTGTACTGATGATTTGGCTTTAGCACCAATGAAATGCATGTATATAGACTAGCTAAAAACCCTCAACAAACAAAAGTTTTTTAAATCATTAAATTAATAATTTATAAAAAAAAACCTATTAGTATAAAAAATAACCAATTTCTATTTAATTAAATAGGTATAAAAATAAAGAAAAATGGAATGGAAGGAAGATATGGCAGTGAACAGCAAAATGGATGGGCTTCGTGGACACTGAAAAAACGAAGAAGATGATCTCAGCTAGCAGGCTTACTCTTGCAGCCCACGTGGCATTCAAGTAAACAGCTCAGAAGCCGCTCTATACTCCCCAGATGAACTGAGTGTAAATAAAGCGATAGCTACGCGCTTCTGTAGTGTTCTTGCTTTTTGCCACTTTGTGTCGACTTTATTGCAGTTCCATAACAAACCACAGAGGATGTCAACAGAGGATGGTACCGGTCATACGAGAATGCTTTTTAAAATACTGGTCAGCATTGCAATGACAATTGAATTCCCAGAATGTAGATGGCTGATTCTGTAAATTGGAAATGTAATAATTGATTTAAATAAAGTTGTTTATATTTCACTTACCAATTCTCATAAAGACCTCTGATTTGCAAGAATCAAAAGCTTTTGTTTCTTTAAAATTAGCACAATCTCCAAACTTTTATTTTTTCTCACACCTTGGAATCAAAACTAGATCGTACTAACCGTAACAGCTCGGCGTTTCTATTATATAATAGTAATTTGCTATTTTGTAAACTTTGAAACAAATTTTACTTTCAAAATATGAAAAAAACAGTACTATTTTCCAGCTGTTCAATGCTTATTGAGTTAAGCAAATTCTGTATGTCTGAACACTAAAATAATTTTGTCAATTATCTGAATATTGACTAAATGCATGTCTGAACATATTATAACACATGATGAAATAAACAGGTGGCATTATTAGGGCTACAACTACAACAATACAACAAAAATTTTTAACCCTTTGTCAAAAGTTATTGTAAACAAAAATTAAATAAAATAAGTTAACAGACACCATTGAATTTCTTGGACGCTGCAAATGAGCAAGACAAGGAAGTGTGGATTACTTTGAAAGTATTTGCGATTCATATAGAAGGTAGTGCCACTCTTAAAACAAGCACAAATGTATAAGTAGCTATAAAAAATTATTAATAAAAAATAAACACAAATTCAACAAACAAAAGCTGGGATATTTTGTGAATATAAACTAGAGATGGAGCCTGAGTGATTTCTCACTCACGTTCACGATAAAAAATTTTACTCATGCACGACCTTATATTTTTGGCTCCCGTTCATCCACGCTCACGTGAATAGGAAAAAAAGTTACGCACAATCACGAAAATCAACATAAACTTCAAAAAATTTAAGTAATTACGTAGAAATATTAATTACAAAAGTACATATACGAAAAAATAACAATATAGCAAAAAAAATCACGGAGCAATCACGTCGAAAATCTATTTATGCACGCTCAATTTCTTTGTACTCGCGTTCATGCATGCTCACGTAATTGAAACAAAAAATTAATTACGATGACTCACGCGAATCACGTGAGCGGTGCCCATCTCTAATATAAAAAAACTAACATAAGATTGGAAAACCAATGCTAGAGCAAAAAATTATAATATGGCGTAGTAAAGCCACCTGTTTATTTCACCATGGTATAACAACCAAAATGTTCGTTAGAAATAAGTTATATGACAAAACAACGTTTGAAGGGTCACCCAGTAACTTATAAATATACATTTTTTAAAATATGTAGCTTAGAGGATACAGTAAATATGTATATGAAAATTAATGCGTGCTTATAACAGTTTCATAACACTATTGTTTGATTATAAATACTGTTTTTGCGATGTGTTCTTAGAAACCTTTAATAATGTATTTATGATTTAGACTGATAGAGTTTTAGTTAATCTGTTTTACATCTGAAGGTGTCACCAGATACGTGCGTTCTATTTTCATTTAATGCCATGCACACATTGCGCTTGTCCTTTTTCTAAATAAATACGTATAAAAATAATAAATAAAACATGCGACACATAGAGACTTACAATTGCCCAGTTCACAAACTAGTGTAGGAGTTGTAAGTTGTATCAATGTGCCTGAACACATATTTTTTATACAAATTACCAAGAACATACTCGTATCTACAACTTACAGTTCCTACAATAAGTTGTGAGTTGGACAGATGCACCTTTGTTTGTGTATCTTTAAATCGAAATTGGCTTCTTATACTGAAACTCTACAGGAACTTATAGAAAACAGCATAAAGAAAATATATATTTTTTAAGCTTTTAACAATACTATTGCGAATGTTTTATTCAATTTCAAACATTGAATATTCTAGTCTTTAGAATATCAGTTTTTTTTTATTCTAAACTTTTTTGGTAATAAAAATAATACTTTTGTCGAAGGTTTGTACTTTTTTACCTTCTTGTGCTTCTGTTATATTTACATTGTGCTGCATTTTATCTCAATTTGAATAATTTATATGTAGCAAAAAGTATAATCGAATTTTTCTTTAGAAAATCGAAATTTACTTTATAATGACAACAACTAGAATAATAAAAACATTCAAGTTATTGTTGGAAAGAAACATATTACAGTTTTCCTTTTATTTATACTGAATTGAAGGTTATTCGTTTAAATACCTTTTCTGATTTACAGTTGTGTTGGCAACGAACCTTATTTTGTTAAATCTTATAATTTTGTAAGCTGTTTAAAGGTAAAGGAATTTCCTTTATAATCAAATGAAGTTTCCTTATAAAGAAAGTCTTTAATAATTTGATCACTAAGAGTTCCAAATTACTTGAAATATTACAAGACTTTTGTAAGGAGTTATTCATATGTGATGGAGCTAGATAACCAAAATGTGCTATTTTCCTACTGGCTGCAATATATCGGAATTGTAGACACTGAGTAAATTCATATAAAATCAACAAAAACATCAAGATTTTGTGTCACAGCTTTTCTGAATTGAAGCTAACGGGGTGTGGCAGTTCGTTCTTACAAATTTTAATATATAATAATTATTATAATAAATTATAATAATTATTATAATAATAAAAAAAAATTATATACCCTTTCCACCTTTGCTGAAGTCGATCAAAACAAAAATTAAATCGTCCCGAAAATATCTATACCCATAAAGTCATATAAAGACTTACTCACACCAATACCTTATATAAATTTAATATAAAAAGTGTTTGAAGTTGGCATTAATAACTGCATTTTATATTCTGGCCAATTAATAAATTACGAGTAAAGCCGGTGGCCCATACAATTGGCTACATTCTAATTGTACTTAATAAGAATAATACTTACACGCGATAATACCAGGGCTACTATTTATATTTCAGGAATAGCAAACAAACAAAAATTTTTAAATGAAAATGTCATTATTGTTTTTTGAAATATTCCCTTTGATCGTCAATATACTTTTGCATTCGTTCAAACCATTTGTCATAGCAGTTTTTCGATTCCTCTTATGAATTGCTTCTTCGGCACTCGTGAATTGTTGACCGCGCAGTTTACTTTTGATATTTGGAAACCAGAAGAATTCATTGGGTGCCACGTCAGGACTGTAAGGAGGATGAGTCGATGTATTGGCTGCTCAAAAGTTCACTTGTTTGACGAGATATGCGAGAGCTCGCATTGTAATGATGAAGAATAATTCGTCTTCGGGGGTTAGTTTTACAAATATCTCCGGAGGCTTCCGGCAAGCAAATGTTCGTATATCACTTAGGATTGACAGTTCTACGTTGCTCAAGCGAAACAGTGGCCACATGACCCATGAGGCCGAAGAAACAGGCGACCATTTGCTTTGCTGTGCTTCTTCCACGAAAATTTTTTTTTGGATTTAGCTCGTCTTGGAATACCAACACGGTCGATTGATGTTTTGTTTTCGGCTCAAAAGTTTATATACACAATTAGTCACCTGTCACGATTTTATAAACATCTCTTGAAGCACCACGGTTGAACTTTTTGATAATTTCCTTGCACCATTTGACGCGATCCTTTTTTAAGCTATTGATAAATTATGGGGTATCCAACGAGAGCAAATTTTTTTTTTTTACAACTAAGTGTTCATGCAAAACCGAATGCAAAGATGCCTCTATCCCACAATATGTCACAGATTGCTCTTACATTAAATAAACAAAATAAATTTGAGTAATTCTCGTTTGTTTACTATCCCTTTCCTACGATTCCACGAATAAACAGTAGGGAAAAACCCTGCTGTTGTTAATTTTTTTGCAAAAACGAATTGGATAAACACACATGCTTGTTTTGCTTTCTGCCTGGCTCATGATGTCGAATTCTTTCTTTCGTACAATTACATTTGAAACAAAAACAAATTTTTGAATTTTATTTTTGTTTTAAACTTCGACTTTTCAATATCCACCCAGGTGAGCAATTCGGTTTAATTTATTTGTAAACTTGGTAAATTTTACTCCGATCGGGCAGACATTTCCACTAACTGAATAATATTTTAGAAAAATGAAAAGCTGTGCCTTCTCATAAGATTAACAAAAATTACATTGTTCATTTTATGTGATTATATAATCTCCACCGCCCATAAATAACTATTTGCATAAAAATGCGGTACGACCCCGCTGGGTATTGGCAAACGATGCACAGTGGAGTAATTGGCCCGAAAAGCTGGGGAAAATAATTAGACGTGTTTTTTGAATTGAAAGATGGAGTTTTTAATAGTTTTAAGTGTAATTTGATATAAAAATTTTGTGGCACGTTTTTGGTTGTTTTTATAGCAACCCCCTTTCCTCAAACATACATACAAATACATATTTATTTTTATATATTTATATAGATTTATAATATTTATTTTATATTATTGAATACTTAACACAGGAAATTAAGAACGTCGAAATCATTATCATATGTCTCCTTGACATTTTGAAATTTCGCACAATTTTCTAATTTTCTTCTATCATCAGATTCTGTTGTATGGGACTGTGGGAAACTCCTTTATAACTATTAGCGATAGAAAACATTTCGCAAATTCATTTTTATATGCACTTAATCATAATGTGAAGTGCTAAAAGTGATGTGAATAAGATATAAAATAAATAATTCAAAAGACATAAAAGATTCTAACGTCAAAAAAGTATTTTAAAAAGTGCCTGATGAGCAAAAAAAAAATATAATTGATATTTTAAAAAAATCGCTAAAGATGATGTCGTAAACTTTCGCAAAATTGCGAAAACTTTTTTTGGGTCTAAAATTAGAGATTTTTAATTTTATTGCGGTATGAAACATAATTTGTACATTTTCTACTATCACTTTTAAAAACCTTGTTCGTTTTGTTTTTTGCAAAAAATGGTATAAATTAAATTTTTTTAACTTGGACCAGCACACAGCCGATGATCCCTACATATGCAATGAATTAAACCGAGATTATTAAAATTTATTAGTTATGGGAAGGAGGATAAAGGGAGTAGTGTTTGTGGATGTTCGATTTAAACCTTCCCACACATACGAACTGTTCGGCTAAAGAATCAATTTTCTCTGTAATGCGTAGTGCGATCCACTGGCATATCAACCACAAATAGATGCGCTCTTAACGAAGAACGTGTTATTCGTAAAAATAAGGGGATTTTAGGAACAGATTCCCTGATTTCATTAGAACACATTCCATTGTAGCAACGATAAAACAGTAAAACACATCCCACATTGCGTCGATGCTCCCGTGAGTTAATAGAGTTGGCATACCCTACTGTCAGCGATGAGCTTCTTCGCCCTCTCCTGTAACCGTTCCAGTATATTCAAAATAGACTTCGAAGCACCGGCTCATACATGAGAGTTGTATTCCATTTTCGGTCGGATATAGATGGTGTAAATATTAAGCAGATTAGATGGAGTGAAGTATCTATTACAACGTCTTAGAAAACCGAAGCACTTGAATGATTCTTTTAAGACTTGAAAAATATGATCAGTCCCTCGAAAATCACATGCCAAGAACATCAAGTGTCTCTGATTCGTCAATACTTACACCACCCATTATTACAGATGAAGCAGCATGATTGTTCGTATACGAATTGTTTCAACATTAATATTCAAGTTAATTTCTTTTTTATATATCAAAAATAGCTTTATATAAACAAAAATATCATATAAACATCTTAAAGCCGAAAAAAACATAGAAAGCACATATAATTTTCTTCACTTCGCAACATAAAGTTTTAAAAATTTGCAATGTGATGTAAAATTTTTTGTGTATCGATCTGCGTACTTAGTTTTTAAAATTAATTTTAATTAGTACTAAGATTTTTTAAAATTAATTTTTGCCTTTTTAGCCAGCTTTGGTAAGATGAAGGTTAAATGTTTCAAAGAATTCGTTCGACATCGTTGGTTGGCCTGGCTGTTATTTTTCAACTTGTTTAAGCTGATACATTCATGTGTAACCAGTGGTCATGTATTAGCAGCAATTTTGAATGCTTCTAGTTCCCAAAATACTCAACCGATATTTATAAAATATATTTTGCACATCGGCAGGATAAATGGTCTCGACTATTAATTATGTAGAAAAAAAATTAATTGCTTTTCGTTTCTGCTTCATCGAGGAAAAAAAACTTAAAATCCTGTCAAAAGTTATGCTAATAAAGACTTTGCATTATCCCTAAAAATAGTATATCCAAAGTAAATTAGAGACTCAAAAACCAACCCCATCAGAGTTTCATTGATTCATCATTTTAGTTAATGTCACTATAGTGTTTCTGTTTCTACTGATTTCTTCTGCCATTGTGGCCAACATTAGCTGTACATAGTTGTTAATTTGAGCTAAAATATGTAAAACGTAATATAATTAAGAGCTTTAACGTTGAAATTGAAGCACTTTTCATACCCAAAAATCTATGTATAAATTTATAATCAATTTTCGTTAACTTAAAGATTTAGTGATACAAAAGAAAATTGTGCTTTTATTTAAATTAATTTGAAAATTTTCCAACCCATTTATTTTGCGTAGAATAAAATGTTGCTGATGTACCTGCTTAGATTTAAAAAAAAATCTTTTTGGAACTGCTAAAGCATTAAATTCCTTGTTGATAAGGCTTAAAAAAAGTTTGCAACCTTTTGCTTACAGTTGCCTAAATAAATATAAATATCGTCTACTTTTAAATAAAAGACGCACAAAAACATGACAGGAGAATATTTTTTTTATTTCGAAGAAAACAAAGTATTGGAAAAAGTAAACTTGTTTATGCAGGTGTGTCAGTAAATAACATGGGCGAACTGTTTGTTGTCTGCTTAGGGCTTAAATATGTTGGCAACGATTTAAGATTGAGGTTGATTGTTTTTCTGTGATACTTATAAACTGATAAAGTAGTTAGTTATATGTCATGCGGAAAATTGGTTAAGAAAAATCATCTCTGTTAATGTCAGTCCCTAATTATTAAACAGAAAAGCCCTTCGTATATATTTATAACCGTATGTAAGGAAGTAAGACAAAAAAGAAGAACAGTGTCAATGATGAACGTTTAACATATCAATTGTTAAAAAGCACAGTAATTTGAATATTTCGTATTTTGGAAAATTTAAAGTTTGGGAAAATTTGGTGAACGGTTATATATACATATTTTAATGAAATTTCTTGCAGGCAGATTTGAAAAGTGTTTTATTGTCTAGAGACACTGTTACACATTCCAATGCGTCACGATGTTAATGGACAACGTGTCATTAAGGAGATTATGACTTGTAACCCGTAGATCTTCGTGTTGAGAGGTATAGTGATTCCCGGAGAAGCTATTATTAGTTACAATAAGCCTGTGAAATAAATTTTTGGATAAAACAACAAAAATTTAAAAATATGCAATCAATTGATAATGCTGTCACACATTTCTGCACTTCGAGTTCCAATAGCTTGCAGACAGGCTGCACAAATTTACGGCGCTCATGAATCCTTCTTATATTAATTTTTAAGTAAACCAAATGAGAATGAACTGCTTGTTTAATAGTCATACTTTGCTTACAAAAGAGGAAGTATATTTTTTTAAAGTGATTCGTGTAACTGTTCATGATAATCATTTTATGGTCAAATGTAAACAATAACTTGCTTAGCGTGACTAAGATTATGTCTCAAATTTGCAAAAAAAAAAGAAAATAATATCAGTTTTCTTGTAGTACAACATTGCTTACCACAACCTATTGAACTTCCCACAACCATGTTCATTCTCTGCATATAATTATATCTTATTTGCAGCATATAACTTTTAGATTTTTTTATGGAACTAAAGAACGAATTCAATTCTTTGTTTGATTTTTAATTAAACTTTGGCAAATCATAAACATATTCTTTTCGTTTTTCTCATTCTTTACTTTTCACGTTAAATGTTTTACAATTTAACAAGTTTTCTTAGAATTTTATTTCTAAGAAAACTGCTTCAAATTTTAATTTAATTCTTACGAAATTCATGTTATTCAAAACCCAGAAGACATTCGGGGTCGAATTCAAATTGATTATTGAATGGAAATTTTAATATTTCTGAAAATACATTAGTTTGTGCACGATTTGGAAGTTTATTACTTACTGAACAGAGAAAATTAAGTTTTTTATGTATTAAGAGTAATTCTGCCTTACATTCTGATCCATTTTAAATCAGCTGTTTTGATCCTGTTCAGTTGAAAATCTATATGTTGGTCCTTTTTCGTTCTGTTCTGTTGCGGACAAATCTGTGGAAAATTAAAATGCAACGTTAAGTGACAGCCATGAGTGCTTTTTTATTAATTTCTTGTGGTGTTAAATATTGCACAATGTTTGTTTAAAGCTGGATTCACCCATAAAATTTTTTCATATGTAGTTTGACGTCCAGTGATGCCAGCAGGAATTTAACAAAATCCCTACATGTCTCGAAAAAATTTCCTACAATAAAAAAAGTTCCCCACATTTTTCCCTTTCATTGATTTTATGAACAAAGAGCACTTTATTTAGGGTTTTAAAATTTTGTACATTTATATTGTCAGACAAAAAAAAAATAATAATAATAAAAAATAATATAAATTTGTAATTTTGACAACCTTCAATGCGATCATAGTTCGACTGTATTAATTACATTTCTTCAAAAATTATTTAATTTTAAAGGGCAGTCTTTGGTTATCTTAAGAGCTATTGCACCATTGTTTTATAACTCTTTGCATTCATTGCTAATATAGATTTCTTAAATTTTTAAAACAAATGGGGAGATCTTAGATGGTAATCAAAATCTTAATTCTGAATTTCTTTATATTTTTCATACATATTCTATTCCCAAGGAAATCGGACATTTATTTGTCTTTCGTTTTCTCTATACATTTTATACTAAAAGATGTTTTCTCTCTGTATAAAATATCTCGCATAACACTGTAACAAATTTTGAAATTTGAATTTTTATATGTATTATCACTTTTTTGGGCTGTTTTACGCAACTACACCGCAATATAAAAGGAAGAAAAGTAACGTTTTAAAAATTCCCTACATTTGCCCTAAAATGAGAAATCTGTACCTTTTTCCTTTCCTTGAATTTTTCCAATGAATTCCCTACAAAAAAGGAAAATTCCCTACTCTTGGCATCACTGTTGACGTCTCTTTTCTTCAAACTACATATGGAAAAAAATTTGTCCGGACAACATTTTCATGGGTGAATCCAGCTTTATTCTAGATCTTTTAAAGGTTTATGTACATATTTTTGTCAAATAAAAAAACAAAGGATGATGAAAAGCTTATTTGCAGGCCTGACGTACCAGCTCCGCTGAACATCTGAAAGTTCAGAGTCAGAATCATAGATGTTTCTTTTTTGTTTTTATTCAAACAAAAGAATTTTTACAATAGCTTTTCATTCACAATTTCAATGTTTTCTTTTGATCATCATATGTTTAAAAAAATATATGATTCCTTTCACAGAACGGTAACGAAAAGTTAAAACTAAGCAGGCCTTTATAATTAATTTTAGTGCTGCTGAAGAAGAACTTATAACTAACTTTCTTAGCGATCATACTTTACGGTTTTGTATAAAAGGGATCTTATCAAACGAGTCGAAACAAAACCTTTTTGAAACACAGTATTTTAATCATTTTGCATTCGATATCTTAAAAGGAGAAGCTAGAAAAACGAAATGAAAATCCTTGTCCATTCTCTGCAAAGAAGATTTTTGCTATGTAATATGATGGTGTTTTCACAAAGTGTACCCAAGAAATAGTAAAGCTTCTAATGTTGCGTTGCTTTTAAGGCTGTCATAATATCAAAGCAAATGCAAGTGCCTGCTTTTATGTCTAAGCTTGTTAATATTCAACATATGCAATACAGCATGAGCGCTTTCTACATTCCAGTCAGACGGATATTACGGATCCTGCCACAGATGAAAGAGTTCGTCTCCGTAAGCTTTTGATTATCATATAAAGAAAGAGTATGGAGGAAAGTCAAGGTGGTAAAAAAGTGGAAAAATAAGACACAAGATGACGAAAGGCTGCAGACACACAAGTCTGTTAGCGGTGGTACTAAAATCTATGGAAGACTTCTGCACTTGCATTTAAGAGAGTTATTGACACACACAAACTTTAGGGGAGCACAACCCGCACACTTCAGATAAAGATCGGTAAAAACATCTCTACACGAGAAAATTCGTTTCATCAAGAACTTTCTTCAGAATAGGGAATATACTTTGTCAGCCTTCCTCGACGTAGAAGTTACATTTGATAAAGTAACAATATTATCAGTTATCTGAAAAAGAAATTTGTATGGTATGGTGAAAGCTTGTGCGAATGGGTGGTTAGAAATGATGTCACAAGGGATACCCAATTAGTAGCGGTGATATCACCGAAGCTAGTGATTAATAAGATCATAATGGATCTCCACAGAGAAGTCGCAAAATTAGTTGCGTACGCTGATAACGTAGTGCTACTGATTCAAATGAAAGGATCGCTAAAGAGATTATCAGGATGAAGAACATGTAACAGTTTTGGCGTGAAAACAGAGAAGACTCCTGATTTTATTTTTATCAAACTAAATGGGGAAACTTTGGGGCAATCACAGGAAGCGAAGTTTCTTGGCTTAGTTTTTGTTGTTGGTTGAAGTGGTAAGCGTGTTGACTACAAAGCATATCATGAATAAGAACGTGGGTTCGAGCCCAGTTTCAGGAAAGTCTTTACATTCAGCATTTGTTGTATATGTTGCAGTTGGACTGTTTATGTGACGTACATCACAGCGTCCTCTTGCGTCGGTATTGTAGTGAATTCGACGGCGAAGTAAAATAATTGAAAAAAATGTCTACACAACTTAAACAAATTTAATGCACCTACTTGACAGCAGAGACGCTGCAACACTGATCTATAAACTAACTTAACGCGCAGTATCAGAATTGTAAAAAAACAATTAATGTTTCTCATTTTCACACCTGTCCAATCTTACTATCCCTTTCCCAAAAAAGGTAACCCACCTACTGGTGGGTAGGAATATTAAATGCCTGAGTATTACTCTTCTTTAAAAAAAATCTTTCTCTTGAAAACGGAATATTGTTTGAAGAGATAAGAATGCACTGTGTGACCTCTACATGTGCAGGAAGTTGTTTGAAAATAAATAAGAAATCAAACCAAAAATCATATACAGCAATTGTTTGACCAATTTTATAGTATGACGCTTTGGATTGGAGGAATGCTGCCAACAAAAAAGGCTGATAGACATGCCTTGCGGAAATCCAACATAAGCCAGTGTCTGCATAGTTGAGGCACTCAGATTGAAGCCTTAAGTAGGGCTGGAGGTAATACTCTGCTTGCCATCCATATATGTCTAATTCAGAAGCTGCGAAGGTAAAGTGGCCTGGGTGGCCTGGAAGCTTAGGGAAGTTGGCTTGCTTGAAAGTCCCACAGGTTAATTGTATTAATAGCTTTGGGATACCTCTACCTAATAAAGTATAAAATGCTATTATTACAGAAGATGATTTCTAAATCTACACAGATACCTTCAAGATAAAAATTGGAAGAGGGTCCGGTGGCGGTTCGGAGATCTTAAATCTTAGAAATCCGAAAGGACTATCAACGGAATGTATGGCTGCTGAAGAAATTTCGGAAAAGATCACTCTTGAGCACAGTGATTGATGTTGGCGCTTGAAGAAATTTGATCTTTATTCTCTTCACTTACTTATTTGTGCTACATTTGTCAAACACTTACATATTCTCAAAACTTCATCAATTTAACCTTTATGAGCTCGGGATCAAAGATTTACATGAGCGGTCGAATGACTACATTTGTAGTAATATTATATTTGTACAACATTGTCTCTATAAACAATAAAAAAATGGTTATATTATTCTATTTTGGAATGTAGCCTATAACCATTGAAACTTCTGAGCGCTTTCCAATTACTGACATAAACATATCTTTTGCTAATCTTCGCAAAAGCATTCTGTGTTTGTCTGTTTGCTGAATATGATTATTATCTAATAAGTCAAAAAACATTGCCAACGGCCATTGCAATGTTTAACGTTTAGTAGAATATACAGACGGAATTTTGTCAACTACATCAACGCGTCCTTTGCTTGCGTTATTGTCAAGAATATACTGGAGCCTATATTTTTTCTTTGGCACAATAGCTTTAGTCAGAGTTCTACTAGATAAAATCACAATTGCCATTCCTTTTTGGGCACATAAGATAACAGTGCAAACTTTGAGTCCAAAAAAACAAAAAGTGATGAATATTCTGTACGTTTACGGTCTTTCATTTCATCTGGTAAAAAGGTTTTATTCTGGCGAACTGTACGAAGAATTGCAAGACCTTTAGACAATAAATACCTACCCAAATTGTTCTTCCGGTATTCTCCCAGTTAGAAACCAGTTTTTTTTTATAAAACTCTCCCCAACATTCACAGATCGGCTTGTATGAAGGATCTTTCCTACATGAATTTCGCTATTGAGAGGATAAAATGCTTTTGCATCCCAAGCAAACCAAACATTAATACCATATTTCGCAAGCTTTGAAAGTTTGTATTGGGTAAATTTGGTTCGTCCACGACATGCAAATAATTCTTCATCCACAGTTATTTCTCCACATGGCTTATAATATCTGCAATGGTTTTGTTTCATTTGGTTCCCGATGGTTGAGATTAGTGCTGCTTTATCTTTCCGTAGTAGAGCTGCTATTTAAATCAAGAATTTGGCATTATTGCTCGGTAGTATCATGAAGCTTCTTAGCAAAAATAAAAGTAAAAAAATAAACCCAAAGGCAATCCGTAAAAAATTAATTTTCTCTGGATACAAATCACATAGTGACTACAAATGTAAACTACCAGGGATTATATGTTCATTTTAAATAACATTGCTTTGGGACCTCGGAAATAATTATTTTAACATCATTAATGCTTAAATCTGCTTAAAACGACATTTTAGGAAGCTACCAAAAAATTCATACTCTTTTACTGACAATTTAAAATTTTATTCGCTAATTTAATCAAAATTACTACAAATGTAGACTTCCGAGCACATAAAGGTTAAACTAACATTTTTAACTCAAACTTGGGTTTAGTATTGAAAGAATTCGAAGTATATAACTTTGAAATCAAAGGAGGACACAATTATATTTCAAACCTTTGACATTGCGTTTGTTGGGATGTTTAAACTTTTTGCGAAAATTAGAAATTGAATGAATGACTAGAGGAGATTTTACCTAAACATTTCACCTTCTATACAATAATAAATGAGGGTTGCAAAAGTAAATTTCTTTTCAGTTTTTTTTTCATTGTGTCTTAAAGCCAAAATGACCTGATATTTTCTCTAAATTTTTAATTGTTTTTCTTTCTTACTTTTGTATACATCTGTACATATATAACCTGTGCAATTTTCTAATTTAAAATGTTTCTTTTTAACTTTCGTTATGGTGAATTGTTCTCTTAGTGAATAAGTTAATTTATTTTAGAAAAATGGTCAAAGTTAGAAAATTCAAATTAGACAAATTAATTAAAAAATAGTTATTAAAAATTTCAAATTTAAATTGTTTTTAAAGAAAGGTAAATAAATAAGATTAAAGCAAGGTGTAGTGTATTATCTTGTTATTCTTTACGTAGTTCACTCCAAACAGAAATGACCCATCCGTCCTGAATTCAAGCCGAAGCGGTGTCTAAAGTACGACTTCATTCAAGAATGAATCCTTTAAGCGGTTAAGTTATTAATTTTAGTCACTTTGGGTTTTAAATGGATGGCTTTGTATATCGTTTACCGAAATCGAAAGCTGTCTACTTGGCTCCTTATAGTGCATTTACACCAGTACGAAATCTAGTAGATCTCAATTGAAATTTTTATCAAAATCTATACTGTTTACACCAGGTCGTTCGTGACATTTTTCAAGTATCCATACAAAAAATTATCAATCAAACGCAAAACATCTGGCAGGCACAACTTTCAAAGACTCCTTATCAGGAGCGTAGCATTTTTCAATATAATTTGGCAAAAGCACAATTGCATCACGGAATACGACCAGATTTCGGGTACATTTTATATGGGAAATTTAGTTAAAAACAACCAGATTTTCTCGAAATCTCATAAGTAATAGATATTGCTTTGGTGCAAATGCCATATTATAATCAATCCTGAAATAGACTAGATTTTGAATGGTTCTTTCATTATGAAAGTTTATTTCTTTAACAACTTTCTTTTATTATATATTATTTTTATTGATATTAAACTAAAGTGCCAATAAAATAATCGCACGTTTGCCAACTAACAATAGCAAACTCAAGCTGCAAATGAAATTACTTTAAGTGTAAATGATAGAATAGTAGGAAGTAATACTATTTTCCTAGTTGATTTAAGTTTTCTAGACTTGACTTAAAAATTGCAGGATTGATTTTCTTAACTAATACCATTTCAAATTATTTTTAGTACGATTTATTTTAATTTGTACTTAAATTTTTAACTAGGACTCGTACGGATAAAAATTAAAAAAACTTAAATTTATTTCGAGTTTTTTCTTCCTGTGAAAGAAGGATAGATTACCCTATTAAACACGTAGTTTGTCTCAATAATCATAGTAGTCTCAACAAAAAAGTAAAAAAGATTTAGAAATGTCCTCCTAAAGGACTGAGCTATTAATAATATCCTGGGATAAATTTTTTAGAGTTGAGTACTTCCTTTAATTCATATAATATTCGAAAAGCAGGAGATCTCATTTTCTCGTTTGATGTAATTGCCAAGTATTGTCCCCATAATCGAATGCTAAATACATCGTTATTTGCCTGGATCAGCGCTTTACCTGCATACCTTTATTTTATTTTTGCGTTCTTGTGGCTTATAATGACTAGCTTATTAATTACCTCTATTTATTATAATCAGGGCAAGTTTTTTACGATTTTTGCATAAAAAATATGCATTTGCATATTTTTAAAATTTTTTTTAAATGTATTTTGCATGAATTTTAATATTACGAAGGCTGGCCATTCTTTTTAATGAAAATTGCTTGTGGTAAGTTATTTAGATCCATACATAGTCACCTCAATGCCTCAATCGTGAAAAATTGTTTACCCAAAAATTTTGCGTGGTACATGTTTGGCTCATGGGTTGCATAGAATTTCATATTTTGTTCGCTTTTATTTTGCAATGCTAATTCTGTTGTTGCAAATCGCAAAGCCGTTTCTTAAGGTAGAACTATATACATTCTTAGTATGTTGTATTTTTCCTTATAATCTTTTGACTGAAATAATTTCCCGTCGATTTCTCGTATCAATAGAATGCATTCTATATGCCGAAGTATGATTATTTCCAAAAGTTCTGTTCCACTAGATGGGAATCTTGGTTAAAGGCTGCTATATATTATTGCAACAATTTTATAGAAATAAGCAGGTTTTTAAATGAGCTTTTTGATGATGAGGCAGAGTCGATATATAATGCAATGGCTTTATTTAAGAATTCATCGGTAACAACAGATTAAGCATACATTAAAGATAATTTTGAATGTATTTTTGTCACAGCATAATCAAAATAGTTCAAAATATTAAGAACAAAATATTTATTGAAAAACTTAACAATGTATTTAATCGAAATGTTGGCCTTCAAACGTTGACCAAGATTATACAACGTATGTGTGAACGTATATTTATCTTGTGCGACAATAAAAGATCCTTTCAATTTTAAAACTTGAAAAAAATATAAGATTATACTTTGTTATGCACAATTGTTTAAATAAAACTGATTCAAAATTATTAGTCTGTGTTTTTTCGGATGCATAGTTTTGTGCATATTTTAAAGTATTTTTTTTTTGATTATTTGCATGCCTATTTTAATAATTTCTGTGCATATTTAAACTTAACCTGGTTATAATAAACACCACAGTTAATGGGTAACTAAAATTAAAAAATTAAGTTCAAATCTTTAAGAGTATTCTACTCGTGAAGACTGTTCTCTTTGAAAGAATAGATGAAAATAATACAACATATTCTCTTATGTATATATTTGAGAAGATAACAATACTGTCTTTAAATATAACGTAACATGGATTTTACTCTTATTTGCATTAAAAATGTAAATGGATATTTTTGTTTATTTATGTGAAATAAATTTTTTGTATGTACTGGTTTGGTTGCAGTTAAGGTGGTAAAAATTATGGCTTTTATCGCTAATATGCAAAATTAGAGAAAAAAGGGAAATGAAGCAGTTTTACTAAATGAAATATTATTAGAAAGCTAAATTGATGGTGTTGTAAACATATGTATACTATAACTTTTAACAAGTACATTTTCAAATAAATTTTTATGTTATTTTTACGGACACTCTCACAGTCAAAAGTTGCATTTTAAACTGTCAAATCAAGCTATAAAAAAAAGCAAAAAATTGTTTGTATTTCAAAACTACTTTCAACAAAATTTTTTTAAAAAAATGTCTTAAAGTTCAAAACCAAATTAAGTTTTTGTCAATACGGCAGTAAATATTTTTTTAAATAACAATTGTAATTGATTAAGGTGGGTTAATTTTATGTTTATTCTAGTTTTGGCCAATTTGAATTTTGATGATGGTTGATAATTACTCTTCAGCTAGTATGGCCTAAATTGGTTTATGTCAATAAAAAACTTTTTATTACATATTTACCCAACGTTTCGTCAATTTTATGTTGACTTTTTCAAGGGTGTCGTCTATTTAAATAAAAATATTTTTATCACAATTACAATACAATAATTACAAAACTTACAAATTGAAAAGTTCCCAAGTTACATAAAATTTAAAAATAATTCAGAAATCATACAATTGTTACATTATATTAATTACTCTGATATCGCTAGTCTGTAGCTTGCGCTGATATTGTCGGTGTCTTCTTTCAAGTTCATCGTTTTGTTTATGTTTTGTTGTATACGAAGACTTTCTATGGTGTACCTTTTCTTCCCTTTGTTCTCACGGTCTAATATTTTAACGTTAACAAAATCTGCTTTATGTCCAGTGTTGAGTATATGTTGTGATAATGCGGTTGTTTCTTTCTTTTTTATTACGTCACTCTTATGTTCGTTTATTCTTGTTTCTAAAGCTCGTTTTGTTGTTCCAATGTATATTAAATCACAGCTTTGTTTATTATTGCCTTTACATTGGATTTGGTAAACTACATTACATTGTTGGTGTTTGTGGGTTAATTTAGTTCCCTACTCCATTAACCATTTTGGTGTATTTATAGTTTTATTCATATACGATTAATAAATTTAAAGTAGATTTATTTTAAGATTTTTATAAGAGAAACCCGGTTTTAATGAACATACTGACTTTATGATTCGAATATGAATAATTTTGTTAGTATGTTACAGAAATCTGAAAGATATCCACATATAAACCACGTTAGAAAAGCTGCACTAAGAACTAGTTGCCAATAGGAAAATCGCCTAAAATTAATTTACCAAAAATATATTTTTTTAATTGTGCAGAATTTTTATAACTAATTGGACTTTGGGAATAATTGACATGTTTGAGAATTGCTCGTCGCAAGCTTTAACTGCAAAACATCCAAAATATTTTTGGGCGATCTGAAGTGGTTTAATTATGAACAAAAATAGAATAAGAATTATTTAAATTTGACATCTTTCAAAAGATATCGAGGCCTATTCTCTGCCTTTGCGCTGAACTGGAGCATCAACGCCTTCGGTTCCTAGGCAAAAGATGCTTAATTAGTTTTTCGGAGCTGTCAGACGTGACACCAAGAATATCAGTTCCTTCATTGGGAGCAGTGGATGGTTTTCCGGCTGACTCCCCTCTTTGTCATAGTATATACGAACCCTCCTGTATGGCGCACTCCTTTTCCTCTCTCAGGCTTAGTCGCTCTCAAACTTTATCTCCGAACGGAATGGGACAAGGTTCATAAGAAAACCTGCATTTCAACTCAATTATCATTGCCTAAGCCTTTACTCTTTTCATACTTTAACAGAAGCTTCTAAATCTGTCCTAACCTATTCACGAAATTATTTAATTATTTCACTTTTAATTTTCTTCGAGTAAACAATTTCTGGATTCAGCGGTTTTAATCTTGCTCGATTAATCGATTAAAGCTTGTAGACTATTCGAGCAGCTCAAATAATAGTTTTATTTTATTGATAAAATAAAGAAAACAATAAAACCAAAATAAAATTAAAAGCTTAAAGGATTAAATAATTATCACTTTATTTGTAATATGAACATAATCCAAAATAATTTTTAAAATATGCTTAGGAAATAGTTTTTTAAAATGTCATAATGTTGAGATGTTTGCCTTTTTAATGGGTTTTCTGTTTTCTTTTTATAACACATGATTTTCTGGAAATACTATTTTCCTAAAAAGATGTTCGTGATATCGAAAATATTGCTCCACATTTATTTCGACACTGAAAAAAGCAATGCAATATTTTTCTCCAAAAACTTTCGGAGTTATATATACAAAACTTTCGCACATATTACAAAAACGATTTTGGGCTATAATTTCATTATTTACGAAAATGGTATTTTGTGAAAAAAAAATAATTTTTGTTGTACTTTAATACTTTATTCAGGTCTTAGCATCTAAAAAGGAAATTTTTGTCTTGAAAATATAAGAAAGTAATAATAGCTAAATGAGCAGAGTATTTGCGCTCAAATCTAAAGTATGTGAATTTAAACTTCAGCTGGGGCAGTTCTTATAATTTTTATTTTTACACTAAAATCTCATACATTTGTCATAACGCATCAGTGTGAGGTTAAATACCTCGGAATTCACCTAGACCGTCGTCTAACATGATAGTCACACATGGAATCAAAGTCGACCCAAATTAAACTAAAACCAGCACAAATTAATTGGCTTATCAACAGAAATTCTACACTCAGCTTAGACTGCAAATCTATTCTAATATCCATATGGTGCTCTGGAATCCAATTACGGGTTACCGCCGCGCCATCAAATATAGAAAAAATTTAAAGGCGGCAAAAAAAAAATTCTTCAAACAATTACAGCGGTTCCAATGCACTAAGATTCCAAAATTCAAGTTTTTGGCCAAAACTAAATATTTTACATGGGCTACGATTATAATTTTGTTGTTGCAATCTAATAGCAAACACATCAGAGCAACCACAAATGCATTTTGTTTTTGTAAATTGCAATTTACCGTTTAACATTACAGCATTAAAATTGATAAACTTCAGTCCACTTGAAAAAACAGTTGAGTGCATGTGTTTTTTAACATTTTTAAATATTGTATAGTTAAAAAAAAGTAATTTCTAGAGTTAAAAATGGAAAATAAAGCTGAAGATATATAGTTTATTCAAAACATTAAAAAAAATTCAAAATATTTAAGGTGGAGTGAATAAATATCAATATGTTGGTGAATTATAAAATTTATGTTTTTTTTACGATTTTTAAATTTACGTAGAGTTTTAAAATTTTGGCTCAGTTCAGCTGAAGATATTTATGTATATTTTTCATTTCACCTTAGCTTGAATTGTGAAAATGTGCGATTTTTGAGATATTCATCTTTTTATATGCCGTACACCGTGCTCTTGAAGCAACTTTTGATCAATTATAAAAAATATTTGGTGAACTCATTTTTTTTATTTTTGTTTACTCAGATTTAAACTGAACACAAAAGTCATATAATGGCTTTTGACACACTTCGGTTTTATAAATATAGCGAGCCCTATGTGCATGGTATGTAAGAAATTCACGCAACCAAAAGATTTAAATTTCTAAACAAGTAGCAACTTATGTAAAGAAGCTGGAGTTTTACTCGCTTTACGCTTAAAAAAACTTGGAAAGCATTACAAAGTTATTATCGAACATGGAATTCGGCCGAAAAATTTTATATTTTAATTTATTACTTACCATTTGTTGAGTTAAATAAATATAAATTATATTAACAGTTACTATTTACTAAATTAAAATCACTTCTTTATTTGTGCAAAAAAACAAATTTATCAATATGATGAAATATGCCGATCATAACTGAGTTTAAATATGAAAACTCGACTTTTTGCAATGCCATTTTAAAATCCAGCTTTTAAATTATCCGTCTTATGATGGAAATCGACCGATATCAAATTTCTCGATATCAAATAATAAATTCTACTGAAAGTCTATCAAATGATGCTATTCCACTGCTATCGATATTTATAATGTTTTATTCGGCCTTAAATTTCACTCCATTCCTTCTTTAGATTTTCAGCACATATCGCTCATTTACATAACTTGAAAAAAGTCGTTCTTCAGAAAACGACCTTAAGGTCTTTAAATTATATACACATCAAAGGAAAAATTAAAAAGTGTTTTTGGAGTTATGACTCTTCTGCAGAAAATAAGCAACATATTTGTCTATTATTCGTTTTGTGGAATCGCGCGATTTGGAATCGATCATGTCATCACATGCAGGAATATTTTATTTTTATATGAATATTTTATATTAAATTTATTACCTTTTCTTTATGGAAAAGTTTATTTAGTTAAAATAAACTTTGATGTCAATAACTAAAATATTTACGAAAATCTAGCGCTAAAATTATTAAAAAATTTTATAAATTTTTGCGAGGTTTTACCTCTTCATAAAAAGGATTTATGATAGGTTCCAGTGTCCTTGCTCTGATTTATACTTGTAAGGTTATAACGCAATATAATATAAGGAATCATCTAGACAAAGTTAAAAAAAAAAATTATAGAAATTATTTGATTTCGTAATTTATTCTTTTTCTATGTATTAATACAATAGACTAATATATCAAAGAGTTGGAGTATGTTCATCACAAGCGTGTTAAGGAATAGAAACTCGAATTTTGCAACAAATTTTTGAAATTAAAGCCGATAATATTTTCTTCTGTATTTCGTTCTTCAAACGTATAGATGAGGACACGGTACGTATGATTATTATATATTTAATTTACACTTTATTTTTCTTTATTTGATAACTTTTTATTTTTATAAACTTTTATATATCTGCAATAAATTAAAAAAATGTATGTCTTACACTTAAATTTAAATTAATTTTATATATGTTACAGCTTGTTAATAAAAAGGTCCTTGGTCCGACTAAAGAAACAAATATTAGTATAAATTGTGATAACACGGTCCAACAGATGATTTTGGGACTAAATTCTGAGAATTGCACGTTAAAGTAGCCCCAAAATTAAAAACTTTTGCATCATTCATACGAATTTTTTTATTCAAGGCGGATTTTCATCAAGTTTTCTACATTTTAATACGGTTATATCTCGGTATACCGTACGGAATATCTCTTTTGTAGATATTATAGAAGAGAAAAAAATCGTGACAAACGTACGCGAAAAAAGCACATCCAGTGCCTTAAAGATCGCAAAAATGAAAATTTTTTCACATTTTTTAGCTTTTTTGCTCAATAATTACAAAAATCCTGTGTTTTTCTTTATAAACTTTATTTTGCATGAAAATAAAAAAACGATGCATATTAAAGTTATTCTTACACCATCCTCATTGACGTTGACGCTTGTGGTTCTGATGATTTTGTTTCTTCGTAGGTTGCTTATATTCATGCTCTGAGTCTGCTTCAGCATCCAAGTTACACATAATATTCAAGGGTATGTTTTCTTCAGTGTGTCCACCAATTTCAGTGTCATCATCATCTTTGATGCTTTCATCCTCAAACTGTATAATTTTAGAACTCCACCAAGAGACCTCAGTAAGCAACGCATCTAATTTTTTACCTTTGAATAACTTTTTCATTGGCATGGTCACCTGGTGGAACCTATCTCCTTGTTCATCTGATTCCTAAGCTAATTGTGCCAAACAGATGTTATATTTGAAATGCATGAAATGTAATTTTAACGTCATGGATGCATTGATTTTTTCAAAATAATATATCAACCTGTCCACTCGTGTCTGTATGTCTTCTCGCTGTACACGGTTATTTCCAATAATGCCTTCAATAACTTGTTTTATTGCGCTCCATGCACATAGATGGTTCGAAAGCATATTTGGGAAATATTCTGGGCAATTTTGCAAAATCTTCATATTGAAATATTCAATGTTCTTCTGGTTTTGAAATGTAACTATTAATGCAGCCAACTTGACAAAACGAATGATGCAGAAATTCTTATTTTTGGTGCTATTTTCACATGCAAATCTCAGAATTGATTCTCAAATCAATGAGCTGAAAAATATTACACAGTACAATATTTTTCAGTACAATATATTTCAAAACAAAAAAAAAACAAATTAAAAAAATATTTTTTATTTTAAGATTCGTGGAAGGTATGCGAATCCTTGCTTAGATATGTATCAAAATTCTATATTTTGAGTGAATTTATATTAGCGCTGTACTCTGGGTATGAGAAATTGCGTTTTCGCTGATTAATAATTATTTTTCAAAATGATTCACAAAAAATTATTCAAAAAGTGTCTCAGATTTCTTTTAAATAATAAAGTTATTTATTCCTATTTTATTTAGATGCATATTGCTATAATTGTGCTCCCTTTCCAATGTAACTTCTCTTAAGCTGAGAAAATATATAAAACGTAATCAATTTAACGTAACTCACACAAATAAACTTTTCTGTTCTGAGTAAATGTGTATTCCTTTTCTCTTTTACTGGGATGTTAAGGGCTGCCAGACTTGATGTTGATGGAAATATTAGTATTATTCTTTAAATTAAGCTTGAGGTCACTTTTTTATAAAAATCATCCAAATTTATTTTATCTCGATATTTCGTTACTCTTTGGATAACTTCTTTAGGCGGAAAAAATTAATAAACAATTCAAATAACAAAAATTAACAAATCATTAGTAAACAATTTCTTTTTCCGTTTTTTTTTTTGGTTTAAAAATTATTTGTCAATTAAAAAATATTTTTATTTAATGTAATTATTTTTCGAACAATTTTTGTTGTTAGTGGTTTTTTTAATCCCAAGGGGTTATTATTATTTTGGCTAAAGTTCGTAACATTTTTAGTCAGAAAGAATGGGACATGAGACAATATTCCAAAGCAACAAGGGAAAATTTTAACACCAATTAATTTCAACTTACATGGCAGAACAGAAACAACGCTGTTTTTCGAGAGCCGCCACACTCCCATCATCAGTGTTCATGAGTGTTTCCATGTATCCGCCACTGTTTATGTGGCTCGGTTGAATGTGATTTCAAATTTGTATTTATACAAATAATGTTTAGAAAAAGCATACGGGAGTTATTTGTATTATTAGTTGTTTTTACAGTAAACACTGCTTTACCACTATCAATATTCAAATTCTACAATCACTAATAAACGTTAAATTAACCCATTGTTACACGTTGGTTTTATATCATGTACCATTTTTCTTTCTAATTTTTGTTTTTACTTAAGACAAACTTTTTTGGTTTGATTAATAGTTAAGTATTATTACTTTTTTGTTTTTTTGTCAACTAGTTGAGTTTTTTTTTATTTATTTGATAAATTTTAACTAGTTATGTGACAGTAAACATTGCAAGGCTCATACCAGTAGCTAATTTTTCTTTAATGTGATTATTTTTCGAACAATTTTTCTTGTTAGTGTTTTTTTTATATCATTTATTTATTTTAAATTAGTTTAAATTAGGCAAGCATGTTTTTGCATATGATGAGGAAATAGTATCTTTAGCACGAATAATTAAAATATAATTTATACTATGATTTGGAGGCGATTAAGTGATAAGGATAAAGTGAATCCTACCTTTCGACGAGTAATAAGGCCGATGAAAAAGCATGCGCTCTTTATGAATAGCCCATATTAGTACATCAGCCATTCGTTCAATGAAAAAAACTTGAATTTAATATATAATTTTGCTGGCGCCGCTTAGTTGAAAGTAATTATCGTCCACTTAAATATATTTTTATTAATGACATTTTTTTGCTGATTATCTATCAAGTAGTTACAAGTTGGGTCATACCAACTCTTAAAACTCTTTTCGGAGCACCAAAAAAATAAGGTGAATTTTGGATTTTCGCGGGCTGTGTAAATTCGATTATCGATTTTTTTTTGTTATGTTTCTACACATGTGCTAGTCATATTTTGGCATTATCAGCCCATTTAAATTAGTATTTTGTTATTTTAAATTTTTATTCGCACTTTTTCCCAAAATTAATATTTTACGTATTCAGAAAAACATCAACAATTTTGTTAAAAACAAATTGCAATTGATTACTGAAGACTATAGCTTGTTTCTATGCGCATTTCACTGTTGCTAATGCAGATCATCAGGGAACTTTACCCAAATATTTCTTAGAACAACTGGAGATATTATATTAAACTTTCATTAAGACAAATGAAAAGTTTAAACAAAGTTTTACTTTACCATTACTACCTAGGCTGACTTCTTTTTCAATTGCAATTTGTTTTTAACAAAATTGTTAATGTTTTACTGAATAAGTAAAATATTAATTTTGGGAAAAAGTGCGAATAAAAATTTTAAATACTAAAATTTTAGCAATTCCCGTAAAAAGTAGTTTGTTGAAAAGGTTAGCCACATTTATGTGATGCCTGATGTGGACAGTGAAAAAGAAATTCTATCTATCATATGTTATGGTCGGTGTTGAACCAACAAGTTTTCCGAATAAACTGGTTTATTCTTTTCAGTTTGCATTCCTTAAGGTCTGCGAGTTCGGGTAAAATCGAGCTTCCTAGTTAGATGGATCTGTGCTATGACTGAGCTGGTGCTTGACAGTTTATCCTCCTTCTCATTTTGGCGTTGAAAGGGAGATTTAATCCATGTGCGTGGGCACCTATGAAACAGTCGCCTGTTAGGACTGCAGCTGATGTCGAGGGATCCCCAGTATGATGGCAGATTTAACTCGATCATATTGGGGAATGTTGATCTGGAGACTGCACATCTGGATTCATTGAATCTCCTAGATTGTGCTATCCCTGTTAGTTTCTGCTGTATAAGGATTTTGCAGGTTTTTAGTTGGACTCCTACTAACCGGTCGGTGTCCCGTTCTTGCAAATGATAACCTTCCTTGGTTAGCTTGTCCACAATTATGTTGCCAGGGACCTCTGCATGACCTGGTACGCAAATTGGCACCAGGTTGGAATATGACGCCATCTCGTTTAAGGATTTCCGGCAATCCTTTACCATTTCAGATGTTGTATAAACGCCCGATAGAGCATTCAGCCTTACCATCGGTACATTTACAACTATCCTGCCCATATACCATACTGCACAGATTTTAGTTACGTCAAAAAATATTCCCCTAAAAGAGAATCCTTAATCTTGGATATATTTCACATATTGCACAGAAATAATGCCATATGGCCCGATTTGTTTTTTTAAGAGAAAAAGTTATTATAACTTAAAACGGTGTAGATGTTTCCCATGACAAGATTGTAACGTCCTTTAATTACCTCCGCTAACCTGCAGCCAATATTCGGTTCTATTGCGACAGCCGTATTTCGCTTTCATGTTCGACATTTCTGTTCTAGATTAAAACAATCGGTAAAAAAAGTTTGAATACTTTCGTTGTGTAATAGATGTAGATCTTAGCAATAGTGATTTAAATAATTTCTCAGCAGCATCTGCGCTTTAAAGAAAAACAATAATATAGCAAAGTATTTTTATTTGTGTATCCTTTTTCTTAATATGCTCGCAGTCCCCCAACTAAGTATAAAAGCACATGGTAAGCGCTGATTTTTTATAAACCTTTTAACACGGGATCTTTTGGGATATCTAAATTTTCAATGCGGAGAGGACAAAAAAAATATCTGGCACTTCCGGTCGGTCATGTTGTTAAATTTGAGAGCTGAAATTACAATTTCTCTTACATATATTTTTAACTTATACAAATAAATGAGAAACATATAAAGACACATACTTACACACATACATACACAATTACAAACGTAAAAATAAAACACAAGCGAAAACGAAAAATTCCTTAGGATTTATTACTTTATTAAATTGTCCTTAACATTTGTGGCATTCACTGAGACGTGGAAAAAATCACAAAACAAACAAGAAATAGCGCAACTATATTCCATTTGTGTGTTAAAATTAATTGACTTTAACAATGAAATTAATAAAAGAAAAATATGAAAAGCCAATTATTTTCGCCACTAACTTTTGGCAACAATAGCTTTTGTACTGCTTGGCTTTCTTATTTGAAAAACAAAAATAATCGAAATGAACTTATTTCTTGCTCTTTTGTGATGGCGGCGAAAATTTTATGATGAACTAAATTAACTTGTTAATTAAGGGCCTTATTTTGTAAAACGCAACGCTTACCGTTAATAAATTTTATAATGAAAATATTTAAAGCACTAAAGCAAAACATAGTAAAAGTGTGTCAGCGCTAAACGTTGCGTTTTACACAATAAGACTCTTCATAAACAATATATTTTTGTTCATATTTGAAAAGAGATTGGCTGGAATGCGGTGACAACTATCAAATATTATTTTCACTGATAAATATTTTATCCTTATTAACAAAAATTTACAAGCGCAATATATAATCATCATTAATAGCTGTAATTATATATTCATTATGTGGAAACGCATTTTCCACAGCCGAAGTATTAATTAGCGCAATCAATTTATAAGTGGATACAACTACACGGTAAAAACTTTGGTGTCATAGTAGTGAATTAAAATGCTTACAAGAATATGAAAAAGTACATATTTTTCAGTACTTCAACTTTGGGCGAATACGAATACACTAAACACAATCAAAATTAAATTTATGTTGTCAGTATTCAATTTAAATTTTTTAAATTATTATTGTGTCTTATTTCAACTATTTCGTTGCGCCCTAAAATTTTGTTTTAACGAACACACACACAATTCAAAGAAACGAATGTCTTCGACAAGGCTTAACTGGTAATAAGCCTAATCAATATTCCTTTAAATAGCTATAACTGTATGAATGTATCTGAAAATAAAACTTGAAAAAATAATATAAGTATTTTTAATTTTTATTCGCACTTTTTCCCAAAATTAATATTTTACTTATTCAGTAAAACATTAACAATTTTGTTAAAAACAGATTGCAATTGATTATTGAGGGGTATAGCTTGTTCCTATGCGCATTTCACTGTTGCTAATGCAGATCATCAGGGAAATTTACCCAAATTTTTCTTAGAACAACAAAATAATAATTGAACAAAATTAACATATTCTTAATATGGCAAATATTTTAACTGACATAACGTCAATGATCTAAGAAACCGATTTTATAGATGCTTGGAGAGAAGAGATATTTTATCAAACTTATAAATAAATTTATGCTGATAAAAATGTTGAGCTCTTTACTTTTACTTGTTTACTTTTAAAAACTTAAAAATATAATTATTTTTTTTTAATTCTTTTTTCCGACGACTTTAGGAAAAGTTTTTATTTTTAATATATTGTACAATATTAAAAAAAATTGTTATTTTTACATGCATGAATACTATTAAGTTTTACGCCCGACTTACGAATTATTTTCTGCGTTTCATCACAAAATAAATTATAAAAAGATGGTCAGCAATTGCAACAACTTGAAAAGTATAGTTTGAGTGTGATATTCTCTATTTAATATTATTATTTAAATTGATCATTTAAATGTGTCGTCCTGTCCATCTTTTTATAATATTTAGTGATGAAACGCACAAATTAAATTAATTTAATAATAATAACAAATTTCTGCTGAAGCCATCGGAAAATAGCTGACAAAACGTTAAGAAAAAATATGATATATTTAATTGTGTTGTTTTATTTGCATCTTATGCAAAAAACTGACCAACTAATATAAACTAAAAGCAGCATAATTCCTTTTATTGATTATAAAAATTATTGTTTTAAAATTATTCATGCACCACGCTTTCTTTTGAATTTATTGAACTAAGCATTGAGCATCTGCAAAACTAGAATTCTTCAGCAAACTTTTAGTATGCAGCTTGAAAATACATTTAAATTATTTAGATACCAACCACCAAGCCTGAGAGTTCTCAAAATTAAAAAATTTTTAAATAGCTGAAGTGTCTGACCATACACATACGAATTGGGATTTGGTGGTGTTCTGCATCTAATGCATGACAATAACGCTCTGTTTGCTGAAGGTGTGTAAAACATATATAATTTTCTCTCATGTTGGTATTTGCCTTTTGATGCGCGTACGTTGAAAATTAAATATTTAAATTGTAGACAATAGTAAAAAATTATTTGGTCTTTCAAAAAAGGATTCCTTCAACTTATGCATCATGTTTAGTGGGATATAATTGGACTATCGAATGGCATAAAAAATAATTTTTAGCAGGTATTTGTTGCGATATAATTGATCACACAATTTTGTGATGCACGCTGCAAAAAACGGAAGTAACTTTGAAAGTTGAAGTGTGTTTTCTTAATTTTTGAGCAAATCTTGCATAATAAAGCACACAAAATCTAGTTCCTAAAAGAAAGATGAATATAAGAGAATTCTAAAATAACTAATTTGTAGCCAAATTAATTTATTGTTTTTTATTGAAAGACGTGAATTTTTTGTGACGCACGCCACGTGACGGACACCATATTTTTTGCAATCTATTTTCTATTCTGAAATTTCATATCTAATTTCAGTGTTTCCAAAATAGTTAACACAACATTTTTTTTACTAAAATTGAAGGGAATTCAATGTATAAATATATGGCTTTCGATTGGGTCATCTTCATTAACAATAAATTAATGATATGAATACCCGAAAATTGTTAATTTCTGGTATGAAGTTAGAAGTAGGATCTGGTAATAATTTATGCATTATTGATCATCGTATTACATTTCTTTTATTTATAAAATTACATATCTAGTCTAATATTCGTTAAAACTAAATAAAAAAAGTTGTATAAATTTCAAAAGAAATTTGGTTGGTGGACTATTTCTGGGACTTGCCCATATAAAATTCCTTGTACCGAAATTATTCCAAATACACATATAAATGAAATATAACCGAGAATTGCATGTACAAAAAAAATAATATTCACATTATTTATAAAAACTGTTCGTAATTTTTGTTGTTCATAAAATCCCTGAAATCTCATTAGTATATAAGATATATTTGTTATAGATACAGGGCGTCCGCCGGGAAGTTATACTACTTTGTTTTGCCGTTATTTTGGTAAACATTAGTCTTGACAGTTCATATTTGGTAGTCGTGAAGTAGACACATGGCAAATTTATTTTTGATAAGCCAACGTGTTTTAATGATTTTAGCAATCATGGTTTACTGTGATGATGACAAAGTTACGTGAAAATTTTGGAGGAACAACGTGAATGATTTCGAAGAAAGAGGGTCTGTAATTGATAGACCCAAGCACAGACCACAACGTAATGCGATATCGGCTGAAAACATTACGGCTGCTCAAGAAAGTGTTCAAAACAATCCATCAACCTCAATTCGCCGCCTTGCTCAGGAGTTTGGTCTTTAAAGAACAACTTTGGCCATAATTTTGCACAAGGATTTGCATTTGTTTCCATTTAAGATTCAGTTGACACAAGACCTTCTTCCAAAAGATCATTTGCGCCGCCGTACATATGCCAATAGAATGTTATAATTCGCCCATGACAACCCCGATTTTCAAGAAAAAATCATAATGAGTAACGAGGCACATTTTCATTTGAATGGAAATGTGAATAAACAGAATGGTCGGTTCTGGGCAAAGGGAAACCCTCATATTATTCATCAGTCACCTTTACATCCATCAAAAGTGACAGTCTGCTGTGCAATTTGGTCAGGAGGAATCATTGGACTTCTCTTCTTTGAAAATGAAAACGGCATAAAGGTAACTGTGAATGGGGAGCGATATCGTGATATGATTGAAAACTTTTTAACGACACAACTGCATGCTTTGGGCTTGATTAACACGTGGTAACAACAAGACGGTGCCATATCGCATACAAGTAGGATTACAATGGAATTACTGTGAGACCTCTTTCCAAAACAAGTTATTTCAAGAAATGGTGATGTTAATTGGCCTCCACGGTTGCCTGATTTGACTGCTCCGGACTTCTTTTTGTGGGATATCTGTAAAGCAAGATTTATGCAAACAAGGCAGAAACGCTTAAGCAACTCAAACAAAATATTCGTGATGAAATTAATGAAATACGGTGTGAAATGTGTGAGAATGTAATGAAAAATGTGCTCAAAAGGGCTCACATTTGTGAGGCTACCAGAGGCGGAAATTTATCTGTCATTGTATTCCATACATAATTGCCGACATTAAATACAACGTTTATCAATATAAGAGCCATTCTCTTGCATTTAATCAACAATTATAAACCAACAAAGTAGTAGTATACCTTTTTGGCGGACACCCTGTATTTAAGAAAGTTTTTTAAGGTTCCCAGTATTTACTTAGGAGATTATCGTAACTGTTACAAATCCCATTCATATATTGTTCATTGAGAGTTTTTATAAATATAGTGACCACCTTCTTAAATATTCTGAACTTCTTTCAGCGAAAAAAGTATTTTTCATTTTCCTACTTTTTGTATAATCAAATGAAAAATTTATTAAATCAAACCCTAAGAACAATTTCTTAATGTTTATGAACAAATACATATTTCTCGTTTAACAGAAACCAACGGTATAAACTTGATAAGTGATGCTTGAAACAGAATAGAAAATATTATGTTCTCTGCTTAGGACAAAACAAATTGTAAAAAGAAAAGAAATTACTTCAGTTTTGTGTTCGCGAACATTGTATAAATATGTTTAATAAAACACAAAGAAGCTTTTCTCAAAAGTATTTTAGGCAATGTTTGTAACGAAATTAATTAAGTAAAATATAATTAAGTTTTAAAATGATTTCATTTATCAAGTGTAATAAAATTTTTGTAGATTTAAATTCATATACGAGTATTTCACATTTAGAAGAGCAGCATGATGAGTTTGAGTATACTTACGTATAAAAACTGTTATCAATTGTTTAATAATATTTATGAATTCAAAAGACATTTTATAAGAAAACATTTAATTAGAAAAAGTGAAAGCGAACTGCTAAAGGAGCATACAACAAGAAGATTGCGTAATTTTAAAGAATTCTTTAGAATTCAAATTGCTGGTGACGTCTTCAAAATTTGGCCCGAATATACGAATGTAAATGAAGTTGAGATAGTATAAAACTCTACAAAGTTCAATTTATATACTATTATTATATAAATATTCAAGTTGCGAAAATCTTGTGAAAATTGAATGTTAAAATCAAAGAAAATAGAAGCATTTCTGAAAGCGAAAATTTCAGGAAAAAGCGCCACTGGATTCAACCTAAATTTATTAAATGAGGATACTAGAAAGAGTATGTTAGGCTTGAAGTAGTTTAATAGTTCGTTTTTGTCATATTAGTTGTCATACGAGTATTATGTGGTTTTTGTGTTGTGACAGTTCTAGGATATAAAGAAATAAAAATAATAGTACAACTGGTACAAGACTGTCACTGTCATGTGTACCATGGTGTGTAAACCAAATGTCTGTCGGAGGTATTTACAATACTTTCAAAGTTTTTGTTAGACCACTTCTGGGATTTCACAATTTAACTTTATGCCAAATAATATTTTAGTTTAAATTATATATTACGCATTGATATCTGATTTCAGGGCAAGTCCTGTTGTTTTGACTGTTAAAAGTAAAGAAACTTTAGAATACGTTTTTCGTATTAGCTTATTTATGTATTTTTTTACAGAAACTTTGATTTTGTTAATTTGAATTTCATAATAGTTTTTTTTATATTGGCCTTTAGTTCGCAATAGAAATCTGCAGTTGTTATATTAATTTTTTTTTTTTTTTTTTTTTAAATTGCTATAAATGTTATTTCGATTACAACCACCAACTCGAAACTTATTTCTCTTTATGAAATTGGTTGCGTCTACTTAATAAATAAAACAAGTTAAAATTCATCGATTGTCCCTGTTAGTTTTTCAGTTATTGGATCCTTAAATCGAATACTGTAACATTTTTCTAACTTAAAGCACAGAAAATTTTCTAAATTTATCGTTTTTCCATGACGATAATTACAATTCCATTTACGTAATTAAGTGTTAGTGCCAAAAATATAATAGAAACTTTAAACTTAAATCAGGTATCCGCAAAACTTTATCCATAATGATTTCTTCAAGGACTGTATAGAAATTGCGTGCTCAAGGTAGATAAGTAAAACTTTTAATTACAAAAAAAAAAAACACAAAACAAAAGATAAATTTCTACTGCATTGTAGCGAATATAATTTAAAAATAAAGAAACAAGTTTCCTTTTTATACAATTGATATTATTTTCCACACAATTTTGTACTGTTTTTTCATATTCTTATAGGATTCACTTCCTTGAAATGTAATACCATTTGCCACATCAACCTTATGTTCATTTTAATTGATGTGGCAGCAGTTTTGGTATATAAAACTAAAAACACAATGAGTAGATTGGTCATACGTGAAATTAGCTTTCAAAGTCAGGAAGTTAACTAGAACTAAGCAAAAGTATAAAAGTTTTTGCAAATGTGCCAGCAACAAAAAATATATGTATATAATAAAAACATCTACAACATTGTTAAACTATTGTAGAACCTTACGAAACGGTGCAATGTCTGGTAGAAAATAAAAAGAAATTGCAAAAAAAAAATAAAAAAAATAGAAAACAGAAACACGTCAAACTTGCAAAATATATTTGAAGATACATAGAATACAAAGTTACAAGTAATAACATTTATATCCAATTCTGCCTAAAAGTAGCTAATTGCATTTAAAAAAATACTCATAACTATTTTTGTTTCGAATACAATTTCTTTACCGAACAAACTAAAAATGAGGGGAAGATATTACCGATAATAGTTACAACTTGGACGCAAAAATTAGAAAAGTAAGATATGCAGCTTAGGCAATCTAATTATGTTTGAAAATTAATCAGTTATTCCAAAAAGCTTAGTTTAAGATTATTTTATTTTGATTTATATTATTTTTTTGTTTTATTTTTTGTTTTGTTTTGTTTTATTTTATTTGATTTGATTTAACTTTTCTTGTTTTGTTTTATTTTACCTTATTTTATTTTATTTTATTTTATTTGTTATTTCAACTTATTTTACTTTATATTTAATAATTTTATTTTCCTTAGTTTATATCACTTAGTTTTTTATATATATTTTTTTATTTTATTTTTGTTATTTGAGTTTTACTTAATTTAATTCTTTTTATTTTGTTTTGTATTATTTTATTTTATTTTATTTTATATTATTTATCTTAGTTTGTTTTATTTTATTCAATTTTTGTTAATTCCTTTTATTTTATTATATATTTTTTAATTTTATTTCATTTTCTTTTATTAGATTTAGTTTTATTTAATTTAATTCTTTTTGTTTTATTTTATTTTTTGTTTTATTTCAGTTTGTTTAATTTTATATTTACTAATTTAAAAAAACAAAAGTTTTTGAAAATCTTTGAAAGAAGATATCGAGGCAATCTCGATTAATAAATTTAATAAAAAATATACTAATTTTATTTTATTTTGTTCTATTTTTTTATTTCAATTTATTTTATTTTATATTTTTTAATTTTATTTTACTTGGAACAGTAACCAATCATCCACGGCCGTAGGGCCCTATATGCAAAACATGGTTGACGGAACCACATTTAGAAACTATAAAAGACATTTTATAAGAAAACATAATATTACAAAAAGTATCTTTAAAGTCCAGCTTTATCAATTATATTTTATAGTTTGATACTTAAAAAAATAATATGATCACACCGATAACATAAATTTTTCTTCACGAACATGTTCTTACTATTATTCTCATAATAATTATAAAACGGTTCCACATAAAATGTTTAATTTCAATTAATATAATCACAAAACATACGTACAATTTAGTATTTATATTTTTATATGTATGAAAACGTTGGTTTACTTCGAAATACTGAAATATCTATTATTATTCTTTATTTATTGTTTAATAACAAAATTGAACAAAATATTTTACATATTTTTATGTAACACACTTTGAAAAATAGTAACGCTGAAACACAGATACAGAATATAATTTATTTTTATTTTATACCCGTTTCAACAATACATCGTTCATAAAAATACACATCAATAGGCAGGTATAATGTTTCTTTTCTTAATTAGTTGTTTTTCTTTATTTTCTTTATTGTTTTTTTAGTTTTATTTTACAATTCGACATTTTTTTCAACTTATCGCTAAATAAGGCTGGCAGACATCCGATTGAGAGGAAATAAAGGTTTTATTTAGGGAATTCAGAAGTTGTACAAACTCTTGTATCGTTTGTGTATCTGATATGTAAAAATTTTAGGTCATACAACAGTTTCGTATTCCATTATTTAGTTGTTAGAAATATGTTATTAAACCAATTATTGTTGGACTAATTATATTTGTTAAATTTACAAACAATTGTGTGAGTCGAAGGTGTTATTAATGGTCTAGGTAATTTATATATATAATTTTGGTCAGAAACATGTTTAAGTGGAAATTACCAACAATATTTATACAACTTACAATTAATACAGAATATTGTTAATTGGACAATTAGCTATTTTAGAAATAATGACCATATTAATTATAGCATCAAATATTCGAATGTCGAAAGGAGAAATTAAATTAATGTGACAGTCAAATTAGTCTGTTGTGAATAAAAATAGATTGCTGCGACACTTTTCCAAAGCTTAGATTCATGTATGTATGTAGATAACAAAGTAATAAACTACTAACAACTATTGATAACGAATTAAATAAAAATTAATTATCATCAAATACTTGACAATAAAGATACAAAAATATGTTTGTGAATATAGAAACCTCTACGATCTGAAATAAGATCAGTTCGCTTGCAAAAATTTTAAAAGTCTATGTTTTATGTTTAAGATATAGTTAAAGCTATAAAGCGATATAAACTAGGTCATTATTATAAAGCTTGATTTGTTACAAATACTATTTTATCGATATCGATGCACAAGTTCTGATTTTATTTACAAATCCATGGCGGTACTTTATTTTGAAGAAAGATGTTACATGTATACATACAGCATTAAAATTACAGTATACAAAAACCGGAACTGAATATCGGTTAATCGATTTCGAATAATTATAATTTTTGAATAATTCGACAGGCCGGTTTACCGGTTTTTCACTGCAAATAATTTTTAACTTTTTAATTTAAATACAATGGAGTTTTCTTTTCTAAAAAAAATGGAAAATTTTTTGCTCTTTTTATTAAAAATTTGCAATATAATGATTTTTTGAAATAGTGAGTTTATTAGAAGTTATTGTACCATCACTTACGAGGCAAAATTTTTGTCATAAATAGTTTTGTAGCTTCCTATTTTTAATCAGGGTGCCTAAACGATTAAGTGTGATAATGTAAAAGCGGAAGAGGCAAAAGCAACTAAAAATGTTTATTGAAATGAAATATGTACATATTTGAATTTTTCCCTCTTCATTCGATGCTAGTTCAAATATTAATTATGTTTTAATTAATGTTTATGCGTAATTAGTTGAACCTAAACGATTTATATAGAATGGAATAGTTTGGCTTGAGTACAAATCTGAGTTTCCCCATTTCTTTTCAATTTAAGAAATTTTTTTGGATGTATTCGTTATTTTATAAATAGAGTTCTATTTGGAAGAATTTAATATTTATCAGACTAGTTGAACGGATCAGTACGGATTTCGAGGTCGCTACACCATCTCATCAGCGTTATTTGATCTATTATACCACTTTTGACGGTGGATACTAGTGACTAGGAACATCAACTATTTAACCGTATTATTTAAAGAATTAGAATACGAAAAGTTCCACTAATTCATATTTACATGTGAAATAAATTTTCGGTTAGTACGAAACCCCATCTCTGATAATTAATTATTCCATATTTTCCATACTCTCCCACTTTTTCCAGAGCCATTAGCTGCTAAGATCAAGCAATTTTCCATTAATATTAATTTGTTTTTGTATTTTGCAGTTGACTTTTTTAGTAATCAACCACCTGCGACAATTATGTTTTAATAAAAATTAGCCCATATTTTACTTTGTTGACTATAAAGTCTTTTTAGTTAAAGAAGGAAGGCTATCAGGGGTGGTAAGACCCGGTACACTGTGACATTAAACTTGATTTTTTTTGCCAACTTTATTTCTCTACAGATATGTACATATATGACTTTGTATTAGTTAGATCATTACGCCGCGATATAAATATGGGCCAAATAATCACGGAACTGATTTTCATCTCTATGTCTGTGACTCTTTTTTCACGTAAATCCTTAAACATATAAATAAATTTGGCCAAAAAAAATTTCAAGTTTTATGTTACAGTGTACCTGGTCTTACCACCCCTGATAGTCTTCCTTCTTGAGTTAAAAAATCTTTTTAACGAATCATATTAATTCAGTAGGTTTTTTATTTTGAATTCAAAGATTAAAAATTTATAGTGTACAATATTTTCTTAATTTTTGTTTAATTTTAAATTTATATAATAAAAACGAAAATACGATCAATCATCCGTCATTTCCACTCACTTAAATATTTTTTATTTCGCTATTTACGAATTTCGTCTGGCTTGTATGGTAAATAATTGTAATATTATTGCAACTAATATTGCTTTTGAAAAAATGGTTATTGTCTATTTTTTCAAACTCGGACTACTTATTGGAGTTCTTTTTCGCATTAGGTAAATTTTATTTTTTATATTTTCTTAAAGATTCTCTTATGATTTCAAAAATTGAACAGAATGCCGATCTATGCAAGTTATAGTTTTTTTACTGCCAACCCCGTAACTTTTTTAAAATTATTTTTCATATGTACGTACACATTTATTTATTTGTTCTTTAAAGTGAATACAAAATATACTTTTAGTAGAAAAAACTACTTGTTTGTTAAATTCCACGTCTCTAAAAACAAATATTCTTTTAAAGCATTGATTCCCGGCCAATATCAAAATTGTGTAAATTACCTCACACACATTCTTCACACAGAATCTTATGCTCTTCATTTAGTTGTCGATGAAACGGCGACGAATGCACACGGGGCGGATGCTTATAAATTTTTTTTATATATATTTTTATTAATAGTTATCCAGCAAACACTCGCGTTTCATTTTAAATTGATGATATGGGAAAAATATTTTATTATATAGAACTTATTTGGTAACATATTTTGGAATTATAATTTGACTTTAATGCGACGGATGCTTATAGATTTCTTAAATATATTTTTTTAAAGAATACTTATCCAGCCTTCATATAATTTTTCCAAAAATAATAGAATGATGCAATTAGAAAGATATTTTATGAAATATAACTGTCCAAACATGGTTTGAACACCAATTTTTACATCAAATCTTTTGCTTAATAAGTTAAAATTGAATTATAGTTAACCGTTAAATATTGAAAATAATCGCTAGAAGTTAAAACACAAATCATGACACTGAAATTTAGTACAAAAAAAAACATTATTTATAGTTGTCAAATCGTTCGTTTTGTAAATCGGGGTTTTAAAGTCTCGGGCTGAAAAGTTGAATTCATTCGTCCTCCAGCTATACAACGCAGAAGTCAACCTTAACTTGTACATATACCCTAACTCATATCCCTACTTAAACTTTAAAGTAAACACTTACAGTTAAGTTGAAATAACACAACCTGAAGTCATCAAACCCAATAAATACTTACCGCTAAGGCATCAAATACCATATCTACTTAAATCTATTTACGAGTATATCTACAAGCTGAATTTAAATAAACCATACATATAACCATTGGTAAGTGAATTCATTGGCGTTTTTTATTGGAACCAGGATCCCACAACCAACCTTAGTCTCCTATATTGGCATAAGGTAAGCTCTCTCTACCAATAACCCTAAAACAAAATCAGCCCCTATCTTTATCCCAAATATTGTTATTATAATCCACCTATGGAGGGATTATAATAACATTCTAACAATTATAAAGAGATTTTTTAATAATTAGCCAACGTAACCAGAACATTGGGAAAATTATTACAATAACAAATTGTAATTTTTATGATAAGAAGAGCAAAAAGTTTTGTTTGTTGAAGGTTTTTGAGTTATTTAAAAAAAATATCGAGACCTGTCTCGAATAATAAATTTAATAATTATTATAAGAAGAGTTTTTTTTAGTTTGAAGGCTTAAAGTATTGCCTAAGGAAATATAATGCGGCATTATGTTTCAAACGCTTGATTTTGTGTTTGTTGGGAAAACTCGATTTTTCGACCAATAATAATAAGCAAAAACACGATCACAGTTTAAATTTTGTGCTTCACTGGTTTAAGGCGAGCAAGCATTGTTTCTAGCAACATTCAATTTAATTAATTTTTATGTTAATATTTCATCTTAATTTAGATAAGCAAGTTGCATATTTCAAAATATAGTAATATAATTAAAATAATACTCGATAGTTTTAAGTTCTCTCTAAAAATGTATGTTGGCAAATTCTGTAATATGAAAAAATTTAAGTCTCAATAAATCTAACTAACTAACTACTGGTTTAAGGCGAAATATAAAAAAATAATATAATCTTGCTTTACAAATAAATGAGGCGTATGAGGAATGTTCTGTCTGACTTGTTAAATATCACGTATACATAAATAATTTTACAAAAAATGCTGCCTATTTTTTGGGTTGTTGATAACGTCAAGCCGTTCACTGACCTATAATGATGTAATTTTTCATATTGTATAATAATATCATCAATGTGTGTGTCATATTAGCAGGAGGCACAATATATTTTATTCTAAAGTTTTGTGCCATTTATTGAATAATTTACGCGTAAACGAAAGACAATAGTATCAAATATGAGATATGAAATATTCTTGAATAATATATGGGCTGCTTTAGTCATACTCGACGCCGATTCAATACCGAAACTGAAGCATAAACCAAAGCCGAAGCCGAAACCGAAATAAAGGTATTGATATGCCGTTCCTTTCAATAGTGGCATAATACCGGTATCAGCGTTTTCTTTTGTAAAAATTTGTACAGAACAGCAAGAATTCAAGCTTAAAATTAATTTTTTTTTTGAATTTTTCTTCCTAGTCATAAATTCTTTGTAGCAGTTGAACTAATATTATTTAGTTACCATTTTCTCTAGTTCTGAATTTGGCATAGTATTTGGTGGACATTTTGAATTAGTTATTGATCATTAACCTTTAACGATACTCTTTTATCCATTAAAAAAACTATCTGTTGTGACAACCAATACTTTTAGAAAAATCTCTGTTCAAAAGATTTAAAATTGTTAAATGAAACTCACTGCCGGGCAAGCAGAATAAAAAAGTTTTTAAAATAATTTCTACTCTCCTGAAGAAATTTAATTTTTATTATTTTAAGTTTTAAGACGCTACAATTTGTTTGTTTATTTATTTGATTTTTCACATTTCAGAAAGTTATGTGGAAGTTTAACAGAAAATATTATTTTTAGCTTTTTAGTTGAGTTTTTAAGCATTTTGGCTGTTATGAAATATTTTGTTTGCAGCAAAAATTATATATTTTCTGATAATGAAATAACTGTGGGTCACATATGAGTATGTTGTATTCTTTTGTTGAAAACAATGCATGCATATTAAAACCAAAAACATATTTGAAACGCTAAAAAAATCTAGTAAAGAATGTTAGACCTCCTTTTACTAAAAAAAGAATAAAAATTGCACGACATACTTGTGTAGATGATCTAGTCTCTTTGTTATGGTATCAATTATTATGTGCCTGGGACTTGTATAAGATTTTACGCTTGCATTTTTGATGCTGTTTTGTTTCTCATCTAAAAAATTT
Source organism: Gymnocheta viridis (assembly GCA_956483585.1). Taxonomy (NCBI): domain Eukaryota; kingdom Metazoa; phylum Arthropoda; class Insecta; order Diptera; family Tachinidae; genus Gymnocheta; species Gymnocheta viridis. The sequence continues at coordinate 94,094,201 of OY101440.1, read as the reverse complement.
TATGTCTAGTTATATTTTTTATATATTCTATAGTTAGTGAGTTATGCTGATTTGAAAAATAGTGTTGGGAACGGACCCTCAAAAAAAATGAACTCAGTTGCCATACTTTTGCATGTTGAGTTATAATAAGATATTTTCCATTTTGTGAACTTATTAAATTTTTGTATTTATAATGAACAAACTTCCCGATCTTAAAACGTATTAAGTCCCCAAACTTTTCATTATAGGCCTATTTACTTTTTTGTATGCACAACAAAAAATATTTATAACCGTATCAATAAGTTAATATATTTGACTTTGCAAGAAGTTTTTCATACTAAAATTCGAGTTCATTTGTAGTTTTTGCAAATTCATATACTATATTTCTCGATTTTTTAAGCAAATGAATAAAATACAACTTAATATTATGTATTTATTTAAAAAAGTAAATATTGATTTCAATTTACAATAAGGACATTTTGCAATAATAACATCAGTATCACTTCCAAAAACCATTTTGTCATCTATTCACAAAAAACAAGAAGTAATAACAAATTATTTTCTTTGCACTGATTAAAAAATATTATAACTTTAACTTGCTGCAGTGACAGGATCATGTAAAAATTATACTAAACAAGTTCTTTTTTCAGAGGTTGATAATTGTTAACTTCGATCGGGAAGAAGCGATGAATAGTAAATTACATTTTTGGAAAATTTAAAAATTTTAACAATTTTAAAAATTTATTTTCTATTCTTGCCATGTAAGCTTAAAGTAATTGATTTAAATTTTTTCCTTCTTCCCTTGTAATATTCTATTATAACCAATTCTTTCTGAATAAAAAAAATTAAGATATCTTTTTAGCCAAAATAATAATCTCTTTAAATTACAACCACTAACTTTAAAAATTTAGTTTCCATATAAATATCACTAATGGAAAAGGCCCAATAAATTTCTAAAAATAATGTATGAGTGCTATTAGGAAAGAGTACCTCAGGATTACAGATATCCAAGGCATACAAATGATGTTGGTCAGTTTTCCTGACTTTTTAAGGTTGATTTTTTTTGTCTAATCATACATTTATATTTCCTATCGTGTAAGATGGTGAATGACAAGTTCCAATGAAAATACAAAAGGAAAATGTAAATCAAAGACTTTGTCTACACTTCCATCCTATGACAAGTGTGTGTTACATTCATTGATGTTTCGCTTGAAATATAATTACTTTGTTTAATGTGATTATTTATAGAACAATTTTGCTGTTAGTAGTTTTTTAATCCAAAGTGATTATTATTTTGGCTAAAGATCGTAACTTTTTTAGTCAGAAAGATTTGGACATGAGACATTATTCCAAAGTAACAAGGGAAAATTTTGACACTAATTAATTTCAACTTACACGGCAGAACAGAAACAACGTTGTTTTTTTGTTTTTTACTTTGATTTCAGTTCATCGATGATTTTTCCAATGACTGGCATACGAACTTTTTTGTTGGGATGCTTTCAGATGCCTTTAGATTTCTATAAACTTTTGGTTTTAATGAATACATTCATCATTTTCTCTTTCACTATTGTAAAAGAATATTAAACATGGTTTCATACAATGACAAATAACTATACTTTTTGCGAAAACATACTAAATTTCAATTGTATATAATACTACATGGAAATGTTTGCGGTTCCTCTCTTACTATTTCCAATTGTATTTTTAAAATACATTTTTTACGTAATCTCACGTACACGTTTTTGAGCACATCTCTCATGTTCAAATTTCCTTTATGTGTTTTTGAAACACAATGAAAAACTATCATTTCCGTAATGGAAGATAAAACGTTCATATTAAAAAGAAAATCAATTTAAACGATGTTGTAACAATAAAGGGGTTTCCAATTAAACGTATCATTTTGATATATAAAATGATGGGTATTTCTAAGCGAAATCATATTATGTTTATTTGGTTGTAAAGGCGAGGGTATGCCATTGTATAATAATATCCTTCAAGTGGTCGCCATGGCTTTTAATTAAATTTTCTATCTCCAAGTCGCACATTTGCAGCTGTTTGTCCTCGATAACTTCACTTTAAGCGATTGTTGGTCATTGGCATAGACCTCATCTTTCTCGTAGCCCCCAAAAAAGTCTAAAAGTGTTCAATCACAAGACCTCGGTGGCAACTTGTGATCACCTGATCCACAAAGATCACTAAGGAAACTTTTGGCACAAAAAGACGATCGTATCATTATTTGTGTTTCACGTAGAGCGGTCTTGTTTGTTTGGTGCATTTCAAGAACTCAATCTGCAAAGACACGACGTTGTTGGTGTTCGGCAGACATGAGTTTTTTAGAAGCCTTAAGTACTAAGGTTTTATGCCAAATAATGTGTTGTGTTGTTTGTAGAATGCACAATTCGAAAGATTAAAAAAATGGAAAAGAATGGGGTTTTCTGAATACAATAGGGTTTAACAGCTATAATTTTAGTTGATCTTTAGCGACGTGCACGAGTTCAATTGTTCACATCACTAACTTATTCCAACAGCTGGAATTTTCCTCCCGTTTCACAATTGCTGGCGTAGAAGGTGCTTTACAAAGACCCAAAAATACTTTTGTTTTGCTAACTGTGACCGCGAAATTTTTACCACATTTGTTGTGAATTTTACCAATTTCAATGCGTTGTTAAAGAGTTATTTAAAGCACGGTTCTTTTTTTTCATCTGCCAAGTAGTTACAGGTTGATTTATGATGATTGTTAAAATGGCGGGCGAATGAAAATTGAATGTGTTATTAAAACACATTTTATTTAATTAAATAAAAATTTTGCTTCCACAAAAAAGGGCTTTATATATTTGCTTGTTTATTTTTCTTCAAGTCATTTAGTCTAATCAAACTACGCTGGATTCATGTGAGCTTAGTTTTTCAAAATTAAAGCTTGCATTCTGCGATACTTGGGATTTAAATTATTTCATATCCATATCAAATGTAATTTATTATTTCATTTGATTTTTTACATGACGCTTGTTTATGTCTGTTTGAACAAGCCTTTTTATATTTTGAATTTTAATATGTCTGAATTTTCGCCTTCCCGTCTAAAGGCCCCAGAATATTTAAATCCGTTTAAACAAACCTTTAAAGAATATGTGAATTTAAACATTATCAGCCCATTTATAAACAGAAATTCCTCATGAAATTTTTCCCTCTTTCCTTTTCTCCTGTTATGAATAAAAATTCCCTCAAATAATTTTTTGGTCCGTTTTTATCAATCGTTTAACAGTGGGAAAAAAATAAAAAGCTAAAAAGTAGTTATTCTAAATATATTTAAGTTTGGGTTTTCACTGAAAAAAATACCTCACAAAACAGAAGGGAGTTAGAATTAATTGGAGAATTTTTTCTCGAGAAAAGACTTTCGCTCATGAAATTTTTTTACAATTGGATTCTATGTGCGTAAACAAATACTAATTTTATATTTTGAATTTAAATATGTTTAATCAAATACTTTGTATAACAAATACTTTGTATATTTTGAATTTGAATGTGTAAGCATGGCTTGTTCATTTTATTAAACGTAATAAAATTGTGATAAAAAAACCTTTTGAGTAGTTCAAACCCTCTCTTTATATTAGAATTATTGTGAATTATAAGTTTTTCGATTGGCCAAATACGCCAAATGTTTTGTAATCACTTGCGTTTTTTAATCTAACGAGATTATTCTACAGTCTACAGTACCACAAACTACACAGCGTCCAGTTACATTTACAAATGCCAGACAAAATATTTGTGCAACGGCTACTTGACACCTTGTATTTAAATTGGCGGTCGTTGCATAGGTCACTTGGATAATTTCCTGTGTTGTAATTATAAAAAGATTTATTGCTGGCACATACATGTATGCACTTGTAAAGACCTTGGAAACTGTTAAGACACGCATCTCATGTCCCCCTTGGGAAACTATAAGAACTCAAACTGATATTTAAAATAACTAATTACTAAACACACTTTAATTATTAATATTAAGAAGCCACTTAATCATTGGTTTTGTGTATTGTCTAAAATTTATGATTGCCTGGTAAAATATAAAAAAAAACATTATAAGAATAGAAATATAGATTTTAACTGAAGTTCTAGAAAATGCTCATTCAAGTCATCTAAAACTTCTCCTCAGTAATATATAAGCTAATGTATTTAGTATTTAAGATTTAATTATTCAACTTGCATTCTTAGGAGCAAGTTTAATTAAATAAAACCTTTCTTTTAATTTGCAATTTGATTTTTGAAATTGATTTATTTATTTATTTTATTTATTTTATCGTCCAGGAATTTCCTCCTCTGCTTAGGGGTTTTTCCCAACCAACATCCCCATTTCTCGGCAGATTATTAACCACAAATAATTTTCTAATTAAAGGTTTTTAACCCCACATCGTGTTCTTGGTCGTTTGAGAATTTTCCCTTAAATTTGTAGTAATTTAATATTGAATCCAGATTTGTATTTATTTAATAAAAATTAAAACAAATTTGTTAATTTATTGTTTAATTTAAATTTTTACTTATGTACGTATTTACTCCAAAGCAATACAAATCTCTTCACCGATTTTGTATACTAAGAACATTTCCGATTTCAGCTGACGATATAAGCTACACTGTACTATCTGTTAAGCTCGAAGATTAAAGTCGTAAGTGGGAGGTTAATTGAAAACGTGTCATTGTGTAATAGAAAATTGAGAAATCTATCGCGAGTGCGGTTGATAGAGACAGTGATAATGATAACAGCATTTGTTTATGCTGCCGCAACTAGTTCCATTGAAACTACCTTGCAAATGTATTATGTAATTGCATCTAAACGGAAGTGGCGTAGTTGCAACCATGCTCACGAATACTTGTGTATACAGAAAAAAGAAAATGCTAAAAAAACAAGTATTAGTTAGTAGTGGATATGTTTTTTAATACCAATATACTCGTATGTAGACAAGCATACGTGTACATTTTTTATATATTGAATTTTTTGTTTTATGGTTATTTTTATTCTCTGTAAAATAATTCTTACATATACGAGTACTATAGTTAAAATTAAAGAAGATATTTCTTAAATATAAAAGAAAACTAAAGTACATAAAATGGAGTATATAGAAAAAGATTGACTTAATATTGGAATTGAAACTCTTGATTTAAAATTAAGTTTTAATTTACAACATGCTTTTCTCAAATCAATATTTTATTTATTCACTCTTTTCCTAAAACTACATAAAATTTTTATTAATATTTCATTGAAGAAGAAAAACTTTAGTTTGTGAAGAAGTAATTTTGAAATTAATAAAATTGTGCGTATCACTTCCGGCACGCAACGGGTCATAACTCCTTACGAACTAAATATACAACATTTTTATAAGTGTGTATAAATTTCCAGAAAGAAATTTATTTAATATTGCTTAAATTCAAATACTGAAAATTTTACATTATATTTATGTGGATATTTGAATTTCTTTTATTTGGTTTAAGCTCAAAGGTTTGAATTTTTTCTTCTATAATTACATTCATATTTGAATTTTGTAAAGTAACGAACTTTACAGTTTTAAAATCTTTGGATTTGAATTATAATTGATTGTAAATTCGATAAAATTGTATATTGAAACGATTAATTTGGCTCAAGTTCAAACCCGAGTTTTCCCATTTATTTTTTCTAATTTTTTTATTTCATTTTTATTAGAATTTTTTTTGGATATATACAATATTTTTGTTGTTGTTTTGTTAAGATTGATATTTTGATTCAGCTATTGGCCTAAAACGTTTTACGTAAATAAAAATGCAAGTTTTTATTCCACGTTTCGTGAATTGTATGTTCACTTTTTCAGGGGATCTTGTCTATTTTATTAAAAAGAGAAAAACATCAACAAAGTTGCAATAATATAACATTTACAATCAATGACTTACAATATTAATAAACGTCATATAAATATTATTTAAAAAAAATTTTAATTTATTTTTTTATTTTTTTTTTTTAATAAAATTTTTTATATTAATTTAATTGAAATACAGAACGGATCAGTAGTGATTTAGAGGTCGCTACACCATCTCAACAGCGTTCTTTGTTCAAACTTACCAGTTTTGACGGTGTATACTAGTGATTACATTAATTTCGATAAAGTTAGCATAACGAATTGTCAAATATTTAGCGCCAATTGAGGCCATTTTTATATGTTGAAAACCTTCGTGGAATATAATGAATTATTAATTTAACATACTTTAATTGGAACATCAACGAATTAGCATCGGCATCGGTAACTTAACCTTACCTCTAGTTTTAATTCTTATCATTTGGATCCAACTTAAATCCCTTCCATCTCCAAACTTACTTTTGGCATGAATATTCCACAACACCTAATAATTTTTCCTAAAAGGTATTTTTATATATATATCTCCTCTGGCTGCGTGGAGAAACTACTACCTTGACTAATAAGATTTTCATAATAAAGAAACACCAAAAATTTAGAATTAGTGAAAAGCCCAATAAGATTTTGAATTTTTTTGTTGTGTTTTTGCATTGAGCGATTTTTCTTTGAACGATTAATTTATCCCGCAGCTAATTGTTCCTCTATCAATTTAGGTTGTTTTTAAATTTGTTTTTTTTACTTAGATATTTATTATAATTAATATTACAATAAATCTTAAAGCTAAAGCAATAGCAACTAAGGCTATCGGTTTGTTTTGTCTTTAATTTTGTTTGTTTTGTTTGTAATTTGATCCATAATTTTGGGAATTTAATTAAACTGACTATGAAAGCAAAAAAATTTAATTAAAGCAAAAATGAAAAAGTGCCATAAATAAAAACAATAGGGAAAAATTTTTTGGGTTCATTGCACCTAAAGTATTTTAGACAAGAATATATATTTCAAGACATAATTTTTTTTGCTGTAGAACTTTGTACATAAATTATTTGCTTATCAATTTTTTTATTCAAAAACTGTTTTTTTTTTGTTTCCACATTAAACAAACACATTTTCAACTTAATTTTCTTGCATTATTCTTTAGGCGGAATTTTAAATCATGTAGCATTTTAAGGTTTATTGTTTGGGCAGTTCATAGCTTCAGTAAAGATAAATCATTTTATAATATAATTTGAAAGGATAGGAAAAATGTTGGGCGAATGCCTGTAAGTGTTTTATCTTATAAGAACATTTTGTATTCTTTTTAGAAAAAATGATTTATTTATATATTCTTTCAGATAACATTTTAAAGTTCCGTCAAGTAAAACTTTTTTTTAATTTATAATGGCATTTTTCCCAAAATTGTCACAATGATAATAGGGGGTATTCTTAAGCGGCTTTACTGTTGTGTATGCATATTATATTAAACTTTTATTAAAACAAATTAACACTTTAAACAATAGCAAAGATGAAACAAGAACTCAATAATCACACAATTGTTTTTACTTCTTTGTTACTTCTTTTTACTTCTTCAATTGAAAAAATTGACTACTAAGTGATGCTACTGTCACAATGTGGTAAATTCAAGGGCAAAACAAATCTATAATAACAATTGTAAACGGAAATTGGTTTAAGTAGGCCAAACGAAACGATCAAAAATAATCAGTTGGTTTAGTAATGTAACCTGGTTGTCATGTTGCCTTGACATTCAAAAACATTATTTTTGTCTCTCAACAGAAAATCGACATCATGTTGTATCCCACGCCTTTTTAATTTATTCATTCATATATGAAAAGGAAACTCGTTTCCTACTGCTTATTTACTTAAAAGAGAATAATTAATGCTTTGTGACATGCACAGCCTTAAAAGTCCAGAAGGAAATGATACCAAAAAAAAAAATTTTATTTCATTTGTAATTATTTGATTTTATAAATTAATATTCATGCATCTACTTTGTTCAACTTTCCCGAAATACGTTCTTACAAGTTTTCCTTTGGCATAGGAGTTTGTTGGGTGACTGTACTTTGTTCGTAGCATATGAAAATTATATAAGACGAGTAAATTATGTATAAGACAGCATGTTTTTATTCATTAGATTTGCAATATTTATACAAGTAATAGCGTTTATTTGAACTTGTGTGTGTAAGCATTAGCCGCCAGTTTGACAAGCTGGAAGTAAAACTTATACATGCCCCACTTTCTTATTACAGCTTACGTTAATACAAGGTGGTCCAAAATTAATCATCTAATTTTGGTTTTAAATATATTTTTTAATTAATTAAAAAAAATTTTCTGAGTGATTGAAGTTCACATTTGTACTTTTAAAATTTTTTCTGTAAATTGGAAAATATGATAAAAGCCAAGTGGCTGCCGTTAGTGTGCATACACATTTATGTCCTTTTTATCGCATTTTCCATTTTCTGCTAAATTTCCAATAATAACTGTTCGCATTCCGAATATTATTCCTAAGCGTTGTGATTGTTTGTGAATTGTTAGCATAATACCTTGCCTTCAAGTAGTCCCAATGAAAGAAGTCTACGATGGTTAATACTGGATTCTGGCCATGCCGAATCGTGAAATCGAGAGATTATGCGAACAGGAAAAGGTTCGACACAATTATTTCATGCTCTTGTGGAGCATAGCGCTCCATTCCTTGTCTGTTTGTATTCTGCTGCTGTCTAGTTCACAAATATCAAATATGATTGACGCACGACGGCATTTGGCAAAAATTATAACATCTTCCGATATGATGATTAATTTTGCGCCACCCAGTAGTAAGATTTACTTTCACTGAAGTTGTAATTAATTTCCATATTTTGTGTTTTTAAGAAAACAATAGAAGAAAATACCCATGAAAGAAAAACTAAGCTAAGTTGAAGATAAATAAAGACAAATATTAAATTTTTGTTAGGTTGTCCAAAGTCCATGCAATACAAAGTCCTTCTTGTAAGGAAGAAATCTAAGCACAGAAATCCAGAAAGGTATTACAAAAGGGCATCTGTTTGTTAGCTGCCTCGAAAGTTGCGAACATTTTTGCTAGAAATGTTGTGTTTGCATAAAGTAAGAAAAACGTTCGAAAAATTGCTTTTGAAAAAAGCTCTTTAAAAAATTTTGAAAGAGATTTGAAGCACCCCTTACATGTTTGAGTTCAATTGTCAATTTAGTCTTTCAATTGTATTTATTCTTGACCACATACTTCATAAACTGAAATGAAAAATTTTCATTCACATGTCAGCTTTATATGCTTTTCACAATTAGAAATTTAAAAATTAAAAACTTCTATTGCAATGGCTGAAAAAAGAGAAATGATTGAAATAATGGTTATTGCAGAATGCATTGATGATGGGAAAAAAGAAAAGTGACGGAGAATTTGGCCAAAGGAACGGTTGGAAAATTTCTCTCCAATCCTCCATGTTTGCTACCAATGTCATATTTATATATATACATATATTTTTTTTTCAATGTTTATTTAATAAATATTTAGAATATAATAGTAAACTCCAAATAAACAAAAAGCATAATGATTATTATTTTTATATATATATACGAAGTCCCACTTTAACGAGCTCCCAAGTATAATATATAGTTTCTAGTAAAGTTAATTTTTCTCATCTTAATAATAACATACATAATAATAATATATTTTTAATAAGTTAGTTGTAAGCAAAAAGATTGACAAAAATCTTACTTGTATATAGGAAAATTTAAAAAGGATAAGGTCAAGGGTTAAAATTCAACAAATTATTATTGCGTAAGCCACCAATATTTCTTAGGATTCAAATTAGGTTTAATGTTTTGATCTTTTATATAAATATTTGTATCGAAACGTCGATTTTCTATTGTAAGTTTTTTATAATTTATTGATTTTATATTAGATCATATATAAATATTATACAATATAGGAATACCATCCTCATTTTGAATAAAACCATTTCTATCAAGGAAAAGAAAAGCATCAGGTGGAATGAAACAATTTTGTAGCGTTCTTGAAATGTACTCTTTTGAGCCATAATTAGATTATTTTCGATGGTATTCACACTATTTAAAATATGATCTCTTATAATATGAATAATAATGTTATCAAATCTAGATATTTCGGCTTTTTCATAAAGAATTTTTTTGATATATATTTTTTGTAGTTACTGTTCTTTGATCTGTATAATGAAGTGCAACTCCTGAGACATTTCCTTTCATATATTCGTATCTTCTCCGTAAAGGACATATGTTAAACCATATTTGGCAACCGTATAATAAAATTGGTCTTATTAATTCTTGGTACATAATAATTTTAACCCTTTGTTGTATATATTTAGAAAAAAATAATTTCTTACATGAAAAAATGCTTTTCTAGCTTTTAAAAGTTGTTCTTCTACGTGGTTATTAAAGTACAGAAATTTATCTAAATAAATGACCAGTAATTTAACAGTCTGTTTTACAGGAATATTTGTATTATTAGTTGATCTAATACCAAACAACTTCCACTCGCATTTGTTTAAAATGAGCTTCATAAACCAGTCTATGCAATAGTTTTCTATTAGGCCAAACTTATTTCTTGCAAATTTTTATTAATTAATTTTTATTTCCTTAAATTATTTTTACGTTGTTTGCCTTTGAACAATAGCGTTTGGCCATACATAGTTGGAAATTAAAATAATGGTGACACATTTTCTGCTGCTAATGTGACACATAAAAAGAGCTGTTGTATATACAATTGATTCTATTTTTTAAAAAAGAGAAGTACAACTGAGGCAATTACTGCCTACCAAACATTTTGATGTTATTGTTACCTTCTTTTGGAAAAGGATAGTGTAGAAAGGAAATCTGGCGACGATGAAAATTATTATTTCTTTTACAAATCTGCTACTGCGCGTTTTGCTATTTTTATAGCGTTTTGCAGCACGTAGGCACATTAATTACACTGTGTGTAATTTTTTATGTCATTAAAAAATAACTATATACGGACACCAAAAAGACTAAAAAAAAGAAGAACCGTGTTTCGCAGTTTTGCCCAAAGAAAATGCACTTTTTTATGGGCCCCCAATAATTTGGAGCCTCGGTGTAATTTTTGCAAGATACTGATCATTTTCTCAGGCTCATATCTTGCAAATCGTTCAAAATTAAAGAAATACTTAACTTTTTCTTTGCAAAAGAAAACTACAAACATAAATTTTGACAGCTGATTAAGAGACTCGAACACAAACAGCACAATCGAATTGAAAGATATACTAGCGAACTTGAAAAAATAAAATCTTTTGATATTTCTTTAACCAAGTCGACAACTGCCAAACACGCCTTGATTTGAACAACAACCGACTCAGTTGCTAATTGGATTGAAGCGTCTATGGGGTGCCTAAAACATTAAAAAATTTTTTGTTGCTTTAAACTTTTGTTAATTTTGTAATTTGCTCTTTATTGGGCTTCTAAGGTCTTGAAATATAAAAATCAAAGAGTATTTATTTTTTAAATTTTATTCTACGTTTCGTTGGAAATTCCCAACTCTGTGATAATAATTGTAAGAAAGTTTGGTTTTAAAATAATTTTTAATTTGACTTTGTTTTTTGTTTGTTTTTTTTTGTATTTATAGTGCGAAAACATAAGTAAATTTAATTATAAATTAAAATGAAGATTAAATATTAAATAAAAAACATCCCTGAGGAAGTTGGGAAAAAATGAATAATATTTTACTTTTGCATATCATGACCTTAAAAGCCCAATAAAGAGAAAATTACAAAATAAAAACAAAGAAAGGTCAACAATATTAAAAAAACAAATATTTGTTAATTTCATTTTTATTTTTTACAGCAGAGGGCATTAAGAATTTTCTTAAATTCGAAGTAAAAATTAAATGCTCCCATCTAAACGCGTATAGATTGCCATCTTTTCATATATTTGTTTAACTGAATTGTCCGCGTTTTTAATGCTTTTAAGGTTAATAAAGGCTGTAGTGGATACAAATGAGTATAGGCGCAGTCTTTTTGTATGCTTGGAGGCACTATCCCTGAATTTGACATCAGTTAATTTGAAACAAAGCTTCGATTTAGTTTTAGATGGTATCGAAGAACTAATTTCAAGAGAGGGATAATATTGATCCAATATTCTTAATAACCCTTCTATTCTTGTCTACCATTCCGTGTAGAATTTTTAAAACTAGTTGTAGCTTTTTTCCAATTTTAAAAAATTTTTGAGCCTCTTTTAGCTAGATTTATTAACTTTTATTACTCTTTACGTATTTCAGAAGTGTTTTTCCAATTTTTTGTCATATAAAGTCGGCAATTATTTGATTATTTTTCACCATGCTGTCAAAAATGTACCATTAAACAGTGATTGTTATTTTAGCAGTTCATGTGGAGTAAAATTTATGTAAATGAAAACCTTGAATTATCTTAGCTGACTTTAATATAACTTAGACCTCTTTTAAATTAGCTGCAACAAATATTTATGTTAAAAATAACAGCAGCAGTTATTTATGATATACGGACGAAGACAAAAATGCTGAAATGACCTTTAGTGACCGTTGAATGGCTGAAAAATATAGTAAATAAGAAGATTATTAACAATCCAGTAAAGACGTTGAGGTCACCGTAATGAGTTAAAATAATAGAAAGTGGGAGCTTCTAATTTTGTGTTTTATTTAAGTTGTGGCGCAAAAGCACAAACACTTACAACACATCATGTTTCTGAAACTTAGCAGTACACTGAATTTTTATTAAAATTTTTTTCCATCGTTTTGCATGTTACTTTTTCTTGTACTCGGTCGTTATACATTTTTAATAAATTTCAATCAACGAGAGCAAAGAACTTTTGCTAAACTTTTTGCTTGTAGAGATTTTTAGCAGAAGTAAAAGTTTCAGTACAGAAGTTAATGGATATCAGGACAAAGTAAAAGCAATAATTATAATGAAAATAAAAATGTATTAAAGTAGTTTTTTTTAAATATATTTCAAAATAGTAAAAGAAATCTTCGCCTGGAAAACTTATATTATGGGGCAGCATAAGTTTGCGCTAACCGGTCGATTTTTAAGGGCCTCAGACAAGTAGTTGTATGTGTGCTTGTTGGCTTGATGTTAGCACGCTTGATGACCCGCCAAGCATTCATTTTTAGTTTGATTTTTTGCTGTTCGTTTTGTTAAAAAAATATAACATTGTCTCTAAATCAGTAGTCCTCACAAAGAGAGCAAGTTTAAAAATGTGTATGTATTGTGAGTGTACTGGGAGAAATTTCGTGCTACATACATACATGTGTTGAACAATATTTTTCTAACTGCATACAAGGCATTCCTTCGCCTTCATTAAATATACTTAATGAAAAAAATGCTGTTACCATTCTACTCTCTGCATTTTGATATACGAATATAATAATGCAAAAATATTCAAAGTGTACTGAAAGTCGTTAAAATGCTGAAAAAAATACAATCTGTTTTATTTTTCTTTGATAATAAAAAAGCTTGTAAGTGTATGCGAATATAATTATTTTTGCTTTAACGAAAATCACTCGGCTCCTGAGGGCATAGCGTGAAGCTGTTTGCTCTAAATAAAGAAATGTGAATAACAAAAATTTTATTTAATAAATTTTAAAACTTCTTTTTTTGTTTTCTTTTAATTCTAATCCTTTTTTTGTACAAGTACTTTTTCTGGATTTCCTTTAATTCTGATTTTTTGACAACTGTTGAAAATGTAATTTTAAAGAAAATTTGTTCGTGCTTGATGGATGAACACTGTGCACAGCAAGCATGCTAAAAATATAAGTTTTTTGATTTACCATGAAGCATCATTGGTGTCACACACACTAACAAATTTTCACTCATACTATAACCAAGCTTAGCAAGCATTTTTACATGTCTGAGGCTCTGAATAAATTTAAAGAATACTTTCTCATTAAAACTGTTCCTTATTCTAGATTAGACAACTGATCATTAGCTTACAAGATTTTTTTAAAATCTATTTTTTTAAATAACTACCCCTTCAACCCAGTGCTCTGACCCCATATAACGATGCGGCTAAAATAGAAGGAGTTCTCTCATATCCTTGAAATTATGTACATTAAAGTGGAACTTTCAAATGAGGCAAACTTCATTTTTGCAAAAAAAATCCCAGACGGACACGTTCACCTCTCATATAGAAATACTAACAATCAATAGGAATATTTTGAAAATATGTTTAATTTATTAATTCAAGAACACCACTAATCCTAGAAAGATAATCTGCTTAAAATTTAGGCATTCTGTAAGATATTTCTATTTCTTTCGGAATACCACAAATCCGTCGCTGTGCGTTTTTGATTTTTCCCATAATAAATATAAATTAAAGTTTTTTGGTAATATGATTTCATTTAAATCTGAAAATCCACATTAGTTTATTCAAAATTAATTTGCTTTGTGAAATGAATAGTTTTAAATATCTAGGCAGCATTATAAGTACTAAGTCCGTGTTTAAACAAGCGATAATTTGGAAGAAAAACATCTGGAATTCTCTTTCTCTCTCTTTCGCGTTCACACAGACGAACATGTTGTCGGCAAAATTTCATTATTATTCGCTTAGCAAATGTCAACAAAGAAATTGTGAACAAAGCGTGTCGCTTACCGAACACAAAAACGATGCTCTCTTACACCACAACCCCCACCCCTCCTAATATACCACCAAACTAAATGTTTTCCTTCCAAATGTTTCCCTTTCTAAACGCACACTAATGATGGTACACTACTTGGCGTGAAAGGCCGACTGAAAAAAGCGTTATATGGATGCGAAATAGTTAAAAAATTGCAGATATTTATATATAGATGTTTTCGCAGTATTTTAAGAACATGGTGGCTTCAAAGAATGTCGAACGACAGTTTGCTATTAAGGATTGACCAAAGAAAAGTTGAAAATGAAATAGAGAAAAATTCGTAGAAAGCATTTGTAAATAGACTTAATGTGCTGTTCATAGAATCCAAGCAATTGAATTGAGTAAATAATTTGTATCAAAACCACACAATTATTTCAGTGGTTTCCATACATATCTCCTACTCAAGTCAATTGCTTGCATTCCATGAACAGCTCATAAGCTAAAATTAAAATTGTCAAAGAATTGTAATTATGAACAATCTAAATAATAATAATAGTCACGAAAATAATTTGAAACAAGCTTATCATTCAGCTATGATGTAACATAACGAATAAACTTACAAAATGAGTAAAAAATATGATTTAGAATTCCATTTCTTTTATTGCATTACTTTATTAAAATTTAATTAAAAACTTGCTTTTTGTTTGGAGCGATAAATCAAGAAATTAAAAGATGTTTACTAAAAACGTTATTTTTATTTAATTCCAGTTTATGTTGTAATTTCATACCACAAAGATATAGTTGCGGTCTGATCAAACCAAAAAATTAACAACTAAGAGCAATAACGAAAGAGATTCTTATGATTTTAATTTGCAAGTCGGAAAGAAAAAAAAATTTAAGTGCTTCACATACGCTTCCAAAAATGATTGTCCTTAGAAAGCTTTATTATTTGACGACGACTTACGACTGCATATTCAAATCTAAATTAACATCAATGAACTTAGATTTCATTGATGTTAAAATGATAATAAAAATATGGAAGCAGAACAATGGTTTAAATGTTTATATTATTTATTTCAAACGATGAAGCATCGCACTCAAATTCATTAGATTAAAGTTAAGTGATAGTTTCAGAGCAATAGAAAAAAATCAAATTACACAGTGCAACAAGAAAAACCAGCCTAAACAACTATAATTGGAAATGAAAGTAGATCACTAAGTAAACAGAACTGCTAAAGAGTTTTGAAAAGTTGACTCGAATTTAATTTTTATGGCCTCTTGAAGTTGGGCCAATTTCGGCCATTTTTTGCACTATACCGTTTCTAGGACGTAACGGTTGGGTTCAACAGTTTCACAATAGTTTAGCTCAACAGCTACGTCTTATGAATGCGCACAATCTGTCAAAAATTCATCAAATTAATTTCAATATAATTTCAATAAACATAAGTGTTTCGTCGCTGAATAAATTTAGTAAATTTAGAAAATTTTTAAGACAACTTCATAAGTTTGCTGATAATGTCGCATTACAGGAATCTAGATATGAAACTGGCTTTGTTTGTTAATATGCATACGATATCTTGTTCTGGGGCAGTTCAATTTATGTGGGTGGCAATATTATTCACACTGTAATTATTAATGACATTAAAAACTTTTTGTTTTTCATTGAGATTAAACTTACTAATATAATTTTTTACACAACAAGCCCTTGGATGTTGTATCACTATATAGATCCCAGCTCTAAAATTAGTTTACAGTTTAGATACAGAATTCCACAAGTAAAGTTTCTATTTAAAGCAACCAAAAACATAAGAAAGTTACAGCAAAATTCTGTAAAAAGAATTTTTTATGCGATTTCATGTATAAAAATACATTTTCAAAATATTTCAAAAAGTTTTGTTTGTTGAGGGATTTTCCAGCTAGTCTATAACATAATTGGTGCTAATGTCAAATCATCAGTAGACCTTAAAACATATTTTTGAAAAGTTTAAAACGTCTTATCTTTTACGAAAACTTTGAAAAAATTAAATTTAATAATTATATTTACATTATATTTTATTATTATCATAGAGATTTTGTACACAATTTCCCCAGTAATGTGTTTCTTTTCATAATCTCAATGGAAAAGTTCATAAGAAATACAGAAATCGTTCATTGGAAAATTTTTCATAAAATTTTCAAGTATTTTATGAACTTTTTTTGTTGTTATGTGAATAGCAATAATGATGACGGGAGTAAAGAGCTGAAATAAAATAATAAAAATCTGTGTTAACTTAAACAAAATAAAGTAAAATAATACTTAAAAAAGTAAAGAAGAGATAGAACATAATAGGGAACAATTAAAATTTATTTTTAAAATTTTCTCAACCATAATGATAATAGTTTACAGCTGGTCAACTTTTCATGTTTTTTGCGAGACGGTTGCTCGAAATATTTACATTATTTTATTCTTTTACTTTTTAACAGTTAAGTGCTTGTATTATTTGTCTCATAATATATTTTGCCAGTTCTAATACAGTTCACTACATGCGTGGATGTCATTCATTGTGCTGGTGCGATAACTAAAAATCAAGGAATTTTCTAGCAAGAAGAGCAGTTTAAACGGGATTTGGGATGATTTAAATTGATATTTTACTTTTCAAAATATTTATTTTACAATAAGATACTCTCCTTAATATAAACAATTAAAATTTTAGAAAAAAGAAGAAAGCCATATCGTCACATGAAACGTAAAACCATGTAAGTAACAAAAATTTCAAAATATTTTGTTTTATTGAATATTGTATACCATGTGAAAATGGACGTTACTACAAACTATATTTTTTGTCAAATAATAGCTGAGCCTGTTAATTTTATAAAAGTTTTGAAAAAACATTTTTTTCAGGTTGCTTACTTAAATATTTTATTAAGCTTCTTTCCTCTCCTGTAAAATCAAAAAATTGTAATTACATGGTTTTACGTTTTATATGATGATATGCAAACTCTAACATTAATATTCTCAAAATTGTGTTTGTCAGCAAAATTTAATGCCTGTAAATTTTGTTACTTTATATATTAATTTATGATTGCGCCTTTGAATCTGTCATTAAATACGAATAAATTTTTTTCACTCTTTACATAAAGTACAATTGACAGCTAAATGTTAATTTCGTTGATGTTCCTCCAGAAATATTATTACTTAGAGTTCGATGACTTTAATCATGATGGATATGTTCATTTTCTGCTGGGTAATTATATTATTAACATATATACAAATATATGCATGTGGATCTGTATTTTGGATTGTGTTTTAATTGGCTTAGTCCATTAAAATTTTCCCTTCCATATGTTACGCGAACTACTTAATTGTTTATAAGCGCTATTTCCAAAGCATTTAAATATGGTTGACCTTCAAATCAAATTGGTAGTTGTTTTTATGTTCATTCATATAAGACAAAGAGCCCAAATTTGAGTTTTTATCGCCAAACTGTTTGCCACATAATTCTGCTCTTGCTATTATTGCAATGCTACTGTAATATTCGTGGCAATAATTTAGGCTTTTTGGATGATCCAAGTGCTTTTTTTTAGCTCTTTTTAAGCGCTTCATTAATTTTATGCTTCGTTATGTATATTTAATCCTTTAATTCCCAGTGAAACGTAGGGCCACATATAATGTTTTCCATTATATTTTATAATTACACAACAGTTTCATCTCACTTCAGGATACACCATGCTCATGCAACTCGTTCTCAATTTGCCATCTCCAATTATTTACAGGTCTGCAAGTTCTTGTAGCACCTTGGGGTTTTATACTCGACAGGCAGTCTAATTATATTGTTAGCTGGCTTTCTCATTGTGTGTCTAAATTTACGCGGTCGTATTATTAAACCGAAAGGAATCTGATTTGTTCTATTCCACAAATCTTGATTTGATATCGTGGACGCCGAGAATATTCTAAGTATATGGCAATGGTTTACAAAAGCTGGCATACCACTCTTTCACAACTCAATATATTCCATGTTTCGCAAAACAGATTTCACAAGGCTGTTAAAAACCTTGACTTTGGTGTTAGTTGAGATATTTTGCGATCTCCAGAACTTGTTGAGCGTACCATTAGCTTGCCTTGCCTTACAAAGTCTATTCTAAATATTTTTTTTGCTGCCCCTAATTTTTAAAACTATTCTCCCCAGATAGCAAAAGTTTTTAACATCATCAATGCGCTGCCTCAAAAGCTGGAATTTCATGTTACTTGATGAATTTATGCGCATTGATTTGGTTTTGTTGATATTAATTTGTAAGCCAGCCTTAGTTGCACGTATAGTAAAGCCTTGGATCTTGGAGTGCATGCTAAAAATTAGTGGAGTAGAGGACAGACGTCATCTGCATAGTCGATATCATCAAACCTATCGTGAAGGCCCCACGAAATATCATGCTGCATATTCTTAGAGCGGTTCATAACTACGTCAAGTATTATGTTCAACAGAATTTGTATTGGACTTAGTAATGAGTTTAACTTCGGAGAGAATAGGTGATAAGCCCATAACTTTCCTAAGCTGGTGTTGGGATTGCCAGCTAAGGCGCTTGCATGGGGTGGGTAAAATTCATTAGAAAACTTAGCGAGTATTCCTATTCCCAGAAATGGCATATTTTAAATAACCATTCGGACATGCTAAATAGCGTCGCTCGAACTCGCTCCCACCTCAAAAGAGCTAGTCCCCAGGGGCATTACTGCTCCATTACCTCAATTATTTTTCCACAAGTTTTGTGTTAGTTTGATTTACTGCGTACCGAGAAGAGTATTCAAAAACCGAACAAAAAACCGAGGGCCAAATTGCGGCATTCGATATCAATCGAAATCCCATACAAAATTTTTTGAAATTGTATGGAAATTTCGATCGAGACCGAATGCCGTAATTTGCTCTCAGTTTACTTACTTTTGCTCTTAAAATTAATTGATATCGAATAAAATTTAATAATTCAACAGGCCGGTTGCTGGTGTTTTATGACAACATACTTCTTTAAAGAAGCTTGAATTTTAGCCAGATCCACTTTTTATATTATAGCAACCAAAATCTTAAATCATAAACTAGCAAAAATTTTGATTGCACACTTTTCGCACCTTCTACTTTGTAGTTTCAAATCCATAATAGCGATGTCATGTCAATACTTAGCAGTCATTGAGTACACAAAACAAAATGAAAATTGAACATCTGCTATCAGGAATTGTGTTTATATCAATTGTTTTACTCACTCGTCTAACAAAAATATTTTATTGGGTGCTCCAGTCAGAAGATAGTTTACTTGCTTATTTACTAGTAAGTAGTTATTTAAATACAGTACGGATGGTGCGTTCTATTTGTGGAAAATTATGTTGCTGTTAATGGCACTCATGACTAAGTTTTTATTGGGTAGAGTTCGTTTTTTTTTAAATCTATATTATTAAATCCTAAGACAGTCCTTTAATCATATACCATTCAGCACTACAACCGATTGAATGATGTTTCGTAGTTTGTTAATAGTTTCAATATTAATTGCTTTATTTTTTTCCTGTATGCTTATTATTTATTTAAATTCTTATATCTTGTAACACAAAGATACCCGCAATACCATTTTTGTTGCTTTTTCTTTTGCAACAGTTAACAACGTTTGTCGTGTATATTCGTAGCACAAGCGGGATTTTTCATATTCTCACGAAAAAAGTGGTGAGTAAAAATTTCATAATGAATGCAAATTGTTGGTAATCCTTTGAACCTTCTATTAAACTTTGTAGCTTGATAATGTAGACGTTAAGAAATTGTCTTACTTCTTAAAAGATAAACATAATTTTTGCTGTGATGTTTGTTTGCGTTACGTTTGCTTGTATTTGTAGCACCATCTTGGCTTAAAACCACCATTAGATGTTAATGTATTTTATAGGCCATATTTGCTAACATACTTTTTGTCTTTGTTTTATTTTTCTGCAACCACCTTGATATTTAAGACTAACAGTTGAAGAAGGAAGGAAAACAGCTGCAGGAGTGTCTGTTATTTTTTCTTATGTTGAAAGCACTTTCTTTTGCTGTGGTTTTGTATTAAAGTTGTTCGCTAAAACGTATTTAAATTTGTGTTTGTCTAGAAATCACTTAAACGAGATACATATTAAATAAACTGTTAAAAGCTTTTATGACCTACGATATTAAATTAAGTCCTTGCTATACATCAAATTAAGACGTTTCTTTTAAAAGCCGATTCATGTCGACAGTCTGCAGCAATGTTCTTTTCATGCCATATTATGTAAACGCAATAGCAGGTTACACAATTTAGTAGTACGCTCAAATGATGAAACCTTGTTCAAATGGTTATAGGATAACTGAAAACGATAAGCAATGTTCATGGCAGACGCAACTTTCCTAAATTTGATAGCAATTATGAAAATGCGAAGTTACCAAAAACAGCTACCAACACCGATATTGAATTTTTTCCTTAAAATCTTTGTTGAGCCAGCAAGCAAGTAAAACTTTTAAAAAGTGCTTAGACGCTTTTTCCAGATCGTTAATTAAGAAGCTTATTGTTTTTTCGCACACTATTAAGGTTGTTGAATTTTCGTTGAGCTATTTAATGACAAATCGATCTTTGCTAATAATAGTTTTAAGATTTCTCTGTCTATAAAATCATATTAATCTAACAAGATTAAAATCCTACAATCGATTAATCGATTGGAGAAAACTAATTGGATACTCTATTAAACTCTTTTGCTTTAAAGGCAAACCACATGAGTACATCAAGGATGAGATTAAGGAAGTTCATGACAGATCCGTACCACTGTGAATGAACTTAAATATGGCCTTACATCCAATAATTGCCATTATTTCACAAGATGTCTTCGAAATTCATTGAGAACATTGTCGATATTGTCCAAAACTATGGTCGAGTTAAATTCACCGAATTAGATGGGATCGGGAACGTATGATTTCAAAATTTGAATATGTGTATTTTATTGTTGTTTTTTACAATCGAGAGTTTACACATTCAGAGGATGCTTCGGAGATTTTCCCCCGAGCTTCTAATAGTTTCTTCGCGACAATACATATAACTGAACTATGTTTTTAAAATTGTTCCACAGAAGTAAGAAACTGTCAAAATAAGGCATTTAAAAAGATGAATTCGTGAAAAAGAATGATAGTTCAGTTAAATCGGCTGATAGAGTTCGGCCCACGAGTTATTTTTGGAATTTTCATTTAATTAATTATGAATAAAGAGTGTTTTCATTTCCTTACAAATTTATAACCGTATCGGGAAGCTCAGATCGGTGACACTGTGGATTGGAAGACTGTGGTATGTGCCTGTGTCTTACCTCTTCAAAGTGCCAATCGGCAGCATCTGTTAGGTAGCTGAAAAACAAGGTTTTCCTCGAAAATACACTTCAATTTGGTAAGTTGGTTACTTTGACGTTGTGCTTTTGGGATAGTGGAAGTCCTTGTCTAAAAAGAAAGCGAGTTTTGGCTTACGTTAGCCTACGAACAGGTATTTGATCTCTCCTGCCGACTAAGCGTACTGGTTGCTACTTTATCTTTGCCTTTCAGAAAAACGGGCAAACTAATACATGTCCACTAAGGACAACAAAAAAATTGCTCTTGTTTAAAGCTGTCCTTAACAAATGCTTTTTGTAGCCTTCCCAGGGCTAATCACGCTGTTACCATGATGGTCATCGGCACTCTCTTTTGGTAGCCCAGCCTGTCAGTGAATTTCTTTCTGGCCTCAAACAGTTCCATAATAGATGATGCTCGCCGTCAGACTTACGGAGTTTTACAATAGGGTTTGATGATGGACTTCGTTTTAACTCCAGCTTGAGGGTGGGATTCTTCAACCGTGTATTGCTGAAATCTGCTTCAGGAGTTTACGTGATGGCTGTAGTTGAATAAAACAGTATCGGCGGTCATGATCGACCAATGCTCGTGGATTTTCCGGACTTCGGGCAAAGTGTTGCAAGCGCTGGTTCGAGTGCTGGAGAAGGCCAGTACAGTTGCTGACTATCTTATGGGTAGTATTTTAAATGGCTTATTATTCTTTTGGCTGCCCTGTGTGATGTTGTAATGTAGTAAGACATAAAATAACTGAATTATCTAAGCGAAATGTTTGTGCAGAAAATATAGGTTATGTTCACAAAGAAGAGCCTGTGTGGACCTTGCAAGTTCCCACAGTTGTAATCGCAGAACTTTACAAGACGCTAAAATCACAGTGAAGTTAAGTCGTATGTACCCACCTTAATCTTAAACGTATTTAGTTGTCCGACAGCACATAATACACTTGAGCCGGATGAAATACTGAATGAAAAACTGAAAGTTGGTTCTATTTGGAACAAAACCTGTGGTTTTAATATTTCATTTCATGGATCATTTTGTTCTTAAAGAGTTAAGATGTATAAATTTTAGGGTAAAATATAACATCTACAGAAATTTCATCCTCATAGTTGATTTTATTTTATTTTTATAAAAAATTAAAACACATGCGAACTCGTGCACGTTGCTCAACAACAACTAAGAATATTGTTTTTGTATCCCACAGTTTTGAGGAAAATCCAGATTTGTTGATTTATTTGGCAACGAGATGTTATGATAAAATACTTTCAGACTTTTTGCTTTAAGGATACTTGAAAGAGAAGGACTTTGCCATTGGCCTCAAAGATGGAATTCGTGAAGCTATCGGGGACATAGAACCGCAGTTGCTTGGTGATTAGTGATGGAAAATTTCATGAAAAAAATATGATCTTGCACGCGTCACCTTGGTTTCCATTATGTTTTTCATTATTTATGACTTTTATCAACTCCCAACAAATGAAAACTTGTTGAAATGGAAAAGGGATAAAATTATAAAATAAATTTACTAATTTGAACTCGTTTTCTGCTTTTGGTATGAGAAAAAAATAATTCCACTACGACATATAAAAAATAATTTTCGATGCTCCAAAATTTTAATTCAAACTTCAAATTTTCATTAATAAATAATTCAATTTCATCAAAAATAACTCAACAATAATTCAGAATAATAATAATTCAAAAATAAATTTAACTTTGGAAAGATAATATTAAAAAAACGAAATCAGCCGAATTTTTTTATTACCTACTAAAAAGCCTTAAAAATAAAACTGAAATTTGGGCACCCCGAAAATAGTAGTTTTGAAATGTCGTTGCACAAATTTTTTCCTCATGCCATAAGCTATTGAAAAATCGATGGCACAATATCGATTGATAAATCGACCCACCCTAATATACATAAATAAAAAATGTTTAACCTAGTTCTTAAGTTGCATGTTGTATAAATTTCGTTGCTAACTGTCGTATAACCGGCAGGGTGTCGGCCGGAAAGGTATACTACTTTTTTTTGCCGCCATTTCGGTAAACAATAGTCTTGGCAGTTGAGTCGTGAAGTAGACACATGCCAAATTTATTACGGAAAAATATTCGATAAACCAACGTGTTTTAATCGTTAAAACATTTTATCAAAATAAATCATCGATTACTGTGACGATTGGAAAGTTACGTGAAATTTTTGGAAGAAACAACGTGCCAAAAAGGCACTATTTATCGCACTATGATTTTGAAGAAAGAGGGTCTGTAGGTGATAAGCCCACGCATGGACCACAACGTACTGCAAGATCGGCTGAAAACATTACTGCTGCTCAAGAAAGTGTTCAAAACAATTCACCAACCTCAATTCGACGCCGTGCTCAGGAGCTTGGTCTTCAAAGAACAACTTTGCCCACAATTTTGCACAAGGATTTGCATTTGTTTGCATTTAAGATTTAGATGACGCAAGAGCTTCTGCCAATACCATGTTATAGCTCGCCCATGAAAATTCTTATGAAAAAATCATAATGAGTGACGAGGCACATTTTCATTTGAATAAATATGTGTATAAACAGAATAGTCGGTTCTGGGCAAAGGGAATCCCTCAAAGTATTCATCAGCCACCTTTGCATCCATTAAAAGTTACAGTCTGATGTTCAATTTAATCAGGAGGAATCCTTGGAACTTACTTCTTTGAAAATGAAAACGGCATAACGGTAACTGTGAATGGGGAGCGATATCGTGATATGATTGAAAGCTTTTCAACGCCACAACTGCATGCTTTGGGCTTGATTAACATGTGGTATCAATAAGACGTTACCACATCGCATACAGCCAGAATTACAATGAAATTACTGCGAGACCTCTTTCCACAATAAATTATTTTAAAAAATGGTGATGTTGATTGGCGTCCACGGTCGTCTGATTTGACTGCTCCGGACTTATTTTTGTGGGGATATCTGAAAAAGAAGGTTTATGCAAACAAATTAAAAACGCTTGAGCAACTCAAACATAATATTTCTGATGAAATTAATGAAATAATGCGTGAAATGTGTGAGAATGTAATGAAAAATGTGTTCAAAAGGGCTCGCATTTGTGGGGCTAAGAGAGGCGGACATTTATCTGAAATTGTATTCCATACATAATTGCCGACATTAAATAAAACATTTATCAATACAAGATAAAATCTCTTTCATTTAGTCAAAAATTATAAACAAACGGACATCCTGTGTATACGACATACAATTCTTTATTAAAAATCTATATAAGAGGTGATTGCATGAATTTAGCATCACAAACTTCTTAGAATTAGATCTAAGGGAAAGGATTAATAATTGTAAAAGAAACCAGCAAGAACTAAATTTTGTTAAATATTTATATATCGTCATATTTCTGAATTTAAACAAAAGCTTATGTCCACAATAATCTGATTCCGTTTATTTCCATGAAGAAGACAATTAATTGTTCAATTCACAAGCCCAGTCGTATGGATTATCGTTTAAAAAAATACGTTATTTGTTTATGGGCTTGACAACAGACAAATTTGTTGTATCGTCATTTTATTGTATTTTAAATGTCAATTCAATGAAGTCTGTGGAATTAGTGAGTTTGGCAACAATTTTAAATTATTAATCAACTTATATGTATAATTTTTTCAATAAAATTTATTAATATAAATAAAAAATAAAAATAAACATAAATGATGTCGCCAGAGGAAATATCACTAGCTGTTGCAAAGCTTACCAAGCACAAAATCGAGATAAATTAAGATATAAACACATTCACGACAGCAGGCTACACGGGTACATGGCTACAAATTGCTCTGGCTTTTTAAAAAATTGCAACTTTTTGCGAAATTTCGCGTTTTTTGTAATGTGGGTTACTTTTTATATTTTTTATTGTTTCATCGACTTTTAACATTTTAATCTTCCCAATGATTGGAAGTTATTGCAAATATTCGCCATTTTTTAAGTTTTTTATGAATTTTTCACATTCCTTGCATTTCTATGTCGTTTTAGAAGATTTTACGACTTTTTCTAAATTTTGCAACTTTTGGCGGAATTTCGCATTACAGATAGAATTTTTCCATAGCTGTCCTTAATACAACCATTTATAAAACATATAAAATTCAAACGTATAACTATAACACACTTTTGTATGAAAATTACCAATAACAAAAATACATTACTAAATAATTAGACGATTACACAACATATACGACGTTAATACGAGCTTGTGAATTGAACAAATATAAATGAGTTTAATTGCCAAAGCGTTCTGTACTAGCAATACAATATTGAAAATTGTTTTAAGAAAAATCCTTACCGTGCTCTAATCTACCAGGCTGTATTAATTCATTTTACTTTAACATTGGCTCATATTATTAAAGTATCTACAGGAACATAACATAAGCATTTAAGAGATTCATAAGGTGGAAACGTACGAGTACATACACTTAATCTGGTTGACTAAAAAACTAAATTTATTTTAATTTCATTATCTTCCGTGTACTTTGAAAGGAGTATAATACACATACTGCTGAAGCACAAATTTTATATAAATGTTATTAAATTATTTCGAATTTTGTCATATTATTAAAATTATGCTTGCTTAAGTTTGAACAAATTTATGAAACTTTTAAAGCAATTATTTTTTCACAAGTTCATAAGGTAACCTTCTAAGCTGTTTTGTAAATAACGTTGTTTGCAGTACTCACAAGTGTGTAACAAAGAGTTCTAAATATACAGTTAAGATGATTGTAATTTTTTTATCATCATTTGTATGTCAGTTTGCTTTAAGTATGTATGTCGTTTAAGGAACTTTTCTTTAAGGAATTTCGCGTTGAAATTGATTTTGATTATAAACCACACCACGTGTACGTTGATTTACATTTTAGCCAAAAATCGTGGTATTTATTTGTTTGTACAGCTGAATAGATTTGAACATAATTTGGCATACAAATATATTTATATTTGGCCCAGAATGAATATAAAATTTGCGGATTCCATATTATTGGCCCAGAATAGAGCAAATAAATAAAAACCAAGCAAGCAAAGCAGTAGTAAGAAAATCAAGATTTAATGTTTAAACAGAACGTGTTTGTGACGTGATTAAATTAAACGAAAAGAAAAAGAAAATCAATTTATCAAATTAATGAGAAATTTGTCGTTTTTTAATGGGCTTTTTTTTTCTTTCAGAAAGATTTTTGGTAGACGTTTCAGTCTTAAAGTATGTCAAGGAAATGCTTATATTATTTGTATTTGTAATAGCGATGAAATTTTTTTAAATTATTTTTAAGCCTTCGTAAATACAAAATATGCAAATACGAGACATGGAATGTCATCAGCGATAGAAAGGATAGAAAAGACTACAGTTAAATGACAACCAAATTAATAAAGCAGCTAAACGTATTGTTCGCAAAGATAAACGTATACGAATGGAAGGACTTATCAAAGATGCACAGATAGCTGCCGAAGCGAATAAAAGTCGCGATCTACGAAAGATTACCAGCCGAATTTCAAATAGACAATTCTCATCTAATAAAACTTTACGGAAAAGTAACGAACCTTGGGTACAACACTATTCAGGCATTTTGTCAACAAATAACCATGTTTATATTCCTGCAGCAGCCACTCCGAATGAAGGGATATACAAAACTACAGCTTCCACAACTGCAGAAAAAAATGCAATTCATACACTTTAGAAATACAAGGCTGCAGGAATTGATAATATCAATATGAATAAGTTTCAAAACCTACTTAATTTATTTTTTTAATAATAACACTCAGGCAATTAGTATGCCTACCAACCCGTGGGTGTGTTACCTTCTTTGAGAAAGGGATATTGAGAGAGGACAGATGGTGAAGGAGAGAAAGCTTAATTTTTACAACTCTGATATTGCGCGCTGTGTAGGTTTTAGATTAGTGTTGCAGCGCCCTTGGTGTCAAGTTTTTTTATTAATTATTTTACTTCGCCGGCGATTTTGGTACAATACCGACGAAGGAGGGCGCTGTGATGTCCGCTAGCATACACCAGTATCAATTGCTGCCAGAACTGTTCAGTGACCAGTGTGCTATGCCTTCATCACTTAAACAATCCGACAATAACAAATACAATGGCATACTAATGCACATCTGAAAAATGCTGGATGTTATGACTTGTCTGAAGCTGGGCTCGAACCCACGTTTTTAGACATTATTTGCTTTGCAGTCAACGCGCTAACTACTTCAGCCAACAGCAACCCTCATTGGTTTTTTAAAGGTTTTTGTATAAGATAAGAGGTTTGATACTTTTCAAGAATATGGTTTAAGGTCTACTGATGATTTGGCATTAGCACCAATGAAATGCATTTATATAGACTAGCTGGAAAACCCCTCAACAAACAAAAGTTTTTGAAAATTTTTGAAAAAGGGCAATCTCGATTAATAAATTTAAAATCAACCCAGAACTTTTGAAAACTGAACCTCATACAAGAACCCTACTGATGAGTAAAACTATGTAAAACCTATGGACTTCGTGATGATTTAAAAACGGTTTAATTATTAACATACCCAAAAAAGGGTAACCTCTTAGAAAGCAAAAACTGGAGAGGCATAGCACTTTTAAACATGATCAAGAAAGTCATGGATATTATTATCCATAAAAGACTTACTGATTTCCTCGATGTGACACTTCGGTGTGAACAGGCTTTCGAATTCAGTAGAATATATTTCGCCTTTACTTGGTTTTTATAGATTTTGAAAAATAATTCGATACAGTTTCCCATTCTGTTATTTTGAATGCCTTGGCTTGCATAGGAGTTCCCAAAAAGTTAGTCGAGATAATACAAAAACTCTAGAGAAACGCAAACTGCCAAATACTATATGGGCACATAGTTTGTGATACAGTACCTATTAATGTAGATACATATAGAAAACAACATCAATGTAAAATCAAAATTAAGCAATGTTGATTTCATGTCATGTAATTTTTTGCAAAAATATTGACTTTGTTGAAAACTAACATGTATTCGTATAGATTCAATGTTTAAAACTTTAAATTTGAACTAACAAAGAGTAGATTGAAAATTTTTCGTAGTTAAAATAACATTGTGCAATGTTGAATTTACACAACTCAGCTTCGTAGTAAAACAAAAAATTATTACGTTAAATTAAGTTTGGATTTCATAAAATCAACATTGATTGTTGTAAAGACAAGATTTCTTCATTTCAAATCAACATTCCTAATAAATATTCCATGAATTTCAAAGAGAACTTCAAAAATTACAAAAATATAAGTAATTCTCATTGGTTTTTTTTAAAGTTTTCGTATAAAATAAGAGAATTGAAACTTTTCAAAAATATGGTTTAAGGTCTAATGATGATTCGGCGTTAGCACCAAATGGATGTAAATCAAAATAAGTTTTAAAAAGTAAATATATACTAGAAATCGTTTTTATTAAATTTTTTTATGGGTTATATAATTAAGGGCATCATTTTGAACCAACAAACATTTAGTGTTGTTTAAATAAAATTATCGGTTAATTTTAAAAGAATTTCGTGTTAAATCAATCATGTTGAAAACATATTAATTCGATATGTAATTTATGTTCTTTCAAACTGAAATAATTTTGATTCAACAAGATTCGTCATATTATTTTAATGTGGATACATTTTTATTCAATAAAACATGTAATAAGGTCATATTGATTAAACACGAAAATATTATGAAACAAAATCAGTAACGAAAAATGTAATATAAAACTTGTTTTCGCTGGTTTTACATTGTGTATTTTTCTGTGTGCGTAAGAAAATGATTCATCCTGTCGCTCTTATTGTTTAATACAGTTTTAGATATATTAATGAGAAATGTAATGCGAAACGGCAGAGGCATCACGTGGGGTTTATGCGCCCGTCTTTCTGATCTAGATTACGCAGATGGTAAATGTCTTCTTAAACATAATTACTGTGATATGGTAGAGATTTTAAAAATAGTGGAAACGGGAGCAGCAATGCTATAAAATAAATATACCCAAGATGAAGTCAATGCGAACCAACCCTAAAGCCAACTCAATACAATATGGAAGTATCAGATAAAACTTAGCATTTTTAATTCGTTTGTTAAGGCTGTGCTGTTGCACGGCCGTGAAACTTGGAATAACTCCGCAGCAGATCTTAACGCCCTACAAGTCTTTGTGACTTAACAGTATTAACAGTATTCTGTTATTCCGTTGTCGTTCAGTTAATGACTGGTTCAATCTTTATTTAAATTAAAAAGTAAATGACAATTTATCGTATATTCAATAGGAATATCAAACTACATGTATATGCTTATACAACAAAGATATTGCGAGTTTCTTCGCACAACAGCATATGGAATCTTTAGCTCTGGGCTCGACCTAATCAGACACTAATACGGGTTGAAATATTTATGCGTTAATGGGTTTCGATTGGTTATGAACGGTGTCATCCACCCTAAAGTCCATAGACTGGAACCCCCAAGGAAGCAAACGTAGAGAACGCCGTGCACATAATTGGCGTATACTACTAGCTTTGGAAGTTAACCGATCAGGCAAAAGCTGGAGTGAATTAAAAAACCTACATCGAGCAGGTATAATTGGAACGAAGGCCTTATGCTCCCTATGGGAGCCAAAGGAACCAATTTAGATATATATAAATACGAATTTGCACACGAATATCTGCGCCACTTGTCTATCTATGGTTCTATTTTCATGCCTGCATCAATATGAAATGTTATTCACGGTTCCTTTTCAAGCTCAAAATAACTGATAGACAGTTGCTAGATATCGTTGGATAAAAAGATATACAATGTTGCTGCACCTTTTTAATTTTATAGGAAATGCAAAAATCTTTATGAAATAATTCAATAATGTTATTTATTATATAGAATTTAAAGAATTTATGAGGCCAATAATTATTTAACTAAATAAATTTTTTAATTAAAAAAAAACTTATCGAATTTGAGTTGTTGTCAGCTACAAGGCCTTTAGTTTTATATGACGATATGTAAACTTTGATTGCTTTTTATAAAATTAATTAATTTGTAAATGTCGATAATTTTATGGCGACTCTCACATTTTTTCTGTCAGTAAAATCATTAATTAACCTAAATCATAATTAATTGCGACTGAATATATTTTCCTTTAAAATTCACACCCATCTTTATTGAAAATTCAAAGGACTAGATAAAGTTTTGTGCTTTACTAGTTTAAATTAAACGAATGTCATGCCACAAAACCATATTTCCATTTCCGTCACATTAAAGTATTTTGTGTTTTTTTTTTTTGCTTTTAATATCTCTTCCCTTGCTTAAGCGAATTTCCGAATGGCCCAGAGAGGAAGCACTAAAGTAGAAAATACTTCGCAATTTATGATGGAAAAATATTTTATCGTATTCCACTAGGACTTGTTCATTTAATTTGAATAATGCAACAAAATAAAGCGAAAGTGTTATTCTTATTATTTTTTTTACAATTTCTGTTAAAATAAAAGAACAGAGCTATTTTACGTTACTCGTAATTTAATGCCATTGTCAAGAAGTTGAGGAATGGTTAGTAAATAAATAATGAAAAAATGAATAAATGATTGTGAATGAATAAAACATATTTTCATTATAAATTTGTTTATTTATGGTTTATTTGTGTAAGAGTTAACAAATAATTCAACAAGCTGCGCAATGCGCACTTGATTTTTTCTGTCGTATTTATTTAAATGTAAACATTTTCTTTGTGTTAATTTATGTTGATTTTACGTTTTTGCTTCAGCGCTAGCTGTATGTACTCGTATGTGTGTTTTACACTAAATAAAATATTAAAAATAATGGCGCTAAGCATTAATGTATTATTTATTACTTATTGAATTATTTACCTACTTTCAGTTTTGCTCGGGTAGTTAACTTTGTAAAATATTTTTGTGCCCATTACAGAGGAAGTGAGCACATTTACAAAAAAAAATATTAAGCAGAGCAACAACTGAATTTTTTTAGGATAAATAAACGCAAAATAGCTTTTCCTTATTAAGGGTGGCAAACTAGAATCACATTAAATACTTTTAGACATTTCTTTATACTACGAATTCTTGAAAACTTTGTTTGGGGCGAGCAAAACCAGCCAGATTACGTTTTAGGCATTCATTAAGTTGTAGGGTAATGTGTTCGTCATCAAATCAGTGAATCTAATGGTGGTCATTCGTTAAGCTACATCGAAAATATGGAACATTTAGCAGCTACAAAGATCCAATTGTGGTGATGCGTTATGGTTCAGGCAAACACTTTCAATGGCGAAAACAGATTTTTATATTTTGTTTTAATGAAATTCTTATTGCAACTTAGTAGGCTTTATTTCAGAATAAATAAAAACGTTGTATTGGTGTGCTGAAAAGGAAAAGGGATAAGGCTGCTGTGACAAGAGCAGTGGGCTTCCAGAGGAGAGATTATAAACTATAACTGCTCAATAAACAATTAGAATTTAAGGTGGAAAAAGTGAATAGTTAATAAGTAATTATTTATGTATGTAGGTATAATATGTCCATTAATTGGGCTTATTAAACTTCATGTAATTACCCGTAAAAGGAATAAAAATTATAATTCAGGTTGTAAAGGAAGTCGTTCTCCAGCTCAAAAGTAAATAAGTAAAAAATTTTAATTTCATGCCAAAGAAAACCGAGGTTTTCGGTCGTGACGACTATAAAAAGCTACGAGGGCTAAAATAAAATAGGTGGGTTTTTCAATTTGATAACAGCTTTAAAAAAAATTCTAACTCTGTCCAGCATAAAACCTCAAGAAGTTATGACAATTAAATGTTATTTTAATTCACTTTGAGTTTTGTTTGAGCTTTTGAACTTTTCAAGAAAATAAAATTGGTTTAAAGACAGATATTCCTTTAAAAATTTTGTAATATTTAATGTGATTATTTTTCGAACAATTTTGTTGTTAATGGTTTCTTTAATCCAAAGTGATTATTATTTTTGGCTAAAGTTCGTAACATTTTTAGTCAGAAAGAATTGGACATGAGATAACAAAGCAACAAGGGAAAATTTTAACACCAATTAATTTCAACTTACACGGCAGAACAGAAACAACGTTGTTTACTGTAAAAACAAATAATAATACAAATAACTCTTGTATCCTTTTTCTAGACATTATTTGTATAAATACAAATTTGAAATCACATTCAACCGAGCCACCTAAACAGTGGCGGATACATGGAAACACACATGAACACTGATGATGGGAGTGTAGCGGCTCCCGAAAAACAACGTTGTTTCTGTTCTGCCGTGTAAGTTGAAATTAATTGGTGTTAAAATTTTCCCTTGTTGCTTTGTTATCTCATGTCCAATTCTTTCTGACTAAAAATGTTACGAACTTTAGCCAAAAATAATAATCACTTTGGATTAAAGAAACCATTAATTTTGTAATATGTTTGAAAGAATAGTGAAAATATTGATTGAAGTAATTTATAATTTATTCTCATAGAGTTTCGACAAAAGTAAAAACTCTAAAATCTCTTACATATTTCGATTGGGTTTAGCTTAAACATTTTTGGTCTCATGCACTTTGAAATAGCATGGCTTCGCCTTCTTTTTGGTATATTGGTGATGAGAATATAGAAGTAGTGAATATCTGGATTTTGACGTTACATTCAATTTATCTTGCAACGGTTATTTTAAACATAAACTGGCCACAGCGAAATAAGTAATTAATTCAATAAGGTTGAAATACATTAATAGTTCACGGATCTAAAAAAACAAACTCACAATTCTTTGCGCTGCGAAAACAAGTTTGATTTTACATTTTTTGTTAATGGTTTTTCTTCATAATCGTTTCGTGCTTAATCAACATGACTTTACAATAACTTGCAAGCAACAGCAGCAAGCACATGTCAATATAACATGCGACTCTTATTGAATGAATATGTATCTACATTAAAATAATATGACGAATCTTGTTGAATCAAAATTATTTCAGTTTGAAACAACATAAAATACATATTGAATGAATGTGTTTTCAGCATGATATTCATTTAATATGTAAGTAATTATAATGTTGAGTTAAAACGACTCCATGATTGATCTACACGAAAGTCTTTTAAAATTAAAATTAAATATTAAAACAACACTAAAAGTATGTTGGTTAAAAATGATGCCTTTAATTTGATAACCCATGAAAAATTTAATAAAAGCGATTTCTAGTATATATATACTTTTTTAATGCTTATTTTATTTACATCCATTTGGTGCTAACGCCGAATCGTCAGTAGACCTTAAACCATATTTTTGAAAAGTTTTAAACCTCTTATCTTATACGAAAACGTTTAAAAAACCAATTAAAATTTCTTATACTTTTGTAAATTTTGAAGTTCTTTTTGAAATTTGTGGAATACTTGTTAACGGTGTTATTTTGAAATCAAGAACTGTTGTTTTTACACTGCTAAATGTTAATTTTATCAAATCCAAACTTAATTTAACGTAATAATTTTTTGTTTACTACGAAGCTGAGTTGTGTAAATTCAACATTGCACAATGTTATTTTAACTACGAAAAATTTTCAATCTACTCTTTGTTAGCTCAAATTTAAAGTTTTAAACATTGAATCTATATGAATATATGTTAAAAGAGTTAATATTTTTGCAAAAAATTACATGACATGAAATCAACATCCTTTTGGTTTCCTGTATGTTGCACTCAGAACACGAGGAAAATATATTGAATGCTATGAATTCTCTAGATCATGATTTGTATTCGCAACTGAATTATAATGAAGCCCCAGTAAATTTTCCCTCACATGTTTGTAAAAAGTTTTAAAAGGTTCAGTTAAATAGATTTAGTTGAAAAATAATATTTACTTTGAGTACTTTGGCGCTGTTAACTTTTGAAGTAATAATACTGCGTTGTGAATGCAAGTAAATGCTTCTGCGAAGTTTCATCAGGATATATTTGGAAGTTATTTCTAAGTTAGTTTTGGTCGAATAAAGTTTTCGTTTAAATGATTGTGTGATGGAAAAAGATGTGTTCTTACGACATGTGGTGGCAAATTTTTACATTAGCGTTTTTACCCGGGAATTCCCTCCTCGGTATGTTGCCGGAATTTAATATAAAGATTTCCCGCTTTCCCGGGATTGTTCATGCGGGATCCCAGGAAATAATAAAAAAATAATTGACAACTTAACGGTAAAAAGTTAGTGGGCGTTTTCGGTAGCAGGGCAATTTGTTAATATAATTAGAAATAGGCTTTCTGACGAGTCCATAAACGCTTTAAAGAATTATTTCCTAAATCTAAAAAATATGAATTATATTATTAAAGTATCTTATTTTAAAAATTTAATAGTTTTGTTTTGGAATTCAAACCTCGAGTACCTTTTTTTCTATATTATTATTAGGTTTGTTTTTATTAACTGAATTTTTATGTTTATGTTCACCTATATTTGTAAATTTACTTTTATCTCATATAACAATATAACAATGTTGGAAATAACCTTTAAGAAATTTAAAAACTAAAAGTTTAAAAAAATTAAGTTCCTGTGGTAATAACGAATTTAAATTAACATATTAATATATTATTAAAACATGAGGTATGTTTTAGTAAAGGCTGTGATATACTATCCTACTTGGTCATGCGATCTGCCAAAAAAGTCGTGTGTGTTCAAAACGTGTGACCATAAAATGCACTTGTGATGCAGATTTTTTGAGAAGTCGGCCGACTTGCATATAATTATGAAAATTTCCATAAAATGATAGATTTTATGCGATCAGAGATGCATCTTTTTAAGGAATTAAGTTGCAACGAAAGGAAAATTAAATTAAAACTATTGATTTTATAAATCTGCAACTATTTAGGTGCAAAAATCAATCAAATCTTAAATTAATTGAGTTAAAAATATACATGTATTTATGTGTTTGCATCTTTTTTGTGTGATTGTATGGCAAATTCAATGCGATTTTTAAAATAGGGACAGAATTCTGTCAGATTTTCCAGTGAAGAATCGTACGACTGTGTTTCAAACTTTCTAATACAATTTTTGTTAATGCCTAGCAAATTTAATTTTTATTATTTCATGGAGCGGGATCCCGGGAATTAAAAAAATTTCCCGCTTTCCCGAGAAATTAAAAATTGTGGGGAAAAAAACTCTAGTTTACATGCATTCCAGCCAAGGTCAGTCGTCCTCACGTTCTAAATTATAGAGACCATGGTCGATATTACAGTTAAGATTTGAATAATTGTTGTTACTTCAATTAACATTAAAGACGACATCAAAAATAAGTGTGACAAAGACTGTGTTATATATAATTTGAAATATTAAACGTGCAAGCACATGTACACAATAACTTATGACATCGCTGTTACAAAACTCTAAATAAAATATAAAATGCTATTTTATCATTTGTACTATAAGGATATTCGTTTTATATACTAATGCGGAAATTACTGAACTGGAATATATTATACTAAACAAATATTCACATGACTAATATCCGTTTAATTTTCTCATATCACTCTCATGCAATGCAATCGTATGAATATATTTAAATAGATAGAAAATCGATTCCTAAAATAAGCCAAATTATAATCTTCTATTACAAATATTTTGCAATATAAGCATACAAATTATAATAAATTTATGGAAATTGACATGAAATTGAGAAATAAAATATAAAAACAAGCAAACCATGTATTCGTTTATGCGTAAAGATATGTAGAGATATTTACTTTGGTCATCCTTATTTCTTTAAACAATAGTTGCAAATATATTTATTACAGCATTTTGTTTTCTAGGAGTTGTTATAAAATTACTAACTTCCTTTCAAATAAATAAGTTTTAAAAGCTAGTATTTGTTGAATTTTTAATAAGGATGCTTTTCAATAACTTTTTGGGTTTGTTTTTTCTCTTAAATGTTTTCCTATTCAAGGATTTTATATGTCCAAAATAATTTGTGGCTTGAAATGAAAGGTAGAAACAATGAAAGGTATATCTAGTTATTTATCCTGTTATGTGTCGGTGCAGGCAGGTGCTGCAGAAAATAATTTTAAAAAATAGCTAGACCCAAAAAATTAAACAAAAAGAAGATAAAAATTTCTAACTTATGCCGTTTTCTTTTCTAACAAAATTTAAAATTTTGTTACTTTTTATCCAAAAAATTGCTATTCAAGGTTTTCTTAAGACAAAAATTCGGCCTCGTAAGTGATGATAAAATAATTTCTAATAAACTCCCTATTTCAAAAAATTGCTGTATTGCAAAATTTGAAACATAAAGGGTAAAAAATGTTGGCCGTTTTTTTTAGAAAAGAAAACGCCATTAGGGACTTGTTAAGGATACTGCTCTACAATCTAGCAGTTTCTGCAAAACTTTTGTGGAAAGATTTTTAACCTACAAACATTTTTTCTATGAAATGCTATTACGTCGGTGTTCAACTATTTTTATTTATAGTTTTGATCCCATAAATTCAATTTGTGCCAAAAATATTGCCATTTCTTCATGTTGAAAAACAAGATGTCCAAAAAATAGTATCATACAATTTGCAATATTATTTATGCTACTACAGTGGTCGAAATTCGATCGCAAGTTCAATCGTATACCTATTTCAGTTGCATTCGTTTAAAGAGAAAAAACTACAT
This sequence comes from Gymnocheta viridis, assembly GCA_956483585.1. Classification (NCBI taxonomy): domain Eukaryota; kingdom Metazoa; phylum Arthropoda; class Insecta; order Diptera; family Tachinidae; genus Gymnocheta; species Gymnocheta viridis. The sequence continues at coordinate 94,056,863 of OY101440.1, read as the reverse complement.
AACTTATTTCCTTCCCAATTGAAAAAAAAAATAAAATTGTATACAACCACGCACATTTATAAAACAAATCTTATTACTTACATACATATACTTATATACTCGTAAATACTCTCATTGCTTAAATAATGAAGAAATCAGTTGGAGAAAAAGGGATCTAAAAATTTTACTTTGCATATATAGAGATTCTAATTTAAGCCCACATTGTGCAACACTCTATAACTAATATACTCAACTTGAAATATACTAAATTATATGTTTATTTTATTTATTTTTTGTTTATTAATTTAAGTCTACGGATTAATAAAATACTTATAGACAACATATTTAAAAAAGAAAAGTTACATTAAATCATATAGAACTAAACTAGTTGTTTAAATATACAATTAAATTACGTTTAATCACATTTATATGAAAAGACGTATCAATAATGTTATAAAATTCGTTAAAGTTACGGCAAATTCTACAGAATGAATCAGGATTAGCATAGTTTCGACGAAAATAATGCAGTGCCATATAATGAAACTGACGTCGTGGACGTTGCGGTACATTAAATATAATCTCATTTACCAGAAACTCGGAACAGATGCCACCATTTATAAGTTTAATAACAAATATTGCATTTAAAACTTTTATCCGTCTCTTCAGTTTATGCAAATTAATTTGTCGTAATCTGAATTCATATGATTGCAAGTTTGACACACGGTTGGGGTATGAATTACGCAATATAAGAAGTATAAACTGCTTCTGTACAGACTCTAAACGATCACTGTGTCAAGTAACAAAAAAGTTTCTTTTGATGGTTCGTTTTTTAAATCGCCTTATCCTCACCATTATCAAGTTTGTCTTGTATATGGTGTACTTCATTTATTTCAAGTTCAAGAAACTCTGGCGTATCCTCTGCACATTTCTGAAAATTTTTAAAAGTTTTTTCAAACACTCATATTTTAAGCAAATAAAAAGCTTACACAAGTGTAAATCAAAGACATGTTAAATTTTCCGAAATCCTTATCAATATAAATTTAAAATCAAATTAAATTTCCTCTGAGAAATACACTTTATTGAATTAAAGATATTGTTTTGCTTCTGGTGCATGTGTGCAATGTGAGTGTCAATGCAAACTTTATTGGTTTACAAAATTAGTTATTTTGAAAATTAAAAATGTAGTTGCAAAGGCTGCCATCTCCATTTAAAAAAATTTTAAAACTAAATTATAGAAGCGGTATTAATCATATTGCTTACTGTGATATTCAATAGAAAAGATGCGGAAGCCGATAGAGGACAATATTGCAATAAATTTATGTGAAGAAGGCTTAGCGACAAATAGGATAAGAAATTTGGCGAAAAATAATGATTGCAGCCTTTGCTACTACATCGTTCAAATTGATTTATAGCAAAGTAAGCGTTCTATTACATGCATTTTGTCCATTAAAAGCATACTCGTATTTATGAATATGCTTCTTTTTCATGATTTTATAGTTTTCTGTTTATTTATGTCAGTAAGTTATATGGGTATTTTATAGTAGATGTTGATTTTTTTAAAATAAGACTTACATTTTTATTTTTTTAGCTGCTTGAGTTGTGTATGTATGTCATATGAATAGCTTTGCAATTGGTAAAATCAATAGGTTAATAAAATCTATAAAATCCCTTGTAATAGAGCTTTAAGTCTTTGATTCATTATTGCTTTACTAGATATAAGTAAACTAATTATTACTAGTCTATACTAATGTACAAAATAGTACAAAGTCGGCGAATCAAAATAATTAATAAAATAAATATACAACTTAACAATAACACAGTGCAACACGAAAAAAATAACCATATACGGGCATTAATGAAATTAAAAATATTTCTGAAAATTTTTCACTTTTGCTACCTGAGCGCTACCTAAACGGTACTAAAAATAATTCGTAGAAAGTTCATATGATTCAAAAAGTTGTTTATTGAAATCTTAGGTATATTTTTGTTGTTGATTGTTTTCTTGAATTTTGAACGGTTTGCTACATATGGACCTGAACAGTGGAAAAAAGGTTAAAAAAACCGATTTTTTTAATTTTTGCGATTTTCATCTTAAATATGGAGATTTTTTGAAATTTTTATGTTCCCATTTTTTTTGGTAACAAGATCTACAACTTTGACTCAAAGAGTGTATCAAAATTCTAAACGATTTGCAAGATATGAGCCTGAGAAAATGATCAGTATCTTGCAAAAATTACACCGATGCTCCAAATCTTTGGAGCCCATAAAAAAGTGCATTTTCTTTGGGCAAAACTGCGAAACACGGTTCTTCTTTTTTTTAGTCTTTTTGGTGTCCGTAAATAGTTATTTTTTAATGACATAAAAAATTACACAAAGTGTAATTAATGTGCCTACGTGCTGCAAAAACGCTATAAAAATACCAAAACGCGCAGTAGCAGATTTGTAAAAGAAATAATAATTTTCATCGTCGCCAGATTTCCTTTCTTCACTATCCTTTTCCAAAAGAAGGTAACAATAACATCAAAATGTTTGGTAGGCAGTAATTGCCTCATTTGTACTTCTCTTTTTAAAAAATAGAATCAATTGTATACAACAGCTCTTTTTATGTGTCACATTAGCAGCAGAAAATGTGCCATCATTATTTTAATTTCCAACTATGTATGGCCAAACGCTATTGTTCAAAGGCAAACAACGTAAAACATAATTTAAGGAAATAAAAATTAATTAATAAAAATTTGCAAGAAATAAGTTTGGCCTAATAGAAAACTATTGCATAGACTGGCTTATGAAGCTCAATTTAAACAAATGCGAGTGGAAGTTGATTGGTATTAGATCAACTAATAATATAAACATTCCTGTAAAACAGACTGTTAAATTACTGGTCATTTATTTAGATAAATTTCTGTACTTTAATAACCACGTAGAAGAACAACTTTTGAAAGCTAGAAAAGCATTTTTTCATGTAAGAAATTATTTTTTTTTCTAAATATATACAACAAAGGGTTAAAATTATTATGTATCAAGCATTAACAAGACTAATTTTATTATACGGTTGCCAAATATGGTTTAACATATGTCCTTCGTTTATGGAGAAGATACGAATATATGAAAGGAAATGTCTCAGGAGTTGCACTTCATTATACAGATCAAAGAACAGTAACTACAAAAAATATATATCAAAAAAATTCTTTATGAAAAAGCCGAAATATCTAGATTTGATAACATTATTATTCATATTATAAGAGATCATATTTTAAATAGTGTGAATACCATCGAAAATAATCTAATTATGGCTCCGAAGAGTACATTTCAAGAACGCTACAAAATTGTTTCATTCCACCGGATGCTTTTCTTTTTCTTGATTGAAATGGTTTTATCCAAAATGAGGATGGTATTCCTATATTGTATCATATTTATAGATGATCTAATATAAAATCAATAAATTATAAAGAGTTTACAATAGAAAATCGTCGTTTCGATACAAATATTTATATGAAAGATAAAAACATTAAACATAATTTGAATCCTAGGAAATATTGGTGGCCTACGCAATTATTGAATTTTAACCCATTGACCTATTTGTTTGCTTACAACTAACTTATTAAAAATATGTTATTATTATTTATGTTATATTAGAAGTATGAGAAAAATTAACTTTACTAGAAATCATATTTTATACTTGAGAGGTCGTTAAGTGGGACTTTGTATATATATAAAAAAATCATTTTGCTTTTTGTTTATTTGGAGTTACTATTATATACCTCACATTTATTAAATAAACAATGAAAAAAATTGCCAGTTTCAAATTATTTTTATTTTATTTAATCATGAATCAACAAAACAAGATCGCCCATTGCGCAGGTCAGTTATTTTGTTGTGTGTGGTTGTGTTGTGTTGTGACGTAGAAATATATTATGTGTTGTAAACAAAAGTGCATTTGTGTATGGAAAGTAAGCCGAAATGTAAAACTTTTGTAGCCCGAGCAAACTCTTATTCAAATGGCTTCAATCCCAAACTCGAAAGTTTTAATCGACTGCATCTTTTTGCGGTCCATTTTAAATTTTGTTCAAATCGATGCTTCCGTTTAGAAGTTATTTAGTTATTTCCAGTTTTGTACACTTTTTACAACAAACACTCATTTGTATTCTATGATGACGTAAATGCGCAGTAGAAATTTATTTGCACAGCTGAGTGCGGAATCTTGTTTTCTTGATTTATGGTGATTTATAATATTGACCTAAATCAGGGCTGATATTTTCATAACACAATTGTGCAGAGAGTACTTAGACGTATTCTTACCCTCTTTCGTTCAGTTGTCGATGACAAAGCGACGAATCCGCATGAAGCGGACTCCTATGTACATATTTTATATTATTATTTGATATTTCTAATATATATATTTATTTTAACCGTCATTATCCAGTAAATACACGTATTTCAAATCAATGATGATATTTTTATTCTTTTAATATAATAATTTTTCTTAGTGTGTGACATTTTTTTAAGAAAACTATTTGATATTTTTAAACATTATTCAAATTAAGTTTTTAATGAATAAAATATTGATTTAATTGAAAAAATAAAAAAAATATGTTCAATTAATCCAGTTGAGCTAATACAAGAATTTTAATATTTATTTGAAAACAGTTCTACTTCTTAATTGAATCTTAATTTTTCTTGCTTTTACTTTTTCCTATGAGAAGTGAATTTCTGCATTGTATTTCAAACGGTTGTCTTTATGTTTGGTGGGTAGCTTTGTCAACTTACTAATGCTAGTAAGCATCAATACAACTACAGTTTGAGTTATGGTCACCACTCACCTGAATACAGTTCAACCTAATAAAGAGAATAACATATACAGGTCTTTCGATGTTTTCGGCAAAACCGATAAAAAACATGATCAATGTGTGGGAGATTATTAAATGTGTTGGTGTTTTCCCTGAAGGAAACCTGAGGATAAGTGTCTCTAAGTCACCACTTTTGTCTACTATTTTTGTGACCGTTTGGAGACTTTGTCAACAAAGCATCTAAATTTTTATATTTACCTTTGATGAGAAAATGGTACAATGGTTTTTATTGATCGATTTTTTCAAATGTGATATAAAAGCTATTCACAATATTTATATTTTCAATTTGCGAAAGCATATAAAACCCAATTTAGCGTTTAAGTGATTGTTAAATGTATTAAAAACTAAAATAGTAGGCGGCTTAGTTAAAAAGAAGGCCTCCAACTACTCTCAGATTACCTTAAGCCATAACAATTGGAGCTCTGTGGCAAAACTATGGTTGCTCTTAATTTTTATGAATTAATACCTTTTAGTCTTAATTTTTTCTTAATAAAACTTTAAAAGTTAACAAAATATGCATAAAAAATTATCGACATTTACTTCAGAAAAGTACCAGAAGTGTAGACTAGAATTACTTATATGTACTAACGAATCACAGGATCCATTGTCTAAATAAAGTCGCAAAAGTACTAACTAGTCAATAGTACCAATGTGGTTGCTTTTCAATGGCACTCACATGTTAAATGTAAATAGTATTGTCTGGGATATTATAATTCACTAGTACTGGTGACTTTGTCTGTAGTAAGTCAGTATAGTTTCACTATTGGTATTTCCTGTAGGAATGCTACATGACCACAGCTTCTTTAAAGCTACAATGATACTAAAAAAATATTTAATTATTTTTATTACGATCGATTGTTTGTCTGGGTGAAGAGAGTCTTGTGATGTGAAAGGAAGCCGATATTGCTTGGGGGCATCACATCACAAATAAGTAAGCGTTTTCAGATAATACACTATTGTTACACATGTGAGATGTGAACTTTATACTCGTAGTACAAATGAATTTTTATTTAATTGTTTATGTCTCCCATTCCGGTTTTGCTTCTTCCGGTTTAATAACAACACAAAGCTACGAGTATTTAAACAAATTTTTTAAAATGTATTTACATTATTCGAGTTACTCGACTTATGTTTTTTAACTGGATAAATTTTTTATAAATTTTTTTAAATAATTCGTTTTATTCGACTTATTCAAATAATTGAAAACCGTACTCGTATATACAAAAAGTCGAATAATAATATCCTGTGACGATTTTATGCAACAAAGGCTCAAAATACATATTTTACAGATATTTCTAAAATGCTGACATAAAATATTTACTCTTAAATATCTGAATACTTGAGAACATACTCTACGAGTATTTGCTTCATTGAGATATAAGTTTTTAAAATTATATAATTTTCCATATTGAGTTCAATCAAATTGCTACGAAAATTTAATGCAGATTCAAACTTAAAGAGCAATGAAATGCAGCCGTCATAAATTATAGTAAAATCACTTTTATACGCAATATTGCCATCATTAAATTGGATAAACAACCAGAAATTCAAATTAAAAGAAATATTATATGTATTCGGGAAAGTTCCACAAACAGTCACGAGAGATAATACTATTGTTCGAGAAAACTGCGTAACAGGTACGGATAGCAACAGAAAGCTTCATTGCAATCGATTAATAGGAGCGAAAATTAACACGGGCTGTTAAATCATCATAGTGCAATACACAGGTGTTTTTATCTTTGGAATCGTTTCGTTTTATAGTCTTGTTTATTACTTTACTTGACCACTAATATTCTTGACGAAAATTTCTGTTTTTATATTGCGCCAATATATTGGAAATATAACAGAACCTTCGTTGTAACTAGAAATGGTATCTGACTGCCATTATCGAATGTAATAGGCTTAGCTGAGTGTCTCTAGTAGTAGACTTATCTGTCATATATTGATAATGTAAGGAATGAAAGGAAAGGCGCTTAATTTGGTTTATACATAATTCATGTATTGCTGTGAATATTTGTGAGTTTTGTTAATATAATAATTAAAAACTTTTTGGGCTATGTTTAGAAGTTATTTGTTTTATTAGAAACTAGATTTAATATTCTGTGGATTTTCCTTGTGAGATTGCTTGAAGTTGGTATTTGTCATATTTTGTATATGATACGAATTTGTTTCTCTAATTTTGATATACTATAAGAAGAACGTTATTGAAGACGTTGTTTTTTAGTAGTTTTTAATCCAAAGTGATTATTATTTTTTGGCTAATGTTCGTAACTTGTTTAGTCAGAAAGAATTGGACATGAGACAATATTCCAAAGGGTGGCGTTGGCTCAGGTAGTAAGCACGTTGACTACAAACCGAAGGACCTGGGTTCAAACCCAGTGTCAGACAGAGTCATGAATTAAAAACACCACGCATTTCTCTGATGTGCATTGGTGTGTCAGTTGTTGGCGGAAGGTTTCAGTGGCGAAGGCATGGTCACTGGTCACTGAACAGTACCAACTTCAGCTGATACTAATTCCAATGTAACATCAGAGCGCCCTCCTTCGTTGGTACTGAGTATAACAATCAACGGCGAAGTAAAATAAAATTATTAAAAAGAAGTGGCTACTAAACTAAACACAGCTTCAAAACTCGTAATGTCCTCCTCGCCATCAGAGGCGCTGCAACACTGCTCTACGAATAAACGTGCAGAAAAAAGCAGAGTTGTAAAGAACGAATGAAGCTTCACCTTCCTTTCATATCTATCACTATCCCTTTCCACTAGTTCCAGCACAATGCATTGCATGTGTAGGGGTCATCATCCCCTGAGTGCTGGTCCAAGATAAAAAAAAGGAACAAGGGACATTTTAACAATAACTAATTTCAACTTACACGGCAGAACAGAAACAACGTTGTTTTTCGGGAGCCGCTACACTCCAATCATCAGTATTTATATGTGTTTCCATGTATCCGCCACTGTTTAGGTGTCTCTAAATACAAATTAGTACTAAGTACATGTTGATTTACTTGACAGGGCAGTGAGATTTATGGTGAGCTGTCAACATCTCTTAGTTTAACATTTTGTTGACTTTCGATCAAACCCCTATAACTATTAATCTTCAGTTTGATTGTTGCCAGTGACTGCGAAGCATATAGGAATTGAATTATGAAAAAAATGTGAAAATTGAAAATAATTAGTTACGGCTGTATAAATTATATATGATAAGGAACAGTATCTTTAGCACAAATAATTAAAATATAATTTATACCATGATTTGGTGGCAATTAGGTAATGAAGAAAAAGTGAACTCTACCTCTCGATAAGTAATAAGGCCGGTAAAAAAGCGTGCGATCTTTGTGAGTATCCCCTATTGAAACATTACCCATTCGTTTAAGGAAAAAAATTTTAGCTTAAAATGTTATAATAGCATATTCCGAGTCAAGATGTACAGCAACAAGTCTCGCTTAAAAACCTGCTTCGAATTAATTTAAAAAAGAAGTACATGTTATCTCAGTGAAACACAACAGAGCTTAATACTAAACAGTAATAATAACCAAGGAAACTAAGTTTATGTCCATCTCTAGCCAAACTTTTGTTATTAATTTTAAGATTTGGTTAAATAATAGAGTTTGCTAGTTCATGTCACATTGAAGATGCTGTAAATAATTGTGAAAGAAAATTATTGATGCTGCTTAATCTTAATTTTTTAGCCGGTCGAGTTTATTACTAATTAAAAAATAATTCATAATATCTACACTCATATCGTTATCCGAATATATTTTGCGTAGAAGGCCAGCTAGCACAGGATGATTGTTATACCATTGTGTATAATATACGACTCCTAAAAGAATCATCTGATGATGATCTGACGAGTAACAATAACAAAAACATATATTTTTTCTCTCTTGATTATAACTTTTTTACACATTTTTTGACACGATCGTCTTTTAATTTTGAAAGGTTTAGTATGCAAGTTGTAAAAAAAATCTTCTAATGATTATTTGAAGAGTACTAAAACAACAATGTTACACTTTGTTTAACTAGACAAAACTCAAACGATCCGCTCTACTATTAATATAAGGGTCTTTCTCACAGAAGAATCAGTTCGTGTTACAGTTTCACCCGTGCAAAGAATCTTCTGCGATTAAAAATGCGCTCGTCGACGATCAAGAACATTCTTCAGCTGTGCAAGGAATCTTCTACGATTGAAAAATGAATTCGTCGATGATCAAAAACGTTCTTAATGAGATTCCCAATAGGCTTTTTTCACGATTGAAAATGCTGGGAGGTATTAGTTTTAAATTTGGATGCTCTGTATTCTGAAATAGAACTTTTCTAGCCAATACAATAAAAACTTTTAAAGGCATACGAGTATTTTTCAGATGTACATATCTTAAATGAAGTTAAGTTAAGGTCAGACTGACAAGCATCATGGCAAAGATGTCATATTCCATAATATGTAATATTACATTGATTGCCAACTAAACTGAAAGTCTATGACACTGTGATGAATACATATATTGTAACAATGTTTCACACATATGTTCTTATAATTTTTATATACATACAATAAAGAAACCACACTATATTATGAAGATTTCAAATATGTGTATGTTTCCGGCATGCCTTACACTGAATGTTATGACCTTTGACAGCTGGTACTGTAAATGAAATGTGGATTTATTTATAATAAATGCGCAAGTATTTGATTTTCATGCAATACTTTTTACCCATATATTTATATTATTTTTCCCCCTTATTTGCTTTTTGATGTGCGTTTCTTACAGCGTTCTCTAAATCGATTCTGCAAAATTTATTACAATACATCATTTCTGGGCAACAGCATTATACAATTGTATAAAGGCACAACCACGTTTGAATAGAAAAAGTTTTTTTTTACGTAAATGACGATTGTTTGATTCAAATTTTTTTGAATTTTGTAAAAAGAGAAAAAAAACGTTATCACTAACTAATACACAAGGCAGACGTATTTTAATAAATGATTTTGTTTTTAATATTGAGAAGAACAACAATTAGCTGATTTAAAAGCATTTTGAATTTCATAATTTACATTGAAAAGTATTAGTATCATATTTATCCTCATCGTTGGTAGAATAGGAAATGATATTATTTTATTAAATCATTGGTAATTGCAAAAGCATGACAAATTTTCTGCAGCCATTCTAATGACCGTACAGTGTATAACAAAAAATTAATTATTTTAATTAAAGTACGACTTCCTTCTTTAGTTTTAATTATTTTCTTGGTAGTAAGAATTCTTTCAACCTCAGCGTTACTGAAAGGTCATACAAAATAGCTAAATACTGGATTAACCAAACAAAGAAATTGATTTTCTTACAGCGCAATTGTCAACTGTTACACCTCTTAAAAGCTTTCGCCACTGGTTTTATAGACATTGGATTCATTTTTTAATATGTTTTAAAATTCAAATAAAAAATTTTGCCGTTTTGAGGCTAAATTCAAAATAAAATAGGCTTAAAAGAATCGAAGACTAAAATTTCGAGGCTAAACGAAAAAGATCCAAATCTGCCTGAAAAGGCTAAACTGGCATCACTGCTGATAATAAAATTTTTATATGAAAGCGTATTCGTGATAAGCGTATGTACAATAATGAAAATTAATCATACGCGCCGGAGGCTAAACAGTTTGTATGAAAAAGCATGACCATGAATCATTACTTGTTCCGGCGGGGTTAAGGGACAGGGGTTTGTCACTTACACTAACCATCTCCAACTCTCCCTAAAATGGTAAATATTGATTAAGTCAACAGTAGAGTAGAGTAGTAGAGTAGAAGTGATTTGTTTAAATAAATATTTGTTCTCCCTTCTGGTTGGATGCTGTTCTAGTAGCTGTGTGTCTTACTTCTAAGAAATTGCTTTTGTTACGTGAGACTGGTAAAGTAAAAAAATATTATTAAGCTCTTGCAGTGCTTGAGAAAAGCCACCAATAATAAATAACCAAAATTAATAAGAGAAGTAAGATATAACCAAAAATTTAAGTGTCCCTTAAAATAATTCTCGGAATTTAGTAGCTTAACGCAAAAATTATTTATCAAAATATGTGTAATGAGGTAAAATCCCTGCTGTCAGCCTGGAACTAAGAGATTCTTTGTCAACACTCCAGCGACAACTGCACTAGTGAAACTGTCGACAACTTTCCTTCTACGCACGAGTAGAAATTGACTACAGACAACAAATCTAGTATATTTCTAGTAACGCTGTCAACGAATGTGTCAATAGCGAGTTTTTTTATGAGCTCTAAAATATTAAACCAGGCTGGATTAAATAATTTATGATTATATAAGGTTCTATTCTAAACTCTGTAAATTAAGCTTTTCTTTAATAAAAAACTTCTTTATCTCTATAGTAAAAACAACCTCACGAATCGATGGAGAAGCTCCAGTTATGTAGACTAGAGTCAGTAAAATTTACTATTAAATTTTTAGATAAAATGTCTCCATGTGATCCTAAAAGTTCTAACTCGTAGGTAGTGATAAGGTCTACTCGTGGATTTCCAATGACAAGCCTGTCTTAAATGCCAATAGTAGAAAAGAAAGCTATAGCGCAGGTCAGTAGTACTGCTGACGACGTCACTAGTACGACACTATAGTTTTACTAAGTACATTCTCTACAGCGACATTTTTATTGCATGCAATAACTATATGATTGTTTAGAATTATATTATTCTTTAATTTTTATTTATAGAAACATAATATTATGCATTTTAATCATGCAGTATTCACATCATACCAAATTTTATAAATAACAAAATTATGTTTATAATTCATTAATATAATATAATTAAAAATGTCTTTCCGTACAGACTAATGTCATTTACAAATGTGGTGCTCCAAATTTACTCTAACAAGCAGTACCTTATATGATATCTGCCACAATCTATTTTGCAACTACGACTTTTGATGAATAACGCTTGGGAAAGACAAGGAAAACAAGAAATCATGTATTATTTTATAAATGCATCGGCTTAGTTAATTTTTGTTCTTTGAAATATCTAAATTGAATTAATATAAAATATAAATGGTGTACATACAAGAAGTGTTATTTTTGACAGAGGTGTATTATGTGACCCGTAAAGTACTTTTGAAGTTCACACAAAGTTTTTATTGCCATTATATTAAGTAATAGTTAAATAGAAATTCACTTGTAAATTAAGATCACTCACTTCCCGATCACGCATGGAACTTGTCGTGCACGGTCAATTTACGAAATGTTCTAAAAGATCTTAACTAAATTCATTAAAAATAATATACACTCATTTCGCCTGCTGATTTGCAGGTAATCTCTCCTAGATTCGCAAATTTAGTTTACCACTGAACAAAATATTATACACGCTGTGAGATATCATTCAATAATTGAAAAAACAATCGAAGAGAAATGGGGAAAAATACTGATGTAATCTGAAAAATAGTTCTATTAAAATAGTTCAAAAAAATCCTTGTTGTGTTCTTTGTTGTATAGGCGAACGTAAGTCATCAAACATACTTTGTTTATTATTTTATTATATTAATAATATGTGTTGATTTTTTGAAATTTTAGCTTTTATTTCAGAAACTTTTCCGATTTCTCTGGCAATCCAGAACCAATTTCGAAAAACCTTCTTTTAATTGAAATTATGTGCCCTCCAAAGCTATTGCCAAGTAGTTTGTTTGATAGTCAAAAATTTAAACAAAGTTAATATTATTAATTTTATCTACTTTTAGAAAAAAATATGAAAAAATTAAATCGCATCAACCAAAATTATAAAATTCATGCACTTTAAGAAACGGTTACTTTTTCTTTAGATGCTCCTGAAAATTATTAATAATCGATATAATGTGCAAGCTTTATGAACAGAAAGAGATTTTATTTCGATATCCAGATATGTAGATACAATAAATCAATTTGCTATTCAATTTATAATATTTTTCAGACATTTTCGATTCTTTTTTATTTCGTTGTTTTTCAATTCTTTCATCCAAAATTTGTAATAAAAAATATTAAAAAGTTCGCCAATGAAACATAAATACTTTTGTATAAATTTGTTGTTTCCTCAAATTCAGTTATACAAAAAACTTAAGCAAAAATAAAATATTCCATATTTACACTACGAAACTTTGTTGGATGCAATTTTCATTTTGGATGAGGAGGCGTGGAGTGGAGGCAAATGCAGCAAATATAGGGTCCGCCATCTACCGCTTTTTTTTCAACTAGTGCTTATTTCGTGAATGGTAACACTTAGCTCATGTCTGATTTGACAGATAATTAGTTTTTTCCTTCCGCTGAACAAATATGGTTGTGTATACGCTTGAACAACGCTGGGAAATATTGCCTGCGATCGACTTACAGAAGATGCCGATTTTGCCAAAAAAATCATCTTTTCAGATGAAGCTCATTTTGATCTTGGCGGGTATATAAACAAGCAAAATTGTCACATTTGGTGCTCAGAAAACCCATACGCATACATTGAAAAGCCGACGCACCCAAAACGAGTCACTGTTTGGTGCGGATTTTGGTCCAGAGGCATAATTGGGCCATTTTTCTTCGAAAACGAGCAAGGAGTGGCCGTTACAGTCAATGGCGATCGTTATCGGGCCATGTTGAACGAATTTTTGTTCACAAAAATTTAAGAGGAGGAATTGGCAACATTTGGGTTCAACAGGACGGCGCTACGTGCCACACAGCCGAAGCTGCACTCGAAGTTTTGCGCCCTGTTTAAAAAAAAAAAGTTATCTGGCGGACCCTATATGAACCTGGAGTAAAATAAAGTACTTAGCTTTAAATATATCTGAATGAAATAACTTTGTTGCGGCCGTATGCTCCTCGCACGAGTGAAAAGGAATCAATATAGCATTTGAAGCAAATTATTTTCTTTAATGATAACTTTAGAAGATCTTCTTAGAATATGAAACTACTTGTTTTTTTAACGTATTTATGAATATTTCTTTTGCCCGATTAATTTCAAGAATTGTTTGTTATATATTTTTTCTAATAAAATCTCAATTAATTAATTGATGGAAAACTTTTTTTAATCGGTCAGACGTTTAATACAAAACTAATAGATTAATAACCGATTAGGTGAAAACTTGGACTAATTTATCGAGCGATTTTCATATTTTCCCACAATATTTTAATGTGTTTCTATCTACATTTTTATAAGCCTCTTGGAAAAAACCGGCAAAAGTGTTAACAATATTTTATTTAAAGTGATTATATTTCCATAACCAATTTGTTGTTAGATGTTTTTAATCCAAAGTGATTAGATATTATTTTGGCTAAAGTTCGTAGTATTTTTAGTTTGAAAGAATTGGACATAAGACAATATTCTAAAGGAACAAGGGAAAATTTTAACATCAAATAATTTCAACTTACACGTCAGAACAGAAACAACGTTATTTTTTGGGAGCCGCTACACTCCCATCATCAGTGTTGTGTGCTTCCATGTATCCGCCACTGTTTAGGTGGCTCGGTAGAATATTTTATTGTTTTGGAGATTTTTTAAAATTTTTTAAAATTTTGTAAAACTAAATTAAAATAGCTTCCAAAGAAAGCTTAAAATCATGGAAGAACAGAATAAAAATAGCATTTTATTTCTGCGTATAGCATCCAACCTTTTTTTAAGGTCGTTACAATTTGTTAAGGTTAGTATTTATAAAAAAATATTTTACTGAGGATATATTTTCTGGTTTAAGCAAATATATTTATCTGATCTTTCTTCATCTGAAATTTCTTCAAAAATTATTTAAATGAAGTACTTAAACAAATTAATGCTCTGAGAATAATTTGACTTAAAGAAGTGCTGACTTCTTATGCACATTGCCAAATTCATCCCAATTAAAATGAACAACTTTTATTCAATTAAATTAACGTTCTTAAGATAATAATTTATATTTTGATTCTGCATAGAGTAAACTACAGAGTAGTTAGGAATTAGTAAAATATCTCAAACAAATTCAATTGATTAACAATCTCCAGACAATATATGAATAATACATTGAAGTGATAAAACAACATCATATCACATGTTTACAGAATACGCTTATACGGATATCAATACACATGTGTATAACTTTGCTTGTTAGTATTCGTAAAGTGCTTTGTGTTTAACTGTAACGAAACTATTAATAATTACATTTTCAACAATAAATAGAGTCAGCAACTATTATTCCATAGAATTTTCATGATGAAGCTTTACATGCATTGAATTAAACTCGTTCACTTATATTTTGTCTGCGTATGTGTGTCCTTATACAGTTTTTGTTTGTGTTTTCTCTGCAGATTACACATTTTCGTTAGTTGTTGTCATGTAAATTTCAAACATAATAAGCTCTCAGTAATTTTAAACACACATTATGCATTGTTATAATAATATCGGGTAATTCAGTTCTATCGTCGTCATATTATCCTTTTGAATTTTAAGGGAATTCTGAATAAATGATATTTCCTTTTTGTCATTATATACTCGTATGTTTTTTTAGTAGCGCGGGGGTCTACATTGAGGATCTGAACATCAGAAAGTCTTAGAGGATTCGTGATGAATGCAGTGTCTTTGGTGGTTCTAGGGATCTTGCGGATGGTAGAATTGGTTGGGGACAATATTGCTAGAGGCTCAAAGATCACTATTTATGTGGAGAGCCGGGCGGCTCTTAAGGACTTAATGGGCTCTGACAGGAACTCCAAGCTTGTAGCAAATTGTAGAAGTACTCTGGGAGAAATCCTAAAGGGTTTTGTGCTAAAGTTGTGCTGGGTACCGGGTCACTTAAACATCACCGGCAATAAAATGGCAAGACTGGGCTCCGAAGTAGAGAATCGGGACGGTTATTCCTCCGATAAGTTTTTTTTTTGGAAAGTTCAGGGAAATCTTTCTGAGCAGAACTAACAGGGCCCGGTGGACCCGAACGGTCTGCCGGCCATCATGTGTGCTATGGCCGATGCTTAGTAAATCTGTTTCGGATTCGCTCCTGGTGAGAAGTGAGCTCTGTATTAGAACCATGATAGGTGTTATCACGGGTCACTCTCTGATTGACAGGATGACGGTGAGGATTGGATCAGACTTATCGGATATTTGTGGATTGTGTGAAATTGTGTCATTGTCCCAGGCTGTAGAACAGCAGGCTCAGTTGGTTAGATAGTGTATTTCTAGGCGAATTAGGGGAAAGGGGAATGCTCGGTCTTTAGGGCCGAGATACTGACAGGATTCGTAATGGGAATGACCTGGGTGTGCAACAGGAGAGTTGGTGCTGGGCGCTTGCAGGACAGATTTTTGTTTAGTAGGATTGTTCTCTCTTGTTTGGTCCGATTTTTATTTTCCACAATTTTATCCTTTAATTTTCCTACTCTTTTCTAACTAGTATTCTAGCACTAGATAAGTCGTCATAATGGACCATATTTGTCTCTGGGTGAGGGTGTGGGGTTTACCTCATACCAGCCATCTAACCTAACATAACCTATCTTAATATTATGTGTTCTACTATGCTGCTTCTTGCAGTCGCAAAAGTGGGCGAACTTCATAAGTTTTTCATAAGGCCTCAATTAAAAAAAAAAATAGTAAAATTATTCAAAAAATATTTCTTTTCCTGTTTTATGCCAAGGATTTTATTTAATGTTAAAAAAATAGTTTCATTCTCTATTTATTTTTGAAGCAAAGAGAAGCTAGATTAACTATTCGAGCGGATAAACGATTAAAACAGATATGCGATTAATTGAATACCCGACTTAATTAAAAAAAAAACAACGAGTAGTTTGTTAAAAATTAATTGCTATATGACAATAAAATAATATATAAAATATCCTTGATGATGGCCAGCAAAGTTGACCAAATTATCGGAAAGGAAAATAAAAAATTAATTAATTACTAAATTTTAATTAATTTTACACTACCTTAACCGAAAAAATTACCCTTAAAAAAAAAATAAATAATAATATACACACATATACATTTTTTTTACATCTCTGTGAATTTGGAATAGAATTCCAAATATTCAATTTAATCAAACATATTTAAATTTTCAGGCTTAAGTTCATTAATTTCATATTCCAATAAATTTCTGTTATTGAGAAAGAAATTCTAAGAAAGAAATTCTAAATAATGGTTAATTGAGCAATTCCTATCTGTTTAATTCATTTCAGTAAGACGAAGGGAAATTTAAGCATCATAAAAAGTCTCATGAGACTTCATGGTGTTTCGTCAAAAACATATCTTAGTCTTTTGTATTATTCTCAAAAGCTGTAATTAAAATTTAATCAATGAACTTAAGCCTAAATAATGAAATATTTCAGAATTATTTAATTTATTTTCTTTATTTATTTATAGTTTATAATCTAGCATAACAAGAAAAATATCTTATAAATTATAGTGCTAGTGAAAAAGGTCAGAGGGGTATTCAGTTAACAAATTAGAAATATAAAATAAAAATGTATGTAATAAGTCCGTGGATAGTACAATTTAAAAATAATATATAATTTATTACGGGAATTGTTAATACAAAAAAATTAAAATGTAATATGTAATATAATAAAAAATAAAAAATAAAAAAGAAAAAGATATTACAAGTTTTGTGACGAAAAAGAAAAAAGAACCTAAGGCAAGAAACAAAGAAAGTATATTACATGACAAATTTAGATAACTCCCTTTTAAACGTGTTGGCGTTGCTTATATTTTGAATATGATTAGGTAAGGTATTCCAAAGACTGGTCGAGTAGATTAAAAATTATCTTTGAGATAAGAGGCTCTTCTATTCTTGCTGATTTATCTTCCTACCGCGATTTGACCTGGAAAATATAAATCTTTTATATAAAAAAAAAAAGAGAAAATTTTCGGCAAAAAGATAAGGCATTCGTATTTTAAGAGATTTTCTAATTTGATGTGGAAGATCTGGTAAGAAAAGGACGAGATGTGCTCCCGGTGGCTTATTTGGCAAATATAGCGGGCAATGTTATTATACGTCACCATCAGTTTACGTTAATCATTACTGTCAGCGTTCGAAAAAATTTCACAACCGTATAGGAGAGACGGTATGAGATACGTTTCTGCTAGGAGCATACGAATAGCAAATGGTATTGAATCTTTAAATGCTCACAAATTTCGAAGCATACCATACCCTTTACCAACGACAGCATTAATGTGATCAGACTAGTTGAGTCTACCATTGAAGGTAACTCCCAGATTAGATGCAGTGGTCACAAAATCAATAATAGTGTTGTTGATTTTTATTTCAATGTTATCAGGAGTTCTCTTGGCTTTTGAAAGGAGAATGCATTTTGATTTTGCGGGGTTTATACATAATCCATGGGCATTTGACCAACTACTAATTTTGTCCAAATCATCATTAATTCCACTCACACAGAGGGAAATATTAGCAACATCGCAACTTTTATAAAGCTGTCAATTGAACTTTGCTGTTGATTAAAATATCTGGTAAGCCATTGATGTGAAGGCAGAATAAAAGAATTGCGGAACTCCCCCATTTATAGTGAATGCTTCAGAACCGTCATCATTTAGCTGAACTACTTGAGATGTGTTGGTAAGGTATGATGAGGTTGCAAGCAGAGCTTATTTACTAGAATAGAGTGATCAAAGGTATCGAATGTTTTACTGTGGTCTAGAAGGATTACAAATGATTCCATAATGATATTAAGTTTTAATCTAAGATCCTCAACTACGTCCACTAATGCGGTAATACAACTTCTACCCCTCATAAAACCTTAAAAACCATAGACGAAAAATTCATAGCATAAATTATTGAACTTATAATTTTTTATAAGCAGATATACTTTTCTTTTTCCACCTTTTAATGCGCAGCAAAGGATGTTGCAAAAAAAATGAAACCTTGTATGAATTTTAAGTCTTTTGGTTATCTTGTTAAAAATATAACAGTAGTAGCAAATTACTTTAAATTATGATGTATTTGTATGACTGAGTGTTTCAAAAGATAAATGCAAAAGTTAAAAAATATATTCTATCTATTGCTGATTATACAAAGGTCAGATTTTTATCTAAAACTTTTCTTTTTTACAATCTTTTATTGCTTTTGTATTGTATCCATTGAGAAAAGCAAAACGTGTTGGGGGGGAAAAAGTTTAATAAATTGCGCACATAAGTGGACACAAGTGTTAAAGTTAAAGATTTATGCATACCAAAGTTATGATGGTCATTTAGGATGTACAGACAGACATATTTTTCTAAATTAGTTCATTTTATTGTGTTTGTATACCTTTAACTATATACATTGGCAATTCTAGAAAAGTATATACTTTTTTTCGTTGTAAAAGAAATAATGTTAACTTACAAAAATCTTAGTGGAGTAGTTTAAAGAAAGAAAATTTGAAAAACTTTTATAAAATCTAGAAGTGGTATGGGTAAATTTATTGTTATTTAGGAAACTCTCATCTTGTTTACTTTTACACAGTGGGACAAATTTAATATATTTTGACTATAAATTCGCAATTGTTAATCGGCTGATCCAACTGAGTTTAAGTGTTTAATCTTGGCAGCTGTGGCAAAAATCTTTATGTTCCACCTTTAAACTTTGTGCATGCCTGCCTATGAGACAGTGTCCGGTTATCACGGACACTGGAATCGAGATTTGTTTCCTATTTTTTAAAAGCAAGAAAGCTGTATTTTCCCTATTTAAATGAGTCCACAACTGGAGAATAATCATGCAATAATTTGGGGTAAACCCTCACATTCCAATTCCGATGGAATCTGTAAGGTTGTCCCAATTCTAGCAAGCTTCTGAGCCCTAGATTTCCCCAGAATGCCTCTATGCCCCGGGGTCCAGATGATCCCGATATCAAACTGCTCTGCCATCTCGTTTAGAGATGATTGTAATCAAGGACTGTTGTTGTTCTTAGAAGCGGGGATTCAAGGGCATAATAGTTGCTCGACTATCAGTGTATATGTTAATTAAAGTCGTTGAAGTAACATCCACTTTCAACCAATTCGCAACTTTTTATTATAGCAAGGATCTCTGCCTGGAAGACTCTGTCGTGCTCCGGCAGTCGCTTTGCAATACGAAGACCTTAAGTCGCTGAAAACACTCCATAACAGCTTCTTGTGCTTTGGAGCCGTCCGCATAAAAATCAACGCTTTTTCTTTTGCCTGGAGTACCATTCCTTCACAATTCTGTTCATGATATTCAGGTTTTATAAAGACGTTTGTATAGTAGAGCAAGGAAGATTTGGTCAACCCTCCATCCTCAGACCTTATAATCGAGTATTCTGCAATGGCCAGTACTATTTTCGTTCCACGAAGACGGATTGCTGAGGCTATTACTATCTCATTTCCTAAGAGGTCCAATGGTAGTAGGTGCAGGAGCATCCTCTATGCATCCGTAGAGGTAGTGTGAAGAGCACTGATTATATACAAGGATGCAAGTCATTGAACCCTGTATAAAATAGGTAGATACGACTTTTTCTACGGGGGGTGTCACCACACAATGATCCCATACATGAGAAGTGGTCTGACTATTAATGTATAGATCCAATGAACGATTTTCGAGGTGAGACCCCAGTTTTTTTCCAATGGACTTCTTGCTTATGTAGAATGAAATTGTTGCTTTCTTCACTCTCTCTAGAATATTAATTTTGAAACACAGTTTCGAGTCAAGAATAACTTCAAGATAAAAACCTGAATTATCCAGCAAAAAATATCAGAAGTTGTTTCGAAGGCATAGAATTTTCATAATATACCAAGTATAAGTACTGAACCTAATTATCTTAAAATGTTGTTTGCCAGCAACATTTAAATACAGACAGTCTTTTAATCGTTATCCATTAGTATTTGGGTTTAACAGAGTCCTACGACAACTACTTGTTAAATTCATTAAAGTTTCACCAGAAATGGAACTACTTGTGGTTGCGTTACAGCAATAAGTTTAATAATGCTTGGTTTGCTTATTTTATTTTACTGGGTATTTTTGCATAAATTATAAGCATTTCTATTGAAATTTGTTTAACTACAAATAAATAGATACTTTGTCCAGAAAATCTTTGTGAAATAAAAAATTCAATAAGGTCAGAAGAAATTCCTAAATATAAACATCCTGTTGTTTTTCTCTTTTGTGAATATAAATTAACTAGATTGACCTATGCGAATATATCGTAACTCCATTATCAGGAGAAATAATAATACAATGGTAGGGGAAAAACTTCATACAGATAAAAACAACAAGTTTGAGAAATGACATGTAGAGAGACACTTTTGAAGAATGCCCTAAAAGTCAACATAAGCAGGGTCGCCGCTGAAGTTTTGAACACAAAAAGAAAAACACCTTACTAAATTCAAGTAGTTTCTACTTACTTTGAGTGCGATTTGTACTCAAAATTTTGAGCACAATTAACAATAAAATGTACTTTAATCAAGCCGAAAACTGGATTACTTTCCCAAAATGAATAAGAAATTTCCCAATCACGTGAAAAATCCTGAATCAATTAAAAAATTAAATTGAACATTTAATAGTCCGTACTTTTAATACCGCTTGGGAGTCCATGAAAAATCAGCAAAATTTATTTCTTTAATAATTTAATTAGTAGATTGTTGTGGTCTTAATCACATCTTAACTGTGCTTTTTGGAAATAGGCGTATGAAATATTTTTTAGAAATCGTATTGTGTATTTCGTATTTGGAAACGCTCTTTAAGAAAAAATTAAAAGCACGCCACTAAAAAATTTAAATATGAAATTCCTATAGGAAGCCATCGTAATGGTAATTGATTACTATTTCCCTTTTTAAGAATATGATATTAATAAACTACAATTAGTTTGCATTTCGTGTAATTGATTTTTCCAGCTGAAATTTGCCACTTATAAACTGGCCACATATAAATTTACTTCAGATTGGTCGAGTTTTCCAATTTTAGATTAAGTATATGTTAGCCCATCTGCTTGTACCGCCGTTTTGAGGTTGGTTGTGTTTTTCAAGATAAATTACAAATATAATGACATGATATATAGTAGACATGATATGTAAAACATCTGCATTTGTATCTGATTCCTTTTTTAGGACTTGCAATCAATTTCAAGTTGGTAATTCTTTGATAAACTGAATATTTGCCTTAAATGAATGTTGTTCATACACTCTACTGAAAGCAATTTATATTGATTATTACATAATCATTTTTTGTTTAATTGATTTTAATTTGTTATTATTTCTAGCAAAAAAATATTTTATATATTTTTAAAGAAATCCATATGAAAGTCCCTTTTAATTTAATGCTTAAATATCTCTTTAACATCATCAGCAATATTTTATTTAATTATAGGGATTCTAAGTGGGTATGTATTAATACGAGTATATTATATAAATAGTCTCTTAATTCAAAGTGGAACATAGGACCACTTGTTTTACATGCTGATGGGCAGATAATTTGTCTTAGACTTTCTAGCGCTGCCAAACGTCGACTCCAGTCAGGCTTAGTATAAAGTATTTAGCTACCTGAGTGGTTGGCTTACCTGTAATTCATGGATGTGCTATACAGAACCGCTCGAATTAGATCCTAAGACGGTACCGAATGGAACCCACCATGAATGCAGAGCGCTAATTTACGAGTCAACTTGACAAATCTTACTAAAGGTCAAAGAAACACTTTTCCGTGGCTCCATACATCATCGTCCTGAAGTTGTCTTCACGTATCTCCAAAAGTTTTTTCTTTGAAAAATTCTGTCTAAGGTTTAAACATTATCAGGCATGTTCTACAAAAGTAAGTTAAGTTAATTAAAAATTTATTGAGCCTTTTTTACAATGAAAGTTTTTAAAGATATCTATGCAAAGATTACTTAAGACTATAATGTATTATCTTAAAAAACTATGAATTTTTAGAGCACCCAGCTTTAGCAATAAGAAATAAAGAATAAAAATTTTTATAAAAATTAGCTATAGCACAATCTGCCCTTGCTCCCGGGGCTAACATAGCATAAGAGGAAAACTATTAAATTATACTTAAATTCTACAAAAGTAGTGAAGTTGATATATGAAAAGTAAACTTTTCATTTTTGATGTTCTGGAAAAGTAGAGTATATTTGTATAGAATATTGAAATTCAAATGTAAAAAAAGAATGCAGAACAGTTAAACTGAAGTGATTTCAGTTGAATTCCATTTCAAAGTTGAATGTAGAACATACCGGTATATACAAAAAAAGGAAAATATTAGATGATACGAATTCGAACTACTTCCGGAGTACAAGTTCAGGATCTTAGATCCGTTTCAAACGCATCGGTATAGACTTGTTAAGTCTTGAGTTTTTTCGTTATTTTTGATTTTGTGATATAAGTGAATATAACTTCCAGACGACGATATATACATGTGCTAAGACTTACAATGCATACGACTTTGCCCTCTGCAGTTCTTGCACCTCGTATAAAAATATTCACCATTTTCATAAAGAATTTATTTATTTTTATTTCTTCTGAGTTGAGCTTTCATTGGTGCTTATGCCAAATCATCAGTACAGCTTAAATCATATTATTGAAAAGTTCCAAGTTGTTGTATATTTTTAGTATTTCCATCTACCGATGATTTTTCACTAATACATAGACTATATAGACTAGAAATGTATTCGTGAGTGACTGTTCACTGAAGCTCATGCAC
Source organism: Gymnocheta viridis (assembly GCA_956483585.1). Taxonomy (NCBI): domain Eukaryota; kingdom Metazoa; phylum Arthropoda; class Insecta; order Diptera; family Tachinidae; genus Gymnocheta; species Gymnocheta viridis. The sequence continues at coordinate 94,033,453 of OY101440.1, read as the reverse complement.
TACTACCTTATATTTTTAGCTCACGTTCATGCAAGCTCATGTAGGTGGAAAAAAGTAATGAGTGACTGTAAGAATTGTAATATTAACTGGCTGATTATGCTGACGCAATATCATTTTTACTTGTACCATTAAAAAAATGCAACAATTATGTTTCCTTTTTAGGTGGAAAAATGTTTTCTTTAATATATTTTTAGCGAATATATAACTTTTCAAGAGCCATAACGTCTCTTTAAGATCCAATACAAAGGCAACTATGGAACTAAATGCCTGTTCGCCGATATCGAAATAAAATTTTTTTTCGAATAATTACATTTGAAACAAAAATAACTTTTAAAATTTTGTTTTTGTTTTAAATGTAATTAAACGAAAGAACATTTTCTTTCGATATCGGCGAACAGGCAGTAATTGTATTATGTTTTTATTAAAACTTAAATACTCTCTTTTAGCAACATTCTCTTAAAAAAGAGAGAATTCTCATATTTCACACACACGCAGAAACTATTATCCTTTGTTACGTTATAGCATAGTCCTGACAAAAGTAAAAGTGTGCAAACAGAATAAGTGAATACTCAGTTAGCACAACGTTGTTCAAGAGTCAAGTCTACCGAGCGGTTCTGGTACAATTTTTTCGTCATGTATTTGGTTGAATATATCCAACAGCTTTTGTTGTATATTTAAGATTTTATTGGATAAAAGGCAATATTTTGTGTTTACTATTCTTAAAAAAACCGGCGATAATAAATTGACACTTCGTTGTTGTAAACATTGATTTCTTGTTTGCATAGTAATCAAATTGTTTCGGCTGTTTCGATATAACAAAAAAAAAAAAGATTTTGATTTTGTGTTTTTAAGGTTGAAAAGAAAAGAAAATATATACAAATGTAAAATTATGAATAAAATTAAATTTTGAGCATAAAAGTGTTTTTACTATTACAAATAAATGACATTGTCTTTATCTTTTTGTGTAAAGCATCAAAGTGAGTACTATGAGTGGTTTAATTTTTGTATCCTTCACTAAAGCAATTTAAAGAGAAACAAATGTAATTAATTAAATCAAAATAAGTTGTAGCAACTACAACTGCTAATTATTACAAAAACATAAAATGCTAAGAAAAATGTTTTTAAAGTGAATGTTATTGAAATGCTCTTCAAGTTTACGTGCTTAAAGTATTTTCTTTTTAATTAAATATCTTCTAAGGATTATTGCATCAATTATTGGAACATTAGCAAGAATATGTAAGCGCTTTAAAATTATTTTTTTTATATTTTAAATGCGAGGACTCTCTGGGATTGCGTGCTTAATTGTAATAACATTATCACTGTAAAGATAATTCCTTTTGCTATTAGGGAAATTAGAAAAAAGTGTAATTATAACGATTTACAATATGTAATAATTATCCAACGAAGGCCTAAGTCGATTTTTTGTATATGAAAATAAGTGGAAGCAGGAACAAAACGTTTTTAACAGCAACTACATGAACATTTATTCATTTATTTGAGAATTGCCTGTAGTATAATAATTTGTAGTTGGAAGGGAAGAACATATTTATATGAGACACATAGTTTTTAAAATTTTTAAATTTATATCAACTATGCTGGCCTAAAAGAACGGCAAATTTGGGTTGTCAAATTTACTTTAGTACGCGGCACTATGACTCTCATTATGAGCATTGGACTGAACTCTAACTGAAAGACGGGGATATAATTTAATTTGCTTTTCATTGCCTAAGAGTGTTGAGAACAATTTTCAATTTAATATTTTTCGATTTATCGATATCTCGATTATATCTTTTTTTGCTTCACTTGTTTTGAAATTGAACAAATTGTGAAAAAAGAATCATTTCACAATAAGAATTTAAAATTTGCGAAAAACAAATTGAAATTGAGATAATAGAGATTAATATATTTTTTAATTAATGTTTGTAAGTAATTAGTCGAACCTATATATGAGGAGCCGTAGAACAAAAGGTGATTTTTCGCTAATTTAAAATTTTTGGGAAATCGAGATTTACTTTTTTCGCCCTTTAAAAAACTGCAAGAACCTGGAAACGCTAACTAGTTTTTTACCTATCTCCAGATGCATCTAACTGTCATAAGTCACCCCATTAAATGTTAAGGATGTTTGATTTAATTCCATTTTTATTTCGGAAAAAGGACCTTTTGCAAAAAAGAAAGCAAAAAAGCACCTTCAGGAAAAAAAATTAAAAAAACACCTTTTGTTAAAAAAAGTAAAAAAACAACTTGTTTAAAAAAATAAAAAACACGATTTGTTAATAGAAGGAAAAAGTACATTGTGTAATGCGAATACACATATATGACGATAAAAATAAAAACGAAAAATAAAAAGCACCTTTTGTTAAGCATAAATTTTTTAGAACCCATTTACTTTGTAAATAAAAATTATAATAATAATAACTTGATTGTTTCTACAAAATTTCAACCAAAATATTATAAAAATACCAAAAAAACAAATTTTTGGAGAAATGCGAAAAATCACCTTTTATTCTGCGGCTCCTCATATATTGTATTGAAACGATTAATTTGGCTCGAGTTCAAATCCGAGCTTACCTACCTTTTTCTAATTTTTTATTTAATTTTTATTAGAAATTTTTTTGGGTAAATTCATTATTTTTTATTAAGAGAGTACTATATATAGAACAATTTTTATTATTCATAAGACTAACAGAACGGTTTAGTACTGATTTCGAGGTTGCTACAATATCTAATCAGCGTTCTTTGTTCAATTTTACCACTTTTGATGGTGGATACTAGTGATCAGGAATATCAACTATTTAACCGTATTATTGAACAATTTAGAATACGAATTTATATGAATTTACTAAAAAAATGTTCTAATAAAAATGAGCCAAAGTAATCGTTTCAATATATATATATTTTTTTTTATATCTTTATTTACAATCTGTTTATGCAACAATAAGCAAAGTTTATAGTACTTAAAAATTACTGTTGCTACTAAACTATAATTCAATAACTCTACAAATCATTTTCTTTATGATATTATTTATGATATCTTTTCACTATATGTATACGAGTATGTTAGAATATTATATTGTAAATTATGCAAAAGGAAAAGTTATAATAAGTAATCCTTTAAGTCTACGTACTTCTTCTATTTCATGTAGCAGGCTAATGGCTAATTGGTTAGTATGATTGCTCAATCACGAAAGGTATCTGGAATTGAACTTTTTTATGGTTTCATTTCGTGTAGGTATGTTGAGATAATTATGTATGGCCGTAGTTATTATAAGTCAAGGCGCTTGAGTAATAAATCGCAGATTTTTAGACTGGTAACGTTGTAATATTTCAACATTAGGGTTTTTAGCTGTTTGCCATAGTTCTATTCCATAAGTCCTAACGGGTTTTGGTATTGCTTTGTATGAAAGCAGCATATTGTTGAAACTTAACTCGGATCTCGGACCTAAAAGCCAGTACCTATTTTTCGTTTTAATATTAACATATTTCCGTTTTTTGATGAGTTCTTTTCAAGTAAGACGCCTGTATAAGTACAATCCTAAGTTCTTAACATAATTAATAATAGGCATTTGCATACCATTAAGTGCAACAGGTGGACAAGTTTCTCTTCTAAGGGTAAATGTTATGTGGGAAGTCTTTAAAGTGTTTATTTTAATTTTCACCTTTTGAACCACTGTCGTAATTTATTTAACGCTCTTTGTAACAATATTGAAGCGTCAATATGACATATCGCTGATACTATTGGCGCAGTATCATCTGCATAAGTCGCAACTGTAATATTTTTGAGTATTGCATGTCACAAGTATAAATTGTATAAAGTGTTGGTCCTAGAACACTGCCCTGAGAAACTCCATCTTTAATTGGTTTTATGTTTGAAAATTTATGGTTATTATTAACATAAAAATATCTATCTTTTAAATATGATTTACGAACAATATAAAATGCTGTTGGCAATAACGGTTTTAGCTTGAACAGTAGACCCGGGTGCCAAACTTTGTCAAAAACTTGTTGGACATCTAAAAATACGACAGAGCACTATTTTTTATTTTCAAAAGCTCCACATACTACATTAATAATTCGATGGCAACATGGAGTACCATATTTACTGCGAAAACCAAATAGATAGTCGGGAATAATATTTATTTTGTTCTAGAATTGGTTTTTGTCTATTTAAAAAAAATCTTTCAAATAATATTGCGCAAATACAAATAGTTAATAGTAAATTCAAATCGATGTTAAGAAAATAAAAATAATAAACTGATGTTGAGAAAATACCATTTCATAATAAAAAACATAAAGTTATGTTGAGAAAATACAAATTAAAATAAAAACAAACACACAAATTTAAATTTCAAAAACACAATTTCTTAATACAAATCGATGCTAGCAAAATTAAAATTGAACTTGTAAATAACAAATTTATATTCAGAAAACCAAAATTGGCGTAAGAACTAAATGTGTAATAATCAGGTAAAATATGCATTTGCATATTTTTAAAATTTTTCCCAAAAAAGAATTTTTGATATAACTTGCATAAATTTGCATACTACGGAAACTAGCAACTCTTTTTAAGAAAAATTGTTTGTGATAACTGACGCAGCTTCATATATGGTCTCCACAATGCGATCATTAAAAATTCTTTGCCCAAAAGTGTTGCCTGTTACATGTCTGGCTCATGGGTTGCATGGAATTGCAGATTTTGATCGCGTTCGTTTTGCAATGTTAATTCTTTTGTTGCAAATCTCAAAGCCGATCTTCTTAAGGTAGAACTACATAGAAACACAGTATGAAGTTTTTTCCAAACGAATTTATTGTCTTAATTAATTTCCCGGCGCTCTCTCGTATCAATTGATTGCATTCTATAACCCCAATCTCTGTCCTACTAGATGGCGATCTTGGTTAAAGGCTGCTATATATTATTGCAACAACTTAAAAGAAATAAGTAGCATTTTAAATTAGCTGATGATGAGGCAGACCCGATATGTTGAACAAAGACTTTATTTAAGAATTCATCGGTAAAAACAGATTTAGCATACTTTTTTTTTTATTTATTTATTTATTCGAGTCTATAGATATATGATCCTTACAGACTATTTAATACAAAGATAAACAAATTTAATTAGTTATTCAGAAAATAAATTACTTTACATTTTACGGTTTCGACATTTAATGAAAAATCAACATAATGATAATATTTGTTAAATTCTGTGCAAAGTTTTAAAAATGGATCTGAGTTAGCATAATTTGAAGTAAATACTTTGGTAAACAAAGGAATAAAGTAACGTGTAGGACGAGACGGTACATTAAAAGATATATTATTTACTAAAAACTCAGAATTGATATTTCCATTAATCAGGTTTAGAACAAAAGTTACATTAAGCATAATTCTTCTACTTTTAAGAGTTGGCAGCTTTATTAGAGCGAGTCGACTTTTGTATGATGGAAGATTCATCGGATCCCATCGAAGACCACGCAAACAAAATAATAAAAATTGTTTCTGCACTGATTCAATGTTTTGAATGTGAACTTGATAAGTTGGGTCCCAAACTATAGATCCATATTCAAGCACTGCTCTTACAAGGGAAGTATAAAGCACCTTAGTGACATAAGGGTCAGTAAATTCCTTTGCCCATCGCTTTATGAAACCAAGAACACTACGAGCCTTATTAACAGTAAATGAAACGTGTCGAATGAAGTTGAGCTTCGAATCCATAACAATTCCCAGGTCGGAAAAAGAATCAATTTTCTCCAAAATATCGTTGTCCAAAACATAACTACTATTAATATGAGATCTGCGAAAGAAACACATATATTTACACTTTTTGGCATTTAACTCCATAAGGTTTAGGCAGCACCAGGAACTTAAAGCATCAATATCTTTTTGTAATAGATTATGTCCAGCAAGATTATTATGACTTAAAAATATTTTAACATCATCAGCATACATGAGAATATTGGAGAATTTTATGAATTTCGGTAAATCATTTATGAATAGGGAAAATAGCAACGGGCCAAGGTGGCTACCCTGCGGTACGCCAGATAGAACATCTATGTATTTAGAATGCCGATTTTTAAAGTAAACTGTTTGAGTTCTATCTATCAGATAGGAATAAATCCAGTTCAGAAAATTTGTAGAAAATCCCATGTAGTCCAGCTTTTTTATTAGAAGTTTGTGGTTCACCTTATCAAAAGCTTTACTGAAATCGGTATATATTACATCCGTCTGTTGTTGATTAACAAATCCACGATTAACCAAAGTAGTGAATTGTAGAAGATTTGTTAGGGTTGAACAGCTTTTACGAAAGCCATGTTGAGATGGCGACAATATATGTGATATTTGGTGAGAAAGATGATCAGTAATTATTTTCTCAAAGAGTTTCGGAATAGTACTAAGCTTGGCTATACCTCGATAATTTGATATGTTATTTTTGCATCCAGACTTAAAAAGTGGGATGATAAATGACTGCTTCCATGTTTTAGGAAAATAACCCTGTTTGATTGATATATTAAAAATCAAGGTAAGGGGAACAGCAAAAGCCTCAGCACAATTAATCAAAAGACTACTTGGAATTCCATCAGGACCATGTTGAAGAGAGAACTTAAGTTTTTTTAAGCCGTGAAGAACGTCAGATTCATCAATAAATGGGATCGATATATTTGTATTTATTGTATCTGACATAGGATAACCTTTTAACTCATCATAAACAGCTTTTGAATATGTTGAAGAGAAAAAATCAGCAAATAAATTGCTTATGGTTTGATCGTCATCCGATTCAGTATCCTGATATTTCATTATAGATGGAAATGCAATAGAACGCCGTTTAGAGTTGATAAATTTGTAGAAAGATTTCGGGTTAGCTTTTAAATTATTTCGAATATTATTCAAATAAGCATTGTAACATGATTTGTTTAGTATATTGTATTGAGCCCGAATGCTAGAGTATCTAACATAATCAGTAAAAGATCTAGATTTTTTGTACTTTTTGTATAACTTGTTTTTCTTATTTTTTATTGATGACAGTCTTCTAGAACTCCATGGTGGTCCAGTGTTATTAAATTTTAACTCCATAGGAATGCTTAGTTCCATGAAAAATTTTATTTTTTTATAGAATATCTCGGTGATATTATCGATATCAATCAGCTTATTACTTTGTCTTGAAGGCAAAAGCAAATCATGCCAGTTTATGTTGCTCAAAAGATCTTTTAACAATAAGTAATTTGTTTTTTTAAAATTAAAATATTTCCTATTTGATTGAAAATTTTGTTTTGAGGGAAGAGCAGCAGCAATTGGTATGGTGAGTTCAATAGTAGGATGATGGCAGTCTTCCGGTAGAGAAACTGAATAAGAGCGGTTAACAGTAACGCCGGAACATTCGTTAACAAAAACAAGGTCGAGTAGTTTCGAATTTTTATTGTAAACATCATTACATTAAAGATAATTTTGAATGTACTTTTCACAATATAATCAAATTGGAAACCAAAGGTCTTCCTTTACTTGAATTTTTATCCGTCATAGAAGACATAAAAGAAGAAATTTAAAATATTAAGAATAAAATATTTATTGAAAAACTTAACGAAGTATTGAATCGAAATTTTGGCCTTCAAACGTTGACTAATATTAAAAACAACATATATAATAACATCGACTGATGTTGAACGTATATTTTAAATATATTCGATCGTTTTGTACGACAATCGAAGGTCCTTTCAAATTAAAAACTATAAAATCACATGATTATACTTTATAATAAACATTTGTTTAAAGAAAATTTATTAGTCTGTGGTTTTTTGGGTGGATATTTTTGTGCATATTTTAAAGTTTTTTTAGGAATATTTGCGTGCATAATTTTATCATTTTTATGCATATTTGAACTTGCCCTGATAATAATAATTGAGACTAAATATATCTAGTATATTTAGTTCGTTTTTCATTCCATCCATACATAAGTCGTTATTTGTTATCGAATTCATTATTTTTTTTATTTATTTTAATTTAATTAAGTACAGTTAAGAAATATAGAAAACATCAAAAAATAAATAAAAATTCTTGGAAGTGGAATTTTAGGGCTGTACTCGGACGAATACAGTGGCGTCATGAGTATCCTATGTTTTTCAGAGTATGAAAATTTTTAAAGCATACTTTTTCAACACAGAGCTACATCGCATTGCTTACATAACACTCCTAATCAGGTAGGACACTCACGAAATCGTAACTAATTTTTTATATTTTTCTGAAAATGGCTTCCACCAATATTTGCAACACCAGTAGTACTCAACAAGCTGCCACCAATATTTCTTTCCTCCGAATTGTATTTCATAGTTATATTTCTCTCCTCGTTATTGTGAACTTGATCGTGGCGGTCAACGCCACCCATTCCAGCATTATATTCTGCGATGAATCTCGGTTGGCTTACACTTTATCGTATGTGATGGTTCCAGACACACAAAATTCGACCCCACGATTACTGCACTCTTGTCGTTCCATTTGTCTTGTCAAATCTCGCAATCAAAATATCCAATCCTTTTTCGTTTTGAAAAGCGCATTGATTCTAGTGGACATTTTTTGTTCTTTGAGTCTCGAACATCTCGAACTCCTATTTTTTTTAATTCAACTAGATCATTTTTTGTATCTACTGTAAAATTTGATAAACTGAATTTTGTTCTATTTTAACTGAAGATTAGTAATTGCCACTACCATTTTGGGTCCTTTTCTTTTTCTGTAGCTATTTGTTGACGTCGCATTAATCCAACACCCCAAGATATGCTCCTGCCTAATCGCGGTCGACAACAGTTTTATGTTTCTTTTGAACTTTTCTAGGTTTCAGAGAATAGTAAAAAGCTGTTAGTTAAACTTCTTTCACAAAATTTTCGTTTGATTATTTTAAAAATCTTTAAAATTTAAAGCTAAAAATACTTATATATATCGGGTTTTCCAATAATGGCTTGACAACTTTGTTTTAAATAAAACGCAAACCATTTGAGATATTCCAAAAACTTGAAATACAATCAAAACATTTATGAATGGAAGTCGACTTCGTTCTTATGGCCAACGTGGGCCGCGGTCGATTCGTTGGACCCAATATTCGATGACTCGGTCAAATATTTTCGGTCGCTTTTTTGCGTTCTATGTTGGCTCTGAGTTCTTCCAACATCGTCGGCTTGTCGGCATAGACCAATGGTTTGACGTAGCCCCAAAGAAAACAGTCTAGAGTAGTTAAATCGCACGCACGAAGTGACCAATTGGCTCGTCCATTTCTTGAGATAACAATTATTTTTTGTGGAGGAAGTGGTGATTCATGAAGCACATGTGGATTTTCACCAGACCAAAAGCGCATATTTTGCTTATTGACTGAACCATTGAGCCAAAAAATGAGATTCGTCACCGAAGATGATTTTGTGATGAAATTCATCATCTTGGCGCATCTTCTCCAGAGTACAATCAGAGAACGTACGTCGCGTCAAATGGTCCATCGTCTTCAATTCTTGAGTCAGCTTGATCTTGTATGGGTGTAAATCAAAATCTTTACGCAACATTCGCAATAAAGTGGCATTGGCGATGCCCAGTTATTGAGAACACCACGGAATCGACTGTTTTAGATTGTTTGCTACGGACGCCTGAAAGGCAGCGACATTTTCGTCACTTCGACCAACCCATTGTCGCGCTGGCACGGTAGCACCACACAACGAATATGTAGACTCAAATTTTTGCACTTAACTTGTTATTGCTTGTCTACTAGGGCGAGAATAACGGCCGATAATTGGAGTTAACGCTCTTAAAGTTGCGGTCACCGACTCCGAATTTCGGTAGTACATTTTCATAATTTGCATGCGTTGTTCGTTCGTTTACTTTACCATGATGAAAATATTAAATATCACTGTTCAATGATCAGTGAAATCGTGCGTTCAGAAATTAAATTCAAAGTTGTCAAGTACCTATTGGAAAACCCGTTACTTATTGAACACATGCAAAGCGGCAGTAGCAGTAATTTTGAATGTTACATATATTTAATAATATAAATTTTTTGGCTTTTTATTTAATTAAAGTGGAATCAATTTTTTAAATTTCAGCAACAAAAGCAATAAATAAAGTTTTCAAAGAGTTATTAAAAAGCAAATGAGATAAATAAAAAAAATTTTATAGGTCTTGTAGTTGATAACAAATAGTAGTGCGCACATAAGTGGACACAAGTGTTAAAGTTAAAGATTTATGCATACCAAAGTTATGATGGTCATTTAGGATGTACAGACAGACATATTTTTCTAAATGAGTTTATTTTATTCTGTTTGTATACCTTTAACTATATACATTGGCAATTCTAGAAAAGTATATACTTTTTTTCGTAGTAAAAGAAATGATGTGTTCTAAAATGTTAACTTACAAAAATCTTAGTGGAGTAGTTTATAGAAAGAAAATTTGAAAAACTTTTATAAAATCTAGATGTGGTATGGGTAAATTTATTGTTATTTAGGAAACTCTCATCTTGTTTACTTTTACACAGTGGGACAAATATAATATATTTTGACTATAAATTCGCAATTGTTAATCGGCTGATCCAACTGAGTTTAAGTGTTCGGAAAGAGCTCGCCAGATCACTCACTGGTGCTGTTTTCTAATGTAAAGTATTTTAAATACGCTAGTAATGCAGAAGAGATAGGCAGGTGTAAAACTTGAATTCAAATTGAATAATTTTATTTTAAATAAGCGGTATTATTATTAATAGCCATTTACTATATCTTTTTATAGTTATCGAAATCATAATCATTACAATGACATACACGATTATTAAAAATTCTTATCACACAATAGAATTACGAGGGCGGATCAATAAGTCTGAGACTTTTCGAACTTCCCTCGTAGTTATAGGAAATGCAACACTGTTTTCATCAAGTACCGCCTGTTAATAGACCACTGTAAAATTTTGAGCAGGTGCCGTCATTTACTTTGCGTTTAACAGCTGTTCAAAACATACAACCTCATGTATTTTTCCACAAATGGAAAAAAGTGAACTTCGTGTGCTCATTAAACATTATTTTTGGCGAAAAAAAACCGTTAAAGCGAAGCTTGATACTATGGGGACTCTGCACCATCGATTTCAATAGTAAATAATTAGTTTACTAACTTTCGTTGTGGTCGCACAAGTACAAATGACGCTGAACGTTCTGGACGGCCAATTGAGGTCACTAAACCCGAAAATGTCGAAAAAATTCACGATATGGTGTTGGCCGATCGAAGAGTAAAAGTGCGTGAGATTGTTGATGCCATAGACATTTCATATTGCAGTGTGGTTTCGATTTTAAGTGATCAGCTTGGTTTAAGAAAGTTGTCTGCCAGATGGGTGACGCGCGTTTGCTCTGAATTGACCATAAACGTAAACGTGTGACAACTTCAAAGGATTGTTTCGAGTTGTTTAACCGCAATCCGGATTGGTACCTCATCCGCCATATTCTCCGGACTTTGCCCCTATTTTCAAGCCTAAAGAAATCGCTCGGTGGAAAGAGATTTTGCTCCAACGATGAAATTTATTGACCAAACAAATGCCTATTTTAAGGACCTCGAAAAAGGATACAAAAACCGGAGAAACTGGAGAAAACTGGAATAAATATTAAGAGTTAAAAGGAGATTATGTTAAAAATAAATATTTGCTTTGCAAAAAAAGAAACAGTCATGGAATTATTGATCAACCCTGGTGGCTTCTGAAAATTATTTATTTTTTGTTTGCTTCAAAATATGAAAAATTTATGAATATTATATGGTCTTTTAGCAATCGTTTTCGTGGCTGTAAAAAATTCGATGTTTTTTACATTGTCTAGTTAATTAGATTAGTATAACTTTATTTTAATGCTTTAAAAATTATTCTAATCAATAAGTTTTTTAAAGTGTAATATGTGTATGTACATAAATATATACTGGCAAAATATTAAAGCCAAACCATTTTGGTCCATTGTGATACCACGAGGACTCTACTTATGTGGAGTCCCCAATGTCAAACCAACCAGAGCTCCTTAAAAAGCTACTAATACGTTTAATACTAATGACGTCAGAAAATTCCCTGAACTCAAGAGCGCCCATTGTGGCCATTCTCTTGCTTACCAGTCCAGGACAGTGACACAAAAAAAGGTCTACACTCTCCTCTTCATCAATATCTTGGCAGCTGCGGCAAAAATCTTTGTGTTCCACCCTTAAACTTTGTGCATGCCTGTCTATGAGACAGTATCCGGTTATCACGGACACTGGAATCGAGATTTGTTTCCTATTTTTTAAAAGCAAAAAAGCTGTATTTTCCCTATTTAAATGAGTCCACAACTGCACGGTAATCATGCAATAATTTGCAACCCTCACATTCCAATTCCGATGGAATCTGTAAGGTTGTCCCAATTCTAGCAAGCTTCTGAGCCCTAGAGTTCCCCAGAATGCCTCTATGCCCCGGGGTCCAGATGATCCCGATATCAAACTGCTCTGCCATCTCGTTTAGAGATGATCGGCAGTCAAGGACTGTTGTTGTTCTTAGAAGCGGGGATTCAAGGGGCATAATAGTTACTCGACTATCAGTGTATATGTTAATTAAAGTCGTTGAAGTAACATCCACTTTCAACCAATTCGCAACTTTTTATTATAGCAAGGATCTCTGCCTGGAAGACTCTGTCGTGCTCCGGCAGTCGCTTTGCAATACGAAGACCTTAAGTCGCTGAAAACACTCCATAACAGCTTCTTGTGCTTTGGAGCCGTCCGCATAAAAATCAACGCTTTTTCTTTTGCCTGGAGTACCATTCCTTCACAATTCTGTTCATGGTATTCAGGTTTTATAAAGACGTTTGTATAGTAGAGCAAGGAAGATTTGGTCAACCCTCCATCCCCAGACCTTATCATCGAGTATTCTGCAATGGCCAGTACTATTTTCGTTCCACGAAGACGGATTGCTGAGGCTATTGCTATCTCATTTCCTAAGAGGTCCAATGGTAGTAGGTGCAGGAGCATCCTCTATGCATCCGTAGAGGTAGTGTGAAGAGCACTGATTATATACAAGGATGCAAGTCATTGAACCCTGTATAAAATAGATAGATACGACTTTTTCTCCGGGGGGTGTCACCACACAATGATCCCATACATGAGAATTGGTCTGACTATTAATGTATAGATCCAATGAACGATTTTCGAGGTGAGACCCCAGTTTTTTTCCAATGGACTTCTTGCATATGTAGAATGAAATTGTTGCTTTCTTCACTCTCTCTAGAATATTAATTTTGAAACTCAGTTTCGAGTCAAGAATAACTTCAAGATAAAAACCTGAATTATCCAGCAAAAAATATCAGAAGTTGTTTCGAAGGCATAGAATTTTCATAATATACCAAGTATAAGTACTGAACCTAATTATCTTAAAATGTTGTTTGCCAGCAACATTTAAATACAGACAGTCTTTTAATCGTTATCCATTAGTATTTGGGTTTAACAGAGTCCTACGACAACTACATGTTAAATTCATTAAAGTTTCACCAGAAATGGAACTACTTGTGGTTGCGTTACAGCAATAAATTTGATAATCCTTGGTTTGCTTATTTTTTTGCTGGGTATTTTTGCATAAATTATAAGCATTTCTATTGAAATTTGTTTAACTACAAATAAATAGATACTTCGTCCAGAAAATCTTTGTAAAATAAAAAATTCAATAAGGTCAGAAGAAATTCCTAAATATAAACATCCTGTTGTTTTTCTCTTTTGTGAATATAAATTAACTAGATTGACCTATGCGAATATATCTCAACTTCATTATCAGGAGAAATAATAATACAATGGTAGGGGAAAAACTTCATACAGATAAAAACAACAAGTTTGAGAAATGACATGTAGAGAGACACTTTTGAAGAATGCCCTAAAAGTCAACATAAGCAGGGTCGCCGCTGAAGTTTTGAACACAAAAAGAAAAACACCTTACTAAATTCAAGTAGTTTCCACTTACTTTGAGTGCGATTTGTACTCAAAATTTTGATCACAATTAGCAATAAAATGTATTTTAATCAAGCCGAAAACTGGATTACTTTCCCAAAATTAATAAGAAATTTCCCAATCACGTGAAAAATCCTGAATCAATTAAAAAATTAAATTGAACATTTAATAGTCCGTACTTTTAATACCGCTTGGGAGTCCTTGGAAAATCAGCAAAATTTATTTCTTTAATAATTTAATTAGTAGATTGTTGTGGTCTTAATCACATCTTAACCGTGCTTTTTGGAAATAGGCGTATGAAATATTTTTTAGAAATCGTATTGTGTATTTCGTATTTGGAAACGCTCTTTAAGAAAAAATTAAAAGCACGCCCCTAAAAAAAATTAAATATGAAATTCCTATATGAAGCCATCGTAATGGTATTTGTTTACTATTTCCCTTTGCAAGAATATGATATTAATAAACTACAATTAGTTTGCAGTTCGTGTAATTGATTTTTCCAGCTGAAATTTGCTATTTATTAACTGGCCACATATAAACTTACTTCAGATTGGTCGAGTTTTCCAATTTTAGATTAAGTATATGTTAGCCCATCTGCTTGTACCGCCGTTTTGAGGTTGGTTGTGTTTTTCAAGATAAATTACAAATATAATGACATGATATATAGTAGACATGATATGTAAAACATCTGCTTCTGTATCTGATTCCTTTTTTAGGACTTGCAATCAATTTCAAGTTGGTAATTCTTTGATAAACTGAACATTTGCTTTAAATGAATGTTGTTCATACACTCTACTGAAAGCAATTTTTATTGATTATTACATAATAATTTTTTGTTTAATTGATTTTAATTTGTTATTATTTCTAGCAAAAAAATATTTTATATATTTTTAAAGAAATCCATATGAAAGTCCCTTTTAATTTAATGCTTAAATATCTCTTTAACATCGTCAGCAATATTTTATTTAATTATAGGGATTCTAAGTGGGTATGTATTAATACGAGTATATTATATAAATAGTCTCTTAATTCAAAGTGGAACATAGGACCATGCTAATGGGCAGATAATTTGTCTTAGACTTTCTAGCGCTGCCAAACGTCGACTCCAGTCAGGCTTAGTATAAAGTATTTAGCTACCTGAGTGGTTGGCTTACCTGTACTTCATGGATGTGCTATACAGAACCGCTCGAATTAGATCCTAAGACGGTACCGAATGTAACCCACCATGAATGCAGAGCGCTAATTTACGAGTCAACTTGACAAATCTTACTAAAGGTCAAAGAAACACTTTTCCGTGGTTCCATACATCATCGTCCTGAAGTTGTCTTCACGTATCTCCAAAAGTTTTTTCTTTGAAAAATTCTGTCTAAGGTTTAAACATTATCAGGCATGTTCTACAAAAGTAAATTAAGTTAAGTAAAAATTTATTGAGCCTTTTTTTACAACGAAAGTTTTTAAAGATATCTATACAAAGATTACTTAAGACTATAATGTATTATCTTAAAAAACTATGAATTTTTGCAGCACCCAGCTTTAGCAATAAGAAAAAAAGAATAAAAATTTTTATAAAAATTAGCTATAGCACAATCTGCCCTTGCTCCCGTGGCTAACATAACATAAGAGGAAAACTATTAAATTATACTTAAATTCTACAAAAGTAGTGAAGTTGATATATGAAAAGTAAACTTTTCATTTTTGATGTTCTGGAAAAGTAGAGTATATTTGTATAGAATATTGAAATTCAAATGTAGAAAAAAGAATGCAGAACAGTTAAACTGAAGTGATTTCAGTTGAATTCCACTTCAAAGTTGAATGTAGAACATACCGGTATATACAAAAAAAGAAAAATATTAGATGATTCGAATTCGAACTACTTCCGGAGTACAAGTTCAGGATCTTAGATCCGTTTCAAACGCATCGGTATAGACTTGTTAAGTCTTGAGTTTTTTCGTTATTTTTGATTTTGTGATATAAGTGAATATAACTTCCAGACGACGATATATACATGTGCTAAGACTTACAATTCATACGACTTTGCCCTCTGCAGTTCTTGCACCTCGTATAAAAATATTCCCCTTGAATTTTTTTGAACCATTTTCATAAAGAATTTGTTTATTTTTATTTCTTCTGAGTTGAGCTTTCATTGGTGCTTATGCCAAATCAGCAGTACAGCTTAAATCATATTATTGAAAAGTTCCAAGTGGTTGTATATTTTTAGTATTTCCATCTACCGATGATTTTTCACTAATACATAGACTATATAGACTAGAAATGTATTCGTGAGTGACTGTTCACTGAAGCTCATGCACTACTACCTTATATTTTTAGCTCACGTTCATGCAAGCTCATGTAGGTGGAAAAAAATAATGAGTGACTGTAAGAATTGTAATGTTAATTGGCTGATTATGCTGCCGCAATATCATTTTTACGTGTACCATTAAAAAAATGCAACAATTATGTTTCCTTTTTAGGTGGAAAAATGTTTTCTTTAATATATTTTTAGCGAACATATAGCTTTTCAAGAGCCATAACGTCTCTTTAAGATCCAATACAAAGGCAACTATGAAACTAAATGCCTGTTCGCCGATATCGAAATAAAATTTTTTTTCGAATAATTACATTTGAAACAAAAATAACTTTTAAAATTTTGTGTTTGTTTTAAATGTAATTAAACGAAAGAAAATTTTCTTTCGATATCGGCGAACAGGCAGTAATTGTATTATGTTTTTATTAAAACTTAAATACTCTCTTTTAGCAACATTCTCTTAAAAAAGAGAGAATTCTCATATTTCACACACACGCAGAAACTATTATCCTTTGTTACGTTATAGCATAGTCCTGACAAAAGTAAAAGTGTGCAAACAGAATAAGTGAATACTCAGTTAGCACAACGTTGTTCAAGAGTCAAGTCTACCGAGCGGTTCTGGTACAATTTTTTCGTCATGTATTTGGTTGAATATATCCAACAGCTTTTGTTGTATATTTAAGATTTTATTGGATAAAAGGCAATATTTTGTGTTTACTATTCTTAAAAAAACCGGCGATAATAAATTGACACTTCGTTGTTGTAAACATTGATTACTTGTTTGCATAGTAATCAAATTGTTTCGGCTGTTTCGATATAACAAAAAAAAAAGATTTTGATTTTGTGTTTTTAAGGTTGAAAAGAAAAGAAAATATATACAAATGTAAAATTATGAATAAAATTAAATTTTGAGCATAAAAGTGTTTTACTATTACAAATAAATGACATTGTCTTTATCTTTTTGTGTAAAGCATCAAAGTGAGTACTATGAGTGGTTTAATTTTTGTATCCTTCACTAAAGCAATTTAAAGAGAAACAAATGTAATTAATTAAATCAAAATAAGTTGTAGCAACTACAACTGCTAATTATTACAAAAACATAAAATGCTAAGAAAAATGTTTTTAAAGTGAATGTTATTGAAATGCTCTTCATGTTTACGTGCTTAAAGTGTTTTCTTTTTAATTAAATATCTTCTAAGGATTATTGCATCAATTATTGGAACATTACCAAGAATATGTAAGCGCTTTAAAATTATTGTTTTTTTATTTTAAATGCGAGGACTCTCTGGGATTGCGTGCTTAATTGTAATAACATTATCACTGTAAAGATAATTCCTTTTGCTATTAGGGAAATTAGAAAAAAGTGTAATTATAACGATTTACAATATGTAATAATTATCCAACTAAGGCCTAAGTCGATTTTTGGTATATGAAAATAAGTGGAAGCAGGAACAAAACGTTTTTAACAGCAACTACATGAACATTTATTCATTTATTTGAAAATTGCCTGTAGTATAATAATTTGTAGTTGGAAGGGAAGAACATATTTATACGAGACACATAGTTTTTAAAATTTTTAAATTTATATCAACTATGCTGGCCTAAAAGAACAGCAAATTTGGGTTGTCAAATTTACTTTAGTACACGGCAAAATGACTCTCATTATGAGCATTGGACTTAACTCTAAATGAAAAACGGGGATATAATTTAATTTGCTTTTCATTGCCTAAGAGTGTTGAGAACAATTTTTAATTTAATATTTTTCGATTTAAAGATATCTCGATTATATCTTTTTTTGCTTCACTTGTTTTGAAATTGAACAAATTGTGAAAAAAGAATCATTTCACAATAAGAATTTAAAATTTGCGAAAAACAAATTGAAATTGAGATAATAGAGATTAATATATTTTTTAATTAATGTTTGTAAGTAATTAGTCGAATCTATATATGAGGAGCCGCAGAACAAAAGGTGATTTTTCGCTAATTTCAAATTTTTGGGAAATCGAGATTTACTTTTTTCGCCTTTTAAAAAACTGCAAGAACCTGGAAACGCTAACTAGTTTTTTACTTCTCTCCAGATGCATCTAACTGTGATAAGTCACCCCATTAAATGTTAAGGATGTTTGATTTAATTCCATTTTTATTTCGGAAAAAGCACCTTTTGCAAAAAAGAAAGCAAAAAAGCACCTTCTGTTAAGGAAAAAAAAGTAAAAAATACCTTTTGTTAAAAAAAAATAAAAAAACACGATTTGTTAATAGAAGGAAAAAGTACATTGTGTAATGTGAATACACATATATGACGATAAAAATAAAAACGAAAAATAAAAAGCACCTTTTGTTAAGCATAAATTTTTTAGAACCCATTTACTTTGTAAATAAAAATTATAATAATAATAACTTGATTGTTTCTACAAAATTTCAACCAAAATATTATAAAAATACCAAAAAAAAAACAAATTTTTGGAGAAATGCGAAAAAGCACCTTTTATTCTGCGGCTCCTCATATATTGTATTGAAACGATTAATTTGGCTCGAGTTCAAATCCGAGCTTACCTATTTTTTTCTAATTTTTTATTTAATTTTTATTAGAAAATTTTTTGGGTAAATTCATTATTTTTTATTAAGAGAGTACTATATATAGAACAATTTTTATTATTCATAAGACTAACAGAACGGTTTAGTACTGATTTCGAGGTTGCTACAATATCTAATCAGCGTTCTTTGTTTAATTTTACCACTTTTGACGGTGGATACTAGTGATCAGGAATATCAACTATTTAACCGTATTATTTAACAATTTAGAATACAAATTTATATGAATTTACTAAAAAAAATTTTCTAATAAAAATGAGCCAAAGTAATCGTTTCAATATACATATATTTTTTTTAATATCTTTATTTACAATCTGTTTATGCAACAATAAGCAAAGTTTATAGTACTTAAAAACTACTGTTGCTACTAAACTATAATTCAATAACTCTACAAATCATTTTCTTATATTTATGATATCTTTTCACTATATGTATACGAGTATGTTAGAATATTATATTGTAAATTATGCAAAAGGAAAAGTTATAATAAGTAATCCTTTAAGTCTACGTACTTCTTCTGTTTCATCTAGCAGGCTAATGGCTAATTGGTTAGTATGATTGCTCAATCACGAAAGGTATCTGGAATTGAACTTTTTTATGATTTCATTGCGTGTAGGTATGTTGAGATCATTATGTATGGCCGTAGTTATTATAAGTCAAGGCGCTTGAGTAATAAATCGCAGATTTTTAGACTGGTAACGTTGTAATATTTCAACATTAGGGTTTTTAGCCGTTTGCCATAGTTCTATTCCATAAGTCCTAACGGGTTTCAGTATTGCTTTGTATGAAAGCAGCATATTGTTGAAACTTAACTCGGATCTCGGACCTAAAAGCCAGTACCTATTTTTCGTTTTAATATTAACATATTTCCGCTTTTTTGATGTGTTCTTTTCAAGTAAGACGCCTGTATAAGTATAATCCTAAGTTCTTAACATAATTAATAATAGGCATTTGCATACCATTAAGTGCAACAGGTGGACAAGTTTCTCTTCTAAGGGTAAATGTTAAGTGGGAAGTCTTTAAAGTGTTTATTTTAATTTTCACCTTTTGAACCACTGTTGTAATTTATTTAACGCTCTTTGTAACAATATTGAAGCGTCAATAAGACATATCGCTGATACTATTGGCGCAGTATCATCTGCATAAGTCGCAACTGTAATATTTTTGAGTATTGCATGTCACAAGTATAAATTGTATAAAGTGTTGGTCCTAGAACACTGCCCTGAGAAACTCCAGCTTTAATTGGTTTTATGTTTGAAAATTTATGGTTATTATTAACATAAAAATATCTATCTTTTAAATATGATTTACGAACAATATAAAATGCTGTTGGCAATAACGGTTTTAGCTTGAACAGTAGACCCGGGTGCCAAACTTTGTCAAAAACTTGTTGGACATCTAAAAATACGACAGAGCACTATTTTTTATTTTCAAAAGCTCCACATACTACATTAATAATTCGATGGCAACATGGAGTACCATATTTACTGCGAAAACCAAATAGATAGTCGGGAATAATATTTATTTTGTTCTAGAATTGGTTTTTGTCTATTTAAAAAAAAATCTTTCAAATAATATTGCGCAAATACAAATAGTTAATAGTAAATTCAAATCGATGTTAAGAAAATAAAAATTAATAATAAACTGATGTTGAGAAAATACCATTTCATAATAAAAAACATAAAGTTATGTTGAGAAAATACAAATTAAAATAAAAACAAACACACAAATTTAAATTTCAAAAATACAATTTCTTAATACAAATCGATGCTAGCAAAATTAAAATTGAACTTGTAAATAACAAATTTATATTCAGAAAACCAAAATTGGCGTAAGAACTAAATGTGTAATAATCAGGTAAAATATGCAGTTGCATATTTTTAAAATTTTTCCCAAAAAAGCATTTTTGATATAACTTGCATAAATTTGCATATTACGGAAACTAGCAACTCTTTTTAACAAAAATCGTTTGCGATAACTGACGCAGCTTCATATATGGTCTCCACAATGCGATCATTAAAAATTCTTTGCCCAAAAGTGTTGCCTGTTACATGTCTGGCTCATGGGTTGCATGGAATTGCAGATTTTGATTGCGTTCGTTTTGCAATGTTAATTCACTTGTTGCAAATCGCAAAGCCGATCTTCTTAAGGTAGAACTACATAGAAACACAGTATGAAGTTTTTTCCAAACGAATTTATTGTCTTAATTAATTTCCCGGCGCTCTCTCGTATCAATTGATTGCATTCTATAACCCCAATCTCTGTCCTACTAGATGGCGATCTTGGTTAAAGGCTGCTATATATTATTGCAACAACTTAAAAGAAATAAGTAGCATTTTAAATGAGCTTTCTGATGATGAGGCAGACCCGATATGTTGTACAAAGACTTTATTTAAGAATTCATCGGTAAAAAGAGATTTAGCATACATTAAAGATAATTTTGAATGTACTTTTCACAATATAATCAAATTGGAAACCAAAGGACTTCCTTTACTTGAATTTTTATCCGTCATAGAAGACATAAAAGAAGAAATTTAAAATATTAAGAATAAAATATTTATTGAAAAACTTAACGAAGTATTGAATCGAAATTTTGGCCTTCAAACGTTGACTAATATTAAAAACAACATATATAATAACATCGACTGATGTTGAATGTATATTTTTAATATATTCGATCGTTTTGTACGACAATCGAAGGTCCTTTCAAATTAAAAACTATAAAATCACATGATTATACTTTATAATAAACATTTGTTTAAAGAAAATGTATTAGTCTGTGGTTTTTTGGGTGGATATTTTTGTGCATATTTTAAAGTTTTTTTAGGAATATTTGCATACATATTTTGATAATTTTTATGCATATTTGAACTTGCCCTGGTAATAATAATTGAGACTAAATATATCTAGTATATTTAGTTCATTTTTCATTCCATCCATACATAAGTCGTTATTTGTTATCGAATTCATTATTTTTTATATTTAACGCATTAAACGCCAATACCATTAAAAATATATACTTAATTAAGTACAGTTAAGAAATATAGAAAACATCAAAAAATAAATAAAAATTCTTGGAACTGGAATTTTAGGGCTGTACTCGGACGAATACAGTGGCGTCATGAGTATCCTATGTTTTTCAGAGTATGAAAATTTTTAAAGCATACTTTTTCAACACAGAGCTACATCGCATTGCTTGCATAACACTCCTAATCAGTTAGGATACTCACGACATCGTAACTAATTTTTTATATTTTTCTGAAAATGGCTTCCACCAATATTTGCAACACCAGTAGAACTTAACATTGTGGTAAAAAGCTGCCACCACTATTTCTTTCCTCCGAATTGTATTTCATAGTTATATTTCTCTCCTCGGCACTTTATTCTATAGTTATTGCGAACTTGATCGTGGAGGTCAACGCCACCCATTCCAGCATTATATTCTGCGATGAATCTCGGTTGGCTTACACTTTATCGTATGCGATGGTTCCAGACACTCAAAATTCGACCCCACGATTACTGCACTCTTGTCGTTCCATTTGTCGTGTCAAATCTCGCAATCAAAATATCCAATCCTTTTTCGTTTTGAAAAGCGCATTGATTCTAGTGGACATTTTTTTTCTTGAATCTCGAACAGCTCAAACTCCTGTTCTATTTTAACTGAAGATTAGTAATTGCCACTACCATTTTGGGTCCTTTTCTTTTTCTGTAGCTATTTGTTGACGTCGCATTAATCCAACACCCCAAGATATGCTCCTGTCTAATCTCGGTCAACAACAGTTTTATGTTTCTTTTGAACTTTTCTAGGTTTCAGAGAATATTAAGAAGCTGTTAAACTTCTTTCACAAAATTTTCGTTTGATTATTTTAAAAATCTTTAAAATTTAAAGCTAAAAATAATTGTATATATCGGGTTTTCCAATAAGGGCTTGACAACTTTGTTTTAAATAAAACGCAAACCATTTGAGATATTCCAAAAACTTGAAATACAATCAAAACATTTATGAATGGAAGTCGACTTCGTGGGCACGTTGGCCGCGGTCGATTCGTTGGACCCAATATTCGATGACTCGGTCAAATGTTTTCGGTCGCTTTTTTGCGTTCTATGTTGGGTCTGAGTTCTTCCAACATCGTCGGCTTGTCGGCATAGACCAATGGTTTGACGTAGCCCCAAAGAAAACAGTCTAGAGTAGTTAAATCGCACGCACGAAGTGACCAATTGGCTCGTCCATTTCTTGAGATAACAATTATTTTTTGTGGAGGAAGTGGTGATTCATGAAGCACATGTGGATTTTCACCAGACCAAAAGCGCATATTTTGCTTATTGACTGAACCATTGAGCCAAAAAATGAGATTCGTTACTGAAGATGATTTTGTGATGAAATTTATCATCTTGACGCATCTTCTCCAGAGTACAATCAGAGAACGTACGTCGCGTCAAATGGTCCATCGTCTTCAATTCTTGAGTCAGCTTGATCTTGTATGGGTGTAAATCAAAATCTTTACGCAACATTCGCAATAAAGTGGCATTGGCGATGCCAGTTATTCAGAACGCCACGTAATCGACTGTTTTAGATCGTTTGCTACGGACGCCTGAAAGGCAGCGATAATTTCGTCACTTCGACCAACCCATTGTCGCGCTGGCACGGCAGCACCACACAACGAATATGTAGACTCAAATTTTTGCACTTAACTTGTTATTGCTTGTCTACTAGGGCGAGAATAACGGCCGATAATTGGAGTTAACGCTCTTAAAGTTGCGGTCACCGACTCCGAATTTCGGTAGTACATTTTAATAATTTGCATACGTTGTTCGTTCGTGTACTTTACCATGATGAAAATATTAAGTTTACCGGAAAAAAGGAAAGTAACTGTTCAATGATCAGTGAAATCGTGCGTTCAGAAATTAAATTTAAAGTTGTCAAGTATCTATTGGAAAACCCGTTACTTATTGAACACATGCAAAGCGGCAGTAGCAGTAATTTTGAATGTTACATATATTTAATATATACATTTTTTGGCTTTTTATTTAATTAAAGGGGAATCAATTTTTTAAATTTCAGCAACAAAAGCAATAAATAAAGTTTTCAAAGAGTTATTAAAAAGCAAATGAGATAAATAAAAAAAATTTTATAGGTCTTGTAGTTGATAACAAATAGTAGTTCGCATCAATTTCTAATATCAACTAATTTATATAGACATGTAAGGCACCTTAAATTAATTCATATCAAGCCCAGTACAATAACACAAATTATTTTAATATAAAAACATGAGTTTAAAGTGAAAAGTCAAAAGGCAGCAAAAATATCGTTAAATAAAACATGTCTTATCTACAAAAGTTTGCTATTTTTTTTAAAGAAAAAATATTTGAAGGCTGAAAATATATAGAGAAATAATTTAATTTAAAGAAGAAAAAATAAACTAACAAGACCATCAACCTTCGCAACAAATAATATCAAGAATTGAAAAAAACAAACTACAATTTTATAGATAGAAACTGGAGGAAGGAACAAATCTGGGAAAAATGTTCTGGATTTTACGACGTACTGGAGCAGCAAATTTTTTCAACTCATTGAACAACAATTGCGGAACATCCAAAGGCCATGGCTCAAACACACAAACAACTCAGGGTAAGTACATTCCGTTTATATTTCCATATATGTATGTATGTATATGCATGTAGTCTATGTGCCACAAATACATATTTATTTATATAAAATTTCAATATCTAACGCAGTAAAGTGTGCGTGTGTTTTTTTATTTTTATTTTTAGAAAGCATTCTAAACTGAAAAAAGAAAAATTTTTAGATAAATATTAAGATATAGAAAATGTATACATTTCTTTTTTTTTTCCTATTAAATTACACTTGCTTTTAGAATTCATAGTTGGCATTTATGCTAAAGACGCACTTTAAAAGAAATTCATTTCTATTTTCTCCCTTTTCATTGGCCTTATTGTTGATACTAGAAAATACTTTGTGGTTTATTATGGTTACAGCAAGATAGATAATTTCAAAAATAAATGCCATCGAGAGTTTATTTAGTGTTAAACGATTGTTTTAAATGTTTATTACATGCTTTCAAATAAACTTTAATGATATTCTAAGCATTTTATTTACTTAATATCCTGAAGGAAAGATATTAGTTGTTTATCTTTGTATGTATGTATGTACATATGTCGTCCACATTTGGCTGGTATTGAATTTATTGAAGACTTTTACTTTTTTTATTTACACGAATTTTATGATGAATGTAGAAATTATTTTATATACATATATGTTTTTGAAACACGTGTATTTCATGATTTAATGATTCGTTTCCTTAAGGTTTTAGCCAACATAAAAAATACATTGTTGAATCATGTTGAGAAACCGCGTAAATCTGGAGGTAACAAAACTTTTAGAAAGAAAATTGTTTTTCAACTTTTGTGCAAATTATATTGCAGTCGTCGGCACAATTATTTTGACAAATTGTTCTCTTGTCAATTGACGTTTTTTACATTCAAGTGTGTAAGATACCGTTGCCTCAGCCTTGCTCAAGACAAAGTGCACATCAACAGCAACACTTATGTAACATATTTTGTCCATTGTTTTGTGCACTCTCAAACTGCTGATAAAACTTATAGTAGGCAGTGACTTTTGCTTCGGCATACAAAGTATTTTGACATGCACCTCATATCAGTTTTCTTGCGTGTTCATTGAAATTGAAAGTCAACTAAAATTTTTCTAATTAATTTTAGTGTCTTTACTTATAATTGATTCATCAGTGATTTCAAAATATATGGAAAATGGCTGAGTTAACTAATATTGTTAGAGCCTCAATAGTAGCAAAGTTCAATGCCGGCTTCAAGGTGATACAAATGCCTAACGAGTTCAATTTGTCGCGTCAAACTGTTTATTATCAAATAAACAAATTTAAAAACAAAAACGATGTACAAAATTTACCGCGATCCGGCGCGAAACGCAAAACAATCCTAAGTGAAGACCGAATGATCTTGCGAAATTTTCAAACAGACGTTCACTTAAAACCTTAAGATGCCGCAGATGAAAAGAATAAGTCATCCAGTATTTCAGTTAGTGAGCGGACTATTCAGCGCCGCTTGAGAAAAGCACGTTTTAAGACTTACATAGCAAAAGATATTCCATGCATATCAAAACAAAACAAGCTCAAGCGTTTAGCTTTTGCTAATGAACATGTCCAAAAGCCAGTAGAGTTTTGGAGAAAAGATATTTGGACTGATGAAAGCTCTTTGCAATACAATTCATCGAAAAAGAAGATTTATGTAAGACTTCCATAATTTCAAAGACAAAAAACTCCGCCAGTTTGTGAAAAAGTTACACACAGTGGATTCGGTGATTTGTGCCAAAATCAATATTTAAATTTTTAAATGATTACGCATTCCCCTCGAGTGACAAACTGAAAGGAGAATCATTTGTAATGCAACATGATAATGCTCCATATCACTCGAGTAAATTAATCAAAAACTTCATAAGAAATATTGGACTCAATTTATTGGATTGGTCACCTCAAAGTCCTTACTTGAACGTCATAGAAAACGTGTGGGCGTATATAAAACATAGGAGAAATTGGCGGCTTCGAAAAGTCATTCAAGCCAAAGGGGGCTTTACTTGCTACTATATCATAAACAACTTCACTACTTTTTTACAACATTAAACCTTGTTTTTTTACAATTTTTCTTTGTCAAAAAATACTTATGCAAATGCACAGAATTTAATTTTATTCACAAGTTTTTAAGTTAATATGGAAAATGTTTATTGTTAGTAATAAAAATATTTCCGTATTTTCAATAGAGCCATTTTTAAAGTTTAAAAGAAATAAGTAATTTTTTTCTTGTCAAAATAATTGTGACGACGACTATATATATTATTATTGGTCGCGTTCATAAGACGTAACTGTTGCGCAACCGTTGAGTGTTTGTCTTAGAAACGCAGAGTTGAGTAGTT
The DNA here is from genome assembly GCA_956483585.1 of Gymnocheta viridis. Classification (NCBI taxonomy): domain Eukaryota; kingdom Metazoa; phylum Arthropoda; class Insecta; order Diptera; family Tachinidae; genus Gymnocheta; species Gymnocheta viridis. The sequence continues at coordinate 94,006,657 of OY101440.1, read as the reverse complement.
CCGCTCCATACAACAGTTGAGTATTTGCTGCCATTTTTTCCATCATAAATTTTTTTCGCTACATTTAGTCAACATGTTGTATTTAGCTCCACAGCTGATCAAGAGAGTTCTGCGCTTTTATATTATAATGCAATTCCGTTTTGTTAGGTGGCGACTACGAATTATTTTGGTAAATTTTGCATTCCAAATGCGATAAAGTAACAAAAACAAAAAAAAAATAAAATTAAAATACTAATTTCATTAACTAGACGTTTGTTTATTATGGTGTCTATTTATATTAATTACAAAATTAGTTCAATATACGGTTTAGAGATTTTTTGAACACAGTGCCGGCTCAGCGTTGAAATATGAACTACTATCGGCGCAGGTTAATCCTTTTATTGGAGTACTTTGCTGTGCCTTTTTATGTTGTGAATATTAAATTTGTGGTGCAGATTTTACTTTAAATTAGAAAATTCCTGCCAAGAAAAACTTCAAATTAATCAATTTAGCAAATTTAAATTATTTTTTTTTTGCAGCAGTTTTATTTCTTTCCAATTGTTTACATTAAGCAGCTGTTCATACAGGTGTGTTCTGAAAACCGCGTGGTTTCAAATCACCAACTGTTTTAAAATCACGTAGACGATATGATGCTGTTCTGCAAATCACGCGATTTTACGGTTTTCGGCGTGGTTTTAATTTTTCGAAAACACGAGAAAACAGCTGATTTTTTATATTTTTTGTTTGTTTGTTTATATTGTTATTTTCTTAATTACAATAAAAAGTGAAAATTAAGTAAATAAAAATGCTGGGAGTACTTTATTGGTAGTAATTGCTTTAAGGAAACAGCATTTAAGAAACGAGCGTGTTAAAAAACGTCATTTACGGGACTTATCGAATCCTATGGATACAAGCGAAACCTTGTAAGTAAGCACAATATGTAAAAAAAAAAAATATGGAGAAAAAGTAAATCACGTACATACAGGTCTGTTCTGAAAACCGCGTGGTTTCAAATCACCAACTGTTTTAAAATCACGTAGACGATATGATGCTGTTCTGCAAATCACGCGATTTTACGGTTTTCGGCGTGGTTTTAATTTTTCGAAAACACGAGAAAACCGCTGATTTTTTATATTTTTTGTTTGTTTGTTTATATTGTTATTTTCTTAATTACAATAAAAAGTGAAAATTAAGTAAATAAAAATGCTGGGAGTACTTTATTGGTAGTAATTGCTTTAAGGAAACAGCATTTAAGAAACGAGCGTGTTAAAAAACGTCATTTACGGGACTTATCGAATCCTATGGATACAAGCGAAACCTTGTAAGTAAGCACAATATGTAAAAAAAAAAATATGGAGAAAAAGTAAATCACGTACATGGGTAAACAAAGCAAAACAATTTTTTACAAAACATGCACTGTTCTCAGAAATTTTTTAATATTTATGTTTTTATGTATATAAAACCTAATTTTATTACAAAAATAAACAAAAACCACATCATTTTATATATCGTCGTGGTGAATGCAATATGCTGTATGTCACTAAATCATACTTTTGCAGGAAAGACAAAAACTGAATATTTCTGAGAAAAATTGTTTGTTTTAGTTTCGCTGGCTAGAATATAATAATAAATCGCCACGATTCACACTGTATCCAATGTTAGTATCCAATGCAGAATGACACAATTTATAGGTTTTATCTCGAAAGAACACTCCACGCCACTGTCAAATCAAGCGTGCGATTGACATACGTCCTTTTGCAGTAACCAAAAGAAGCGCGCAAAAGCTCTCTTCTGATTGCCTGAACGGCACGAGATAAATGCAAGTTGTAGGAGCCCCAATTTTGGTTACAACGCTACAATAAAACCAAATTCAATTTTTTTTTGACATACAGCCTATTGCATTCACCACGACGATATATAATAACATTTTTATTAAATTCTAAATGAAAAACATAGGAAAAATAATGAAGTGATATCAAAACGCCAGTCATTTAGCTCACCGGTTTAAAATCGCGTGATTTCAATATATTTTGTGCGCAGAACACCTTTTACGTGATTTGAAATCACTTTGACAAAAAGTGATTTTCAGAACACCCCTGATTATCCAATTATTCATCATGCCGTTTCTAAGACGTAACTGTTCAGCCCAACAGTTGACAACAGTTTCACAACAGTTGAGCTCAACAGTTACGTCTTATGAACGCGACCATTGTTATTATATTTATGCAAATACATAATAAAAATTAAAATGAAAATAAGCTGGTCGCTTACTCCTCTGCGTATCGCTCGGCTGAGATGAGTCATTGCCCCTCTGTAGAAAGTTTAAAACTGGTTGCGTTTACTTAGCTTAAGCAGGGCCGCATTAACAAGTGGAAGCGCCTTGGGCAAAATAAAATATTTTGCCCTGGTATAAATCGTTTTATAAAAATTTTATTTTATTTTTGTAAATATCCTTTAATTCAAAACTTGAATATGTATTTACACAAAAGGAAATTATAAACATGTGTAAATTATATATTCAATAACTTGACTTTAACTAAATTAAATCTAAATGTTTGTTTAACTCTTATATATAAAAAACAAATAAAATATGTTCGATCTTTAATTTTACAATAAAAGTTAATTTAGTCCTGTTCGAGGCCAAATTATTTTCTTATTATAATTTGATAAAATAAGAACTTTTAAAAACTCAGGGGGCAGAATGCGGCATTCGATATCGTACGATATTGCCATACAAATTCAAAATATTTTGTATGGGATTTTGTTCGATATCGAATGCCGTGATTTGCTCCCAGTTTTTCTTTATGAAGATTTTCTCCAACTAAATAAATATTTCATAGAATTTCACAAAATGAAATGTCCATCGTTTCGGGGATATTTCAGGGCCCCACATAAAATTTCTTACGAATATGTGGCAATAATGCAATGAAAAGCATCAAAAACTCATATTCATATGAACTGCTGAACCAACTTAATAAAAAAATTACAATAATGGAAAACTGATTGAGATAATGTGCTTTAGTCTAACTTAAAATGTAATTTGGCTTGTATTTGTAAAATAACAATACATAAAACCAATATGCTATTGTGAAATGCAAAAAATCGTTTGCGACCGACTCCGCAAAAAAAAAACAATCAAAACAATCACATCAATTTTGGTTTTTGGCGCATCATTTTGGTTTTTTAGTGCCCTGGTAAAATAAATTCGAAATAGATGTATCTGGAAAATAAAATTACTCCGCTTCATTCGAATAATCAGTTAAAAGCACAGTTTTTTTAAACCTCAGGTTTATTTATAATTTTGTAGGGTTAGCTTTTGAGCTCATTCATAGAGACTATAAAAATTTACTACATAATTTTCAAGCAAACTTAATTAAAATTTATGCAGTTAAAGATAAGAAATTTTATGAGTTAATATTGTAATGTTCAATATCCTAAATAAAACTTAACTGCCGCAGGCATAAAATGATACTCTTTCATATAGTTTATGTTCATGAGCCAACGTATGTTTAAATTGTCATTAAGGCTTTAAATGGCTGACATATGAGAGTGAATGAACTGTATAAACTTCTGAATAATTTTCGCTTACATCATACAAACTAATACTTATAACTTTTTAAGACTTTAGTTAAACAAAAGAAAACTCTGTAGTTTCCAGTTTTTGTTTCATCCATTAAATAGCAATAAAAACGGATTTTATACGAACTCATCAAACAAACAATGTTTGTGGCATACAAGCGAGCACAATATACATCACGCACAAACACGGGCGCACATTATTATGATTTCATCCTCTAGAATATATTACTGCTCTTTCAGCATATATTTTATACATTCATCTTCTATAATTTATTTATGTCGTGGTAGAACATTTCCCTGTTGGCCAAAGTGTCAAACACGACATTAGCTTTGACGATTAATGTATCTCTTGTCGTCCGCTGATTAGGTTTTATCATCGTTTACGGCAGTTCTGAGCGACAATGTGCTTCGTCTTGTCTGCACTCAAACTTTTTTGAGGATAATCTGGGCGATAATGTCCTATATTTCGTCTCATTTACAATAAGATGAGCGGTAATGTCTTAAATTTTTCATTGTCTAGTACCCGTCGTTAAAGATGTGATCAACTGGGTTACTACTTATATGCCTTCGCATTCACACACATACTATAAAGATTGTTGGTACATTAAAGCAATACGAATGTAACAAGTTAATATCTGAATTTTGTTTATATTGTCTTATATTATTATATCTTAAAATTTAAGGCACGTGTTTTGTAAAGAAGATATATTATTTTTTCTTGTGCGAAATTATCGTAACCAAACATACAAAATTCTACAATTTTCACTAGATGTAAGAAGTTTTTATCTAATTTCAAACATAAAAAGCAGTCGCATCATAACGAAAAATTTAAATTCTTCATTTCCAAAAAATATTGCTTATTCTTTTGATGTTTATTTAGTTATAGTGGATAAAAAATGTAATTCCTTCCCACATTGGAAAGATGAAAAAATATTGCCAAGCTAGCAGGTTGCCTAGAAATGAGATGGTATTGCAAAACTTCGTCCTGATTTTGACTTCAGTAATTTTGATGCCCTTAATTTTTGCATAGGAACTCGGACTTTATTTTCACATTTATGATTTCGTGAAATTTAAATATACATGTAACGTATCTGAAGCATACACTTTCAATTTTCGGATCCAAATAAATATGATTCATATAATTTTTTAGGTCGGCATATAATAAAAACAAAAGTTATATTGGAATACTTTTATGTTATTATTTGTGAAGCATCGTTTTTTTTTATAATATTATGTTGAAAGTTTCAGCTACATACATAAGTAGTTGGCAACTGGAATTACATATAGCACGATTTGAATATTTTCGAATTGCTTAACATTAAAAGAGTTTTTTTCATCTTCAGATGAACTACTTTATGTTTTATTTTCGATTTTGTTTTCTCATGAATAAAACTGTTTGACTTGAATTGAATGTTGTTTTTGAGTTAACACATAAAAAAATATGTTATTGTGTTGTATAAAAAATTTATAAAAATTAGCACATTTATGTTTAACAACATAATTAAAACTTTTTGTTTATTTATTCAAAGGAGATGTAACAATTGTGTTTTGAAAAGTTTTTCAGCTTCTGTTAAATGCGTGCTGGTAACAATGTTTTTTTGAGTTTTTTTTTAAGATCCAAAAAGTTGTGACTAAATATTGTTGTTATGTTAATTCATCTTCCCAGGTGTCCGCCGGGAAGGTACACTACTTCGTTTTGCCGTCATTTTCGTAAACATTAGTCTTGACAGTTCATATTTTTCAGTCGTGAAGTAGACACGTGACATATTTATTATTAATAAATATTTGATAAGCCAACGTGTTTTAATCGTTAAAACATTTTATCAAAATAAATCATCGATTACTGTGACGATTAGAAAGTTACGTGAAATTTTTGGAAAAAACAACGTGCCAAAAAGGCACTATTTATCGCACTATGATTTTGAATAAAGAGGGTCTGTAGGTGATAGGCCCACGCATGGACCACAACGTACGACTGAAAACATTACTGCTGCTCAAAAAAGTGTTCAAAACAATCCATCATCCTCAATTCACCGCCATGCTCAGGAGCTTGGTCTTCAAAGAACAACTTTGGCCACAATTTTGCACAAGGATTTGCATTTGTTTCCATTTAAGATTTAGATGACGCAAGAGCTTCTGCCAATACCATGTTATAGCTTGCCCATGAAAATTCTTATGAAAAAATCATAATGAGTGACGAGGCACATTTTCATTTGAATGAATATGTGAATAAACAGAATAGTCGGTTCTGGACAATGGGAAACCCTCAAATTATTCATCAGCCACCTTTGCATCCAATAAAAGTGGCAGTCTGGTGTGAAATTTGGTCAGGAGGAATCATTGGACCTTTCTTCTTTGAAAATGAAAACGGCGTAACGGTAACTGTGAATGGGGAGCGATATCGTGCTATGATTGAAAACTTTTCAACGCCACAACTGCATGTTTTAAGCTTGATTAACATTTGGTATCAACAAGACGGTGCCTTGCTTTTGTGGGGATATCTGAAAAAGAAGGTTTACGCAAACAAACCAAAAACGCTTGAGCCATCTCAAACAAAATATTCGTGATGAAATTAATGAAATGCCGCGTGAAATGTGTGAGTATGTAATGACAAATGTGCTCAAAAGGGCTTGCATTTGTGAGGCTAACTGAGGCGGACATTTATCTGACATTGTATTCCATACATAATTGCCAACATTAAATAAAACGTTTATCAATATAAGATCCATTCTCTTTCATTTAATCAAAAATTGTAAATAAACAAAGTACTATTACCTTCCCGGCGGACACCCTGTCCAAAAAAGTAAAATAAATATTTAAATAAAATGTTCACGGTGATCATAGGGGTCATAGTGCATTTGGGGAATAAAAGTAATCCAATTAAATATTTCTGTCGCTTTGAACATAAGTTGGGATGCAAATGTATGGATATTTAATGTCATTCTTGGGATCTAAAACATGAATAATTTGCTATACATCTTTGTTATAAAATTTTTCTGTCAAATCTGGTAGAAAATGATGCTCATTTAAAAATATACATGTAATGATTGAATTTTCATTTTCTATACTATCATGATTGGGCTAAATGATTCCAAACAAAAACTTTGTAATGGCTTCTGCTAAGAAAAGCATACTGTTTAACGCAAACTGGATGCCGTGAGCATTAATTTACAGTTGTTAAATAACTACTTACCAATATCTATATATAATTTTCTAATTAATTAACGAGTTTGCTCACTTTTATATAAAAAACGTACAAATTTATTATCGATATTCCGTTACTCCTTTGCGTGGCTGCCTCAGGACGATAAATCGTTTAACAATTAAAATAAAAATTAATTAACAAATAGTAGAAATGAATAATTTTCCTTTCCGTTTTTTTTTTTTAATTGACAATCATGTTTAATACAGAAATACGGAAAAAAAAGATTATTCATTTCTACTATTTGTTAATTGATTTTTATTTTAATTGTTAAACAATTTTTCATCCTGGGGAAGCCACGCAAAGGAGTAGCGAAAAATAAATAATAAATTTAGATGTTTTTCGTTTAAAAGTAACCTCAAGCTCATTAATAAAAGAGAAAATTACTTAAATATACATATATCAAAAAAAGGTGAAAAAAATAACTACTTACGAATAAATAAATAAAAAAATTATTCTATGTGTAGTGCAGTAGTAAAACTAATTTTTTATAAGCTTTTGGTAATTAAAACTTTAGTAAAAATTTTGTTTAGAACAAAATTTATTCTGTATTTACACAACGGCGATAATTTTTTCATTCAGCTACATTCCTTGCATGACTCCGAAAAATTCCATTTTCGCAAGACAAAAATCAAAACCAAAAAATTAAAATCAGCAAATGAGAGTTAAAAAATATATGTAAATCGGAAATTTTTAAAATTGTATTATTGGGTTAATTAAATTGAAAGAATTATAATTGTACTGGTGATTATTTGCGTAATAGTTTGAGAAATTAAAAAGCAGAAAGATTTTTTAGTGTTTATTTCTGAATGTAGAAAAGGAAGTACAAAATTTCACAAATTGAATTGTTGATGTTTTATGCAAATGATGCTTTCAAAGTATAATATCCATCTTGATGCAGATGACATATAACTTATTTTAATTATTGCAGCTGAAAACTTTACCACATGCGTCTCACAGTTAAATCAGGAATTATATCAAATTTATCTCTGGGCTAACGCAAATGGGCTCTATTGAAGTCCTAAGAAATCTTTATGTATTGTAGTTTGCAAAAAAAAAAGGTATATATCTCTTTCTATTTCTGGGGATGTCGTTTTAAAATGTGGGGAAATTTAAATCGTTAATAGAGCGAAAATTCTAGGAATAATTTTTAATAACCACTTGACTTGGGCAGACCATGTAAACTCATTGGTTGACCACTCGTATTTTAAGTTACGAGCGCTCTGATCTACACATTACTTTACACTCCTCATAACTAGAATCTTGCTTGCCAAGGCATACTTTATTTCTTCCTTATTTTATGGGTATGAATTTTTTGCAAACTGTGTCTGTGTTAGTCGAAGATATCTAAATGTTTTATTTAACAATATTATATGGTATGTGTACAGATTGCGAAGATATGATTACTCTGTTTCTTTTTTGGCATAAGATAATAAATACTCAAACTCCTAAATACATATTGGAAAATTTACGTTTCTTTTCAATCGCCACGAAACAAAAACGTTATACATACATGCCGCTAGACCTTGGAATAATCTTCCACTACGTCAACAATTAAACAGCAAGGTTAATAGTTAAAAAAAATATGTAGTTAATTCTTTTAAATAAAAATTTGGGGTTTTTTTTTAATACACAAACTTATAAATTTCTTATTTTTAATTTTTTTAATTACATTTTCTTTTTGGAATTAACTCTAAACTCGAATTTAATATTTCGAATTTTTTTTTCGTTTAACGCATTCCGTTTTTGTACTAGAAATATAAGATTACGTCTTATTATACAGAAAATAAACCATTAAATAAGTAAATAAAAATAATCTGCGTTTCTAGCAGAATAGATAATTTAATTTGATTTGATTGTGTAATTATTGTGTAGGGACCGGTAAAATAACACTCTTGCTCTTGAAATAAATCTTTTTTACATACTCAGGAACTAACGAATTCAAGAAAAGAAGGCTCACAAGAGCGAAGAAGCTTGTTTCTAAGTCGTGAAAAATATCTTTGAAGAAGATTAACAAATAATTTGTTTACATAAAAAAACCAAAACACTTATTAAACATTTCCTTATGTGTAAAAAAGAGACAAAAATACAAAAATATTAACAAAGTAAAATAATAAAAAAGATGCTAATCAAAAATAAATTTCATACGTGCTAATAAGAAACTGGAAAACATAAATCGCGTCTACCGTGTACTTTTCAAGGCTAGATTAAGCTTTTTTTCTTGTCTTTTAGCTTCGAAATTTACGTTTGAGTCTTGTGGCTTTTTTTCGTCTTTTTTATATTAAATTTTATTCCCTACTAAACTCATAAAATTATTTTGAAACATGAAAAAAATTAATCCAATGGACAAACGTAAGTAAACTGAAGAGAAAATTACATTGATTGAAATCCAATGGCGAAAGCTTTTAAGTTAGAAATGGACAAATGTTGAGTCAAAGGTTTACTTCTGGGTAGAGGTGTGACAATTTAAGAACGCGCTGCAGAAAAAATTTATTTCTGGATTTGGTTAATCTAGTATTTAGCGATCTATTCGGTCCGCCAATAAGAGGTTCCGTTTTAATATGTAAAAATACTATTTTTAAGCGAAATCACGACTGTTTTTTTAATTGTAAAGAGGAGGATATAGGATTAATAATGGAAAATAATATCAGCCAATGACCTCCATGGCTGAGTCTGCAGGACCATATTATTTTCATTAAATTTTCCATTATCAATTCGCACATTTGCTGCTGAATGTCCTCGATAACTTCACGAATCCATCTTTGAGGTCTAGAATCGATTGTGGGCCACTGGCATAAGTTATAAATTTGACGTAGCCTCAAATAAAAATACTCTCGAGGTTTAAGTCACAAGATCTCGGTGGATAATTGGGATCACCTCTTCGAGAAATCGCACGGCCATGAAACTTTAAACGTAAAAAAAGATGATACAGCTATTTTTAAGGCACCAGCTTGTTTAAAACAAACCTAGTGCGCATTAATACTAAGTCATTTTCATATATTGAAAATAAAAGTGGACCTAAGACGGAGTCCTCAGGATCTCCCCCTTTAAGTGTCAGTTTATCAGACCAAACATTGTTTACAAGAACCGATTGTGTTTGATTTGAAAGGTATCATGAAATAAGGTTAATTGATGTCATCGCAAATCTGAAGAAGTGCTTTAATTTGTTAGCTAATGTGGCATGGTCTACCATGTCAAATGCCTTGAAGTGGTCAAGAAGCACAAACAAATTTATGTTCCCATACTTCAATCTTTTCCGCATGTGTTCACCTATTTGAACAAGAGCCGTAACGCAGCTCTGACTCTCGTGGAAACCAGATTGTTTACTAGAATGCATGTTGCTAATATTTATATTCGTTTATGAAATCATTTGCTTATACAAAAATTTTCTAGTATTTTCCAAGGAAAATATAAGATTGCTATTTTCACCATTTTCGTTGGGTAATGGAATAATTTTTGCATGTTTCCAATTCAAAGAACACGTAAAAAACATAATAATATTGTTTAAAAGTTAAATGACGTATGGGAGCATTAGAGTCATAAGTATTCTAAGAATTATGCAAATTTTAATTTCTTATTTGCTTTCCTTTTTCAAGTACAAATTTTCAATTTATAAAAAAGGATCTTTAAACTTTAACAGCAGGTGCTTTCCAAAGGAACATAATAAAAATAAACCTAAAAAAATAATTTATGTTAATTTACAATTTAAAATGCCCCGTTTGGAAAGAAAATGATTCTAAATGTTTTTCCTTTTTTGCAACTTTTATGCGCTAGACAAATTATACGAGCACTTGCTGCAATAAAGTCATAACTAAAAAAAAACTAGGTTTGCAGTAAAAGTTTTTAAAATTTGTAATTTACTTTCAACTTAATGGGAGGTGAGGTGAGTATATAAGATATTTTTATGACATTTTTGCACATTAACATGCATTATCAAATAGAAGAAATACTTTTTTTTAGTTATGACTCTACTGCAGCAAAAGCACGATGTGTATGTAAAAATATCCTTGACAGAAATGTAAACATTTTATAAGAACAATGTTCGTAAAAAAAATATAATTGCAAAAAATTTAATACTGGAAGGGTAATAAAAATTTATTTGTTCAAGTTTTTCGATACTGATTTTAAGTATAACTTTCATACTATTTAAGCAACGCATTGTATCACATTTTTCTATGTAAAGAGGGTAAACAGAAGATATTGTACAGCTGTGAATTAGGTAAGGAAGGTGGCTCTGTAACTTGCCAATTTTTATAAAATTTTCTTCAAATGTGGCCTTGAGAGGCAGCCAGTGGTGAAGAACTAGACACTTCTACATTTTTCTGATTGTACCGTGCCCCTTAATGATTCCAACTAGGAGTGCATACTTCTTCCAAGAGTTATGATTTGATTATCCCTTCCTCTTCTTAGTGAGTGCCCGACAATCTTCGATAATTTAAATTGAATTGCTGACCACCTGAGTGTCATCTTTCTTACTCTCATTTGACAGATCATTTGACAGGAATATGAATGTACGTTTTGATAGGGCCACGTGTAAGCCAAGCCTGCTCCATATTAATAGTGCCCTGAGTGTTTCTGTGGACAAATATTTAGTAGCGGCCAGACTCTCTCCATAAATGGCCATAAAATTGGTCTCTGAGATGACCCTATCAATTTTTTGGCAGCTCCTTTTTTGTCATAAATCTTTGCCTGGAACACGATGGAGAATTCGGGTTACCTGAGTGAGATCTAATAGCCAAGACGTTTGGAGAGTATTTCGGAACCAGTACCAGCATACATTTTGATGCTCTCCGTAAATGCGGAAACTGCACTATTACGAAATAGAGAGTTATTATTCCAGTCGTCCTTGTTTCTGACATGATTCGTGTAGTTCTTTTTTCTCCCTCGAACTAGGTATCCTACTTTCTATATAGATGGGTATTTGATGCAAACATTGCTTGGCCTGAGCACATGACCTCATTGCAGCACTGATTGCAAGATATTCTATCTGTTGCTTCTTGCACAGTATGGAGAGATATGTACTTTAGTACATTTTGAGAATGGCTCCGATCACTGCGGTGTACATTCAATGTGAGATTTACGGTTCTAGGACTCCTCTCTTCCCAAATGCTCTTTAAAAGACTCTGCCGGGAGTTCCTATATATTATCACTGAATTGAGAGAATGTAAATTCCGGAATTTTTTGTCTCTTGGTAAAAAATATAGATTCGGTCATATAACTGTAGACTAGACCCACTCATTTTTTATACTTTTTTCGAAATTCCTGCATAAACATCAATTTTCATAATTTACTCTAAAATCAAGAACTTTGGTGTATAACACTTAAATATTGATGAACGGGAAGTGGTCTCTCAATTTTTTTTTTGTTTTTTGTTGTTTTAGGAAAATTGCCTTTTTTCCAAAAAATTAAAAAAATCTTGCTTTAGTGATGTACCTTTAACTCACGCATTTGTACTTAATTATATGCATTAAAAAGCTTATTAAATTTCCTAAATGATTTTTAAAGCAAAATTGGTCGATGGTTTTTTATTCTTATTATTACAAATTCAGATTTTCAAATACGAACTTATAATTTTTTTCCATATTTGCTTATCTTTTCTTATATAAAAATTTAGCGATTCCAAATTTTTCGATTCTGTAAATGCAGTACGGTAGGAAATTTTAAGATAAAGATTTTGATGTAAACAGTAGCATTATGTTAAGAAAAAATTCCGAAATGGCTAAAGTTTTTTACTTGTAAATTTGCTTCAATTTTATTAATACATAAAGTTAAAAAACATTAATTTTCGGTTTTTATTTTTTCAAATTTGCTAAAAAAATGGAAAGTGAGACGATCTACTGCATACGTATTGAGAAAATCAGAAACTCAGAAACGAATAAGACGGCTGCTGTTGAATACTTTGGAAATAAAATCACATTAGCATCTGTTGCAAATAGGCTTGCTATAAAAAAATACACAGGCGTGTAGTGTTGGTATCTCTAGAAAGAACAAAAGCACCGTAAAATGATCCAAACAGCGTAAAAAACGAAAAAATAAAAATAGGATAAAAAGCATCATAAAAATATTTTAGGAATTATAATTATATCAATCATTAATTAATCAATTTATATAAAAGTGAAAATAAATACCCAAAATACAATTTAAAGTTTTTGCTTCAAAATAAATAAAGGACTTGAGATCAAAAATGAGAATTTATTAACATATTAATTAAAATAAAATCACAATTCATTAAACAAAAGTAAAAAAACGTAATATAACAAAAACAGGTGTAAAAGAATATATGTCCATGGCAAATATACATTAAGTACATATATAAAAATAAAATAAATAAAATAGTTTGTTTAGACAAAACTTAAAATTTTATGTGTTTATGTACATATCGCTCCTTTATTGTAGCTTACTCATTTATTAAAAGTGAAATATTAAAAATGTTAGCAGCCTGTATTGACTTTTTAGTAGGTATGCATATGGGTTGGATTAAACATACATACATATGCTATAAAAAACTTTTTACATACATATAAGGAAATAATACATTTTTTAAGATATGAGCATGTTGCATTAAAGGACCAATTTGTAGTATACAAGTTTCTGTAAATTCGAAATAATAAGGAATCGATTAAAGACAAGGAATTCAATGTCGAATGAAATTCATGATAGAGTTTCAATCGATTGTTATTTTATTTTCGTTTATTTGGCTTTCAAAAATGGATATTTTTCGACTTCGCAATCAGGCCAAAAAACAGTTGTAAGAAAATAGTGAGAGTTTTAGTGTAATTTGTTCGAATTTATTTTCCTACAAACATTTAAAGTCATTTGAAAATTGCAACAACACGCATTTTCAAATTTCACGCCGTATTTAATATGTAGTAACGCATATACAGAATTTAATGATAACCGTGCCAATAGCATTTAGCTGCTAGTGCTCTTATTGTTCGTTTGTTATAATTTTAATTAAATTATAATCAATTTGAAATAAATAAAAAAATAACAATTTTTGTTTTAAATAAAATCACTAAAATGAATATTCTTTCAACCTCAACGGTTGCGCTTAAAAAAAAAGTATCCAATTTTTGTAACTAAAAACATTTCTCAGCTGTACAAAAGGCACTGTTAGAATATGTGAAAAGCACTGTAAGTACGAGCTTTTTAAAAAAGAGAATTTTGGTAAACATTACTTTTGACAGTTCATAGTTAGCGGTCGCAAAGTAGACACGTGGTAAATTTATTATGGAAAAATATTCGATAATATAACATGTTTTAATCGTTAAAACATTTTATCAAAACCAGTTATTGATTACTGTGACATTGAGAAAGTTACGTGAAATTTTTGGGAGAGACAACGTGCCAACAAAACGCACTATTTATCGTTTAGTGAATGATTTCTCTTTCATTTAATAAAAAATTATAAGCAAACAAAGTAGTAGTGCAGAAGTGCCAGCAGATTCTTCTCCTGTATTTGCATATTAATTTTTGGAATGCTAGAAACCATTTCAATTAAATAATATTACTTGTATATTAAAATAATTTTAAATTTGCTTTGTAATTTCTGCATAAGATCCTTCCTTCAATGTTTCCTCGAATTATGGTTTGAAAAAGTTTAGAATTCGGGTATCTCAGGATATGACCCAAGTATCATGATTTTCTTCTCATTATATTTTGTACAATTTCTCTTAGAAGTTTGAAGGGAGTTTCCGCGATACAGCGATAAATCCACATTTCAAAAACTTCTTATTTCTTTACTTACATCTATGGTTTTTATTGTCCATACCTCTGAAGCATAGTTAAACCGAGCAACTGGTATATTTTACAAGCAGAAGGCCAGCATTTGAATTGGCTTGGGAATATGAAGTCGTTAGCATTTTTGTTTTTTTGTTTCAATCAACTAGAGTTTTTTTCAGCTGCCTAAGGAAATGGAGGACGATATAAATATAAAAGTTCAACATGCAAGTTCATATTAAAGATAAATACGTGTTTTCCTCCATGTCTTTTGAAAATGTTGTAATACGTGGCGTTCTATTAAATTTTCTAATTAAATTGAGTATACCACCAATGAATCTTACCAATAGCTGAATTTATAAAATGAGCAGTAAAACCTGAAATGTAGAGACTTACAAACTTTATTTTTTTAATTTATTGTCTAAAGTTGGATACTTTATTCAGAATATGAAGTATACACTTCACTACTTCCGATTTGGAGTTTCAACTCATTACATTGACATGGCGATGTTATGGGAGATAATTAATTATCACCTCAGAGTGTAAATAACGTCTTCAAAATATGAATACTTAGAAGTCTGCTATCAGTAATGAACTAGTGCTTTCAAGGGAATTGTTGTACTTGAAGTCGACTGTATCACTCACATGTCTGTCTATTGTTCAACTATTTTATTAGGGTAACGTGACTACTCAAAACATGAATGTAAAGTAGAGGAATAGGACTAGTCTAGAAGTACCCAAAATCTATGTAGAAAACTTGGTCATATGGTCCAGGTTTGCATTACATCGGACTAACCCAAAAACTACTCCATGCCATTAGACTGGGCCATGCGCAAGTAGTTTGCTCGGCACGAGTACTATCGTGAAAGCACGAACAGTTGTCGTATATCAATGAGGCCTTGTTTGAAAATGTTATAGTCCATGACAGCATTACATATGACCATGTTGTCCGTTTTAGCTATAATGGATCACGCAATCCAATATTATCTGCAGGGCTTGTTTCAACAAACACACGCACAGTGAAAAAAACGCACATGATTTCAGTACGAGACTATTTGCTTGATAAGCGCACACTCTGTTACTGCACCACTTAGAGATTAATATATTTGTTTAAGTACTTGTAAGTAGTTATATAACAACTGTATGTTAATGCAGATGTTCTTGACAGAAGCCATTGCCAATTTTATGCTGGATAAGATTTCTGTTCAATCAGCTCCTTTTATTCTATCTGTGCTAAGACTGTTGATTTTTGCAAGCATTTTTTTAAAGCTTTTAAAACTATAATCTATAGATGAGAAAATATTCATTATGAACAGTTATCCTTTCAAAGGATCTACTACGTTTTGAAGGCTTTTCTATTTGCTTGTAAGAATAATCTTTCAATTATCTTTTGTGTTCATTTTTAATAAGTAATTTTTTAAAAATGTATGATTACTGATTAATTACACAATTTCTTTTAGTTCTTTTGTTTTATTTTATTAAGCTTAAATTTTTTGTAACCTTGTTTGTGCATACGAAAAATGATTCAGAAACATTAATTGGAAAGCAGTGAAATTTTCGTTGAAATTATTTTCAAAACATACTTCAAATATATATTCATTTACATTCTATCCTTGCATTTAATGGACATTGAAATTTGTTTTCATACTTTGCAATTGTCTAGAACTTTTTGCACAAATTTTATTATTTTATTTGTAAGAAATATCTGTGTTTTAAATTTTCCATTTGTAACATTTCAAGGTAAATGTAACATTTGTTACCTTTCTGGAATTTTCAGGTACTTATCTTCTTTTAAGGTTCGTTGAAGTAGTTTGTGTTTGTACTGTTTGTACATTAAAGACATATTTCACATTCCTTGTACAATTGACATATAAGTATTTGTGTCAATAGAATTTTCTTTTATAAAACTGGAGAAATGATTTTTTGTGTATTAATTTTATGAACAAAAAGTTAGATTTTTGTACAACGTGGGATATTTAAACTTTTTTCCTAATTCAAAATGATGTTGTCAGCAGACGGAAAAAATAAGATAAACTGATTTTTTATTTAAAGCAGAAAACTCAACCAATAATAAATTATATAAAAAAAAATTTTGTTCAACATTAAGTTCCACTCTTAAATTTGTATTAGATTGTTATTCTAAAAGGATGATGAACTGCGCTACAAAGAATATTCTGTTTATAATAAGAAAAAGCTGAACTAGTAGATTTGATTCTCAATATACCGTTCATTAAATTCATATTAAGGAAGTTACTCAAAAAAATTCTATAGTTTACGAGAATTAATCGAAATGTAAAGTTAAACATATTTATTATGCATTTTTATTAGTTCGAGATTCCAGTGAAATACCGAAAAGCCGTGGTGATTGGATTACCAGTCTGATTACTCTTTCCTAGCTTAGTGGGACAAGGAAACCTTGATTGCATTATTTAGGATTCCAAAAATTAAGACGTGCAATCATATCATTGTCAGATGTTATGACATCGAAGATTTTATTGAAACTAACAACACTCTTTATGTACAAAATGTCAGCGATCTGATTCACCAGTTTTTTTGAGTTAAGTAGCCGAACTTATAGGCAATTATATATTCGGTGTCTTAGCAGTTACGGGACTTGAAAGCCGTTTTGTCTTGTTGAAAAGTGATGTATACGCTTGGTTCCAATTTAACAGAGAAAGAGAAGAAGTGGTATGCATGTTTTTCATGACTTTAAGTTTAGCAACACTTAAAAAAGTCATATTATGAAAAATATCCTGGGGGCAAATAACGGCATTCGATATCGAACAAAGTCGCATACAAAATAGGATATAATTAATTCCATGATCTAATTTAATCATTTAAAAAATAATGTTTTCTTCTATAAATATGTAAAGATAAATTTTTGCAGTTGCGGTGAAAGTAAATCTTCGTATTTTTGAGACATTTTCTTTTTCAATAGCTTTTTGTAAAATTCTGACATATTTTTTTGGTGTTTAACTTTTCTTTAAGTGAAAAGGTGTTTTTATAAAATCCGTCAATCGAAATCAAACATAAATAAATAAAAAAATAAAAAAAACGAACGAATGGCAAAAAAAAATGCCAAAACCGGCTGTAGGTTTTCAATGCTGAGAAAACAATATTTAATCTTCAAGAAAATATCTAAGAAAAAAATTTTTATATTATTAATGTGACATTGAAAAGTGTTTCTAGAGGAGAAACTCGAATACAAAAAGGAATATCAATAAAGAATTATTGATGAAGCTAATTGACATGAAATTTTTAAAAGAAATCAAGCAATTGAATAAAGAAAAGTTTATTTATTTATCTCTATTCGAAAATTTAATTATACACAAAATGTCTTATTAATTG
Source organism: Gymnocheta viridis (assembly GCA_956483585.1). NCBI lineage: Eukaryota > Metazoa > Arthropoda > Insecta > Diptera > Tachinidae > Gymnocheta > Gymnocheta viridis. The sequence continues at coordinate 93,988,830 of OY101440.1, read as the reverse complement.
GAGGTGTAGTTAATAAGAATTTAAAGCATTATATAGTACTAAAAGTTAAAACAAATTAATTTTTCGAAAACTTCCACTTCATTCAGAAAGAATTTAATTTGAATTTGGGTCCATTTCATTTAAACAGTCTATTGGTGATCCAACTTTAAATGAACAAATCTAAATAAATAACAGATGAGCTGGATGTTATTTATGCGATATCTCTACCAAAATTTAGGCCAATAGACCAAATAACCAACTATATCTGCACTCTTGTCTTGAAGTACAGAAGAGTTGAGGTGCGTGAAGTATTTGAAAACATGATCTTAACACATAATTAACTAATTTTAGTTTTGTACGAAAAATTGGGTTTGAATACGCACCTAGTGGTTCCATCATCACGTCAGAGCATGATTGTCCGAAATTTTTTTGATGAAACATGAAGAATTATGAATATTGAATATTCCTCTATTTTTCAAAGTAAATTCGCTCTGAAATAAGTAAATCAACTAAATTCAGCTGGTAAAGCTGCAGCAATGGTATTTTAAAGTGAGCAAGAATCGCACAGAGGAGTACTTCAGCTAAAAACCTGGTCGTATGTTTTTATGTGTTAAGTAGTGTACCTGACCTGGGTGACCCATGTATATTTATGTACCTATATTTTCTTTTTTAATCTACTTTTTGTGATTAATGCTTTTAAAAATTACTTTAGTTAGGTACGTGTATGTTCATATATTTTTCTAACAAAGAATGTTGTATAGAAGGCAGATAAAATAAAACTTTTTTTATGGGGCTGTGGGCAAGACACTCCCTTATAACCATCAGCGATAATGAGCATTTTGCAAATTCATTTTTATAGGCAGGCAATCACAAGCTGAAGTGTTAAAAATGGTGTAAATAAGATTTAAGAACAATAATTCAACAGACACAAAAGATTATGATGTCAAAAAAGTATTCGAAGAAGTGCCTGGTGAGTAAACAAAAATTAAATTAGAAAATTTAAAAAAATCGTAAAAAATAATGGCGCAAACTTGCGCATACTTTTTTTTTTGGTCTAAAATAAGAAATTTTAGATTTGCTACCTTCACTTTAAAAAATTCAAACGAATTTTTTCTAAATTAATATTCATGAACATTTCTTTTTTAAATATCAAAAATAGCTTTTGAACAAATCTTTCAGTGAAAAAATTGAATGTAAAACCTTAATTCATTAAGCCACAAAAAAAATATATCATACAAACATCTTGAAACCGAAAAAAACATGACGTAAAACTTTCTTGGGTATCGAGCTGTGTAATAAGCTTTTAAGATTTCTGTAAATTAATTTTTACAATTACACCTCTGTTTCTTGTCTACTTTGAAAGAAACAAAAATAATTTGTATTATTGAAGTCACTTTTATATAAAAAAATTTCTAAATTTATTCTCAATATTTTTTAAAAAATTTTAAAAATGCGGAAACGAAATGAAATATAGGCCAAAAATTATATTTATTTAATATACAAGGCTAAATGAGTAAATATAGAGTAAAATCAAATTTTCATATGTAGTTTATTTCCCAATTTTTAAAATCTTTAAAAACATATTTCAATTGATAACCAATTTTTAATACAAAAAAACTAAAAAGGATATTATTAATAGTATAATATTTATTAATTTATTGTTATTTTGGATTGTTTAACGATTTTTACTCCTAAAGAATTTTTACATATAAAAGTGACCTCAATTTCGTTAACCAAGTAGAAAAATAACATATATATGCCAAGAAAAGGTCGAAAAATTATTTATTAACAAAAACTAGAGTACACTTAGTAGTCGAAATTCGACCGCCAGTGTAAACGTATACCTATTTTAGTTGCATTCATTTAAAGAGAAAAAACTTCCTGATTTTCCATTGCCTTCCATCCATATATAATTCTTATCTCCTTAAATTCTTAACTTTTCTTCTTTTTCAGAGAAAAAATATTATTACTTATATAATTATGTAGGTACTCTTAAATACTCTCATTGCTTTGGTTATGTTTTTACTTGAACCAATACTTACATCAGTGAAAGTACTTGTGTTTTTGTAGTGGTGTCAATTTTAGGAGCCTTTTATTCTTTTAATACTGAACCGATTTAAATAATATATATTGAGGTCACTAAAGCTCAACAATGTTTACCATTTGGTAAATGAATGAAGACAATCGGCTGGCAAACGAAGTAGAAAAAGGGATCTAAAAAATTTTCTCTGCGGAGAAATAAAAAATCTTTCTGCCGCATAAAAATTAAGCTTTCTTTAAAATATTGCTATTGCTACACCACTACTCTGGGGGTTGCTGGTTCAATATTTCCCAAGATTCTGGTTGTATCTTTATTTAAAATAAAACAACATAAATAGTTGTAGTGAATTTGTTCAGTTTTTAAATTTATTAAATGGTTAATCGAAGTTAGGAAGAATGAGATTAGAGTTAAATGGCCATTCATTTGAAGTATATTTCGAAGTTCAAGAAATTTTTTTAAATGCCTTAAATTTTTTTTAATTTCAGATGAAGTGTGTTAATTTAAAAGAAGGTTATGAATGAGAAAAGTTTGATCATCTGTGTAATTGAAAAGACTTGTGGAGTTTCCCTCGTATTTACCCAAAAATTAATGTGCTTTTTTCTACTTTGTTGAAATTGCGAAAAATGCTTTGTGATTAAATTGACAAAACACAAAATTTATTTCGTTTCACTCCTTCATTAGCCATGACATGCTTGAGTTGTTCTTCAAAGTCAGTTATTTAAAATACTAAAAATGTAAAAAATCAATTATGCTTATTGATACTTAGAAATCTTTTGAGTGATCAATCAATTCTAAATAAATTATAAATTGTTTTTTCATTTAAATTGCTTTTAATATTTTAAAGAATTTGCTTTGAATTAAATGATGTTCCGAAAATTAACGCAGCACTTTTGAAGACTTTTGAAAAAATGTAAATGATAATAAATATGTAATTGCTACTCTTTCACTAAGCTTAATCAGGAACCGTACAACCATGGCCTTAATAAAACCACATCATTCGTCATTCGTAAAACTTAAATAATTTTGGAATTTTTTTATAAAGAGTTTTTCAACAAAAAAAGTTGTTTTTCAATTAAGGCAACACCAACAACATGATAGTTTTGACATTTAGTTTTTTGACGTATTCGTAGTAAATGCATTGGCAATTCTTAAAATGAATTTCATTTTGCTCGAAAATCGCATTAAAATAATTAAAATCCATTATGAAAATTGTGGTTCTCTTAGAGTTACATTTCGTAAAATTCGTGATATTTTAGGACAAGCTAATCGTTCCTCTGAGATCGCTATTAAGAATTTGGGCGTTAAATTTGAGTCGGCAGGCTCGATACAAAATGTGCCAACACCAACGCGTGTTTGACCGGGTCGTTCAATTGAAAACATCGCAGCCGTGAGCCACACTGTTAAAGAACATCCAAATTCGTGAATTCCTCGACGTTCTCAACAATTGGGGTTATCCAAAACCACCACATGACGAATTTTGCGTAACGATTTGGCTTTCAAGCCTTACAAGATGCAGGAATTGAAGCCGACCGACCATTCACATCGCCGTAGATTCGCTCAATTCATTCAAGAAGAACCCGCTGGTTTTTCTAAAAAATTAATTTTTTTAGACGAAGCCATTTTTCATTTTTAATTTTTCCATTTTTAATTTTTTTTGTGGGACTATGTTAAGGACAGAGTCTATACGGAGCAAATCGAATCGATTGCAGCCTTAAACTGCAAAATTTGTGATGTGATTAACGCAATAGAGCCGCCATTTTTCCAATAAGTTATTAAAAACTTTGATGAAAGAATCGACATCTGTCATCGTGGACTTGGTGGACATTTGCCAGATATTATTTTTCATTCATAATTGCCGAAATTTTCTCTTCGTAATAAAATAAAAAATTAAAATCATCATCTAAATTTTTTGTTTTATTGTGTTTTAGAAAAAAACTTCTTATTGAAAAATTCTTTAGTATATTCGTATATCGTCATATGAATTCATAAAAGCCCTAAGTTACAGTAAAGAATTCTCTAATATGAAAAGTTAACCAACATTTTTCAAAATCTTTTCAGTTTAAGCTTATTTCTTCTTAAGAAATTTGTACAATTTTAATATATAAAATTTTCCAGGGACATGTATTTTGATATGGTGGATTGTAATCAATCACGAAGTCGTTTTTGAATTTTTTATAATTTAGGGCTTTTTGGAAATCATATGACGATATGTAGAATATATTTTGACAACAGTCCATTGCATCTCTCTACGGACATTGGTAGCTTCGCTTGTAATGAACATTGTATTGAAATCAATCCGTAATAAATTTTTTTCTCAATTTGTTATTTGATTTTGATAAAATTTGTTTTAGAAAATATACTTTAGTTAACACTGAAAAAAATAGAGAAATGTGCAGATTTATGCAGTTTTACTATTTTAAAATATGCTGAAGCGTTGAAAACGCCATTCAATGTGTTTAAAGCATGACAGCAATGTTTATGTTTTAGATTTAGAGAATATGTAGGGACGTTTTTAATAACATATTTTTGTGCAGACACTCTATCAGGCATAAAGTGAATTTTGAGAGGCGCATCTGCTGGATATGTAGGAGATATAAGAGTCCTTGAACTTATTTTTATTCACTTCATGTGCACCAAATTCGATTATCCTGGGATAAGTCCCTTTATTTTTCCCCACCCGTTATATGCGAACAAAGCACGTTACTATGATCGAGTAAAGGAATACAAATTACACGTGGAATAACAAATTTACTTATACTTTTTTCTACCTGTGGTAAAAAACAGCAGAATATTTTCTTTTATATGAATTCAATTTCATTTATATTTTGTTTTGTTCATTTTATTTTTAAGCTCCACAAAAAAAGGAAAATAGCTCTGTTCAGCTTTTTATGATTTCATTCACTTTTAAAGATTTTTTGTATATTTGTTCATTGATTTTAATAAAGATTCTGTGGAAATATGAACTAACATGTCTTATCATTCGGGTATTTGGATTGTCTCATTTTTTTGTTTTGCTGAATGTGAAATGCTTTTGTAAATGTAACATTTCGAGACAAAAGTTACTGTAGTAGTCCCAAGATAATTCAATAAAACTTACGAACAAAGAGGAGAATGTAAAGAAATTGTAAATTAAGATTATGTTAACAAAGGAGTTTTTGATATTGCAACAAAATGTTACACAATACATAAAAAGAAATTCCACAAGGATATTCCAAAAAATCCAACTAAGGCATCAGTGATAAAGAAAGTGAAGTTACAAAAATATACCAAGCAGGGTTTGCATATAATCGAGGATTTTCATAATCGCAATTACGATTTGTATTATATTATATATTATTCGTGATTAAGGGAAAAATTTACCATGTATGTTATTTAAATTGAAAAGTGTTAAAATTAAAAAAAAAACACCAATCGTTATTGAACGAGTTCCGGCTTTAATAATTGCATTAATATATTTTTCAAATACACATTTCTTAACATTTAAGAGCATATTTAAGTTGTTTTTGTTTCAGTTTACACTTTAAAATAGCAAATAAAATTTTCGTTTAGTTGGGAAAAAATTAAAATATTGAAAGAAAATCTTATTAAATTTACATTCCAATATTTCATTTCTTCTACTCATAATGAAAACAAACGAAAGTGAACAAATTTCATTTTTCAACATGTAACCAATTTTTACTAATTTTGACATAAAATTTTTTCGCTGGCTGCATGAAAGAAAATAAATCAAAAACGAAAGAAAAGAACCAGCGAAAACGTAAAATAAATTCGTAAATTCATTTCATAGTTGTCTACTTTATCCCGGTTTTCCTTAAATATTTTAATTCCAATAAAGGGAAAATACTTATTCTATCTCTTCCTGTTTTCTAAGTTAACTTTGCTTGTCTGTTTGTATTCTGCAGGTGTCAAGTTTACAAATGTCAAATATGATTGACGTACTACGTCACTGGCAAAAATGATAACATCTTCCGTTGGGATGATTAATTTTTTGCCACCCAGTATTATCAAAAAGAAAATTATGATAATATTTCGTTCAGAGTGTCGTGCTTCAGAGTCATGTGTGTACGGAGCGTATACGTGATATATTTAGAGGTAATTTTTTTATTTTTAAAAACTATATTTCTGTTTCTGGAATATTAACGCAAACTTACCGCCCAAACCATTTTTGAATTTTATGAAATTTAGTACTATCATCTTATTTAAAAAATATTTATGGCAGATACAGGGGACCCTAATCTGACTAAAAACAATAAAGAGTAACTACGGGGAAGAAATGAAAAACTATTTTTTGAGATTGAAGGTCAAATAAAATATTTTCAAATTTATTAATTTTGAGATATTTTGGCAACATATTTTTTACTTATTGCCGAAATTGAATGGCATATTTTGCATTGAATTCAGAATTCTCTGTCAAGATATTTGTAAGAAGCTTTCACAGTTCCATCGACGGCGATGCCAAAGACTAACTGTCTGTTCCATGATGTCACACATTTTCTTTCGCAGGCATTTTAAACGACAGTCAGCTGTTTTGCGCCCCACTAAAAACGACAAGTCGAAAGAAAATTAATGCGGATGAGAACATAACCATTTCAATATCAATTTAAAAAAAGACAACATTGGAAGAATACCCGGAGTTTGCTGTAGTAACTGTATTGTTTGGGAGCACAAGAACATCGGTGGAGAAGCAGTGAATAGAACTCGTAAGAAACTAAACTCCCTATTGCCTGCAGTACATTCAATCATTGAGTGGCAAATCAGAAAGCAGCAAGCAAATGGTGAAGGTTAATAGTGTAAAATCTGAAAATATAAACAATGAATATGAACCACAAGGATCCACTTTAGGACCACTTCTTTTTATTATATATGTAAACGATATGCCAAATATGTTACAAAAATGTGAAATAGTCTTATATGCGGATGATACACTGATTTTTACGATGGACATACAGACCAGCCAAGACAACATGACAAATATAAATATAATATAAATAATGTGAATAAGTGGTTAAAGATGAATAAAACGAAACTAAAACAAAACGAATGCAAATATATATGAATTGTGAATTAGGTCTCGAAATTAACAGCCAAACAATAGAAAAAGTATATAAAATTAAACACCTTGGCTTTATAGTTGTCAAAAAATTTAAATTCAATGAACATGTAGAATACATATGTAAAACATTTTTTTTAAATAGGTTTCTTTAAAAGAATGCGCAACAAGTAATCCATAATAAGGGCTTTCAATATATATAACATAATAATAAAACCACATTTTGAATTTAGCTCATCAATATTATATACTTGCTGCACGGGAGAGGATCCAGAAACTGGGAAACAAAACTATGAGATCAATATGTAACATTTATACACCAACAGGTTTTATGCTGAATACATTAAAATGGCTAAACATAAAACAAAGAATTGAAATTAATACTCTATACTTCATTCAAAATATGAAAATCGGAAACGCACCAGAATACCTTATAGATCAACTAAACTATGTTTAGTACAACCATACCACCTAAGGAATGCTAACGACTTCAGGCTGCCAACGATAACAGCAACTGCTATGCAACTTCGTTTTTTCCATAAAGGACTCTCCCTTTATAATATGCTTCCTACCCATATAAAAATAAAAAACATATTAATGTTTTTAGAAAAAAAAAGTTGTAAATTTTATCAGAAATAACATATCGTCGGTCAGAGGTTGGCAACTCTTAACATGTTTTTTTTGTACCTTTCAGGAGACAAAAAAAAAACGTCATTACCCCGTTACTAAACCGTGTTGAAAGTAAATAAAAAAAAACAAAATTAGTAGGAGAAGCAGGGAACTAATTTTTTTTTAAATATAAATGAAACGTAGTAACATGCAGCAGGACAAAGACAGTATTTTGGCATCAAAAATCCGATTCGATTTTTTGCAAGTTAAGAGTTGTCGGACAGGAGTTGACCAACGATAAGTAATATAGAGCTTTTTTCTTTTTTGGTATTTTCTATTGTTATAAAAAATTATAAAATTAGTGTGTAAAAATTTATAATTGTTACTTAAAAGTATTTTAAATACTATTTAATAATAATAAAAATCAAAAGAAAAAAATATCTAAAAGGTATACATAAGTACGATGGGTTTCTTTATGTGCACGAAGACGCCCAAAAGCGTTTCTTGGTGCAAATTTTGTAGTCAAAAGCATTTTTATATGAGTGAATTTTAAAGTTTTTAAATTTTTGTAGAGCTGGGCCGATTTAAAGTCCAGCACCAAGAAAAAAATAGCAGAAAATATAAAAAATTAAAAAAAATAATTAATAATAATTTCATATTGTACTTTTACAACAAATAGTGTGACAAACAGAGCAAGCAGTTCATGACAAAATTAAATATAATATATTCTTAAAAAACACAAACACGCTTAGAATTAGTGACAGTAAAATTGATGAAATAGAAAAACAAAGCATAATTAACAAAAAAGAAATTATTAAATTAAATATTATCGACAAAAAGTTTTTCATATCACAACAGTAACAAAAAAGTGGGAAATACATTAAGTGGGAAATATATTTCTTAAATAAAATTTCCCTTCAATTTTATATATATTATTATTAAAGAATAAAATTATACTGTTTTACCGAGAATTGTGATGCACAAAATTTTTAGAAAAAATTCATTTATTATTTTAGTATATACTCGTACGAGAAGTATATGAATTTTTGCTTCTATATTTTTCAATCTTGTATTTTTTCTCAATTAATCAAGTCCAAAACTATCGCAGCTCTAAAATAGCTTATCTAATTTTGTTCATTAATTATATGGGAGCGAATCGATTGATAGTAATCAATGCTGGTGTACATCGCAGCACCTTCCTCTGTCGGTATTGTAGCAAAATAATCGGCGTAATAAAATAATTAATAAAATGGCTGTACAGCTTAACAAAAATACGTTTATATGACGCAGCAACACTGCTATCAAAAATCAACAAAATGAGCAATAGCAGAGTTGTAAAGGAATCAATTAGGCCATCCTTCCTATACTATACTTTTCCAAAAGAGGGTAACATATCTGCATGATTGGAAGGCATTAAGTAGTTGCCTGAGTTGTTACTTCTCTTAAAAAAAGCTACGAAGTGGCGTGTCCATTTTTTCTTCTCACCAATAAGAATTTGTGTGTTCCTACTGTTTTGAGAAAGTATTTTAAATAGAAAAAAGAGCTTTTGCGTAATTCTATTTTAAATAAATCACTTCTTTATAAAATTGAAGTATATAAAATTTGTAGGCATTTAGATGTAAATGATTTGAAACTCATGTTTGGAAAAATTCATAGACGCAGCTGCTCCACATAAATTTTTTTTATTGAACGAATGATTATTCAGTTATAATCACAATTATACGGTACATTTAAGCGCAATTATAATGATTATAATCGCTTTGCAAACTCTAATACCAGGATAACATTTACAGTAAAAGAACGAAATTTTCTTTTAGTTTTTTTTAATTTTTACTTTAAGGAAAATTAAACAGGTACGTTAGAGATAAATTCTTAAATTTAACAATTTAGTGTACACATCTGCTCAAAATAATAGAAGCACCTTTTCTTATTTTGTTAAATAAAAATTACTCTTGACTAAGAAATACTTATTGGCCACATTTCTATGGAAATTCTATAATTAACGTCTGTTTAATATCTCCTACGGTGACCATGAATTCCATGAGAAAGTAGTGTACACATTTTATGGATTTAAAAACGTTACCAAATTCCATTATTAAAACTAGTATATTACAGAGAGGTGTTAAAAACGAATTGATACAAATATAGACTTTCATAAGTTAATATAGATTTTTACTTCTGATATTTCTCCACTGAATCTATTTTTTCAACACATCAGGCGTATTCGTTGAGAATGTTTTAAATTCAGAACAATCCATTTAAAAATTGCATCTTAGGGTTATGAGAGATTCCAAAGTTTCCAATCTCATTTGAGATTTTTCTGAAGACCAAATATTGTTAGATATTGAAAAAATTCTTTCTTTTGGCGCATTAGAAACAGGCAAACCGAATGAAAAATCTATCGAAAAATATAAACATTTAAACCCACTTTTTATCAGGATTCACTTAGGATTTTTCCTTATTTCTATTTTTCGGCTTTGGCATAGTTTTGTACGTATTTAAATTGATCAAAGTAATCATTATTATTTTAATTTAGGTCTATTACTTTAGCCAACGATTTTTCTACTAACTGCAAAGATGGAACTGTTTTTAAAAGTATCCAAGCAAATTCCTTAATTTCTCTAAAAGATTCATCTCATTGTTGCAGGTAATTAATATAAATACAGTAAAAATAAAATATTTTATTTCTTCTTTCAAAATACTACCATCGCATCCTTCTTATTCTAGAAATGTAATTGCAATTTTCACTTTTAGTGGTAAAATTATTTCATCATCTCGTTATATTAATTTTGATTTTATATCCCTTAATATTATTGCTGCCTCAGGCATTGATATATGTTGTGTCTCTAAACGCCGAATATATTTATGAAAGGCAGAAGCTTGACTGTGTATAAAAAGTAACCGAAAAATAGCGAAAGGATCATTAATAATATTAGGCTTTCCAGTTAGAATTTTTCGCTAAATATTTTGGAAGTAATGAAAAAAGTGATTAAAAGTGAATATTTCTGCAAAAAATAATTAACGGAAGGGACATTATGTTAAAAAATTTACAAATAGTGTACACAAAACAAAATAAAATATAATGGACAAGAGGTTAAAATAGTGTCTACTACTCGTATAATAGTGTATGGTTTTTCACCGTATGTGAAGCCGTCAGGGCATTTCATGCCTGCTAACGACTATTTGGAAAAACGTGGGAACTCAAAACCAAAAATGACATATTGGTATTTTACCATCATAATAAAACCAATACTGACATTTCGATCAAATACACATGCCCTGAGTTCCATCCTGCATATTCCTTCTTTGCACGTCATAGTGAAGGAGGAGGCCCGCAGGAGCACACATCGGTTGGACACATGGGCATTCTAGGACATTTTCTGAACGACTCATACATTAAAGTAAGTGATGAAATAAAACCGACATTAGTTCTTAGCCAAAACTTAAAAAGTTCTAATTACCGAAAGCAGCTAATGGCTGAACCAAACTCCATGGCACGAAGATGCCAATCAGATGTGAATCACTGACGGCTCCAAACAGGAAAATGGAGATACGGCGGTAGACATATATGGCCCTAACTTCCAAAGGCTTATTCTCTTGGGTAAATACTCTACGATCTTCCATGCGGAAGTCTATGCCATTTTTATTTGTGCTAGAGAGTGCTTGAGGAGAAAATGTAAGGGTATCTGTATCTACTTGATTTCAGCTAGTCAGACAGCGCACAAGGCCATAATATCTTGTGAGATCAGGTCGGGCGTTGTCATGGACTATGTTACACCTTTAAATGAACTTGGCGCTCAAAACAAACTACAGTTATGCTGGGTGCCTGGCCTGTCTAGCTAACAGAGGAGACCAACATAGCTTTATAGGACCGGACACCTTCTTTGGCATCTCAAGAAGATATTTCAAGGAACAAAATAACTCTTAGGTTCAGATGCAATTTAATTGCCACTGGGAAGGCCTGCAAGATCTTAGACAAGCAAAACGATTCATTACGTTATCCCAAAACAAATCCCAAAAACTACTGCTAATGGACAGAAATTACCTTAGATTACTAACAGGATGGTTTACCGGACACTGCGGTCTCAGACGACAACATTTTATCATTGGTAATTCTGAGACTAAGCTATGCAAACTACGCGAAATGCAAAAAGAAACGCCGGAGCACATTCTCTGTGACTGTCCGGCGGTGGCGGCGCGTAGAATGAAGTGAAATATACAATATCTCACCGTAAAGTGTAATTGGCTTTATTCGTAGCCTTGATCTACTTTAGAGAACATTCGGTCTGCACAAAAGATCCCTTGGGTCGCAGTGCCTATGGCCTTTGCATAATAATAATAAATAATATATTGCTTCTATTTTAAAGGAGATGTGTGTGTGTGTATATATATTTTCGTATCTTTAGTAACAAAATATAATCACATATTGTAAGAAAAAAGCTTATAACAATTTGCAATAATAATACTTTATGGATAATATTTTCCGAACGAATGTGTCTATGTGTATGTGTGCGTACATATGTTTGGGAGACAATAATTCTGTCAAGCAATTCATTTTTCTTTCTCGTTGCTTCTTTATATACGATATAACAAAATAATATGTAATCTGCCGCTTTACATTTTATTTTTATTCAATTTAAATACATTCGTTGATTTCGCTTATGTCTACGATAATCTTATGCGAGAATATGTTTAATGCCATATAATAATAAACAGATATTTTATTAAATAAATAAAACAAAGGCAAGAGATAAATGAAATAAAATTCAATCGTACATGCAAATATAAAGACAAAAAGACGTGACCAGAAGTGGTTTTATTTAAGGAGAATACAAAAAATAATTTACCTTTAGGAAATTCTCTTGCGTTTCTTTTTATTACAATTCAACAATAATGTTATAAGTTATTAAGCTGAACCCAAGGAGAATTTTTTCGCTTTCGCCTCAACCTGTGAATGAAAAATTTGTATTTTTATTATTTCTACAAGATTAAAATGTTGAGATAGCGTTTTCAACTTTTTTAGTAAATAATAAAATAGAACACGACTGCAACGAAATTTTCCCCATCAATGGACATTTTTAATACGTTTCGTGTAGTGCTTTCAAAATAGGTTTCTTTTATCTTTAGAAGGCATTTTTTCGCGATTTTATTTTAACAACAATATACTTATTGTATTTTTATATTTAAAAGTTTTGGTTGTCTTTGGTAATTATCAAATATATGCAAAAATTTATTTTCAAGTTTGGTGTTCGGTGAAATGTTTCCAACGCCGAACATCAAACAAACAAAATTTTTCACATAACTTCGACAACCAACCCGAAAGTTCGGCCAAACTCTACATATTTTCATATATTAAAAGGAAAGAGTAAGAATTCAATAACATGAATACATAATTTGTCGTTACGGTCATTGTTTTTATAATGATTCTATGTTTTTCCCAAAGTAATTTTCTTTCGAAGTTGCAGTCATGTGCTGGTTCAACACTAAGCTGATTATTATTGAATAAATATTTTACCAGCGTCGCTCGTGGAAATAATTATATTAAAACCCCCAGTTTTTCCCTAAACATTGAAAAACACTCATTGTAGTCATTGAAATTAAAAAAAAACAACAATAAGTGCTTAATGAAAACTTCCCAAACTGTCATTTATGTAATTGGACAAATTTGTGCGACTTGTGTCATGAACTTCCCTATTGGACTGTCGTGGGAATTTTTACAGCCGATGTTAATTTACTTCATTAAGTACTTCTTGTACTAAACGGTATAATGTTTGCATCACACACTCTCACTTTGTTCAATTCACCGTCGCTTACTTTAATCATTGTCTACCAATTCTAGGCTCTATTTTTTATACAAAATAAAAAAATTTAAGATCTGAAAAGAAAAGTTAAAATTGAAACTGTAGCATCAGTCATAAAATCAGCTAAGAGTCTATAAAAATCATTAAACAAACCATCAAATTACAGACTACTCTCCCCGCCCTGAACAAACACAGAAGCGCATTTTATAAAAACCACAAATACCACCAAAAAGAGGTATAACTTTGACCAGACTATTCAGCAAAACCTAGAAATAATAAACAATTGTAAAAACAAAAACTACATAATCTGGTACTGCGATGGCTCCAAAACCACCAGTGGTAATGCATTTGCTGCAGTTGATGAAAACAATACCATAATCAAAACTGGAATGGTTCCTGACCTTACCTTAATATTTACATCAGAAATAACAACCATCCGGAGTGAAACTCATAATATGCTCTGATAGCCTATCATCGCCTAACTCCTTGAAATCATATAAGCACTCTAATCCCCTAATCTCTCGCATCAAGGAGAACCTTAAATACACATAAATATATTCTGTACACCGGATCACATGAACATTAAAGGAAATGAATTTGCAGACACGGTTGCTAAAATCACTAACAAATCCCAATAATATTCAAAATCTAGTTGAACTAAAACAACATCAAAACAATAACACTCTACCAAATGCATAATACAGAAAAATAAACTCCCCTCTACAAAAACCAACGTACCCAGCCAGCTTCACTAAACAATAACAAAAAAATGTTTACTAGGCTGCAACTAGGCCACTCCAAATTAATCCATAAATACGCCCTTAAAAAAAGATGGCCAAATCCGGTATGACCTAACTATGGCAAAATTGTAACTATCATCTCCTATCTTGCTTCAAAATAAAATAACCAAATAACATCTTTAACAGAATCCCTACAGAACTTTGATTACAGTCACCTAAGAAAACATCTACCTCAGGATATAGTGAAGAAATTATAAACTACGTTATTTCTTTTATTATATATGATCTCTTTGTAATCAATTAAGTATGTAAATACTTAAAATCTTACTTTATTAAAGGCGAAGGCCATGGCAGCCAGTCCTTTATCTCTATATACATTTTCTGTAAATTAAATTTGTATTAAATAAATATTAATAATAATAATAACAATAATTACAATAATAACAATAACAATTAAGAACTTTAATATTTCAGTTGCGGCAAGAAAATATCTGCACATGCTGATACTTGATTAAAATAAATTATAACTATTTATCATTTAAGTTGATCACACTTTTATATATTGTACAGAAAAATAAACATTTGAAATATGTATATGTATGTACGTATATGCCTCAAGTTGAAAGTAATACATTTTTTGAAAGATAACAAGACACATAAACGGTGTCACAAAAGTAATCAACCTTCCATCAATGTATCCATTGTTGCTCCTGTTGTGTGTTCAGTTTTACCGAAACCGCATGTTAACCAAGCCTCGCCCATTCAATTCCTGCACTAAGAAGTCTTTTATTCGTTGTTCTCCGTGATATCGGCAGCCACATCTACGATATTTTCGTCAGAAAAACCAGCGCGGTGGAGGCCACGCTATGCAAAGTCCTTTGTGGTTTTAGCCTATTCAACTCGAGCAGCTAAGCGATGAAATATTTGTCCAGTTCACGGGAGACGATTAGGAAATTGATATCGAAATTAACGCTGCAGTAATACCATCGATATTTTATTGATAAAAAAACAACATAAATATTTCACGGTCTTTTTAGAAAGTAAATTGTTTTCTTTGTTTGTCCAATTGTATACTGCAGCTGCCTAGTTCACAAATGGCAAATCTGAATAACGTAAGAGGATATTTGAAAAATTATTACATCTTCCGATAGTAGAGTAACTTCGGGTATTGTGGAATATGTGGAACCCCCATTATTGCGGAACTTAAAAGTTTTTTAGAAACTCTCGCTGTGTATAAACTAGCTACGTTTAATATTACGCGATTTGCTATGAATACGGACGCACTGTTAGTTTCCAGTTTGACCGAGAATGAAATTGCTAATTCTTGACTTTTTTTATGTCCATATTCAAACGATTATTTTGTTCCAAATTATAAGTTTTTCTATATTTTTTTTGTGTGGAAATAGTAAACTTAATAACACTTTTCATTGGTTGGCATTTTAAGTTTATAAGTTTTTTAAAATTTATTGTAATTGTTTACAAAAATTTGGCAATCGGCTAATGTGGAATATTTAAAGGTGGGTATTCTGGAACCCTATATTGATATTATTTTCAATAATAGTAAATATTGAGTCATACCAAAAAGAATAAATGAGATAATGAAAATTAGTGGAATTAGTTAAAATCAAATGGGTTCTAGCTACATTTGTCGAAACACCATGTTATTCACACCTCAATTTATAGAATTCCAAGGGCTGGGAGGGGCAAAACCAAGGCTTATAGCGTAGACAGACGACAGCCTTAATTTGCATTAGCAGTCTTAATTCAAATTAACTTGGGAATTATCGCCATCCCAATGTGTATAATATTTGTCCTAAATGCACGAAATCAGAGTGAATTTATACTGAATTTAGGCATTTCAATATGGCAACACAGTCGAAAATAATTCAGCTGTTGGCAAATTGCTTATTAATGTAAAGTTAAAATGGACTCGAATTCAGTAAAGGTAAGTTATTTTAATTGTTTTAGCGATAAAAAAAGAAATTTTACAATCAAAATGCTGCTAGTCGTATTTGCTGCTTTCTGTCCATTTGATCTCGATCTAAAAGCCAAAAAACAGTTGTATACAAACATGCTTGATAAATGCAAAAACTGTCGCCTGTCAGTATAAAATTTTAATTCACATTAGTAAGTTTTTAATGCAAATTAACGCTGTCGTCTGTCTACGCTATTAATCTTACATTTTGAACTAATGACAACCAAATATTCCAAATTCTCTAACAAACTTAACTTGTTTTCTCATTTATATTTCGATTCTTGTAGTATGACATATTATTCCACATTACCCACTTGGGGGCTCCACATTAACATCCAATTTTGAAAATGTCTTTTTTTGGGGTGTCTCAAATTTTTCATGTATATTTTTTTAGTACTAAAATCTTATGATTTTTGCATTACACGCAGCTAGGCAACCAATTAACAATTATATTGCAATCAATCCGTTAAGAATTTCGCCAGTATGTATTTGAAGAGCGTTAAATCAAAAATAGGGGTTTCACCATAACCAAAGTTTCTCTATACGAAATTTTGCGCCACGCTGTGTTTAGAAAAAGATTTTGTACAAAATTTTAAGATTCACGACGTGTGGCAAACGGTAGAAAAGTACTACGATAAAAAAATATTTGCTTGTGACGTCTGTGTAAAAATCCGCTTTAGCCGAGAAACAAGGTGGTGAAAATTGCTTCGGTGGTGATGCAGAACAATTTTACTATAAGCCTTTGGCTAGCAACAAATTTTTAAAAGAACATTTTTATTCCCATAAAATAAAATCGTCTGCAGTAGCGAAAAAATTTAAATACTATTTAAATCTCAAATTAAAATAAAAAATGCATTTTTCAAAGTCTAACTACATTAAAGAGCCGTATACACGACGGTGGTGTATTTACGTTGTCTTATAATACCAGGGTTCTAATTTGCTGCTTGTCAAAAATTTTTCTAGCCCCCAGAGCAGTGATACTTTATTCACCTCAGAAGTGTCAAAAATTTACTTTGCTACCGTTTGGCACAGATCCTTAGTACAAATTTTAACTGATGTAAATGCATCCAAGTAAAATATCAATATATTGTGTTTATAATCATTAGGGATCGAAATTGTTTCCAAAACAGATTGCATCACTTATTTTGCCCTCTCAATTAATTTGACGTATTACTCGGTTTCCATTACAAATTTGTAAAACCTCTGGGAATTTATTCATCTCCTTTTTCTTGTTCTATTTTAGTAAGTTGGTATTTAATCCATTAGTTCATAAAGTTTGATTTAGCAATGATTACAATTCTTATGATAAATAATGGGTACTTAGGCCTATATAAGTAGTTATTAAAAAAATTATTTGCTGGAATAATTATGATTTTATGGCTTATTCAATATTAAAATTTCCTTGAATAGCCAAAATTTAATATTAATTAAATTTTTCTAACTGATTAATAAAAAAAAAATAAACAATAATGTATGCGTAATTTGGTTTTTTGTACAAAAAACATAAAGGTTATTGTGCGGGCGTTATGCTATAATGGATAAAGTTAATATTTATTATTCATACTATTCGATTTTATTTATTTTAAATTGATTTGGTGTTAATTTGTTACACAGAATGAAAAAACTTATATCCAATAAATTTTTACGTAAATATTGTACAGAGTAGTGCAAACTTATCCTTATGCGGTTAATGCTTTATAAAAGTTAAAATTATAGAAAGTGCAGAAGTTGAAGATGGTTCAATGCAAAAATTGGGCAGGACGTCTTGATTATTTTGGACTTGCTTGCAAAGTCTGGCGTACACGTTGAATATGTATGGCTGTATGCACCGTATGTAGTCTTCTAGCACCAGGTAGACTCTTTATTGAACCGTGTTGAAGAAAAGTGGCAACCAGTCGATTTCCACGCATTCAAATGTCGACAATAAATATTCTGATTCAAAAAAATTATTAAAATAAATTTCTAGAATTTTTGTTCATTGTTCTTTTGTGGACTGTTCCATTTTAAATTTTACACGTCTTCTTTCCAAAAATCCTATACGAAAGAAATAAACAAATTTTAAATAAATAAGTTGTAAAGCTTTGAGCCGACCGGTAGTGGTGACATGACTTTTTCCACAAGCATTCTTTATGACGGATAAAAAGTTTTTAATAAATAAATAATACGAACAGAACATAATCGTTGTTGAACATGGAATTATTTTATTTCCCAAATTTCCATTTCGATGTGACAGCAAATTTTGGAAAGTATGAAAGAAATATTGGACAAAACACTAATTTAATTGTAATTCAGACGATACTTGAAACTGATTTACATACAACAGTGGTGAGTTCTGTCTAAATTTTGTATAACGAACTACGCAGTTCTTTATGTAATTGCAGTGCGAATTGCGCATAAGTTTGTAGTGCAAAACATATTATAAAGTGTAAAGTTAAAGCACACTATGAAAATTAAACTTGAAAACAATAAAACATGCAATTATTTGGTATTTTATTAATTAAACCTAAATCACGATATTAAATTTAACAGTTAAGTTAAAAATATTATTTTGTAAAATAGATTCCAAATAAAACAGCAAACAAAAAATATATATTTTCCTAATTCTAATATAATAACAATAACATTTAAATACATGCTTGATCTATTTTAAGTTAACTTTGTATTTAATGTAATATGCATAAAATTGTAATAACAATTAGATTCTTAATTTGCTTATTTAATAAGCTTGCATGGAATATTAAATTATTTTCATTTATTTTGTGGTAATTATTGTTGTTGAAACGTTGTAATTTTGAATTCTCTGTGAATACTAAACGTGTACAGCATAAAGGGTTATTAATTAAATATAAATCATACGTACCCACGCACTCAAGTTACGAGTACAAATGAAATGTGAAAATAATGTGGTAAATTAACGAATCTGTTAAATGTATTACATACATATGAAAATCATATAATTTAATAGAGCTGAATGCTGTAATCAATACAGCACTATGGGTGGGTCACAAAATCAATTAAATAAAATATTAAAAAAATATGAATTTTTATATCATAATATGTCTAATTAACAAAAATATGTTCATGTGCAATGAAATTTTTTATTGTTACAGCACTATTTCTTTCAAGTACACTGTGCAAAAAATTTCGGGTCATCGCTGCCAGCCGCAACAACTCCAAAGGAAAATGAAAGTTCACCATTAACTTAACACTCATAGTGCAAAAATGGTAAAAAATGGCCCAATTTCAAGAGAGATAAAAATTAAATTCGAGCTTACTTTTCAAAACTTTTCAATGTTTTGTCATTTCCCATTGGAATTGTTTAGGATGGTTTTTCTTGTGGCACTCTTTTATTTAACACAATCGATATGATCTAATTACTGCATAAATATAAAGTAAATATTACATGAATAAATTGTTGCTGAGAGCTAAAATCAGAAAAAGTTTCATATTATTCCCACAAATTCCAAAAATAAGCTACGGTTTCAAGGAATCATTATAATTTTTCAAACTTTTAATGATTAGAGTAATAATAAATTTGATGCGTAATCTAAATTTGTAATTAAATATAGAAAATATGGTTTTATGATTGTAATATTTTTTTTACATAAAAAACATGATGCTTAATCTACATACAGATTTCTTTGAATACTAATCAAACGTGTGTTTGCACGTATGAACATTTTTATGAGGGCTGTAGTAAATTTCAATTATAACGATTCATGCTGGAAGTTTGATATTCTGACAAGCTAAACAAACTGTGGCTCATCGCAATTAAATTGCTGCGCACAGTAGTCCGTACTGAACAGATTTTCTTGAGACTGGAAATAGCAATAGAGAAGCAGTTGGGTTTTCAGGATGTCTTTTTTATGGTAACACAAAAATTAAATTTAAAAACCAAATAATTAATGTTTTATTGAATTAATAATTAGCTACCATGTCAACTAATTGAATACTAGTTAGAAACTTGGTAACATTTGGTATGGGTTTTAGGAAATATTTCAGTCAGTATCAGTAGCTAGTAATGCATAGCGACAGCATTTCCAGTATTGCTGCGTAGTACCTACCAGCCTAATTACTACATAAAGGCGAAAAGCTATTGTCATTTGTAAGAAATGCTAAAGAATTAATGGGTAGACTTTTGTATTCGTATACGAATATAAAGAATTTAATTATCCTGATACAACTTTCATAATGTAGAACTTATGGAATAGTTTTGCTCATATAAGGGAACATTTAAAAAAAAATATCAAATATCATAGAACAACATAAATTTTAAAACCAACTAAATAATTTAAATATTTTTTTAACGTGAAAAATTTTAATCGAAAAAACTTAAATTTTTTTTATTGCAATTTTTTGGCAAAAAACTTCAAAGCCTTTCTGATCACAAAATATCAGAAAAAACGTAAAATCTGAAATGAATTTTTTACAGACAGGAATATGCAAATTTATGTTTAAAAATTTATTAATTGATTTTGGCCCACTGCTGAATGAAGAATATATGTGCAAAATTTTTTTAAATTTTTGCCTCTACTCACATCACATTTTTCACAATATGTGAAAAGTGTTTAATAATTCTAGCAAATTTTTTGAGAAAATTAAAAATTTTAATGAGTTTTTAAAATTTTTAATGGATAATCGTTTTAATACTAAACAAAAAGAGATAAAATTACTCTTTTTTTAATATTGTCAGAAATTTAACACGAAGTCAGAATGTTGACAGACAAAGAAGCTTTACGTGAATGTACACGTAGGAATTTTCTTGTATTTTTATCACTACTTTCGGCACATATTTTGAACATATATATATCTTTTATGTGAACGTTGTTAATGAATATAGTTGATAGTTAATACATTTTTATGAAAATTAGAGATCTTGTTTTGTAACGCATTTTTTGGCATATACTTATACGAACTGCCCTGTATTGAGAATCTTGTTATGTTTATGATCACCAAATTTTTTGTTCTTTAAGTTCAGACAAACTAGTAAATAAAGTATTTTTAAGTATTTATTAGTTTTGTATTTTAACATTTTGCCGACGTTTCTACTTGGCGACGTTTTCTTTTTTTTACGGCTCTTGCCTTTTTTGGCCTTAATTTTTTTTCCTTTGGTTTTTTGATTTATTGAAAATACATATTCTCTATTTTGTGGTAATCTTATGGGAATTTTTAAATTCCTTTAATTGGCGTTCTAGATGCACTTTATATGCACTAGTTGTCTCAAATATGATTTAGAAATATATTGAATATGGACGGGTAAACGTAGCTACTTCTTAAGCGTATTTCACTGTTGCTAAAGCAGATCATCAGGGAACCCTAATATTTTTTAATATGATATTTGAGACAATTAGTGCATATAAAGTTCATCTAGAACACACATTAAGGAAATTTAATTATTGTTTTAAAATGGAAAAGTTCTAAGCTTAATTCGCAAAAAATTAAAAAAAAATTTATTTATTTTTTTGGAAGTCGCATATTTCTAAAGACACAAGATATGATGCAACAGGTACTGTTTTCTCAGACTTCATTACCGCAATTTAAAATTGTAAAAATAACTTAAGTCAGTGAATATTTTCACTGCAGAACTGTGCTTAAAGAATACGCTTCCATAGATGTGATTCTAAACTCAAATTTATTCTCTATTGTTTAATAGCTTTGAAGTTAGAGAATTATTGGCATTTATGTATCAAAGCGCACCACTGTTGATTGTTCTATTTCTATTTTAGTACTCGTTTTCCACGAAATCATTTTCATTGAGAAAATAATTTTTTTTCTATGGCAACAAAAAAAAAACACAAATTAATATCCTTTTTTGTGGCATTAACCAAGAGTTGATGGTAAAATCCTCTAATTTTTATTTAATAATTATTATTGTGTGAAAAAAGATTTGAAAAAAATTTACGGGAAAAGGTAACAACTCGAGACCTCTTTCAATCGTTAAGCAATGTAGCGTAAGTTCGGGTTTTGTGGTGCAAACGGGTAATATGGTAAAGTAGCTTTTCTCGAAATTTAAAAATTATAAGTTGACAAAACCAAGCTTGATGGTTTCTAGATCTTAGATTATTAATAAATCATAATTCATAATGCTTTTTGGAAGCTATGTAAAGAGGTAGTAATAAAAAAAATATGTGTTTCGATAGGAATTTCATTGGCCTGAAATATATTGAAAATCGTTATGAAAAACTGTAAACAGTTACGCTGAATTACAATTCCACTTTATTTCCAGAAACACATTCGAGAAAGTTTTTTAACTAACCGAAAATCATTTGTTACGGCCATATTTCTATTAAAAATCAACATTCGCCAATAACAGACCAAAGAGGGTTTTCACTTGATCTCAAATGTCTCAGAAACTTGGGCTCCAAAGACTCTTTCACTTTCCTGAATATAAACCTAAGATCTGTAGTAGAATATCAGCTATACCACATTACATGAACTTACTCTACTACGAATACTGAAATTTGCAAATCAGTTGAATCCTTCTATGATCTGGTATTTCTCCTTGAAAGAAAATTGGACTGCAGAACGATTTGTGAACGATTAAAAATACCATGGATATTTTTGGATTAGCTATAATGTAAACTAAAGAGAAGTAGAATCTGCAATACGAGTTCCATTATAACACGTTCACTCTAGTAAAACTGAGTTAGTTCAAAGTCAATATTTACAGTTCTGTATTTATGGCTTATGATGGTATCCTCATTAAAAATTGCCATCATTAGAAAACGGTAGACACATATTAAAATGGAAAATGGCCACAACAGCGAAGATACCTGGCAAACAATTTGATTTCTTCTTTTATCGTTTAATTACTTGATATTATTATTTATATGATCGCTTGTTGTGATCTTGTTAATATATTATTATTTCCAGCTACATTTAGTTTTATAAAATTTGTTTACCAAAAAAAACAGAAATTCCATTTTGACAATGACACTCATAATACAAAAATTAAATATTTTAAGTCTTTTTAGGTAATTTTTTTTAGTCAGATATCTATGAGATTCATTCAGCGTGTATTTTTTAAATAAAATTAAAAAAATGAACAAGTAAAAAATACATAAAAAATTAAAAAAGTATGCATTGTCACATGTAATTGCAGTAAGCAAGTGTTGAAATGGGTATATAACGAAAATAAATTTTGGGTTATGTCTTTTATAATCACTATTTTACAAGAAAATTAGTAGGATACATTTTAATGTTAAGCCACAACTGGCATAAAAATAAATTTTAATGTTCTTCCAGGCTCTTTAACTTTCTTATGCATGTAAATATGTTACTACACTTTTTGATTTCAAAATAGAAATAAAATAAAAAAAATAGAGTGTAAATCCTTTTTAGAATTGCTTTATTGTAAGTAGCAGAAATATATTGTAAATAAAACGACTTTTTTGGAATAAGACCCAACTAAAAATTTTGAATCAAATTAGGATAATCGAAGCAAATATATGCTTTACTATTTCTTTCTACTGATTTAATTGCTAATAATTATATTTTCACCTACTAGGGTAGACAGACGACAGAGTTAATTTACATTAAAAACTTATTAATGTTAGTTAAAATTTTACCCTGACAGACGATAGTTTTTAAATTTTTGTAAATTTCCAAATAAACAAATTTTACATCGAGATCAAATAAATAGAAATCAGAAAGTACTATTGACAGTTATGCTGTTGGTGCAAAATCACTATTCATTAAAAAAAAAACTAAAATTACTTTTGCTGAAACTGCTCCATAATGTGAAAACTGTGGAAATTTATAGGTTTACTATTATCTTTTCATGGATGATATAATTCATATGTAAGTGGCATTTTTTGGAGATTTGGATGTACTTTCGATGGACGA
This sequence comes from Gymnocheta viridis, assembly GCA_956483585.1. Classification (NCBI taxonomy): domain Eukaryota; kingdom Metazoa; phylum Arthropoda; class Insecta; order Diptera; family Tachinidae; genus Gymnocheta; species Gymnocheta viridis. Next base: position 93,964,790 of record OY101440.1, on the reverse strand, counting down.
TAACAGATTTAAGGAAAACTTTCGCCTCAACAGGAAGGCTTTGCAAATAGTGTGTGAAAAAGTTAAAAACATAGAAAGGTTGGACTATCACAATTATAAAGGCTGGTAATCAGTAGTTTTATTAGCAAGTTTTTTTTTGCTAAAAACAATGAAAATAATTTACATGATTTTGAATACATTTTAATTTTAATTTTTTTTGCTTTTTTTACGGATTGTCGACGGTATTTTCATATTGAGATAAGAGCTAAATTCTGTATTAATTCAATTTCATTTCCTAGATTTATTAGCGGGATAATTTACAATTTAATTTGAATTAAGACAGCTAAAGCACAATACTCTGTCGTCTGCCTACCTTATTAAACAATGTACAACAAAATTTTATGAACAAAATAAAACTATGGAGCCTTACAAACAAATCTCTCAAAAAAGAATACTCTACGAAGTGTATCATTGTGCAAAAAAATTTTGTACATGTGTTTTGGCGTAAAGTGTATAAAAATACAAAGTGGTTTTGTTTATTCAGCGTGGAATAATAAAAATGAAAAAATATATTTTTTTAACAAAAGTTAGTTTAAGTTTTATTTGTATTTGCATTTGATTTATTTCAAAATCAACAATATTTTGATATTGCATTAGTTGTTATTGTTGTGAATGAGTTGATATATTTGCACAGTTACAAAGGTGCAATATGAATTTGATATTGTTGTTTAAACCAGCAAATTCAGTATTTCAAAACCGACTAAAAAGCAATCAAAATTGTTGCGATATGTGAAAATGGTGTGGTGCTTTCTAAAGGGTCTTCCAATAAGAGGTTTTATTTTGTAATATAAACAATAAGTACTTTTAAATGAAATTATCAGATATTAGTTTCATTGTAAAGAAAAGAGCATGATATTAATAATGGAAAATAATATCAGCTAAATAGCCGCCATTTTTACGCTTGCGGGAATATATTCAGCCCAGTTATGAATAAAAAATTCCCAGGGAGATTTCTTTCTTTTCCCAAAAAGAGACAGTTCATATATAATATGCGAACAATCAATATGTGAACATATATGTGAACAGCCCCTTTTTGGGAAAAGGGAGAAATCTCTCGATGAATTTTTATTCATAATTGGTCTGATTGTTTTAAAACAATTTTTTCGATAACTTCACGAATTAACTGCCTGTTTTCGAAAAAAGAAAACAGGTAGCAAATCTTTGAAGTCTTAAATTGATTGTGTACCATTAGCATAAACCTTATATTTCACGTTGCTCCAAAAAAAGTCCAAAAGTGATATTGATTGCCAATTGTGATCGCCTCTATGACAAATCACATGGTCAGGAAACTCTTCAAGTAGCAGAGGGATCGTGTTTCAAGAATTTATATTTTATTAGCAACGATACGTGCACATGCAAGCCTATTGAACATTAAATATGTTGTTATTAAATTTATTATTTGAGACAGGTCTCGAATTATTTTTCAAAGAGTTCAAATATATTTGTTGATTGAGGGTTTTTAGGGCGTCTAATTATATAAAGGTTGTAAAGAAAATAAAATGGATTCATATCGAATATAATTTGTTTGTTGGAATTTTTGAATAAGTTTAAAAGCCTGCTATGCTTATACGTTTGTAATTTTTGAAATTCTCATTGGTTTTTAAAAAGTTTTTGTATATATTGTTTAAAGTCTACTGATCAACGAAATGCATAATTATAGGATCGCTAAAAAAACCCTCAACAAACAAAACTTTTTGAATTCTTTAAGTATGTTGTGCTTTAACAATTGTATACATAGCAGCACAATTGATGAGACCATTGCTAGAAGAAATTACCTTTAGAATATCAAATACTTGGTATGTATACATTAAAAAAATGCACGTAAAATTTTCGTGCATTATAATTCTAAGTTAAAAAAGTGTTCGTCATTGGATTTCAATCAATGTAATTTTGCCTTCAGACTACTTACGTTTGCGCTCTGGATTAATGTTTTAGATTAAGATTTGAAAAATTTTAATCTTTTTATGCTAAATTTAATATAAAAAGAGCTCTAAAAAAAGCTTCGCACCTAAATCGTAAAATTCGAGACTAAAAGACAAATATATCCTCGGAAAGGCTAAACTGGCGTCACTGGTCAAAATACCATGTACAATGACACTAACAAACTTTTACAGAATTGAAATTACTGTAATTATGAAAGTAGTGAGAGTGAATACGATCTCTAAGTTGATTGTTTTGCTCAGCTTTTTTCAGCTTATTTTGGATACGATTCAGTGTTATGCGTGCTTACATTTTAAGTACTTAAAGTGAGTAAAAAAAATTAAATTTGTTATGAGCTTGTTGAACAAAAAGGGATAAGAAGAGTTGGATTAACTACAGAAAACCATGTAACTGTGGCATTTGCTACTTTATGAGGTATTCATCGCGAAAAGTAATGCAAAAATTTGACACCGAAAAAGGATTTCGATAGAAACTGACTTTCACTTAAATAATGTATGCTGTTAAAATTATATGCACTTTCTCTTTACATTAAAATTTTTAGTGGTTTTAGAATTTTATTTGTTTATAACGTTTATTAGTGTTACTTTGGATGTAATGCTGTTAGGCTCTTTTGCTCTATGAAACTGGAGGCAGATAATTACATCCGAAATTATCTATACTTTATTATCTATTTATAATCATAGTTTAGTACCATTTTGTCTTTGCACTCGTATACAAATTTTTATTTATCAAAGTAACACATCTAACCCATATAGCAAGAATTACGCTATTTCCATAAGGTAAGACAGAGTTCCCGAAATGTTCCCTCATTGCTTATTCATTTGTGTATATATACGCCACAGATTTTGCTGCCTTTCTTTTCATACATATTTGAGTGAATAAAAATATTTTCCATCCGACATTCATGTGTGATTAAAACTAAAATGCATAGTGGTGTTAATTTATGACTGGGATAAATGAAAATTGTAGAATTCTCATTAATGAAAAATATAAAAATTTACCATTGATTGTTGTCTGATCTTATCGCAATTATAGACAGCGAATGGTATTTCATCGCTCCATTATTAATAGGTGTGTGTGTGTGTGTGTTTACGTTTATTTTGATTCTTCTTCTCATAAATGTTTGAGAGTTTAAAATATATTTTGCTTTTAAATATTCATAAGTGATAAAAAATAATGTTTTTTTACTATTCATTCATGCATGCATGAATGAAATGCCAAATATGAGAAATATTAGAAATATTCATGTTTGAGCGCTTCTAAATGGAAATAAAAATTAGCAAAAATTATATCGTCCTTTTTGAACGAACGATAATATAAAAAAATACTACATGTTCGAACGTACAACTATCAGTTCGATATATAATCGAAAATGACTAGTGATACATTTTATCACGCAGATATTGGCAGCGGAAATCACCCTTTGTTGCACATATGCAATTTTAGCCCTTGATAGCTTGATTTTCTGCCACAAAGCGTGAGTGTCTTTTTCAAGCATTTAGCAAGTTAATTATAACTGCTTATTTTGGAGTTTACAGAGTTGAATGAATAACTTTGCCGCATGGAACAAGCTAAAGGCAGAATTAGTTTGTACGTTCTGTTCTGTTACGGATCAGCTGTTTTGTTTCTGTTCGAATGAATAACTTTATGTGTGGTTTCGTGTTACTTTTACGTTCTGTTCTGTTGCGGACTATTCTGTAGAAAATAGAATACAACGTTAAGTGACAGCCAAGAGTGTGTATGTTTAGTTTTTTTGTGGTGTGAAATATTAAAAATTTTGTTTTAAAAGTCAGAAAATATTATTTTAATTCAAATTTTTAAAAATTTATATATTTTCTCAAATAAAAGACATTTTGCAAACATTTGAAAGATGCATTCCTATAAATTCATCGTCCCCATCCACAAGTTCAAACACAGAACAAGTAAGTAAGAAATATTTTCTACAGAAAAGAACGGCACAGAACAGTAACGAAAAGTAAAAACTAATGAGGCCTTAAGCCGCAGACAATATATCAAAGTTAACGCTGCGGGTAAAATTTTCACGCGAAACAAGTGACCGGTTTTTATGTAAATTTTCTTAAATTTTATACACGTTTTGTTTGACATTGTATTCTTACTATTTTAGCAATATTTCTTTCAGCACATGCAGTTTTTGTGGCGGCTCCGTTGCCGTTAAAATTTTTAAGCGCAGAAGCCTACTTGTTTTGATTGTAAAAATACAACGAAAAACACAACTGCTATAGTCGTAGCATTGCAAACCTTTGCAATTACCAATCTGCAACGGTTTTTGGTTATTCAAATATATTCAATTGATGCGAATCTCAGTTTCATGTGTTTTGTTGTTGTGGCCTTGCACAATGTAGCACGTATGCTAGACTTGCGGCATCTGCAAGGTTTGCAAGGGTGGTTTGTAACGAAGATCGATTTCCGCTGGCACTTCGATATGGTTATAGTATTGCTTGGTTTATTGGGTCTTTTTTATATTTTTTAATTTTTTGGCTATCCTAATGAGCACAGTGAGTCCATGAGTAATAGCTAATAATATAAATATAAATTTATATATGTGATTTTTCTTTTTTATACTTCGGCTTTTAAAAATTTTTCAAGTATATTAAAGAGCCTGCTAAAATTTTTGTAATGATAAAGAAACAGCAATAAATAAATGTCCACATCTGCTATCGAATAAATTTTTCAACAAGGTAGTACTTTTTTTAAACAATTTTTTTCCACACAATTTCTATTGGATATAAAAACATTTATATTGATTATTTCATGCTTTTAATATCAGCTGCCGGCATTTTATTATTCTTAAATAAAAATATTTTACAAAAGCAGTCAAGCAAATAAATATTTCTATACAAAGTAATATACGAAAAATATTAATAATAAATATAAAATATGTATGTATATCCCTGATGTACGAGTAGATGCACATATTTACATTAAGCTTGTAACCAAATTTGCCAGCTAGGATCATGGTATGAGCAAGTTTAAGTATACCCTTTGCTTCTCAAACTTAATTTTACATATGGATCCAAATCAGGTTGAAACATTAGGAAATATTTCCATATATAAAAATAAGAACTGCAATCTCTTTGACATCAGCGATTATAAATATGATTTTCTTTAATGCATGTATGCCTATTCTACTACACTGAGATTATTGCGATATTTGAAAAAAAAAGTTATATTCCTAATGTAGGTTCGTTTCTATTGTATGTAGTATAACTTAAAAACGTTTTTTCATAACTGTTGTTGATATGAGTAAAAACAGAATTTTTTATAAATTTTTTTGGTATTTAAAAAAGCTTTTTATCATTCGACTAGAAAGTGCTTGCTTCGTAGGCTCAAAATATAAGAGCCATGACATTTGGTACACACTATAAAGCTAAGTTTAGACGATGTGTTGAGTCAACATTTGTTGAAAGTGCTTGCTTATCGTGTAAACGCAAAATAAAACAAAACATATAATTTTTGCTTAACAAATTTCCTCCGTATGCTGACAGATATGTTATATGTTGAAAAGCGTATACAAGCTTTTCAACATATTAAAATTTCGCTTGTATATGCGCCTCTTGCCTAAGCCCTGTCATTTGGAAAATTAAAATGATTAATATCATTTAAAAGTCGATGAAACAATAAAAGAAATAGCAAAAGTTGCAAAATTTAGAAAAAGTCGTAAAGTCTTCTAAAACGAACTACAAATGCAAGTTATGTGAAAAATCCGCAAATAAACTTTCCACAAGCACCAAGTTCCCTTCTAATATCGCATAAAGCTTGCACAGAGTTTGTGTACTATTTAAACTACTTCTTAAGCTGTGACCGTTCATATCTGACAAACGTTTGCCGAAAAAACGTAACCAACAGACAAGCTAAATTTGCCTTTTATTTAATTCCAATATTTTTTTTAAATATGGGTTCGCTTTTATTAAAAATAATATAAAAAATAGCATTTTGCGGCATAATTGACTTCATATTGTGATATAAAAACCAAATTAAATCACAGTAACTCTAAGCAAAAATAGTGGTTACGTTTTTTATTTGGGCAAATGTTTGCCAAGTGTAACCGTAACTTTAGATCTTTATGACCACTTTTCCTAATTTGATTTCATTAATATTTTTTATTTAATTTTATATGTCCAAAAGTATACTTGATATAGATATTTATGACTAAATATTAAGTATACGTGGGTTCATCTCCCATCATAATTTGTGTATAAATTACAGAGTAGTGATTTAACGCATTCATCAAAATCAGGCAAATATTTCGCAAATATTGTGCAAAATATGCACAAAGTATAAATAATAAGTATCTGTATTCGCATTCATCGATATCAGGCAAATATTTCGCAATTATTAATCCTACAAAATATTCATAAAGAGTAAACAATAAGTGAATATAATAATAAAATATTGATTTGTAATAATTTTTATTAATAATTAATCATCAGAGATAGAAGAAATGAAAAAGATGCACTTTTCGTATTTTAATTTGTTAAATAATACGGTTAAATAGTTGGTATTCCTAGTCACTAGTATCCACCGTGAAAAGTGGTAAAAATCTCTTAATAAATAATGAATTTATCCAAAAACAATTTCCTAAAAATTAAGAAGAAATGGGTAAACTAAGATTTGAACTCAAGCTAAAAAAATTCTTTTCAATATAAGAATATTTTACTATATATGTTAAATTATTCTGGGAGAAATTTTGTATTTGGAAAACTAAAAAATTTAATATTGTTGTTTTGCCGGCGCTTTTATTTTTAAGTTTTTACGCTCCACGTTCTCAGAAACTTTACCAAATTAGCTATCAAAAATACCTAAGTACAAAAAAATATATTATAAATAAATGACTTATGCTTTGCTTTCTGATAGCACGTTCTCCTGCTTTTTTGCTACCTAAGAATATCGTTCGTATTATTATTGATTTAAGAACACCATGCGTGATCACACGTGAATGTGAGTAATTCTTTCTTTGAATCACGTATATGTGCACCTGTAGAGCTGTTAGCATGACTGTTGCGTGACTGAAATATTCTAAACTGTAATTATATCAAAGAATACGTGCACGAGCTCTCCCAAAAAGTAATGTGCTCTTCTTCTATTTTATACTCATGAACAAAACATTATAACAAATTCCATTCGCCGCCCATGGAAATTACATCCATGTAAAACAAATCTTTAATCGGCGCAGCTTCTATTCGACATAGCGAGAGGAAAAATCCATAAGTGCGCTGATGCCCAACAATGCAGAATGTCCTTATACAGCAAAGCCACTTCTCGACAAGCCGAGAATAGAATATTCTTAAGTCTTTTAGGCATCCAAGCTCTGCTTTCGTGTTGTTTAGTTGTATGTTTTACTCTAATTAAAGATTTTGTGTTCTTAATTATTTTTGGACATTATTTCCGTGTTTTATTAACGGTTTCCTAAAACAGTTGTTTTTTGTATAGTTTGAGGCCAACAAACACCCTTTACTTTTTTCTCTAATTAGCCTGCGGCAAATTGATTAATATTGGCTCTTTTTCCATATAGTTGTAGTCGTAATCTAAACTAAAACTAAATTATTTTGTAAATTTTAATGTTTATTTAAAGGTTTAAGCAACTAAAAAAAAACTTAGGGCCGTTAACAATAAAAAAATTAGCTTAAAGTTAACACTAATTTCAAAACTTTAACTTTCGTTAGTGGAAATTTTTCATTAACACGAAGCTTTATTAACTTTTAACTTTTAATTAAAATGAACTGAAATATTTTCAGTTGCGGTATTATTTTTTTTTTGCTTTTCCCAAAACTCAATTCCTGGTGTGCTGCACAATAGTTGATAATTGTAAGTTAATGAAAATTCTTAAGTTTCAATTAAAAAATTAAGTTTAGACTAACTGAAATTCATTAAACTTTAAAATTATATAAACATAACTAAACTTTGTCTTAAGGGTTAATTGATTTAAAAGTTATCTAAAAAATATAGTTTTTCTTTCTACAGCGAGTGTGACCAGTCGATTTGACGAAGAATGTCCTAATAAAATAATCGTATTTAGGCTTAAATATTTCAGCAATATTAGTTTATGGTAGAAATATAACTTGGACGGACGGTGGACTAGAAACTTATTTTGAAATTTGGTAAAAATTCTCAAGTAGAGTAGTAGAAATTTTAATTATTCTGTCCTTGGAATATTAAATTAAAATGAAAAGGGAAATAAACAAATTGGCAATTATGATAGAAAATTGTTATTATTTCCAAGTTACTATTTGCTTTAACTAGTTTATAAAGCAGAAATTTTAGTTTAATTTAGAACGAAAAAAGCAGACAATAACAGCCATCTGTATGTATTATAAGCGCATGTATATTTATGGTATAGCAATTTAAATAAGTGCGAAATACTAATTAACGTTAAACAAAAAATAATTGAAATTTAATTTATTTCTAGATATTTTAATTTTAACTTTCGCACGAACTTCATTTAGGGCTTTTCATTTAAATCAAGTGTTTGCACAGCTGGAACAAAGTAGTTTTTATTGAATAAATGTTATTATCCCATTTTTCTTTGTTGTATATACTATTTAAGATCACGTACGTCATTACTTTTGCAAGAAAACACAGTTCGTAGTTACTTAAAATTTAACCAGAAGAAGAACATTTTGGGTGGAAGAGGCCGAAAACCAAAAATAACTTGTCGAGGCAGTTACGGATGAACAATCAGGTTAAGTTTACAAAATCTTTGTCCACTTTTCGCAAAGTACTTCAGGCACGTGCTTAAGCAAAAAATTACGTACAAGAAAATGAAATTAACTTAAAATGAAATACTTAAAAAAATAATAAAAGCAGTTCCGCACGTTAGATGGCATTTAATGAAAGTTCTTCATTATTTTCTGTTTGGAAAAATTAAATTGGTTTTCTACTAACACTTATGCGATATGGTGTTTCAACAAACAACTTTAGTAATTCAAAAACTAATAAAATAAAGAAATAATTGAGTGTTCTTATCTGTTTGGCCCATACGAGTTAGATTTCTTTTTCAAACTTAAACAAACTTAAACAATTATTATATACTATAGTTAGGTCTTCAATTATACAAGGAACTTATGCGTTTTAAACTGCTGGCGAAGTGGAAGAGCTTTTATTTTATGATTATTTTTCCTTATACTGAAACCGAAAATTTCAAAATATAAAATTTGAATTTTAATTTTCCCTTTACCTCTCTGATAAAGAATGAATGAAAATAAAGAATAAACGCAATGTTTTTTTAAGATATTTACTAGACCCCAACTGTTCCCAAATTTTTGTTCCTAGAATCAAAATAACTATAAATTTACTAAGAAAATATTACAAGGACAAAACTTGATTCTTTTAATTTCAATTAACAAATAATGCCAAATATATTATATTTAGTGTTGTGTTTCTCAATTTGAAGTTTCATAAACAATTTTCTTCAAAAGAATACTTTGGAAATTACAAAGGTATTTTAATTATTAACGGCCATATTTATAAAGGGTTAATAAAGTTGAAAAGTGCATTACAAACGGGTTTCGCATTTAGACGGGCGAACATTTGGAAGAAAAAGATCGATAATTCTCTTTTGTAGCGCTCATATAGACGAACATGCTGTCGACCACATTCCAATATTATTGTTGTTATTTGCTTATTATTTGCACCCATAAAATGCTATCAAACTAAATGTTTCCCTTCCAAATGTTTCCCTGTGCCGTAAATTTCCAAAGGACATTAAAGTTATACTTTTAATTTAGAAATTACTAAAAAATTTATTAAATAGATACTACTCTATTTATTTATGAGTTATTAACGTTTCTAGTGTAAAATAATCAGAAGCATGTGAAGAAAATTTTACGTACATATATTCTGTGCCTTGATAGTTTGTGTTTTAAAAAGGATGGCATTGTATTTTTTCCGCTATTCTCAAGCTGTGGTTGTTAAAAATTTGTAAACGTTGTACATTGGTTTTGGATAACGATTGTTGAAGACATCCGTTGCTCTTTTTGTTAATTGTGCAGCCTCTGAAATATAATGGATTTACATCTATAATGCATGTTTTAAAGCCGGCTTTCCTTTAAAAATGAACTTATATTATTCGTTTCTACGAAACGTTTATACGAAACCAAAATTTTATTATTATTTACAGTCTTTAAAAATCCTGCATATGCTCAAATTTATTTTGATATTTTCTTCGTAGTAAGATAAATATTTTAATAATATTATTTTTTTCTTAACAGATAAATACGTTAAAAGACCGCCGCGAAAGGCATACGGACGTCTCAGTGTGGATTCAGATGATGCATCCTCCGCTAAACAAATAATCGATGATCCATTCGATGATATTGATAAATTTGCCTTGATTGCGTCTGCCAATGGAAACGACAAAAGCAAAAACGCGACTGCTAGTAAAACAAATAAAAGCACGAAAGAACAACTACAAAACGCGTGTTTGCATCAAAAGAGTTCTTATAAAAAGGGTGGCGACTGTGGTGGAGGGGGCAATGGATGTAATGGAATTGGTATAAGTGGGGATGATAGTGATTGCAGTGGCTTGAATTGTTGCAATGGGGATTCAACTAATTCTTGTATCGATGATGGTAGTCGCTGCACAGAGGCAGACTGTCAAGGAAATTATGCCGATAGTCATTTATGTCAGTACAATATAAACAATATTTGTGGCGCTGGAACCACAACGATGGTTACGAGTAATGGACTTTTCAAAGGAAATTCTGCTTCATGTCATATTTTCAGCACTAAGGAGGTGAATGAAAATACAATAAACCGATTACACGCAATGACAATGTCAGATGATGATGACTATGGTAAGATTTTAAATGTGTTTTAAGCGTGGTGGAAATTGTTTTGATGTAAAAGTTATTTTTTCATTAAAATTGAACAGAGCTTATGAAAATATTCCATTTAATTCAAACATATAACGGTGTAACATTACAGAAATTAAGTTCGTACAAAAGGGAAGACGAAAATGTGACTGAATGCCTTCTTTCAATTAGTTAATTTTGTAAATTTAGGAAACACAGACCGAAAGAAGTCTTTGTTTGTGTCATCGTAGGTCGCAGATGCTTGTGAAGTTTTTTTTTTAATAAAAATAATAATCGTATTGGAAAGGAAAAAAATCAAACGGTTGGCCAATGGACTGGTGTGTGGGATGCCTTGTGTCGTACGTTCGATTCCTGACAACACCCTGGGTTTTTCTGCAGACAAAAAAAAAACAATGTTAAGAAGCATAAGTGGCACATAAATAACATTTTTATTAGTATATATATTTTTTTATGTATGTTATTTTTTTTTAAATTAACTTTGAAAAACAGAAAATTTTGCTGGAAAAATTTAGCTGATATTAAAAATCATACCAAGGTCACATCGATCGGCTTACCTTTTTTGCCAAGAAGGCTCTGCTTGTGTTCTTCCGCGTTCTGGAAGACCCCGTGAAGTTTTGAAAAAACCCCTTACAATAACCAAATGATGTAAAAAAGCGCATTCAATACAGTCAGTGTTTTCAAAGATTTTGAGTAGAAAACAACAAATTTATTCATAAATTCATAATGACTGATGAGAGCCATTTTCATCAATGGCCAAATTAATGAACAATATTGCAGGATATGAGGCACACAAAATCCACGAACAATTGTGCAACATAAAAATCACCCATTGAGATACACAGTATGATGGGCAGTAACCTAAATGGATCGTTTACGGCTCGCCCAACTGCCAGCTCTACTGCCCGAAGTTTTTGAGGATCGTATAATATAGTGTTTTTCTGATTTTAGCTGCCATCTGCGCTCGCCCGATTAAGATTCTCCCGGTTTTCTTTTAAGGGCTACGTAAAGGTTAAGATTTATGCCCATAAGACAAGAACCATACAACAGGTTAAGTCCAATATCGCAGAAGAAGTGGGGACGCTTCGACCTGAAAGTCTAAGAAAAGTTATGAAAAATATTAACGAAAGAACAAGTCAAATGGAAGCAAACAATGGGTACCATTTGAAAGTTATTTTCTGCAAAACATAATGTCAACACATTTCCAAATAATAGTCTAATATTAATAAATCCCAAAGTTAAAAAAACAGAAAGTTTTACATTATCATAACGTTACTGTACAAGCACACGTCTAAATTATAGGGTAAAAGGAAAACGGTTTAAAAAGAAAAAAAAAAATCAAAAGTTGTTCTTAAGTTTAATACGTTTAGGTTGAAACTAGTGCACGTTCAGGGCGATTCAAAAAAATGGTAACAAAAATATTTTTCTAAATTACTCTTCCCTGCCTATTTGCATAAACTTTGAACTTAGGCACATTATACTTGACCACATCTAATTCTAAAAACTTTTGAGAGCACATTAATAATTTTAATATAGATGGATTTTAAGGAATTCTAAATATTTTACGATTCGCATTGACTTACGAAATTTTTGTTTTTGACCATGACTTTTAGCAAACTAAATTATATACACGGTGAACTTAAGCAGAAATTGTAAAGGGTTTTTCAATAAGAGATTCAATTTTGATATGTAAATATAAAGAGTACTTAAGGGTTTGCCACTAATAATTGAAAACAATATCAACCACGATTGCAGAACCATATTCTTTTCTTTAAATTTTCCATCGCCACTTCGCACATTTAAAGCTGTGTGTTCTCGATAACATCACAAATTTCATCTTTGCGGTCTTAAGTCGATTATCAGATACTTTATCTTTCACTTAGCCGCAAAAAAAATATTAAAGGTGTTAAATCCGAAACTACACGGTCAGGAGATTTTACACGCAAAAGAACGATGGTATCGTGACTTGTGTAGCATTTATCACTGTTTTGTTGAAAATAAATGAACTTTATATCAATTATTTCGATCTACAATAATAGAATATCATTAGTTATGTAATAAATCGTAAGTCAAACACAAAAATTAATGTTATGTATATGCAATAAAAAACTAACTATTGTAATTTGTTGCTAGAATTTATAAATAAATAAACAATTCTCCTGAAGACGTCGGAAAAAAACCGATGAAACGTTGAGAACAAAGATGAAATAAATTGTTTTATTTGCATCTAAAGTAAAGGTAAAATCTGACCATAAATAGCCTAAAATAAAAAACACATAACATGAAAACGATTTGGTCATAAAATAAAACAAAACGATATTCTCGTTGTTCTTAAGCGACGTACACGAGTTCGATGCTTCACATCATTAACTCGTCCCATATGCCTAAATTTTCCCACCAGTTTCACAATTGCTGGTCAAAAGAAGGAGGCACTCCACAACGACCTGCAATGCTTTACTTTTCAAACTCTGACAGTCAAATTTTCATCTTTTTTGTAGTAAATTTCAATAATTTTAATGGGTTGTTGAAGTGGATTTCCCTCCTTTTTTATTAATGGCGTATTTTTTAGTTGTCATCTGTCAAGTAGTTACAGATTGAGTTATGGCAACTTTTATAACGGTGGCATATTGAAAATGAAACGTCTTATTGGAACACCCTGTATATTACAAGAACTATTCAAGTTAAACCCATGAATTGTGAAAATCGTAATTTAAATATTTTATAGTTCAACTACGTATACTTTACATATAATTTTCCATTATTGTATGAACGCATAAATAAGGTAAGGAAAATAATTTTTAATTCAGCAGAATTACTGATTTCAAAATAATTACGAAAACAAAAATTAAATATAAAGAACAAACTTTACTAAACTTTTAAGCTGTTAAATAATATTTGTGTGAAAAGTTATATATTTTCTAACAAACTGCTCACTTACCTCAGATATTGTTTGGGCGGGACAAAATAATAGTTGGTATTTATTTACCTCTGTCTTTTGAAACTTTAAAAATAACTGAAATCAGTCTACATACCAAGCACCGATTGATTAGCTAAAACAGTCATAAGTTAAATAAGAAATTTTAATTTAAACGCATTTTAGAAACTTCTCTCATGATCCGTATGCCCCATAATATATTTATAACAAAAAAAAAACTAAAACTATAGAAACGATGGCGAAAAAGTTAGCTGTTCTTTCAACACTACCTGAATTCGCCTTGGTCTATCTTATAAACTTAAGAGCTATAAAAGGTTCTTATAACCCAATGAATTCGCCTGTGATATCACTTAGCTTATTCTGTATTCCAGCAGTGTGATCAATAAATTCATTTTCCTTAAAACTTTAAAAAATAGAAAAAACTCTTTGTATTTAATTTGTATTTGAAACAAAAATTTCATGAAAATTTTCTTTCTTTTTTATAAATAGAAGTGTTAGCATTTTTCTATGATATAAACAAATATCATTTTGCAATAGGATCATGAGTTTAAGGATACATATGCGAGGGCTAATTGAGCTACCTAAGTAGGAAAAAACATTTTTTATCAAAAACCATTTATATCTCAAAATAGTCTCCTTTTAGCTCAATACACTTAGTAAGACGATATTCCAACTTTTTATACCATCTGAATAATACGATTTTGGGAACCTCTCAAAATACGCGTTATTTTCGGTAATCACTCCTTCGTTTGAGATGAATCTTTTTTCTGCGATCCATTTTTTCAAGTTTGGAAACAGGAAAAAGTCACTAGGAGCTAAATCTGGACTATAAGGTGGATGATCAACCTATTGAAGTGGTCTCTCGAACTCATTTTTGTGCTACACTGAGCAAACGCGGCACCAATCTTGCCGATAGCTTTTTCATATGCAAATGTTCATGCAAAATGTTGAACACGCGTTCATATGATATGTTTACCATTTTAACAATCTCATAACGATATCGAGGATTTTCTTGATAGTTTCTTCAGTAACCACCTCTTTTGGCCTTCCTGTTGGTGGTATTGTTGCAGTGCATGTTCGGCCGCGTTTAAATTCAGCAATCCTATACTTTACCATGTAATCTAACGGAGCAGACTCACCGTAATTCATATCGAGCTTTTCTTTTAACTCTTTCGCCGTTTTCTCTTTCAAATAATAGTGTTTAATCACTGCACGAAATTCACTTTTTTCCATTTTTCACGAAACACAAAAGTTGCTTACTTCAAACGACTACAACAAATAAACTAATCGATGAATTTTAGTGAAATTTTAACAGCTGACGTTTGACAGATCGCAATTTTTTTTTTAAGTTTATGTGTTTGTGCTGCCATCTAGCTCTAGGCAGCTTTAATATCAATCCGCCCTCGTATATCTACATGCCATGCAGCATCTGCATAATATTGACGTAATTGTAGCAGAATGTTGTTATGGAAACTTGAAAAGTAAAACTAAAATATTAGTAATCGATTTCCGATGTGATGTTTTTTACTCTCTTTTCGTGTTCCCTGAAACTTTTTTTCTTATTGATTAAAGTGAACACTTTATCGAATGATTGTTCTTTACTTTACACTTTTTTATTAAAATTCTTTCTCATCTTTATAATGAATGGAATTTAATAGTTTTATACAAAACTTTCTCTTATTCTTGATTTTTTTATATAACAAGATATGAAATACTTTCACTTAAAATCTTTAAAAATTTTTCAGATGAATCTCTGACATGTAATGTCTGTGATAGAGCATTTCATTGTCATAGGCAACTGGCATCACATCAACAAAAGAAACGGCATTTTGGGTAAGAGTTTCATTGTATAATATATGTACGTGGCAGAATTCATACACAGAAAAAAATGCTCACAAATTTTGAAAAAATTAGAATTTTATATGAATAAAAAAAATTCGACATTCATGTTTTTTAAATATATTATTTTTTCATTCGAATCTAAAAGATCCAACTCGAGGACATATAAAATTTTAACAATAGAGTTAGAACATAAAGTAATTTAATTTCTTCCTTAAACTATTTTGGTCTGTGTATGAAACGTCAACCTCTTTATGATTACAATGATTGATTGACTGATTAATTACATTTCCTTTTAATTTTTTTGTTATATTTTTTGTTCGATTCTTCCTTTTCATTAATAGATGCGGCGGATGTGATAGTTTATTCCCATCTCTTATGCTGTTAGAACATCACAAAGAGGAGTTTGAGCATTGGAGTGATGATGAGATTAACAGGCGCGTGTGTTGTCGTCGCAATCGTGGTGATGATTACTTTACGGATACGGATTCTTTTACTAGCGATGCTGAGAGTGAGGATTTGGAAAGATTGCTTTAAGCAACAACAAAAACAAAATATGTATTAATAATAAGAAAAACAAGAAAGCGGAAAGCTTTTGATATAATTTTAATTGAGGATTATAATACCATGTCTTGGCTCAGATATTAATTTCATACTTCCTGTAACAAAACTATGTACATACTAATTTAAGCGATGTTTTTGTATGAAATTTACAATTAAGTGTATGTAAAAGTTTATCATGATTAAGCAAAAGAATATAATTGCAAATAATTCTTTCGCGGAAAAAATTATCAGAGGAAATTGTTCGTTTATTATGAAGAATATAAAAGGAAATAAAAGCTTAACATTTTTTAAGTTATAAAAAACTACTTTTTTAAGATTAATATTTTTTATGATATTTATAAATTAATAATTTTGTAATCCGATATTATTTTTAAATAATATTATTTTTTAAACAAGACCATGTGAAATAAGTAAATAATTAAAGTGGTCTGTAAAGAAATCGCACTTGAAAATAATGATGTATATGAATTGTTTTTAATGGGAGCAACTAATATGACGCCCAAAATAAGGTGTCACGATGATATATTTCAACATAACCCAAGAACGGGTTGTCCGTGTTATATAAATAAAACTTTGCGTCAATTTGTTTCTGTTTAAAAGTTACACTTTTAGTTTTACTATCAAGTGAATTTCTATCTTGTGATACGTCAGATTATTGCTTATTTTCCAAATAGAAATTTCAAATAGAAAACGAAATTCTCACCAAAGATTAGCTCATAATTGACTTACTGTATAATTTTTTTTTTTCCCTTCATTTAATGTACAGGGTGTCCGCCGCGAATGTATACTACTTTGTTTTGCCGCCATTTGGGTAAAAATTAGTCTTAACAGTTCATGTTTGGCAGTCATAAAGTAGACATCTGGCAAATTTAATATGGAAAATAAACGAAAAACCAACGTGTCTTAACCGTTAAAACATTGTATCGAAATCAATCATCGATCACTCTGACGATGAGTAAGTTACGTGAAATTTTTGGGAGAAACAACGTGCCAACCAAACGCACTATTTATCGTGTAGTGAATGATTTCGAAGAAAGAGACTCTGTAGGTGATAGGCCCAAGCATGTACCACAATGTACTGCATTGATCGGCTGAAAACATTACTGCTCCTCAAGAAAGTGTTCAAAACAATCCATCATCCTCAATTCGACGCCGTGGTCAGGAGCTTGGTCTTCAAAGAACAACTTTGGCCACAATTTTGCACAAGGATTTGCATTTGTTTCTATTTAAGATTCAGTTGACACAAGAGCTTCTTCCATAAGACCAGTTACGCCGCCGTACATATGCCAAAAGCATGTTACAGCTCGCCCATGACAACCCAGATTTTCATGAAAAAGTCATAATGAGTGACGAGGTACATTTTCATTTGAATGGATACGTGAATAAACAGAATAGTCGGTTCTGGGCAATGGAAAACCCTCAAATTATTTATCAGTCGCCTTTGCGTCCATTAAAAGTGACAGTCTGGTGTGCAATTTGGTCAGGAGGAATCCTTGGATCTTACTTCTTTGAAAATGAAAACGGCGTAACGGCAACTGTGAATGGGGTGTGATCTTGTAACATGATTGAAAACTTTTTAACGCCACAACTGCATGCTTTGGGCTTGATTTACATGTGGTATCAACAAGACGGTGCCACATCGCATACAGCCAGGATTACAATGGAATTACTGCGAGACCTCTTTCGACAAGAAGGTATTTCAAGAAATGGTGATGTTGATTGACCTCCACGGTCGCCTGATTTGACTGCTCCGGACTTCTTTTTGTGGAGATATCTGAAAAGAAAGGTTTATGAAAATAAACCAGAAACGCTTGAGCAACTCAAACAAAATATTCATAATGAAATTAATGAAATACCGCGTGAAATGAGTGAGAATGTAATGAAAAATGTGTTCAAAAGGGCTCGCATTTGTGAGGCTAACAGAGGCGGACATTTATCTGACATTGTATTCCATACATAATTGCCGACATTAAATAAAACGTTTATCAATATTAGATCCATTCTCTTTCATTTAATCAAATATTATAAACAACCAAAGTAGTATAACCTCCCGGCGGACACCCTGTATTTCAAGCACTTTTTATTACACGTTATTACGCGCGATATGATAGAATACACAGAAGCAAAAATGTTTATCAATGCTGTGAAAATTTGAATTTCGAGCTGACAGGGGACCACACTTAAAAATAATTAAAAATCAATGTGTATTATAATGCTTTGTTCGTGAAAGAACATTTAAGAACTGGCCATATTCAAAATGATTGTTAAACTAGAAATAGTTTTATATTTATTTAAAATTTATTTATTTTTTTATTTTTATTTAATTTTATTATTTTTTATTTATTTATTTATTTAATTTAAAACATCTCAGAAAAGTTATTTAAAAAAATATGCTTATGATTTACCTAATTAAGGGAATTTTAAATAAAACTTATTATTTTTAATTATAACAATGTCATTTTGTTAAATAATATAAAGTAGCAAATAAATCAATGCTAACTGCTGAAGTTTCTCTGCTGTAAAATAAAAACTCAATGTTTTAAATTTGCAAACTTTTACATACACAATTTTAAAGAGGATATAATTTATTGTACCCTAAAGAAATGAAAAAAAAATCACAACAGCGAACAATCTGTTAAATCATATCAAAAGAAAAAAAAGAACTACAAAAAGAAAATCTAATTACAGAATTTAGAAGAAAAAAGAACACAGCAAAATATAAAATTAAATTTTATAACATACAAAATATATTTATACTTGTATCTAAAGGAAAACAATATAAAGAATTAAATCTAATAAGGGTATTCACAGCAGGAAGTAAAACAGTGTTTTGATTGATAGTTACTATAACTAATAAGTATGTATATAAACTAAAAAGATTTTACTAATACAGATTGCACTGGCAGGAAATGTAATGTTAATTCTGCGAGCAATTAAATTATGTAAGCAAGCAGCAGGGTTTTTACTTGTATAAAATTTTGTAGATTGAAGAATTTAAATATCATAACAATCAAACATATCCGCGAGTACGATCTAGAATTTTATTTAATGCGGTTAAAAAGCTAAAAATAAATAATCGCAAAGGTGTACTAATTGTTGTAGCCTTTGTAAGGACTAAAGTTAAATATAATTTTTTTTGCGAAGTATTAACCAGAGTTTTATAAATTATTTTAAACTTTATCGCATATAATTGATACAAAAGCTAGTAGACCCTTCTGATTCAATTTTGATATATAATTCTTTTTGGTTTTTAACTAAATACATTCAAAGAAATCTTACAGATAATTTTAATAGAATTTTAGTTAGAATTTATTTTTGCAACAATCCCCACAATGTATTTTTATGTAGTATATAATATATGAACTATATATTTAGCTGTTAAATATAATGCTATTTTTAGTGTAATTTTATGAAAACAAAGCAAAAAATAAAATTTGTATATGTATGTAATTATACTTGTGAATGTCCAAATAAAATCTATAATTTCCTAAAAAAGGTGTTCAAGGCTTTAAAGAAATTAATATTTTAACTTCATA
The DNA here is from genome assembly GCA_956483585.1 of Gymnocheta viridis. Classification (NCBI taxonomy): domain Eukaryota; kingdom Metazoa; phylum Arthropoda; class Insecta; order Diptera; family Tachinidae; genus Gymnocheta; species Gymnocheta viridis. The sequence continues at coordinate 93,945,108 of OY101440.1, read as the reverse complement.
AACTGTAAGTATTAAATGTTAACTTTTCATTTGCTTTAATGAAAGTTTAATATAATATCTACAGTTGTTCTAAGGAATATTTGGGCAAAGTTCCCTGATGTTCTCCATACCCGTCAATAATCATTTTCAATTTGTTTTTAATTAAATTATTAATATTTTTCTAAATATGTGAAATATTAATTTTGGGAAAAAGTGCGATTAAAAATTTTAAATTGTAATATCGTTTGGCTTAATTATGCTGGAGTTCTTAAATTTACTAGTTCCATTAGTTTCCATACTGCTGGCAGAGAAGGTGCTTCCCGGCAATTCAAAAACGCTTTAGCTTAGCAAACTACGGCTGCGAAATATTCACCGTTTTTGGAGTGAAAAATATAAATGTCTTATCGGAATACCCTGTATCAAGGCGTATTTAACCATGTGACAGCTCTACAGCAGCTGAAATACAGCAGTCAAAATACATACAAAATACTTTTACTTTATTTTTCAGTACCCAATTTGTCGACCTCAAACGTGAAATAAGCTGTTCACTGAACACGCCTGTCAGTTGGGCCATTCTTTCGCGTGCTGTGTGGCATGTGGCACTGCCCTGTTGAAGCTTCATATCAGCCAAGTCCAGCTCTTCCATTTTGGGTAAACAATATGTAATCAACGCACGGTAGCGCTCGCCATTCACAGTAACGTTTCTGCCTTCGTAGTTTTTGCAAAAGCAAGGTCCAATTAAGCCACCGGCCCATAATCCACACCCAACAGTGCATTTGCTTGCAACACTTCTGGCTGCTCTCCACACCAACTATGGGAATTTTGCTTGTTCACGTATCCATTAAACTAAAATGAGCTTCGTCGCTGAACACAATTTTCTGTTTGCACTTTCTTAACCGAGCATGAATTTTGATAATAAAATTCTATAGTCTGCAAGCGTTAAAATCCTTAAAACTTTTCAGTTTAATTTAAGAATTTTTTATTTCTATTTGAAAATCTATACTTCAACCATCTGAGCGGCGGAATGTCTATCAAAATGAACTCTACAAAATCCTTCATCTGATAACATATTGAGTATTTTTGAAAAATAAAATCTTTATCGTTCATAAAATTGGGAAAAAGAAAAAATTACGAAAAAAAAAAATATTATAAATGAGATTGTGCAGTGGTTTTTTAAATATATTAAAGAAAATTCTGTTTTAAATTAAGAGTAAAAGTAATAAAAATAATTACAAAATTTCAAGTTCATGATTTGAACACAAACCATCTTAATTAAATAATTTTCATTGATTTTGCAGACGTTTCATTAGTGTAAAAAGACATCGTCTCGCTTTTGCCTTTGATTCGATTTCACTTTGTGGGTATTTGCTAAAGAAGAAGCCGAGAGATACCTAAGATCTCTAAATATATCTGGAGACGCAGGGACACAGTTCCGTTTGTTTACTGACGCAATATAAATTTTAAATATTTATAATCTATAAAGCTGTAATATTATAATATTGTATGATAATACAACAAATTACTCTTTTTTTGTTTTGTTAATTTAATCTTGAATTCAAATTCAATCGGTATGGCCGATATTTCTTTGGAGTATCAATATCAGTATCGTATCGGCAAAAAAGAGTGTCGATGCTTCATAATTTATGTATACAAAAAAAAATTAAAAGAAAAATACTCACTCACGTTTATTCCACTAAAAAGTTAAGAACAACAAAAACTATTTGTTTAAAATAATTTTATTCACAACGATTTTATACTCCAAAGTTTGGTGAAGGGTAGATAAGATTATACAGAGCCGACTGTACATAAATAAAGTTTGAATTATTTTATACGATTTCTTAGGAATTCATAGCGTGTTGTATTACTTCTTATCTCTTTTTAACTTGTAATACCATATAATAATAACAGCCTTAACTTAACATATAATTTAGTATATTTAGTTGTAAAGTCTATAATAATGCTTTTAAAATTAAATGAAATAAGAAACTAATTTCGAAACTTTAACTAGAATAGGATCAAATTTCTAGAAATCAAATTGAAAGTCAAATGGTGCTCTCTACAAAACAGTAAAGTATGATTCAAGCACTTTTTCTTATTGCTTTAGTTATTATTCCTGGTCTAAAAGGATATTTACCAATAGGCCAATTGATTAAATAACATAAAAACAAAACGGTAATTAATTTAAACCAAAAATTTTTCGATATAACGGACTTTTCACCCCATTTAAAATAAAAATTAAGGTTGGGTTAACATAGAGCTTTTGAAAGCTTATTTTATGTTCAGCTTACGAATACGTCTGTTCACGTATGTGCAAGATGTCACAGAAAGTTTCTTGTTCCAATACAAATTTTTTTATAAAGAAAGCTTTCGGACAAGTTTGGGTAACTTCGTGCTAGTACGGGAACACACATATTAACAGTTAAATACAGAAAAGTTTTTGTTACTAAAGGTGCAGTCGGAAGTACCAAATATTTCGTAAAATAAGTCTGACCAGTATTTTTATAAAAATTTTTTGACATTAAAATTCACGGAAAAAAATTTATATATTTATAAAATTAACAAAGTCTTCTATAGTGATAAGTAATAAAGTACTAATTAAGGCCAAATAGCACTACTGTGATAATCCTGTTGTTGTATAACAAAAAATGTTAAAAACGTTAAACTCAATTGACATAAAAATTGTAGAAACTATTGTTAAAGAAAAACGATGTCTAGCAAAATTGGGAAAAAAGTTAATGATAAGTTGTAAGCTAATTCCAGTAACCAAAGACAAATCTTACTTGTAACTGTTGCACCTTCTATAATATTAGCCGGTGTCGATCCTTCTCAAGCTTTTGCTTTATTATATATCACCCGCATATTTCGCATTTTCGATCGCATCAATTTCCAATATGCAAAAACGCTTTCCGATCAGAAAACTTCTTGTGGTACTCTTAAGCATTATGCAAAATTTATATACATATAATTAAGTTAATCATATAGTTAAACATTAAAGTTTGTTAAAAATTTCAATTTTATCAACAGTATCAAACATTGTTGTAACAAAGTTAAAGGAATTTGAGTTCAATTTCAACTGACTTCTTATTTTTCGTATAAATTAAAATAAGTAAAAAATTATTGGTTTATATATCTTTTTACTTCAACATGTTGTGCTGATATAATTCAGTCATCTGATAAAATAGATTGTTATCTGAAGGATAAGAATTCTACCCTATAAGGAGCTAATGTTTAGTTGTAAAACTTCTAATCCTTAGCACTTCAGCACGTTGTTTTGGCATTGCTGGAACCTACACATCATACTGATTGCGGGAAATATTTGATTTTATTACTACTGAATTATTTGACATAAATCGTTCTTATGTTTAGGTTTTTTAGACTTTCTATGGGATTTAAATCGGGATTTTGTGCTCGCTTATCTAAGGTTTTAATATTATTAGCTATAATCTAGTTCTTAACTACGCTCGAGCAGTGCTTGAAGTCAATGTCATGCTAAAATGCCTCAGGGTAAGGTAGAGCATCCCCTTAACCACATTTTCCAAGAATTTTAGCAATTGAACGATTTCTTGATGAGGGAAAGCAGCCCTGCACACTCATCAACGAAGCACTATGGATTTTTAGTGTGTTTAGAGTTATTGTGCGTACGTAAATAAATAAATACGAGTAAATATACATATTTATTACCAATCAGTAAACAAAAGCAAACCCCCAAATCTTTATTGTTCAAATGGATACCACTTCTGTTGGGATTTCTACGAACGCAAACACTTATTTCACATTAATTAGTAACTAAATTTTATATTCAGTTGCTTACTACATTATTTCCTTCAGTTCCCATTTTATTTGTTGTTTTTTATATGTATTTTGGTTTATTTTTATATTTAGCAAATTTTTTGATAAGATTTTGCTTTGATTTGGAAAACAAAAACTGGAAATGGGAAAATGCAACAAAACGAGCACAAATGTGTATGAACACTGACAGCAGCCACTTGGCTCATATCATGTTTTCCAATCAACAGAAAAAAAGTACAGGTCCAAATGCAGTCTTTCATCATTCAAAATATTATTATTTTTATTTAGTAAAAAAGTTAATCAAAAACTAAATTGGATGATTAATTTTTCGCCACCTTGTGCAATTGTATATATTTATTACCTTAAATTATTTATTTTATTAGTTTTTTGAACAATGCACCCACGATTACCGAATGTTTAAAAACTCTAAAAAGGTTAACTGCACCGAAAAAAGAGATTTCAGAAACCAGTTTCTTTGAATCAAATATTTTATTTGCCACCAAAAACAATAGTCACATTTAAACTGAATCAAGCTTTAACTCATTTGCATAGTTAAGAAATTGTTAGATTAAAATTCCTAATACGTCACTCATGCTCGAGCTTAATCTTTAACAGAATTCAATTCGTTTGTATTTTTTTGTATGCTCATTCCATATTATTTTATTAATTATATAGTTGGTGATTACCTCCAAAATAAATAAATAAAATTTCAAATTATTTTTATTGCAATTTATCCAACGTGTCGATTAAACTACTGCAGTTGAAAAGTATTTTTTGGCTGGAGTTCACATTTTGAATTTACATACATATTTTTATTTTGGATTTAGTGTTCGTTCACTTGTTCGTCGCTCTGTTTTTGTTGGTTTTTTTTGCAAGAATTATTGTAACAAGTTAGATGGTTTTTTAAATTATTACCATTGAGTTTTATTAACAAGTTTTTTAATTTAAAAAACTACAGACGTCCGTGTTTGTGGCACCGTAGTTCCAAATTGCTGAGTTAAATTCTTAGCTCACTATCATCAAATATGTGGAACATAAAGGTGAAGTTGTAGTAGTAGTAGCTTGAGCTCTCATAATAAACGACATGATGTTTACTTACCAAATATAAAATATGAGTTTTTTCCATGAATATTCGATTCGGCTATCAATGTTGCTGCATGTTCATGAGATTCTCATGATTGGCTCTTTGTTGAGTTGTAGTAGTGGATCCATTATCATCACATGTGCATTTGCGATCAGCGGTTTTCGGCTTCAGTTCGTAAGTAAACCGCTAACTTTTTACATTTTAATCATTCTAAGGGATATTAGTGCAACTTGCCGTTAGTTAAAAGTACGATTTTGTCTTCCCGATAAAAAGCTTTGCATTATTACAACTTCCAGTTTTTATTGTTATTAATATAATAATAATAATAATATTCAATGAAAAAAATAAAATAAATTAAGGTTTTATAATGCGACAAAGTCCTGCCTTTAACTATTGGCAAGTTTTAGTAATGGCCCTCATAATTTTAAATCAAGTGAAATTGTTCGTTGATAATGTGCTAATGGAAACGAAAGTTCTTATCGCATTTGATTTCAATTATCGCCTGTTTTTCTTTAGCTTAAGGCATTTGTTAGACCATTTATCTTCAATGTCAAAGTCACCGTTAAAGAACTCATTATCTTCTCTCATTTAGAGTCTCTGCAAACATATTTGCATACTTAACTCTATTTTTCTAATTTTTGTAAAGTAAAAATGATGAAATAAGATTTACAGATTTTCATTCTCAAATTGCTTAATTTATGGAATGAACCAAATTTATTATTATTAGGCTAAGGATTGTTGCACTTTTTTAGTCCGAAAGAATGGTACATTAGGCAATAATTCAAAGCAACAAGAGACAAACTAACGTTTTTTAATTTCTACCTGCACAGAAAAAACTTTATTTTTGGGGTCCGCTACACCTCCCTCATGAGTCTTTCATGAATGAACTTTCATGTATTGGCCACATTTTAGGTGACGCGCTTTCATACAGATAATAAAATAATATAACAGCCTGAGCAAAATGAAGAACAACCTGTATTATGTCAGTTAAACGATATTATCTTTCAGAAATACTTATAGTCATTATCAGAGAAACGTGTTTGAAATGAATCAACAGCCAAATGATGTTCTAAAACTGAGTTAATCGTTTTTAATAATAAAGCATGTAGATCAGTGTTTGCCAATAGAACGCCCACGGGCAGCGCCTATGTGTTAGTGTCTTATAGATGTGAATCCGAAGTGAAATCCCATACTTAAGCAATATTTCAAGTGTTGCCAATGAAGAATTTTGCATCACTGGCTTCCAAATTACACATTTGAAGAAATCTTATGCACGACTTATTTTACATACTTATATTACAAGTATATGTGTACTTAAATAGTACTTAATTGACAAATAGCTAAGTATTAAAATATAAGCCAATCTTTAGGGTTATAATTTTTTTTAAATGGAGTCGTAAAAGTTTACTTCAAATGTACGACCGCCATTTAGCTTTGTAGCGCCTATACCAGAAGAAGCCACGTGAACAGCTATTTTCCGGTGTTTTCTTACGAACAAAAATGAAAAAACCATAAAATTTTAAAACAAACTAGAAAACCCATTAAAAAATATTATATTTTCCAAGCCAAAAACAGCACTCTAATAATAGTTATTACATTATATTTATTTCCTGATTGTTTATATTAGCGAAATAAATGGCGCAAATATTTGCTATTCAATAAGAAATTTGGTTCAGTCTACGCACATCGTTACATTAAAGTACGAACCAACCGTGTCGTTGTGAGCGTTTGGCAATCACTGAACTAGATAGCAAACATACATGTGTGTATTTAAAATCAACTTCATGATAGAAAGTTTAACCATGAACTTGAAATAAATATTTTAGGAATAGTTTGTTTAAATAAATTAGAGAGAGAGAGAGAGAGAGAGAGAGAGAGAGAGAGAAATGGTGAACCAAAATAACAAACATAAATAATAAATTAGAACTCATTCAGTAAAGAGCTTTCATTAAGAGGTACTACTGGTTGCTGTATACAATTTGATTCAGTTAACAAAACGACGTCTTAATGTCAAGCAAGAGAAAAAGCAGTTCTAGCAGGAGAGAATTTTGAATACATTTTGATTTAAATGGTCTATCTTTTTTTATAAGAACGAAATAATAATAAATATTGACTTAAAGTGGTTCAAATACTTGAAAATGTTTTTGAAATTTTTATTTTGTGTAAGTACCTTTCTCATATGTCATTTACATTTGGTGCGAATATGAGAACTTTCAACCATCGATAAGTAGATTTATTGCTTAAAAATGCTAACTTCAAAGATATGAAATAGAAAATTAAATCAGCAAAAATACTAAATCGGGAATTTTCGTGAATTTTTTGGGAAAGTAAAAGTTTCTTAGTAATTAATATGTGTTAAAAGCAAACACAACTACAACATCATGTTACGCGCGGGGTATAGAAAGAGATTCTATTTCTGTGCTAGAAGTACAAGACAGCATGCTTGATTTTACATCCGCTAGTTTTGTCGGCTAAGGCGTGGATTTTTATATTTCTAGCATAGAGCGCGTAGCACAAAAAAACTTTCATGCCAAATTTATAAACTGCCTATTAGCTAAGGAAAACTTTAAACTTTAAATATCTAGATACTTGTTAACCATACAGTGGTCGGATAATTGGCCAGAGGTCAGATGTTTTGACCAAGAGTGCATTTTTAGTCATCCCTATATCGAAATATGTATGTGACAGAATTAGAAACACTAATTTAGGTTACACTTCGTAAGGTTTAACATTTCCTTAATTTTAAGACTTAGAAGTTCATAATGCTTTTATTTATGTACATCTTTCAGAAATTGGGAAAACTAATTTTTTTTGGAAGTGCAAGCCATCTATACTGCCTTATCGTAGGTTCTTAAGTGAATTGCTGTTTAATTTAAAATATTTCAGCAAAATCAGCAACAACCATCAGTATTTAAATTTTTCCATCACTAAATTAACGTTCGGTAATTTTTATTTATACTAAAGATCTAGTTTATTAGTTTGATTAATTCTTAAAAAGCCTTTTTTTATTTTTTTGCTTTTGATTTTTTATGCATGGTTGCATTTTTTTCTGATTGATGAGTTTCAATTTATGTGAGGAAGTAGTAGGCTCAAACCAGCACTTATTTGCTTATATTAATGTTATTATTAGGCTAAAATTTGCAGCAGTTTGAGTGAGAAAGAATTGGAAATGAGGAAGTTTTGTAAAGGAGCAAAAGAAAGTTTGACGTTAATAATTCGCAACCTACACGCGGAAAATCTCTTAAATTTTTCACAAAAATAAAAAACAATTCGCGAAAATTCAAACAAAATTTTTTCAATTGACAAACAATTTTTAAGCCCAAAACAACGGAAAAAGAAATTGTAGAATAATAATTTGTTAATTTTTGTTATTTAAATTGTTTATTAATTTTTTCCTCCTAAAAAAGTTACCCAAAGAGTAACGAAATATCGAGATAAAATAAATTTGGATAATTTTTATAAAAAAAGTGACCTTAAGCTTAATTTAAAGAATAATACTAATATAAAATATAAACTAAATTTTGCAGTGGTGTTTGAAAACCTATAAAAGAAGAGTTATAATATTAGACTGCTTTCCCACGGTCAAAGTTTACTTTGACAACATCATTTCAATTTTCTTTTAAGATTTTTTTTGAAAAATTTTTTTTGTGTTTGTTGAATGAATATGCAAACCAAACACACATATGCAACCAAATACAAGTATGTGTAGACGACGAACGAATCAGAAAGCAACTTTGCGAGTCCAGCACAGTGAGCACTCAGCCCCTTTCTTCTTTTTCACTTCACCCGCAAGCAGAAGACTTTGCAAAGTCAACTTTGACCGTGGAAAAGCAGTCTATTGTTGACGAAATATATAAATAATTAAATATTGGGAATAAACTAGATATTTCACACTTGCGAATATCTCAATAGTTTTACTCGTTTTTACACAATATTTCTTACTATTGTTTTTTTTAATTTTATTAGAGCTCTTCAAAACGATTTGCCAGGATACCACTTATTTAACATAACAGACTTTTTTCACAAAATTTGGGCTTTAGTTAACTACACATACTTTAAGATTTTATTAACTGCCTGGTCCACGATGTCGAACGATATCGTTCTTTTGTGAAAATAAATTTAAAACAAAAACAATTTCTAAATCAATTTCGTGGTCCAGGCAGTAAATGTAGTAAGACCAGTTACAACCGCTCATGTTCATTAATGAGATAATAATTGTTATACAATCTATATGCTGTATCGTTTATCAAAATTTATATACTACATGCTCATGAACACATTATCAATTTACATATAAAAATAATTTAATTGGTAAAAGTAGATTGCTAATATTATTATTCTAGTTCTTGTATCTAATTCAAACAGGTTGGTCAGCAAACAAGTATCGCTTTGAAAGCAACCGTAATGCAAGAACAACACATCATGCCCAACATTCTACACCATACAAACAACAACATTATCTTAATAATGCACCCATAATATACGAAAAAGAATATTTTTATTTTAGTGCCCCAGAAGATATGACCGACGAAACTGAAGCTTTAAACAAATTTTTATCTTCCGTGAGCAAGCGTCAGCAAGTCATATTTATAAAGACTCCCGTAAATGATGCTTACGAAATAGTCTTACAGAATCTTTTACAAAGTGCGATGCAACAGAATACACATATTTATGTTTTTGGTAGAGAGCCCAATTATGATGATCTAAAACAAAGGCTTCAACAAATTCAGAGAAATATTCAACACAAGCCCGAAGTACATTTTTTAAAATATCGTAATCCCTTAGAAGCTCAACACATTCAGTCTGCAATAGTTGGACAATATAATAAAGGAAGTGATAACAGATTCATTTATCCTCGTTCTGCGGCAAATGATAATACGCCTGTCAAGAAAAATTATGCCATGAATTTTTTGCCCAGAGGTGTAGACGTTGTACCTGGCAGTTCCTACATACCTTTACTTTTATTATAAGATAATATATTATATTTGTTGACTATATCACATTGTTTAATTTATTTATAAGGGTAATTACTCAACAAAAAGTGTTTGTAGTTCAATAGCTAACTATTCTTTAACGAACCTGCAACATACTTAGCTATTATTGAGTGTTAATAGAAGGAATCGTAAAATAGGTTACATGCATTCAAGCATTTACCCTGGACTGCAAGTAAACAATTTTGTCGTTGCTAATTGCATCGGGATTTAGATAATCAAGAATCTTTTTAGTATAAGTAGGTTGTAATATTGATTGATTGATTGGAAAATGGTGACTACAGTCTGTTTATGTTCACACCTTTTAAACTAATATAATTTACGCTTTAAACGTTTGAATGTTTAATAAATAATTTATATTGTCGTAATTTTAAAAATCGTAAAATATATTTGAGAAACAAATATTTGTAAACCTAAATATGTTTGCTATATGTATATGTCGTATATGTTTATAAATTAATAAAGATAAAAAAATAATTAACAGCTGTTTGTTAACTGCCAATTCCATTGTTAAACAACAATCCGTAAATGTTATTTCAATATAGAAACCATGTTAAATTAATATGGAGTTTCTTGTAATTTTAACATCTTTTAATATTATTTCAATATTGCTGTAACATTAATTCAAATTGGCTTAATATTTGATTTCACATTCAATTTATTTTGATTCAACATGAAATTCATGTTGTTGAAAATTTTCTTATTACTGTTTCAATAAGGATCTTAACGTTATTTTGACATGACAATCTCTTTGATTCAATTGGCATTCAAAGTCAATTTAACATGATTTCTAGTTGTTTTAAAGTGGACAACTATACCTTTTAGTTTACTTTAATATCATGTTAAATTAACATGAAACGCTTATGAAGCAAAGTTGTCAATAATACTAGTTGAACTAGTGTGTACATGGTCACAACAAATTACTTACAACAGGTATGCAGCTTATCGATAGTTAAAAAGATTTTTGTTTAAAACATAATCCAAACTCACTGATGAAAATATAAAAACTATGTCGACTACATATTTATTAAAAAAAAGTTGTTGTTGTCCTTCTTCGCCATTCCTAGTTTTTGGAAAATGCGTAAAACCAATAATGAACCAAAAATATGTGAAATATATGGCCATGAGTTTTCCAATGATTTTTCAATAAAACACATTCACTGAGGCAACTGTTAAATGGGGTTTCTTTTATGTACTTTTGCAAATTAATAACATAAATATTATGAATAACTTTTATAGGACAATTGAAAAAATAATCGATTAATAAAAACCATTGTGCTGCCGACCTATTATCAGTTATCTGCCGCCGCCACAAATTTTATTTCTCATCAAAGGCAACTATAAAAACGTAGATACTTTGTTGATAATGTCTCCAAACAGGCACCAAAACAGTAGAAAAAAGTGGTGATTGAGAGACACTTGTCCCAGGTTTCCTTCAGAGTTATTTTTCACTCATACAATTATGAAAAGGAGCATCCAAAACACATACTTTCCGAAATGAGTGCCGCTAGAACATTTCGGTATTCTGGTTTGCAATTAGGTGTTACATACGTAGAGTCAAGTTAAGTTTTACATGTTAATTTGCAAAATAGTAGCAAATGCATCTCTGTAGATTTACTCCATTATTTTGCACCATTTGCATAGCATTGTGAATAAGGCTATTATATTTTGTATTTTGTGTGATTAAAACATTTGCATATGATTCGAGAGGGGATTAAAAAAAACTTTGCTAAAAGCGTATCTATTGTGATATGTAGAAAATAAGCAAGTAATTTTCATTTCTTTTCAGATAAAGAAGTTTAATGAAAATTTTCATCGAAATTTTCCTAGCGACCAAATAAAAAAAACCGAAAATAAGCAACTATTTAATACTGTTTAATTATTAATTATTATTAATAAATTAATTTTTTCTTCTAGCGATACAAAATATTATACGCTTGTTGTCAATATATGTTCAACTATATAAGTGAAAAAAACATTTGATATGGAAAACCAAAGAAGTAAATTTTTGCAATTTTTGGGGGGGTTTTCCAAGTAAAATTTCTACCACTCAGTTTTTTGTAAAGAAATACTAAATCAAGTGATTTGGGACACATTTATCGATTTTTAGAGAGAAGCGTACAGATCTATAAGTAATTAATTAATATTAAAAAATTTTAAAAATTATTCTAACTTAAAAAAGTTTTGAAAAAGTAAAAAAAGAAGTATAGAAACAAGAGATGCCAGACCAAGACGTATAGTCTCAAATCTCGCAAAATCCAAAATATTCTGCAGTTTTTGGGATTAACAAATTCTGATAACCGTCGCCTAATGTTTTTTAACCGCCAATTTGGTTCGGTTTTTATTACACATCCAGATTTTATTGATTTTAAAAATTTTTGATCCACATGTTTGTCCGGTATCTTTTATTTTTTTTAATAAACAGATTTAAAAATATTGATTTACCCAAGGCGAATTCATAACAGATGAACTTGATAGCGCAGCTGTTAACTTTTTTTTAGTTTTATCCAAGGCGAATTAGCGTTGGAAGTCAAAATTTATTTATATCTTTTGTTTACATTCATTATTAAATTTAATTTATACAACATCATACGAGTGCACAATTTAAAATTTCAAAATAGATTTAATTTTTAAAGAATCTTTCATTTACTTTCCATTCTGCAAATAGGGATCAATATAATTCGATTGCCAGGATGCTTCCAATTCACAGCACAGGCCATCAAAGCACCAACACGTTGTTCCTCGCCAGCCTTATAAATTCGCTTTATCTATGTGATTTCGCAAACGCAACATACTTTGAGTGTTGCGGGAAAGCAACATTTGAAAAGATACTAAGGCATAATACTTAACCATCCAACAAATGGCCGCACTTCGTTTTTTATATTTTCCAAAGCTTCCGATGAATATTTCAAGTCCAAAACATCGGTATAACAATCCAAATTAAAGTGTAATTTTTCTTCATGTTTCTTAAGCAAATCAGCCTTGGACAAAAGTTTAACATAAGGCAAACCCATTGGTAGCATAATATTTAAAGCCAAGAACAAAGTATCAACAAAATTTTCAGGTTCACTGCAATAATGAGAGTCAATAAGATAATTGTTACCAAGCCTAGTTTTTCTAATTTTTCAAACATTTTCGACATAGAAAGATGATGTGTATACAGTTCCACTTGTCCGGGGCAATCGAAGAAAAAATAATTCCATGTGCTAGAATGTTTGCGCACATATTTCGACCTAAAAACAATTTCTCTTGAACATTATAAAAATGATACATAAGTTTACGTAACCTATCGAAAGCAAAGCGGTCTTCAATGGAATTGTAATGTGTACTAACAGCCGGGGAAGTTTGTTTGGTTGGGTGGTAAGGAAATCACCGGTTGACAACGGCGTTGAACGTCATTACGAATTGCAGTAATTGAAACATTTCTAAACATTTCTTCAACAATAATAATAATATTTCAAACAAAAAAACAACCCTTAAAAAACAACACTTTTTAAAATAATAATAATTTTTAATATGTCATTTTTTCTTCTCAGACCATAAATTTTAAATAGTATGATTTACTTCAATTTACAATTAAAATGACAAAAGGGATTTTACTGAATTCTGTTGATTTATATTTACTGTCACGAAAAAAGCATTCTGTCATTTTTATTTAAATATCGAATAAAATACTTCATCCTTTAATACAATAGTACATTTCAAAACTGTATTCACATAAATCCTCAGTCATGTCATGCATTGCTTTGCAGTCACTGATCTTTTCTCTTTCCAAGTCCTGCAATAATTTGCTATTCAACAATTTATCTTGATCCAGTTTGCCATTCTCGTCCAATAATCCCATATTTTTAATGAAGCAATGTGTAAAACATTTGGTATTCATATCGAAATTGGTTCCATCTCCTAAGTTTTCTAATAAGTCTGCATGTTGGGATTCACTAATATTGTGTTCTTTTTGGCATTTATTCTTTACCTCTTTAGCATCAATGTCACTTTCGGCGCAACACTAAAAATAAAATTGAGACATCAAAATCAAATAACTTAACTATTTAAATATGACTTGACCTTCTGACAAGCAATTACTATGAATACTACAAAAGTGCAATTGAAAATAAGCTTCATTTTAGCGAGTGTAAAAAGGTTTCTATCCACTAAATATTATTCGAAAATTTGATGCTATTTTATATAAAAAGTACTCAATAGAATGAACTATGTATAAATGTTTGATTTAAAGATCATTGATAACTATAACTATACCTAATAGAATTTCTAAAATAAAATAGTATGTGCATGATTACATGTTATTAAAAAGTTAATAATGAAAAATGATACGCAACTTGTTATAATGATCATTTTAGTGCAGTTGCAATTAAATTTTAAATTATTACAAATTTTTCCTTCAACAAAGAAAGACACAATTAAGTGAATTTCTGTGATAATTTTAATGAAATTTAATTTATTTCATTGAATTTTTATATACTCCAAATTTTAATTTTCAATGGGTTTAATTTGTAAGCAGCAGTTGCAGAAAAAAAACAATTTAATTATGTGATATTTTGCAAAAAATTTTAAAATACCAGGTTACTTACTTAAGTAAGTAATTAACTATTAAATTTATTATTCAAAACATGTCTCAATATCTTTTTTCAAAAAATTCCAGATAGATCGATTTTTCTAAATCAATTTATTGCCACATTTTTATTACAATAAATTAGTCAATGATTGCCGCCGATGGAATGGCATGTAGTGCCATCCTGCTGAAGACACTTCTCGCCTCGATTAATGTCATTGATTATGGCGGTGCGGTAACGATCTCCATTGTCTGTAAGGAGAACTCCAGCTTAATTTATTAACAGAAAAGTCTAATGATGCCACCAGTGTGTAAACCACACGAAATGGCTCTTTTTTCTAAATTTAATAGACTCTATTAAATAGAGTGTACGTTGTGTAGTGGCTTGGCTTCCCTCGATATGCTGCAATTTTGATTACTAACAAACTCGTTAGGTCAAAAAAGATCTTCATCGCTAAACATCTGTCCTAGTGCCCTATCAGTGATCGTAGGACGCATATGATCGCATCATTCCTTTAATTCCCGACCAGATAAATTTGGAATTCATTCTAAATTTTTATTTACAGCGGCGCACAGTGGCTGAAAATCGTTTTTCATTGGCCAAAATTCTGTAACTTTTGAACTGATCAAAATATTGATCGCGCCGCGGCGATATGTTCTACATTACGTAAATTCCTTCATCATTTGGAAGGATTGTGATATTAAAACTATCAGCAGTTTGACAGATAGTTCGCTCAGATAAAAATCATGAAGTTGTCTATAAGTTGCGCGAATTGATGACAGATTTTCAAAGTATATCTGGGTAATTTGGTAGCGTTGTTAAAGCGTTAATGTATTCATGAGGATTTGCAAGAGAATACTGATTATAAATGCAAAAAAGTGAGTGCAGTATGACAGTTTTTGACAGTTAAAACTTTCGTAAAGTCCTCATTAGTTTTTACTTTTCGTTACCGTCCTGTGACGTTCCTTTGCTGTTGAAAATATTTCTTTCTTCTTATTCTGTGTCTGAACTTTTCCATGTCGACCACTTAATTATAGGAATGAATTTTGTAAATGTTTTCAAAATGTTTTTTATTTGACAAAAATATATAAATCTTGGACACAACATTTTTAATATTTCACACAACAAAAAACTAATACACACAAACTCTTGGCTGACACTTAAGCCGAAAGTCCACACCACGCGTTCTACGCTCTTGCCTTTCACGCGATTTAACCATTTGACGCTTTAAAAACTGCAAGATACTTACCATGCTTTATACACGTTTTTGCTTATAAAATTTCAAGTAAATTTTGCAGACTTTTTGTTAGCTTTTTTTAAGTTTTATGTTCTTTAAATTGTTTTAATTCGTTTTTCATCAACTGCTTACGAAAATAGCTTTCTAATATTTATTGGTCAATCTAAAAAAAATTTTAGACTCGCAACTTGGCAGCGCTAACTAATATGTTGTATACGACGCGTAAAAGTATAATGTTGTTCAACTTTTTAGGCGTCACAAGCGTAGCAAACTTTTTTTTTGTAATTTGCTTTATGAAAATACTTTAATTCAACTTTTTCGAGAGACGCGTAGGAAGCATGACGTGTAGAACGCGTGGTGTGGACTTTCAGCTTTAACGTAATTTTCTAAGGAATAGTCCGCAAACGAAGAGAGTGAAAAATTAACAACAAATCATACCAACAGTTTTTCAATAGAACAGAAACAAAACAGCTGAACAGAACAGAACGTACAAGGCCTTAACTTCTATTGTGTTTAAAAAAAACACCCACCTAGAATATCAATTTAAAACCCACATTTGTTTAATTGTCTGGCGACTATGCGCCTTTTAAGAATTTTTCTTTGGGATATTTTTGATTTTATAAACTGTAAGAGTTCGCCTCAATCAATAATGAAGAAGTTCCTCCGAATTCAACCAAATCACTCTAAAAATTTAGTTGTCGTCATTTCCTGTACAAAGTTGTGCAAACTTTTTCTTTCGGCTGTTTTTGTTTACACTAAAAAATTAAAAAAACTTTTAAATAAATGAAGAAAGTAATTATTATATTAATTATTCTCGATATCTTTTATCAAATAATTTCAAAAAAGTTTTGCATAAAGTTTGTAAAGAAATTTAAATAGATTCCTATCGAATATAATTTGTTTGTTGGAATTTTTGAATAAGTTTCAAAGCCAACTATGCTTATTTATATTTTGTAATTTTTGAAATTTTAATTTTAAAAGTTTTTGTATATGATAAGAGGTTTGAAACTTTTCACATATAAATAACATATAAATAACTTTTTGTCAAAGGAAATATTTGCATATATTTATTTACTTTTGTTTGTTGAGGGTTTTTAGCTAGTCTATATACATGCATTTCATTGGTGCTAAAGCCAAATCATCAGTAGACCTTAAACCTAATTTTTAAATGTTTTAAACCTCTTTACTTATACAAAAACTTTTAAAAATTCAATGAGAATTATAAAAATTACAATAGTATAAGCATAGTAGGCTTTGAAACTTATTCAAAAATCCCAACAAACAAATTATTATGAAATGAAATGCTTGTATATAGACTAGCTAAAAACCCTCAACAAACAAAAGTTTTTTAAATCTTTGAAAAAAGATATCGAGGCGATCTCGATTAATATAAATTTAATTATTATATTTATTTACTTAATTTAATCCATTTGTGTAATACTACGAGTATTAGAACTAATTTATTATACTTTGAGCTCTAAATATTTACATAAATATGTATATATGTATATGTAAAAAGAGTAAAGTTGAAAACGGACAAAAAATAGCGACGTATCAATGTTTATCATTTCAAAAACTTCAGAATAAAAATGTTTTGATTCATCAGCCAATGCAATCTGAGCATCAATTTGGATTTCCCCCCCCCCCCCCCCAAGCATGGTACACCTGAACAATGTCACCGAGTCGTAAATGTTATTAGAAATGCTCTAGAAACGAAACAGTACTGTTCTGCTGTCTTTTTGGATGTTAAACAAGCCTTCGACAGACTATGGCATGTAGGTCTTTTATATAAACTAAAAATGCTTATCCCTGCAATATTCTTTTTGGTCCTTAAATCTTACAAAGTCCTTAAGTCCTACAAAATCGTTTTTTTCTAAATGATGATTCTTATAATATTTGTGACATAAAACCTGGTATTCTTCAGGGAAGCGTACTGGGCCCAGTTCTATATACATTATGTACGTCCGATATTCCATCAAATGAAAATGTTACTACTAACATATGCGGATGGCACAGCCTTAATGGCGAGTAATATCTCTGACTTAGAGGCCTCAAACCAGGTTCAAAATCACCTGGACAGTATGGTGAACTGGTTTAAAAGATGGAATATTTCATTTAATACAGAAAAGTCTAATTACATTACCTTTACATTAAGAGGAGGCATTTCTCTTCCTATTTTCCTAAACAATGAAGAAACTCCAAAAACTGGTTGTGTGAAATATCTTGACATACATCTTGATAAAAGACTTACGTGGAAGCAACATATAAAAGCAAAAAGGGATTACCTAAATATGAAAACAAAGCGAATGCATTGGCTGGTGGGACAAAAATCAGAACTAACTTTAGAAAACTTTTCTATACAAAACTATTTTAAGACCGATATGGACATACGGAATTCAACTGTAGGGCACTGCTAGCAACTCCAACATAAAAATACTTCAACGATATCAATCTAAAACTCTTAGAATGATAGCATATGATCAATGGTTTGTGACAAATGTTACGATTCATAGAGATTTATACATATTAAAGATCAAAAATGAAATTAATGTTTACAGCTCAAAGTACCTTGAAAGACTTAGTAACCATTCCAGCCCCTGGCTATTATTTTACTAGATGATAGCGAGGGAGTACATAGGTTAAAAAGGCTTCATGTGCTTGACCTTCCGTTCAGAAAATAAGGATGTAAATATTGAAAATAGTCATTGTAAATATGTAAATATAAAAAATAAATTTGTGTACTTATAAACAATTGCATATTTACAATTGTACTCAGACTAAAGAACACTAATGTAATATGTTTTAGCCTTAATGTAGGTTAAGACTCATATGAATATTTATTTTTAACTAATTTGCTTATTATTGAAAAATAGATTGCAAATAAAAAAAACATGAAAAAAAATGTTGGTTGTATTAAAAAGTGTTAGGATTTGAGAAGATGGAATAAATTCGGCACAGCAAACTGAATTATTTCGAGAGTATATATTTATTCTAAGAAGAGCTCTAATATGTCATACTGTATTCTATTGCGAATTTTTCCAATGCCACCACCATCAAGCAGAAAAGTATGATTTGTCAATATATACATAAATTTGAATAAAAAAACGAAAAACGAAAAACTAAATAACAAGATTTATCTTTATTATAAATAGGCAATCACGTTTCTTAAGATCTCTTTTACGGCCGCCTTTGGAACCGACCTTGAAAAGATTTATGAGTTTAGAAATGTGTTTTTTCATTGATGTGCACAATCTTAATTTTATTTAAATCGGTTCGATATTTAAGGAGTTACAAGCGATCAAAAGTGCTACTGAAACATGAAAAATAAACAAAGTCTGTTTACGTGTGTTTGTCCAATTTGCTTTTACATAGAAATAAGATATAGTTTTGAGTTGTTTATTTATAAAGCTCTAAACACATTCACGACAGCAGACAGCAAGCAGCCACATGTCAAAAATAAAATCCATGTGTTTAAATGAAAACGATTATTTTGACGACAGCAAAGCAGCAGGACTGCACAACAGCATTTGCTGCTGCTGGCAACTTAGGCTATTTTCTATTTTGACGGGCAGCAAATATAGTGTTGCCATTATATATATAAATTGGAAATATAAGAACAAAAACTTTTTTTAATATTAAACATAAAATAACATTACAAAAATACAATATAGAAATAAATTTATGTGTTTTTATAGTTTTTCGTGATATTATTACATTTTTTATCAATAACTTTAATTTTATTCATTATAAAATATATATCCGGCATCCCTGAAATTTGCTGGTGTTTGAAATTATTATGTTGTTGCTGTCTTCAAAATAATTATGAAGCTGACTTCAGAGCAGCATTTGAAGTTGGCAGCATTTGAAGCCGTGAAGTTGTGAAGTCTGCTGTCGTCTAAGTGTTTAAAGCTTAATGTGTTATATTTTTGTATTTTATCGTGTGTATTTATGTAAATGTTTAATAATAATTTCTAGAATACGACCAATTGAATCGACCGCTAGATCGACTAGTAATCACTGAATACTTAAAATTTTTTACTGCAGAAATTTTCATTAGTTAAATTTAGTAACACAAAAGATAAACAAATAAAAGTAAGAAATCAAAAAGTATACAATTTGTAAAAAAAAAAAATTTTAAAAAAGAAAATTTGAAATTTGAAAATTTAATAATTATTTTAAACCATTTACAACTTAATATAAGAATAACATAACATAATATTTTTTTGTGTTATCTTAATTCTTTAGAATTGTGAAAGTGCTAAGTTTATGGTTACTTAGTAGAGCACTTATTTTTAGGGTAATCAATAGCATGAACAAATAATCACATACTTTTGAATAAATTTAATCAGACAAAAATTAGGAAAATCAAAGAAAATGAAAATAAACACATTGAAACGATTATAGAAAATAACTTGTTTATATTGTTATAAAATATTCTTGTTATAATAAATATTGCATCGAGTACCAACAAGAAAAAGGGTTGAGTAGTCCAAAGTGTAAATACATTTCAACACTAGACTTATTTGCAATCAGCTGTTTCCTTAATCTTACTAATTTTTAATAATTTTCCGTTCGCGTACTTTTTGGGCAACAACTTTTTTTGAGAGTAAATTTTTCAGTTTACTCCTCAGTAGTTATTCATTTACGGCATTTTACTCTAAAAGTACTCGAACGCTACCTTTTTTAGCTTTTTCTAAGAGTAATTTTCCTTTTACTTTCAATAGCTTAGAAGGTTTTGGTGTGCACCTGGAACAGACCTCTCATCAGCTTTAATATCTCATAGACATTTATAAATTATGTTCTTATTATTTTTTTCGTTAGGTTCGAGTTTGATTTTTCGGTTCTTTACTTAGAATGAAAACAGTTTTATTAGTAAGATAAATATATAACTAAGACAAAATAAGCTTTGATATTAAGCTTAAGTCATAAGTCACTTTGATTTAGCTGTACTGCTTTCTACTTTAATTTTCATAAGTGCGCAGAGCAAAAATATCTTGTTGCATAAAATTTGACAAATTTCGTAGAAATAAACTTTTTATATTGCGAAAACTTTTTATATTAACAACTTACTGTAACTTTAGTTTAGGTCAATTTTGAATTCAGCTACCCCTCATACATACATATAAAACTTTCCTTAAATTATTTTTTTTCAACTAAATTTTACTTCTGCGACCACACCGCTCAGTTTATTTTTATTATTAAAACATTCGTTGAAGAAAAATAAACAATTCTTAAGAAATATTTTGAATTTTATGCGTGCGTTATTTGATCAACTGAAATTCGTTTGATTCCACAAACACCAAATTGAAATTACATTTAATTTGTAAACAAAAATACGCTAAGCAGATAATAAAAGAGTTTATATTATAATAATGCTATTTTTAACAATATGTTTTCATTACCATTTCAATTAGGTCATAAAAAAGTCCCACGATCATTTTGTGTTCTCACTAATTGCTAACTGAAAATAAGAAATTAAAAAAATAGACTAATTTTATTATCTGAATTTATCAAATATTAGTGTACATTCATATGATGACATTCCAGGTTTTTTAATGAGGAAAACAACTCGCAGTTTTTTTATCCCATGCAAAATTAGGTTACAAAATTAAAAAAATCTTATGCAGAGATTTTTGTAATCGCGATTAACATTAATGCAAATTTTATTAGCTGCGATTAAAATTATGTTCTTGGAAGTTGATCTTGAACTCATTGATACTAAAGGTTTTCTGCAATGGAAGATTTTTAGCATATCACACATGATCTTTGCTTAAAAAATGTTGTCAACTTACGAGAATGTCCATTAATTAAATCAATAAAAATTTAGCTTGAATTGAATTTAAATCTGAAGAAAATAAGACACATACGCATACACAGCAATCCCTGAAATAGCTTTTGCCATCCTAAACATTTTTGAAATTTAGAAAAGTTTTATTTTGTCAACCCATGCAATCTTTGCTTACGTTGTTAACGAGCTCATCAAAAAGGATCGTGTTGTCGTCACAGGGAATCTTAAGATATCTGGCTGAAAAGTGCTTTAGAGGTCGGTCATGAATTCTAATAATTAATGTTGTCCTATGTTGTTATGGTTGAAATAAATATAAAAAATCTAATAAAAGAGACTTGGAAGCTTTGAAACGGTTTAAAAGAAACTTCATTGAAACTTCTTCCTAATATTTATAACAACTTTATTCTCCTAATCTATGAGATGGCATATGAAGGTCTATTTGAAAGCAGTTTGGTCACGATTAGAAAGTCACTAAATTTTTAATCTACTGTAATATATGCGCAATGAAAATCATACGCCAATTATTTATCTATACTACAGTGTAGATTCTGTGGGTTACCAGGGGAAAACTATACAGTGGAGCACATAATTTGCTACACTCCGGCACTCATATACTCCAGAGCGAGCTCTCTCGGAGATCATTACTACCAAGATCTTGGGAAAATCTCTCGAATTGGACTAACAAGGTCTATGCGAGGTCTTTATGAACGGTCATCTTAACTTTACCAAGTTTTTTAATAAATCAAGGAAATTCTTTCCACAGATTTCTGGTTGTTTGTAGATAGTAGATCTTTTTATTCTTTTAAGTAGAAATTCGAGTTTTAACTGCTGTTTACATTTGGAATAAGCTTCTTAGTACTATTTTGCCTTGACTATTGCAATAAGAAAATTAAGAAGTTCAGTTACCTAAACTGTCTATTGGATCTACACGACCATAACCTTGATAGTTTTTTCTAAAGAAATGAGTTTTCCTTACTTTTTAACCCTACAAATTTGATGGATATACGCATCTGCTTACTTTTCATTTTCATTTCATAGCAATTGCAATGATATTCAAAATTATCATGAATATTTTTATTTTGCAATCAAAGCAAAAATGAAGTATTTTGCTTGAAGGTACTCTGCAATAATGTAATAAAGGGTGCTTCCATAACACATTTCATTTTCGATAGCCCGACAGTTTAACAGTTGTCATGATTCAACCTATAATAACTTATCAGATGACAAGTAAAAAATAAAGCATTAATAAAATGTGGAACGATATACGCTTTTACAAACCATTGAAATGATTTAAATTCAATACAAAAATGGGAGAAAATTTCGCGGTTTCAGTTCGCAAAGCATTTTTGGGTCGTGGCTAAATACCTTCTTGCCCAATAATTGAGAAACTGATGGAAAAATTGGAACTGTTGGAAAAAGTTAATGATGTGAAGAGTCACCTCAACTACGCCTTTTATTTGCTTTACAAACTAATTACACTATCTTTTTCATTTTGCTTGAAGATTCAATTCATTTATGTTCTGCTCAAAGAGAACATATCAATTGTTTGATATGACTCGCATTTAATTTTCAAAAAATCAAATCAGTATTTTTTTGAGAACGAACGCGTGCACGTTGAAAACGAAAATGCCACAGCAGAGAAAGAAAATTAATTAATACACGTAAAGGTGTATTAACAAAATTAAAATAAAGAAATCTAAATACAATTACGATACTTAACAAAATGAATTTGTTGTACTTTTTAGCAATAATTAACTTACTATTAAATCAATTAAATTGTGTTGTACTTGTACCATCAAATCAGTCTGAACTAAAATTTTATAATAGTGAAAATGATAAGAAAGAGCAAAAAAATATTTATAGTTTATCAAATGAAAGCAGTGATGGTTTTGAGTTTTGTAAAAATGAAGAATATCTGCACAAGTTCATCAGTAATACCAATAAATCGCAAATGATTTGGGTCACTTGGAATCCTACTAAAGCAGGTGAACGTGCTGTTTTGCCAAATATTTGTTCAGTTGACAATGGTTTACCTCTACGTCGACGCTGCCACTACCATGACGAAAGAGCCGAGTGGGAAAAATACAACAATCAAACTGTTTTAATAGATTGCGGTATAAGTATGTTTTGCAAAGCAGATGCATTTGAGCACTCTGTTGTAAAAAATAATGGAGAAATAGAAAGGCACAAAAATATCTGGAAGCAGGTCAAAATTGGTGAATATTCCTGCCTGCGTGACATTTGTCTACAACCAAATGGTCTTCCTTTAACCCGAAAATGTTACTATGATGCCAAAGAGCAAAGAGCACGTTGGGCTTCTGTTGATCATTTGATAGATATCAAATGTCTACAGCATATACGCCAACAGGCCATTAGTAATGAACTGAATATTTTACATGAAAATATAACGACATCAAACTTTTTCTTACGAAATTCTATGGCTTCACGTAGCCAAACTGTTAAAACTTTGTTGTCTTTACTAAAGCAACCAAATATTAAACTATTGCCAGCTGATGTAACGTTAACTAGTGACATTTTGAAAACTATCGTAACTGATTTTCAGGATATAGAACTATCTAGAGATGTTTTAAGAATAGCCCATAAAATAATGTCTGCCGATTCTGTGGTATTACGACTGTCGGCTGAACTGAATGCAACAAATACTTTGCTAGAATCTTTTGAAAACTATATAGATGGCTTAGCTAAGAAGATTATTTCCAAAAGCAGTTGTCACGTAAAATTGCCGGCTGTTGACACTACTGGATATTTTCCCATTAACCGTGGAAATGACACATTAGTTGAAATTTTAAATTTATCAAATATTGGTGTTCATGCTTGCCTCACCCGTAATATCAGTATATTTTTTGTGAAGCCCTCTTGCGCTCATATAACCGGCATTGCAATCTATGAATCTTATCAGCGACAGAAAAATATGACGCAACAACAACAAAAACAAAATCAAATACATTATGATTCATTGAATGATTTATATTATCGTTTTATTTATATGAATGAATCCATTAATAGTCTGCTGCATGAAACCGATCTTGTATTGGCCTCATTTATTCCCTTCGATATTTGGAGTGCTATAGAGCGAAAGTATTATAAATCCTTTCAGGATACAAGTGTAGTAGTTTTCAAAATCTACGCACATGACGGTTTGTTTGTGGAACAGAACCTCTTTCGCTCACGCAAACCATTTGGTAAAATTTTATCAATATCTCTGCCGGGATATACGGGTGAGTTTATTTAAACTTTAACAATATTTATGCGGCCTTTTCATATGATATTGCTTAAAGAACTATTAAATATATTTGAACTATGTAAACTAATAATTTTTATCATTTAATAGATAAGAAAAAGTTCCATTATATGTATACAAGGTGTGTTTGAAATATGTATTATGTACATATCGCTCATTTACTTAAACAACGTAATAACAACGTCAAAGAAAAATCGTTCTTCAGAAAAAAAGTGTAGTTAAAACACAACTCAATATTCTTGTGCGAAGAGGTGACGTATTTTTATTTAAATTTTCGACATCTAATGAAGAACGATACCAAAGCTAATTTTTGAGTTATGACTTTGTTTGAGTAAATGAGCGATATGTATTTTTAAAATACAGAAAACAGAAAATTAGAGGAACAGCAAAAAGTAAACAAAAATTAAATAATCAATTTGGAATCTCAGTTTTCTGTTATTATAATTTTTGTATTGATTTAATAAGTTGCACTTTTCGTATTCTAATTTGTTAAATAATACGGTTAAATAGTTGATATTCCTAGTTACTAGTATCCACCGTCAAAAGTGGTAAAATCGAACAAAGAACGCTGATGAGATGGTGTAGCGACCTCGAAATCAGTACTGATCCGTTCTGCTAGTCTGATGAATAAATTGTTTCAAATAAAAATAGTTTCTTAATAAAAAATGAATTTATCCAAATATAATTTCTTATATTAAGAAGAAATGGGTAAACTCAGATTTGAACTTAAGCCAAAAAAAATTTTCATTACAGATTTTTTATTTTACAGGTATGTTTTATGTCTGTCTGTCCTCCGTTTTGCAACGTACTCGTTTTGCACGTTTTTGATCTTACACGATTTTTTGTTTCAAGTTAAAAATAATAATAATTATAATAATAATAAAAACAAATGGAATAAATACATAAGTGCGCATTTCAAACGCAATTAATTATTTGTTGTTCATTAAAAATTTATTTATCTGGTAGCACCAGTGTATATCGTTAGCTTAATATAGAAAGGCCCTGACTAACTTCTCTTCAAAATTTAGTTTTTTGCATATTTCAATAAATTTAAAGATCTCTTATCGATTTTGAAATAAGAAAATACTTAGAGCGTCTCTATATTGATTATCAACTTGCAATCGAATCTTAAATCGCCGATGGGAAATTCAAACACTGATATCTTGTAACCGCTTTTTTTGTTTTAACGATTTTAGCGCAACGTTGCTATTTTTGGTTTATAATTTTATTTAATAATTTTCTTTTTTATTAATAAGTTTAATTATATTATTAATCTTCTTACTAATTTACTTTTAATTGATTGATATTTCCTTTTGCAGAGGAACTTCCTGGATTTTTGCCATTTATTTTTCGCCACAAAAGTACGGCGCAACATATAAAACCAAGCTCGAATACCGGTTGTGGTTACTGGAACTATAGCACCTGGATTGGAAGTGGCGTGTACACGAATTCCTCACAATATTCGACTTCTGGCGATTTAATACAATGTTCGACGAGACATTTAACGCAATTCTCTTACCTGCTAGGAGGTAGTTATCGTCAAAATGATTTAAGCGATGCGATCTTAGTTACTGCTGTGCATCAAAAAGCTTTAGATATAATTTCATTAATTGGCTGTTCCCTATCTTTGTTGGGACTATTGGGCATCTGGATAACGGCCTTGTTATTTAAACGTTGGCGCGCTGAGGCTTCAAATAAGGTTTTGCTCAATATGTGTCTGCCTCTTACTCTACAAATGGTGTTGTTTCTCTTCGTCAATACCGATGATATATCGAAGGCGTTAGTTGAAAACCACAGTTTTATGAAATGTATTCTATTGGGTGCTCTACTGCAATACTCAATATTAGTTTTGTTCAGTTGGATGTTAATAGTAGCTGTTTTGCAGTTTCAACGTTATGTTACGGTGATAGGTATACATCGTCCCAAGCACTATATAATAAAGTCAGCTCTATTGGCTTGGAGTTTACCATTAATACCCACAATTTTGGTTGCTTCATTGGACTCTAAATCATATGTACCAAATACCTATCAACTAGCTACCGATACTGGTATTTGTTATCCCTCTGGCAAAGGTTTTTACTTTGGTGTCCTACTGCCAGTGTCTCTGATAATACTGGCTAATTTATCAATATTCTTCTACGTTTTTTACAGTATTTCAAATACACTCAGAATGTCTATGCAACGCCATGAAAAACATGTGGTTATTAAACAAATACGCTTGTTCATTTTGTTGTTTTTCCTATTAGGCCTCTCTTGGATATTTGGGATATTTGCAGTTATGAAAGCAGGAATTGTATTTTCTTACCTATTTTGCTTGACGGCCACTCTACAAGGATTTGTTTTGTTCATATATTTTGTTATTATGAACGAAAATGCACGTAATGCCTGGCAAAGGATGTTGTGCCGCGCTTGCTGCTCCCCAAAATCGCACGCTAAAAAAGCTAATGAATTGCAATCCATGACCACGGCTTCAACATCATTGACTCATGACACGATTTCTTCAAGAGATCATTAGGCTGGTGCATATAGTTTTAAATTTTATTTTTGGTTTTACTTACAAAAACATACAGTGCTGTGGATATCAAAAACAACAACAACAGCAACAACGAAACCCATATCCGATTTCAAAGTCATATAATTCTTGCGATAAATATTATAAAATTTTTTTTGGTCAAGCACACTACAAAGTCAAATGTGTTTGAGTTTTCCAACATTTTTTAAAAAAAGCCAACAAAATTATTTCACATTTCCCAAAAGTGAGTTAATAAAGTAAAAGCAATAAATCTACAAATTAATTTCTTAACAACAATATTTCAAAACAAAAAAAAATCCATTGATTTCTAAGGACTTATTAAATAAGACTTCTGAACATTAGTTTAAATAAATTATGTATAATAATAGATCGTAATAATATCCATAGTATAATTATATATATAGTGTCAAAAATCTAAGTCGGTTACCAACGGTGAGTCTACGCACATACGAGTATACAATATACAATAAAAAGTATTATAAAATAAAATATTTTATGTTTTTATGAATTTTTAGTTATTGAATATAAAGCTTCCCACTATTATTGAACAGAAATGTGATCATCTTCATTAGTATTGCTCATATAAATATTTATTTTTAAAGCAATTGTAAATAACACAACATTTAATTGGTTTTGTTTTATAATAATAATCGTATCTGTCTTTGTTGTGGTCAATTTGTAGATACATATCAGTTCTTAGAGATACTTTGCGTTAACTGGATTAACGAGTTTGCGAGCGGAGAAATACATTTTAAAATGAAAAGTATTTTATTTGCACTGTTAGTTTTTGCAAGCACACAGCCGTTGTTTGCCCATCATAAGTGTCAGAAGGATTTTTTGAAAACGACATTTCGCAACGGTGATTTAGATACAAATGTTTTGTTAATATGGTTTCCAACAAATGCTGGAAGTGTGAGCACTTTGCGTGTTTGTTCTAATGAAACTGGATTACCTTTGCAACGCCATTGTGGTTATGATCGCTTAGAGAACACTGGCAAATGGGAAAAGAATAATGAAAATATACAATTAGTCAATTGCAGCTACATTCCCCGGTTGTGCTTGGAAGAAACTTACAGGCATAATTATATCATGAAAAATGGTAAAATCGAGACATTTACTAACAAATGGAAAACTGCAAAAATGGCAGAAATAGGTGATTTGGAAGAACCATGTTTGCTACGTTCTGGGTTATCCTTAACACGTCGTTGTGAATATAATCCTGTAATGCGTACTACACAGTGGGAGCTGCTAAGTCCAGAAATGCAAAACATTTCATGCCTGAGGGAAACACGCGAATTGCTTGTAACTTATGATCTTAATACTCTGTATCAGGAGGTTAAAAATGATATTCAGGAAGATAAAGTAGAGCCAAAAAAAGTTGTGCAGCAAATGGCCGAATTGTTAACAACTTCTCGAACCGTTCGCATACCAGCTGATATTAAAATTTCAAGTGAAATTTTGAAAATTGTTACTGAGGACAATAGAAATCCTGAACTTGTAAGTGAAATTCTTAACGTGACTGATATTATTATGGCTACAAGTCAGAGAACCATAATCAAATCTGACGATGTTAATGCTTCAACGAATTTATTGCAAACCATTGATAAGTATTTTCAAAGCATGGCAGAAGTCTTAGTGCCAACAAGTGAGTGCCAGAACATAACAGATGGTATTGTATATAAAACATTAAAGCGAACTAGCGTTTTCTATATCAATCCCGCCTGTTCGAACATTTCTGGTGTAGCTATTTATAATACGCACATACGTCACCGTGATCAGCCACATCAGCGCTATGATGAACACACAGGTCACTACTATCGTTTTCTTTATTTAAATCAAACTCTAGACCAGATTTTAAGAGAACCCGAACTGCATTTGGCCACATATTTCCCATTATCATTGTGGAAGAAATTAAAAACTGAAACTGGTGCTGTTGATGATCACACCGTTTTAACTTTTTTAATTTTTCAAAATGATTATTTATTCGTTAATCGCACAAAAATGGAAAAAAGACCATCTAGAAATGTTTTAGAGATCTCAATGCCAAACTATAAGGGTAAGTATGATGACTTTTATTTACAGAAATAAGTTCATTATTTACAAGTTACATATTACTGTTTTTTTCGGATCCAATTGGATTTAAAATCATCCAGGCAACACATTTTAAATTCGAAAGATATGTAAATACTTTTCTTTTTTTTTCTAGGTGAACTGCCAGATGACGTGCCATTTATCTTTAACTATCGAACCTCAGACCATACGTCATCACACCAGCTACCAGATTGTGGTTATTGGAACTATAGTAGTTGGATCACAACTGGAATTAAAACAGAATACAAAAGTGTTGCAAATAATAATCTTTTAATTTGCCACAGCTCACATCTGACACATTTTGCTGCAATATTTGGCATTTCGTTTTCATCTCCATTATCTTTAGGGGACTCGATTATGCTTAATATATCTCATGATTTGATGTTGGAATATATCTCTGTACTGGGCTGTGGCATGTCCTTAATTGGTCTTTCCTGTATATGGCTGACGGCTTTGTGTTTTAAAAGTTTTCGAGTTGAGTCATCAAACAAAGTGTTGTTAAACATGAGCTTTGTTCTTTGTCTGCTAATGGTATTCTTTTTATTTATGAATTTACCGCAATGGGTGTCCTTAGTAGATATGAGCAACTCTTTGCACTGCACAATAATGGGAGTATTTTTACACTATATTGTTATGGTACTATTCAGTTGGATGCTTATTATAGCTATAATGCAATACCAGCGTTATGTTAAAGTATTGGGCTATGATAGACCATCTAATTACGTTACTAAGTATGCCGTTTTAGCTTGGGGCTTACCTCTGATACCAGTCATTCTTGTAGCGCACTTGGAACCTCATACA
This sequence comes from Gymnocheta viridis, assembly GCA_956483585.1. Classification (NCBI taxonomy): domain Eukaryota; kingdom Metazoa; phylum Arthropoda; class Insecta; order Diptera; family Tachinidae; genus Gymnocheta; species Gymnocheta viridis. Next base: position 93,914,982 of record OY101440.1, on the reverse strand, counting down.
TACATGCCCGATACGGAACGTTTACTTAGCCATACCGGTATATGCTATCCATCCGGCGATAGTCTAAAGTATGGCGTCATACTGCCAATGGCTTTAATAATGTTGGCGAATTTGAGTATATTCATATACATATTTTACAGTCTTCATCGTTCTTTGGGTCACTTTGAGAATCGTCGCGATAGAAAAAATTTAATTATCCAAATTCGTGTATCGATTTTGCTGTTTTTCTTGTTAGGCATATCGTGGCTCTTTGGACTTTTATCTCGCTTGGAAAGTAGTCCAGTATTTTCTTATATCTTTTGTTTAACTTCAACTTTGCAGGGATTTGTTCTTTTTCTTTATTCCATTATCATTGACAAGTCGACACGTGCGTCTTGGTTAGTATTATGTTGTGCTAAAAGTTATAGAACAATGGAGGATAAGAATCAAATGAAATATATAAATTCCAGATCGCAGCACAATAAAAGAGATAACTAGATTAATGCGTTTTTAATAATTTGTTAAATTTTAGCCACAAACATTAAAACTGACTGAATGATAAACAATTAAAATATATATTGCAATATACGAGTAAATATTTTTTTTACAAAAACCACAATAAGATTTTGCGGTGAGATGACAGCAGTGAGCTGTTTAAACAATTGAAAACGAACTTGTAGTCATTAAGCATAAATATTTTATATTTTGTTGATTAACTATTAATATCTTTAAAAAAGATTAAAAAATAAATAATTACACAGGCCAACAAAATGAAATTTTTTATGTCAGGTCTTAGGTTTCGTAGTCATTTTGTATTCATATGGCACTGAGCTCATATGCCTTTAAATTAATATTTTTAATTGACTTTCTATCTTAAGATTTTTTGTTATATAAAAAAAGAATGCTGCATCACATTATTTATATTTACTCGACAACTAGTTCTTCGATTAAATAAAAAAAAACATAGCAGGATCGGAAACAAAACAAGCTCAAAATTACAATTTTTTTAATGCAAAATATTTTTAGTAAAAACAATTATTACGGTTAAATGAAAGAGACGGCAAAATCATTATAAATCCAATTCTTTCTGAATAAAAATTTTACGAACTTTATCCAAAATAATAATCACTTTGGATTAAAACTACTAACTGCTAATTTGTTCGAAAATAATCAATTTAAAATATTAATATCGTTGAAAAAGATTGAAAAATAAATAATGCTTAATTCAAAACCAACAACATATTTAAGTTTTCAATTTTTGTTTTTACTATACATGTTCGAATAAAATTTTCTTTCACATTAACAGAAACAGGTACAGAAACTATACTTTTTATAATAAAAATGTAAAGAAATTTTATGGTAAATTAATTAACAATTAATTTAAAGTTATTAAACAGAAAATCGGAAATTTTGCCGTGTCCGAAAGTAGCGGATATTTGAAGTGCAGTCGTTGGCTTATCAAACCTTCTTACTAATAATCTAGACTCATCGCTAACTTTGTTGAGCGATAGTTATATATACTTATATTATAATTCCGAGATGATACTGATATACAAATTTGGATGTGATGGATCATCAGAATTTTTAAAATAAGATCAAGCGATTGGAAGAGATACTGATTTCTTGGCTATTTTAATGAATTGCCCTCATCAAGTAATACTTTAGTTCGAGACATGTGGATAAATACATCGCCAGGGTCGAAGCTTTTATGCCGGCCAATACGATTCGAATACAGTAACTTTGACTTAAACGTTCAATCAACCTAGTATCCTATTTTTTGCAGATAAGTTAAAAACGAGGTAGATGAATTTGGATGATAACAACTTGCGATTTGTGTGACTTGTTTACGATTTTTTAAAATTAAAATTGCTTAAATTGGATGTTTGTGTAAAAAAGTATCCACAATATTATTTTAATATGTGCAGCAAACTTTGATTTTTTTAAATGAGAATATTTTAAAATTGTAAAAAATATGGTAAAAATGCAGGTACACCAAATGCACTTAAACAAGGTTTAGGAAGAATTACAACAGAAAATATATATTTTCGAGCAGTTAAGTAAAAATGCAGATAACGTTAATTTTCTGTATGAAAATAAAAATGCCAAAACTATCGAGCATTTATCTTAAATTTGCAGGTACAAAGAGGCACTTAAAAAACGAATTTGTATGGAATTTTAAAGAACAGAAATGATTAATTTTATGCAGTTATGTCAAAAGTGCTCTTAAGAGAAGGGCAGCTAAATCAAAATATGGTTGATAATATTAAATGTGAAATTTCCAACATGACTCTAATAAATATTTATACACTCAAAAGAAAAATCAATCCATTCGTATTTCAATCAATCCCAAGCGATGTTAACAGTATGGTAATCCCAGATTTACTAAAATTAAGTACAGAAAGATTGATTAAGGCTTAATTTAAATTGAGAATAATTTAGTTGATTGAAAGTTTTTCACGTGATTAAATAATTTTGTTCTCACTTTAAGAAACTCCAGGGTTGGTTATCTAAAGTAATCCCGTTTTTGGCTTGATTAAAGTACATTTAATAGGTAATTGTACTCAAAATTTTGAGTACTAATCGCACTCATAGTAAGTAGAAAACACTTGAATTTAGTGAGGCGTTTTTCTTTCTGTGTATATCCGGAAGAGTAATAGTAGTATCTTTAAAACCTTATCCATGGTAGGTGAAGAACTTGCAAATGCTATAACTATAATATATGAAGAGAAAAAAATTTTAATTGAAACTCCATCCAATGAAGATGACCTTAAATTCGAAATATCGCCGCTTCATGCTTGTATTAGAGTCATGGAATATGGTTTGTACCTTGCCTATCATACTAAATACCGCAGGGCTCCAGCGAAAAGGAGTCCCTGCCCAAAATAATTCTGATTTGAAATACATGATTACAACGAGAGCTTATGAAGCATATATGATATATTAATAATCGACAAATCTTTGCATAATTATGGAAACTCTAATGATAGCAATGCTGCCTAATGCACCATATACTGTTGCCCTCAGATCCAGTCTTAGACCCTTAAAGAATGAAATAGCTACTTATTGGGTCAAGATATTTAAAATTATTTTATAGAAAATCAAAAATTAAAAAATAAAATGAAATTAATTAATGTTTGTAAGTTCAATATATACAATAAAATGAAATTCATATATATATAACTAACAAAACTTTTTGAAATTTTTTTAAATAAGATATCGGAGAATATCTAGAATAATAAATTTATTTAATACTAAAAAATTAAAATTTTGATTAATATGTACAGATAAAATCAATTAAATCGAGAATGACATGTGTAAGTTGGTTATCCTTTGATAACTTCTCAGTGTACGATTACATGTTGATTTTCCAACTTAATTTAAATATTTTTTGTACATAGAAAGGTTTTACCTATTTTTTTCAAAGCTTTTTTTTATTTGTAAATAATTTGCTTTATCAGGATCTGTGATTATCAATGAAATTCATTGTAGTGTCTTTAGATGAAATCTGGAAAACGTAATTTTATATGTAAAGATAAGTTGTACATAAATATGAATTTGTAAATGAAAGCTATTATGTACATATTCGTAAGTATTAACTAAAACAACTATAAATAATATACATATTTCAAATAAAAACAATAAAATTGCATTTAAATATTAAAAAATTTTTTTATTAAATTTTGTCCTTAATTTTATCAAATTTAGTGAAACACAGATATTAATTTTAAATAATAATAATATGTGATTAAACCAAAGCATAAATTAGCTTTCAAATAGGTTTCTTTTATATGAAATTGTATGATTATTTCTGCAAAATTTGAACAAAATTAAACAATATCCGCACAGAAAGCAAAACGCCGCACCAAACTCACATACTTTAAGTATGAGTCGTACTCAAAATTTCGAGTACAAATTACAACAAAATGGTACTTTTTTGAACATTTAAGTCCGTCTGTACTTAAACTAATCTTTCTGTATTTCATTTTAGTAAATCTGGGATTTTGAAACCGCTTGATTTAAGTACAGATGGAAGTAATTTTCTTTTGAGTTTATCGGAAGTTATAATGAAGTAATTGCTGCTTTTAAAATAGTAGAAAAAAACAAAATAAATTTTACCTGTGTTGTTATATTTTCGTCCATCATATAAAATTGGTGCAACTATAAAAGTATGAATATTTATTATATACCGTTGAATTACATCTACTATTCAAGTATATAAAAGAGTATCAAGTATATAAAAATGTATTTGAAGCAAAAAGTTAAAAAAGAGAACAACAATTTGTTGCAGTTAAGATTTGACTTTTAATATGTTGGGTTTTATGGTCTTGTGAGTAGTATGGAAAAACATTTTCAATTCAAATCTATCAAAATGGTATGATAAAAATATTCAGATCATTACATTGATTAATAAGAAAAAAGTTGTGCTAAAACAAGTAATTTTTTTCGAACAACTCTTCTGCAGGTAGTATTTATGTGTAGGATGTCTAGAATATTGTAACAATTATTTAAAATAGAATGGTCTATGATAAAAATAAAAAAGTGTTTTTTTATTTAAAGCTGTAATAATCAACCAATGCTGGAAGTAGGATGCATTTCTAAGAAATCAATTAACCTTCTATACAGTAATCTTAAAGCTATAAACAGATTCATGACAGCAGGCTACATGGCTATATGACTGCAAATGCCGTTGAAAACGACACCTACACATTAAGGAACTGATTCATTTAGATTTGTTGCTTTTTTAAAGTTATTTTTACTATGATGCAATAATCACTCATATCGCGAAAATAGCTAAAAACCACGAAAAGTTGAAATTGAAATATTTAGAAAAATGCGTAAAACTTCCAAGATGAAGGTAAAAACTTAAAGAATGTTAAATACATTCACATTCCTTACATTTTTAAGTCTTTTTAGAAGATTTTACGGCTTTTTAAAAATCTTGCAACAATTCCCGGAATATCACATTTCACATTCTTTGCAGTTTTAGCTCGTTTTAGAAGACTTGACGATATGACTGACTCAGTGGCCTTTTTATTGCTTTATTGAATTTATAAGGTTTTACAGAGAGATGAACACAGAATATTGATGTAATATGTAGGAATTTCATCGCCCTTGTTTTTATGCAAAAATTATTTTTACACAAAATATTAAAACCAAAAAAAGAACTGCAATTCTTGCATTTTATTTTATTTTATTTTACATTAAAAACAATATTTCTTAGCAATAATTTGCTTTAAATATTTTGCTACATTGTCAACTTTTGTTTTTTGTTTCGTATCCAAAAATAAATAGAAATTAGTTTCATTTGTCTACACGACAAAAAATAGCATGGCCAAGAACCTGCAGCCGTGTAGTGGTGTAGTCGTGAAAATAATCATTTCCATTTAAACACATGTATTCTTTTTGTGACAAGTTGTAGTCGGTAGCCTGCTGTCCTGAATGTTTTTATAGCTTAGAGCCTTGTCTTTCAGATGCAATAAAATTTTCTTGGCTATTTAATAAATTTCCTAGAAATACTAAGAAAATAAAGTGTATTTCTAGCACTAAAATTATAGTTTTTTTTTAATTTCAGATTTAAGAATTTGCCACTGCTAAAACTTTTTAAATAGCGGAAAAAGTTGTTTGTATGTTTTTTTTTTGTATGGATTGGGCTTTCTCAAACTATCTTTACATAATATTTCGCTAGATATGAAAGAAGAAATTATAGGCCAAGAACTGAATAAGTCAGGGCAAAAAAAAATTGTTGATACAAGGTAAGTACATATGTACATACATATATGATCTATGATTATGATTTATAAAACTTACAACTATGGGAAAAAAAAATTTACACACGGCATTGTCAACTGTTAACCTTTCAGGCTCACGATGTAGTGCACCAGGGTGCTTAAAAATACAATATTTGAAAAGATTGACGCTTCTTCTCCAGACGAAAATTTGATTCATGCAAATTGGATCCATAGTTTCGAAGTTAAGGATTTATTACCACTTTTATTCATTTCAAATAATGCCTCTTAACCACGCCGGCCACGAGTTAATAATCTGGCATTGAGAAAAGCGCTGTAAATTTACTGTTGTTTCGGTTTTCTGGTAACTAAACTGACATCTATATTTCAATATCTTATGAAATATTGTTATGCCATACCGCAACCTTTTAAAGATAAAAAGCTTTCGAAGCTTTTCAAATGTTTCTCACTTATGTGCCTCGCTGAGAACTTCAAACACACACACTGACAGTTGTCTGAGGTCCTGCCAGACAAAGCACCGCAAACAGCTGTCTCATATACTAATAAATAATCGTAAGCGCCATTTATATTACTATATGTAATTCGTAAGACATCCTTAGTCTGATGTGACCCTTTGTAACGAACGGAAGTTAATACGGTAAAATAAATAATACGTTTAAAGCAAAAACGGAATATACATCAAACGGTCCTCCAATACTACTTTGATAGAAAAAAAATATATATATAAGAAATATTATAACAACAAGAAATCTCTCTATATATAAATATACATACATACTTATAGATTCGGGTGTATGTATATACTTTTCATAAAGTTTACAAGTGTTTGCTATTGTGTGGTGCATTAATACATGTGTTATGTGTTGTGTAAAAAAAACATAAATAAATATCACAGCTAGAGAATTGTATGTATTTATGTATCTCTGGTTGAGTGAGTGATTAAATATTGTGTTTCTGTTGTTACATCTGATGTTGTTATATTATTTGAAGGGAATTTCTATAATGAATGACAAATTATATGAAAAAAAAAATTAAAATATATATAGATTTACACATATACATGTATATATATATAATAGATAACGGCAATATCCTTACAAGAATAAAGATTTTCATATACGAGTATATTGTGTTTGGCCACAATATTTTTATATGCAATCTTAATAAAATATTTTAATAATATTAATATGAAATAAAGAATAACAGAGCAAAAGTTGAATGATCTTTTAAGGTTGAAGAAAGCGAAAAATTGAATTGTTAATTGTATATAATAACATTTTGAAGTATGTGAAAACAATCAATAATATATTTGTGAAAATAGTTCTAAAAATTTAATCATGTATTTTATTTTGTTTACAAATATTTACCAAATATTTTTAATTGGCTGTGTTGGACTTATTATAATATGTGCTGGATAAATATATGTTCATGTTTGTTTGCTTGTTCTTAAATATTACTTCTCTTGAATAGTTTACAATGCATTTCTTTAATATTTCTTTAGCAAGTAGTGCTATTTTATGAAAGAAAATATTTATCTGATGCTTTTGAAGGTCTGCTTGAATAAGTTTTTCCTTTCGCTTGTTATTAAAAAAGAAAACGCAATAATGAAAGGATAAAATACTTTTTATGCCGTTTCCCTTTTATTTGGCAATTTTTAATAGATGTTATCAGGCGGGACAACATTTCTACGCTGATAACTGTGGCTTATTTTACCTTGAACTTCGTTAATAGTCCGTTTAGGTTGAGGTGTTGCAGGTTTTTAATAATGTTCACTGTATTTATTTTTAAATAGAGTTCGGAATGTTTTCTCATTAAATGAACGCCACTTGGTTCAATATTTTTATTTTGACATATTTTTCAAACTAATTATAAGGACAATTATATCTGTTTGTAAAGTTTCTATGGAAAATGTAATCGCGTACATAATTATATATGATGTTCTTCTTTCTAAATAAATAATTTTCTTCACTGGCAAGAAATGTCAATTTCAATGTCTTCCTAAATAAAATTTTATCCACGATAAATAATTGACAATTAAATTATTACAATCCTTAGCATCATAGATGACATTAACCAAACATTTTTTATAATATAATGGTTACATATATAATAAATTACTACTATTATGCTACGTAGCTACATCATTCTAAATTTCGTTGACTTGATAATGATTTGACAACAACTATATAACACAATAGTAACATATTCCTGTATTAAAAACTATATATTGTGATAATTTAAATCATATCCTTTTTTTGGGACAAATTATAAAATTAATTTTTTCCACGCCTCCTAAATAGAGCAAAATTTGGTTTTATTTATTGCGTTGCCATTTCATGTTTAATCGCAACATATTGTATATTATCTTAAATAAATGGAACTTCAGAAATACATTTATTGAAACATTTTTGTTTGTTTTAATTGATATAGAATACTATTTGTTAAATCGCAACAATTGTAGAAAATGTAATTTTTTTTCTCTATTACTAAAAATAAACATGAGTTTCTTTCCATTTATATAAAAATTGTTTTATTTTTAAATTAATTATTTGTGGCGTTTTTTTCTAAGAAAAATATAATATATTTTTACTTTGACTTTACTTTTACTTTTTATCAAAAAATGTTTTTTCAAAGTGTTTCTCAGTTTGCTCGTACGTTATGATGAAATAATTTCTAATAACCTCAGTATTTCAAAAAACCATTATATTGCAAATTTTTAATAAAATGGGCAAAAAATATTGCACTTTTTTAGAAAAGAAACACCCTTAGTTTTAGTTTAGTTTTAGTATAAAAAAGTTAATATTTTACTGAGCTCTTGAATGTGTGCCGTTTTATAATACTAAAAGTTACAATGACCGGAAACTTTATTACTTTATTATCTCTTGCATATTTCTCTCAATTTTTCTTTATTGAGTTCTTAAGAGAGTCACACAATCAGGTCAACAGTTTATAAATTACATATTTATTAATAAAAATTATTTTATTAGCGGCCAGACTGTGAATAATGTAACCGGAGATGTCAGTCTCTGCAGGACAAATAATGAAAATACTTGTTAATGAAAATTTTGCAAAAATATCTGCGGCCCAGAAATTAGCAACGATCCGTTCAGCTGATTAAATATCTTTCAAAAATATAAGAAATTTGTAAATAAAAATGAAATTGGAAAAGTCAGTGTTAAACTTGAGACAATTGAAAATTATAATAAAAAATTGTATATATAATAATACAAAAGAGAATTATTTATTTAATATTTTCTTGATGTCTTACCTCAAATTAAAAAGATTTTTGTGTATATACAAAAATGTAAATGGTTTATATATGTACACATTAGAGTCGGTTTTAGAATTTCAAATTTGCTCTATTAATCGAGTAAGGGTTTTGAAATTATTCGAATAACTCGAATAACTCGAGTAATTCAAATAATTAAAAAAATATTTAAAATATATAATTGTATCCAATGAAAGAAATATACATATGTATATTTGTGTTTAATTTGATATTTTTATTACATTAATAAACAAAACAAACACAATAAAACAAGTATGTAGCTAAAAATAAACAATAATATAAGAATTGGTTTGTACGACGCATAAATTTCTAAGGACCATTATTACAAGTTGCCGGATAAATAGGTTTGCATTATTGCAACATTAACTTTTTATTGTTATTATAATTATTATTATTAATAATAAAATTTTATGGATAAAATAATAATGATTGATGGTTTTATAAGTCAAAGTCTTTTATCGGTCAAACAAAATCCTGCCCTTAGCTCACGGAAATTTGAAATAATGGTCCTAAGATTTTTTTTTATCAAAAATTATGTTTGATGGAAAATTGTACTGTTGACCAGGTTTTAATCACATCTCTTAAAGTAGTCTTTTAAAAATAGTATACAGCTTAGATGTTAGCTTCTTAAAAATTTTGTTTTAATAAACCTTTAGGTTGAAAATACTCTTTCACTTAAAGTAGATGTTGACGATAGCGATAGGATTGCACTAAAAAGGGTTTCTAATTTTTCTGATCTTTTCTGTATACTTTGTATTGTTTTGATAAGTTCACACAAGAGATTCTATTTATTTAGATCCACATTTTCTTCTTCCAAAATATCATCGTCTGATACATTTTTATCAGATTTAATGTAAAAACACCGATCATAAAATTTTATTGCAAACTCTTTTGTTTCAGCTTTCGAACAATATTTTAAAAAATTATCATTATTGGGGAACTTTGCTGAATTTAGATAAAGAGTAAGTGTACTAACTGCTTTAATTCGCCTGTGGCTTATTCTGGCCTTCTGCTTGCCTTAAGAAAAAGGAATTATTCGCTTTTTCAAAATTTTTGATTAAGAACTTTGTTATTTTTTCAACTCAAATTAATTAATGTCGTAAAATCTTTACTGAGATTTTTAAATCTAAATCTAAATCTAAAAAAAATATTTTTCTATTAAAAAAGGATGAATTTACTAAGAAATTCATTTTCCTTGATTAATTGACATGAACTGTTCAAGTTATTCTTTAGTCAAAATTAACTATTTTCATTATTCGATCAAATTATTGAAAAACTTTACTCGATTAATCGAACAAAGATTAATCGAGTGAATACTCCAGTATACATACGTTTTCAGCAAATATACAGTACACCTTAGGCTCATAAGGATAAATCGACCAGAAAAGGGACTGAGAATTATAAATATAATTTTCCCAAGTGAAGTTGAAAATAATATTTCAAATTAAAGTACAAGTTTTATATGATTTTTATTTATATGAATTACTTGCGCACATAGACCCTGGTTTTTAAGACTGTTTGTTATATATCACATAATAATGGAGGCCATTGCACAGGGTTCTTACGTTTAACTGACTGTAAATCATATTTTTCTGCGTTCTTACAGGTTGTGTAGATGGTTTTCATTAAACGGCTCTATAAGAAGTAGGCACTTTGTTGGATTGAGTCTTTCCATAATAAAATGTCAAACATAAAAACTTGAAATTACTCGCGCTTTATATATTCAAAACACCGTGCCATTAAAAAGTGTCTGCCACTGTATCATACAGTATTAACCCTTCTTTTCTTTTTTGCATGTCTACTTTTTATAAATTATGTATCTCAATATCTGTTTAGAAAATTTAAAATTTTTCTGCTCATAAAAAGCAGATTAAGCCAACCGTTACAAAACTAAAAGCTAGTTTGTTTTATATTTTTGGGTGTGTAAGTTATTTTTTTATGTGTTATTTGTGTTGGTTAAGTTTAAATTTTAATTTGCCACGCAAGCTGCAGCCAGCGCTGTAGTTTACAAATTTTCATCAACTTCGTTTGTGTGTTTACAATAACAGCGATGTAATAATTAAAAGGAAACCTCAGCAAAGATAACAAAAAAATACAAAGTGTATTTAAGTGAATAAAGCGTTAATTAAAAAGTAATAATTTATTAAATGGTAATTCTGTTAAGTTTATTTGCAGTGATTTAAATAACTAATTAAATTATACTTGTGTTATAAATTTGAAATAAAAAAAAAGAATTAAAAGTTTAAATAACTTTTAAATCCAATAAAAATAAATTTCTAATCCAACAATATAACACAACATTAAACATAATGGTAAGTTGGCATTTTTGCTTGAAGCTGGAGGAAACAGAAGCTAAATCGGCTTTTTAAAAAGGGTAGAAAAAGCTGAAAATGCTAAAAAATATTTATTTATAATTCCACGTTTTATTTACTTTTTCAAAAATACATAAAACATGTTAAAAATTATTGAACAAAAATTCTTAAATACATAAAAAAAAAAATAAACAGGTTTTACATACATATTTTAAATACATATAAATCATAATATAGCATAAAAATCAGATGGTTTTTTTAGTTCCATTCAGCATTGAATCAAAAATAAAGCAGACCATTAGTATTTAGGCATGATATAACAATTATTATATCATAATTGAAATATATGCAAGTAGTATATCTTAAAGAAATATATAGTACGAGCTCGATTTGCACAACTGAAAAGAGTTTGTGGTTGTTGTTTACTCCAAAATGTTTCAAAAACCGAGCATTAAAAACTTAATATAAAAATATACCATTATTGAACTTAAATTAATTTATTTTTATTATTTCAAAATAAAAAATTCATTTATTAAACGAATTTAAAAAATTAATGCTTTATACATGAAGAATTCTGATATTTTGGATTATATTTTAGAAATTTTTTAGTTTTTTTGAGAAACTGAAGCTTCATTGGTTTGGGATTCAATTCAGAGAATCACACCTAAAATTATTAAAAGTTATTCGCTTTAAAAATAAATACTAGTTTTTTACTAAAATATTTTTAATGTATTATGATATACACAAATTGGAATTTAATGCATAATCCAAATTTTATCACCTTCAAAATATTAAAAGTTAAAATTTTTATTAAAAATGTTTTTATTAGAGACTTCCAAATTCTTATTTAATTCCAGTATAAAATAAATGTTGAACTTTAATTTTAGATTTTTTATGCTGCACAACTTTTAATTTTCGATTTATATTTTTATTTTCAGTACGGATTTGTTAATTACGCTCTGGAGTTGCTGGTGCTCAAACATTTTGGCGAAGAAATATGGGAGCAAATTAAGTAAGTTACTTCTGTGGCTTGAAATGTAATTTAAATTTAGCTATTCTGGATTTAATAGTGAGATACATTCGTTTGCTAAAATTTTCCATTATATTTCTATTATATTTTGATTATTTAAAGTGTTTTGTTGCACTTGTAACAATTTTGGAATTATACTAATTAAGAAAGGTGATAAATTTCCGTCAGTTAAATATTTCAATAGGTTAAACTTAGAAAAATAAATCATTTGCTATTATATTGTTAATATTATGTACAAGAATTCGGTATTAGAATCTACACAAAACTACCTTAAAAATGTTTCCATTACTCAAGTTTTGTTTGGTTTCTTTTTAGTTTTTTGGTTGGTATTAATTTATTGTTGATACCCTGCAAACAATGTTTTTCAATTGTACTGAACGTTCCGGTCCCACAACTGGTAAAAATCTACTTGCTTCGGAAACTTTAGTTTAACAGGAGAAAAATCATTTAGAATCATTTTTTATTTTACAACAGCAGGCGACATGAACACGCTTTGTTTAAAATTAGAATGGTTTATTTCTTTTGTTTAAGCTCAATTTTTTTTAATTGGTTTTTAAGGGAAAGAAGGAGAAATTATTTTGATTTTGCTTAAAACCAAGAAAAATTACTAAAGTTTTTATATCACACATACTTTTACAAAATTTTCCACAGGCTTTCATCATATAAAACCCTTAAGACCATCGATAATGCTTTTTCATAACAAACCCGATTAATCCAACAACTTCAAAAGAGTAAAATATGTTAGTCCCCGGCGTTAAATTTGCTGACAATTATCCTGACAACCAACTGAGTTTAATCAAATAAATAATTAATTATGGGTTAGGTAATGTTCGTAACGTTTTTAGTCAGATAGAATTGGATATGATACAATATTTCTAAGGAACGCGGGAAATATTAATATAAAAAAAATTATTTCATCTTAAGCCTGGTACTCTGTTTGAATTTGCGAAATATGTTGAGCAACATTGATTATTTCGTTTAGAACTTTTGACAACTAGCCAGTGGCGACAATACCACGATATAGAAAAAACTTATCGGTTTTATTGCCTTGTAATGAGCAACATTGTTTTTCTTATGAAAACAAAAGAATGTGTTTATTTATAAAAGTGCGAAAAAATGGACAGCAAAATAATATTAGAAACTTGTACTTCAACGTATCCATTAATGTGAATCGCAGCTGCAGCGGAAGAGCTTGTTGAAGACACACGTTCTGCAAAAAGCACTTACCTTCATTTTATATTATAATTACATCATTTTATAAATTTAAAAATGATGTCAGTGCTAACTTTATATAAAATTTATACATATTGACTCCAAATTTGGTTAAATGTTGTGCAGGAACATAAAATTTTTTTCAATCAGAAAAATAATGTGTAAATATATCACTCATACGTACAGTGCACACATATTTTTGTCCCAAAAATCGGCAATCTGAATAAAATATCAACATATGGCAGGGCCCTATTTTAAATATATACAAAATACAAAACATATCGTCTAATCGGGTTTTTGAAATGTTAGAACGTTTCATTTATATTTTAAAAAAAATTTTCTTCCCTACTTCCCCTACTAATTTTTTTTATTTAGTTCCAAAACGGTTTAGTAACGGAGTAACAACATTTTTTTTGTCTCCTGAAAAGTACAAAAAAACATGTTAAGAGTTGTCAACCTGTGACCGACGATACACAAAATTAGTTTTATTTTTTTCATCACAAAATGTGTTTTTATAAAATGCGTTTCCCGATTGTTAGTAAGTTTGGGAGAGTTTTCTCTTCTGATAGTACAGTTATAGATATATTTCCCCCCGTTTTTCACATGAAAGTTCGCTCTGCTTATGTGAAACACCACAGAAGTGCGGGGTTAACCGATTTGATACTAATTTGGGAGATTTTTCTCTCGTAATAATACTTAAAAAAACCCGGGGGGCAAATTACAGCATTCGATATCGAACAAAATCCCATACAATTTTTTTTGAATTTGTATGAAAATTTCATTCGTTATCGATTGCCGTAATTTGCCCCCTGGTATAAATATATTCAGGAAGTAAAAATTGTATTTACATATTCCTCCTTTTTACCTCAAAGTTCGTTACGCTTATGAAAAAGCTCAACAGAAAAGCGTAATTTTATTATTATTTTTTTTGTTTATTTTAATATTTTGTACTTCTTGTATTTATTTATATATATACTCTACTCGTATATTTAAATTTATTTATAATATATTTTAAATAAGAAAATAATTTTTTCATATTAATTTCGAGCAGAAGGATCTTTAGCTTATTTTTCTTTTACTTAGTATTAAGACAGAGACTTTAAAACTAAATTTACAATAAGTATTTTTTTATTATCCAACTTATTGTACTGCAACAAAAATGCGAAATAATGCGAACTGATGCGAACTGATGGATGTTAACATTTGTTGATTTTGTGCATTTGGCAACTTTAAGTCAAGTTATATATGTTTAAGTATTATCAAGAGAGAAAACTTGCTCAATTTTAATGACAATACCGCAAAATTAATTTTTAAATTTACCTGTTGGTTTATAAACAGAGTAAACTTTGTGCTGAATGAAAAGAATATATATTGTGTACAAGTTTTTAATTTGTTGAGCTTTATTTAAAATAGGGTCCTGCTTAAGTATTTCAAAATAAATCTTAGCTTTTTCACAACGCTTTTGTAATGATATTTTGTTTAGATTTCCGGTTTTTGAGAAAAATCATGTGTGCATTGTACATATAAGCGTTATATTTACAAGTTATTTTTCTTTATGTGGACATTTTCTAACTGAAAAAGTTTGTATGTTTCTAAACCAAATTTTACTAAATTAGATGTCAATATGTAGGATATTAAGGTGAATTTGCGGATGCTATCATTTCGCACTTTATTTTGCTTCAGCATTATGGGAGCATATATTTAATAAAAAGTCTATATGACGACCAAAAGGGCACTTGCTAGGATATTAAAGAAAATAAATACTAAAAATTAAGTTTCACTGTCATACAAAGAATTGTGTCAAAGTTTCATAATTTTTGTTCAAAACGTGTTAAAAATGTTTCAGTTTTTAATTTTAGAATGTGTGGAAAGTATGCAAATCCTTGTTCCGATATTTTTTAAACAGATTTTATTTTAATTTAATGAATTTAATTAAAACTGTGTAGCAAAGATAATGGCTAAAGAATAGCTGCTCTAATTTTTCCCAATCGTTATATGGGAACGAGACACTATGCATCCATCGGAAATACTACATAGAATGAAAAACGCCGCAATAAATTCAACTATTTTTAACTTACTCTGAGTACGAGTGGTACTCAAAATTTTGAGTACAAATAACAATAAAATGTACGTTTATCATGCCGAAAACGGAATTACTTTAGATAACCAATTCTGGAATTTCTTAAAATGAGTACAAAATTCTTTAATCGCGAAAAAAATCTTGAATCAACTAAAAAATTAAATTGAGCTCCTAATATGCCGCATTTAAATCAATCTTTCTAAATTTGATTCAAGTAAATGTTAAATTACCGTAATTTTCCCGCCTTTAGAAATTTTAAGGAGAAGTTGTTGTTTTGATTGTAATACAAACATATCTTAAAAATATTTTTAGTAGCAGAACGATGTGTGTCATATATAAAAAGCTGAAAGCTTATACTGATTTGGTCTGATAGGCAAATTGTGGTTAAAACTATATCAGGTAGTATTGAGAAATTATTTTAAGAAAACAAGAGCCTTAGACAAGATTTATGCGCTTCTTTTTTTATGGAAAGTTTTGCATGAAACTTATTTATTTGCCGCTTAGATCTCTAAAACACCCAAGTTAAACAAATGTTTCTACAAAGCTATATTATATTATGTTTGTCATAAAAGTGCCATGCGCAAAACTTCAAGAAAATAGTCATCGTTTGATTCCATATTTCCATACAAATTTTAAGAATTTTGCATGGGTTTTCGTTCGTTATCGAATGCAATAATTTGCTACTGGTCTTGCTAAGTATATAACGAAAAGGAGATTTAAAGGTCTTTTAAAATTTCATACACAATTGCAGCATATTATGTTTCGAAGCCACTTTAAACTAAAAGCTACAACTAAAGTTTATAAAGCAATCGTTCTTTAACATTTGTCATAATTATTTGTTACTCCGCACTCATTTTTGTACAAAAAAATTACTTTAAGTTTTCTTGATGCTTCTTATTATTTTTATATTGTACAAAAATTTAATTGACTTAAGCAAAACAACTTTGAAAGAAAACGTAACATTCACATAAAATATTTAGGTAATGATGGTGCTGAAGTCACAATAAGTGGTATCAGTATTAAATTACTAAAACTTATTATTTAGACAGCTCCTGCTGAAAATTCACATCAAAAGTAAAGTTTGATATGCATTGAAGCGGATTAAATTTTATAGACAATTACTTTCAAATTAAAGAAATAAGAACGTTTTTAAATTTGGAAAGATTTTTACTGACAGCCTGTGATTGGCATTTTGCATAAAAAGCGCCTGCAAATCCGTTGGTCATTATTAGTTCAGTTAAATAACTAAGTAACATCTCCAAATGATAAAATTTATAAAAAAATAAAAATATCAAATGAAAACAGAGTTCGATTAAGGAAACTTTGTACAAGTTAGGAGACTGAATTTTGAAGAAATTGTAATATAAACAAGCACAATTGATATAAGCCTTTAGGCCCAACAATTGACAAAGCATTCATAAATATGTATTGCTGGGTATAATCAACTCATTATTTAAATCAGGAAAATACTTTTCAAGTTATGCTAATTTACATATTATAATGATTTTTTGTATTTTTTAATAAAAATCATACGACACACATGCTTCACTGATTTTACTTGGACTGTCTCGTATTTATTTACACAAATTTACAATATAACAAGAATTCTTTGCAGAAAAATACAAAAATATTAATCATTCAAGAAAATGCTTATGCGATAATTTATAAGATTACGTAGAATATGTGTTAAAGATGAAATTTTAGGAACATTAAAAGACAACAAAAACTTAGAGCATATATTTATTTCGTTAAAAAGTTTGACCAAAAATGTAATAAATGAATGCTGCCGTCTAGTTTCTAAGTCATTTGCAAAGTTATAGAATTCCAAATTTTCTTCATTTATTCTCTTTTTCATTTTTAATAAAGACATTTATATTTCCTTTGGATTATTTCGTGAATTTTTATTACAGTTTTCCTTATTCAAATTTTTATGATATTGTCCCCCTTTCTTATTGCTTCCCTAAAAACTTAATAATGCTTGTGGTCTGACATATTGAGACTAGCCCACATAAACAGTGTTAAAATAATCAATTACTTCGGCCCATAAATATTTTCCATAATAATAATAATAATAAAAGCAACCATAAATGTCGTTAGCGAATGAATTTTAAGTGAAGAAACAGTACTCGCTTCTGTACTTTGTGTAATCCTTTAGAACATTTAAAATATGTTTTACTATTAAGCCATGACTTTATTACATACTTAATGGGAACACATATATCCAGTAACGTAATAAATTAGGACGGTATTGTTGTTTTTATATTACTTGTAAATTAAATTGTTGTGGACTATTTAAAACTTTGTTTTAATGAGATGAAAGTGATAAAGTAAAAAGCCGCCAGTTAATATTATTATTTTATATTATAAACTGCAAATTTCAGTAAAATGGTTTATTTTCGAGAAAATCAGTTATTCCGAACCAGTTATCAAGGTTGGCATACATATTTATATATGATTATATGAATACAAAAGAGACGAACTGTCAAGGCTCACAGACTGCTCAAGAACACCGCTGGAAGTTCCTAATGATGATAATTTTTAATAATGTAATTGCAAAAATTTTCCCTTTATATTTAAAAGATGTTAATGTATCTTTGAATCAGCATTGTCACAAGTAAACAGAAATTCCAACATGGGGGTGTTTTGTCAGAAAAATTGTATGGAAAATGGAAAATAAGAGACTTCATTTTGAAATGTGCAAAAGAGTTTGTTTAATGAAATCATCGGCTGTTCATTTAGTTGTAAAGACGGGGTATGTCATGAATAATGGAAAACAATATCAGCCAAATGGCCGCCATGGCTGCTTTTACAGTACCATATTCTTTTCATGAAATTTTTCATCACCAATTCGCACAATTGCGGATGTTTATCACAGATAGCTTCCTGAATTCCATCTCTGAGAATTTGAGTCGATTGTTAGCCATTAACGTAAACCTTATCTTTCACGTAATCCCAAAGAGAAAAAGCTAAAAGGTCTTAAATTTGAAGATCTCGGTTGCCAATTGTGATTTCGGATGAGTTTGATGCATTTCGGGGACCCAATCAGCCCACACACATCGTTTGGCATGATCGTTAGGCGTGAATTTCTGTTCTAACTGTACTTCAAAAAACCTCAAGACCTAAATCTTTACGAAAAATATGTACTAAATTTGATCGTCGAGAGATGCCCTTAATTGAGGTTTCCGCAAAAACATGAGCAATATTTGCAGTTGTTTTTGAGAGACGTGTACTAGTTCGATTTTTTACATTTGTAACTTGTTGCAAAAGCTCAAATTTTGTAGCAGTTTCACAATTGCTGAACGAAAATACGATTCTAAAATTATTTACTTTTACGATTTGTGACCGCGAATTTTTTACTAATATTGTAATGGCGTAGTTTTTACTTGTAACCTTTTAGCTTTCAACTTTCAGTTACTACAAGCACTAAAATTAAATTGGAATTAAAACGGGCCTTTATAAAACAATTAGAAACTTTCATAATTGCTCAAATGACATTTCCATTTCCAAGCGTTTTCATGGAAACCCATATAAATTTTTCATTTAATTTTAATGATGAAATTTCGTAGAAATTTTGGTAAAAGATATTTTTTTAACTCTTTGTGTAAGCCTACGAAATGCACACTTATACTTGCTGTTTATCTCTTATTTTAAGCAAATATTAAATTTTTTTTATTTTTTTAGTAACTTACAAAATGTTTGTTTTTTAATAATTAATTTCATTTTTTATTAATGAAAGCCAAGTATACAGGATTTTCCAACAAGAACTTTGTTTTCTAAAACAAAATAATAAAAAAAGTTTAAATAAAGATGATACAAATTTTTATTGTATTAGAGTGAGAAAAGTTCGGCAATTATGAATAAAAAATTATATCTGGCAAAAGGCCACCACGTCCACACTGACAGATGTCGTTTCTTTCATCAAAGTTTATCATCACCTTTTGACAAAATGGCGGCTCTATTTCGTTAATCACATCAAATATTTTGGATTTTTAGGCTGCAATCGATTTGATTGGCTTCGTATAGACTCTGTCCTTAACATAGACCCACAAAAAATAATCCAGTGGTGTTAAATCACACGATCTGGAGGGCCACTTAACAGCTTATATTTGTGAAATTTTGCGATCGGGATTTTTGGTTTTAAATAATTTGATCGTTTCATTGGCTGTGTGACATGTTGCATCGTCAGTGATATCCACGTCATCAATATTAGGCCAAACTCATCTTCGAAAAACACGACCCAAACACGCCTCTAGACCACATAGCGCACCACATAGTGACACGATGCTCAACGGCTTCTCAATAATCGCTCTAGGATTTTCAGAAGCCCAAATGAGACAAGCTTGCTTTTTCGCGTACCCTGACAAGTCAAAATGGGCTTCGTCTGAAAAAATTATTTTTCCAGAATGAATTGAGCAAATCTACGACGATGTGAATGTTCGGTAAATTCCTGCAACGGTTGAACCTTGTAAGGATTCAACGCCAAGTCCTTACGCAAAATTCGCCATGTGGTGGTTTTGGATAAACTCAGTTCTTGAGAAAGTCGAGGAATTGACAAACTTGGATCTTCTGCAACAGTGTGGCTCACCGCTGCCAATTTTTTAGTTTAACGACCCATTCGAACACGCCAAATTCTTAATAGCGGTCTCAGAAGGACAGTTATGTTGTCCAAAAATATCACGAATTTTATGAAATGTAACTTTAACAGAGCCACCATTTTCGTAGTGGATATTAATTATTTTGATGCGATTTTCGAGCAAAATTGAATTCACAGTAACAATTGGCAATACATTTACTACGAATACGTCAAAAAACTAAATGTCTAAACTATCATGTTGTTGCTGTTACCTCAATTGAAAAACAAAGTTCTTGTTGAAAACCCCTTTATTTATAATACAAAGATACAAATGGTTGTATGAAAATTTGTACACATTTAGTAAAAAGTTAAATACTTTTAGTTGTGAAAAAGAGTTTCACTATTTAAATCGTCCCTTGTTATTACATCATTTTGAAAAGCATTTTCTATCAGATATGAGGAGACAATGGAAATGTGTACTACCTCTACACTTTTTAAAGTTACATACTATAAATGCAAGTATAACAATAACAACAATGCATACTTATTGTCCTACATAAACTAGCAGCTTAAAATATTTACTTTTGCTGTTGACTGCAGAAATCCATAATGTAATATGAAACAATGATTTATAACAAACTTTAAAATTCGTTTATAAAAGTTATCACGGTAAGATACGCACTAAAAAGTTATTGTTAAATTTTGTTTTTACCAGTTACATTTAATAAACTTGCAAATGCCAAAGTGCTGCAAACTTCTTTCGCAAACGTAATTCTAGGAAAAGAAAAAAGTAAGATAACAAAAATTATACCTCTTGATTTTGTAAGCACGAGCAAAAGGTTCTTCTAAGAAATTTTAATGGAACTCGCAAGCAGATTTCCATTTGCTTTTGAGCTAATTTTTTTAAGCTATACTAAAGAGAAAGTTTCATTTCTTACTCCTTAATTAAGGCATTTACAAAGAAAGATATGCGTTACTTCTTTCCCTAGAACAGAAGATGTGCTAAACAAATTATTTCTGATAAGAACTTTCTTTAAAAAAGTAGTCTTTTATCATGCGCGTTTCTTTTTTCTTTTTTGTGTATGAAGTAATTTGTGTAAACTTTTCTCGTAATAAATACAACGCGTATACTTTATAACGATAATGAAACCGAACACGACTGTATCGTGATTATTTATATAAATTGACATTTTGTATACGCCGACAGTAGTCAAAGTATGTTTATTCAAGTACGCTTATTTCTACAACAATAAAAACTAAAGGCATTTTGTGTTTGCTATTTAAACACCAACCACATAATTTTCAATAATTTGTTTACCTTTGGTTTTATTTTATTTTTCACATATTAAAAACTTTCTCACTGCACATATTTTTTTCAATTGTGAACAAAATTTGGTAACTAATCAGCTGACGAAATGAGTGTACCCTATAATCGGTGATGCGTTTAGTCTTTTCAAAGCTAGATTTATCCTTTTTTTTGTCTTTTAGTTTCGAAATTTATGTTACAGTTTCATGCCGTTTTTTCGCATTTTGTATTTCAAATTCAGCCACAAAAAGCCTTAACTTTTTTTTTAATTTTTATTTTCTTCTAAAACCGTTAAATCATTTTAAAAAATGGATCCAATGTGGAAACTAAAGTATACTGAAGACAAAATTACATTGAAAGAAGTCCAGTGGCGAAAGTTTTTAATTTATAACTGAACAAATGTTTAATCCACAGTTGAGTGTTGGCTGGAGTTGCGGCAATTTAAGAATACATTAATCTAGTACTTAGCTAAGCAGCATCAGTAACGCTGAAGGTTAAAGGCTTTTTATTACCATGAACATAATTAAAAGTACAGAAATAAATACGTATTAGAATTAAAATTCTTAGTTTCTTATCATTATATTTTTTTTACAAAAAGAGAAGTAACACTCATGCAATTAATATGCCTACCAACCAAGTGTGTTATCTTTTTTGGGAAAGGGATAGTGAGAGTGGACAGATTGTGAAAGTGAGAAAGCTTAATTGATTAATTGCATAACTGTTTACTGCCGGTACTGTTCAGCGACCAGTGCTATGACTTCGTCATTTAAAAAGTCCAACAACAACATATGCAATGGCACACTAGTGCACATCTGAGAAATGATGGATATTACACTTTTCCTGAAACTGAGCTTGAACCCACGTTCTTAGTCATTACTTGCTTTGTAGCTAACACACTAACTAATTCAGCAAACAGCACCCATTCAGACATTCGATGCTCCTTAAAAAGGATACAGAAATAAAATCATGATGTAGCAATTACCTATTTTTTAATAAAATGAGTAGACCCTCGTGATAGCGATGAGATGCGCTGCCATCCTGAGCGCAGGCTGCTTTGAAGTTCAACAACGTCACGTATTCCTTAAATGCTATCGTGCAAACTTTGACATGTATGGCATTCTTAAAGTCATCTGTTTCGCAGCTAAAATGCACATAAGCTCAACTAGCGCATTATTTAAATTGGCAACACTTTAAAAAGGCAATGCATTCGATTTGCAGGTTGATATTGTAAGCTTGATTTAAACACTGCTTTGACGTTGCATACAAAAGCTTCGGAAGGCAGCCGAAATTATGAGACCTATTATATGAACTACTAATAGATATAATTTAAACGAAAATATCTTTAAACTTTTAAGAGATAACATGAACTTATAAAAATATGTTAAAAAAATAAGAACAAATACACTCACAATATTATTACAGTAACGGACTGTACGTTATTCAAGAAGTAATCCGTTCAGTCATTTTTAAAAGAATAAACATTTAAGATTGTAAGCAATATTATTTTTAGCTAATTCTAACATTCATTCAAAAAACTACGGATATTGTAATACAGATTTTCGGTTACATTCAATAGTGTCCGTTGTTTCCAAGTGCTGTTTTTTTTCTTTGCTTGCTTTATTTGATTTGTTTGAGATTTACTCTCCTACACAAACAAAGAAAAAATGTTTTATTTTTACGGGTTTAAGTCAATTAATTTTTTAGCACTAAAAATTAAATGAACTTTTGGTTCAATTTAAATAAAAAATGAGTAGACCGGTTTTTAAGTGAACTTTCAATAATTTTAAATTACAATTCGAGTTAATTTTACGTACAGAATATTTTGAGTGTACTAACTTATAAGCATTTTATATTTTATCTATATATTTTTCTTAGAAAAAAGTCATTGAAATCGCTCCACGTGTGTAAAACCCAAGATATATGACTTTGACCCCCTCCAAGCCATCAAGTGTTTCAATAAAAATTTACAAAAATTTTATTGTACGCAAGCATACATTTCCATTATGTGTTTCATTTAAATAATTTTTGCAAACCGGTCGGTAGGTTTAAAGAAAATGATAGATTATCACTATTTCTGCTACTGATCCTAACGTGTAAGGTGCTACAATTTTGAGAAAAATAACACTTAAACATATGTGTACCTCAAAGGCACTCTTCCGCGCTTGCTCTCCGGTATGCACTCAAGTCACACTACCTTCATTAATGTGAAAAAACTTTGAAAAGCTCATTCAGGTCAAGTTAATTTCGTATAATACTTTCATTAATTTAATGACCATCAGAAAATAGTTTCACACATAAATATAATTATTCTATACAAAAATGGGTTAAATAATTTGCAACAACTCAAATGTATGTTTATGTGCAATTTAACAGAATTAATGTGGCACAACGTAAATGCTTTTTGTTCTTACAAAGTTTGCAATTAATTATAAAAGCTCTTACTAATTGTATGAAAATGTTACCTGTGGTGCATTTGTAATTAACATTCAGTTAACAAAAGATTTGTACTCCTATGCCTTGATGGTTAAACACAAACCTGTGTTTGTTTTTGAAGCGTTTGCCAAACGGATGAACTTTTGTAATATTAATGTTACTCTTAAGCTATGTTCAGACGTGGCAAATATGCATACATATTTCGTAAAGTTAATAGGTATTCATGAGTGTCATATTTAAGATATATTAACTCGAAGCTCACAAAATACTAAACCGATTTAAATAAAATTAAGATTGTGCATTACAAACATATAAATCTTTCCGAAATCGGTTCAGTATTACGGCTGTAAAAGGGTTCTCGAAGAACCTGTTTGCCTATTAATAATATAGATATGTTCATCAGAATTCTTACAGTAGCTTAGCGTGCACGTTCGTGGCGAGTTTGATAACTACATAAATATAACACACTGTCTACCTTAGTTCCTAAATTATATATAGCCGACTGAAAGGACCAATTTGTCTTTTTCTTCATCTGTACTGCACATACATATATTTTTTCCAGTGGACTTCGTTTGCTGCAAAAAATTTTAAGTTTGTTAACTGTAATTAGCTATCCCATGGTATATTATTTGAATGGCTTCATTATCATAACCGTTGTTATTATGAAAGTATTTTTATTAGCTTAGGGAAAAGTGTTACCTGTTGTGTTACCTTATTAGGCAGCTGCTTTACCCTTAAACGCGGATGATCCCATAAAATAGAAAATTTTGTAAATAGATACCAGAGAAAAATACACGGAACAATATAATATTAATATATAAATAATAAAAATAAAAGCGAGTATAGCGAGTTATAGCTGAGTATATCCAAATATATTTGCATTGAAGTGGTTCTAAGAAACCAATTTATTATTTTTCTATCCGCGCAATCCCCCCAAAATTTTACACTTTTTGTTTTACTCCAGAAAGAGAAAAAGGGCGTCCAGGCTGCACGGATGGCATCGATTTTGAATTTTCAAAAGTAGAACAACGATAGACATACATACATATATGCACATTGTACATTGTATATATGTATATGGTTGGCACAGAAATATCGCTAATTTTCTAATATACTAAACTATTTTTTAAATAAGAGATCTTTTTGATTCAATAAAGTAGTTGTATAGATTTTTCCCGCTGCATACCCATCAATTTAATGTTTTTCTTTATAAAGAAATAAAAAAAATAATGGGAAAACTTAACTAGCCGATAAAAATTAAGATGCAACAATACAGCTAACATAAAAGCAACAAAAAAGTAAAATGTAATTTCATAAATATCTTGGCAACTAAGCAGGAGAAAAGCAATAACTAAATATGTACATACAGGAATGCCACCAAACCTCTTCATCACTGCCAACTCAAACAAAAACGACGACATAAAAATTTGAACACAATAAAACTAAAAGCAAGTTACACGCCCACACAGTTTACAACTAAAGAGGAAAAAGTACAATCAGAAAACTATTGAATAATTCTACACATACATGAACGTATACTTAATTTAAGTTTCAATTATATATTAATGTGTGATTTTTGAACTGTTTGAGTTTTGGATATTGAAAAAAAACACATAAAATTTACAGAAATAAATTAAGTACGATTAAGTAAGATTTGGGACGATAGAAATGTATTCCTGCCATTTACTTTTTAAAGATTGTTTCATGTAGATTTTGCACGCGGCTGTGCCGTAGGAGATCCATCCGTGAGCTACAATTTTGGCATACTTTCTTCTGCATTCGGCAGATATCATATTGTCACCCAGGTCTAGCATTTTTGCTGGCATAAAAAACTTTGCTTATCACAACAAAAAAAAGTCTAGTGGGGTCAAATTGCATGATATTGGCGCCAATAGATTGCTCCAAAATATCAGATTAATTATGCATGCCGTGTGGCATGTGACACCGTATCGATGAAATCACATGTCAACCAAGTCCAATGTTTCCATTTTCAGCATTCATTGTAATGTTGGGATTTATTACTTTTTAAGAAGTGCGGTCCCATGAAACCACCGAACCACGAACCGTTTCAAATAGTCCATCGTTCTAGGTGCATTGACAAGCCTCGAACTGCCTGTGGCTACTCTTAACATAAATTCAGCCTGTTTCAGCCTGTATCTTGACCTACCCATTAAGCCAAAAATGAGTTTCGTTGCTGAAGGCAATTTTTAGATAGAAAAATGGATCCATTCAAATTTTCTATGGTCCTTTCACCAAACAAACGTAGCCATGGTACCCAAACTGGCTTTAGTTCTTGCATTTTGTATAGTTTCATTCCGAGGTCCTTAAGTAAAATCTTCCAGTTACATGAATAACATAAGCCCAGACACTGAATGATTCTCCTCTGTGTGCACTCATCGCATATGAGCTGGTGTCCACTAAGGAGGAACTGGTGCGAAAAACTATTACAGTAGCTTAAATAGCTTGTCCGGTGAGTCGAATATGATGACCATCAAATTAATTTAATTTTTGAAACACATTTCTCACGCAGGACAATTTGGTGTTGTTAATTTGTTACTTTATTCATGGTGGAATGGCACACTTTACTAAACATTTTTGGCATCGTCACTTGTAACGTATTTTTTTGATTACACTGAAAAACGAAATAGCTAAAAAATCACATTACTAATTCATTCAACAAATTTCTTCTGCTTAAAAATACCATAGACATACATACATATTTAGCAGTGTTGCCCCAACGAAGTATTGAATTGCAGATGTGTCATGCCAAAATTACACATGATATTAAGAATTACACATGCTTTCCTTTTTTTTGCAAAATAGCGTGCTTTGATTTGCCTAATTAAATTAAATATTTGCAATTTTTGGGGTAATTCCAAAATTTTTTTGATAATGAATATATTTCCAATATTTGGGCTTTCAAGGTCTTTGATAACTAAAAGATTCCTTTTTACATTTTATTCCAACGTTTCGTTGGTATTTTCCAACTTATTCAAGTAAGTAATTGGTGCTTTTTATGGGAATCTTTCAAATTTTAGTGTTAAATTTTTTATTCGCACTTTTTCCCAAAATTAATATTTTACTTATTCAGTAAAACATTAACCATTTTGTTAAAAACAAATTGCAATTTATTATTATGTGCATTTCACTGTTGCTAATGCAGATCATCAGGGAGCTTTACCCAAATATTTCTTAGAACAACTGGAGATATTATATTAAACCTTCATTAAAACAAATGAAAAGTTAAAACAATATCAAAGTTGTAACAAGAACTCAATAATCAACCAATTGTTTTTGTTTTCTTACTTTACCATTACTACCTAGGCTGACTTTTTTTCAACTCTAATTGTAGTTGTAAGAGGTTTGTAGAAAATGTAAAAACAACAACAACAAAAATTTTGCGACCGTGTGCTTGTCAAGTTAATAATTGGTGCTTTTTATGGGAATCTTTTATTTTTGTAAATATATCATCTTCTTTGCCCCAATTATACATTATTTTTCTTAAAAATATCACAGTTTTGTTTTGTGTAAAAAGGACAATCACAAACAAAAACTTAATAAATTTGAAGCACAAAAATGCCAAACAGGTTCATAAATAAATTAAAAACGATAAAATTTTAAATTTCACATGAGTTACACATGCAGCCAATTACACATGGGCTACACATGAAAATAAAAATTAAAAATAAGGTGGAAACACTGATATTTAGTGCATGCAAGATTTTCTTGTTTCTTATTCTTATATTATAAAAAGTTCTAAGCGTCTACTTGAAGTTGGTTCCAAAATATTATTTATAAGTGACAACATATACAAATATATGTATGAATACATGCATAGATAAAAGTAAAGGCGAAATAAATGAGTTCGGCTGGCAAGAATTTTATTTAAGTTGGTATAGTTGTATAGTTGTGTTTAATAAGCACAACAAGGAAATAAAAGAAACAGGATGATATAATATGAAAATAAAAAAATAAAACGGTAATGGAAAATTATTTTGTAAAAAATATTTGACCGGCAAAAGCTCAAGATTAAAGAAGTAGCAAAAAGAAATTTGAAACTTTTAATTTAATATTTTATTTATATATTTGTTTATTTTGTGTAGCCACTTGCTATTAATTAAATACGATGGAAGCTAATGAGAATTTTCGAAAATCTAATAATAGCATTTAAGCTCGCTTTAATTATCCAGCAATTTTTCAACTTGCTAAATCCCTTCACAAAGTAAAATTGCTAAAAACTTTTACTAGAGACGTGCGTGCGTGACCGTGAATAAATAATAAAATAGATAGTCACGCACTAGTGAAATGACACTCATCAACATATTAAACAAAATTTCATTTTATGTTATTATAATTATATAAGTACCTTCACAGCAAAAAAATATGAAGTTTGTGGAAGCAAGCAAATAACAAATTTGTAAGAAGCTCTTTAATTCCAGATAAAAAAGTGCAACATTTGTTGCCCCTTTTTTTTGAAAATTTTTTAAAATTTTTTAAAATTAATATTTATACGTAATTGTAGAACTGTTTTAAGGAACATATTAAATGAAATTTTTATGGCTTGAGTTCAAATCTGCGTTTTACCTTCTTAATTTAGGAAATTATTTTTGGATAAATTCATTATCCAAAAAAAAGTACTCTCTCAATCAAATTATGAATTTATCCAAAAATAATTTATTAAATTAAGAAGATATGGGTAAAACTCAGATTTGAACTCAAGCCATAAAAATTTCATTTCAATATATTTTTGAAAATTTTTAAATAGTGACTTTATTAGAAATTATTTTATCATCACTTGCGATGCAAAATGAAAACTTTGAATGACAATTTCTGTGATAAAAAGTAAAAGAAATGTTTCTTTTCTTTCGAAAGGAAAACGGTATTAAATAAGTGCACACTATTTGTCTTTTATTGTTTAGCCAAAACCAATGGTGCACCCGATTCACGTTTGAGAGCGGGATTCGTTGGTTATTGCTGTACCCATGTTTCCAAATAAACTTAAATATGGGTCGGGATATCCCACTTGGGAACTCTTTTCTTGACATGATGACTGCGCTACGTTCGAGGCATCAAAAATACGCTTAAATCAAATTGCTTCTTTATGGCAACGAAGACATATCTCAAAAAATCTGGTTCTTCAGAAAACCAGCTTGATATTTTGAATTTAATCACACCTCAATGTGAAAGAAGATTTATCTATGAATTTTCTGCACAAGAGGAATAATGATACGACAAATAATTCTGCATTCTTAACTCAAAAATCACGTTTTTTTTACATTGCAATAATGAAGCTATATCTTTTTGTCTTATTGTGTCATCCAATTTTATCTGGGCTAAAGTCCGATGTTGGTCACATGAAACCATTACAGAACAAAACATCTAATCATGTGTATTACCTTGAATCTCTCTCTTCAATTCTGCTGCGCCAGTAAATAATTTTTACATGATAATAATATGAGAGTTGCTTTCCTGTTTTGGCATAACCGAAAGCACTTTAAAGCAGCGCATTTGAAAAACGTGCAAACTTTTTACTCCTTCCAATGACTTGTTTAGCTGAACATTTTTTCGGTGATAAAAAGAGCACAAATTGTTGACTTCGTATTCGAAGTTTAACAGGTCGTGATACAAATTCAACGGTTTGCAAAACAGTTTCGAAGTGGAATGCATTAGTATATTCAACTCACCCGGTTTCTTTATTAATTAGTTATTGACTCGAATAAATTATCGAGGTTTTGGTATAATCGGTCAATAATATGTGAATTATGGATTAATCGTTTAACCGCCGAATAAAAACTATAAAAATACATAAATTATTTTTAAATTTGATATTAAAGTAGTAAAAGAAAGACAATAAAATTACAAGTATTACAACTGTTGAAATAAATCAGACAGAAGACGAATCAATAAATATGTATTATACTAAGCGAGAAATTTTAACGCGTTTGTTTTATAGTTTGAAAAGGTCTTTTAAAATAACATTTTAGAAAAAGAACTTTGTTCAAAGGTTTACCTTTTAAACTATTTTTTCAGATGCAATGAAATTTGATTTAGAAAAAACTCTTTCACTTATCGTAGATATTGGAGCAACCGAAAGCAATCAATAATAAATCTCGTTTCAAAATCTAAAATCGCGTTAACTTAAAAAAGCATTATCAATTCATAAAACATTGATTTTTTATTCAATTTGGTTTTCGGTTAAAATCTTTAAATACATTATATAACATCCTGCAATGATCCATATTCTAAAAAGTAATTTTTTTTAGCATTGTAGCTGTCTGCAAACATAACGCTAAAATGCTAAAACTCCAACTCCAAAGAGCATTAACGAATTGAATTGTATTTCTTAGTTATACATCAGCCTATTTAGTAAAACCATTAAGCTGAAAGCCAATAACACGCGTTGTCGCGTTTTATGCTTTTCAGACTTTCTACACGTTTTATGCTTATATAAATTCAAGTTATACGCAACGCTTTTTATGCGCCAAGTTTTTTGTTTTAATCAGCTTCAGTATAAATATATTTATGAAATAGAAATAACTTTTGCAAAACGGAAAGTTAAATTGAGAGTTTAAAAGAATTTAGTGAATTAATTGAGTTTTTTTGTTAGTTGGTGAAAATTTTGTTTAAAAAAAATTAAGAGTTTAACTTGCTTGCAACGCGTGCAAAAGTAGAAATTAAATCCACTACTGGCGTTTAAGCGTTCCAGCCTTTGTTCTGTGTGACTAGTCACACACAACTTCACTGATTGTACTTTTTTGACAGACGCTTAGAACGCTCTAACGCGTTCTTTCCATTGAGAGAGCGAAATATCGGATAAAATAAATCATTTATATTTATTTTGTGGACCTAAAATTTGAATAAATTATTTAATAAAATTAATAAAAAGGTCAACTAAATCAGAATAATTTTTCTACTTAATATTTATTTATTTAATATTAGATTTATAGATAAATATAAGAACAATATAAGTAAGAGAAAGCGCTAGCTATCAGGGCCATCGGCTGAGGTTTTAATATTCTTCTTATACGTATTTTAATTCCTTTATGTTTAATTAAGTGACTTCAGTAAATAAAATAAATTCAGATATGTACATATTAAAATAGTAATATTAATGTCAATACTTTTTACAATTATATTCAGTTCTTTTAACCGAATCCCTTTCTATGGCTAAAGTCGAATTCCAACTATCCTTGTAACTAACAAAATTCGAATTGCAAGGCATTCGGTTATATGTGATTCGATTCGTTTCTTATGCACGTAAATGTGTAGACATTACATAAATGTAAGACTGTGCCCAAAGGTAGTGGATAGAGAGACCCATAACTGCTTATGTTTTTTGGTGATGGTGGGGCGATTAGTGAAACCCTAAAAAGGACACTAATTTATTTAGAAATAATTCAAAGGAGTGCTTCAAACAGAGATAATGGATGGATTTTCTGTCTGGCTTATTTAAAGTGATAATATTGTCAATGTCAATATTCTTGTGTTCGTTCATACGAGTACAAAGTGAATTCACTGAAAAAGAAAACTGTTCTTCTTATCAAATTTCAGCAATTTAAAATTCTTAAAAGTAAAAAAATATTTTTGTCTAGAAGATTTAAAGTTATTGTCAAATATGACGATAAATACATTGATCATCTTACAAATGTGTATGTGTGTGCAAAAAGGGTCAACATAAATAGAAAATTACGTATTTTATCTTACGAAGAATGCGAGTATTGTATTGAAAAAGTAATAATAAAAGAAAAAAGAAAAATAAATGATATATTGTCTTATTAATCTTACTGTTGTAGGTGGCCATTGGTAACTTGTTCACACCAAACACTCTTTGAAGTTATTTGGCACATATTCAAACTCACTCATGCGTATAAATTGAGGCCATTACATTTTTGATAAGTTTTTTGTTGTTGTTGTAGAATATATTACTAAAGTTACACAGTTCAACAGTGTAGGTGTCGCATGGGATTTGGTAGTCAGCTTATCAAAATGTTGTCCTATTAAATACTGAATAATTTAAGTATTTGAGCTATATTGTCAATGATTTTTTTGGAGTTAGTATGCCTGACACGACCTTAGAGAACCTTCGTTGTAATTTTTTATCGTGATCAACTTTGTCATAATAATTATGACATTATTGGTGCAAAGGGCAGTAAATATGTGCAAGTTTCGTAAAATTCCAGAAATTTCAGAAATTATCTAAGTAAAGCTAGAAATATGTACATATTTTTGTGTGACTAAAGGAACTAAGACAACCACCATATCTCATTATTCAATGATATCAATTAGGCACTAAAACTTTGATATGAAAAATTTATTTCTCGCGAAGTCTTTAGTTGGTTTTTTTGAAGATATTCTACTAGTTTCTCACCATAATGAGTGTTCTGATTGTGGAGTTTCATAAATATCTCTTATTTATATTTTCAGGATGACAAGAAAGATAATTTTTTGGTATTTTAATATATTTTTTTGTATATTTTATGCATTATTAGAAAGTAGAACAACACTTTCGTAAATCGCTTAATTTTCAGACAAGACCTTTGTTTACTTCCCTTTTGAAGTTGCTGCTGCAAATAATAATAAATATCTCTGTGGCACAAGCAATAAAAGCCTAAGTCGAAACACATACTTTTGAGATAATTCAATTTTAGTATTCAAAAAGGTTTTTGAAAAAACTACCATTGTGATTTAGGAAAAAAATATATATATAAATTACTAAGCACACATTACAGTGCAATATTTCGACCAAAATTTGTAATTGGACTTAAAGTAGTTAATGAGCTATTTAATAAAATAAAATTTAATTCTTTATTGCAAAATAAAAAACTTAATTCTGAAAGTTTGAAACAACTTATATTTTTACTTTTAATAAAATAATTTATTGTGCTTGAGTTTACAAGGACTTAAACGATTATTACAAATTAAAAGTGGCTGGGGAATGGATAATATATTTATGTAATCTCTCTTATTTGTGATAATATATTCTGCGTGAGTGCCCTAATTCTATAGAGAGTTTTCAAATAAAATAAAATATTGTGAAAATAAATAATTAAGTATATTTTTTTTCCTTACCGATAATTATAATGTTAAGAGAGTTCAAAGCGACTTAAGTCAATACGTTTTAAAATATCTAGAACAAAAATTTAGTTTGAGATGTGGGAGTTTGAGGAAAAAATACATTGTTTTTTTGTTGTTTCCGATAACACATAAAACTCATTTCTTTCTTAAGTTGAGTAAGGCGGTATATGTTTGTGACCACACACAGATTTATACAATAAAGTTTTCATTAATGTTTTTAAAAAAATGTTTCTTATTTTCTAATTTTTAAAAATATAAACTTTATTATCAACAAATCTAACACTTTTTGCAGGTGGTATTGATTTTCATTCACACTCTTCCTATCATAATTGATTTTCCCTCAACAAAATATTTCTTCCTTTGGTGTAGCGTGTCATTTTCTATAGTCAAAAAACCATTTTAAAACACCAGAAAATTCTGAAATAAACAGACAGCAAACACTAACATGGAAAACAGAAATCGGGACTTTTTATCTGCTCACTTTAATTCTCTGCTTCGTTCACAAACAAACTAAGAAATAAAGACTGAATAAACAAATCGAAAACTCAATGTGTAATTGCCGTGTACGGAAAATCATAATGTGATATTATACATTCTCGTACATACATATATAACAAATTGAAAAATAAAATTTGAAAAGTTTTCTTGTCATATAAATTCGTCACGTTACTTGTCTATCCCAGGAGAACTCCCTTTTGCAAATATCATTCTTAGATGCCAAAATAAACTGTTCACGGTAAATTTAAGACCAGGAAAATATACCAAAAGATATATTTTGACAATTAAAAGTTGCTGTTGTCCTTATGATAAGAAAATACTTTCAAAATTCTGTGTTGAATTTTTATGTCAAACGCAAATGAAACTCAATTTCAAAGAGCGTCAGAGACATCATCAGTATTTGTTAAAATATGTGACATTCTCCGAGAAAAGGAACCTAGTGTGTGAAAATGAAGTTTTGAGAAAAACGCATTTAAAGTTTCATAACGTATTATCACTTTGAACACTACTTCAGTGCGGAGATGCGATTTGGTATGGTTAGTTATGATTGGGTGCCGACTTTGGTGACGTCATGCCCATGTGGTGACGTATTTTTTTCGCTTTTAGTGTGATAATACCTTTGCTATTGTTGCTGCTCTTTACACATTGTAAAAATAACTATAAGAAAGGAAAATAATAGAGTGTCGCTTCAGTCTTTTGCCAACTGTATAACGAGTGTTATCAATATCTCAAAAGTTGTTTCGCAATTTTGGTTCTTTTGTAATTTTGTTACTAACCTGATGTTAATTTGAAGTAATTTTTATAAAAATGGATATTTCTGACGGTTTTGATGATGATTGAAAAAACTGGACTTGGTTTATGGCGATGATGAGATCGATATGACGTTTAATTTTAATGTTTTTCTCATTTTTATCGATTTTCCCAAGTTTGTTTTTCACGTTTTTATTGGGTAAATAAATTTTTATCAGAAATCTGACTCATTTCATTTTATTCTACACCCTTTTAGGTACCAGAATCACCTGTTAAGTCCAACCCCGTTTCTTGGCACACTAGCTCCCTTTTCTCGGAGAAGGTCATATATGTTTGTATGTATTGAACTGATGGTGCTGAGTGGAAAATAAAGAAAATTTATATGATATCCAGCTTAGAAATACTTGCACAATGTTTGATGAATATGCTTGATCGTGTCTGTCTCCCTTAAATAAATTAATTTTTAATTAAAGTTTTTATGTTTTTTGGAGTTAACGCTGATAATCTTGATTTGAAACTTCGATAACAAGGTTGCTAAGAAAAGACGACATTTATATTCTTTTAAGGTAATTTTAAGTTTATCTAACTGAGTTTAATGTAAACTTTTTCATTTTTATTTATCGTGCTGGATTCGATTGCACTAAATTCTGATATTAAAAGAGCGATATTAAAATTGCGATGTTAATTTTTAACTGAACTCAAATGCTTTTTTTTACAGTTGCTTGATTTTAATTATATAAACTCCATTAAATGTACACAAAACACATTCCACTTAAAAAAAATTACTTTTAAGAAACTTAAAAAAAATAATTATTTCAGCATCACTTACTGAAATGCGTATTTTGTAAGATTTTTAAAACTTAAAATTAAAAAATAACCCAAAAGTATAAAAATACGGGTTAAATTATTGGTTTTTCAGCATCAAGAATTTAAGTTGCGAATACCAGCGTTTATATGAAAAATGGAATTCGTTCTCGAATTAACCCTACAAGTAGCTTGCCCCGCTTCCCAAGGTTTTCAACTTGCGTAGTTTTTTCCATCTTTATTGAGTATTAACAATATTGCTTCCATAACTTCATTTATTGTTTCAATATCTCAAAAATAAAAATTTAATTTACAAGAAAAATTTTTTATAAGACTACAAAATTTTCCTTTTTTTAAGATTATATTTTTGTCATAAAACTTACATCGTGGGCCAAGATGTCGAACGATATCGTTCTTTCCGGAAATTACATTTAAAACAAAAACAACTTCCACATGGTATGTCAGGCAGTTAGTATAATAATTTGAGATCCAGCAATGTGCTAGCAATGGACTTACAATAAGGAATTGCCATCAAAAAGTTGATTGTCAGTTGCTAGACATATCGTCGTCCCAAAGTTATCTTCACGTATCTCCAAAAAAATTTTCTGTGGGAAGTTGAATTTGAAGTTGCAACATTATATACAAAAAAATATTACATGATCAGAAATCGCACTACTTCCAGAGCACAACTGCAGGATCTTAGACCCAGTTCACACACGTCAGGTTTGACTCGTCAAGTATTAAGTTTTTAGGAGAAACGGTCTTGTCTTATGTTTTTTGATTTTGTGATACACGTAAAGATAATTTCGACGATTTGTCAGAAAATATTACAATTTCTTTGTCAGAAAATTGTCTTTAACTTTATCGGACAGCGTTGTTACACAAAAACTTTTCAGTGTACTAATTACCATAAATTATTAGATCTGTTGTCAGACATTCTCAGAAATCATTGACCATATTTTCGGAGTAAAGCCTCCTTGCATGAAGTGTATATAGTGAAATTAAACTGACTATCTCTTGACGATGTCACCACTACTACTGACAAATTATACCCCAACTAATGCTATCTACTATTGACATTTAACACAGGCTTGTCCTACGAAATCTACCAGTAGACTGTGGCAACACTGACTTGATAGTTCTAGGACATAGGGAGAAAATGTCAATAGTAAGATTGACGATATTACCATACTGTGGGGAATGTCCATAGTAAAACATTACTGATTCACACAGTCAATAAACAAATTATACAAACGGTGTCATCAATACTATTTTAATTTAGTTAAAACAGGTACAAGTATTTATTTAAAATAGTATTTAAAAGTAAAATAAGGTATAAAATATTTTACAGTCTTCTTTGAGGTACAATTTTCTTATTGCTTAATAACATAAAAAGACCTTTGTTTCGTTTTAAATTAATGATTTGTTTTTAACTGTCAAACATTTTCTCCACCTACCAAAGGCAAAAGACAAAAAAACTATTTCTTTGCTATTTCTTTCTAAAATTGAGAGCATAAGAAAAAACCGCTGTAAAAATTATATAGGTTCTATTTTACGACCGCATTGTCTGCCAAAATTTTATGTCAAACTATATGGAAACAACGTTCAGCTCCAGTTCTGTTTTATCGTTAAGATTATTAGAAGAAACAATTTGTTGTTTCCCTGTGTTAGCTGGTATTGAAA
The DNA here is from genome assembly GCA_956483585.1 of Gymnocheta viridis. Classification (NCBI taxonomy): domain Eukaryota; kingdom Metazoa; phylum Arthropoda; class Insecta; order Diptera; family Tachinidae; genus Gymnocheta; species Gymnocheta viridis. The sequence continues at coordinate 93,878,211 of OY101440.1, read as the reverse complement.
TTTAGCTTCTTGCCTTGGCTTTTGTGTGCTTTTGGATTTTTCTGTAGGTTGGTGGTGGGTGGCTACAGTACAAGTTTTATTTTTTTATTTTATCCTAAAATCGATTATGACACGTCCGTGAATTGCTCTCAAATTTATGTATGTATGTGACGACTTCTTCGCTCATTTGGTTGCTTCATGTTAGCTGTCGATGTAATTTTCATTTGTGACATGTACACAAAATTATCGTTATAGATAAACACATGAATAAACACATGTAGGTCAAATATAAAATGAAAAATATTTTAACATTCTTTAACGGCCTAAGTGATGTGAGAGATATATGTACATACATGCATGAACGATATGTATGAACGAATTATTTAACAAAATATAATACAAAAATTTATTATTACAAGATAAATCAATTTTTCGGTTAGAATGAAATTTACATTTAAGACCGCGGCACATAAAATCCCTCGTACGTTATACTTTGCTTTTTTTCAACTGACAACTAAATTTTCTTATGAGCTTTGTCCAATTCCGTAAGTCTCCGTCAACACAAAGTACTGAAGTTTGGCAACTTTTAACGTACATTGAGTTGTTTGACAAATATCAGTTTTTTCTTGTTGTTATTAATCTTTTTGTGTTGTGTGATGACAAAATCAAATTAAATAAAAATTTAAATAAAAAAAAAACTCCTGAATATCTTCGAATTCCATTGAGAATGTGTACTTTAATCAAATGAAACTGATTTAATATCTGTCAACAAAGTGCTAATTTTGTTAACCTCCGCCGTTACTTTTATGTCAGTAAAAAAGGAAAGTATAACATCCGTCGGATTCTATGTTCCTCGGCCATATATTGTTATTCTCTCGCCCCAGTAGCTGCAGATATCAAGCTATTTTATTTAATCGACTAATCCGCTAATGGACCCAGATCAACCGATTTAAATTAATAGAACATTTTATCGGGTTGACCCAAGGCGAATTCATAACAGGTGGTCTCGACAGCTCAGCTGATTATTTTTTGTTCCTTGCGTTTTGATCTGTTTTGTTTGTCAAAATTTGTTTATGTTTGATTTATATAGTGTTTGACGTTAATTTTGACAAAGAAAGCAGGTATTTTTCAAAACAAATTAGAGCGACTCTACCTGTTATGAATTTGCCTTGGGGTTGACCGATTATATACTTCAGTATTTCTGATTAGTTTGTTATATAAGCTGGTAAACTTAAATGTTATTATTACCTTGAACACAGAGTCATTAAGCAATTAAAAAAAACTTATGTTATGATTAATGGTTTTGGCTTAGATTTTGTACTGTAATTTAAGTTTCATCCCACCCAACATGCACTCAAATAGACATACATGCGACCATTCCTTTTGTGAATGTGATGTGAAAACTTTCTACTTAATTTTTCATATTTTTTTGTTTATGTTTATGTGGTATATATAAAAGGCACTCTCTTGTTTTCCTAATGCCCAAAACCTACTTAGCTATTCTGTGCCAAAAATCATATAATAAAATAACATCCATTCATCCTTCTGTATGCGATGGTCGCCGTTATGATTATTGGTATATTTGGTTTAAGAGTTTAATGTTTATTTTTCGTATGCAAGCTCTGCTTAAACTACTTGGAATATAATAATATTATTTGAATTGCTTTAAATTTTTCAAATTTTAAGTTTATTTTATAATGTATACATCATGTGCAACAATAATATTGAATTAATTGATGAATATATTTTATGCGGCACCAAGGACCACCAAAGGATCCGAGACTTTCTATAGAGTCCGACATCTACCGTTTTTTTTCAACTAGTGCTTATTTCGTGAAGGGTAACACTTAGCTCATGTCTGATTTGACAGATAATTAGTTTTATCCTTCCGCTGAATGAATCCAATGCATTTTCGCTTCGCTAAGTGGGCCTGCGATCGACTTACAGAAGATGCCGATTTTGCCAAAAAAATCATCTTTTCAGATGAAGCTCATTTTGATCTTGGCGGGTATGTAAACAAGCAAAATTGTCGCATTTGGTGCGAGACATGTTGGACGAATTTTTGTTCACAAAAATTGAAGAGGAGGATATTGGCAACATTTGGTTTCAACAGGACGGCGCTACGTGCCACACAGCCCAAGCTACACTCAATGTTTTGCGCCCTGTTTTCAAAAAAAAAAGTTATCTGGCGGACCCTATACAAGACAGTTTAAGAGCCTACTCAGGCATTGTTTATGTACGAAATTTATGAAACAAGAAATATCTGTGTTGATAATTGGCATAATCGATTTATTCACATATTAGATTTTTAATTACAGTCCTTAAAAAAGAACAAATACTTTAATTAATGGAAATAATTCAAATTTGGGATTTTTGAAATATATTCAGAAAATGAAAAAATATTAAAAAATTCCACGAAGACAAAATATAAATTTCGAGGTTAATTGACGATATCAAAAATTTAGCTTTAAAAATGTTAAACGTGCAAGTATGTACACAAGATAGATACACTTCACGACCTCATTTCTAAACACGAATATTTTTCTGCTATATTATAATCGATGGCCATAGTTGTAGTATTTTTACTTCCTGGGCTTGTCCTATAATATTATCATCTTATCTCAAGTTTCAGTTACTCTGCATCAGCTATTTTCAAGAGAATTTAATTTATACAAACACTTCTTTAAGTTTTAGTTGCGAATGATCTTATTGCACTTGATTTCGATATTCATTGAGTTGTGTATCGAACCCCACGGAAGGATGGAGACGTAACTCTAAAAAGGTTTTCAGTCAAAGCAGAAATGCATATGCGACCCAACTATACTCCACAATAATCAATTACAATGAGTTTTTAATAAAAAAATTAGTATTTTAAATGTTGTGTAAAATATAAATTTCCAAAATAAAGGATTGAACGGAATGAAATAATATTGCCGCTCTTAACAGATAGAAAATTATAAAGTCACAAGACCGATTCTATATACTTTAGTGATTCCTGTAAAGAACTCAAAATATATTTGAGTTATTTTTAATAAGCCGCTCAGCTGGCAGCAAAATAGTCTTCAGATCTTATCGCGCCTACCAGTTACTATCATAACAGTCATATTGATATATGCTGTTTTTTTGAAAAAAAAGTAAATATCGCGCAGCTTAGGATGTATTTCTTAAACTGCGTTTGATCATATAGTAAGCTGAACTTAATGATTGATCACGAGGGACAGGCAGTAATCGAGCGAGTGAAGACTTTGGCTAATATAACCATAATAACGAACTTAAAATATTATCGCGATGGATTAACGGCCTCTGTACACAGATTGGATTTACAAGACTATTTTACGTTTTCCGGGAAACGGAAATTGACACATCGCATTTTCCGGAGGACCAAGTGGTTTATATTCTTTTAAATTATATCAGTCAAACGGAGTATTAAGTTATCAAAAAGAGAGACATGGTGTGTAGGATTTTTGAACTGAATTCTTGAACACTATTTTAGAAATCTTTAGTTAAAATTTCAGATTTAAAAGCTCCAAAGAATTTAACAAATTATTTGTCATATTTTTGTTGTCAAATTTCCAGCGATTTCATAAATAATTCACCTTCCTCTTAGGCAAGCCTTACCGTAAATATATTTGGCAAGAGTCTTTAGTTGGTCTTAAAGCTTCCATTGAATCCTGCAATAATAACTGAAGGGAAATATGTAGTCTCTTGTCGAACACAACAAGTGAATATACTATTAAAAAACCGGAAGCACGAACCGGTTTGCCGCAGTTTTCTAGGACTGTCTATTATAAAATATAAGGCTCCAATTTAGTTCGATATGGCCGAAGAAAGCACTATCAGTGGTTCTTCACAAATACTCATAGAGTTTTCAGTAAGTTTTACCCACGTTTTGATTTCTTAAAAAAAAATTTTCTAAATTTTTAAACCGCAAAGGAAGAATAAAATTATATAAAACTCATTCAGTGAAACACATACACATACATATGCATGTGTGTGGGTATTAGTGTTAAAATTTTAAACTAATTTACATATACATCGATGTATGCATATGAAATAGCTGTTACCAAATTATTAATTATGTATTTTGTTTCCAAACACATATTACCCCTTTAATGCATCATTGTCATATCTCAAAAATCGTAATTTTTTAGTTAAGAACTCAGAATTATACACCCGTGTATTTCTTTATCTTGTATAAAAATTTATACAAATACCTTTTTTAATATTAATATTTTTTATTTTTTTTTATATTGAGATGTGAGTTTATTAAAAACTTTAAAATTTAAAACCCCCAAACATATTGACCACGGAAACTGACTTGATGGATAATATCCGCTGGATATGTGTGTGATGTTAACATCAACGGCAGTTGTGTCTAGACAGGATTACAGGACCACCATGAGCACCACCATTAAAGGCAAGACATGCTATCAATCCGTTGCACTATGAACATTGTGGAGAGACATTTTCTGTCAATTGTCCTGCATCAGCGATTCATAAGAGAGATTTGCAGTATTATTAGTCAACAACCCTCGCTATTACATACGTATTTCTTGAATTGAAAAATATTTTTGGTTCCAAATTCATGTGTGTATATGCTCGTAGGCAGATGAAAGTGTTGTTGAAATTTGATATTTTATATATGAATTAAATTTTATTTTGTATGCGTTTGTTCGTGCGCAATAAATATAACAGTGTTATAATACTTTCACTTAAGTAATCTGTGGGTTTTGTTGTATATCTTAACACATATGTGTATGCATGTGTATATTCATATATATTCTTAATTTTATCGTTGGTTGCTTTTAAGGCAGCTCACCCACCCACTGTATGCAAACGCACATACGCAATGGCATTCTAACTTCTAAATGGAATACGAAGAGTATCGTATGCTACTATCCCACTGAACATTTTTCACTCATATATCTGCTGTCAGATAAAAATTTTAAACTTAAGCAGACAAACCACCGAGTTGTCTTAAATATCTTGAGATATTTAGCAGAATATTCGTCATTTCTCTGGCCGTTTCTGTACATTGACACAATGAAATTTAATTTCTTTTAAATATTAACCACAAAATTTTTATGGTTTACCGAAATATTGTATTAGCCGTGTCTGCTGTTGGCTAAAGTAGTTAGCGCGTTAAATACAAAGCATATAAAGACGAAGAACGTGGGTTCAAGCCCAGCTTCAGGCAAGTCATAACATCCAGCATTTTTCAGATGTGCATTATTATGTCATCGTATTTTTTGTTGTTGGACTGTTCAAATGACGAAGGCATAGCACTGATCACTGAATAGTATCGGCAGCAATCAATACTGGTCTACACTAATGTACATAACAGCGCTCTCATTCGTTGGTAATGTAGCAGACTCTTCGGCGAAGACAAATAATTAATAAAATGGCTACACAGCTTAGACAAATTTAATGTGCTACTTGACAGCAGAGGTGCTGCAACACTGATCTAAAAACTAATATAACGTACAATATCAGAGTTATAAAGCAATCAAACAATTAAATATTTAAATATTTTCACCATCTGTCCACTCTCAATATCCCTTTCCCAAAGAAGGTAACAAACCTATTGGTTTGTTGCCATATTCATTGCATGACTGTTACTTCTCTTTAAAAAAATCATTGTAGATTTCTGATACAGATAACTATTGCATGGAAAAACCATTCTTCAGGCGTTTGGCAGAATTTTCTGCTGTCTTATTAATGCATCAGTTTAAGGCTTTTATCTGACAAGTCTGCGCAGTGTCTGATTTTAGTTGCTATAAAAATCTCATTCATTTCATGAAATTTCTTACATAAATTTCTAAGATTCGGTAAAAATTTCCGTTTCTTAATAAGCTGGCATGAGCACCAGCAAAATTTGAGCTAGAAAATTTTTTAAATTTTTTTATAACATTAAAAATTTTATGCAAAGTCAGATTTTCCGCCGGCATTCATTCATAATATTAATGATTAATGTCGGTAAGTTTTCGCATTTATTATCACATATTTTTCTACTATTACTGTCAAAGTTTTTTTCGGGAATTTACTTCACAGGTCGTACAGTATTCTCTCAAACATAGCGTCATCCTGAAGTTGTCTTCACGTATCTCCACAAAATTTTTCTCTGGGAAATTTAGTATAAAGTTTTAAAATTATATGCAGTAAAAATTATTAGATGATCCGAATTTGCACAACTTCCGAAGCACAAGTTCAGGAACTCAGACCCTGTTCACTTATGTATGTCAGATTTGATTCGTCAATTCTTAAGTTTTTAGGAGAACCATTGTTTCTTATCCCATTTTTTTTTTTGATTTTGAAGATCAAAGATAATTTCGGGATGACGATATCCTAAAACATTTTAGAATTTCTTCAGAAAATAACGTCCATTTCCATGTCATCCACTTTTACGATTTATGTTACATCTTCGGTACTTTCTCACTCTGACTGAACTTGACAAACAAATGTTCGTTGGGATATTACAGTGGGTAGATGGGTGTGAGTTAATGTTTTGGTAGTATTTATTTTTTATTAAACACATATGAATGTCCTTTTGACGCTAAAATGTATGTCACGTTATTAAAAAAAAATATGTTAAAAATACATTAAGAGATTTTATCAATTATATTTGTGTACAGATGAAAAACAAAATATAAAACAGAAGATATTTTATGTAGATGAACAAACACAATTTCAAAATAAATTTGCTATCGTCATTGTTATTCAATATTAGATATGTATATTATAATATAATATGTTTTTTAGAAATAAATACCTGAAATAATGATACAAATTAAAGATGTAAAATCCGTATGAGTATCTCTGATAACAGTGTTCAGTTTGATATGAAAATAAGTAGTTGTTTTTAGGAGGACTTGCCATTAATAATGAAGAAAAATATCAGACCAATGGCCGCCACGGATACGTTTGCAGGACCATATTCTTGTTATGCAATTTTCATCAGCACTTCGCACATTTTCGTCTACGTGTGCTCTAAAGGTGTTAAATCGCAAGATCTCGGTGCCCGGTCAGGCAACTTTTCACGCAAAATAGTTGCGGTATCTTTACTTGTGTGGCACGTAGTGCCGTCTCGTTGAAAATAAACGGTGTCCACTTCAATATCTTCTAATTCCAAGCATACAGTATCATTTTTCATCGTTTGATAGCGCAATCCATTCACTGTAACAGGTTATCCTGTCTACTATGATACGGCTAGACCAAAAACAAACAGACGTGCTCACGTTCGATTCTTCATATTACTTTTGATCCAAATATGATCCAAAATCCAAAAATTAAAGACCTTATTAGACCACCCTTTATGACGGTCTGTTAAAAGGTATAAGGAATTGCTGGCCTGAGTTTTGTCGGAGGTTTAATACTCAAAATATTAAAAAAAATTTATATATTTAAAAGTTCTATTCAAAAATAATGAAACATTTTTGGGAAATAAATGTTATGTTCTCTACAGCATGAAAAAATTCAACGGGCATAAGCATTTTTTGGCTCTTTTTACCGCGTTTACTTCTCAATTTATTGCCTTCTTTTTGTAACTAATGTAACAACTTCTTTTAAACGCAGTTCACTGATTTATATAAAAAACTAATTGTTAGTTTTTAATCGCTCTGAATTATCCATTATTTTTGTACGTATTATTATATGTTTAAAGTAAAAACAACTTTCTCACGATCAATAATTAATTTTAAGATCACTAAAATAACGTTAAATTAACTCATTGTTACATGCTACCAATTTTTTGTACTCCTTGTTTTCATTTAAGACAAGTTTTTGTAGTTCTGTTTTTTGCTTAATTCCCACAAATTTTTAAAAATTTAAGGTAAGACACGCTACTTCAATTCTCACAATTGATGTCAGATGTGAACTTAGACATCTTAAGCTTTGTTTTCGTTTGTTAATTTTGCCTTTGAAATCTGCACATGTAAAGTTGTTAGTTAACTTTGTTTTACAATCACAATTTTCTTTTTTTCCCTTAAAATATTTTTTTTTGAACAAGTTTTGAAATTTAAAAACTTTTTACATACAATTATAGACAGACGACTAAAACGTTTTTATCTCTGTAATGTATTTTTTTATTTCAATGATTGTTGTATCTTTCATCGACATTGATGAACTGAAAAAATTTCTTAACATTTATTATTTAACACTAATATTTCTTTCTTCGTTGTTGACGCTTCTTAGCTCATACATTTAAGTTTGTTAAGAAAAAATTTAGTTTTTTCTCAGGAGTCAAAAATAAATCTTTTTTTCGTTTTTATTTATTTGCAATCTATTTCTAATCTTTAATCTTCTATGATTATTTGAAGAGTACGAAAACAACAATGTTACACTTTGTTTAAATACACAAATCTTAAACGATTCACAGAAGAATCAGTTCGTGTGATAGTATATTCCGTGCAACGAATCTTCTACGATTAAAAAATGCGCTCGTCGACGATCAAAAACGGTCTTCTTGAGACTTCCAGTAGGCTCTTTCACGATTAAATATGCTAGCTGGTACATGTTCATATATTTAAGGGCGTATATGTATGCAAATACGAGCATTAAATCTGTGATAGAAATAATGAGTTCTTAATTCGGCATAAGTTAAATTTGAGGCAATAGCACCTCCGCAATCAGCATGCCGTAAAAAACCCCTGGACAAAGTTGCTAATTGTATTTTTCAACTTATAATTTCTTACAGCTTAATTTAACGTACACTCTAGTATATTTGCTTTTGAATAAATTATCTTAAGACTTTAGAACGTTGTAATCCTAAATTATAATAAAAGTTGTTGTCAACTTAAACCACAATAGAAATATATTTATAATAAAGTTTCTGAAAGTTTAGAAGTTCTCTACAATACAACGCTACAGTACATATAAAAGAAATAAGGTTAAAAATATATTTTTTTTATTTTTCGTAAATTTTAAAAGTTTTGTAAGTGATGTTGAGTAAAGAGAAATTAATTTGTAATTATGTTAAAGAAAGAGTTGTTCTATTCTTTTTTAATGGTAATAAAGTAAATTTCGTGCAAAAATATATTTTTATATTGTTACGTTTCGGTCTTTTCGAAGACGTTTTCTTGACTATATTCTTTTAATTTGTCAAAAAATAAAAAAACAATTTATTTTTACGTTCAATACTGTTTGCTTTGTCACACTATTTAAAATAAATACACGATGTTCACCATGCTGCTGCTTTTATACTACTAATACTGTTAGGATGAACTAGAAATTGTTCATCATGTATTTTAATCAGAGCTGCCATTTATGTTGCCAGCATGAATTACTAGTATGTGATTGCGTACGATCGCAACTTTATAAATGATACTATAATGGGGATGATGAATTACCTGAACAATTCATGTCAACTGAAACCGTCATTACTCGAGGGCGTTCTAGTTTACAGTTGATATCAATATTCGGCATATAAATTTCTCGAACAGTATTGCAAATTCTCGTTCCTGATAATAGAACTTTCTTGTACGATCCACTTGAGTTATTTTGAATTTCATGTTGTTGTATAATTTGGTTTACGTGGCTGTCCTCTACACGTAGGAATTCAAATAGAATCTAGATGATTCCTTTTCCATCATTTAATGCTCCCAACCTTGTTTAAACTGTGCTTAATCATCGCCGTATTTTTATGTTCGTTAAATTTGCATCAACATTTGCATTTTGTAGCAATATAATTGATTGGTTGACATAACTATCAATTTATAATTAATTTTTATAAAGAAAACAATTTTTAAAATAATTTAGCAGGCATTTACGAAAAACAAAAAATTTTATATACTTTGAAACAATATTGACAGGATGTTTTGCCACAAAAATGACAGTTTGGAGACAATCCTGGTTTTAGTGCTTTTTCAAAACTTTAACGGAATATATAGAGGCACTCAATAAACTAAAAATTAAACAATACGACTGGGGGAAATTTTTTTGGCGGACGTTTCCAATCAAATTTATCAAATTTATTTTTGTTCGCCATTTCTTTTTGGCAGTTATATCCCGACCTTATAGCTTATTTTAATCTTATGCTTGAATTTCGTTTGCGTTTCAGTAGAACTTCTCTCGGCATAAGACAAAGATGTACTGACTTCATTACCGATTTCAGCTAATATATGTAGCTTTTGGAAAATTAAAAGGATCCTGTATTTGTCATTATCTTTTTGTACTACTTCAATGCTTGCGTTATTCGATTTACCGCGAGTTTAAAAAATTTATTATTGAGATAAGGATTTTTTAGATAAAGTGTAAAGATCTTTTAAGCCTTCTTGATTTCCTATAGTTTGAATAATTTGTCTCTCAGCTTCGGTACACTGAATTTTTTCTAAAATTTTCTTGAAAAGCATTAATACTTAAACAAAATGTGAATATGTAAAAATATGCTTAATAAAACTTTCATTCCTCTAAAGTAATTGTTTAATATTCATTACGAAAGATTTTTTATTTAGTGTAGTTGGTTGTTGGTGTATCAAATAGCGGTTTCGCTGCGAAGTCGCAGACTTGCATCCATGGACATGAAGTATCATAGAGCCATGAAAACCGTGCTGCATTATGGTACATTATGACATGTTACCAAATTTTTTATATAAATTGTAGAATGGAATCACTCATAAAAATACAAGTGTTATTCCAATCATATAAAGGAGTATACAGATAAAACAAATTTCGTTGAAGTAAAAAATTGTCAAAACCAAACATGAGAGATAGAGATCGAGACCTTTTTCCTACCCCATTTACTTCTCTACAGCGTGCTAAAAACTCAATATTGAAGAAACATTTAAAAAGATTGGCGTCTAAATACCTTTTTACATATTCTTATTTAGATATTTTTATTTACGTAATTTTAAATCTTTTTTTTCTAAAACATTAGCAATAAGTGATGATAATTGATTTTATTCATACAGTTTATTGATCTTTATTGATATTTAGATATTTTGCTTGTTTATTAAAGCTTACAATAGCAACTTATATAAGCAACCATTATTTACTCATTTTTGCCTTCTGCAATAATAAAATACTTTTTACGTCTCTTTTTCATGCCCCCTTGAGGCATTTTTATATATGCACATATATGCAAACATCATATTGTTATCTTTTAAGAGTGTAGAAAAAAAATAACTTTATTTTAAACACAAGAAGGCGACAAAATATTTCTTTAAGTAAGGATAACATGGTATTAACATTCAAACACTCTCACAAGTAAAGAATCTTACGAGGGTATACATTAAGATACAGCAATCAAAAGATACAAAGGATACATTAATCACAATCGTGCATGAATATATTATAAATATATACTTATGCACAGTACATAATAAAGCATAAAGTAAAGTGCTATCTTATTTTCATTTCATTAATTTTTTACATTTCATTAGTATTTATTTTCGAAATATATTTATTGATTGTCCTTACTTTTTGATAATGTCCATAATTAATTTCATGGCTACTAAAAACCTTCAAGGGCTTTTCTCTTTATTTGAAAACATATATTTTCGTTAGTCAACCTCTTTTTTTTCTTTTCAAACCAGATATGAAGTTGAAGAAAGTTGTTTAGTATATAATTAATCGATTGGCTTTATTGTTTAAGGATTATAACGAATTGTATTTTCAGGTTAATACTAACATTTTTCTTGTGAAAAATAATAACATTTTGTGGAAGCTATCAGCGCAAATATTAGTAATTTACCGCACTTTTCATAAATTTAAATTAGACAAAGTTTTAAAGCGACTTTCCGATCGTGAACTTTAATAAACAAAATATGTAAATATGTATGTATTCATTCACTCATTGTACAAGGGCTTGAATTTTACCTTTCAGTATTTGTTCGGGTCCAATAACAAAGCTGAGTTGAGTTGTGAACATCAAATCTTCAGCAACAACGAGTTCATCCATATCACAACCCGAAAGTTTACATTAAATAAAATTAAGCGATATAAAACTAAATCAAATGTTAGTGTTTTTTAATCACTATTTTGGCCAAAGTTCGTAACATTTTTAGTCAGAAAGAATTGGACATGAGACAATATTCCAAAGGAACAACGTGGTTTTTTGGGAGCCGCTACACTCCCATCATCAGTGTTCATGTGTGTTTCCATGTGTTTCCACCGCTGTTTAGTTTACTCGATTGAATATGAATTTAAATTTGTATTTATACAAATTATAAGTTGAAAAAGGATACGAGAGTTATTTGTATTGTGGAAGCTATTATTCACTGTTTTTACAGTAAACACTGCTTTACCACTGTCAATATTCAAATTTTACCATCACTAATTAACGTTAAATTAACCCATTGCTACACGTTGTTTGTATTTCTTTCTAATTTTTATTTTTACTTAATACAAACTTTTTTGGTTTGATTAAGGCTGAAGTGTTATTGCTTTTTGTTTTTTGTCACTAGTAGAGTTTTTGATTTATTTGACAAATAACAGCAAACATTGAAATGAGATTATTTTACGAATAAATTGATTGTTATTGATATTTTTAATCCAAAGTGATTTTTATTTTGGCTAAATATCGCAACATTTTTAGCCAGAAAGAATTAGACATGAGACAATATTCCAAAGGAACTTTGGGCATTCAAGAAAGCGTGGCCATATTGCCTGTTTGGAATAGACACCAATACTTTTAAAACCCACAAATACAGACTATGAATTTTATTACGCATCCACATTTTTGTCAAAAACATCAGGAGATTGAATTATTTTATTCTCTTGAACGGTAAGTGATGTTTTACAAGCGCGTCAAGATAAGATCTGCGTCCTGGCCTGTAAAAAATTTAATATATAGATCTAGTATTAGAACCAGTTGCTATCTTTTGAAATGCTCTTCAGACTTGGATATTGCGTGAAAAACATGTCGAAGAAAAGCCATCCGCAAGACTGGTACTGATTTGGTCAACAATTTTAAAAATATCCAATTATCCAATTATCCAAAAAAGTTTGAGCAAATTTTTACTAAACTTTAAATAATAATTATTATTATTTTTTGTGTTTAAAATTTGAATTTCTTCACTTACCGAACTAATTTCAATTATATAAAATAATAAGAAACAAATCTGAAAAATAGAATAATCGCTAGAATAGAAAAGTACAAAAAATGAATTGAAACACTAATTATTTAGTACTCTCCACTTAATTTACAATCGCTAGTTAACTTCGGTTTTATAATACAATAAAACAATAAATAAAAAAATATAATAAAACAAAACCGTCTTAAGCTAGTATACATAAAACCTCACTTGTTTGGTATGTCTATCTATCTAAAATCCCCATTAAAAACATATAAATTTTCCCGAAATAGGTTCAGCATTAGGGCTGTAAAAGGGATCTCAAAAAACATGTTTGCCTATTATTAATATAGATAGATTAAATATAATTTATTGTAGGCAAAAAATTTATTAAGTTCATTTACAAAACATTTATTTGTTAAATATTTTCCTGTGTAAACCTATCATGAAAAAATATTAAATTGCCTGTCAGACATTTAGAAAATAAACTATTTTCTATTTTTCTTTTGAAAGGAGAATTTCATTATTACTTGCTTACGACTCAAAATGTTATTCCTAAGGGGTTTATTTTCATGTTGTTTTGACTACAAACCGCAATGAATATGGTGAAGATTTCGTTTAAAGGCACGTAAGTAAACAAAATATTAATAAAAAATAGTAAAATACACAACAAAAAATAAAACAAAATAAGTTCAATGTGTAAGTTTGTGACTGGTGAATGTTTTGATATAGAAAGTTTTCACACTTTCATTTATTTATTTACTTCAGTTCTATAGATAACAAATCCTTATAGACATAGTCAAAGTACAAATAAAAATTAGGCAATAAATATTTCTTAAATTAAAGCTTGTTTGACGAAAGGAGTCATTTAATAGCTGATAGAAGCGAGATGGTCTAGTTAGAACATTCAAGCTCTGGTACTCAGAATCGAATTATATCCAATAGAAAAGAGATGCTTTTGAATATTTGGTAAATTGACAAGAACGAAACTGCTTTCAAATGGAGATAGCACTCACACATACAAAGTCCATATTAAAGATAATGCGATCAAGCGATTAATATAACAATGTATTTCGTAATATATTGCTACGTTTCGACCTTTTCGTAAACGTTTGCTTGACTAGATTCTTTTGATTAGTCAAAAATAAAATAAAAACACAAATAGATTTAGCTTTATGCTCAATACTGTTTACTTACTTTATAAAACTTTGAAAATAATAATCGAAGTAGTTGTTTCTGCTTATAAACATTTACAATGCAGTGACTTTTACACTACTTACTCCAGTTGTGATGCAGCAGTATCGGCCTTTTTATAATGCAAGCAGTTTCTAGAAGATTCGAGGATGAACTCAATGCTTTTTCCTCATATATTTTAATTAGAATCGCCAGTTAGCACGTATAACAGGGGAACTTTCTCTGCACACACATATTCAACTATAGATACTGAATGAATTAGAACAGCATGATATAACTTTTACTCACAAGTTACAGTTGCTATCAATATTTGTCATACAGATTTCTCGAACTATCTTGCGAACTCTCATTGCGAACTTTCACGAATGTTCTATTTCCATTATTTTGAGATCCTTGTTGTTGTTGTATAATTTAATTAATGGTTGATTAAACCTTCATGTTCGTTAAATTTGAATCTACATTTAAATTTTGTAACAATATGTATGAAGGAGAGTGGTTACGACAACAATATTGTGATTTTTGCAATAATTTACAGTTGTTGAAAACTAGCTATAAAATTAAAAACTAAACCAGTTTATTCGTAAAACGGGTTTGTTAAATATCGACCACAAACAAGGATAGAGGAGAGATTATTTTCACTATCCACATCTGATATAACAAAGGGACCTATTTTTTGAACCCAAGTGATCCGGTTGCTTGGAACTGCTAGCCTTTGCAATCTAGCTTATCCTAAACATTCATTAGGTTGCGTAAGCACAGTCATGTTAATATTACAAAAAATAAGTTTTATAGTTGGGTAAGAATATTTTAACATCGATAGTAATAAAATATTATCAACAACAGGCCTGATAATTTATAGATTCGTTCAAGTATACAACTCTCTATTTCTGAAACTTGATTTTTAATTTAAATTTTAATATGTATGTATATTAACTCAATTGTAAAAAATAACCTTAATCAAATAACGTACAGTATGTTCACCTTCAAGTTTCTGTTTTTTTATAATATCTACCCTGCACTTTGTGGAGATTGCTATTGGATTCGGGAAAAACGAATACATTCAATAAGCAAATAGAAATTAATGATGGGAATTCTACATATTTTATCTTTAATAGGAAATTCAATTAATTCACCTGTGAAATTTAATCAAAATGTTTATGTTCACATTTATGCAATCAAACATAAAAATAATAACACGTTCATGTACATAAAATATATACGTTTCATATAAGGCCACATTTATTGCCATTCTACAAAAATCTTGACTTTGTAGTCTTATAGGACATCGCACAGTGGGCAGAATCAAAATTAAATCAAAATAATTTGTGGTAGTTGACGACTATAGAGTTTTAGCGTCAAAAGCTACCTCTATAACAAGGTATAGCCCACAATGTATTAAAATTACATGTGTTAACTCTGATGGGGCTTAAATTGAATGCAATGAAATATTAACTTGTTAGCTGAAATGCAAATAGACCAGAGTAGTATAAAAGGTATTGTCTTCCGATGACTAGAGTATTTAGCGTTAAAAGTTGTGTCTGAATTATTATAATCGTTAAAGCTTTAGAAATATAAATTTTTATGTCGCTAAATTTGCTATCTATCCCACTGTGCTTTTGTGTCAAGTTTCATAAGAAGCAATTAAGTAAAATTGGTTCGAAAATAACATTTCATTTGTATAAGCGTGCTATTGTCTTTATTTCTAATCATTAAGTAGTATGTATTGTAACAAAAATATCTTAAATAAGGCAACAATTATTTTAAAAGATCTAATTGCATAATTAATTTCAAGTGAAGTTCATAAAAGTGCATTGCAAAAAGAACCTATAAGAGTCCTTTTAAATTTATGTAGGTAACCATACTCCACTCAAAAATCTAATGGATCATGTAGATCAAAGTGTGCTTCTAATAAAAATGTTCATGTATTTCACCAATAGTAAACTTTTTTTTAATATTGCTTATGGGACAGAGCAGTGATGAGTGAGCTATCCATATCTATCTGTCTTTCGCACTTACCGAAAATCTCTTCGCATTACCAATAAAATGACAGGTATATTGTCTTCCCGAAGATATTGAAAGAGAAAAGTATAATAGACTCCCTTATTTGGACACATTGATAATTAGGAATGATAACAAATTACTAATATATTGGTAACAAAAACCGACAGCATCAGGGAGGATTATTAATTATTATTCGAAACATCTAAATAGAATCTATATTACTATTAGGCGAACACCTTTGTTAGATCTTTTTTACGGCCGTAATACTGAACCGATTCTTGAAAGCTTCTTATGTTTTCAAACGGGGTTTTACATAGATGTGCACAATCTTAATTTCATTTACATCGGTTTAGTAGTTTGAGAACTGTAAGCATTTACAGTTACTACTAACACATGTACACTTATTACACTTGTATGTATCAGCTTCAACTTGTATAATAAACAAATTGCGCATGTGTATTTGTCCAATTTGCTTTTGCATAGAAATAAGACAGAGCTTTTTCGATATGTACTTTGTATTAAGAGAGCGAGAGAGAGAGAGAGAGAGGTAAGTAATAGAGCTAATAAGTTTTAAGTTGTTCTTCACAATGTTTTTTGTTTTTGTATTTTATCGTATGTATTTATGTAAATGTTTAATATTAATTTCTAGAATGCGGCAATTGAATTGACCACTGGATACACTAGTAATTATTAATACGGCAACGAATTTTATAGACAGAACGAATAAAGAAATTATCATGGATATTTTGGTTAATAATGATTTTCCTATTGGAATAGTGAATTATTTTATAGGGCGGTATATGAAACAGAATAGAAATTATTTAGAAAATTACAGTACTGAACAAACAACTTACAAATCCCTGACATATATTCTTGTTATTTCGGAAAGCGCAGAAGAGTCAGATATTTTTGATAACAGTAAATATGGGATAGCCCATAGGATATTTAATACATTATAAATTATTTAGTAAAATAAGAGATAAAATAAATACATTAGATAAATCTAATGTTGTTCACAAAATACCATGTAAGGGTAATGATAATGAAAATTGTGAAAAGGTTTATGTAGGTACAACACAAAATAAACTTAAAACTAAATAAACAGGACAATACAAAAACTATATGTACATCATCACAAAAACAGTATTATCATTACATTGCCGTAGTTCAAACCACTATCCAAACTTAGATAATGAATCCATTTTGTGCTCAGAAAATAAACATAAACGTCATTATATGTTAGAGGTGTTACACATAATTAATGTACCGTCAGATTTAAGAATGAATTTTAGAGTTAATACTGATAGTGTAGCACACAACAATAAACATTTAATATACAAGGCTAAAGGAGTAAATATATAATATAATGAAATAATAAATATTAATATTTTAAAATTTTCAAAGTTAATTCATTTCGTAATTTTTAAATTTTTTAAAAAATTTTGCAATTGACAAACAATTGTTTAATACAAAAAAAAAACCGAATTTATTGTTATTTGAATTGTTAACCAGTTTTGCACAGAAGTACCACAATGATTTAACGAAATATTGAAAATAAATTTGATTGTTTTTATATAAGAGTGACCTCAATCTCGTTAGTCAATTAGAAAAATAATACAAATATATCAAGAATAGGTCGAAAAATTATTAATTAAAACTTATCTTATTTTTTTTTTTGGTTTTATGATAGACGTAAAAATAATTTCGGGATGACGATAACTGAACTCAGACTTATTTCTTTATCAACAATCGATTAAAAAATTGTTAATACTCCTGGGGGCTCGCCAGCAAATATTGTATTTATTAAGAACAGAAAGGTAAATACAAAACCATATTAATTATGGTGTGTAGTATAAAAAGATCACACATTACTAATCGTGGATAATTAATTAAAATTTTATTTTAAGGCTGTCAATAACAGTTCTTTTGTTACAACAAATTAAGCATGAAACCCTACATGTGTTTCTTTTTATATTTATTTATCCTTACAGCATCGGAATTTCATTATCCTGCATAAATAAAAAATACATCGTTTGATATTGAATAATTAATTAGTCTTTGCTTTAAGAAAACAAGCACGTACTAATATAAATGGAAACCAGTGTGTACTTGTTAATAGAAGCAATTTAAAAGATGTACATCAGCACATAATTATACTCATGAGCTTATGCTGTTGAAAGATTATATTGACTCTTCAATAAAACCGAATTACTTCTTCGAATTAATGAAAAAAAGAAATACTTTAACGGTACTTTGCCATGGAAACAGGTTTAAAAAGAAGAGAAGCAATAGTTCTGCTTCAAGAAAGCAGGATTTTTAAGTGAAGAATTTCCAATCTGTAGAAGATTAATTTAAATTGCAATACAAACAAGGTTGTTGTACAAAGGAGATTTAAGCAAAATAATATGAAATGTTTTTTATAGAGTGATACAACTTTGAGTTGGCATTACTGCTTTATTTGACCACCTATTTAACAGCTGATAGTTGCTTTTTGTTTAGTTTGCTTTAACATTTCATTATGGATCGACTTACACCAGAGCAAAGCGTGCAAATTGTGGAAATTTGGGCTGAAGAAGAAATTGATATTGATTTTGAATTTCCATTAAAAATTTTATTTTCCGATGAAGCCCATTTTTGGTTAATCCACAAGCTTTTGTCGAAACAACATTACATCAACAGAAAATTACTGTTTGGTGCGCTTTCTGGGCGGAGTCATTGGCTCATATGTCTTCAAAAGCGATGATGTTCAGAATGTTAGGGTATATGAACATGATTCGAAGTATTTCCGTACCTCAATTTGCTGGCATTAATCTTGCTGATATGTGGTTCCAACAGGACGGATCCACATGCCACACAGCGGGCACTACAATTGATTTACTCAAGGAAACTTTTGACGAAAAAATAATTGCACGACATGGCCCAATTAATTGGTCCCCAAAATCGTGTGATTTAACCCCATAAGATTATTTTCTTTGGGGTTATGTAAAGTCACTTGTGTACGTCGATAAACCACAAACAATTGAACACCTGGCAATCAACATTTGAAGAGTTATCGGCGAGATACGGCCGCAAATGCTGCGAAAAGTTTGTGAAAATTGGTGTTCCAGATTTCGCCTTGTACGCGCCAGCCGTGACGGCCACATGTCCGAAATCATGTTTAAACATTAATGTCATAAAATTTTCTATCCAATAAAGACCGTTTCGTTGATATCAAAAATATATTACTATGTTTTATTATGATTTAAACTTGTATCACTCTATAAAGAACACCCGTTATAAGAAATAATTTTTCTGGGAAATTTCGGATTGATGATTTGATTCTGATAGCCTCACAAATGCGAGCCCTTTCGAGGACATTTTTCATTATATTCTCACACATTTCAAGCGTTTCTGGTTTGTTTGCATAAACCTTGCTTTCCAGATAAAACTTATATTATTCTTATTAAAATTAAATAAGAAAAGAGATTTTATATAAACTTGTTTCATTAAACGAAAATGCACCCACTACAAACGAAGAACAAATAACTCATCCACAAAAACCAAAAATATTAAAAAAAACGAGATCATATTTGAAAAAGTTTTAAAAAGATAAAATATATAAATATATAAGTACATTTTAAAATAACACATTAATTTCTTTTAAAGTAATCTTTAACAAACAATATATAATTTAGTTTTTTAGCATAAGGACAATACAACTTTTAAGGTTGGTTAAAAGGGTTACGGTCCAAAAAGCCTTAAAATTCATATTCATTTTCTGTTGTTAACAACTTTAAAAATAATTTTTTCCAGCTTAAATTTGTGCTAAGCTGGAATAAGTGCTTAAATCGCCAAAAGCTTGAGTTAATTTGAGTAATTA
The DNA here is from genome assembly GCA_956483585.1 of Gymnocheta viridis. NCBI lineage: Eukaryota > Metazoa > Arthropoda > Insecta > Diptera > Tachinidae > Gymnocheta > Gymnocheta viridis. The sequence goes on along the minus strand of OY101440.1, from coordinate 93,858,171 downwards.
ACTTCTTTGCAATCTCCATATTCAGAAGGGGTCCTAGGATAAGGAATGAATAAGGAATGTTTTTATTAAATGAAAGCAAAATTGTGAGAGAGAATTTATATTGAAAACAAAAACAATTTTTCGTTTTGCAGCAGCATAGTTTTTTTTATTCTTCATATCTCTCTTATTTTACCATTTTTTATTCATCTACTTTGGGCAATTAGTGGTTGTAATCCAAAGAGATCATTATTTGGCTAACGTTTTATTAGTTTAAATTGATTCTTAAAAAACTATGATTATTATTCTAAAGTTGTTTACTGGAAATTGTCGTAACATTTATTATAAAAATATCAGCACAACATTTTCACTAACTATTTAAAGTCTTGCTATGCTTTACTTGCTTGTAAAATTTTCCATGTATTCTAAGACCATTGTTTACCAGTATGCAACTAGTCTAACTTGGTTATTACTCCCATTTTGTTAGAAACAATTTTTTTAACAAAAATACACAGTACAACGTTTTGCAGCTCTTTATTGAGGACGCAATTCTGAGAATTGCATCATTCGTTGTGTCAAGTTGGCTGCATTAATAATTTATTTTACAATTTAAAACCAGAAGCACATTTAATATTTGAATATGGAAAATAATAAGTATACGTACGGTATACCGAGATACAACCGCGTTAAAATATAAAAATGATAAAAATACACCTTGAAAAAAAATTTGTATGTCCATTAAATTAGCCAACTTGACAACACGAATGATGCAGAAGTACTTATATCTGTGGCTACTTTCAGGTGCAATTCTCAGAATTGAGTCCCAAAATCATGTGTTGTACTGTGATATGCAAATTATAATCTTCTACCAGGCGTATGATTAATATGAATGAATGAATGAAATTTTATGTAATGAAATATTATCAGGGCCGCCTTTGGGTATACCAGGGCCCCCGGCCACTCTGGAATTCAATGCTGCATTGAAAATAAAAAAATAATGAAAAGAAAAAATATTTATATTTTACTTTAGCCATTTACATTTAGCGCTTTTATAACTATTTTAGCAGTTAAAGATTTTAGCCGGTGATTATTTTTCGAACAAATTGGTTGTTTTTTAATCCAAATTGATTACTATTTTGGCTAAAGTTGGTAGCATTTTTAGTCAGAAAGAATTGGACTTGATGCAATATTCTAAAGGAACAAGGGACAATTTAACATCAATTAATTTTAACTTACACGGCAGAACAGAAACAACGTTGTTTTTAAATTTTTATTGTATATCCCTTTAGCTTTTTCGAGGCTACACAGGCTCTTTCCTTGGTTTCACGTTATTTTATTTTTATTTTTCGGATGAAATCTCTGATACTCTAGGATACCAAGGAACAAAGTGTACCAATTTTTCAATATAACAGCTAGTGGTTGGGACCCGGTGTAGTATCTAAATATCCTATCGCAAAAAACTTTTTAGTTAATATATTTAATTAATATCTACATAGATGTAGGGCATTTACTTTGAAACAATATTATCTGTAGATGCAGAAAAACTACAATTTATTTACATCTTCATAATTGAATTGGCACACTCTTGTGATCAAATTTCAATTTTCAAAAACAAAGCCTAGTTTCTTCCTTTATACTTAACTTTGTATTCACATCAATTGCCTTCAAGGGAGGGATTTTTTGTTTGATAGATTTTATTTGCTTGTTTCAAGAAAGGTTAGTAAAAAATTTAACAACATAGTCTTATCTCAAAAAACCAATTTTTAGAAGTTACTAAAGCAAAACTGTTCCTTAGTAACCAATTAAAAAAAATATAAATAAAATTCCAGAATTAGTTATATTTAAAATTAAAAAAAAATTATATATTCCCACTAATACCATCCATATAACCGCTACCATTTCAAAAACTCTAATCGCATTTTGCTCAGTTAGAGTTTTTTGAGATGTGACGATGTTGCAACAAAGGAGCGATATATTAATATGTATGTACTAATAAAAGTATTCTGTTTTAATTATCACATATAAATTTGGGCTTTACGAACAGAAAGCCGCAAAATTAATATTAATTGCTTTGATGTTTCAACTTAATGAGTTTATGTTAATATTTGTATTAAACATATTTTGTTAAAGTTCAAAAAAAAAAATGAATAATATAAAGGAAAAATATCGTAATTATATATGTTGGCGTTTTTGCTGCTTTTCAAATATTGAATAATATTAGAATATGCTTTACATTACTATTTAACTATGTAAATATTTTCTTTAAAAAAATATGTTATTCTTTTAGCCAAAATAGGACCAACATGCTTTTACTAATTTTCTTTAATTGAAATTAATTTTTGGCTTGAGTTAAAATCTGAGTTTACCCATTTCATCTTAATTTTAAAGAAATTATTTTGGATAATTCGTTATTTTATTAAGAGAGTACTTTTCAATATAAACCTAAACAGTTTAACAAATTACGTGTAAAAATTAATTTTCTTTAATTTATATTTATATACTGGATTATTGAAAGAATTATGAAAAAAATTTAAAATAATGGGAGAAAATAAATATTGAACTCCTTGAGTTTAAATATAATTACGTACTTGCACTCTTAAGCAAAGGGAAATAAACCAGATTCAATTGCTTAATTCAATTACATAAAACTGGAGTTACATACTACGCGTTAACGCGTCAACGTTTTATACACTTTTTTTTAATTGCAAGCTAATAAATTTCTTATAATAATTCAGTCTTTACAAAAAAGTGGAAGATTCTGAAATTGGCGGTTCTAACTGCCATACAGGCCTGTTCGAGATGGTTGACGAAGCCTCCCAAAGTTAGAAGCTTGTTCGAAAAGCGTTCCAGATCACGAAAACTTGGGAAGTGAGATAGCTCATTACGGGAGGGTTATTTGCTTCCTCTCCATAGTTGCACAAATTTTTTCTCGCCTAAGCTCGGACAAGAATAAAATGATCATCTTTTAATTTTTTGTGTTTATATAAATATCAGCTGAAATTAGAAAATTAATAATATTATAATAATAAATAAATAATAAAATTAAAGTGTTCACTATTAAAACTTTATTTTCCAGACAATAAAATGAAACAGTTTTTGTTTAGAAATCTGAGTACCTCTTTCTAAAAATGTTTCTTTTTGCCAGTGATGTACATTTTGCGTTTGCGATAGAAACAGTGTTTCATGCGGCTTATGCACCTAAAATCTCAATTTGAAAGCAAATAATTTTGTACCTAATAAAATGTTTTGACTTAAAAGTATGCTCTTTCGCGTTCGAGTAGTTTTCGGTAACTTTGATAATTTAAAATAGTAAATTTGTTTTTACTCTCACTTGTCCGAACCTGCCCCAAAATCTTCTGGAAACGACCTATTGTACACAGAGCCTGAAAGTTGAAAGGAGTTCGCTCAACTTTGTACGCATCACATGCGTTTTGGTTTGTAACTTGCTTTCTAAAAAAACACTGTTTAAACTTTCTTGACAGAAGTCAGCAACACATTGCCGCTTCAAACGCGTGATATGTTGCTGCACTTTACGGAAGGTCTGCCTATGCTGATGTCTTTTTATGAAATAGATGCGCCTACTTGAAATGCAGCGTAAGAGGATGTGTAGAAAGTCACATAAAATTTTAATATTTAAAAAAAATTAATGGTTACCAACTTTGTAAAATAACGAATGGTAGTTTTAGCTTTCCAGTAACATTTAAATGAGTCAATCGGAGTGGTTTCTTCTTCATCTCTATATTTCTTTTGAAAAAAGTTCAAACACATACCAAGATTATTGAGAACGTGGGTTCAAGAAAGTTATATAAATTTTTAGATGTGAATTAATGTGCCTTTTTATTTGTTCTTGTTGGACTGTTTAAGTGAGGAAGACACAACACTAGTCATTTAACAGTACCGCCAGCGCTTGATATTGGTGTATGTTAATGTACGTCACAGTTCCATCCTTTGTCGGCATTGTAGCGAAATCGTCGGCAACGTAAAATAATTTATTAAAAAAATCTACAAATGTGTCCAAAAATTAATGCCCCTACTTGACAGCAACACGGCTTTAAAAAATTTATAAAGTACGCAAACTTATAAGATAATTAAAAAAACTTTCTTACTTTCTCTATCTGTGCACTCTACAATATCCCTTTTCTAAAGAACGTGGGCATTAATTGCCTGAGTTGAACTTTTTCTCTATAAAATAAAAAATAAAAAAAGATGCTATAATATTTTTAAATGAAATTTTTGTAAAAAAAAATATGCAACTATTTTTGCATGATACGTGTTCAGACAATCTAGACAGATAGAGAAAAATTATAAAAGACTGGTGCTTTTTATTCAAAATCGATTGCTGTATAAAACCATCACTAAAATTAAAAATGCATGATGATGATAATGTTCGCTATTGTCCATCTGGGGAGCAAACGGTCTCAATTAATGGCTTCCAACAGACTCTGTTGTGGGTTGTTCTTAGTGTCTCGTTCCACGAAAACCCTGCAGTAGGCAGCACACGTACGGTTGCGATGCGCCAAGTTCTTTTTGGACATCCACGGCGCCGAGGGAGTTGTACTGCAGCACTACTTTGGCTATCTTGTTATCGGATCTCAATGTGTGACCAATCCAACCAAATTTTCATTTCAGGATGTCGTACTGGATTGGCTGTTGACTCGTGCTTCGGAGCAGCTCATCGTTTGTTATTGTGTTGGGCCAGAAACATCAAATAATCCTTCGTAAGCAACGATTTGTGAAAACTTGCAGCCGTCCTACGTCGTTTTTGGATAGTCCACAAGTTTTACACCCTTGTAGGAGTATGGGTTTCACATACGTGTTGAATACTTTGGTCTTCAGTTGTGTTGATATTTCGGACGATACCCATACTTTTTTTAAACTTTTTTTCGCTCAGAAATGTCTTCGATTGCACCTCTATTCGTTGTGATTATGCTGCCTAGGTAACAGAATGATTGTACATCTTCTATTGTGTTATTATTGAGAGTTATACGGATATTGTTGGTGTTTATTCTCATTAGTTTGGTTTTCCGCAATCCAACATTAAGAGCGTTGTTATGAGGAGCCTTCAATTTGTTCTCCATATGCTCGAACTTATGTGCTAAGAGACATAAATCATCAGCATAGTCAAGATCGTTTAGTTTTGAGAAGGGCGTCCTCTGAGTGCCGTCTGGAGCTTCAATATTTGTTATTGACATGACATCATCTAGCATAAGCAGGAAAGGAAGTGGCGACAGTACACAACCCTGACGTATTCCCAATTCGATAGTAAATGTTTCAGACGTTTGCCTCTTGTATAGCATCCGATTTTGGGAGTTGGAGTACATAAGTTTTATAATGCCTATAACAGTTTTCGGTACACCTATGCGATGCAGTGCTATCCAAATCCATATAAAAGCAAAAAACAAATTTAAAGAGGTTATAACTTCTATCAAAGTATTGAGATTGTGCTGTTCTATTTTAAGTAAAATTGTGAAAGTATTGAAATTTAAATAAAAATATTGACGTAATAAAAATTTAAACAACGAAATCTTAGTTTCAAACAATCTGAAACTTATATAAACTTATTTATGCATGAAGACTAGCTAAAAACCCTCAACAAGCAAAAGTTTTATACATATATAAACATGCTAACATAAGAAACTATGTAACACATTTGATATTTCGGTCAAATGTTTGAATATTTGATTGTTTTAAATGCTGTTTTTATTTACGTAAATTAGGATGACCCTTAAAAATTGGTTTCAATTCTCAATTTCAATTATGCAGATAGTAAAAAAACTGTGTATTAATTATACACTAATTTCTAAGTCGATGGAAAATTAAGTCGACAAAACTTTGTTTTGTAACTTAATATTTTATTAATGTATTTAGTGGTCGACTTAATCCACCGCATTCTATTTATTAATATTAAATATTTACACAAATACATATGATAAAATACAAAAAGAAATAACAAACTTAAAACTCTGTTTCATTTATATCCAAAAGCAAATTGGATAAACACACCTACACTCTTTGTGGGCATATGTTAGTGGCAATTTTGAACAGTTACAGCTCCCTAAATATCGAACCGATTTTAATAAAATTAAGATTGTACACTTCTATGTAAAAACAATATAAATCTTTCCAAAATCGGCTTAGTACGAGTATTATGGCCGTAAAAAACGTTTTTGCCTATTTATAATTTAGAAAGATAGATACATTCAATCAAATTTATTTATTAAAATTTTATATTGAGCTAAATCCTGTGCATATTTTTCAGTTTCCAATGCAGATCGGCAGGAAACGTTTGCTAAAATTCTCCTTAGATCAAATATAGATGTTATATCAACCTTTCATTAGATCCAATAATGATAAAAAATATCAAAGTTGAAAACAGAAAAAACAAGGTTCTAGTGACTGCTTACGGTAGAGACTGAATAAAAAATATACGTTTATCGGCATTTTGAAACGTAACACCTGAATTTTATTTTGGGGGAGGATAATTGTTGTGAATCATTTACTTCTTTAATGCTTCTCTGTATGGGTTTTTTATTCCGTTTCTCTTGCAAAAACACTACCCTTAAGTTGCAATATATCGGATAAAGTGCCCTTAAAAATATTTGTCATAAAATTATATAATAAATGTTTCATTACATCTTGACATATGGCAATCCTCAGGGTACTGAAATGGAGGGTGACGAAAAAGCAACCCAAGCAAGACTGACAGACAGGAGAAGGTAGAAAATAACCATAGTCATTAAGAGCTAAACTAGACATGTGGTAAGATTTGTATAAAAGAAAACCTGAATAAAACACTATTTGAAACAATAAGTTTTCAAAGACACCGAATCTCTAAACTTAAATTGAACGCCAGAAACAAAACTTAAAATGTATGAATTAGAGCGAAATCAACCTTTAGACATATTTTAATTTTTTTGTTTTAATGTTCATTTTGACCTTTGGTTATGCAGATGCTTATAGTAAAATTTTATTAAAAATATATTTGTAGATCACTTTGATTCAATTTATCAGTGACTGGGGAATTTTTGTAGTACAACAAATTTTTAACTAATGCCAGTTTCTTTTCTAAAAAAAAATTAAATTTGTTTTTACTTTGTGTCAAAAAATATAAGTTTTCTAAATTAAGTTAATTTATCAACTGTAAATTTGCGAAAAATTCATTGTTTTGTTAAGTTGGAGATTATTTATAAATAAAATTTAATACAATACTAATCAATTATGTTGCTTAAGTGATTTCTGGCAAGCGGAGTATTAATTATTCAAGACATTTAAAAGGATCGTATAAAGAATACTTGAGCACTATTTCAAAAAATACTTATGGCGTTTTGCTAAATTTTTGCCCTTTTTATTAAAAATTTCCAATATAATGATTTATCGAAATAGTGATTTTATAAGAAATTATTGTATCATCACTTACAAGGCAACCTTTTTGTTTTAAGAAAACTTTGAATTGCAATTTCTTGATAAAAACTAAAATAAATGTTAAATTTTTTTTTAGAAAAAAAAAACGGCATTAGCATTCAAAAAGCCTCACTTGGCACCTTCTTTTTGGTTTAAAAGTTTCTTAGTGCACAAAATTGATAGTGCAATAGTGTGCAGGCGAGTTGCAAAAGCGTACTGGGGCTACCTTAATTTAAATATATATATATATATATATGTATATATGTACACAAACATAAGTACGTATGTGCAGAAAAAGCCACTGCAAATATAAAGTTGTGGTTATAACACAACGTTCATGAAATCACATTTACAGCCAAATATTTGGGCCAGAAGTTTTCCTATTTTTAAGTTAAACCAAAAATAGTTTTCGTTTTTATCTAACGGCAGTCGTAAAATGTTTACCTTCAAGTGGCCTTAAAACTACAGTTTAACACTTTTACAATGATTTATATTTGTTTGTAATTTTTACGTCACGCACTCATTAGTATTTCATAGTTTTACAGCCCCAGGGCAGTTAAATACGGTAACGAATTGATGCCAGGCAGTTAGTTATTCTTATTTATAGTTCTTATATTACAAATAAATGTCTAACATGCAAAACGTGTTCAAGACTATTTGTTATGCAAGTATATTTTTTATACGGTCAGCATTTTTATATTTAAGAGACTCATTAGAAAGTCACTGTTTGAGTGCCTTAAGTGCCAAAAAGTGGAAACAGGTGTATTGAAAATGGTTTTGCTTTTTAAAACTATAGTTTAATGAAATAAATATTACTTACTATCACAGGAAATTGGGTGCTATTATGTACACAATCTAAATCTATGTGATATATTATTTCAAATAAGGTCTTGTTTGTATCTGTTTTGTTTTGCTTTAATAGCCTACAGGCTTGTTATACATGGGTCCTGCAAATCTTTTTTATGTTTTGGAATTTTGTTTATTGATTTTTGACCAAAAAATACTCGTTATCGCAGGTGAAGTGTGTGTATATACAGGGTGTTTAAATAAGGCGTTTTATTTTCAAAAGCCCGCCGTTTAAGCATAATTCAACCTGTAAATACGTGACAGACGACACGTAAAAACTACGTAATTAATATTAAATTTGAAAATACAGACGCTTCAACAGGGCTTTCAAATGATTAAAATTCATTACAAAAATTGTGAAAATTTCGCGGTCACAGTTTGTAAAACCAAAAAATTTTTTAAGGCATCGTGAAGCACTTTTTTGGCCAGCGATTGCAAAACGTGTGAACAAATTAGATCCGGTGGAATAAGTTGATGATATAAAAAATATACTCAAGAATAAATGAGCATATTGCTGTTGGCCAGGTTTATCCGTCTCCCGGCGATGTTTCGAATTTAATGATGGTAAATGATTTTTATACGGCCGGAATTTGAAGATATTGATGTGGAAGAAGTTTTTTTTTAACAAGATACAAGAAACGATACCACCGCTCTTTTGAGTAGAAAGTATTCTGACCGTGTGAATTAACAAGGAGGCGATAACAATTGCACACCAATATATTTAAACTGGTTTCTTTGTGGCCGTGAGAGATACGGTATATTCCAATCACCCACAATCAATTCAAGACCTCCAAGAATAAATTCGCGAAGTTATTAAGGACATACAGCTGCAAAAGGGTCGATCATTTTGCTAATATTATTTTCCGTTGTTAATAGAATACGATTCTGTTAAAAAAAAAAATATTTTAGAATTACTCACTCTTTTACATATCAAAAAACCATATTATAAAATTACCTATAATTTCATTTAATTTTCCAAAACATTTTACTGTTCTGTATCCTTTTTAACGAATCTGCACCTTTTTTAACGATTTCACATCATTTTTCTGACCGTCTCACCGAAGAGTGTTTGAGCAAAAAAGCTGCCCAAAAATACTAAACGTGTTTTTTAAATTGAAAGATTGATTTTTTTGATAGTTATATAATGTTGATGTTGATAGTTGAATAATGTTATAATTTAAAAAATCTTCGAATAGAACAAAAAATCTTTTTTTTCCATTAAAAATCTTTTTTTAAGGTGATTTTATTTAAATCAAATTCAGTTCAAATTTATTTTAATTAAACTTATATATTTATTGCATATACATATCAAATCAAATTCAGGTATTTTAAAACAGACTCAGAATTGTCCAAATTAAAGCACATTCAAACCAAATTCGACATTTAAAAAATCAAAATCAAGCTTTTTCAAATTAATTTTATCTAAAACGGGCTGATTTTGGTTTTTAAAATATCGATCATGGTTTGGAAAATGCTGGGTTTGATTTGTAAAATACGGAATTTGTTTTTAAAAACATGAATTTGATTTGGAAAAGGCCAAGTTTGAAGTTAAAAGTATATAATTAGAATGATAATATATTTACATTAAATTCATACATTTTTTATGGTTGCATTATACATATCTTGCTATTCATTTCTTTTGTTTGTTTTGTTTGTACAAACATTGTACAATTACGATCAGATTTTTTCAAAAAGTCTTTGATCCTTAAAATACCACACAGTGTTGGAATATCTAATTTATTTCTTAGTTTGACAAAAAATTCTTTCAACGTTAGCTGTTGCTACTATTATTAAAAAACTGTGTAAACTAATTTTTTTTAAATAAGGAAAGCTTCCAAGCCTTCGCAACGATTTGCTTTAAAAATGATTTCCCAAAATGTTTCAATATTCTTTTCATTCAATAAATTATATTCTTTAACGTTATAGTGATGTCATTCTAGACATTAGTCATCAATTTGTCGAATATCATTTGATTCAATAAGATTTGGAAAGAATTTCGTTAAATGGGAAATACTTTTATTATTACTTTTTGTAATATTAGTAGATACCAGAAACTCAACACTGTTTAAAATGCTCAACAAAAAACTTTAGACAATTATTTCGAAATGGCATTTCATCTTCATCTGATAATATATGAGTAAGACTAAATGCTATAGTTATTTGGGCTCCATGTATGTATATATACTACATATCTTTAAAACATGTCCAATTATTTACAAAATTTTGTTAAACTTTTCAAAAAAGATATATACATATATCTTTTATAATATATTCGAATGTTTTAATATAGACGACGTATTTCATCTTAAAGTAAATGAATTTGTATATAAAAATAAAACATTGTTGCAATTTAATGGATGGAAGTAAATAGTGTTGCAACGGTTAAATTCTTTTCACACTTTTAATGAAGTAAAGAATAAAATATGTAGTTAAGTTATCAGGAATCTCAAGAAATAGACTAAAAGTGCAAAATATCATATGTTAGAAAATTTTTTCACAGCTAAAAAATCTTTTAATCTTTGTGGCACTTCAACCAATTTCAAAAATAAGATCAATCTTCACATAAAGTAACACTTTGTGCGACATTCCCTTATAATAAAGCATTTTGCAAATTCATATTTATATGCAGATAATCACATTGTGAAGTGCTAAAAGTGGTGTAAATAAGATTTAAGAACAGTAATTCAAAAGACACAAAAGATTATGTCAAAAAAGTATTTGAAGAAATGCCAAAGATACCAGAAATGAGCAAAAAAATTAAATTTGGAAATGAAAAAAAAAATCGTTAAAAATAAAGGCGCAAACTTTTTTTGGGTCTAAAATAAGAGATTCTAAATTTTATTGTGGTATAAAAAATAATTTATAAAAATCTTTTTCTTTTTTTGTACAAAAAAAGTGTATACATTTATTTATTTTTTATTTTTAAACGAATTGTTTCAACACTAATATTCAAAATATCTTCTTTTTTAAATATCAAAAATAGCTTTTGAAGGAATCTTTCAGTAAAAAGAATTATGTAATACCTTTGTTGAAGATTTCTTTCAAAAACCAGTGGAATTTCTCATGAACCAATGTATCAATTAGAACACCTCTTGTTTTAATTCAATTCCATATAAATATTATATATTTTATTTTAATAAAAAGCAAAGGAAATAGCGTTTAAGTTCAAAGTGGCAGTTCAATAATTCTAGTAGCTACAAAATTGTATGCATTTGGGTTGCTAGAGTTGCATAATTAGTTCAACAACCTTCATTATTTTAGCCGCAACAAAAATAGCATATAAACATCTTGAAACCGAGAAAAAAAAATTAAAAACGCATGTGACATTCTTCACTTTCCTGACTTCAGCAATGTCTCAGAGCTACATCGCATCATAAAATCTTAAAAATTTATAATATAATGAAAAATTTTGTTGTATATCGAGCTATGTAATTAGTTTTTAAGATTTCTGTAAATTCATTTTTGCCTTTTCGGCCAGCTTTATGGTACAAATACTCCTCTGTCCGTCTGCCTGTCCTTCGACATCAGGGTTGAAATGGTATCTATTTGTTTATTAAAACAGCTTATCATATGGAAATAAACTCCACTGCTTGTTTTTTGCAAGTAGTTGTGCTTTTTGTGGTATTACTTCTTCTGTGTCGTTGTTTCTCTACTTTTATTTAAGCCACTGTCAGCTTCTTTACGGTCAATAATGATCTGATTTGCTAGCATCTGGAAAATGCTATTCAAAACCCTCGAGCTAAATATAAAAACAGAACTTCAGAGAATTCAAAATGTTTTTCAAATCGATCCAACAGTAAAATAGATACAAAACTCGGAAATAACAATTATGTTTTACATTTAAAGTAAAAAAATCAAACTAAAAGACAAGTGCTACGTGCATCAGGAATACACTCAGATAATCCTTGTTACATGGACTACCTTTAACGTCATTTATTTTTATTTGTTTAAATTTTATTAAAAAATCTCAGTTTACCGGATTATCTTCCGAATTTAAAAGTAATATTTTGAGTTTTATTTGATGCTTAGATAATAAAATTTATTTCTTGAATCTTATGTATTCCTAAGCAATCAAAAATTAAATTTTGAATTTTATTTTGCTATTTTCTTTTTAGCAAGCCCTGAGAAGGAAAATCATAGCGCTGCCTAAAGACCTAGTAGGCAGAAAGTCTTTACTGTAATTAATATCTACCATATCCCTTTCCAAAAAAGGTACCAACACATGACGTCGTTCGTAGGTATGAATTGCCTGAGTAGTTACTTCTCTAAAAAAAATTTAATCGATCTGCATATTTTTGCCACCAAAAAAAAAATGGGACGCTAAGACAATAGTACCAATCATTCCCCATAATGTGCTTCTTTGTAGGTCATAAATGTGCTAAAATGTTATTTTAATTGTATTTACATTTCCCTTACAAAATATTGAATTTTTTTTCACATTTTGAAAATAAAAGTTTTAACTTGTAAAAAGTTTTTCATTATAAAACAAACAAAGGTTTTAAACATAAGTATGCTCGTATCCTTGTTTGCAAAGTTTATAAATTAAATTTACGAAATGTTTTAAAATATATTATGAAATGGTTATTAGAATGGTCATAAAATAAAACAACCTCTACATTCAATGTTCTTTTGTAGATTTTAGCCATAACAGAATAGAATATAGACCGAGCTTTCGAATTGGGATTTTAAATGTTAAATAGTTTAAGAAGTTTTTCTTTGTTATTTGTAAACGAAGTGATGACATGAATTTAAATTAAAATTGAAAATAGATTTTTAATGGAAGCGATTAGTACTTAGAAAATGTTGCTGTAAAATGTATAAACAATTGAAACTAATTTTATAAAAGAAAATGAATTCAGTTTAGTAAATTAAATAAATACATATTTCCTTTTAAATTGACTTCATTTATATAATTGAATATAACAATCAATTGGTGGGATTATACAATGTGCCAAAATTTGTTTTATGTATATAAAAAACAAAGTTGAACAAATTTAATGTCAAAAACTATCCTCTCAGTATTCAGTCAATTTAACCATGACTCAGGTTAGTATTATATTAACTCTCTCTAAAAATATTCGATAGTATTAGATCTGAGTCATAGCATATCATAGTATCTAAATAATGTTGATTGACTTTCCCTAATAAGGACGCTTTGTATTCCCGGGTTTTCCAATATGAAGTTTTGTGCTCGGATGATATTAGGTGGGTTTATTCAGCCTCTGTACTGACTTTCATTAGAATAGACATACAAAGTTGTAATAATTAAATGGCCTATGACGCACAAGTTCCATTAGATGTTCCTGTAGAGGTATTTGTATCAGATTGTACTTTATTCAATTGTATTCTACCTTAAGCTAAAAGCAGCTCTTGGAAAACTAAAACCAATTCCGCAACTAAATATAGATTTTAATATAATTTTAGTTCACATATATAATTTACAAATATGCGTGCACCTGCAGTTGATCTGTTTGTTACTACAAAGGCTGTAGGTTCGATTTCCAGCGAAAATACCGCCTAAAATTAAAATGGCATTATAATTGCATTGCATCGAAAAATGACGAATTAAGTTTATGTTGGATAGTTCAGAGCAGGTCAGAAGCTGTATAAAATGCATCAATTTCCCCCCTCCTAGTACATTACATTAGTCTGGCTCAGTCGTATCTACTAAGGAGCCAGTACCGTGACTATTTCTGTGCCGCTTCCCTTCTCTTTAGGGATAAAATGATTTGTGGTCGATTGACCAGTGAATCGTGTATGCATTACAGAATACAATATTTCTTTAGTCGCACAGTTCGTATTCAACTAAGTTACAGACCTTTAAGTGTATAGAGGTACAAAAACCCGGTTTTTACCCGTAACTCAGGATTTTGAGGGTCTCCCGGAAATTTCAAATGCAGATTTTTGATCTATTCGACAGCACTTACAAAAAAAATAATATCACATCCAAGGTATTTTTTTGTCGCACTGTGTAATAATTAAAAATCACTACTACTGTAAGAAGATAAATAAATTTAAAAAATATATATGTGTTGAAACGAATTGGGTGGCTCAAGTTCAAATCCGAGTTTACCCATTTATTTTTTTTTAATTTCTCGAATTTTTTTTAGATAAATTCATTATTTTACATGAATCTATTTTATTTTCTTTGAAACATTTCAAAATATGGTTTAAGGTCTACTGATGATTTGGCTTTAGCACCAATGAAATGCATGTGCATAGACTAGCTAAAAAACCTCAACAAACAAAAGTTTTTTTTTAAATCTTTGAAAAAAGATATCGAGGCAATCTCGATTAAATAAATTTAATTCATTATTTTATTTTATATATTTTTTATATTAAGAGAATACTATTTGGAACAATTAATTGTTATTCAGATTAGCAGAACAGATCGGTACTGATTTCGAGATAACTACACTATCTCATCAGCGTTATTTATTCGATTTTACCACTTTTGACGGTGTGTACGAGAGACTGCAAATATCAACTATTTAACCGTATTATTTAACGAATTCGAACACGAAAAGTGCAACTAATTAGTTTTTACTCGTTAAACCATTTTTCGATGAGTACGAAATCCCATCTCTGATAATTAATTATTCCAAATATTTCATACTCTCTCGCTTTCACTATGTATACAAATACAAGTTCGACTAATTATTTACAAACATTAATTATTAATTGAAAAAAATCAATTCGATTGCAACTTACTATTGAAAGGTAGCGAACAATTGCAAAAATCTTTGCTAATATTGGGAAAAAACGAAAAAACCTTAATAAGTTACATATATCACAAAAAATACCAAAATTAGAAAAAGAATTTTCATATTTAAAAGAAAACATAAAAATTGTAAAAGATTCGAAAATTTGCACTTAATTTTGGATTCTTACAATAAATCTCCCTTATTCCAATTGTCAACATCGACGTCACGTCAATACAATTGCAAAAAATTGGAGCTTGTCTTCTCGCTCTCGAAAACAATTTTTGCTACTGAATGTCTATTTCTATTCCATAAGGTCTAGAAAATAACATGAGCTTGTCAGTAGTAGTAAATTTTTTTCGCTAACGGGTAAGCAAGCTCCAATTTTTGGGTTTTTTTTTGGCGTGACGTCTATGTTAACATTTGTAATCAGGGTTAGTATTATATTACATAGTTTATTATACCTATTTTTTCATTCATTTTGCTAAAATGTATTTACTTTTGAAATAGTACACTCAATTATGAGGGATTTTTCACATTCATATTATTTTACTCTTTCAACATCCCCCAAAGAAATACGAAAACTTCTCAAAAGAGTAGTTTAACATTTAAATTAGTGTACATATTTATTTATTTATTTGTTTATTAAAACTGTGCTGACTTAAATTAGATTCAAGTTTGATAGTTTTCAAAATTATTTTTAATAATTTTTAAATTACTTCTCTTCAAGGAAGATAAGGACGAAGCCAATAACTATAATAGTAGAACGGAATAATACTTTCTGCGATAGATCACCATACCAATCATTATCAGCATTCATATAATCACTTGATCCAATTTTCGGGTGGATAGTTGCTATTGAAATTATTAAATATTTAACAAAATTCTGTCATATCCTATTATTTCTCAAGTATATTTGACAACATTGAAAAATTGATGAGCTTGAAATGCCCCTAATGATCCTCGTATCATCTTCTTGTGTTTAATCTTACTACGCTATTTTTAATATATAAAATATTTAAAAAAAATCAAACCTGATATTTATCTTAAAGAAAAGTCTACAAAATATATTTTGACCTTCAGTGCAGCAGAATTTAAACCTTGTAAAAGGATGTACAACTGTGCAAGTGCAAATAAAATTCTATATTTAGTAGATGAGCAGCTACATGCACACACATTTATGCATATTTTCAAGATGTCAGTCACTTGTTATAGTAAAGTGGAAAGGTTTTTTAAATAAGTTTGTTTTAAAATAAACATACACATATAAATTTTATGAACATGGCAAGCAAAATGTTGGTAATAAGCTATCATTAGTAATTAACATGGTTTTTAATTGATGTGCCAATCATTTGCAATACTGAGAAGTACTTATGGTATTTATTTTTATCGACATTTTAATTGAACTCAAAATTGTTTGTTAAGAAAATTAAGTCTATTTTATATGTAAAGATTTTGAAAATCCTTGCGAAATGTGGAAAAATGCAAATTGTTCATAGAAACTTTACGCTAGTATATGTAGTTTGTAATATTATAAACTTAACACACTAATCGAAAGCCATTTCAAATAAAACAGCTAAAATAGCTATGCCGTTATACCCCTGCAGATAATGCGACTAGTCCTTACACACATGTAAAGTATACTCCATAGAGGACTTGGACTAGTAAAAAAGTAACCATAGTGTAGTTAATACTACGATGTCTTAGGAATGAACCATATAGCCAGGTTTGTATTATATCGGTATAATCCAGAAATTGGCTCATTTCAGTAATATATGGGCCAATCACAAGTAGTTTTCACGCCTCGAGTAGGATCGTGAAAGCACGAACAATTGTCGAATAGCAATAAGTTCTTGTTTGAAAATGATATAGTCCATGACTACATTGCACAAGACCATATTATAACTAGTCCGTTTCAGCTATAATGGACCACGTAGTCTAAAAATTATCTACAGAGACCCTTTTTGTTACAATTCTAATATTTTGCTGTCTGATAAAATTTTCCACATATTTCGAACTAATTCAAAATAGAGTCCTTAAAGAATACTTACTCCTATGTAATATAAAAAAATTCGCAAAATAAAATTGCTTAATTCGGAAACAAACTCTAACATTGTTTAAAAGTTTATCAAAATGCTAAAAACTTGAGAAAATCATTTCAGTTGCAAAAATGGCGAAACCTTTTTAATATCGCAGCTAAACACCAAAATTGATAAAAAGTGGTAAAACTGTAAAGAATGCTAAATCTCAGATAAGCGCATAAATCACAAAAATTACAACAAAAATTTTAAAATTGCTTATAAAATAGTAATTTGAATTTCTTGACTCTGATGCCCGTCACCCAATAAATAATTGAGGGAAAATAAACCAGGTTTATTGAACGCATCCCTTCTAAGCTTTAATAATTAATTAATTAAAATTATGTTGAAAGCGATGGCTAAACTATATTTAGGTATTGTACTGACGTCGACGTTGACAACTGGAATAAGGGTGAATGTGAACATTTCTTGGCTTTCTAAACTGGTTAATATTATTTAAATTATAGAAAAAAGTGTCACACGGGACTGTTCAGTAAATCATAAAACTTCAATTCATATGATTCTAGAAATTAATAACAGCCAAGTGAATGCTTCAAAAGATCCACAATTTATATCATTCGAATAATAATAATAATTTAGTAATAATTCACAATATACTTTTTGAAATTGCATGTGACTTGAGCTTTTGTGATTTACAGTATATACCAAGATGAATCTAATCTAATGGTGACAAAATAGAATCTGATGAGAATATGTTTATTCGTCTTTTTCTATAAAATTAACACGCTACCACTCTTTTTCTTGGTAAAGTGACCGCTTAAGTTTCTTATCCCCATTATCACAATAACTTAAAACTTAAAAGCGGCACCTTCTCTTCTACCAATTACAAATATTTTCTGAACTTTTTTTTGCTTGCAATTATCCTAAATAACTTTATCACTAATTGGTTTATTAAAAAGTTCATTTCTCTTTTATTAAACGTAAACGTTCTCCCTCGTTTGACTTGATATTCCGTCTCTCACGCTCAAGTCAAAAGCAGCAATAAAGCAAAATACATACAACGGAAGTGCATTTTGAAAGGAAGTCATTTTAATGTAGAAAATACAACATACTTTTTAAAGAAACCTTAAAAGCTATAAAATAACAAAAAAAAAAACACTGAAAAAATATATATAATTTAAGATAATAAATCATGAAAATATAATGTAATTATTTTTAAAAATGTATTTTCTTTTAAAGGAACACATGAGGGAAGGATTCTCAAATAGTGGTCCATAACTGCGGTCCAAATGTCTAAATTATTTGTCTCCTGCTCGTTTATGTACATAATATGCATTAAAAAAGTTATAAAAGCAAGGACCTTCTTAATTTTATTTTTGCAGAAGGTTGGGAAATTAAAAATTAGACGCTCCATAAAACCTAATTTAAATGTGCAAGCTTTCAAAAAAAAAACAATTAGCTTTGTTAAAGTAATATTTGTAAGGATCACCGCGGTATAGGACTACTTCCAAATGGGGTTGTAATAGAGAGGTCTGTTATTACAATTTGCATGTAAAGGTTCCTTTATTAAAAGGTAACTTTGGCTAAAATCAATGATAAAATCAACTTAAACATATTTTCGTTATTACAAATTGCCTGTAAAATAAAAATAATCACTTTGAAAACATGTTAGTACCATAAAAAACATTTTACTGCCTTAAGGCGCCACTTTTTACTATTTTAAACACACAACAGTTATTACAAAAGTATTTATTTTTTCTGCTAAAATTATTTCCAACGATTTTGTTCGTGTTTCCTTTATTTGAATACTTTCAAAATTGATGGCAACTTCAATAGTATAAACCTGACATTAAAAATAAAAGTAAGCTGCTCGTTCCTTTAACTTATTAGTCACTTTTAGCTTAAAGTAAACATAGACAACCAAAAACTTATTATCATATCTTTAGCTATCTTCAAGTTGTAAGAGAAGCCCTTAAATTATGAGGAAAAAAGTTAAAGCATTGCATATTACATCCATATTTCTTTAAACTGTTAAATTTAAAAAAGGTTTATCAATAATTCTTTGTAAAAATATAATGTAAAAGATTTCAAGCCGAAGTACGGTGGCCAATTCCGGCCAAAAATGCATAATTTCTTTATTTCAAATTTGTATTAACAGTAAATATCTGATCGATCGATAAATATTTCGGTGTTCAAATAAATAGTGCAAATTACGGCATTTGATATCGAATGAAATTTCCATACAAATTGAACAAATTTTGTATGGGATTTGGTACGGTAGCGAATGCCGTAATTTGCCCCTAGGTTTTGGCCAAAAAATAAAAAATAAACGTTATAAAAGTATATAAAAATTACATTTAAGTAATGTAAGTGACTGAAATTCTATACAAAAATAAAAAAAACATAAGTGATCAAGAAAAAATTGGTCATTCAAATTTTTGAAGACATATCCTGTTTGACCAAACAGTCATGGACGTTTTAAAAGTATCGAAAAACTAAGTTATTCACGTATATGCTTGAAAATTCGTATGCAAGTTAAGAACAACGCCCTTGTTACATCGCAAAAAATATTAGAAATTGCATACAGGCTTCGGCCAAATAAACATTGACGTTATAAAAGTATTGAAAGTAGTATGTAATTTATGTAAATGACTTTAATTTGGTTTAAAATTAAAAATATCATGACTATCCATTAAAAAAAATACATGGCTTAATAAGCATGGACGCAAATAATTCTCAAACTTACGTAATATTTGAAATTGACCAAAAAAATGCACATTTAGTACTTTTCATAGATTTACTATTAAACCGGCAATGTTTTTCTTTATTTCGTCTTCTTTTAAAATTTTTTTGAAGGTTGTACTATTGATAATATCTGATATCAATTTCTAATTTAGTTAAGTTCAACTCAAATATATTAAAAAATTCGCTATTTGTAGAAGATGAAGGCACTGAAATCGTTCTGATTATTGGAATGGCACGTAATTGCAACTGAAATTTATAGTATATACTTCTGTTAATTTACAGTGTTAGATATAATTTACACTTAACCTCTAATAGCCTCTTTTGATTTTTTCCTGCCTTTCAAACTATGTTTTTGTTTACTTTTTATAGACATAAAACTAGTTCCCATTCACTTTACTTTTAACAAAAAAGAAAACCCAAAAACTCCGTAATACCCACATAGAATGATTATCTTTTAACTGATATTTGAAAAACATCTGCTGATTTGCAAAAAAGTACTTTAAAGAAAAAAACACAGCCGACTTCGATTCAAAAGTAAAAAAATCACATTTTTCAAATATTAAAATGTGTAGAACAAGCTTTTGACATTACAGCGCTATAAATAGCCATGTAATTAATTTATAGCCTAAATAACAGTGATACTGTATATTTTAAAGTGTCAGGAAAAATGTGTGATCAAAATCTTATAAAAATTAAAAATAAACATTTTTGGTCAGAATTTACCACCATGCAAACGCACAACTTTCCAAACTTAAACCTAAACAGTTCACAAAAATCACGTATAAATAAATATTCATGATTATAAACGAAAGCACCACCAGATTTCATGTTTAGTTTATCATTGTGGGCCCAATACTAAAATAAGAATTCAAATGAGGCAATTCAGCTAAAATCAAACAATAAAAAAATAAATAAAATGAACCTGGCCATCTCAGATTTTTATGAAACGTTGTTCATTCATTTTTGTTTATAACAAAATAAAGAATATATAATTTTGGGTTCCCACATCAGAGATATTAAAAAACTAAAACTAGCTAAAGAAGAATTTAATTAAAATAATTTAACAATATATCGTTTAAAAGGGCAACAATTTTGGAGGTACGAAATTTAAAATAAATATACTCGTATTTCATTAAAAAAATTAATATGAAAATTTCCAAAAAAAAAAAAATACTGTTTAGTCCGTTTTTATGTCTACATAGACCATTTAGTTCCAAAGTAGTAGAATTATTATATTCAAAGTTACAAAACACAATGTTGCAAAAATTAGAAAAAATATATAAAACGCTAAAAATTTTCATTTGCCAGTTGTATAAAAAATTATTTATTATTAATATTTTTAGGGTTGAAGACAAAATATAGTTTTATACTGAACAATACAAGCATTAAGTCGATAAGATGTGATGAACAACTAAAGGATTTTTTCATACGTAATTGCTTCCCTAAATCATTTAGTCAAACACAGATTTTCCATCAAAATCCACTTTGTCTAAAAAATATTAAAATTTTTTGGTTTTTAATTCTGTTTAAGTCTATGAGTGAAAGTGCCACAGGCACCACACTTGCTACTCTATTCTGATAAGTAGCTTAAACTTTTTCTTTTAAATACAATAAACATCGCAACATAATTTTTTTTTGTTGAAAAATTATTGCATCTGTGAGAGCTGTGAGAAAAAATATCGTTTAAAAAAATTTACAAGTAATTTTTGTTATGTTTTTATATTGTTTAAAGGTCTAAAAACAATATTTTAAAAGTTGCTATTGTGACAATATCGTTGACATAAATTAATATGATATTTTCGCGATATGGTATTTAATATTATTTCTTTCAATACGTCCCATACAAACATACACGTGTAAAATAAATTAAAATTTCACTGAAATCACTTTTTTCAACGTATGCGAATCAATTTTTTCAATTCATATAATAAATTCATGAAATTTATTAACACTGAATAGACAGAAGTTTAGCATCAAAATAAATTTATGGTAATAATGAGAAGAAAAAATTGTGAAGTGAATGAAGAGATAACATGTGAAAACCTATTCAACTTTCTGAGCTACAACCACTAGATGTCAAAAGCAACAACCCAAAAGTAATAAAGAAAATGAAATTGTGCCATAAATCTGCAAGTAAGTTGTACTTGTAAAAGTGGCAGTATATGTTGAAACATGTTTGTTAAATTTTTATGAATGAATAAAAGTATGAACAGTACACCCTGGAGGATGTGATATTGAATTTAACAAAAGATTTAATACATGTTTGGGCCAAAAGTGATTTAAACTTTGTTTTAATTATGTATTTTATGTTCCTCTACAATTTATAAAAAAGAGATCCACCAAATGTTAATTTAAGGGCCCCAAATTGGTAAAATACACTCTACAGGACAAAGTTATAAATTAAAAAAATATATATATTTAAAAATACCTAAAACCATGACAGTGAAATATATAACACAGCAACCAAATATAACACTGTGAAATGTAACTCAAGTGAAATGAATGCTGATTTATTTTGAAAGATAATTAGCGGTCGGAAATTGATTTTGCTACCAGAATTGAAGATTGTAGGATTCTAGTTGCGTTAATATTGCTGGCAATCGTTGATATGACGTTAAGTCTCCACCAATTTGCAATATTTTTGACTGCAACAACGCCGGATTGAAAACGCTAAACTTATCCATTATCCCACGTGTCCTACATAAGATGTAATGGAGTAAGATCATTCGTGCATCACAAAACTTCAAGTTCTAGTGCTTTGTAATATTATTAGAGCTCAATTTTTTTAATGAACTAATTGGGTATTAAAACTTCAGCAAAAATTTTTCTTCATTTTCTTGCTAAGCAGTTTCTAAGAGACTTAAGTAAGGTTTCCAAAATCCAGGCAAACGACTTATGCAGAAAATTTTGATAAAAATCACTGAGTGATTGCAGTGGTTTCTACACCAACTGTCTACTCATCGATCTTTATTGTGGAAACTTCTCTTCAGGTTCCTATCATAGTGTCTAAAAATTTCGTTTCCAGCCACCTTTGAAATACTTTTACTAACAACATGAACGTGCTGTTGTTTTTCTTATTTAAACGCCTCTCATTTGTTTGCCTTTGGATTTGAGGGGGTGTTGTATGAATACATTTTGTGTCACTGTCAAGGCTGTTTTATAATTTACATATTTTATGTTGTAAAACATTTTTCCTTTTATTTCCTTTTGCGTATTTTTGTCAGTATGTTTGGTTTTGTTTTGGTTATTTCTATTATATTCATATTTACTGTGGAGTTTGCCTTAGTTTTTTTCTTATGTATGTATATTTTTATTATATATACATACGTATATTTGCCCACTCCTTCACAATATTTATGTAAATATTTTTTTGTAACTCTTTGGCTTTAAGTATACATTTCTATTCTTTTAAAGTTACACACATTTTTTATTATATAAAATAAAAAATTTTATTTTCATATTTCAACTTTTGTTTCCTGTTTCACGTATGCACACAGTTTTGCGTCGCGAATATTTTATAGTTTTGCCAGAAAAAAAATATTGAATTGCTTTCATTAACTATTTACATCCCTTTAGTTTATAAAGAATAAATCAAACATATATTATTCAAATTAAACGCCCAGTGTGTATGTCTAAGTCGTATCTCGTTAACTGTAGATGCATGAATCGTAAAATATAAATAAAATATGGAGTCATATTGTTTGCTCCTTTGGTGCATATCGGAATGGAGGAAAAAGACTAAAGATTCGGTGTCATTGGGGAAGTATTTGACGAAAAACGAGAAATATTTGCTGTAGTGTGACCATAAAATGTTTTTGAGGGGCAAACAGAAAAACAGCTCATTTTTGCAAACAAAATTGTTGGGTTTCAAACAAAAATATTTCTAATGTGAATAAATATTTTGTCAAATTATTATTAGTTCCTGCAAAATTTTTGTGAGAACAAAAAGTATGAAATAAAAGCTGTTGCAATTAGTATTGTCAGCATTTAAAACAAAATCAAGGAATTGTAAAGAGAATCACGTCATATTTATTTCCGCCATAATCGCATTAAGAATATAGTTTTAATTCTTCAATAACATTTTTATTATACTAGGTGTTTCAGTGGTCTTTGAACCTGATATCTCCCCTATTTTATAGTTAAACAATTATTTCCAATTTTTTTATACACACATGCTTATGTATTTATATATTTATATAAATGAAATATTTCTTTATTTTGATCAGAAACCATACGGACTATTAAGTCATTTTGTATAAAAGATATGTAGTTGAAATTTTATTTTATGGGCTTATGAATTAAAAAAATTTTTAGACCATTAAAAATATATTTTAAAGAACTTTCAAATGATAAACATATTGCTTATTGCTGTTCTATATTGTTAAAGTTTTTACTAATTAAAAGTTAAAGTTTTGAGTACCGTAACTTCGAAACCAATAGAGAGCGCTGATAAAAACTGTACGATCACTTGCAGATTAATAAGGGATATTTCCTTATAATATATTTATAATTTTCAACAGTATTGATATTCTTAACATAAACCAAATTTTGTAACCCGATAATTTAAATAAATTGTTATTGTGCTTCAAACAAAAAAATCGTAAAATAATAAAAGTTTTTTTACTATGTCCGAGAGAAATTACATAGTGCTTGGTCTTCCTCCGCAAATGTTTGATGAAGAAATGTTTTGTAACGGACAAAATTAGTTTGAAAAATATATTTTCTCATGTTTGTACTTAACGTTATTTGAAAGCTGTTTGACAAAAAACGGTGCCAAAAAAGTCTGCGTAGTGTGATCAGAAAACAAGTTGTGTACTGAGTTAGAAACATTTTGGTTAAACATAATCAAATATATTTGAATGAAATATTTCCCCAATGTGATCATACCTTAGAAAGCTTGACATGAAGTTTTCTCAAAATATAAAAATTTAGATAGATTTTTGTGAATCATGTATTATTATGAATTGACCCAAAATGTAAATTTGTTTAAACTTTGATTAATTCAGAGTTAATAGTCGATTTATTGAAAATAAAAATTTTGTTTTGTGTCGCATAAACAATTTTTTTACAAAAATAGCATTTTGTGTTGCATACTAACGGTAGAGTATTTATGTTCATGTTGATAAAATTTTCTTTTTTTACATTCTACATAAACAAGACAATCGCTATAATTTTTTAACTATCGATTTACCACTAAACTTATTCAACAAAAACAACTAATCGAAGTGTAGAAGTGTATTTACAATAAAAACGGAAAATTTAAATAACTTCTGTTATATTTATTTATTATAATGCCAAACAGATTTAATAAATTATTTATTTTTAAGTATTTAGTTATTATTAATGTTTATAAGTAAATAAATGGGTAAATTCGGGTTTGAACTTGAGCCAAAATTAATCGTTTCAATATATAAAGTATTTAGTTATTTTGATTTAAACATTTAATTGCCGCGATGCATGGTGCATTATCCCACAAGCAAAACTAACAATAAATAAAGTGAATATTTATTTAATATATATTTTTGTGAAGCTTTTGACTAAAGTCAATTTTTGAGCTAAAGAGTTTTTCTAAAGCAAAATAAAACATACAATTTAAATGAAGATGATTAAAGTTTTTTATTATATTACGAAAAACAAAGTTCAGGAATTATGAATGAAAAATAATATCTGGCAAATGTCCACCACGACCGTGCTGACAGATATCGATCCTTTCGTCAAAGTTTTTAATCACTACTTGCCATGTGATGGTGTTGGTTAACTCCAATTGTTGAGAACGTAGAGAAATAGAGGAATATACAAATTTGGATCTTCTTCAACACTGTGGCTCACGGCTACGATGTTTTCAGTTGAACGACACGGTCGAACACGAGTTGCTATTAGCACATTTTGTGTCGAACCTGCCGACTCAAATTTAAACTACCAAATTCTTAATTTTACGAAATGTAACTTTAACAGAACCACTATTTTCATAATGGATTTTAATTATTTTAATGCATTTTCCGAGCGAAATTGAATTCACGTCGAAAAACTAAATGTCAAAACTATCATGTTTTTGCCACAATTGAAAAACAAGGAACTTGAAAACATCAAAACAATATCTCGTTTCTGTACTACTCGCATCGTAAAAGTTTTCACATTAAAACTAAAATATGGGAATTTAAACAAGGATCAATTTCTCATACAAGTGCTTCTTTATCTACACATAGCGAGAACTTTTTTGCCATTTAAGTTGATTTCCAATAATTATTGCAAGGATGTGAGTAAAAATGTTTCAGTGACAATATTATGAGAAAAGTTTTTCACTAACGTCGTCACATTGTCTTGCCTTAACCCTCTATAGCACATGGTTTAATACAGGTAACATAAAATGCCATAGTAATGGTTACTGCGACCTACATTCTGTCTCCTGTCTACACTATGTTGTTTGCATCCAGTGCAAAAAGCATCCAGTGGCTTCGATCTCATGAGTGAGTTCATAAACTTCAAGGAGTTCGAATATATTGAAAATAAAAATATTAATAAAAAATAGTTTTGTGATCGCTGCTTAATTTTTTTTTGTGAATACTTGTAAGGTAAGTGCCGAAAGATTAATTTTACTTTTGTACTTTTTAAATTTCATAGTTGTTTGTGTAGAACATGAAATTTAGGGGTTGTATCTTGCAGGCTACATTATGCGAAAAGGGGATCTATCTTGTATACACACAAAACACATTTATAGGAGTATTATTTTTTGTTTATTATTTTAGAATGGGTAAACAACGCCAATTTAATGACGACGAGATCGTTTGCAAAGACCAAGCAATTGAATTAAGTAAAGATGGTGTAGACTTCGATGATGAATGACAGTTTCATGGAATTTATTGAAAAGTCTTTGGAAGATGAAAACTATTTCTCAGTACTGAAGGTTTTAAAAGATGACGATCCTGACGAAGCACCATCACCATCCAGTGCAAGTCTTACAAACTCGACAGGCCCTCCTGAAAAACGGCAAAGGACTGGAAGGAGTACATTACAGTGGAAAAAAAACTTGAATTCAATGCACGTCAGCTAGATTGAAGTGACAACGAATTATTGGGTTCTGATATCTGAGATCTGTAAACGCCCATAAAATTCTTTCTTTATTTATTTCTAAAGGAATTTATAAAGAAAATTTCTGAGGAGATTTATAAAGAAAATTTCTGAAGAGATAAATCTCTATTTGGTACAGAAAAATCCTAACAATAATTATAAATTATCTAAGATGGAAATCCAATAATATATTGCTAAATTGTTAAATTAATAACTTCTTCAAAACCATTGTATTCAAACCAAAACCTGTACGAATTTAATATTTAAGAATAACTCTATTAAAAAATTGAATTCAACCGATTAGCGACTAAAGATTAATTAATTTGCAGCCATTAATGGAAACATCATACATAGTATTCATTTATTTGTTTTAATCATACGAAAATATTCAGTAATTGCGTAAATCTAACTCGTTTTGTAAATTTAGATCTAAAAAGTCCTCTCTCGTCTTGATTTCTGAAATGAAATTCTTCTGTGGGCTCGCAGTTCAATTGCTTCAGGTTGACGCATAAAACGTTTCCGCTTTTGTAAGTATCTGTTTTAAAATTTTGTGAAAATTAATGGATCCGAAGTATCGACGGCCCTATTAAAAACGTGTAGCAGGTTATTGGTGCCGTTGTTTCTGCGCGCGTGATGCAATCCATTGGCTCTGTATATCTTAAGTCGCGATTCAGCAAAATAACCCATTGGAAATGCAGTATTTTCTAATATTTCTTTTGAATGTATCACCTTATTCATAGCAACATAAGTTGAATAATAATTAAAAATTGTTGTCAAACTCACTAATTTCACAGACTTCATTGAAATACGAAAAAATGACGGTACAACAAATTTGTCGGATCACAAGCTCATAAACAAATATCGCCATATGACTGGGCTCGTGAATTGAACAATTGTTTCACACATTTATGTGAAAACTTTAATGGTGCGAGAAATAAATAAACGAGGTACAGGACTCAAATAATATAATGGAAGATGATATACGTTTAGAAAAAACTCTGGGTTGCTTCGGTGACTCTTCTATAAGGAAAAAGGATTTTTTTATAATTTTTCTAAAATAATATTTTAAAATAACTTATAAAAAGATATTAATACATATTTGAGAAATCTTTTCTAAAAGATTAATTCTAACAATTTTTATGTTTGTTTTGTTATTATTCTTTTACAAAGAACTTTTTCATAATTAATTTGTGGAAAATGTTAATTAATCTGTCAATCGATTTGGGCTTTTTAATCAAGCTATACATTAAGTAACATAGAAACCCGATTAATTGAATACTTTAAAAATTACAACACCGGACATGTTAATTAGCACAATATAAAACTTACACATTCTCCTTGCACAAAAGTATTGGGACTGCATATTCTGAAACAACAAAATTATATTTAAATGCGTTGCTCAATATTTTTTAGTAAATATTTTTGTTAAATAATGACCATAAACCCTTTTTGGAAAAAAGTACACTTTTTGAATTTTCTCAGGAAACTTTGGTAACAATTAAAAGTTTCACTATATTCGAAACAGCCTTTTAACCATTTAAAACTTTTTTTTAACTATTAAATAAAAGAAGTAATGACGCTCAATTATTTATGACAACGATTAAAAACATTTTGCAAACCACAAATTACATTTCATAGCATGTTGTATGTACATTAAATGCACATCCCTATCAATGCTCACAAAAGAATATGTTTCTGTACATTTATACCCGCTGTGGAAGATCCAAGGCCTTTAGTAAGGCAAATTAAATTTAATTTGATTATGATTTATTACATATTCTACTGGATTTCCATTTGGATTTTTTGGAATACATTACAATATGACACTTTTTTATCTGATGATATCCTATAAAATAAAATATTTAGGAGAAATACTGCATTTGAAAATTAAATGGAAGCACCACTTAGAAGAAGTTCCAGAAAGACTTGACGAAAAGTAACCGTGGGCTCTCAGTCCATCTCTCACACCAACAAGCGTATACTCACAATATTATTATAGTAACGGACGGTACGTTATTTAGGAAGTAATCCGTTCAGTCATTTTTAAAAAAACATTTAAAATTGTAAGCAATTTTATTTTTAACTAATTCTAACATTCATTTAAACAAATAAGGACATATTAATACGGATTTTCGGTTGCTTTATTTAATTTATTCTATTTGAGATTTCCTCTTTTACACATGCTTGTATGTATTTATTTAATTATCGCCTAAAAATTTAAACAGTATTTTATTTTTAGGGATCTTGGGGTTGATTATTTGGCAGTAAAAATTGCAGAAACAATGGAAAATCTTTTATTTTTACGGGATTAAGTCAATTAATTTTTTAACATTAAACTCTTATTTATATTTAAATGAAAGAGGAGTAGACCGGTTTTTAAGTGAACTCTCATTTATTTTAAATTACAATTTCAGTTAATTCAAATTCAAATTAGATATGATACAAAACAGATGAAGAGATCGTACGGAATCACAAATAATACACAACAGAAGCAATGGTCTGATGCAGGCATGCAGTAGAGTTATGTAACATTATAAGCGGTACAAGGGCGGGAGTTGATCGTGTAATACTAAGACAATAGATGTAAACATTTAATGGGCACCACAGGCTAAGGTGACGCTTCATTCAAAACTATTCGGAATATGATACGAGTATATTAACGTACAGGGGTATCCAATAAGACGTTTTTGCTTCAATATCCCGAGTTGTCATGACTCAACATTTAACTACTTGACAGATGACAAGTAAAAACTATACCATTAATAAAAATCATTTATTTATTTATTTCAACAACGTTTTGAAATTATTAAAATTTACTAAATATATGGTGAACAATTTGCGGTTACAGTTTGCAACCTGAAGCACTTTTGGGTCTTTGTGAAGTACCTTCTCGGCCAGTAATTATGAAACTATTGGAAAAATTTCAGCTATTGAGGTAAATCACTGATTAGAAAAATTAAACTCGTGCATGTCGTTCAAGATCAAGTAACAATGTTTCTGTTGTAGCCCATAGTGCTGCGGAAACTCTTGGTTTTATCCATTTTTCATCAATCTTCGAAATTGAGAGTTCTACTAACTACATTTGAAGTATTTTGAATGAAGACTTATGTAGGAGTAAGCCCCGTAAGAGTTGTGTAAAGTTCTTGTGTAGAGTATATTTTCGCCATGGCACTTTAGTTTATTTATAGCTCAAGTACGTTCTGAGCTATCAGTAGAAATCTAGGTGATTTACCAGGATGCTGATTCTGAGAGTAATATTTAATTGCCATTCTGATTTTATTTGCCATCACCTTTACACACAATTTTTGTTAAAATGCTTAGAATCTACGAGTTTTGGTTTTTTATTTGCTTGCTAAATTTTAAACAAGTTCAGTGCTCATATTTATTTATTTTAAATTAGTTCCATGTTCAGTACTCGGACTTCATTTTATTTAATTCCTTTGCGATTATTTCATTTAATTCTTTTGCGTTTACTTATTTATTTGGTAACAAAGTGCCTATGCTTTACAAACCTTTTAAAGTTCAGTTAACATAAAAATTTGCGCCTACAATCACTATTTTGCCTGAAAAGTTTTCGTTAGATTTTTTGAAGTGCTGATCACAATTGCCCACCAAGATTTTATGATTTAGCACCTTTATACTATATTTTGGAGCCAGCTGACCATAGAACGCTTGGGAATAAACATGTAAATAGTCCGGCGATTAAAACTTGACTATGATGAAAAGTTCTTTAAGACCACAAAAACTAAACTTTAAAACTAGGAAATTAATGAAATAAAAGGCCGATGCATAAAATAAATAAAGGATAAATCAAGTAACCTGCAGATATTGAGCAAATTCGAAATAACGAAAATGACGAAGTGTCTTACAGGAGATTCAAGCTTCGAATTACGTCTGCACTCCAAAGGACTAGCAGATAATGGTATGAAGCGTAATCTAGCAGTCACTATAACCAACAGCAAATAATTGCAGTCTACAGTACCGCAAACTACACAGCGTCCAATTACATTGACAAATTCCAGACAACAACTTGACATCTTGTGTTTAAATCGGCGACCGTTGCATAAGTCACTTGGACAATTTCCTTTGTTCTTGGTTTCCCACACTTTAATTATTAATATTAATCATTGGTTTTGTGTATTGTCTAAAGTTTATGATTGCCTGGTAAATGTAAAATATATATTATAAGAATATAAATATAGACTTTGAGTGGAGTTCTAGAAAACGCTCATTCAAGTCGTCTAGAACTTCTCACCATTAATATATAAGCTAATGTATTTAGTATTTAAATTTCAATTCTTCTAGTTATTCAACTTATGCTTAGGAGCTCCAGCACTGAGCTCTAAGTAATTTAAATAAATAACGAAAACAAAATAAATAGTATTTTTTATTATTTTACACGTAATTGCAGCACGTGTTGAAAGGACATCTTCTGTGCAAACCGTTTCCAGCATCATAATCAAGCGATGTCATATTTAAAATATCATCAGCACATAGAAGAGTACAGTACCTCCCAAAAAATCTTACAATAACTAAACGAAGAACTGGATTAAAAATAATGGTACACCCAAGCAGTTTATGGGAAAATATTTCCGAATGCTAATGGTAGAAATATTTTCTGGAAATGAGGCCTTATAGAAGGCCTAATATCGCAATGTGCCCCCAATGGTCATAATTGCAGGCGTTATTGTGTTTGCACAATAACAAGTAGTTAACATTAAAATTCTGGTCACACTTAAGCAAATCCGTTATTTTATAAACTTGTACAACAGATAATGAACACGTTATTGTGTATGTTCGTCTTGTTTTGCGTGGTGTGCACGTATAACAGCAATGAATAAAAATTAATTGGAATTGTAGTTTTAAATAAATTTATTTATGTGTTTGTGTATTTAAAAAATTATAAATGGTGTTTTTATACAGAATAAATGATTCGCAGTCAAATGGGCGCAAAAAAGATATAAGAAAAATGTTTCTGTACGAAGCTGATCTTTATGAAATTTGGAAAAAATCGATCTTTGCACAAAGTTATAAACAGGATGCTTCCAAAAACTATTTTAAATCGCAGTTTCTCCTCTTTGTCGTTAGAAAATAATTTACCGTGCAGCTTTTATTTATTATTATTTTTTTACTTTGGAGCAGAATAATAATATGAGGACTAACTAAACACGTCAATGTCCTTAGGACGCAGCTTACACCTTCTCTTTCAATATCAAAATATTTATTAAGAAACATTATATTTTATATCGTATCCAAATAGTGCTTTCACTAGACACACAATTCATTAGGGGGTAAATAACAGCGTTGTCAACTTTTAATTTTTAGAAAAAAATTCGTATTTTCCAAAGCAATAAAGTAAAAAAAAAGTTTGTATATTAAGTTTAAGTAAATGGACCTGAAATGTTCTTGTAAATAAAAATTGTTTTTTATTATAATTTTCCCGGCTTTCCGTAGATTGTTTGTTTACTTCTTTAAGGGATTTAATTAATTAATAAAAACAATAAATTTAAAAATTGTCAATATATGTATAACAAAAAATACTTAAAATTTTTTTAATTATAATAATCTATACACACTTTTGAACACTTTCGAAAATTATATTAACTGGCATAAAATATATGTGTAAGAAATAAATTACATTTACACACATCTTAATTTACTGCCTGGCCCACGATGTCGAACGATATTGGTTTTTTTGTGAAATTACTTTTAAAACAAAAACAAAATTTTAGAAATTGTTTTTGTTTTAAATGTAATTCAACAAAAGAACGATATCGTTCAACATCGTGGACCAGGCTGTTAATATTGATGTTAGCTGTATCTTCTTTCAAATTCATCGTCTTGTTTATTTTCTGTTGGATTCGTAAACTTTTAATTGTGTATATTTTTCTTGCAGTGTTCGCTTTGTCTAGTATTTTTAAACTTGGAAAATCAGATGAGGGTACAGTTTTGTATCTAAGTTTACTAACAAGTGTGTAGAGAAAGCTGCCATATATCTGGTAGCAATTACTTCAAGACATTTACGGCATCTTTGGGAAGTTAAAGAAGATTATAAATTGAAAAGATATATATTTCGATCACAATGTGGAGTAGTAACTGATGCTTTGGATATGAAAGAGTGTTTTGTAAGTCATACAGTGACTTAGACCAGTATTGTGATAACAAGCAGCGTTAAAACATAACATTGGGTCTCATAGGTAAAAGGGTTTCTGAAAAGGAAGTAACGTACCGACACGTATCGAAAAACATATAAAAGTATTTTTTGCTGAATCTTAACTTAAAACAATATGGCTGACTTCCAAAACTTCTATTGCTTCCTATTCGCAAGGTGCGCAATGTTTCATAACACCGAAGAAGAAAACATTAGCAGCGTCTACCTTTTGAAAACTTTGTCGACAGAAAATAGAATCCTCACAAAAAAAGGTCATCGACTTTTAAGTTTCTGCAATGTTTTGCAACTTCGCGTGTGTACACGATCTAAATACCGCGAATGAGCTTCACACAATCTTCTCAATAATAATTTTTAAAAATGAGATTGCCACTGTTTGTTGGCCATTTTTTAATTCTCTTCAAATTGAATAACATTTAACGGAAAGGCTAACAACATATCCTCTTAAGCAAAGTTACAAATAATATTCAAATAGTATAGAGTAATGTTCATTGTTGCATTTTATTTCATATTTCCAAACAATTTGTGTTGGTTTTTTGCAAATTTTAAAT
The DNA here is from genome assembly GCA_956483585.1 of Gymnocheta viridis. NCBI lineage: Eukaryota > Metazoa > Arthropoda > Insecta > Diptera > Tachinidae > Gymnocheta > Gymnocheta viridis. Next base: position 93,824,675 of record OY101440.1, on the reverse strand, counting down.
CTTTTTGTATCATGTTAATTGAAGACTAATTGTTTCGAAAATCTTCCACCCCGAAAATTTTGAAAAGCAATAAAATCAGAGCTAAGAACACTGAGTTGATAATGCTGTTAAACGCTCGCTTTCTCTCTGTCTCTATCCTGCTTTTTTTTTACTCTCTCTTCTCATATAAGATTTGTAAAATCAATCCTCTACAATATCGAGATCTTATAAGGGCTAATATTAATATAATCTTGATTGTTTAAGTACTGAAATAAATATTCATTTCAATTATTCTATATCCAAGCAGACAATCCTTTTGGGAAGGTAAAAACCTTTTTTATTTCTTTCGGTATCGGTAGCTTCAATTTGAAGAGAATATATTATTAGAAGATCTATCAAGGCAGATCAACAAGGCAGTAGAATTGCAATGCTTAAAATGGCAATTGCTTAAAATTAAATTTGTGTTGATAATATACTCATAACAACATGGCTGATGTCAAACCGCCAAACACCACAGCTTTATATGATGTTTGACAATTGTTAGAGGTTCAACGGTGCTAACAGTGCTAACAGTGCCACCCGGTTTTATACAACTCTAGACAGTTGGGCAGGTATTTTTACATCAAATTTTGTATTATCGTAGAGAATCGCTACCACCTGGAAGAACTGCTTTGAGATTTATTGTGCAAAATCTTTTATAACAGGAGCACAAACAGAATACTTTTTCTTTCAAAAATAAATAATGCTACTTGTAACAAAATATTTTTTTGGCAAATAGCACGTTGCATTTTAAACTTTAATTAAAAACGTATTTTTGTTCACAAAAAAATTTATATGTATTTTTTTTTTTTAATAAATTGAATTATTAATGCAAAGTGTATTTTGCACACACCGCACGTACTGAAAAACCATTTATGTAAAATATTACTTAAACAAGCACTTGCAATTGCAGTCCCATTAATATTTATTATTTTATATTTTCTTTTTTACTTGCAGAAAAAAAGCCATGGTCGCAATGGAAGGACAGTTTTTAGTACGACAAATTTATGACGATGAAATTACATACAATTTAATTGGTGCAGCAGTGGAAATTTTAAGTGAGCAAAAAATTTACCATAAATATTTATTGCTTCAATTATTTGCATGGTTTTGCAATGATTAATTTGAAATAATTTGAGCGATGGCCTGCAACTGGGATTGTCAATTATTCGTGTTTTTTATTTGTTCGAATAATATTTCATGATATTTTTTTTTTTTTTTTTGATTAAACGAATAATTTTGAAACTTTGTTCGAATAATTCGAAAGAACAAAGAATAAAAAATTTATAGTTGAAACACCATTAAAGATCATATCAATTTTTTTGTTCCCTTCTTTGATTTTTCTAAATAGTTTAGATCATCTTCAATACTGTTAACGATTTTTGCGTTCGTTCAATTTTTTAATTTATTTATAGACTTTTTTAGATCAGAAACGTAATAGATATTCTTATCACAAAATAATCGTGAAAACAAAGTGCTTGCGTACTTCTTTGTTTAGCTCATTGTGGCATATTGTAAAAAGCAAGTATTGGATAGGAAATTCCTAGAATTCAGGAACAATATTAAAGTATTTAATAATCGTTCATTAATTATTCGAATGTTCGATTATCCGAAAAATATTAAAAAAACAAAAATGAAAAAACTTGTTCGAATTATTCGAATAATATTTATTGGAACGAACACCCTAGCTGCAACGCCATTTTTAATTTGCAAAGCTGCTTTTAGGGAATTCTCAGTTAAACACCGATTATGATCTTATCAGGATTGTCCGTTTGGAAGCTTATAGTGAATCGAGCGCCAATCGAATAACTTAGAGGATGTACTGAATTTACAGTAAATGTGCATTGTTATTAATTAAGAACCTTTGCATAAAAATATTTCTATTTAAATAAATTTTTATTATTTACTAGACTATTTCACAATGCTTTTTTACAGATATACCGGCAGACGATATTTTAGAATTATTCGGCAAAACGTTTTTCGAATTCTGCCAAGATTCTGGATACGATAAAATATTGCAAGTACTCGGAGCGACACCAAGGGATTTTTTACAGGTTAGTTGAAATAAATAAATAAATAATACAAAAAGATAAATATTTTCTTTCTAAGCTGAGCAGTATTTTGATTTTTAATATTATTATTTAATATGTACACATTAATTTGCTTTAAAGTAGCCAAACGATGTAAACTTCTAAAAGTACTAGTGCAATTGGGTTAATCATTAAGTAATTAAAATATAATCCTCAGTGTATTTGATTCATCATCAAGCAATAATATATAATAATCATTTAAATGGTGTCAATTTCATTGCTTAAAGAATGAGATGTTTCAGGGGATTTGAAATATCTGCAAAATAACATTGGTGCAGTTTATTGCAATTTTTATTAGCTAAATGTCATTTACACTAGTTACACAAATTTTAAAATTTTAAATATAATGGATTCAAGGTATTCGTATATATTAATATAAAAATCGAACACTTTTTATTTTCCATTTACTAGACAAGTTCACAGAGTGAGTAAGTGTAAATGTGTAGCTGCATCATGTACTGTAATTGTAATTGTCAAATCAATGATTTTTCGCCGAGCGTAATATATGACCAAAGCAAAGAAAAATTATGTCCATTTATGTTATTTTCTCTATAAAAAATAAAAATGTTGAAAGTATCTAATTAAGTCGCAACTCAAGAGAAAAATAAAATAATATACTCCCCAAATTATTTTAACAAATTATTTTAATAGATTTTTTTAAACACGTTGAAAAACGACACGAGAAATAACTCTGCACTTTTTTGGTGAAAGAAATTTATATGTTGCATTGGAGGAGCGATTCACTCTTTGATCATCGACGTCATTTGTGTACCATAATCGAAGCAGATTATTTTTAAGACAGATTGCAAAAAGTATTGTAACTCCAGATTTCAATAATCATCTTAAGTTATCCCGATTCAAACTCTTGTTATTTTTAAAGAATTTCAAGAATGCGTCGTCCCAGTGGTTTATATTTATACAACATTCACGGACTAATTCAGTTATAGTTTTCATTGAGTTGCTGGCGCTTGAGTTAATCTTGCAATTGTTACGTGCTAAACACTACGATTTTCGTTCTCCATATTTTTTTATTTTATTTGTAATTAGAAGTGTCTTTTTAAAAATTAGGGACTACTTTATCATATCGGTTTATTCTATGAGCAATTTCTCGAAAACAAACACCTTCTCCTTGAAAAGCAGTAATTTTTCCTTCTCTGATGTCCGACAATTAAAGACGGCGTAACATTTAGAAAATATGACTGCTATATCATAATTAAAATTATCATATCATATCATAAAAATATCATATTAAAATTAAGATAAAGCGTTTGGTAAGTAATACGAATATTTTTTAGTACTGCGGCTTTAATTTTGAACACACATAAAATTAAATGATTGATTTAACGGTTTATAAAGCTCTCAATTGTAAACAGAATTTTTCCAAGCTTTGTGTTAATGTAAGAAATTTTCAAACATGCCATGCGACTATAATCTTGCACCGCAGTGTATGATCAACGTTATATTCGTACACACCGAAAAACATACAATGTTAAACCAGCGAAAACAAGTTTGATTTTATATTTTTCGTTAATAATTTTGCTTTATAATCGTTTGGTGTTAAATCAACATTACCTTACGATAACTTGCAAACAACAACAACAAGCACATGTCAAAATAACATATGAGTCTTATTGAATAAAAATGTACCCATATTAAAATAATATGACGAATCTTCTTGAATCAAAATTATTTCAGTTTGAAACAACATAAATTACATATTGAATTAATATGTTTTCAGCATGAAATTCATTTAATATGTGAGTAATTATAATGTTGAGTTAATACGACTGCATCATTGATATACTACGAAATTTTTTGAAATTAAACCGATACTCATATTAAAATAACACTAAATCTTTTTTGGTTCAAAATGATGCCCTTAATTAAATAACCCATAAAAAATTTAATGTCTGTTATGTATTTACTTTTTAAATATTTATTTTATTTACATACATTTTGTGCAAACGCCAAATCATCACTAGACGTTAAACTATAGTTTTAAAAAGTTTTAAACCTCTTATTTTATACGAAAGCTTTTAAAAATCCAAAGAGAATTTCTTATACTTTTGTAATTTTTGAAGTTCTCATTGAAATTCGTGGAGTACTTATTAACAATGTTGATTTAAAATGAACAAATGTTGTTTTTACACTACTCAATGTTTATTTTATCAAATCCAAAGTTAATTTAACGTAATAATTTTTTATTTTACTACGAAGCTGAGCTGGGTGAATTCAACATTGCACAATGTTATTTTAACTACGAATCAATCTACTATTTGTTAGTTTGACCTACGAACAACCATGCTGCTCAGTAATAATGTGTGGTGTTACTGTTCTGGAATCAGTGACTCTTGTTGTTCTTGGCATGAAAATTTAATGTGATGTTCGATGGATTGATCATAGTTTTAAGTGTCAAAAGAAGCATTCAAGTGCCTCGGTTTTCTAAGATGGTGTGAGAAATACTTCACTCCATCGTATCTCCTTAATATTTACACCACCTATATCAAACCGAAAATGGAATAAAACTCTCATGTATGGGACGGTGCTTGAAAGTCTATTTTGAAGATATTCCACCGGCTACAGGAGAGGGCGAAGAAGCTCACCGATGATAGTAGGGTAGCCAACTCTATTAACTCACTGTGGGATGTGTATCAATGTTTTATCTTTACTACAATGGAATGTGGTCTAATGAAATCAGGAAATTTGTACCCGAAACCCGCTCATTTTTACGAACAACACTTTCTTTGTTAAGAGCGGATTTCTTTGTGGTTGATATGCCAGTGGATCGCACTACGCATTAAAGAGAAAATTCATTCTTTAGCCGAACAGTTCGTATGTGGAATAAATTTGCTGCCGAGTTCTTTCGTATTACTTTCAGTGTGGGAAGGTTCAAACCTTTATCCTCCTTCCCATAACCAATTTTCCTAATTCCGGCACAATACATTGCATATATAGGGGTCATCCCTTGAGTGCTGGTCCAAGTTAAAAAAATTACATGACATGAAATAAACATTGTTTAATTTTGATATTACATTGATGTTTTTCTTCTGTGTGTAGTATTTTTGTATGCATGTAGCATACATATGAGTACATTTACTAGATTGTTTTTTCCTTGCTGTTGTATGATGAACAAAACTGTGTTGAATAGAATTTACGTTCGATTTGTTTTCAATTTCATTCGTTTATTTATGTATGTGGTCCTGTGTTCTTTTATTTATTGCATATTTATGTGTATGTTTTCTCTCCCATTTTTTTCTTTTCATAATAATTCAACAAAATACAATGGCTTCTGGCAAAATATCTGTACATGCGTTTGGCTGATGTCTTGGATATTTCTACTGCTTCCTGTATTAACATTGAAACTCTTGTTGATGCTGACATAATGCAATGAATATCTTTTGCTTGTACTACCACTGCATCATATCATTCATGCACCTCTTTTGATACCTCTACGTTTGCCCTTAAACAATAATACATTTATACAATCCATGATGATTTCGTTTTGTTTTTGTATTGCAACAAATGCTATTTGTGGCTGTTGAAAAATTGAATTTTTTTTCTTCATTTGTTTTTTTTTGTGACCATTCTATCGAATTCAATGAATGCCACTGCTGGTGCTTTAAACGGAACATATGATGATGATGGTGGTTGCTCACATTGATACTTTATGGATTCGTTTGTGATTGCAAATGTAACAATTTTTCTATTGTAAATTGCTGATGATGACCTTCAATGATTTTATATAATAAAATGCTTACAAACGAATGAATAAAATGTTTCTGCACTTTTTGTTTGTATGTTGCTGCATGACATGCTTTTGGCTAAAATTATTTGCTTTGAATGGCCTTTTGTCGCAATTACTTGACAACATTTATTATATTATTGTGTAACAAATAATGAACATGGAAAATACTTAAGAATTTGGATGCACTACATGATCATTTGGGCACTTTATATCCGGGCATGAGAGCGCCATCATTTCGTTGCACTGAAAAGGATGGTTCTTTGCTATTGCATTACTACTCAGAACGTCCTGGATTGGAACATATAGTAATCGGTATTGTCAAGGTAAGTAATGTACTCACTAAGATATTAAAATATTAATAGGTATTGCAAAAATCGTGCTCCAATATAATGAAATATTTACTATTTCTATTATTTTAAAGAGAAAAATTTCATGCCCTGTCATGTCATGCCATCTGAAATACCATGTCGTGCATTGTTGTGCGAACTCAAACGTATTGTCATCCCATGTCATTGCAAATCATAGTCATTATCGTATCATACAGTGTTGGTTTGACAGGGCGTGGCATACAACTTTTCTGTATGCCACTTTTAAAAATCATATTGTCTTGTGTAGAGCCTTAGTGTCTCAATATGAATGGAAATCTTTTGAAAATAATATAAAAATAAATTTCTTGCAACAACATCAAATCAGTAACTTTTCTATATTCTGAACAGACTACGATGTCAGCCTCCTTTGACTCCTTTCTTTTTATGCCTATTTATTCTTTAAATTTGCAAACATAAAGCAAAAGCAGGGAACCGATGCACAAGTCTATATAATAAGTTGCAGTTCAAAAAGAAATCGAGACTCAATTATTTTTTTTTTTGCAATCGAACATAAAAAAGTATAAGATGGAATATGCTCTTTTGTTTTGATTTGACTTTTATTGAATTAACGTTGCTCAACTACTTCCTTGACCTCAACTAGATTCCACACTTTGATTTAGCGGCCTTTAAAAACTCTATCTTGGACTTTTTCGATGATTTGATAAAATATACGTTTGACACGTTTAATTTTTAAATTTACTCACGCAATTGCGATTGTATCTGGGAACCAGGTTTAACCTGCCAAGACTGCGAGCGTTTTTATAGGAAAGCCAAATATAGTTTAGTTATGTGTGTATTTTTTTAAATTAACTTCTACTACTCATATTTGATTTTTTCAAGTACAACCAAGAAACAAATATATTTTCCTTTTTTATTGAATAGCAAAAAGTTTTCAAACCAGTTATTAAATAAATAAGAGTCAGTGCTGGATTGCCCTAAGGTTTTATCCCTCGATTTTTGGAAAAATTCACACTTCTGAGAAAATTTCAATGCTTTAAAGTGTTGCTACTCCACATATCGCTCCTTTATTGCAAGGCAGTCATATCTCAAAAAACGTGATTTTTGAGTTAAGAAAGCAGAAATATTCATTGTACCGTTCTTTACCTCTTGAGGGAGAGACTATTTTTTTCCATTGATGTGTGTCTAAATTAAAAACTTTAAACTCGCTTTCTGGCAAACGAGTTTTTTTGATATATGACTATGTTGCATTAAAGGATCGATATGATTTTGTATAAATTTATCGACATTTTACATCATTCAAAAATGAGACTTCAAATAATATGTTGTATAATTTGATTCGTAAATAATTTAAAAAAGCAAAAAATAATATAACAAAGCAAATTGAAAATGAAAAAATAACATTAAATGAAACATCTAAAAGTTCTGTATAAGACATAAAAAGCTAAAGACCAAAATAAAACATTAATGCTCAATTACTTGACACATGTTGAATACAAATGAGTAGAAATGAAGCCTAAGCTGAACATATTTGCAATCGCTTTTAATGAATTAGAAATTCTTGTTCAAACAGAACTGAGGGACTAAGAGACACACACATAAAAGGATATTTAATCCGAAATTAAAAAATTACCACTTCTAAAGAAAGCTAAAATTTTGCAATTCGGATCCTGAATGATGGAGTGCTAAGGGAATAAACATTAAAGAATAGAGATACAAAGAAATTTATAAGATTCTTCTTGTTTTTAAATTGTTTTAAAAAATGTGCGCTTTTTGTCCGCGTTTGTTGGTATAACAAAATTTATAGAGGCATATTTGAACAGCTAATGGAAGACCATATTTTATAGTTTTATTGCGTGACAGTTACTTAGTTCTTCAGATATAATATCCTCAATTTTGGACTCCTCTTTTGTACTACACTTTGTTGTCAAGTTGTTCGGAATAAGATCCTGAAATTACAAACTTTTTTACTTAATTTAAGTATACATTATATTATATATTCTATACTTCTAGAACTTATTCTATCTAAAACCTACTTGCTAAAAAAAATTTCCTACAATCTTGTTTCCAAGTAGAATTATTTTAATATTCGGTTTGTCATTGATAATTAAAAACATTTGAAAAATCATCAACCACTTCGCCCATCGGCCTTAAAATTTTTTTATATATGAAATTTTGCTCAGTGGACCACATAAAAGATTATTTTTAAAAACTTAATACATTAATAGTATATCGCACTTATTCCTCTAAAAAGAGTCAACTCAAAATTTACAAATTTTCATTAGAGGCAAAACACTATTTTTTTAAAATTAGTTTTGTATCAAGAAATGGGAAATAACTGTATTTTTTCTTTTAGCGAAAGAGTAGAGAAAAGGGGGTAAAATATGTCCACTATACAACGATTTCTTGCAAAAAGTGAATATTGGAAAATTTTGAGTTACGTTAATAAGTTGGGTGGTTCACTACCCTATTATAGAGTAAATGTATGTATTATGAACGTTATTCAAATGGTACACAAAAATAACTCAGAGTGAATAACACCGCGTAAGTTGGCTGATTGATCAGTTCTGATAATTTTTATTTTAAAATTGAAAGTATTTATACAAAAATTTAAAATCAAAAATACTGCTGACATATTGAAATTCAGGCTTTGAATAAAACGTAGACAATAAATAATATGCGCCTGTTAAATTGTTGACTTAACAATCCCCATAATGATTCTTTTTAATTTGATAAAAAGCTAAGAGAATCATAAAGAATTAGCTCCCATTATTTATGGAACATGATTTCACTCATGTATCTTACGGAAATTCGGGTTCCCATAAGAAATGTGTTTGAAAAAAGAAATTATACGGAAATTCAGGTTGCTAAATTTCTAAATTTACGATTGCTAGTCCGGTGTTCCAAAAGAAAAATTAACGGGATTTCGAACATTTATTGACTATTACAGGAATGATAAAACAATGTGATCAAGATTGGTGTCGAGTGATGACTTTGTTCCGTAAGCTGAAGCAAAATTTTAATATAAAATCAATTGTTTATTCACGGAATTTTTGAGATTTCGTATTTTTTTGCTTTGTAATTCATTTGGAATTATATTGCTTGGAATATCTTAAGAAAATAAGTAAATTTGTTTGAATATAACAACTATTTTCTAAAGAGTTCTACATGTTTATTTTTCCGCGTAAAAATAAATGTATATTTCCAAACGTAAATTTCAGAAGAAACTTCGTATTAGCCTTTAAAATACTGTCCGATTTTTGAAAGTTTAGTTAGATTGCTTTTCCTGTAAAACTCTTTTATTTCTTAGTACGATCAAGTCGCATTAACCAGATGAGAGCATTACGGCAACTGATTTCTTTGGCTTGCTTATGCTTTCGATTTTGAATGTCAAAATGGGGGCATTTATATTTTTCTGTATTTGTTTTCTGTAGACGTTTTTGACAGGACCGACATAAAAAATGCCTGATTTTCTTGTATTGTTGTAATTCTTGCACCTGATTAATACGCCTTGAGTACGATAAGTATTTTAGTTTAGAAAATAATTGTTCTAATTTTATTATTTATGCGTAATTTTCGAATTTAAATTCAACTAAAAAGTGATAAAGTTAATAACCAATATGTACATACAACTATATTTATATTTTTAAATTGACACTATTATTATTTATTCTACTTTCGAAATTAGGCAGTTGCTTCCAAATTACATGGTGTTGATGTCGAAATAGAAATTGTTAAACGAAAAGGAGATCCTGTAGAAGAGGATGAAAAAGACGAAGTTTTCGCACATCAAGCGTATCAATTACAGCAATCGAATACTTCCGATACACATTCAAATGAAGAAAATAATAATTTAATCAATAACACAAACCTGAATAACAACAACGATGAATCTGCGGAAAATATTGCAAATAATATAAGACAAGGTCAGTTTAATAATATTAGTTTATTTAATAAACTTGCAAAAATCGTGAACAGCAGAATTTTGATGTACTGTAACATAGAAAATGTATATATATATTTTTTCATTGTCAGAACAATGTCCGTTTTCAAGAAAACAATCACATTCTGCCTCATCTATGACGGCCACAACTAAAGACAGTTTCGACGGTGAGGATAAAGAACAAAAATGTTTACGTTTACTAAAAAATAAAAGTGATGATATTGAACGGTACGACCATGTCCAGTTTTTGATACGAGAAATAGCATCTAACAACAGAGTTGATAGTGAAACAGCGGGAGCAAAAGACGAAGCGGGTAAAGAGCCACCAGACGAAATAGAAAATTTTTGTGAAGGTAAGTTTTCCAATAAGATTAAACATTTAATAGGAGAATTTTTTACATTCATCATCAGAAGAAGAAATGCTATCCCTAACAAAATAAAACAATTATTAAATGGCACCACATATAATATGCTTAAATTATCGAATTTTCAGCTCCTTTAATATCACCAGCCACATTTTGTAAAATTTTTCCGTTTCATCTAATGTTCGACCGCCAAATGAAAATCGTGCAAGCCGGCAAATCAGTGTTAAGGGTTTTACCAAGGTATGTATGGATGCATAACATCATAAAGTTAAAAACAAATTCTGATTTAGAAAATAGAAAATTTCTTTTTAAGAAATAATTTCAAGGCATTACATAAAGATAATATTTTTATTATTAGTCTTAAGTAAAATTCAATATAAAAATGATATTCGAATTGCACTTTTATAGTTATGAAATCAAATATTCAAGCAAGTGTGAGTGCCATTAGGGCATGCGAAAGCAGAGTCTTCAGTGCTTAAGGATACTTAAAAATTGCTTTTTCACATTGACAAAAATAAAGACATTTTTGTTTGCAAAACTAGTTCAACTGCACATAGATATGCACATACAGACATAATAGCTAAGATACATTAAATCTAAAGTGCGCCATTGAACAAACTGTTTGCATTTGTATTCAAATACACACAAACGCATTAATAATGATAATGAATGGCCATGTTGGTTTCAAATTATGATTTATATATTTATTAATTTCCAAAAAAAAATCTTTCTTTTAATTTTTCCTAGAGTGGCCGATGAAAATTGTTCATTATTAGAAGTACTTGAAGCTATTCGTCCTCATTTACTATTGACATTCGAGAATGTCTTAGCCCACATCAATACAATATACGTACTGCAAACACGTCAGGGAGCTATGGGCAAGCATGAACGTTATCTTCGACTTAAGGTATGTAACTACAAAGTCATTCGCTTTCATAAACATTTACAAAATATATTAAACCTTAGATTTTATGGCTATTTTCAATACTCGTAAATACTCGTATTAACACATTAGGAAAAAACATTTAAAAGCTATTTTTATAATTTCAAATTCTAAAGTAATAATAAATCTTAGGGACTATCTGGCACCCGTGGTCCGAAAATTGAACAAGTAATTGAATAAGTGCTGAAGTAATTAAAACTTGATATTGATACCCAGGAAAAACTTAGCAATGTTTTGCAGCTATCAAACAACATACTTTTCTGGGATATAGTGCATACCTTCTGCATTATTTGGAAGAAATTAAATAATGACTTCAGTATAAATATATATATATATATATAAGTATTAATTTTTAGAGGAAAACAAATGGAACTAATGGCAACTACAACAAACATCTATTATATAAATAGGCAAAGCCAAGTTTTTGGAAAGCTTTTTCTTCTTTGTTTGCGAACCAATATTCTTCGAAAGAGATGTGAATTATAAACAGATACGTAATGAAAATGAATTCATTACGTATAAATGTGTTAGCTTAAAGCTAAAATTTAACAAAATAGCTGTTCGTGTTTGTATGCAATATTATTTTCTTTATCGTTTTTTCAATGGAATGAGTGCAAAGGAAGTGTTTCTCTTTAAATAAACACAAGTATAATATATATACATCGAATTTCGACTACTAGGCGACCTCTGGTATACGATTATATTAATTTTACACAGTGATTCGTAACGTCGAGGTATTTAATATAAATTTTAAAACACAAGCAAAAGATTTCAAATTTAAGGTTCTTTAATGTTTAGTAGACCCATTTTCAGAATGAACTCAAAAAGCCGACCCATAAAACTAAATTGGCTTAAAACGCTGAATATAAATTATATTGTAGTTTGGTAAATAATGCGGATAAATAGTTGAAAATCCTAATCACCAATATCCACCGTGAACAAAAACGCTGATAAGGTGTAGTGACCTCGAATTCATAATTGATCCATTCTGTCAGTCTCATGAATAAATGTTTTGAAATCACTTTCTTAATAAAAATAAATTGAAGTTATCAAAAATTACTTAAACTTAAAGTAATTGGTAAAGTCAGATTTGAACTTGAGCAATAACAATACCTTTCAATTTAATAATAATATTGCTAATAAATACCATTAAAGTAAATAGTTACTTCAATGAGACATCGTCATGTGAATTATTAGTTTAAAGTTTATTCTAGTAATAAGTTTAAATGCAAAAGTAGAAAAAGTGAAAGGCGTTTTAGCTCATTATTTTGCCATCAAAGTTTTTTGCTGGTATTGAAACGACAACTTACAAACATTAGTTTTTGCTGGTCTAATCTGGAAAGTTGTTGATTTGTGACAAATATTTTCCATTTTTCAAAACTTTTTTGTGATAGATATTTTACATGGCGACCCATTTTTAGCAAGTCCTTTCTATTAATCTACTTACATTTTTTATTTTCCTATAACACAAATTTTTGAATAACCTCTTAACACACCACATATCACATTTAAATTTATAAAATCTTTTGTAAACCACTGTTATTATTCGTCTTCATATGAATTTATGAAGTTATATGATAAAGACTAAACTCAATACAATAACTAATTCAGAACAATTACAGAAACTATTGTAATTTTTACATCAGTTGCCTATTATGACATGTGGGTATCACAAATCTCTTGCGTCAAACGAAAAGAAAGAACAAGAAATTTTAAGAGCATACACAGAAAGAAAAACACCGTACTAAATTCAAATATTTTCTATTTACCTTGAGTACGAGTCGCATTAGTACAAATAACAATAAAATGTACTTTAATCAAGCCAAAAACGGAATTACTTTAGATTACCTATCCTGGAGTTTCTTAAAATGAGTACGAAATTCTTTAATCATTTGAATAATCTTTAATCAACTAAAAAAATCTTAAATTAAATTGAGAACTTAATTGAGTCCATACATAAATCAATCCTTCTGCACTTTATTTAAGTAAATTTATTATTAACATATTTCTTTTTTAATGTAAATATTTTTTTAATGAATGACATATCGTAAAATAGGCTGTACGAATAATCACCCAATCAAAAGTCGCCCAAAGCTCCCAAATGTTCATTTGTCCAATTTTTTTTTTTGATTTGTTATATGTACGATATACTCTGTCCCAAAAACAAATTCAAACCACACAAATATTTTATAAGAATTACCCCAGGTAACAAAATGAATAATTGCTAATTTATTCAAAAAGGTCGAATGAAAAATTGTACAAGAAAAAATCCCAAAACACAAACAAAATTTGGGTGATTGTTTGTTTTCCTTGGGATTTTGAGCATTATTGGAATTTTTAACTCAACGAGGCCGCTATTAGATATATCTTCGGTAGAAAATCCTTAAATCCGGCCGAATGCCTACTATGAGAAAAGCTTTACTCAACGAAGCCGGTTGTTCTCTATATGAGGAGGAGAAAATTTCTAAGCTGTCTGTAAACATAACCAAAGAAAGCAACTCTTACTCCGGCCAGAGGACGGCTAGGAAGAATTCTTTTTTTTTACTGAAACTACTATTGAACATAAATCGTAAAATTCTTAAGGACAGGCAGAGGCGTGCTTGGTAGAATATCTTTACTCATCGAAGACGTTATTGGATATACTATACTTACGCGGGTCTAACGAATAAGCCGTTTCTTTATTAATATTCAATATTTATATCAAATATATTTTGTTTATTTAAATAAATTATGAAACCCATTAAGAAATTGTAGAATAGACCAAGCTAAGTCTCAAGTTAAATTAATTTATCAGTACTTCTTTTAACAAAAAAATTAACAAACAACAATAAAATTTTCAATTGAAATTTCCATGTCGTCACATCTGGCAGGAAATATGGTGTTAAGAAAATTGCATGCAACATTTTTTTATTATTTTATAAAACACAACCATTTTGATATATTTCATAAGGCTTGAGTGAAAATTACAAAAAAAAACTGAATAAAAAATACTCAAGATTGGATTGTTGCTGAATTTTCTTTCATAATTTTGTATGACTTTTTACGACAAGTAGTTAAATTTTTCACGCCAGATTGCATATTATGTTTGTTTACCAAATTTATTATTATACCGTCCACCCACATAATATTTATAAACATATTTTCCTCTATGAATTATAAGCTTTTTTTCATTTTTCCTCCTTCAAGGGTCAAATGATGTATATACCAGAATCGGATCGCATATTATTCCAATGTTATCCAAGCGTTATGAATTTAGATGACTTGGCCAAGTAAGTATTAAATTAAATATTTTTTTACATTAAATATTTGTTTAAGTTCTTAATTCAATAAATAAATTCAATTTCATAGTTTCAAGTTAAGAAAAATATTTCTTAACAAAAATAAAAATACTAATAGGAGTAGAATAATTATTCCCTTGTTGCTTTTGTTTGAGAACATTAACATTAACCCAGCAAAAAAACTTGGCATTGACAATATACTTTTCACCACAATCATTGAATTACTTAACAGTAATCCACTATTACTCACTAGTCAATAATCAAGTAAATTGTTCACTGATTGGCGCAGTAGTGGAGCGTGAACTTGTCACGCAGATGGTCGACAGCTCCACCACTGTCAAAGGGAAGTATATTTGGGAATTATCTATGTATATATGTAAACAACAGTGATGGCAGTTTAGATATTTTGAGGCTCAATTAACCTATTTTTCTTTTAGCCACAAAATTTACGTTTTATTTTTTATTTATTTTTAATTAATTTTTTATTTTAGCCTCAAAAATGCTAAATTTTTTTTAAAATTTTCATTTTCTGCTGAATCTATGAAATTATTTTTAAAATGTATTAAACAAATAATCTATTGTACAAACGTACGTGCAAGAATGCTGCGGATTCTTGATTTGATTAATGTGGTATTTAGGTATCATCTATTACCTTTCAGTAACCCTGAGGTTGAGACTTTTTAGCATCTTGGAAATAATTTGACGCTCTTCTTCTTCCGATTATTTCATAAAATTATTAGACTCGCGTGATTTATATTCAAATGATGATACCGGTTATATGAATTAATAACAGATGTTTATAAGAATATATAATATATATAAAATATATATTTTTTTAAATACAGTATGCAGCTTTAGTTATTCTTTTAGCTTACTTGGAGAGCAATTTTGTTTTATGCATTATTTATTAATAAGAAATGTTGAATTATGAATAGAAAATTTTTATTCTTCTTTAAGCTATTTTTTTTGGTTGGTAAACCAAATTTGGGCATAATAAAATATTTTTTATTATAATATTTGAACAGTGAGTAAAACACTTGACATTAAACACAAAACAATTCCTTAAAATACAGGATCACGAATTCTGACAGCAGACATTAAATTGTTATTTATTTTAGTGTATTCTATGACTTCTAAGCATTGAAATTAATAAGTCCTTGGTAAAAACCAGTGACAATTTAATGTTAAATTAATGAATAGAAATGACAAATTAGGAATAGTGAAATTGTGCACTTCATGTGTTTGTTAGCATATTAATTCATTCCCAGTTTTGCTGGGAAACTCATTTCGATCTGCCTGTTTCTTTTTATAGTAAAGTAAAAATGTTCATATGGAAATTTATTTTGAAACATTTCGAAATATTCATATTTTATTGCTGCTTTCAATATAAGCTGCCACACAAAAATCCTTACAGGTTTTACTAAATCTTCGAAATAATATCAATATTATTCGAAAAATGTAAAGAATTTATAATCAGTATTAAAAATTATTGTAAAATTCTTTTCAAACTATTGATATGTATTTGTTTGAAGTTAATCGGATAGTTGACAATTTATTGCTTAATCTTATTTTCATTACTTTTTTCATTTTATTTTTTTAATTAACTGTAAGAAATTTATTTAAAATTAACTTTGTAGGTAATAAAGTAATATTTTTCATACCCTTCAACACAGGTGGTTGAACTGTCTTTATAAGCTTCTGATTTTCATTAAGTTTATTATTTTATTTTATCACTCAGTCGCTCTGTCTATATGACTCTTATATTTCCGTTCTCACGTGCAGGTTGACAAGGCAACCAAAGCTTTAATATTAAAATATTATAAAAATCTTTAAGCCGAAGAAACCATTGGTAATGCACTTAACCTTAATGAAAATCATGGTGGCACTGGTCTCATTTTTCATTCTGAACACACTTCCTTTAAGTTGTCAGTTGTTTTGTAAATAGAGACAGCATGTTTTTTGTTCTCTTTTTCCATTAATCACAAATGGCTGGTTTGTTGTTATTATGCGGCATATTTCCTTTCATTCATTTTTGTGGATAATAAAATGTAATTTGATCTTGAGTAAATCTGTCATAAAATTTTCCGACAGTTATTAACTCAAAAAATGTTGAAACAAAGTAAGGGGTAAAATATTGTTTAGTGGTTTATGAGACTTTTTTGTGCTAAAAATGCAAAATATTATATTTAAAAATTTACTATTTGACATGAATACAACGTAAAACGTTAAATTAATGAAAAACATCATCGCCATGAACAACTTTTCTTAACTGCTTCTGTACAAGATTTCTTTTATCTTTTCATCGGCAACTGGGAGCACGGTGCGTAAAGCTTTCAAAAAAAATATAATGATAAATGACCAGAAATATAAATAATTTATACGCTTGATGATTTAGAAAAATAAAAGAAAAATGAAAAGAAAGAAAAAATAGAGAATTAAAGTTCGCAATGGTAAATAAGGCAACAACTGACATTAATAAATAATTTTTGCTGTAACTGTTAAAGAGAAACATTTTTTTGTTTTTGATTTTATATCAATTTGATTTGGCACTTTTATGACGGGTTTTTGACTAGACTTTCAATCAAAGTGCAGAGGTAGTTCAAACTTTTCTGGTATTGAGTTGTATGTCTTAAGTTCGAGTCTGATTTTACCAATTTCTTTTATATTTCGAATTTTGTTAACATCAAGTATTGTTTTTATTAAGAATATTGAAACCTTTTTAAACATCAGACTAACAGAAAGGATCAGTACTAACTATAGAACGTGCATGGGCTGCTGTAGCGGCCTTGAAATCAGTATATGATGTATGTGTGCGATTTTACCATCACGCGAGAATTTCAAATATTAAAAACTCAACAAACGAATTATATTCGATATGAATCAAGGCGAATTCATACCAGGTGAACTTGAAAGCGTAGCTGACTCATTATGTTTCATTATCTTTTACTGTCAAAATGTGCTTTTTGGTACATTTTTCTGATTTTAAATTAGTCTTGAACTGTTTATTTTGACATTCAAGAATGATATTACCATGGCAAATTCTTTTGCGACTACCTGTACGCATTTGCCTTAATATGAATCTATTTTCTTTTCTTTACAACCTTTATACAATTGGTGGTCCTTTTGGTTGATAATAAATGTATTTAATATGGATTAAAAATTTACTAAGTGTGTAAATAAGATTTAATTTTTCATTTTATATTTTATATCGAGGCATACCTCGAATAATAAATTAAATAACTAACTATTAACTCCTGTTATTAATATAAATTATTAACATAAAAATAAATTCATGAGGTCTGATTTAAGCTTGAACTCAAGCTAAAGAGCTCAAAATAAAATTATGAATAAATATTAACTTTGCTAGATAATGCATGTCATGGGGGGTGTCCCGTTCTTGCAAACGGGAGCCTTCCTTGGCAAGATTGTGTACGGTTGGAATGTGACGCCATCTCGTTTAAGCATGTATGACATTCCTTCAGCGTTCAGCGCTGTCTTACTATCGGCACAAATTGGAATATCCGGCCCATATAGCCTATTGTACCTTATCCAGTTAACTGCCTTTTTATGGCCGATATTATGGCCGAGTTCTGCCACAATGATCGAATAGCTTAAAACCTGTCCTCTTCTAAAATTAAGGTATGTAATAGCCACCTCTTACCCCTATACCTGGTATGGATCCATCGGTGCAAACTTCACACAAGACTTCTTGGAAATTTTTCAATTTAGATGGATAAAATTTTTCTTGCATAATTAAATTCAACGGTTTTTTAACAACGTTAAGCTGAATTAACAACATTTAATCGGAAAATTAGAAAAAAATCCTTTAAACGAATCCACTGGCTTTAATTAAATGTAAATATGCCATTATTTTAATCATTTGATAAATAACACGAAAATTTTTTATTAAAAATATAAATTACAAAAACCGATCAAAATTATTTAGCTTTTAGAAACTTCAATATCTCAGGATTTTAGTGCAAATTGTATTAAATCCGAAGTAATTTATACTTATCTAAAGGTCGTTACATTTTATTCACAAAAACTAAAGCCGAAGACAATATTTTGATAAACAAGAAAAAATTAACCAATTCCGACCTAAACAATAAAACATAGAATTGAAAATCAAATATGAATAACTTTCACCAAAAAATTTATTTTTCTAAGACATATTAAGTTCTTTAACACTTATAATAATGTATGAAAGATGCGGATTTTCTGAATGCATTATATTAAGAGTAAAGTCCTTTTTCAAAAACACCAAATAAAGTAGAATAGCTTGATAAAAAAAATTTTTACCTAAAAAAGTACAGTACAATAATATATTGTCAAAAATAATTGCCGATAAATAAAATAACAGACAAATAACAAATATACTCAGTCACAGCAAAAAATAATAAAAAAAATGTTGAGAATCATTGTGATAAAGGAAATAGAAATTTTAAATGAATTTCTAATTTAATAGAAAAATACTTTTCCTACACGAGCTATTCCAAGTAAATCACCTAAAACTGGGTAAGGTCTTTAGAATCCCAAAGATGACTACAACACAAAAAAATTTAAAAGTCTAATTTTTAAGGTTTGTAGTTTTAGCTGTAAAGATTATGATGATATTATTCTCATTAAAGTATCTATGAAAAACAAAAAGATAATAATTGCATAATTCATATCTTTTCAACACAATATCATGACATCTCAACATCATATATATATAAGTATATATAATAGGAAAATACAAAATTAAATTAAAACTGATTGTGTTCATTTAACTAGGAATTCTCATGACACGATGTTGAAAATTTTTAAGAAATTGCACAATTAAAATATTATGCAAATAAAACTTATTGAATAAAAAAAAGCTGCACGAAAAATGGTATAAAAAATATTTTTGTAATTTTGAATTTAAAAAAAAGTTGTGTGGCGTTTTTCATTTTTTAACTTGAGGTCGCCTTTGATTTTAAACGAAATATTTTTCTAAAAACAATAATACAGTTGTACGAGTATAGACATTTTTTTGCCTCTTTTAGTTTTTTATTCTCTAGTTTTGAATGAATATTTATTTGTATATTTGAGGGCCGCATGCTGACGAAACTTTCAACCAAATGGTTTATTTTTGACATAATAAAATGACGAGTAAATGCTCGATATGTCAGTGTAATGGATTTTTGATTAAAAAATTGAATTCAATTATTTTAATAGGTTGTTATATTGTGTAGTAATTCATATCGTTTTCCCCAAATATTCACCAAAAACTGTTCAAAAACAACAATTATAAAAGTTATAAAGAATACAAACCAAACCGAGCCAACCTGTATTTATTTTTCTATTTTGTTTTCAAATCCTTTTTTGCCTTCTCTTGTAAAAACAAAAAGCAACTCAATTAGGACAAATAGAGGTAGCTCTGTGTCGAAATCTGCAAAGAAGTGCTTTTTTTACAAAACTAGGCAAAAGAGTTACGAAAAAAATTTGTTCACGTAATTAAATAACAATATTAATTTTTATGTTATAGTCAACCCCAAGTTATTCCTAATTTTATACTTAAAAACTACTGAAAAAATATTGATATATATATATATAAATTTTACGTGAATAGTCATTTTAACAGCGATATTAAAGAATTTTCTATTAGAACTTCCGAAATATTTTCATGTTTAAGGGATAAAAAATGCTTCTTCCGATGACTAAGTGTTTTAAATATAAAAAAACGCGTTCATATTTCTGCAGGTAACTGAACTCTTTTTACCACGAAACACAAAACTGGATTTAAAAATGTGTTAAAATAACTGAGTTAGTTGCCTTATGCGATGCACTGTATCTTAAGCACAATACAAATTAAAGCTTAAGTCTGACATTTTTTAAGATAAGTGTAGCATTTTGCGGACGCATATTTCATACTAAGCCACAATATGTAGACCATAATGCCCCCCGCTTAGGTATGATACGAGTATATGTTTATAGGATTAACTTTATAAAAGCACTTAATTAGGGAAAAATAAAAGTTAGAAAATATGTTTTTACTTAAAGGAGAGAAAATGATTAATCTTAAGGCTTTTGGTTTGGTTTAGCTAATTTGTTACATACAATTTCTCTTCAGGCATTTATTCTTATAGCTGTGATTGTAATTTGTTCACCACAATGTTATTTAGTTATTTCTTCAGAACTTGTTTGTATCGCAAATTATAAAATAAGTTTTGTTTTTGCTAACTATTAAAAGCAGTCTAATTAGTAATTAATACAAATAATGTTGCTTTAAGTAGCAAGAAAGTGTTAGGAATAATACTTACACAAAGTGCTTAGATGGCGAGTAAACAAATAATAATATTAGTAATGAAATTTAAGGTCTTTTAGTGTAAATATTGTATTTAACACAAAAGAATGTGTGCCCATTCTAACTACAATCATTCAAATCTTAACATCGGCCCATTTATAAAAAAAAAAATATTTACATTTTAATAGTGAAAATAGACACAACTTGAAAACTATATTTTGTCAACTACTTCTACATATCGCACCATTCCTAAATTCTCAAATTAAATAAAAACCTAAAATTTTCCCGCACTTGAAAATTAATTGCATACTTGAATTTTTGCTAAAATTTGCTTTCATTTACGTTGCTACACAAAAAAAGTAAAGTTAAATTTTAAGTACAGAAAGTCCATAAATTAACAACTATTTTGTTTATAAAACGACTTATTTTCTCACTTGAAAATATACAATATTGACCAAAAAAGTTGTTTAAAAAATTAAATAAAATCAAAACAAATATAATCAAAAAAACATATAAAATCGCTTGTTTATTAATATTTTTGGTTTTAACTAGAGATGAGATCGTAAGTAGACTTTAAAAAAAAAATTTAATATTTAATAAAAAAACAAATTTTTTGGTGAAGAGTATCAAAAATTATAAAATTATATTTATTATTACAATAAATAAAAAAAAAATCACGAACCAATCACGTTAAAAATCTACTCAGATAATGTAAACAAAAACCTTATCACGATTCAGGCAAGTCATGTGAGTAATGTCCATCTCTAGTCTTAACTCTATTTCGAGTTCGATTCAAAGTAATTGATATTGGGCTAACGATCGTAGCATTTATAATTCATGCACAAATAACTACAACAGACCAAACCAAACTAGTTCATTAAGCGTAGCGGTTTCCAATGTCTTATATTTTCGCTGAAATATTTTTCTTAAATAAGAGCGTCACCGTCTTATTTTAAACGGTAACTTATCTTATTTAATAGAGCCTACAAAATATAAATTGAAAATGGAAAGAAAACCCTAGATTGACCTAAAACTAGCTAAATTGCCATTACTTTGTATCACTAACAAAGGGAAACGGAAAAAATTTTTTTTTAACAGTCAACTTACCGCTGTCAAAATTAGATTTTCTTATTTGGGTTTGCTTCATAAGTAGTGTATGATCATGAGTAATTTCGACAAATAGAAAACTATTGATGGCTAATTTATGTTGTCTGTAAGATATCCATTCTAGAAAAAATTAAAATATAACTAATTACTTATCCTACAAGAACAGTGGCGGTCATTTTAGCGGTAATTTGAGTGGCATTTGTGATAGAAACCTCCATCATCACGTAAGGCCAATATGAAATAAATAATGGAATCTTTTGTATACGTGTGATTTTGCATTCCTATCTAACCACCAAATTTTATCGTAAATGGAACATATGTCTGAATTACTCACTCTTATGTTTTTTTACCGTTCAGCGTTGATACAAATATTAGTCACATTTAACTAATCAATCTTGATGTACATATCGGTCAACGCTGACTTGTCAAACTATATGAATTCATGTGTCACTGTTGATGGACATTTCAGTTGAAATAACATGCGATTTTTTTTCAATTGAGTTGTTATATTATAATTATATGAGTAAGAAAATAATGTTTACACTAGTGAAAATAATATGCATAATATTATGTTTATTAGCTTTACAGCTTTTATAAATTAAAATTTAAATGTAAAAAGAAATAAAATCAAGAGGTATAATTAAATTAAGATATTAAGCGTTTTTCTGATCTTTCTTTTTCTTGGCTTGTTGTGCCTTAAGGCATTCCACTTTAGCGCCATGAGGACAAGACTCCACCACTTGAGCAGCACCATGCTATTTAAATTTATCTGCCACTGGACGTTCTTTGGCAGTAGCTTTTAGTAAAAGCTCCAAAATTCCTTACCAACTTGTTTGCTTGGTTTTTCACTCGTCGAGGTCTTAAAGCGAAGGGACTGAGAGTGTATTAAATTTAGGATAACTTTACACTATTTAATTAAATATATACATATCTTTTTGATGGAAATAAACAAAATTGTAGCTCCGAATCTATTTTTATAAAAATTTTTAGTGTTTTAAACTTTTACTGCCACCGATTTCAATGATGCACGCAATTTTACTAAGCACAAGCCACAAATATTCTGTCATGTAACCATAAAATATTTGTGAAAAATACAGCATAATTTGTCAACGTTCAATTTTAAATTCCTATAATTGTATTAG
Source organism: Gymnocheta viridis (assembly GCA_956483585.1). NCBI lineage: Eukaryota > Metazoa > Arthropoda > Insecta > Diptera > Tachinidae > Gymnocheta > Gymnocheta viridis. Next base: position 93,801,450 of record OY101440.1, on the reverse strand, counting down.
TAAGAATATTGTGTACGTATTAATTTCGGGGTCATCAATTTCAATCAATTTCTTGTAGAGTAATTACTTAATTAAGATTTTATTTTCCTTATTGAAAACTTTCATTATCAATCAAAGGGCGCCTAATTGTATAAAGGTCTTAAAGAAAATAAAATAGATTCATATCGATTATCATTTGTTTGTTGGTTTTTTTGAATAAGTTTCAAAACCAACTATGCTTATACTTTTGTAATTTTTGAAATTCACGTTGGTTTTTTAAAAGTTTTTGTAGAAGGTGAAAGGTTTGAAACTTTTCAAAAATATTATTTAAGGTCTACTGACGATTTGGCATAAGCACCAATGAAATGCATGTATATAATAGACCAGCTAAAAATCCCTCAACAAACAATACTTTCTGGAATTTTTTTAAATTAAATTTTAACGTTAATTAATTTTAACCTATAAGTCTGAATTTTATTTATAATTTTGATGGTTGCAACTCCCTGACAGATCCAAAAATGGTTCGAAGATTTTGGACTGGTAACTCCCTCTTAAGTACAACTATGTCATTTTTATACATTGATAATTTGTAGCTAGCTTTGTGGCAGTTTGTGTTTGTGCTGCAAAATAAATTAAAAACCACGGACAAATATTTAATGAAAAATGGTATGAACAATGAAATATTTTCATTTCTAAATAAAAAATTATAGTTTTCATTATCCGCAAGTAATGGACCAACCCACAACAGAGGGCGGATTGATATTGAAGCTACCTAAGTCAGAAAAAAATTTTTTTTTTCAAAAACCATTTGTTTCTCCACATAGTCTCCTTTTAACTCAATATACTTAGTCCAACGTTTCTCCAGTTTTTGTATCCCTTCCAAAAAGTATGATTTTTCGAAGTCCTTAAAATAGGCATTTGTTTCGTCAATAATTTCACCGTTGGAGCTAAATCACTTTCCACCGAGCCATTTCTTTAGGTTTGGAAATAGAAAGTAATCACTAGGGGCCTAATCCGGAGAATATGGCGGATGAGGTACCAATTCGTGGCCTAATTCATAGAGCTTTGCCATTGAGACTGCACACGTCACACGTTTACGTTTGTGGTCAATTGAGAGCAAACGCGGCAGTAATCTTGCCGATAGCTTTTTCATATGCAAATGTTCATGCAAAATGTTGAACACACGTTCATATGATATGTTTACCATTTTAACAATCTCATAACGATATCGAGGATTTTCTTGATATTTTCTTCAGTAACCACCTCTTTTGGCCTTCCTGTTGGTGGTATTGTTGCAGTACATGTTCGGCCGCGTTTAAATTCAGCAATCCAATATTTTACCATGTAATCTGACGGAGCAGACTCACCATAATGTTTATCGAGCTTTTCTTTGGTCTCTTTCGCCATTTTCCCTTTCAAATAATAGTGTTTAATCACTGCACGAAATTCACTTTTTTCCATTTTTCAAGAAACACAAAAGTCGCCTACTTCAAACGACTACAACAAATAAACTAATTGATGAATTTGGGTGAATTTTTAAAAGCTGATGTTTGACATATTGCAATTTCCAAAAAAAAAGTTTTTGTGTTTGTGCGGCCATCTAGCGCTAGGTAGCTTCAATATCAATCCGCCCTCGTAGTATAGGCACCGGATACTTCAATTTTTTCACAAGCCCCATGAAGAGGAAACTTGGTAGCTACGTAAAATTGTAGGAAGACCATATGGATAATGAAAATCGAAAATAATATCCCTTTTTGTAAATTGTGTAATTGCCATATTTTTTCATATTTAATAAAAATAAATTTATTCAATTTTGTCGTTAGCCATATCTACTACCATATGTAGAGCGTAGTTTTTAAAAAATTTATTTAAACAAAAATTATGTAAGAAAAAATTAGAAATAACAACTTTATGTGGTATTTAAAGAACAAAGGACTTTTTGCTAAAAAATAACAATGATTTTACAAACTTTAAGCAATCAAAAGGAATGGCTTTAAATTTAAATAAATAATGTACAAATAAGTAAAATATTTATTTCTGTATGAGATTTTTTTTTAAAGATCTCTAAATCTAAATAAGAATTTTATTTTATGTTTTGTTTGTTATTTAATAAAATGATTTCCAAATACATTTTTGTGTTTTCTTTTAAAATATTTTATGGAAATAATTGTTTTTCAAATAAATATAGATGGTAACGCTGGTGAGCAAAAAAAAAGATAGAGGTTGATAGGGAGAGACAAAGAGAAAAGAATAGAGTGGAATACATAAAGAAGGAGGAGTGCAGAAGGAATAATATAAATTAAATTTTGCTATAAATTTTCGAACTACAAGCACCTATATAAAATTTAAAAGACCAGAAACTGAAAAATTGCATGTATGCTGTGATATTGTTTAATGTATTAATAAAAATCTTCATTATTTAAACCTATTGCATTTCCTAAATGGCAGAGATTTGTTTTCAGTGAACGAGTCTGAAATTGGCTGATATTTTTCATTTTGCATAAAAAAGAAAAAATTTCAAGTGCACTCTGAACAACTAACTAACAGCGTATCAGTGATATTAATAATCATACGCCCTGGTGGCCATTTGCTGAGTAAAAGTTTATTTTGTCATTTTTACTGGAAGTTTTTTCTTTTAATTGAACTCTGTGAAGTTTAAGTTTTTTTTACTCAACACTTAATTATTCTACAGATTTTTAAGTTTTATATTTTGAAAAGCAATAGAAGTTATTAGCAGGGTGTTGTTGCATATGTAAATCAGCCCACATCATATTAGGCTTGGTAGGCAGACTCTTTAATTAAAGGCCTTATTTGCTAAAATTTTTGAAGATTGCTCAATATCCAGAAGACACCGATAAACAAATATATCAGAGGTGCATAGAATGTATATACACTGCGAAAAATTTTTCGTCAATTGTTCCGAAACTACCCGTCCTATAACCGCAAAATATAAGTGTGATACGAAAACTTAAATAAGATTTCTTAGCCCTTAAACATAATAAAGAGAATTTCAATTAGAACAAGAGCAATTTTGGCTTTTTCACATCGTAATACGATCAATCAGATTGTCTTGAGCGAAATAAAAATAACTAATATTTTATCTAGTATCATTTTAAAACGCCAACACATTTCAAAAGCTGAAATACATTGATCATATTTTCTTATGACAAATAAAATTCTTTATTCTCTTCATGTTTAATGTGCCAGACACCGAGTATCTTCATTATGCCAATTAAAACCTTCCATTTTCAACGACATATAAAAGTGACAGGTTCCTTCCGTGTAAGAGTAGGGTTTCCAAAAGTAGAACCGGTCGCCACCACTAGGAAACCGACCACGTGATATATTTCGTAACATGTTCTCTGTGATTTGCCGACTTTAAGCTAAAAAATTTACTTGTTTGCGATTTATGTTTTTATCTCAAAAATTTTTTATTAGATTTCATATATATTTAAATTCGAAAAATTGCTAAAAGTCACTTATACCAACCATTTCTACCGTTTCTTTTTCTACTTTAGGAAAGGTCTATATATATCTGATGTTCCGCTGCATGATGCCACCAGAGATTTGGTATTGTTATCTGAAAAATTTGAAGCTGAATATAAATTAACTAAAAATTTGGAAATGCTTACTGATAAACTGCAACAAACATTTAGAGATTTGGAGAGTGAAAAGCAAAAAACTGATAGGTAACAGAATTAAAATACATTTGATTAATTTTTTTATTTTCAAATAATACTTCAAAAATAAATATTAACATTTATCGTTTTTATTAATCAAATAGACTTTTGTATTCAGTACTACCAAAATCTGTTGCCAACGAATTGCGACATCAAAGACCGGTTGCTCCAAAAAGGTAAACTAAATATTTGCTGAATATTGAAAAAAAAAATAGAAATTTGCTAACAGATTTTATGCAAAATATGTATAAATTAATAATCTCGTATAAACAAAATTCTGTGAAAATATATTTTCCAAACTTCAATTTCTATTTATATTTCTTATTCAATAGGTATGATTCGGTTACACTAATGTTTTCCGGCATCGTTGGTTTTGGTCAATACTGTGCGGAGAATACTGATCCGGAAGGTGCTATGAAAATTGTCAAAATGTTGAATGAACTTTATACTGTATTTGATGCTCTAACAGATTCCAAACGCAATCCAAATATATACAAGGTAAATAAAAATGTTAATTTAATTTATTTGAAATGGCTGAAGTATGTGAATAAAAATTATAAAGAATTTCCGTTTGATAAATGTTACAGTAAACACTTATAATGAAATTGTTTTATTTAAATTCATCGAAGCTGATGATGTAATAGTTATAAAAATGTGTGTGTAGCCTTTTCTTGTATTAACTTTTAAAGTGCACTTATATTAAAAAAACCCCAATTTTTACTTTGTGGTGATTTTTATGAATAAATTTGTTTACTTAACATTTTTTACTGGATGTTTCTTTACAACATGAAAGTTTTATTTATTATATAGAGCAATAAAAAATAATAAATAAAAAATAATAAAAGTTATTATCAGAACCTTAGAACAGGAAAAGTTTTATTTAAATATTTGTTTTATTATTTTGGTTTTCTAATTTAATCAATCATCAACAACTTAGTTAGTAAATTTTTTTAATCATTTAAAAAACAACTATTTCAAAGTCCAATTAAAAGTGTCTTAAGTCATCAAAGTTTTTCAGAGCCATTCTTGTTTTTAAAAGATAAAAAGCAATATTAATTAATTTTTTTGGTAAAATGCTTTAAGAGTAAATTTGATAGAAAAACATGACATGCAGTCCTGCTCAAGTTTGATGACACACTTTTTTGTTTTTACATGCAATAATGATAAGCACGCAGTCTTCCTCGTCTTCGTTGGTAAAAAACATTAATTGTTATTTTAGAGAAATAAGCCTGCATATGAAAGTATTTATTTATAAACAATATTTATAATAACGCAAACGCTTTATTTTTCAATCTTAACTAGCTCAACACAAAGATACACCAATAAGAACTCAAGTGAGCCAGTCAAAAAAGACTGACAGCCTGAGCAGCCTTAACGCTATATTTTACTACCAAAAATGATCAGTCCCCATTTTGTCTCTATCGCCCTCTGCCTCATTTCTCACGCTCTGCTAGATGATTTGATTTTTTTTTTGATTTGAAAAGCCATTGGATTTCAGTGGGTTAAAAAATTTCGAAATTTATTAAAAATCAGATCTCAAAGTAACACGAAATTTATATTAACCCAACCCAAATCCCTAAATATATGATACGATTATAATTAACACTATGAAGATATATTATTAAGTTTACTGTAATTATCTTTGATACTTCTTCCGTTGTGATATTTTAATATTAAAATAAACTAAAAAAATCACTTTAAAAACTCAAAATGGCAACAAAAGTTTTCTTTGGTTTTATTTTTTTAACGACTTGTCAGGCTCTCCAAATTTTAGATATAAATATAACAACCAGGTAATGTTATAAATGTTTGCTACCTCAGAACTTTGTCATTAATAAACCGATTAGGATTTCTATTTATTTCATAGGATATACACCGAAAAAAACACCGTATTAAATTTTAGTATTTTCTATTTAATTTCAGTAAGAATTGTACTAAAAATTTTGAATACAAATAACAATAAAATATAATGTAATCAAACCGAAAACGGGATTACTTTAAATAATCAATCCTGGAGTTTCTTAAAACGAGTACAAAATTATTTAATCACGTGAAAAATCTTGAATCAACTAAAAACTTCTTAAATTAAATTGAGCATTTGAAACCGCTCGTAGTTAAATCAATCGTTCTGTACTTGATTTAAGTTAATCTAGAATTACCGTACTTTTAACGTCGCTTGTGATTGATTTAAGTACGAATGGATTGATTTTTCTTTTGAGTGTACTTCAATTCTTTACTTTTATGGGTTTTGGAATCCAAGGTCAGTCTGCATTTCATTATTAATATAAGAAATGCACAAATTATTTTTTCATACAATTATTTTTTTAGCAATTCTCATTCAACAATTCTCGCTTTTTAATTGGCTTGCGTATCTTAAGTTTTACGTTTGCCCCAACGTTTATCATTTTATTCTTAACGAAAATGTGATACTTTTATATTTACGTTAAAACTATGAAAGAGAAACCGAGCCTTCGTGTCATACAAAACCGAGCCTTCGTATCATCCAAAATAGAGCGTTCATGTTGGCCATTGTAAGCTAATAGTGTAGATAAAGGTACCCGTCTGACTTTTCACCTTTGTGACTCATATGTAATTGTGCATGTCTGTCAAGATTTTTATTTTACAGAAGATTTATCATATTAGGTCACAAACATTCATGTACAATTACATCTGACATTGACCATGTTTATTTGCAATAGCTGATCTGACCGCAAAATTTTATTCGAATTTTTTGTTAAAAGTTAAAAAGTAATAAAATTGCATTGTGCAGTATACTTTTAATAACAGTAATACTTTTTATCACAATAAAAACAGTTGATGTCAGAAGGTTTGCCATACCAAAGTAGAACACACTCTAATTGAAATTTTGTAAAATGACTTTGCACATGAGTTTAACATAAGGAATGTTTTAAAGGTACCACACGACATGTATGTATTTTGCGGTGTGAAATTTGACAAGTGAGATGTAAAAAACATAATAGTAGTACAGTCGGGTCTCGATTATCCGTGATGGTCGGGATCAGAAGCATTACGAATAATCGATTTTCACGGTTAATCGAATAATAATTTTGATTATAGTTTTTTTTTATATTTTTATTATTTAACAAGTGAACATTGGTGTACATACATATTTACATAAAAAATTAATTCAAGAAGTTTATGTACATTTTTAAATTAAATAAGTATGTATACATTAAAATTTCTACTGAAAACATGAGTCAAAAAAAAAAAATAATACAATTTCTTTAAAAAAAGTCGTGTAATGTTGTTTGTCTAATATTTTTCAACTTATAATTTTCTTTTATTAGTTTTCTTGGATACGATAAACTTGAATTTTATACTGCTCTGTAAAAAATATTTGCTGCGATACATTTTTTAGCGCTCTTGGACGAGCACTTTTACCAATAACTAAAGCTTTGCACTTGTGTGTACCAGCAGCATTAGCGGAAACTAAAGTGGTTAGTATTTCCTTCGACACCTTTTGTCCATCTATGAATCTTTCATTATGACAAAACAAGCTGCTCTCGGGCAAACACTTCCAAAAAAGGCCTGTATCGTACCCATTATAAATTTGCTCACTCGTAAGATTTTCCGTTGATATAAATTCATTTAATTGTTCTACAAACATTGTGGCACTTACATAGTCTGCTGAAGATTTTTCTCCTTCAGCATTAAGTCTTTTTATTCCACCACCCGTTGGAGTATTCACACTCAGAATGAATGTTTAGTTTTGTGTGGTATATTCGTAAAGTGCCAAATCTACTTTTGGCTCTTCAGCTGTCTTTAAAGTTTTTCGGTTACGAAATCCAACCACCGAATCACTCTCTGCACAAAACTTAAAAAACTTGTCTTTGTTTTTTATAATGTCATAAACGGTCTGTATCCCAACTTCGTATTTTTGAGCTAGCATTTTAACACTCACATTGTTTTTTGAATGCTCGTTAATTATTTTAACTTTATCTTCAATATTACAACGTTTCTTTGTCTTTTTACCACTTGTAACGATGCCATACTAAATATATTTAGATCTAACCAACCGCACTTCTCAAATTTCTAAATTAAACTAATCACTTGTAAATGCTTCTGACTCATCGTATGACTCATTCGTATGAATTTGAAGTTAATTAATTAATTCTGCCATCACGGATAATAGAGGTAATCACGCTTAATCGAAGCAAACAATTTGAAAACATTGCAAACAAAAAACAATATACTGATCTTTGGCAATCACGCTTAATCGGGGTTACCGGTTAACCAGATCACGGATAATCGAGGCCCGACTGTATAAAATTATTTACGAAATTGAAAATTTCTATTAATTATTTATTTTTATTAAATTCCTTTATTTATAAAATTTTTATTACATTTGCAAAAAAAAGTTGGATAAGTCGTTTAATTTGAAGTTAAAGTGTCGGTTCCTCAAGTTTTCTAGAGCAACTGTTCATAAGCGAGCGTAGAAACATAAGAAAATAATGGGGGAGTTCTCGTAAATATATTTATTAGAAAATCTTTTGTTAATAATTTTTATTATCCTGGGATTAAGATAAACTAAAATGTTTTTGATATTTAATTTTCTTTGCGTTAAACCTTTTATTTATTAAAGAAAAAATAAAAACGTAAAAAATTAGTAATAATTCGTGTACACAGTGCCGCACTGAAATATTGGCACAGTGCAAATTAGCGGTTGCTCAGCATTTTTGAATGTCTTTATTCCGTTCGGAATGAAATATATAAAATAATTTCTTCAAAAATAAGTCAGAAAATAACAATTATTTGTGCCAAAAAAAATAAAACTCTAAAATTTAAAAAGCATATGATTTTATGAAAATATATTTAAAATAGATCGAACGAGAGCTTGGCTTGGCTCTCCGATATTTTCTTGCGGTTGCTATTTTTCTTTGAAAATTTTAAAATAATTATAATAATAATTTATATCAAAGAGAGTATATAAACTTTTGCGAAGAGCAATCATAAAAGTCGACTAAAAATCAAAAAGTGTTTTCATTTTTAAAGAAAACTATTTTATATTTTAGTATATTTTTTTTTTTAATTTGCTTTCGCAACCTCAATTCCAAAATAACATTGTACGCTGCTCACTTATTTAAGAATAGGACTTTTTAATTCCAAGACAAATGTTAAAATATAATAAAAGAACAATATGTGGAACAAAAGCCTGAATTTTTTTGGAGCTGCATTGGATTGATGTTGTTGTTAACGTAGTAGTAATAATAGCTGTTGTTGGTGTTGCTGTTGCTACTGCTGTTTTTGTCTAATATAAACGACTTTAATGCCACGGGTCGGGCTTCCGTGTGACAAATCCATTTCCATTTTCGCATTTTTATTTCGCTTATTTTGTTGAGCTTCGCCAATTAAAGCAGCTGTTCATTAGTGATCCAATAAGGCCAGAAGATTCGTAAATCTGGTGCAGACATCAAATAGTAAAAGCGTGTAGTTTTCGTAGGCTCTCTTGAGTTAATCTTCATGGGGTACAACCATAGAGAAGTACACCAGTGAGACTGTTGAAGATCAGAATTTTCGTTGCTTTACTGATATCGTTTGCTCGTCATATTTTGTAAAGTGATTGAAAAGCTGAACGTGATTAGTTGATCCAGTCATTTATATCATTTTCTGACCCACCATCTGAAGTCACTGAATTTCCCAGGTAGCAGAAAGAGTCTAACTCTTTTATTATGTCTCCGTTCTTTTCCAGATGGTTAAGATTAACATGTATGTCAATATATCGGTTTGCTACTAGACAGATGTCATCATTAAGATATTCTAATAGCTTTCATTGAATGCCAAAGGGAGAGTCACAGTTTGTCTGTTCCATTATGCAATCAATTACTATTATTTAGGTTTACAATTATTTTTCAAATTGACTTGATAGCCGCTTTTGCATACACTGTCTTAGTATAATAAGATTATTTGCATAAAACTACGAAATCATATTTCCACTCACTACTGAAACTTTGGATTAATCGAGTAATTTGATTTTGTATTTGATTTCCAATTGATTCTGGATCAATTAAACTCCAATTTGTACTTTGTTCGCTCTGGTGCCAGCTACGAGGAGTTATATTTATTAATTTTAGTTGATTGTATTTTTTTGTTAATCTTGTTTTATTAAATCTTGATTTGGCTCCCAATACTTGTCCTGATTGATTTATCGAGTAATTGTATTTGCTGACATTAACGTTATTTTTAAAAATTAAACAATCACATTTTGTCATAATACGAGTACCTAAACATTTTTTTCAGGTTGAAACTGTTGGTGATAAGTATATGGCCGTCTCCGGTTTACCAGATCATTGCGAAAATCATGCAAAATGTATTGCACGGCTTGCTCTCGATATGATGGACATGGCTAAAAATGTTAAAATGGGCTCAAATCCGATGGTGAGTAACTCTCATGGCTTTGTATGTATAACAATTATTTTATTATTTTCTTTCAACACAATTTCAAAACACCTAAATAGTTTTAATTGAGTTCAATTGTATTTTTATAGGCACAATCTAAAAACATTTTCCGAATATTAGTTTTTCTTATTTTTTTAATCATTTAGAAATTTACTCTTAGAGTTCCTCTGCGATATTTAATTTCAAAAAACTTTTATTTGTTGTGGGTTGCGTCAATTTATATGCATTCCATTCGTGCTTAGCCTAGTTTTATATTAAGTTTTTAAAATTATATTATAATTAGTCTCTTATAACACACAAAAAATTATGTTTGAAAGGCGGATGGTTAAAGATAAGATATTCCCCTTTTTACACAACAGTCTTTTCAAAGGTAACAAAGTAAAATTCAAAGTAGAAATACGAAATAAATGTCTGTTTTTAACTGCTGACAAATTACCAACAGACTGTCACTCGCGTAATCAGCGATCCAAATAATGAAGTGCACTGCAATGTAGTCAAACGCAAAAAAACTCAAAAATTCACTTTTTTTTATAAACGTACTTAGAAAATGTACGTAGAAAATGCCAAGGAAAATGTCCACAATATAGTAAACATCAACTGAATTTTAATTTGAACCTTTTATTGTTCCACAACAATATGAATTCAGGAGTACAAATGTCAGTTTGTTTACAGATTAGTGTTCTAGTCTAAGTCAAATTTAATGCAAACCTAGATAACAATAGAAAGAATGCAAATAAAATCTGTGTCGGTTATAGTAAATGACAAAAGGGATCAAGGATAAATTTTGAAGGTAATTGTTAAGCAAAGTATAAAGAAGTAGACAAGAAAATATTTAAATGAAATTGTAACGTATATTTTAGCATTTTTATTAGTCTGCAGCATAAAATAGTACAAATACTGTCTGCTGCACCTCAATGAATGTTTTTCTGAACTGAATATTCAATAGTTCAACTGTGGGCTTTAAAGTCAGGAATTAATTGCGCTTCCAAAATAGTAACAAAAAAGTATTGCCTCCAATTATAGTTTATTTCTTATTAACGTTTTATGACGTTATTCATGAAATCTGGTATATCGCATTGTAAAAAATATATTAGAAATATTTGGAAAATAAGTCTACCACTTTTAAATGGCTAGCCCGATCAATATTTTAAAATGATGACTGTTCCCAGAATGTGAAACATGGATTTTTGGAAGAAAAATAACTGATTAGCGATCCAATAACTCCAATTTTTTTAGTTCATCTATTTGTCTATTTAATTAAATAAAAAATATTTAAAATAAACAAATTGTAGGGGAAAGCAAATTAGTTATATTTCGCATAAAATGCCAGCGAACGATAACGTTCAACATCGAAGGACAGGCTATTAATTTTTATAAACGATTTTCCAAGGCCCCCTAGATAATGCTAATATGTTCAAAGCTTTAAGGATGTAAGAGTTTTCATTCATTGCCATTTATAAAGTTTCGCAGCCTTAAAGATGCCAAAGGCTACGGATAAAACGTTCTGTTTTTTACTACGGCCGTTGTATAAGCAAATGTTCAAAATAAAATTATTTTTTAAATTAAACTTGTCTCACGATAATTAATGAAATTTATTCATTGCGTTATTCTAGATAGATTCTAGGAATTGTCAAACCGTGTGTGTAATTTAGGTCTATACTCCAACCGTCTAAGCCATTCTAAAGTAGCAAAGGTTAAGCCTATATATCCAAAGAAATTTTCATCAGACAAAAAAGAACCATTGAAAAACAATTTCCTGCTGTCATGCATGATATATCATACATTTAATAATATCCTTTTCTAGCAACTGATGCTTTACTACTTACTTTGTTTCTCCAAAACTTCCATTTAATCTAAAAAAAACGGAAAATAAACTCACTAACAAACACTACACATAAAAAGTGGAAAGTTTAAAATAAAGTTTTTTATTTGATGCCAAAGGAAAGAAGCAAAAAGTAAAGTGCCATACGAAAGCAAACAAATAGTTTATGGATATTTATTCAAGAAACTTTTGCTGGTTTCCTTGTTGATCTAAGCTTGCCTTTCCATTTTCTATGAACAAAAAAAAAAATAGTCATAATTTTCTACCATTATCTTCTATGAATATTAAAACAATTATTTGCAAAATAAATTGCAAAATGAGAAACAACTTTAACTTTTATAATTTTTTAATATGTTTTAAAACGTTCAGGAAAGAAAAATAAATTTAAAAAATATTTATTTTTAGTTCATTTATTTATGATATAAAAATATCAGCAAAGTTTTAATAAAAATTTTTTTCAAATAAATATATTAGGCCATAACTGAACAAAGTTCAAATGGAAAGAATTAAAATTAAATTTATACAGCAAAATTAGATATAAAACGCTCTGCAAGTGCAAATTTTTATTCGAAGTAGTCAGTATTTTATAAAATAAATGCTACTTACATATATTTCATCCGGAAATATTTGTTTGAAATGTCAACCAAGAATTAGCGAGGACTTAAATTTTTTTTAGTTCACGAAGGGTTTTATTAATATGAAGTGAGACTATCTATGGATTAATCCATTTCATTTAGTTTGTAGTGTACTTCACATGTGAACAATGTAGTACAATTCACAAGTATAATATCCATACACTATAAATTTATATCAATAACAACAAATATAATTATTAACAAACAAAATTTGCTGATCAATCGAAATGTTAAGTGACACACATTTGAGTGTCAAATGTAAATTGACTACATTCAAATGCACCATATAACGATTTTTCAAAGCACAAAGTAATATGAATCCTTTACTATTTTCATGGTGGCAAAATAAAATAAACATGGTGTAAACAATAAGCTAGAATAAGTAAAAATGGTTAAGATGAATTCTCACAAGTAGTATTATATAAGCCGTAGAAAATACTAAATAAATCAGACTTATTTGAAGACACATAAATCAGCAACATCTGAATTGTAATGTTGTTGTGTTGTGTTGTGAGTTGTTGATCGACAGTGGTCTTAGCCGTGTTTTTGCTTTCCCACAATCACATGTCTGAGATATAAAAAGTTTTCAAAATTAAAAAAAATTTTAATTATTTTTAGTACTTACAAAAACTATGAAATCCACTTGTGGCATGTCTGAAAAAACATGCTTAGATTAATCAAATCAAGATTTCATTATATAGAAACAGAAAAATTTGCAATGGAAAATCGAAATTAAAAAATTTTGATTTGAACCTGTTGAAACTTAACATTGTTTCATATTGATTCAATATGATTCAATTGATTCAAATTTTCAATTTGAACTATAAAATAATAGATTGAAAATTTTCCGTAGTTAATATAAAACACTGCAATGTTGAATTTATACAACTCAGATTCGGGTCATAATTTGTAAAAATAAATATTTTAAATCACATTCAAGCGAACCACCTTAACAGTGGCGGATACATGGAAACACACATGAACACTGACGATAGGAGTATAGCGAACCCCAAAAAAACAACGTTGTTTCTGTTCTGCCATGTAAGCTTAAATTAATTGATGTTAATTTATCAAATGTCTCATATCCGTAGATGGAAAAAACCCTGTCACAAGACACGTCACGCGACTTGTTTCCAGGGATTAGCAACCGTTTCGAATTCCGTAACCTTTACGTAATTGTCTGATGGTGGTAGTCTTCGTAAGCGTCACAGTAAAAGTTTTTTAAAAACTGGTAATATAAGTATTCTAGAGTAATCTCTCCAAATCTAGTCCTCAATGAACATGTCACATAATAGTTCCTTAAGAGTTGGTATAAAATCTAGTCTTTCGATGACCTTTCACCGAACCAGTCTAAATGTTTCACAACAGCAAATCAATATGTTAAAAATGTATTTAAAAAATAAAAATTTTATTATTTTTTTTTGCAATAAATTTGTGCAACCGGCCTGCAAAATATTTCAGCAGTAAATAAAATGCTACACCAATATGTAGCAGCTCGGTGAATAATTTGGTTTACGAGACATTTCACCAAAAAATTATTGCGAGGTGATGATTTCCCAACGCTAAGCTTTGATTATTGCACAATTACTGCATTTATGGCTGGTGATAGGTTTTCAGTCGCTCTAACTTCGGTTTAGTTTAAGATAAGTTCCTGAAAATTTTTTTGGTCTTAACTACCAAATGAATTTTAGTTTTAATCAGATAATATCTTAATTATTGTAATTTATGACCGTAAATAAAAAAATGGATGAGATTTTTAAAAGCTTTTGCTCTCCGAAGAACCTTCCGATGTTGAGCAAATTAAGGAAATTTGGTAAGCACTGTTATTCTAGTTTCGTGGTACGTCCCCTTTTGGCCAGTCATGACGCTTTAACTTTTTGTACCATTACCATTTTTACCAGCCGTGGGACATGTACATTCAGGGCAGTTGGTACAAAATTTCTCGTAGGGATCCAAATCTTTCTACAAAAATGTTACGAATTTTAGCCAAAATAATAATCACTTTGTATCAAAAAAAAAAACTAAAATTTTATTATGTTTAATTAACACAAGATTTAATTAAATCAAAATTTAGCCGTGTGAAATTCAACATTTCTACATTTGCAATCAATATTGCAATTTTTTAATTAACGGACGAAAAAGAATTCAATGCCGTCTCATTGAAGACAATTTTGACTATCGGTTATTTATTTTTTTATTATGTGAAATTATCTGAATAAAAGAAAAGAAAACCTTTTAATTAATTTTTTATAAATTTTGTATTATAAAAATTTCTAAATATTTTAAAAAATATATAAGATGGAAATACATATAATAAAAATTTAAACAAATGTTTTCTGGCGCCGTTGCCGCTAAAGATCTTATCTAGCTTGCTTGTCTTTGTTTGCTTCCTTATTACTTATAAGGAACACTGTTATTCAGTAGCCAAAAAGGAAAAGTAAGTGTCCAAAAATTGTTAAATTATTTACTTATTTACTTTTTATAATTATTTATAATTTATTTAAATTAAAGTGTTGGAAATTGACAATTTTTAAGTTTTACAATACGAAATTGCAGCCAATATAAGTTTTTAAGTAACAAAGAAGCCATTATTTTTCTAACATTTCCTATTGATGAAACTAATTCCTGATTAGACCAGCTGCTTTTTGATTTCAACTTTATTTATGTTAAACGATATTTTACATGTACGTTTGTGTAAAGATTAATTTTATTTATTTAAATTAAGTGCCACCCATATTTTATGAGGTGAAATAATATTATGAAGTTTGACATATTTATCTAAGGAAGATATAAAGGAAGCTGTACCTCCACTTTCAAAACATAACTTGCGATTGAATCGATCGGGCAGGAGCTTAAAATGTTTACAAATAAAAGCCTTCGGATTATATGTGGCGTATAATGGCCCAACACAATAACAAACGAAAATCTCTGGAGCTTTGGCCAAAGAAGAGCCCATACGCATACAGACAAAGCTCAGAAAGTGGAAATATATAGTACAGTACTTACGAAATCCAGTGAATAAAGTAACCATGATCACGCTGGAATGGGACCCACATGAACAAAGAGGAAGGCTCAAAAATACCTGGGGTAGGTCTGTAAGGAAAAAAATACCAGAAATCAATAAATCATAGGATGAGGCAAAAAGAATTGCGAACACTAGATTAAGTTAAAAAAGTATCTTGTTGAAGGAATAAATAAAGGGGGATAATACCTCCAGCTTATCTTCGTGTATGTGTTAAAGACAAATTTATTAATTGTGAAAATATAGAGTTCAGCTTATCTTTAAATGTTTAATTTTAATTATTTATTATAATAGTACGAAATTGAGATGTTCATCATAGAAAGTGTTTGTATTAAAATATGTGTGGGGTTATTTCATTTAGGGTATCATTTTAAATCAACACGAATTCAATATTATTTTAATATGAACATCGTTTTAATTAAAAAAAAAACTACATACGGTAGAAACTATTTAATCATATAAACTCCACATTATAATCATTTACATACTAAATGAATTTCATATTGATTCAATATGATAATTTATGGCGATTCAAACTAAAATAATTTTATTAGTGGTTGTAATTCAGAGTGATTTGTCTTAAGTTCGTAAAGTTTTTTTAGTCAAAAAGAATTGAATATGAGAAAATTATCCAAAGGCAGAAGGGAAAATTAACATCAAATAATTTCCACTCGCCAGAACAGATTTTGATTCAACAGGATTCGATATGCTATTTTAATATGGCGTACATTTCGATTCAATTGGACTCGCAGCATAAATTGTTGTTGATCTAAAGTAAAAAATGTTATTTGCTAGTTATTAAAAAATCGTATTAATTTAACACGGAACGCCCATGTAGCAAATGGAAAATGGAAAATCAATCTTGTTTTCGTTGGTTTTACGTTGTAAATTTTTCTGTATGTATGCTGTCATGTGAGACTTTTCAAAAAACGTGCAGAAAGTTTTTAATATTTTACCTCTTTTAAATTTCTTCTCATTTATACGCTGAGATAGTTTACCATAAATTGCTCCCTTAAAAATACATTATCTTTAACATTGAGCTTCATAGTAGAAGTTCACAATCTTTGCTTAGTGTCAGGTTTCACCAAATAAGCTTATGAATTTTAACGGTTTTCCATTCGGATCTACTTTACAGTATAATGAAATGCGAATATTATATTCATCAACCTCTATTATATATTGGTCTAGTCACTTCTCCAACTTCTATTTGGTAACTAAAAAACTGTCATAATTATTATAAAAATTTAAGCCATTAAAAAATAATATTCGTCCAGAAAATAGTTGTTTAACCAACAATAAAAGTTTTTCACTATTTTTATTTCAAATATTTCATTCTTTTTAATGTAACAACAACACTTTAAAATGTCCATATGCATGTAAATGTTTGGTGTTCCAACAAATTCTCCAAATGCTTACTTGCTTAAATGGCACATAAAGAATCTTTTTAATTTAGCACAATGCATAATGATTAAATTCCCAATCAATTGTTTGTGAAATGAAAAAGAAAGAAAAACTTTATTTAGTTTTATGTGCTCTTCATTTATTTTGCCACTATTCCCCCAAGTAACTCTGCAAATAAACTTCATTATTGCTTTCGCAGTGATTCACTATCAAAAAAAATGAATAAACGAATGCAAGAAGAAGTTAGTAAAACATTATTTATTGACTGCAATTTTCAATTTCCTTTCACAAGCGTACAAAAGCCATGCAGTAAATTTTATACGGAAAGTCGATAGAAACTTTGAAAAGTTGTTTAAAGAAAAATAAAAAGTAATTTAAAGTAGGAAACGAAAACTATTCCAAAGGCCAAGTGACATAAAAAATAAATTAATTTGTAGATAAAAAATGTAAAGTAGAAAGTTTCTTGAAAATAAATTGTTCACAAAAGCTGGTATTAACGTTGTATGTGTTGTGTAATCGCCTAATTATACAGTATTGTATTTTTGTTGTTGGTAATTTTCATACAAAAGTGTGTTATAATTATTTGTTTGAATTTTATATGTTTTATAAATGTTTGTATTGCGACCAGGTGGAAAAATTCTATTTGTTAGATTAATTTGTAAAAATTTTTCAAATACCTGATAAGTAAATTCAGAAACAACATTCTTCTTAATGATAAATATATACTTTGATTTCAATCAAAATGGTTTGTCGCGAAAAAGTTATTAACTATTTCGCGTAAAATTAGAATTCCTATATCTGGTTTAATATCATGGTATCAACTGAATTGAAATAGTCGACACTATTGTGAAAAAAGAAGATTTTAATGAAAACAAAATTTAAGAATCAATCATTAACATATCGAAATTTTATTGGTGGTATAAGGCATTAATTAATTAATTTTTTTCAGCTTCACTTTTCATGTTTTTTTATTTGATAAAAAGAAATTTGTTGTTCGACATAAATTATTTACTCACAATGAATTGACTACATTGAATTGACATTTAAAATTCGACAAAATGACGATACAACAAATTTGTCTGTTCACAAGCGCATAAGCAAATATCGTCTTTTTTTAAACGATACGCCATACGACTGAGCTTGTAAATTGAACAAATAAATAAAACGGTTTGAGTTCGAAGATTTAATTTGTTAAATTCAACGAATATATTTTTATTAATTATTACTATTATTATGGAATTATGGAAGGTAATAAAGAGAAATTAATTACAGTAACAGAACGGAACGGAAAATATAAGAAAAAATAAATTGTTTAAATTTTCAATGCTGCTACTTAAAGGTAGTGAGTTTCTATATTCTGGAAATTATAAAGCATTTAAAATTCAGAATCTTTCCTACACCACTTACATTAAACCAATACTCCAGCAAGAACAACATAGAATAATCTGGATGCAAACAGCCGTAAATATGTTTTTTGGATTTTTTCGTTTTTTCGTTGATAATGCCAATAATTCCGGGATATACAAATTTGTTTAATTAAGTTAATTAATCAACTTAAACTTATTTAAATAAACCCTAATTTTAAATAAAAATTAACTAAACTATAATAATTTTGCTTTAAAAACAGAGTAATACGTATTAAGTTATTGAAAATTAAAAGATCATATAGAGAATACTACTCCATTTTCGTACATAATTAAAATTTAATTTTAACACCGTACAGGCATTAAGCAAAGCGCTTAGATATCATTCTGTATCTCAGTTTTGCATAACTTCCGTGTGTAACTTCCACTATGCCAAACCTGACTATTACCAAGTTTGTCTCGTGATGGCATTAAGTCTCTACATAAAATTTAGTAAGGCTTAAAGGGTTTTAAATTCGTTATAAAGTTGTGTTAATTGATTGCTCTAATTTATGAACGATTAAATCACTTTAATCATACTATTATATTGAAGCGTGTTTTGATACCGTAAACCAAATCATCTCTATAAAGTTTTTCTTTCATGTATTTTTTGAGACACCCTATTTTAAGACACTCACTTTTCTTAGGTACGCTTTCAACTTTTCTTTTACGATCTAATAAATTTTTGTATAATAAAACAGATATTTAAACTTTAAACGATATCAACTATATTTATACCTATTCAAATTAAATTCTAATCATTTTCACTTTCTGTAAGTCTGGTAAAAGATTATTTAAATTAAAGACAATAAAGGTATTCACAATCGGTAGCTCAAAATTTAAAAAACGCAACATTGTGATATCTTAAAATGTTTATTTTGAACCGCGATAGTTTTCGCTTATTAAAGTATTCAAAAAGCTGTTCATAGTGCAAATCTAACTGCGACGAATGAAGAACCTCCAAATTAGATGACAAACGAGTTGGTGAGAATTCGCTGCGTAAATTCGTCGAATCAAACATAATTAAATTGAACGAACAGGCAATTCGTTCCGAAATCTCTGCTTTTTCTAGATATTTTTTATAAGATTTGGATACCAGGCTCTTCAACTATTCATTTTCTTTTACTTCCTTGATAAAAATTCCATTAATAAAAAATTATTTCCCTCGCGAGTTTTTGGCACTACTTTCAGTTTTATTAATTTTTATTTATTTGTTTATAGTAACACAATTTTCCCCAACAGGCCAAGGTTTTGTTAGTCCTTTTTTGCAGTTTTGGCACCTTTTAATCAACATATATGAGACGTTTTCAAGTTCTCAATAATTTTCGTAATTTTCGAAATTATCGTGTTTTCTACGAGATTAGTAAAATCTTTAAAAATTTTTCGATAATAAATAATTTTAAAGTAAACAGTAAATTTATTTATTAAGAAATTAGAAACACTAAAATTGAGTTGCCTTTCGTTGACGGAATAAATGGAAATAAGTAAATCGACATTGTGTGAATTTACAAACACTAAAAATGTATTTATTTCCCATATCGAATATTCGCTACAAAGAATTCGCTGTTTGTTTCAGTTGTTTAAACCAAATGACACTCTTAAATATGACAATTGGTATTAAATTTCATTAACTCGCACAAAACAAAAACGAAATTGCCAAAATATCTTTAAGTATTAAAATAGTATCGTTGTGTCTATTAAAATGTTGTTGTGAATAATTTTAATATCTAAGAGAAATACATCGTTGGCTTAATATAGAAAGGACGTATCTCATTTTTTCGCAACGCCGTTTTTAAAATTTTCTGGCGTTGCACTTGCAAATACACCAAAAATGCATAAAATCGAAATATCAAAAACAATCGAGATACGTCATGTCTATCATATACAATAAAGTCCATACTTAACTATATATTTTACGAGTTTTAGCTTCGAATTTTCAGTTTTAGCTTCGTATCCTTCTTCTATACTTTTTGCCATTTTCAATTAAGCCACGAAATGGCTAAATTTATTTTTATATTTTACTTCAACTATCACAATTGTTTTTACCTTTATGTTTTCCGGGATTGCCTTAAAAATCTGGAAATTAAAAAATAGGATTTTCACAAAATTATTTCCTTGTATCTTTTAAAATTAGCTGCTGGTATTTCAGCAATATTGCGCATTGAATTAAATTAAATTTTATTGTATTTACTTTTAACCAAATACTTGGATCTTCAGCATAATATGGAATAAAGTTTAGGAAATATCGAATTTAAGAGGGCAGAGCTGCAAATTTAAAAATTTAACATCGAACTGTTATACTCAGCAGAAAGAAATATTTTTTTAAAATTTTAATTCAAAATTTCGTTCAATTATATTTATTTCTTTTTTGTAGGTTCAGCTTTTTCTGGTCTTTGGTAACATTGGTAACAATGACTGTTTATAAATTTCTATTAGCTATTTTCCGCGAATATGAATATGTCTTTTCTAAAACACTATTCTTAGCTGATTTGAACTTAGTTATTGTTGAATATGTTATTTCCGTCCCTGTATAATATGAAAATCTACTACGTGCTGTCAATTAGACTGCTGCAGAAATTATTTGCAAGCGTTTCATGCATTATTGTACACCCTACTAGATTTTACTATAATCTAAAATTTTAACCTTATAAAATAGTCCTTCACTTACACAAATTTGTAAAAAAGATGCAAAATTTGTATTCGGTAAAAAATTCTTAGTATAATTGGTTGCAACCTTCGTAATCTGAATTTCAATATTTCTAGTTACATTTTTTGTTGAAAAGGGGTTAAAAAGTAGCAATAATAAATCATTTTTGAATCTTCTTTTAAATACTGTTTAAGCGAAAAAATATAAAATTAAATCGTTAAATGTGTTGTTCTTCAATTTTATAAAATGTTTAAAAAATACTTATTTTACAACGAACAATTTAAAAACTTTTTGTTCAGCAAAAGTTTATAAATCTATACAAACAATATTTATCAGCCATTTTTCCACATCAACAAGCTGTTGCAAACATACATAAACAGTATCTACTTTTATTTGTGCCAGCAACACATCCTCCTTTAGTGGTGGCTTGTACTACCTTTAGTTATGACAACGAAGAGACTTTAGAAAAAAATTGTGTGTGCACTTATTTGGTGGCAAATATATTTATCGTTTCCAAACATAAAAGTAGGCCAAAGTTGCTTTGCAAATTTTTATATAGAGTCATATATATGTACCTGACACTTGCGTCATAAATCATGAAAAGTTTCATTGCATAAATACTTTCGAAGCACACAACACTCATGCACTTTTATAGTGAAATAATTTTTGTTCTAAAAGAAATCGTATGTTAATTCATATTTCAATTTAAAGTTAAATTATGTTAATTCCTATGTAAAAGTGATATAAAAAAATATGTAATGAATAATCAGCTTTGTCTCTCTTTTTCTTAATTTAATTGAACGGAAGTAAAGTTTTGTACATGTTGGGGCTGTTATAGAACTGCATGATTCTGTGGTCATAACGAAATTATTAGTTGAGCGGATAATATGAAATCTTTTGTGCTGTTCATAGAATCCTAGCAATCGAAATGAACAATTTGCATGAAACCCACTCAGTTAATCGAGTGGTTTCCTTACATATTTTCTACTCAAGTCTATTGGTTGGATTCTATGAACAGCACATTAGTTCATTAATGACTGAAGGCCTCATTAGTTATTCTTTTTGATTGCTATTCTGCGTCGTTCTTTTCTGTAAAAAATTTTTTTTAATTACTTGTTCTGCGAAGAGAATCAGCAGCTTATAAGCAAAATATAGGGTCCACCAGATAACTTTTTTTTTGAAAACAGGGCGCAAAACATCGAGTGTAGCTTCGGCTGTGTGGCACGTAGCGCCGTCCTGTTGAAACCAAATGTTGCCAATATCCTCCTCTTTAATTTTTGTGAACAAAAATTCATTCAACATGGCCCGATAACTGTAACGGCCACTCCTTGCTCATTTTCGAAGAAAAATGGCCCAATTATGCCTCTGGACCAAAATCCGCACCAAACAGTGACTCGTTTTGGGTGCGTCGGCTTTTCAATGTATGCGTGCGGATTTTCTGTGCACCAAATGCGACAATTTTGCTTGCTTACATACCCGCCAAGATCAAAATGAGCTTCATCTGAAAAGATTATTTTTTTTAACAAAATCGGCATCTTCTGTAAGGCGATCGCAGGCAATATTTCCCAGCGTTGTTCAAACGTATACACAACCATATTCGTTTAGCGGAAGGATTAAACTAATTATCTGTCAAATCAGACATGAGCTAAGTGTTACCATTCACGAAATAAGCACTAGTTGAAAAAAACAACGGTAGATGGCGGACCCTATATAATCAAAATTAATATATTGAAATTGTGAATAAAAAGATTTCGTAAAAATAATTTCGTTTAAATAAACAAACAAAAAGGAACAAATTCAAATTGAAAAATAAATATTTGGTATGATTCTGACTAAATTTTCGAATGTGGACAATGTAATTGTAGGAATACATTTAATAAATATGTGCAAAATACATCAAACAATAAAGTTTCAGAAACTTTACATGGCACATTGATTTTTATTTGCCAAAAATATATAAATGTCTTAAAAATCTTGAATTAAAATAAAAGTGTCTGACTTAACAACAAATATGTATAACATTACACCACAAACAACTAATTCATACGCACTCTAGGCTGTCAATTTACGTTGCATTCATATTTCTATAGATTTGTCCGCAACAGAACAGAACCAAAAAAGTGACAAGAAGCCACACAGACAGTTTTTCAATTGAACAGAAACAAAACAGCTGATCCATAATAGAACAGAACTTACAAATTAATTCTGCTTTAAGTGTTAAAGAAATCGAGGACATGTCATCGTCTCGAAGTTATGTTTACATATATTATAAAATAAAAAAAATAAGACCGCTTCTCCTAAAACCTGACGATTGTGAACCGGGTCTAAGATCCTGAGCTTTTTTTTATATAATTTTGAAACTTTAGAATCAATTTCCCAAAGAAAATTTTTTTGGAGATACGTGAAGACAACGATATATTGATGACTAAATAAAATACAGAATGTTTTTATATATATTCAACTCCAAAATAATTTGCACAGCCAAATAATGCCTTTATAAAATGTTTATCCATTTCAGTTTTTTTTTTTTTAATTTTGGCATCGGTTTAATTTATTACTGCATATTTTTGAAAATTTTTGCATATTGTACCTTTTACAATAATATTTCATATTGCAGTATTTTTCGAATAATTAGATTATACTCCTCTTAGAACAAATATGTCAAATTCTGATTAGCAATTGGTTTTTCCATTTTGTATTTGTATCAGTTGCGACGTGTTTATACACTCTCACCATTCACATCTCATTTTCAATTATTTGCTTAAACAAAAGCGGATTGAAAATATGCCCCATCTGCAGACGTTGAAAGGACATATTCAATGTATAAAAGTTTATTTAGAACTCAGCCGGGGTAATTGGACTTATATGTCCTGCCTCCTATAACAATGAACACTACAAGAGTAAATAAAAATGATTTTGAGTTTTTTTATTGTTCTTTCAAAATAAATATAAAAAAACGGAAGTTAGTCTTGTTTGATTGTTCGTTCGTATCAGAAGTTTTTGTAGTCGCTTGTTACTTGTTACAAAACTGAATGAAATGTTTAATGGGAGTATACTTTTTTACATGGCAAAATCATACTGTAAGTGTTAATATTACAATAAAGTAAAACAAAGTGAAAAAGCATTATTTTTATTATTGCTTTGGTTGGCGCAAATATTTGTGACATGATAAAGATTAGAAGTACCCGCCATCAGCAAATTAATTCAGCTTTGATTATATGAAAAAACTTTAAAAATGTATCTAATTATATATATAATTTTAAGCTGCTAGCAAAAAATAAATAAAAAATTTAGAAGCACTCACACAGCTCATGGAAGTAATATATTGCTGCCGCAACTAGAAAACCTTAAACATATTTTAAATTTTAAAATATATATTTATAAAGTAAGCTGTATATTTTAACTTGGATAAAATTTTATTCAGAATTCAGAATTAAGATTTTGATTACGTTCTAATATCTCCACATACTTATTTTAAAAATTTTAAAATCAATATTAACAATGAATGCGAAGAATTAAAAAATAATGGTGCAATAGCATTTAAGTTAATCCAAACACTTCCCTTAAAAAATATAAATAATTTTTTAAGAAATATAATTAGTACAGCCGTTGGAGCACTATGATGGCACAAAGGCAGATATTGGAGGTTGTTAAAAGTACAAATGAATGTTAATTTTTATTATTATTTAATTTTTTGTCTGGCGATATAAATGTACAAAATTTTAAAATGATGGATTTTTTCGAGACATGTAGGGATTTTGTTAAATTTCTTCTGGCATCATTGCTTATTGCCCCTAGCCAGCTCATTTCGAATAAAAAGTAAGACTTACTTAAGCGCATTGTTGGGATTAGTATTCTGTAGCGCAATATCCCTTTTAGATCGCTTATAAATTTGTTTGATTTCCTTTTTTTTAATATTGCCTTGATTGGCATTCATCGATGCCGCTACACCACATCATCAGCGTTCTTTGTTCGATTTCGCCACTTTGGGTTTTCCATTTTATAATGAATAAATTCACGCTAGACCAAAGCAATCTCAAAAATAATAAAAAACTTAAAATATAAAATTTCACATAATTTTTTTAGTTGCAATTATGGCTAAAAGTATGTACATATATGAAAATTGGTGGCACAGATTACGTCACCTACGCGCCAACCGCGCCGGCCACATTTAAATATTAATGACAAAGAATTATCTTTTTTAATAAATACAAATTCATGGCAATTAACACAATTTATTAATTTGTCTTTTTTTAATTTTAATATAAGGTTCTATAGGGCTCCAGAAACACCCTTTATAAAAAGAAAATTCCTATAACTTTTTGTTTTAAAGTATGAGTACACAATAGTTCGTATTACTCATACGCAGTGAGATGTTAATATCTTTGGGGTTTCACACACGAGAAGAATTGTGCCGGCATAACATGGAAGCATTGGTAAACGGGGCGAAGAGAATGGTTTTTTGTTGGCGCAAAGTTTCAATCGGCTACAACCCAGCATAAGCACAGCAAACCAATACATACAAAATTAAAAAAAAACACATATTTCAAATGAATACAAAAACACTAATACACACGCAAAGTTTTGCATACGTATACATTTTATGTCAGATGAATAATCATACCGTTATCATACCGTGTGTTATGAGCAGAGCAAATATTGTACGCTTAAAAATTGTTCTCGTCTGTGAAGGCTCTTTGAATAGTCGAAAAGTATGCAGTCCTTTTTGTACATCATTTGTCCGTATAAGTAACATTACAATAAAATATTTATCATACGACTGCGGTGTGAATGATCTTAAAAATAATTGTAATGAAGATTAATTACCATATGAGGTCTTCCAATTAGAAGTTTCATTTTGATATAGAAGCAATTCAAGTATTTTTAAGCGAAATCATCGGATGTTTATTTAATTGGAAAGGGGAGCTTTTTCCATTAATAATGGAACACAAAAACAATAAAATAAATTGTCAATAAATTTTCCATTACAAATTTGAATATTTGCGGCTGTATGTCCTTCATAATTTAATGAATTCAATCTAGAAGCTCTTGAATCGATTGTTGTTTTTTGATTATATCTAATTTTTTCCTAAAATGAATTCATTAAATTCATGCTCCACCTACGAAGTACTGCAACATTCATATATTTATATACTTTGCTATATATACTATTTACTATGTATTAATAGTGAAAACTCCCAAAATCTCGCAAAATTTGAATAAATTCAAATTGGGAAGTTCTATAAAAAAAATCAACTCTTAAGGAATAATTATGTATTCTTTATATTCTATATATTTGAATCAAATTTTTAAACAATAAAACGATCTGTTTAGAATTATTAACTCAAGACACGGGTTTTTCGATTCGTGATATTGTTCCAGTATATCATTGGTATATTATTTTAATTTGGAAATGTAATGTGCTAATTTTGAAATCTAAACTTTTCTTTAGTATAACTAACTAGTCGGTACTAATAAAAGGTCCTCATGTACTATTAATTAATTTTTTTAAAACAAATTTCATAGAGCTTTCCCTGTCTAGCTAAAGAGTTTGTTTACAAAGGGAAATCTTCTTCATGCTTACTTAGTTATAAATGCCATATGTTGTATGTATTTCTATTCATTTACTTACTCTTTTCTTCATATCTCTTTACATTTATGTATGTATGTATGTGTTCGTAAATGCTTATGTATGTATGTATGTATATATTTAATGGTGTGAAGGACAATTGATAATGACTATTTGTTGCTTGTTGTAAATAAAACTGTATGCGAAGGTTGTATTTCGTGCTTCATTAAGTATTACACACTTAAGGATGCCCCATTACTTTTTACAACAACATAAATGTAAGATGTAAGATGTTGAAGTTGTTTTATTTTTTTGTTTTGTTTAACTCCCTATTATACAAATTACATGACCATAATAATTTTTATGGCCTTATATATATTTTTTTCTCAAATACATATCAATGTATTTTCAGCGCAAATATGTTCTGCTATCAAACTTTATTTTGATTGCCAGTCCAAAAGACAGATGGTCGAACGAACAGAGAACAGTAATTTTTGTTACATATTTTATGAGCACATAAAATAAAAGACATATGAACTGTATCCAATCAAATAATTAAAGATTAATAAAATTGTTGTGTCACATTTAGGATCACTTTAGAAAGAAATCATACCAAATAAATACATGTTGATAAAAATTACTCAATAAGCACTCAAAAAATTATTTATTGTAAGACATGGGGTAGAAGTTGCTTAGGCTTTATGTTCAGTGCAGAATTTGGAATTTCCGCAGTGGTTTATTAAAACTTTTATATGTTTGTATAAGCATCAATGAAGTGCGTGTATATTAGAGTGGGACGATTTAGCATAGCGATTTAGACATTGTGCCATTGGTTTCTCGATAGCTTTTTGAAGCGCCCAATTTTTTTACTATTTCGAAACTTTTATTTTTAAGGTTTTTTAGAAGGTAATAACAATAATAAAAATAATAATCGGCTGATTTAACATTTTTTATTAAATACTACCTCTCCAAGGTGAAGTTAATTTTTGAATTATTATTATTTTGAATTATTATTGAATTATATATTAATGAAAATGACAGTTTGCAAATATTTTAATTTTTTTCTTACCTACTAAAAAAAACCTTAAAATTTGGGCGCCTCGAAAATGATTTATCGTAGTGGAGTTTTTTTTCTTCATGCCAGAAGCTATCGAAAAATTTATGGCCCAATGTCGACAAATTTTTGTTCAAGCAAATTGGGCCACCCTAATGTATATGGACTAGCTGGAACAACAACATATAAAATCGTTTTAAATAAATTGGGAAAATATCTAAAATTTAATATTAAACTGTAGTCCTGTAGGACTAGTACTCAGTGGATGACTCCTAGATATGTTGTGCATTGTTATGGAATTGTTAAAATACCGGACTAATAACGATTTCCCTCTGTAATACCTAGTGCAATTCACTGGCCAATCGACCGACCATAAATAGATGAGCTATTAATGGAAAAAATGGGGTAGACAAAGAGTTTGGTTATGGGAAACTGGTGAAAGACATTTGTCGTTTCTTCAGTGAATCCGTTTGTCGTTTCTTCAGTGAATCCTTAGAGTTGAATTTTGTACTACGTAAGAGTTGTACTCCATTTCAGAATGGATGCTTGCAATATTAATGATTTTTATAAGAATAACTCTCTCACATATCACAATTATAAAAGCCTATACTTTGTTACTTACGTGAAAATCCTTACAATACAACTTGTATCCTATAAGCGGCACGTCGAGAAAAAAATCTCCAAGAGATCGGTGTCGTGTTTTCATATAACGAGCGGCCCAAAATATCAAGAGTTATTCCAAATAGATGAAATTTGGAGCACATGTTAAAATTGGTGAAAGTTAAAAAAATATGAAATTTAAAAAATTTCTGTGCAAGGATTCGCATCCTCTTCATATATCCTGAAATGAAAAAATGTCATAAAGTAAAGAAGAAAAGTTCGAGCTTCATCAAACTTTGTATATTTATTGAATTTTATACTCTAAAAAGTTTGGCCAAGTTTTATCAAAATCGAAGAAAAAATGTCCTGGTCCTAAAAATTTAAAAAAAAACTGAAAAAAAATTTAATTAAATTACATACACGAATCACATATAACAAACTTAATATGCGTTATTTTTTTTTGATTCGGAGCAAGGACGTGAATAATATCGTCCTTGTGGAAGGGCAAAAAAATTTCATAAGTTTTCGAACGTAAATGAAATTTGATACATTTTCTTATTAATGACATTAATGCATTAAATTTTTCTTTTAGTTCTATCTGAATTCTCCTCATATGCTGTCATTAGTTAACCTCGAGTTTTGCTAGTAATGGGCTTCAAAAATCCTTTAAACTAAAAATTTTAATTGGCCCTCATTTATATACATAAATAGGTTTTGTTAATACCAAAATACAAATTTTTGTTTGAATCGATTGTTTTTGCTCCAAGAGGTCTCCTAATTTTACACCCAATCGAATTTCTAAATTTTATTTAATTTTTGTGTAGCATCTTCAACTAGACGATCCTAAAGTTATATTTTTTTATTAAACGTACTTGCAGTAATTAAATTGTATACAAATTTCGTAACGTTTTTTGCGATTTTGTTGAAAAATTATTTTTTTGTTTTATTATTAGTACGGTTTTCCTACTGTCATTAATTTTTTTACGTAAACCGATGTAATTTACTTTTTAAGACCTTTAAAGCAAAGAGCTACTTGGAAACACTATAACTTCAACTGAATATAACATTTTTATTTGATTCTTTTCTAATTTTCTTAGTCAGAGTGTATACTATTCAATAGCATCAAAATATTTTCGGATTTCAAGCGTTCCATTCTACTACTTGTGGCCGCACCACAACACTGTGCGTTGCCTGCTTCAGGAAACCTAGCTTTTCTTATTTTAAAACATACCGACAATTTACATTAAACAAATTTAATTTTTTACAGATTTTATTTACATAATATTGAATTTTCTTAACACATAAAACATTATTCCATTTAAATACTAGAAGTACCAAACTATATACATTTATTTAAATTTAATTACAAAATTATTAATTCCAGCAAATTACAATTGGAATACATTCTGGTGAGGTGGTGACCGGTGTCATAGGCAATCGTGTGCCTCGTTACTGTTTATTTGGTAATACGGTAAATCTAACAAGTCGCACTGAAACTACTGGAATACCAGGACGCATTAATGTGAGTGAAGAGACCTACAAGTGAGTACCATTTCTTAACTTTCCCAATATGGCTTAATTAAGTAATTATATATATTAAAATAATTATTGATATTGTTGCAATTATACAAATAGACCAAATATACCACATTCAGAAAACTTCATTAAAACTTAATACTTGAAAAGAAAAGTAAAACTTTTCAAACTTGACAAAAAAAATTAATTAAAAGAATTTACGTCTTTCTTAAATAAGATCTCAAGAAAAGGGTAGTTTAAAAATACGTTTCAAAATAAAAAGAACACTGTGTAAAAATCAAAGTGGCAGGGGTTCATCTACAACCATTTCTGCACAGGCAGTAGTTGTTGCAACATCTGCGCCAATTGTAGTTGGCGAATGTTCGTCTGCAGCAGATTGTATTGCTGATGTCGACAAACGTGATGTTGCTATTTCCAATTCTGTTTCTGCATTAGCCTCTGATTCTGTATGTTTTGGCTCTGCTGCTAAGGTTTGTTCAGTTGTAAATGTAACTTGTTTAACTTTTGCACACGTTTTAGGTTTTTTGGCGTTCTTCTTTTTTGGCATTTTATTACATTCATTATCGTTTTCGCTATTGTTGTGCGGTTCTTCAATCTCTTCCATTAAATCGATATAACGTTGTAAACGCCTTGGCAAACGCAGAGTATCAATGCCATCGGGTAATTGTCCATTACTTCGCAACAAATCACGTATACGACAGCTAAAAGCAAAAAAAAGGTGAAAAACAATTTAGATTTCTTATTTTGTTATTGTTTTTTGCATGGCTAAAGTTTTTGAATTATTAAACCAGTATATTTTTATATTTTTTCCCCTCAAAATATGAAGAAGCAAAAGACGGAGGAAATATGTATATCTAAAGTCTTCTTAATATCATAAAATGGTCAAGTCAAAGTTTCAACATGTTTTCTGTTTTAAGAAACTTTTTTTTATTTGATTTTAAATTCATCATTATCACATATAAGCTAAACTTTCCAATTTAAACTTAATTTAAAAATTTTATAACATTTTTTTTGAAACAGAGCTTTATTAATATGTTTGAGCAATGGTGTGTTCACTTTAAAGTTAAAACGAATTTAAGTACTTAATGACCTTAACAAAATATATACGTATAGTATGAAAATGATTTCAGCATTTATTTTGTTTTATAAAAGTTAAAATTTTTAACTGAAAGGATTTTCATTTTTAAAGCCTAAATTAAAATATTATTTTATTTTTATTTATTTTTCAAATTTATTATAATTAAAATTATAACAAACTAATAATAAGAGCACTAGAAGCTAAAGGCTATCAGCTATACGTAATTGTTGAAGTGAATGATCTTTTGGCTTTAGTTCAAATCTTCTTAATTTTTAAGAAACTGTTTTTGGATAAATTCATTATTTTATCAAGAGAGTAATTTTATTTGAAACAACTTATTCACTAGACTAGCAGAACGGATCACTACTGGTATCGAGGTCACTACACTATCTCATCAGCGTTCTTTGTTCGATTTTAGCGCTTTTGGCGGTGGATACTAGTGACTAGGAATATTAACTGCAAAATAAAAGAATTCTAACGACTGAGATCTATTTTTGGGTATTCGACAATTACAATTGCCTGGTCGTAGAGCATCTTAGCAACAGCCTTGTCATTAAAAACAACATACCGAGTGCATTATTTTAAGGTAGTTGTAAAATTGCTTACTAGTAAATTAGCAAATAAATAATTCTGAGTTTTTAAAATGATTAAGCGGCCACGGCTAAAGTTTGAGTTTTATTAGGGAAGACTAAAGTTTTCCCATGTTGCAGATTGACATAGTTAATCTGCAAAGGAATCCTTGTAACCTTCAAATTTTGGATACAAAATGTTTTTAACAAACTTTAGAAAGGAAAATTTCCGTTCATAGACATTATTTCCTTTTTAAAATGTAAATAATGTTCTTTTGAAGAGCAAATAATGTTCAACAAATGATTAAATATTTTTTCTCTGTTGGTCCCTGTCAATCTTAAGAGTTTTCTTACCTATAGAATAAACTCATACCCCGTTTAGCGTCGCTAATTGGGACTGGAAAAACGAGACGCAAACTGAAACATACATTTTTAATAATATTTATTTAATTCGTTCCGAGACTTTTTATTAAAAAAAAGTTTTTTTCAGTAGAAAATAAAAATTTTTTACTATTATTTGTGTAATAATAGTTGTTATTAAAATAAAAGACTTCACTTTACCAAATGTAATTTGAAACTACCAACGAATACAAACTTGTAGACAATTTTCACATACAAATTTACATTAGACATCGACAGGAAATCTTCTTTTTCTATTTTTGCTTTGTACATACAAACATTTATTAACGCCGCAAATCGAAGCACTAACGACGCAACTTCGAAGCCATGCGATGCAAACTGAAGCGAAAACGACGCAACATCAAAATCGCGGTAATTTAAAAAAGACGCAACTTCGAAACGCCGCAAACCGGGGTATGAGTGTAGTAGCTTCTCTGACTAAAAGCTTTCTGCCTTGACTATCTCCGTTCGTGTAGAGATTCTCCTATGGTTATTTTGAGTAATAGAGAAAATCTTTTCCTAAGCGGAGGCCGGGTGGGCATAAAATCACAACAAAGCAAAGCCACTATTCCAAATACAAAGAGGAGGAAACACTTAAGCCGGGCTGCAGAGAGGCAAGGAAAAAATGTGCTCTACATAATGGTTTCTTGAAAGAATTGAGTTAATAGTTCTTCATGTGTCCAAGTATTCGATAAATAGTCAAAAACGCTGAGTTTATCAAACAAATAAAAAATATTAACTTTTAGATGTTATTGCATGCCACCGCTTCAAAACATCTAAATACATCAATCTTATTTGTTTACTATTATTTTTTGCAAATAGTTTCCTCTTAATCTTTTAATCTTCTTTGAGTTGCAATTACTTTTTATGTTGTAATATTACTTTGACGCAGTCCTTTCCTTCTTTCTGCGTTACCAGAAACATTACGATAAATTGCCGTAGTT
The DNA here is from genome assembly GCA_956483585.1 of Gymnocheta viridis. Taxonomy (NCBI): domain Eukaryota; kingdom Metazoa; phylum Arthropoda; class Insecta; order Diptera; family Tachinidae; genus Gymnocheta; species Gymnocheta viridis. The sequence continues at coordinate 93,768,695 of OY101440.1, read as the reverse complement.
GATGCTGCATAAATTCATCAATGATGTATAAGTTTTATAAAAATACAAACAAGTTCTGGATATTTTCTATGTTAAATACATATAAATGCAGGTATATAATATAAAAAAAATTGTTTTGTACTAAACGGATATTCTAAGATAAATCAATCTATTTTTACACTTTTTTTCAATTACATTATTTATCTACAGGGTGTTCCAATAATACATTTCGTTTTCAACATCCCACCTTTTAAAGATGTTGTCTTGACTTAACTTGCAACTACGTGACAGATGACAAAGAAAATCTATGTCATTAACAAAAATTAAACGATATACGCTTCAATAACTCATTGAAATTATTAAAATTCACTACAAAAATGGTGAAAGCTTCTCGGACATTAATTGTAGGACTAGTGGAAAATTCAAAGTGTTGTTATAAGTTAATGATGTGAAAAATCGGACTCTTTTATATATGTAGGTCAAGAACAACTGGGCATATTGCTTTTGTTGTCTATCGTTAGGTTAATGCGGGAGCCACCATCCAAGCCGTGGCTCAGTTGCGTCGGTCAGTTCTGTCCCGTCGTGATATCCTAGAGCGAGTTAAACAAGATATTACCGCTGCTCCTCCTCCTCCTCTTCAAACCACCTGATTTCTTTTACAAAGGTGAATAGTTTGATTAGCCTAATATCTGCCAGATTATATAGATCTGACAAAGTATCAGAGCTGAGTACTCCTTACACTTATTAGCGCAGGGCATTAACATATAAGATAAAATACATCTTCCTCTTTAGCTTCATCGTTACAACTCCTGCAACAGTCGTTGCTACTAAGGCACATTTTTCTAGCATGGGTTGCTGTATTCTAGTGCCCAATTAGCACTGCTACTAATAGTCACATTCGACGTTTCCTGAAACTGAGTAGACACGTGTCCTGCTCAGGTCGTACTTGGGCCATGTTGAAAAATCCCAGATTTTTCCATTTCTCGTCGTTCTTTGGAATTGGCATTCCAAAAAAGACACTACACGGTATTTTGCAGAAAGACTTGGCTCTTTTCTTAAAGCTTTATAAATTCATTTAACACGAAAAATCACCATCAACCGAAGATCAGATCCGGAATTTAATCGAAACATCATCTTGAGCGATGGGTCTCATTTTCACCTCGGTTGCTACATTAACAAGAAGAATTATCGCATTTGAGCCTCGGAAAGCTCAACAATTAATTATGAATGTGTGACTGCCTGGTGGTGTTTTTGTGTAGCGGGTTAATTGGACCTTACTTTTGCGAAAATGAGGCTGGAGTAACTTTTACGGTGAATGAATTGCTCTATTAAACTTTGATAAATGATTTTGAGTGGGCAGAAATGGATGATATTTATGTCGACGACGTTTCCAGTGCCATACCCTACACACACTGTTTTGAGTGAAGAATTTCCTGGCTGTGTGATTTCTCAAAAAAGCTATTATAGTTTTCAACCTGGAATTTTTTTTGGGACTACGTGCAATATAAGGTATATGCCATTGGCTCGCAATCCTTTAAAGAACTCAAACACGGAATTCGTGAAGCTATCGATGTTAGCTCCTCCTCCTTACAAATAAATAAACATCCAATAATTTTGCCTTAAATACCTCTATTTTTTACATATCTAAATCTAAACCTCTTATTGAAACACCTATTCATTTATAATCATGTTAAACGGAGAGTCATTTGAAATTTCTATATGAAAAGTACATTTGCCAATGTTTCCTGTTATGCAGTGTCAAATCTTAAATGTATTTTATATAATAAATATCTTGTTTTATGTCCTGTATCCACACAATTTATGAGAACAAAGTAATATGTACGAGTATTTGATAATTCTATACATTTTTTGTTTTCGTTTCACTTCATAACAAGCGCTTGACAGTGACAGCGTACATGATTTTATTTTACAGCCATTATATTGCGGCTTATAAATATTTTAACACCTTGAGGAGCAGCAGAACTAGTTTTTGGACAGGATATTCAAATATTTCTAGTTAAAATCTTTTAAATCAAATAAACGCAACAATAAAAAACACAAAATTTTGTCTGTTTTCAATACGGACTCCCATACGACTGTTTTTATCATTTTTTTAAAGAAACAGTTATGGCGTTTCTTTTCTAAAAAAATTCAACATTTTTTTCCCTTTTTATTTAAAGGTTTGCAATATAATGATTTTTTTAAATAGTGAGTTTACTAGGAATTATTGTGTCATCCCCTACGATGCAACATTTTTGCCTTAAGAAAATTTTGAATTTCAATTTTTGATAAAAAGTAACAGAAATTTTACATTTTTTTCATTCTTTTAAAATTTCTAGATTTTGAAGATTTTTTATTTTTTCAAAATACTGCTTTAATGTTCTCATTGTTACTGTAATCGTCCAACGCTACATCAATCCCATGTTTGCCATACTGTCTATACTTGTAGTGGAGGTTTATGCATCGTTCAATATTTATTATCTGGCCTGTACACTTGTCCAGCATCTCATTGCCAGAGGTATTGAAAGTTATCGTAAGAAAATAAAAATAAAAACTATACAATACAAGAACTTCAGGCAGTTCTTCAGAGTATTTCGTTCCATATGTATTAATGTCGTACTTTTAAGTTATCACCTATCAAGTAATTACAGATTGTGTCCTAAAAATTGTCAATATGATGGGCTATTGGAAATGAAGCCCCTTATTGGAACACCCTCCATAAGTTTTTACTTTTTAAGTACTAAGTGTCGTACTTAAAAATATAACAGCGAATAATACAATACTAAATCGTAATCAAAATGAGTAGAAATGGGATTTCTTATGAAAATCAATCCCGCAATTTCTTACATCCAGCCTACAATAGTTAAACCAAGTACAAAAGTCGAATTCGTTGCAATATAATGATTTCTTGAAATAGAGAGTTTATAAGAAATCATTATATCATGACTTACAAAGCAAAATTTGTGTCTTAAGAAAACTTTGAATAGCAAATTTTTTTAATAAAAAGTAATAATAAACGGCATAAGTGGGCAGACAAACGTGCGATGTATTTATTTGCAGCGTCGCGACGCGTCATTCGATACTTAAGTTTAGCATCAATAAAAAGTAAAATAACAACAAATAGTTTAAAAAATAAGCTTTATATATAAGATAATCATTTGAAATCCAGCATACTTCAGACTACATTAACGGCAGAAATTGGACGGTTATGGATTTGGGTGCACAATGAAAGTGGTCTTGGTTGGATGATCAAAGACTGCCTTCATCTTCCATCATTCATCCAACCACCTCTTTCTCTTTTTGTTTGACTAAAATGAAGAATTTAGGGTTTCAATAATCCATACTTGCATCAAGCCATTTGTAATTGATTTAATAAAATGCTTTCTTACTGCACTTTTGACACAAATTCCGCATTATTTAAAGACGCAAATATTTTTCTTTTGAGTGTAACCACCAAATGTAGAACTCACTGTGTATTTGTGCACACTACGAATATAAATCAACCCATCCGTACTTACATCAATCCCAAGCGGTGTTAAAAGTACGGTAATCCCAGATTTACTTAAATCAAGTACAGTACAATCTCCATAATCCGGACAGATACAGTTTCAGCTACTGTCCGGATTAGTGGATCGTCCGGACTACAGTTAATATAAAATTTTAAGCGCAATACATAAATGTAATAATACAAAATATAATTTATTATTATTACCGAAAAGAAAAAAAAGAATTCATTTGTATATTATTTATTTACAGAAAACATAAAGAAACATACTAAAAGTGATCAAAATTATTCGTTATGAAAAATAAGAATTTTTATGTAATTTGTCAGCTCTATTTTTAAATTCTTTAAAAATAAATTATCCTTATATGTCGCTTTGGTTTGCTCAGCCCATAAAATAGCTTTTGAAACCGTTCGCCAAGCAAATTTTACTGAGAAAAAAGAACACTTGTCCAGACTAAAGATGAAAAATGCCTAAACTGTACGAAAAATTTAAAATTCCGGATTACTGGATAGTCAGAATTAACGAGTCTCCGGCTTAAGGAGGTTGCACTGTACAGAAAGATTGATTTAATTAAGTACGGACGAAGTCCTTAATTTAATTCATTAGTTGATTCAAGATTTTTAACGTGGTTAAAGAATTTTGTGCTCGTTTTAAGAAACTTCAGGATTGGTTATCTAATGTTATTCCGTTTTCTGTTTGATTAAAGTACATTTTATTGCAATTTCTCTTCAAAATTTTGAGTACGACTCGTACTCAAAGTAATTAGAAAATACTTGAATTTAGTACGGCATACAAAGAATATATATATTTGCTCGAGATGCAGATTGGAGTGCAAATTCCAAAAGCCATTTATGTATTATATTAAGAGCTCTCAACATTTTACTTTCACTTCTTAATTTTCTGTCAACATTGCAAGACTTCAGCAGTATGACCTAAATAATAACTCGTCCTTCCACAATTGAGCGTATCAGCGAAGGATAACATTTTTAACACAATGTATCTGCATAAATGCATGCAACATTAAGTATAATTGTCTATCAGTGTATTATACGAGTATATAAATGGTTTTATGAGATTTTTGCATTTATTTTCTAACGACAATAACTTAAAGGTCATTTGTCAAGACTTTAAAAAGTGTGAACTGGATACAAAAAGGCGCACAAGGCTACTAGAGTAAAATAATACGATTATTGCAGAAGAAGGAGTATAAAAATTATTCAGCAAGTAACAAATTTATGTTCACATGTACGACATGTAAAATGTCTTATCGTTAAGTGAAATAAAAAAGCTAGAGATAGTATATCCTAGTAAAAATATATATGTATATAAATATAAAATTTATGACTTTCAATGTTGTTTTATACTCTAACAATTGTTGCTTAAATACTGAATAAATAATAGATTAAAAAAACGCAGACAGAAAGTTTATATGGAATCAAGTATGGCAAAAATAAGCTTATTTCTATGTACGAGTAGACAACAAAGTAAAAGTTGATATTTTATTGCGTAAGGTTATTCAGCAATTCAATAAACTTTTGCTACTGAAGAGAAAACGAAAACATCTTACATATCGTTAGCTAAAATGCAAAAAGGCGTAACTAGCAAAAATGTAATTTTACAGAAGAATCAAAAAAAACTTGCAAAATGAAAACTATAAACATTTTTAACCAATTATTTTCTTAACTTCACATATAAACTCACCGACAAATTTATTTTTAAACCAAAAAAGGTTTTTTTTATTTGAAGAGTTATGCTAGTTATGCTATTTGCTGCTTAAAAAAGGTATACGAATTAATAATTAATTATTAAAATGGAGTTTATTGATTAAAATAAAATTAAAATTTTAAATTTTAAATTGAAGGTTTTTCATTTTTAATTTGAGTGTGTTATATATTTTAAAAGATTATTCATAAGTTAATTCACTTATTAATATATATTTTTTATATATTTTTTTTACATGAATTATTTTATACATATAAATGAGCACTTAATCAGGTTTGTTACGTAAAGTCTTTTTGGTCCGACGGCAAATTCCAGAACATTTCAAAAATTTCCTTAAGTATGTATTCCGAAAAATATGAGTAGTGTCGCAATGCTTTATTATAAATTTAAGAGCTACTAAACATGAATATATAATGTTAAAAATTCCAAGAATTACTAATAACATTTTTAAAATTTTGAGCAAGTATGTTTGCATGACTCATATTCATACAGTACTCCGGAGAAATCGCTATAAATTCAATTATTGCTAGATTTCTTAACATCATTTGCTGTGTAAAGCAATAATAATATTACAATATAATTGTAAACAATGCAAAAGTTTTTTCTTATTTGTGAAATATTGACATTCAATTTGTATGAAAACGTTATTTTCGACAACGACAATGACACTCATAATTATGTCCATTATTTTCTTTATTAAAATCGAAAAAGCATGACCTTCTTGCTAGTCCCTTTAGGTCTCAAAGGGGTATTAGTAATATTAATGTGTTCCCAATAAATCACGTCATTTTATGCTTCGGTAGTCCCATAATCATGAGAATGGTTGATATAACTTTTTAATTGGGAATATTTCTTCGGTTTTCCACTCCGTTACATTTTTTTATTTTAATAAATATCCTGATTTTTGTTTTCGAAATTCGAATTCGCAAATGCACTGACAACAGAAAAGTAAAATGACAGCAAATTGATATGCAATAGTTGCTCAAGCAATCACATGAACAATCATTGCGCAATGGATTGCCACTTATGGCAATCGCAGTCCACACCTAGCAAATTTCATGGACGCAATCGAATTTGACGAGTATAATAAAGAGAACTGAGCATGCAGAATTATAATTTCTGCTTAGCAACACAGACATATCAAAATCAAAACAGGTTTGTACATGCAGAATCATGACCACTTCATATTTCGCATGTTTAATCATGACCGTTGTATATTACGAAAATTATGACGTAGCAACAAAGTTACAATTTTGAAGTAAGCAAGGCGCAACTGGGAGTTCATGATCAAAAGGGATATGCAGCTATGTTTTATTATATTTTGATATAATGAAACAAGTTACTTAGGGGTATTTATAGCCCCGTGATGAGGTACCGAATATAATATTAACCTATTTTAAACACCGAGCTTATGAAGAGATCAAACACAGTCCGTAAAAGTACCTGGTGCTTGACTATGTGATATCAGTTATGTTTTAATACGCTTTAGGGATTTCCTTAAATATTCCGTAATGCAATTAAGGCTGGAGTAGACTTCCACCTTAAAGATCATGGGGTATTTTGGCTGCGTGCCTACATGTCTGAGCGCATGAAGGCAAAAATGATACTTTCTGTGAGTGTGATTCCAAATTCACTTTCTTAATCGAAATAATAATAACAATAATCGGAAAATTACTTAAATTAAATAGATATATGGATGAAGTCAGACTTGAGCTTGAGCCAAGCAATCAATACCTTTCAGTAAAAACGTAAATTAAAAGTTTAATAAAAGGACTTGCCACGCTTTCAAACTAATTGGTTTATATTATTGTATAATATAAAATGTAAAGATACCAATATAAAATTATTCAATTTAAAAAATATTATATATATTTTAAATAACATGAAAAAATAACGAGTGCGAAAATTTAATTAGTTAGAAATGTTTACGATAAAAGATCTTAGCATTTACAATCTTAATTGTATGTCTGTTTAATTTAATAAAAAGTCTTTCTGCAAAGCAAAAATATATGTATTTCATTAACATTTTATTTCTTTAACGAATGCCTGCAGTAATAATCCTCTAACGATGAGTTAAATAATACTTTACAGCTTCACTAAAATTATTGTATAAAAATTAATGTACCAAAGGCAATTTCATTATACTCATACTGATACCAGTGCATGTTGGATACTAAGTAAAGAATTAATAGAAAATAAATTCAAATCGCATGAAATGTAACGAGCAGAAAAGATGCCAACGTGAATCATTACCTGACACATAAAAAGAAATTCCTTTTTATAGGCAAATAAAAGTATGGCAAGTGTATATGTATGTGTGTGAGTAAGTTTTAAATAACAATATTAAAAGTTGCGTAAAAAGCAAACATGTCACAAAATACATCTATGCAATTAAAATAAATAAAAGGTTTGCATGGATGTAGAGGTCACAGCATAAAACGATTTAAATAGCGAAAAATTGTAAATCCATTAACACTTTGACGCAGCTTAAAAACAAAATACGTGCAAGTGTTTTATGCTAAAATATTCTTTAACGAAAATATTTAGAATTCTTTGTAAACTTTTGTTGATCAACACAATGAATTATTTTTTTATTTTTTAAAGCTCATCTGAAAGGAATTTTTTCTATTGTCATCGTCATGAATAACTTTAGTATACGACATCTTTTGTCCATTCGTAAAACTCATTTATCAGTTTTAATTCCAGTCTATTTGTTTGCATGTAAATTTGAATGCGAAAAGACAACAACATTGTTCTTAGCTTTATTAAAAAGTTTTCCTAATTTTTTTCTTTTTGCCAAAACATTCAAAAACCATCATAAAATTTATTTAGACTGAAAATATTTTTAACTTTCAAGAAAATATTGCATAAAAGAAATGAATGAAAACGACTTTACACTGAAGGAAAACAACATAAACAATAACCTTCTGATTTGACAACATATGCCATTATAGTTATCGAGAATTTGGGCTTTTGATTTTAACGGCCATACATTTAGAACAGAAACTAGACATTATTTTCACATTTATGTTTTTCACATTTATGTTTTTGAGTAGATCTGATTCCTTTTTTCTACGTTTTTGTATATTTTAATTGTAATTTTTCATTAAGAAAAACATTTTCAGGAGAAATTACATTCAAAAGTCTTTAAAAGAAATGAGCTAATATAAATCAGGGGAGTTCTTGTTCAACTATATAAAAAGTTCCCTCAGATTTACCTTTATACTAAATATAAACACTCTAGCTATAAGGAAGTGCTCCATTGAATTGATGAGTGAGTCAGTGAGTTGGTGATGCAGTGAATAACTGAGTCTTCAAACAGGTACTAAAATTTATATACTTGTACACCATCATATCTTGAGAAGCTTATAGAATTAACCATGAGGAGTATCCTTATATTTAAAGATTCATCGTTTATGATTAAATGAAGCAACTTTATTTTGTCAAAAACCGGGCGAATGGTTTCGTCTAAAAAGCACACTTTGATCGTATAGAGGAACTTGGAGTAGCGCACTACCATGCGGCGTCATTCAAATTTTAGTAAATGAATACACAATTTTCGTCACTGATTGTTTCTCAACAACATAATTAACAACAAATTCCCGACACTCCTAAGAGATACACATATTCGTTCCTCTTATTTCTGCAAGGAGCATAAGTCCGTCGCATGATTTTTCGAATAGTCTTCATGGGATGCACGATACTTAACTTGGGCAATTGAATCAATTATGAAGTTGAATTGAAACCGATTTTAATTTCTTGAAAATTGGTTTTATTAAAAATATTTGACGAATAATTCTGTTAATGGAAACAATTTATTTTTTTTGCTTTATATAAAAGACTATATATAAAATGCCCATCCGTAGCAAGAACCAATCGTGTTAAACATAACTATCATTATCCGAGAATGACCGATTATTTGGAAAATGCTCAACTTGGAACCCCCAAAGATTCACGTGGAGAAAAAAATCGATTATAAGATACATAAAAAAACATGGTCAAATTTTTTGCTACGCTGCTTTAAAATATTATAAAAGATTCTAGACTGAAAACTTGTACATGAAATTTTCTTAACATCATTTTACCCGTTTAGTACCTTAAATTTATTAAAGGTTTTTCTTCTTAGTCTTCACCGTGTAGACGATTTTCAATTACATGCGTTGAACCATACCCTGTAAATTTTATAAAAGAAATTTAAGTCTTTCTGCTCGCGCATTTTTTCACAATTATCTCTTATATTTCTCGAAACTTTCTGTAACATTTCTAGTGTGACAAACCAATTTTGTTGATCTATACGTTGCTTCTTTATACAGTTTTTTTTAACAAATAAAACGGATTTTTTAGTATTTAAATTTTTTAACAGCACCTTTTCCCAAATATAATATTTTACATATTTTATTAAATAATTTATTCAAGCTTTAGGTCCAGCAAATCAATATAAATGATTTGTTTTATCCGATATTTCGCTTTCTCAATGGAAAGCTTCTTCAGGCATACATTTAATTAAAAATTAATAGTAACAGTTATTGTTTTACAAACCAATAAAAATTTTTTCTAAATTTTTTTGAAAATGTAATAAAAAATTGCCAAAAAAAAATTGATAATTAAACTACACAAAAATACAATATTACTTAAATCTATTACAAAAACATAAAAAATATTCAATTTCCTGTTTTATGTTTAAAAATAAAATGTCTGTAATTTTGAGCTACATTTTCTGTATCCATTTTAAAGTTAATTCTCTGTTCTGTTGGTGTATTTTTATCTGTAACATTTCTAGCATGAAACGTCCCGAGTTTGTTTCTGTGTTCAAAACTGTTGTGTTTTCAAAATCTGCTGTATGGTAAAACATTGCACAATGTGATGTTAATGCAGTTTTCAGATTTGATCTGTATTTGTATTTCTGATCAGATATATGTCCGGCTAATCCAGTTTTTAGTTTATTTTTAGTGGTATCTATAAATAATTTTTTACACCCTCAGTTATTATTTCCCTTACATGGTATTCTGTAAACTACATTAGATTTGTCTAATATTTTCGTCTTATCCTTAATTTTATTGAATAAACTTCCTAATGTAATGTAATATGTTTGATGAGCTATCCTATAATTATTAAAATCATAGATTTTAGAATTCTCCAACCTTTCAGAAATTATCTACCGATAAGACTTATAAATTTTTGGTTCATTCCCAATGGTCGTATTATTTATAATCTGTCTTTTGTATTGTCTAATCAATTTATTAGACAATTGATTAAGGAAGTTATAATCTTCCAATAAATTTCTAATTCTCCCCACATTCTTCCTATGAACTTCTATATCAGTAATATTCAGTACTCTATCTATGAGATTTTTTTGCCGTATTAATAATAACTCTTTTAAATACATATATATATATATATATAATCCCGTCGTTTCTATAAGGAGCATTGGGCCTTATTTGGTTTCTGTAATCGTTTTTATTTAGGATGTAGTAGCTGATTGGACTTCTCCACCCGATCTTGGTGCTGGGGCTGCCAGCATTTCTACAGGCCGTTAACAGGGGTCACCAAGTCCATTACGGACAGTGGGTGAGGTTGTCAATTGGAAAGGATTGGCTCTGTGTACAAATATACATACATTTTATTTGTATACGCTTCTCTTTCCCATTATATTAAATAAATCTTTTATACTTATTTTCTGAACCTAAAGCTTGAATAAATTATTTAATAGAAAGATTCTTACAGCAATAGGAGATATTATATTAAACCATCATTAAAACAATTTTTGTTCTTTCAGCTTTAGATTTTACTTAGACACTGAATTTTTTAATAAGATTTACCCACCCACTATTCATAGACGCTTTTCTAAAATGCAAGATAAAAATTTTAAGTACGCTTAAAAAAATACTTTATAGTTTTAATTTTTAAAATGTGTTATTTATATATTTAAGTAAAAATAATCTTTCTTGTATTTCAAATAAGTCTGTTGAAGTTACAACATTCGTAATTACTTTACATTAATTAATCAATTGCTTACTGGTAAACAAACAAATAATTTATGCCCTGAGTGGGACGATAGTAGAGCATAGATTTATTGTACTGGGGATAAGTTGTTCAACACCTTCCGCATCAAAGTGGATTTCTTTTTAAATTAGTGAATAAAATATTTAACTGCAAATCCACGAGATCAATAATCCTAGCAGGCATTTAATCTTCCTTGTATTTTGTGTGTTCAATGACTTCTTAATATTGATCTTTTAAATGTTATTTTCAAGCGAAAGTTTTAAGTATTTATCTCTATTGGCATCGTCTTGGTAAAAAATGGCTTAAAATACTAAAGTACGCAGAAAGAAAAACGATGTACTAAATTCAAGTATTTTCTATTTACTTTAAGTACGAGTCGTACAAAATTATGAGTATAAATGACAATAAAATGTACTTTAATCAAGCCAAAAACGGGAGTTCTTTAGATAATCAATCATGGAGTTTCTTAAAATGCACACAAAATTCTTTAATCACGTGAAAAATCTTGAATCAACTAAAAAATTCTTAAATTTAATTGATCATTTGAATCCGTCCGTACTTAAATCAATCTTTCTTTTAACACCGCTTGCGATTGATTTAAGTACGTATGAATTGATTTTTCTTTTAAGTGTAGGATTAGTGGAAAGTATGTCCTTCCTTAATTCGTTTATTAACATTTTAACTCATTCAAATATATAGAATTTAATAACTACTAAATCTCCTTATAACTTGTTCCTTTCTTTACCACAAATTAGCAATTATGTTATTTAAATATTGCCTGTCTAATTATGAAAAAATTTAAAGAATTAACAAAAAAATACCGTTCTCTGGATTCATCAATGTTACAATTATTTTATTATTACAGAAATCAAATTAGTTTAATTATTAATAAGTTTTCAACTCAAAAAAGAAAATAAAACATTTTCAACTCACCGACATAAATGTCTTAGAGACATAACACCAAATACTTGTCCAAATGGTAAAATATTATCACGTATTAAGCAGCCATAACGTTCAACAAACATGTCACGTAGCGTATCGTAGGAGTACGTTACATCGAGCTGGAATAAATTATGTATAAAGTAAAAAGAATTGATATAAATAAAAGAAAGTGTATATGGTTGTAATTAATTTTCTAATACAATCACCAAATGCTATTAATTAATTGGAAAAAATATAGGGTCTTCTAATAACAGGAGTCATTTTGAAATGCAAAAAAATGTGTATTTTTAAAAGAAATCAGCGGTTTCTTATTGAATTTGGAAAACAATATGAAAAAGAAAAGTACAATCACTGATTCGCAAACTTGCGGCAGTTTGTACCCGATAACTTCATAAATTCCATCTTTAACGTCTGGAACCGATTATTGGCCATTATCTTTCATGTAGCCCTAATTAAAAAAGACTTAAGGTCACCTCGTCGAGAAACCAAACGATCAGGAAACTATCATGCCAACACGAGCAATGGTTATGTGGCACATAGTGCTGTCTTGTTGAAAATGAAAATAAACATCGTCCACGCCAATATCTTCCAATTCCAGCCATACAAAATTATTAATAATCGTTGCATAGTGCTCAACTCATTTAACGTAACAGTTGCTGCAGCCTCGTTTTCAAAAAGAAGGTCCCGCGACCCCGCCAGACTAAAAACCGCGACAAACTGCCACACGCTAAGGATAGAGAGGCATTTCCAAGATGCTCTAGTTTTGCGAGTGAATTTCAACAATTTAAATACGTTGTTTTGCAGTATATCGTTCCATTTTTATGAATGGTGCAGTCTTTACTTGTCCTCTGTCGAGGAGTTAGAGGTTGAGCCATTACAGTTGTCGGTGGGCTATTGAAAATGAAACGTCTAATCGTTTTTTCTAGAAATGCCAAACTTCTAATAAAACCTAAGCGAAGCCTATAGAAAACTACAGCAATTTTTCAGACCAATTTAGATACGTGCTTCTGACAAACTCTGAATATCGTTTCCTGAAAAAGACACTAGGGTAGGTTATATTATTATTAGCAAAAGTTCAGTAGCAAAGTCTAGCTCATTGTACCCTTTTCAAATGACTTCCTTACTGATGTAAATACTGGTATACACAGTCGCACTCGTGGTACAAGCTCAAGACTATGGAAAGGACTCTTGAAAAGGATACTCAGTTTTAATGTGCACAAAGTTAGCAAAATAAAAAGCATTAAACTTAAATAAAGAAATGATGAAGTAATCATGTTCTCGGGTCGAGTACAAACTAAAGAGCTTGTAATCTGTTATGGCAGGCAGTAAAATTACATGATTGGTTAATTGTTGTGAGCAACAATATATCGTTGGCTGCAGCTAATTATATTTGTCGCAAACAATTTATTACCAGCCTAAAATAATTTAAATTATAATTCGGATACACTAAAAAATAATAATTTCCACATTTTATCATTTCGTTAAAAATAAATTCATAAAAATTTCAATATGGTTCCATTTCAAATTGTGCTGAGACTGTACAATTTTGTCGTATCATATTCATTCGAAATTTTAAACAAAAATAACTACAAGACAATAATAGTGCATTTTATTAATATATAAAATATATAAAATAATATAATACAATCGTAGATTCCACAAAAAAATTATAAGCCAGATCCTTTGATGGATTTATAATCACAGTTATGTTTATCAAAGCATTATCCTTACTAAAGCCCTGCGAATATTACAATTTGAATTTAAATTTATGGTCATATCAACCATCTACGAAACCCTAATGGACTTTTTCCTTTAAAATATGGATGCGCATTTTGACAAATGGTTTTATTAAACAAACTGAATGTTAATTTAAGTGGATAATATAGAACCTTTTTTTATTTACATAAAAAAATAATATGATAATATTGTAAGTTTTTGTAGACATAATGACGAACAAAACAACATGCATGCAGCCATTAAGATAAACATTTAAATATATATTTATTTTAACGTACCAACTGCTGCCAATTGGGTGATAGCTTTAAATTTGTAGCAGAAGTTATACGAGTATTAAGACAGTGTAAGACAGAAGTATTCAGGTTCTTATGTACAACGTATGTATTTATTATTATTAGTATGCCAAGGCCATAGGCAACGCGACCCAAAGGATATTTTGTGCAGCCCAAGTATTCACTAAAGCAGATTAAGGCTACGAATAGTGCCAATTACTCTACATGCTGAGATATTGTATATTTCACTTGCAGATTCCTCCAAGGAACTTCATTATACTGCCGGACAGTTACAGAGAATGAACCCCGGCATTTCTTCTTGCGTTTTGCAGAGTCTGCATTGCTTAGTCTCAGAATTGCCAATGATAAGCTGGTGTCGTCTGAGACCACAGTGTCCAGTAAACCATCCTGTTAGTAATCTAAGGTCATTTCTGCCCATTAGCAGTAAATTTCGGGATTTGTTTTGGGATAACGAAATGAAACGTTTTGATTGTCTAAGACCCCATGGGTATTAAATTCCATCTAAGCCCAAGAGTTATTCTGTTTTTTTGCATATTCTCTTGAGATGCCAAAGAAGGGTTCCGGTCCTGTAAACCAACGTTGGGCTCCTCTGTTAGCTAGACAGTCAGCCCAGCCCGTTTGTTTCCAGCATGGCATTCATGGCCTCGCACCCAGCATAACATCAGATTATTGTGTGGTTAATGACAACATCTGACCTGATCTCATAAGAGATTATGGCCTTGAGCGCTGCCTGCCTATCTGACATCAAGTAGATACGGATACCTTTCTCCTCAAGCATTCTCCAACACAAATGAAAATGGCATAGACTTTCGCCTGGAAGATCGTACACAGAAACAAAAAAGCCATACTAAATTTCAGTATTTTCTACTTACTTTAAGTATGAGTTGTACTCAAAATTTTGAGTAGAAATAACAATAGAATGTACTTTAATCAAGCCGAAGGCTTGATAACTTTAGATAACCAATCCTGGAGTTTCTTAAAATGAGTACAAAATTCTTTAATCACGTGAATTGAAATAACTATAAAATTAAATTGAGCACTTAATATTTCGTACTTAAATCAATCTTTCTGTACTTGATTTAAGTAAATCTACGATTACCGTACTTTTAACACCGCTTGGGATTGATTTAAGTACGGATGTATTGAATTTTTTTTTTTGAGTGTGGGGTATTTACCCATGTGAATGGGCCTTTGGAAGTTAGGGCCATATATGCCTTCGCCCGCAACTCCATATTCTTGTTTGGAGCCGTCAGTGAACCAGATCTGAACGGAATCTTCGTGCCATGGAGTGTGGTTCCGCCATTGCCTCCTTTTAGTAATTAGTGTATGTACTCGTGTTTAAATACGTTTTAAAACTTAGGATCCAAAACAATAAATTTAAAGTTTTCATGAACTTGATTTAAATATTATTAATGACGACTTTAAATTTATTGAAATTGTGTGTCAATTGTACTCAACGTGACCGTTTTATAACAGCTGGATCTCGGTGTGATGGTTTATTCACTTTTTATTTTCGAGTACTTGATTAGTTACTCTTTGTCTGTTTTATGAAAAGGCAGATCGACCAGGTAGAGGCGGTTCCATAACAATTCAAAATTTGTTGTAGAAAATACCTGATTACTAATTTTAATTCTAGACACCTTATAATAAATTTCGCAAAATTTCAATTTTTCTTTTTCAAATATTCAGTAATCTGGAGACAAAACATGTTCAAACTGCTTACTGAATTTTTCATTTCCACATCTTTTGTCCCTTTCAGAGGACTTGAAAATTTTTATAAAATTTAATTTTTTCGGCTTAGTAATATTAGAAATATTATTTTTGAACCTGTTAATAAATAAAAGAAAAGGATCTATATAAAAAAGGAATGTATAAAAAAATTTTCTTCAGTTTCCATCCAGTTCAGTTGTTTTTTATTGATTAATTTTATACATAAATTTGCTATGGAAAACATACTTTTACCTTGGAAAAACACACCTTTTGGAATAAAAGAGATAAAATCTTAAAGTTTTGTGGTCTTATAGGGTAAACTTATTTTTTTAAATGTATTTAATGGATATATTTAAAAAAGTAATTTTTTTATTCAAAGGAACTGAAAGAAATTTTTTTTCATAACATTTTTTAGAGCCTTTCCCATTATTTGATACTAAGTTTCATGATTTTCCGACATTTTGATCGTGTTGCATACAAGTGAATCGGTCGTCACACATTCGCTTGTTAAAACTTTTATAACACGAAGTGGCCGGAGATGTACATATATTTACATTAGCTGGTAAAAATTACGTCTCATTTCACGAACGGACTTAAAGGAAAAAGTCTCGGAGAATTGCACAACTGCCCCAATGCTAAATTTATTTGTTTTCATAAGTACGCTGCTTATTTTTTTCTAATTTTATTGATTAAATTAAGAAGATTTTTTGCAAATTTTTTTACATGTAGAGAAAAATCGTTTCCTCCGTATAAGTTGTTTTAAAATCTACTGGCGAGACTGGACTGAAACTTTTTTATGTGTATATAAAATAACTAAAATAAATATGTTAATAAGAGACATGATACGTACCTTGAACGGCATTTCAATCAGCGGTATATTACGCAATAATATTTGCAAACACGATATATTTTGAAAGATATAATTACGGCCATTTTCAATCAATTTGTCAAGTAAAGCAAAAACAACAGAACTGCCACCATCTGGGGGATTTGGTGCGGCGCCATACCTGTTCAAAAAAATATTGGAGATTTAAAAGGAAACTGTTTGAGTAAAGCTTAATATTTGTCTTTATGATCTAATAATACAGGTCTGCTTAGTACTACAACAATAAAGCAATAAAAAAACAACAGGCATATTGTTTTTGTTTAAAATCGCAGGGAAATCAAAAACAGCTGAAGAAAATTGTATTTTATGTTATTGATTGAAAATTAAATTTTTCTTCGGTTTCTTTATGTTATATTATTGAAACAATTACAATGGTTTTACCTGATAACAAACATTATTCTTAACCCCTTTTCACACCTAGAAAAAGGTTTGAGAAGTCACGTTCAAATGATTTTCAAATGATATATAGTTGGGAGTTATCACATTTTCATATCTGTTATGGGGAGTTATTTACTTTTTGAGAGGCTTTTTAAATTGGGGAAATATTGGAATTGGCAGTTAATTAATTTTTGCTTGAAACTTATTTAATTTCATTAGGACTTATTTAATTTCTATGGGACTTATTTTATTTCTCCTAAAATTGCGGTTCATACAATTCTTTTGTTCTTGTTTCATTTCTTTTGAGACTTTCTGTATAAGGAATTCTTTCACTCTTGTTAAGACTTCTTTCATTGGGAGATATGTATTTAATTTCTTTTGGAATTATTGTATTAGAAATCATTCATTTTACAAATTAATTAATTTTGCACTTCAGCTATTTAATTTTGCATGGAAATTATTTCATTTGCGAGCTGTTATTCCAAATCGTTCTTAATTTGAGATCGAAATTTGTTTGGTTGTTACTTGAATATGTAGCGAGACCTGTAAAATAATTTTTAAAGACAAGCTTAAGACGTTGTACTCTTTTAAAATACTTTCACTACATTATAGATGTTGAGCTATACTGAAAAGTGATTGTTCAACACGTAGAAGTCAAATTAATTTGAAAGTACTAAATGAACCGGAGGAGTAAAACGGGTTATAAAAACTATTTAAAATGTTTTTTGTACCGAAGAAAAAATTAATTTTCCATCACTGATTTCAACAAAAAACTTTTGACAATTTCACAATTTTCGGCCAATAAAAAACACAACGCCGCAAAAAATCATCTGGACTATTAAACTGACCTGTATTATTGGATCATGATACAAACAAACAAATTATTAATAAGTTCTCATTTACTTTTTCTGTCAAGATTTTATTGTCAATTTATTAAGGAGTATTTTCCTTAGCCCTGCAGTTACACGATCACGTTTCTCTTTCCAGTTATTCTTACAGACTTCTTAACAAAATTTCTATCAATTAAGAGTTGTGACGTAGACTTCTTGCAATTTCCAAGCAATTTTATTTTTCAAGATGTCATTATCAACAAGGAAACAACTTCAATAGGAATTATTTTTATTCATAAATATATTTAAGTATTTAATTTTACTGCCTGGCGGACAATGTCTAACGATAGCGTTGTTCTGTGAAATTACATTTAAAACAAAAAAAAAAATAATTCGTAGGACAGACCGTTAATTAGTGATTTCAATTGCGACAGAATATTTGTAAAAAGTAAATAAAAATATGATAGCGGCAGAATATTAGTAAAAAACGAAAAATTGGTAATAACTATTGTTTTCTTCACTGTAATACTCGACTAAAAAGATAATTTTAAAAGAAAGTTAACATCAATTTAAAAAGTATGAGTGTATTAGTGAAAAAGTATATCAAAAGTTGGAAGGCAAAACTTGTGTAACCTCCCAAGTTAGAGTGAGGCCACCCACGGAATGAACAATAAAGCGGAGAGCAGCTAAGCGGCGACTTTAAACAGCAAGAGGATTATTAATGAGCGCTATTTTTTGTGCTCAAAAATGTTATTTACATTCATGTGTGTTTTTATACCTTACAGGAAATGTCAATAGTTAAATTATACCGATTATTTATTGACGATGTCACCAGTACTAGAGAAAAATTATACCCCAACTAATGATAATCAATTACATGACATTTAACACAGGCTTGTCCTACGAAATCTACAAGTAGACTGCGTAGATAGTGACATGGTAGTTCTTGTGGGATCGTATGGAGAAAATGTCTATAGTAAGATTGTACTGACTTACTATTGACGCTATCACCACACTGTGGGAAATGTCCGTAATAAAACTGTACTAATTCGCTAGACATCACCTACAGGAAATGTCAATAGTCAAATTATACTGGTTACATGATTAATTGTATTTTAGTTTTTTAGAGAAGACTTATTTAGAAGGAAATATATGTACATGTATGTATGTCTGCAAAATGAAAATTCCCCCACTGTGTCTAAAAGACAATTCTAGCCGGCGGCGCTGAGATCACTAAAAACAGGTGCCGTCAGCTACCCGCCGTTTTTGAGCTCATCACTTAATTAATTGTTTTTAACCGTCAAACATTTTCTCTACTTATCAAAAACAAAAGACAAAAAAAAACAGTTTGTTGACAGTGTCACCAAAAAACCCCATAATTGTTGGCAAAAATATTGATATGGATACACTTAACCCCATGCTTCCTTCAGGGTATTTATGAGAAGTTTATGTGCTTAAGAAAAAATTATTTTATATTAATCTTATCAATCCGTACAAATCTACCCAATTTTCGAGATTTTGGCAATGCTGTCATATCGTCGTGCCGAAGTTATATTCATGTATATCAAAAAATCAAAAACCCGCTTCTTCTAAAAGCTCAAGACTTGACGAGTCAAACCTGACGTATGTGAGCCGGGACTAAGATCCTGAACTTGTGCTCCTGAAGCAGTGCAAATTTAGATAATCTAATAATTTTTTTAAATATAATGTGAACGAACACCTTAGACTTAATTTCGCAACATATCGGGACGACGATATGTCTCCCATTCGAAATTAATAAAACAGAGAAAATCCATCTCAGCAGGGCAGAACTCTAAAGTCTAGTTTGCTATTTTTGATGTTTGTCGCTGAGAAATTAACTTAAAATTAAAACAAGTTATATTTCTAAGTTATGTTTCATCACTACAATATTGAAGTTGTATTTCATATGTTTGAATTTTCTGTCGCTCAACGCTCCGTCGCTCATAGTGTCGCCCCGGCCTAAGGAAGCAGCAATTATAAATTATTGGCCCTGGTGTCTGCATTTTTTTTATAATATTAAAACTCAGTTCTCGTAACTACACGAAGATTTTTTCAAATTTTGTAACACAATTGTTTTCTTTTTTTCTTAGACAAGTGGGAATGTTTGATATGCTATGGGCAGCTATAAATTTAAATTTTACAAGTTTTATTCCAACTAAAAAATTACTTTTAGCATTATTTCAAATGCAATTTCCGTCGATATTAAAGAGATTTTTCAAATTGATTTATTGTTTAAGTTTCAGCAGCAAAAAAACATATAATGGCCGAGGCAGAGAATAATAAATTAAAATATAACTCAGAAATGTTTTTAAATATGTACATACATTAAATAGGCATTATTTAAAAGATAACATCGCACCCTAAATACAAAAAGGAAATAACTTACAATTCATAAATTATCAGTAGAGGCTAAAAACTGACAGTAAACTGAAGCAAATGAATTACATAAATAAAGAACAGGCGCCGCCACGCCTGCCACATACATTCGATTGCATAATCTGGAGGTGTAACTTTACCACACAATCCACGCAGTAAATAAGGCTGTATTTCACACTTTTGTCAAACAGCTCTTTTGAACTTAAATGAGCTGTTGGACAATATTACAACAATATAAATTAGATGGGCTGGAAACAGGGTTTGATTCAAACAAACTTGTGTGCAACTCAATCAAATAGTGCTGTTGAATACAAGCTTACAGTCTATACTTTGGCAATAACCCGTCAAATATAGGGTCCGCCATCTACCGTTTTTTTTCAACTAGTGCTTATTTCGTGAATGGTAACACTTAGCTCATGTCTGATTTGACAGATAATTAGTTTTATCCTTCCGCTGAACGAATATGGTTGTGTATACATTTGCACAATGCTGGGAAATATTGCCTGCGATCGACTTACAGAAGATGCCGATTTTGCCAAAAAAAAATCATCTTTTCAGTTGAAGCTCATTTTGATCTTGGCGGGTATGTAAACAAGCAAAATTGTCGCATTTGGTGCACAGAAAACCCGCACGCATACATTAAAAAGCCGACGCACCCAAAACGAGTCACTGTTTGGTGCGGATTTTGGTCCAGAGGCATAATTGGGCCATTTTTCTTCGCAAATGAGCAAGGAGTGGCCGTTACAGTTATCGGGCCATGTTGAACGAATTTTTGTTCACAAAAATTGAAGAGGAGGATATTGGCAACATTTGGTTTCAACAGGACGGCGCTACGTGCCACACAGTCGAAGCTACACTCGATGTTTTGCGCCCTGTTTTCAAAAAAAAGTTATCTGGGGGACCCTATAGTTCCTATTAAATGCTCAATAATTTAAAATGGTTTGTCATCAGAGATATGAAAATTAGCTTATCATGTGAGACAAATTATCAAACAGCATCAAATATCATGGGCTAGTTCAACTGGGTCTTCTTTACCTGCTAATTAATCGTTTAACGTACTATTTGGTATGTGGCTCCGTTCAGATGAACCTCCATGTCTGTAATTTACAAATTCTGTATCTATATACCAACCTAAATTTATTTTTTAATTAAAACGTACTCTTTTTTCGGCTATAACTAAAATCGCCAAAGAGAAAATCGCTCAAAGCAACAAAGTGAAAAACGCCCGTAACTGTTGAGTGATCCGCTACAACCTTCCAAATTGTAAAATGAAAAACCCCGCAACTGAGAGGATAAATCCCTTAAGCCCGATCGAAATTTGGCAAAGCAGATAGTATTCTATCATGAAGGCCGTATATTTTCGTTGTTATTATGAAAAGTGTTTGTTCAAATATCACCCGAAATTCGAATTAATAATCGCTTAATAAATCTTTTTTGGGGGATTCCACTTTTTTCCGAAATTCGGTAATTATTCAATTGGAACAAAAACCGCATTATTGAATCGTCCAAGGTCGTTGACCAGTCAACCAATTTGTTTACACCAATTTTTCGTGAACTCTTAATTTTGCAGCTTTGGGCGATTCTTACTTGAACCGTTATTTGTATGCATTTTTCATTAAATGATAGCATCAAATCATTCGCAAGCGCGTTTGTCTTTTTGCATTTAAGTCTATTGTGTAGTAAGTCCGTGAGGCATCTATTCGGCAGATTATCGATTATTTTTAAATTTGTTTTCAACCTCATACTTTTTTTACAAGGCTGGGTACCCACACGTCTGTATCGGTCGAATACACATGTTATATAAAATATCTTATTTTTAAGGCTGAGGTTAGAGTTCATAATAAGTATGTGGTATAGAGCAAGTCCACATTTTATAGCTTTATCACAGATGTAATTTACATGTTGTTCGAATTTAAGATTTTTATCTAAAGTGATATTTGTGTCATCTTTGATAGGGATCACGTTTCCCCGACATTACAAAATTTTTGTAGAAATACGTTTTGAAGGTTTATTATATGGAAATATAATTGCCTGCGTTTTATTATCATTTGCTGTCTTGATTATTGTATTCAAAACTTTTCCATTTCATATAAAAAGACTTTTATCAGCATAAAATCCTGCTTCCTGCATTCTATGCACCTCGACCTTAGACATATATAAGGAGTAGAGTGTTGGTGATAATGCTGACCTTTGGGACAATCCCGCTGGGATTGTTCTTGCTATAGAGAATTCCCCATCAAAATACACAAAAAATGTGCGGTTCTTAAAAAAAACTTTGCATAATTTTTTGTAAATATATTGGGAAATCCAATGAATTAAGTTTGTGTAAAAATTCCATCGTGGTAGATGGTATCAAAAGCTTTTTCTATATAGAGAAAAACAATGCCAGTACTTTTCCGATTTCATTTGTTATTTTCAATCAAATTCACAACTCAAAGCAAAACCTTCATAGTACTATATTAATATTCTAAAAAAAATGCAAAATACGTTTTCGTGAATATCTTGAAAATGTTTTCATATAATTTCAATTCCGCGTTCACGTTTTTTCAAGATATATAAACGAACTTAAAATTTGTTATTTCTACTTTTGAATAACGAGATTTCATCAGGTAACGTCATTTTTATGTCATAGGAAACTATTCCGACATTTCTATGGGGTTATTACTTTATTTACTTAAAAAATCTACTGGTTCTCGATCACTTTGAGCTTGAATGTGTGAAATGTTCCCAGTACAACCGTAATCCATATTAGTTTGTTTAATGTTCTCAATTTGTATGCAAATAGTACTGAATTTAAAGGCTTTAAAAACATACGTCATAACAATAAAGGCTTTTAAAATGTTCTCTTTTTTCTTTTATCTTTTCGTAAACACAAATGCAGTCGAAGCAAACAAAACATTAATTTTTTTTATTGCCAAGTATGCAAATAATGTCCAGATTAGATTTGGAAAAATGCTTGGCATTTTACCAAAGAAATATAAAAACATACGAAAGATATGAAAGTACACAACATATATAGAATACATAAAAATACATGTACGAGTATAAATATTAATATTTGAACTAACTTCTAAGAAAAATACTCATATGAAAGTAATAGTTATATTTGCTTCTTGTAATTTGCTTTAAAAAGTGTAATTTCAAATAACTTGCACTAAAAACAACACTAAACATATAAAGGACATACAAATATACTTCAATTAGAAAACTCTAATCAACAAAGTGTAACCACATGCTGAGTACAATACACATTCATACAAGTGATGTTACGAATATTCAATTTAATTTTGTCACAAAATATGCAGTGTGCGCGGAATAAATTAGCTCACAAATCACACCAATCGAATAAAAATTAACTAATACCCAATATTTTCTTTTATATACAATAACGAAATACAGTGAACTCGCGAAAACGTGAATACCCGTTAACTGAACGAGTCGGAATCGTGAACAAGTTCGAATAGTTCTAAAGCATGAACAAAATTTTCTGAGTTTTGTTTTTGCTTTATTTGATAGCGTTCTTTTCTAATTTATGGGATTCCCAGCATATTAGAATACATATTTTATGTTTACGTTAAAAGTTCTTTCAATAACTACATGCACACGTAGTTTTGTATCTCTTCCGATTTAATTGTTATATAATTAAATGGCAGATATATAAACATACAACGGTTCAGTTAAGAATTGCATACATGTTACTTTGCTAAATTATTTGCATATTATTTTACATATATAAAATATGAAAGTGAATAAAAAATGTCTTATAAAACGCCAAAAGTTTTGCAATATTGTTGTCATCTTGCAAAAGGATTGCAGTGTAACTGGCTTAGCCAAGATATATCAAGTAGCAAAATCCACAATTTGCTCAACTATAAAGCAGGACAAAGCAATAGGAATTGTGTTAACAATACATTTTGTGGTCCAGGAATTTGCAAGACATTACTCGCATTCGAGCTCCCGAGAGTGGAGGAACATTTCTATCAATGGTTTGTTAATAAGAGAAATAAAAAATACCAGTAAGTGGACAAATTAATGAAAGCAATCGATGGATGGCTATAGAATTTCAAAAAAAGATTTGGTATTTGACTGATTAAAATTAGCGGAGAAGAGCTTTCTGTCCAGCCGTATCTAGTGGATCTCTTTAAAATAAAGTTAAAAGCGAAAATGAATAATTGATATATCTTAAGTATGTAATCCAATTTTGAATCTTTGTATTTGGTTTATTTCCTAGTAGCTAATATTTGGTGTTAAGCCGTGGTTTTTTTCTTCTAATATTTTCGCAATCGCAAACATGAACAATTTTGAAAACGTTAGTGCACATTTTCGCGAGTTCACTGTAAGTCCTGAATAAAATAATTTTGCATTTTATTAATGTTTTTTAAAACGGAGAAATGTTAAGATTGAAAACCACATCATTTCTGTTTAGGAGCTATTTCAATTATATACGGATTTCTTTAAAACTTAATTCATTTCTCTTAAAGTTTCATTTTATAAAAATCTTTTATTTTATTATAGGGGCGTCTTTGAACTGCAATAAAAGTTTATTGTACTAATGTTTATTTTATTTTCTTTTATGTTATTAAAATATCAGAAGTGGCTTCGTCCACGTACCTCAAAGTTTACTCGTATTGATGGCCTTCGGACGGCTGCTAGGACTTTCTTCTCTGTAGTTTGTCCAAAACTGAGTTTGCTTACTTTTATCATTACAAGCATGCGGAAAATAAGTCTTTAAGAAATAAGTTTGCACTGAAAGATTTGGTTTGACAATTATTTAATTTCAATTTTTATCGCTGTTATACCAAAAAATCGGGAGTTATTTAATTTTTTTACCTTAAATGTTCCGGTTGGACCTTTCTTTTGGGTTCAAAATAAACAACAACAAACATGCGACATGACCATGCTTTGTTGAAAGCTGACAGAAGGAGAGGAAAATAATATGCGTCTCACTGTTGTTTACACAGAGGCCATCAAAAGAGGAATGAAAAATAGTGTGTATCTCCTTTTGTTTTACTTTTCGCATACATTTGAGGACTTTGATATATTTTATGTTAAACACATAAACACAGTACACATTTTTCAATGACTTTTTTTTTTGTACAAATTGAAATTTCTTAATTCTTTTTTTATATAAGAATTTTTAAGCACAATTTTTTAGTTTTAATTTCTTTACATCCTTCGTTCGTATATTTTAGTTATCTCTTTTTAAGCCTTTCTAACCGGCATAAAAACTGAGTTGGACATTTTTCAACTATGTAGCGTGTCTTATACACCTAGTTTTTAATGATACTGAACAAAATTTTTACCCTTATTCCGTTTAGCATCGTTGTTATCGTCATCAATTTACTATCAACATCAATTGTGAGTTTTTATTTAAGAATTTTCTTTATAACTTTAAACAACTAAAATATTTTTTGTTCTTGTTAATTTTCTTTAATATCTACGCCGGCTTATCACTGTACTTTTGGAGCATTTCGTAATGATCCCGGTTTCGTCAAGGTAGATATTTCCTTTCCTTTTAAAGCGTTGCAATTTTCGAGGCTCTGAGAAGAGGTTCAAGGTGCCAATATTTGACTTTCATTTTTATCAGATTCAAGAATCAAATCATTTCTTTTAAGATCTTCTATTTCTAAGTTTTTACGTTCAATAAATTGCACTCCCTGAATGCCTCCTTCAGGGTTTAGTTACTTCTGTAATCTTTGACAAGACTACCAAGACAAGAAATCTTTACTCTATTAGTATTCCAAATACGGAAAGAGAAGAAAATACGTAAGCCCGATCGAATGCAGCCAAGGCAGAAAATCTTTTTTCGGCAGACCAACATTTCAACATACTAAGAGGAGAAAATGAAATATCGATAAACGATGTCATTTAGAAGCTTTGCATTACAACTGAAGTAACCTTTAATTCTTTTTAAAGATCGGTATAAACCGGGAGAAGTATTTACTGATACCAAAAGCAAAATGTCCTTTTATCAAACCGAAAACTGGATTACTTTAGAACACCAATGGTGGAGTTTCTTAAAATGATTACAAAATTCTTTAAATGGAGAATTTAAGTCCCTCCATAATTAAATCAATCTTTCTGTACTTGATTTTATTAAATCTGGAATTAACGTATTTTCAACACCGATGGGAATGGATTTAAGTACGCATGGATTGATTTTTCTTTTGAGTATATGGATGTCCTATTTTGGATAATTTTGAACGACTGTCTAGAGTTGAATAGCCGGTTTCGCAATACTGATAGAGACATTTTTACGAGCGACAGAAAAGTTCTTTCGTACATCGATCATTCCCTTTTCAAAGCAAAAAAACTAAAACGATGAACGATCTAGTTCCTATAATATTTCGGATGGATCGGAATGAATCAGCAAAATGAACGATTTTGAACAACTCTACGCTCTATTAGTGTATATCTCCGAGAATAAATAAATTGTTTATATTGATTTACTAGAAGTTACTACAAAGTTTTTGCTGTTTATATTATATTTTATTTGTCTCTTTTCGACTTGTGAAAAGCAAATATTAAAATTTAAGTTTTCAAGTTTTTTTTTCATCTCTTTTGATTTGTAATTTTTTTTCCAACATGTGGTTTGACTTATTTGACTTTTTTTGTTTTACAAGTTTGAATAGAGATATTTGAGCTGATTTGAAAGATGCTATCGCCAAAAAAAGTTTGCCTTTTAGTACAAGAAAAAAAAACTTTGTGGTCTTGAATATCTTAGTCTATGGTTAAACGAAAAAAAATTTGTTTTTAAATAAATTAGGAAAAGTTTTTCTAATATCGTATCACTAAAATAAGAACTAAATTTCTCATAATATTACTAATTGAGTTTCTAAGTTAAAAGTTTCTAAAGGTTCTTGTTGTTTTTGAGGTATAATATTTATTTCTTTTTTATTTATTTTTCTTAGCTCGATTATCATACAAAAATAATTAAATTCTGATACCTTTTATTATTAAATAATAAAGTTAAGGAGTTGATATTCCTATCAACTGGCATTAGCCTAAAAATGTTTCCACAGTAAAAGGAGTGCTGTGGCGTCCGAAAACAGCCTTTTTGTCGTAATTTCTGAATAACTTACCTCTCTTACATCCTTATGCAGAGCCAGTGCTCTTCGCACTACCTCTACGGATGCGTTGGGAATGCTCATGCACCTACTACCATTAGATCTAGTAGAGAAGGATTTAGCAATAACCTCAGCAATCCACCTTCGTTGTACATCTCTGTGGGACGGAAATGATACCGTCCACTATAGAATACTCGACGATGAAGCTTGGGGATTGACCAAACCTCCCTTGCGCTACTAGACGAATGTCTTTATAAAACCTGGATGCCACCTACAGAATTGTGGAGGAACGGTACTCCAAGCAAAAGAAAAAGCGTTGATTTTTATACTAACGGCTCCAAAACACAAAAAGGTGTGGGATATGGAGAATTTCCAGTGACTTTAGGTCTTCGTATCGCAAAGCGACTTCCGGATCACTGATGTCTTCCACCAGAGATTTTTGATATAAAAGAAATTGCAGATTGGTTGAAAGTGAATGTTACTTCAACGACTTTAATTAACATATACACTGATAGTCGAACAGACCTTGACTGCCGATCATTTCTAAGCGGGATGGCAGAGCAGTTTGATATTAGGATCATCTGGATGCCGGGGCATAGAGGCTGATTAGCTTGCTAGAATTGCGATAACCTTAAAGGTTCTACCTGAATTGGAATGTGTGGGCTTACCCCTACTCTCTGGCAAACTCAGACATAGGCGCAAGACAGAAGATGAAACAAATAGAAGATGGATCACAAGAAATGATTGCATCATTATCAGGCAGTTATGGACCCATCTAAATGGAGAAAATACAGTTTTTTCGCTCTTAAGAAATAGGAAACAGTTCTCGATTCCCGTAATAACCGGGCACTGTCTCATAGGCGGGCATGCACAAAGTTTAAAGGTCGAACACAATGATTTTTGCCGCAGCTGCCAAGAAATCGATGAAGAGGAGAGCGTAGAACATTTTCTGTGTCACTGTCCGGGACTAGAAAGAAAGAGAATGGCCACAAAGAGCGCTCCAGATTCAGGGAACTTTTGACGTCACCAGTGTTGAACTGCAACGTATTAGTAGCTTTATATTGAGCTCTGGTTGGTTCGACGGTGGTGACTCCGTATAAATAGAGTCCTCGTGGTATGACAATGGACCAAAACGGTCTAAGTAAGCCAGAGATTCTGGCTGCCACAATTACCTAACCTACCTGAATGAAATATCTGGATTAAAATAAGTTTAAATATCAATGGGAACTAAAGAACTAAATTAACAACTTTCGAATTGAATTACTTAAAATATTTATATCATAAGACTTTAGATTTGGCAGATTGAAAATTGATTTAAATATAACTTTTTTAAATATCTTTTAATGCACCACAATGAAAAAAATAATAACAATATTTCATTTGTACAAAGTTGTCAAGAAGATGCAGCAAGAGTAGCAAAAAGAAGAAAAACGGATGCAAATAACAACGCATATTTATGCAAATAAGTGTTTATGTTTGAAATGTTTACAACATTAGTGCATCCCTACAGGACATGTCTGTAAACTGTGGTTGTATGTTATGCAGTTGGTTTTTTGGTATTAGTTTTGTAAAAATACTTCCACATACAAAGAAAAATAAGTTCGCATACAAAGACACAACCAAAAAAAGTAAATATAAACTGAACTTGTATTCTCTGTTTTGTACTTTAAATAATAATAAGAAGAAAATTTTAGCAATAATATTTTGTTTACTATTGTACATTTTTCGTATTGTTATTTTTGTAACAAAAAATACACATCGTTTTTGCTTTTATGTTTATTGATATGTACAAATAAAAATATGTTTATTTTTCTACAAACACAATGAGGCAGAATTTCTTCTCACACACACTCACAGCAACTACTTAGAAAGCAAACTTGCCATGAGACATTTTGGAGACTGTTGAAGACACAAATAATAGAGCTGCTAAATTTTTTATTTATCTCTATATTTATTTATTTGCACTGTCGAGCACGGAGTTATTGGGTAGGTGGTTGCCTTTGCGAATGCTTTAAGATTTAAAATAAGTTTTACACTTTGAAAGTATTTACCGAAAAAAAATACTTTTTCAATCCAAAGTAATTTTGTTGAGCTAAAATGTATTGTAAATAAAACATTGCTCCAAGAAAAAAGTTAAACAATTTTAATATAACATCGATGATTATGGCGCCTGTATTTACGAAATTTGAAATGTTGCTGATTGTATGTCAATGGAAGTCCTTTTTATCCAAACCATGTATGAGATAGCAATAGAACTCATTTGCTTAATGTATTCGACTTCGTCCTGAGTTTGATACTTGAATTGACAAATAACACTTTAAAATAATTTCAACCGTTTTCCAAAATTATGTGTTTCCGACGCTTGATTCCGGTAGAGGAAATCAAAAAAAATATATATAGTTAGCTGCCTGAACACACCAAAACCCAAAACTTAACACAAAGAAAAAAAATTGGGTATTGAATGTCATACCTTCCCTTTAGAGATGCGATTGACTAGATTTCCCATACAAAACAAAATCTACTTTTTCACTAGATTTTTACAAAAGCTACTCAAAATTTCGTACTACTTAGTTATGCAATTATGGGTTTTCCTAAATTGTACTTAAAAATACTACGCTGTTAAATAACAATTCCATGTGAGGTGAGCTCGCCAGCTGTTTTGCATTTGATTTATAATTTTCTCTATGTATTTTTGCAATTGAAAATGAAAATGCTAATCATCTGTTTTTGGTATGAATACGAAATCTTGAAAAATGTCAGCAATAACCCTTTGTAAACGTCGAAGACTTTGATAGAGATTGCAATTGAAATCTACTAGATTTTGGTCTGGTAAAAATGTCATATTAGGAAAATGTGAAAATAAAAATGGTTACGGAAAACTGGACATAGGAAGTGTTCCGGATACGACAGCTCGAGCCGTATCTGCAAAGGCACATATAGTGCGAAACGTGTTACCAATAAAGACTAACGATTTTTCAAGTTAATTTGCTGGACATACAGGTGGCAGAAGCAGCAGTTGCAGCTGAAAAGAAATACATAAAAATATGCAAACAAAAATGGGGTAGGTCAAGCAACTTTGCTGCGCTAAGATGATAAAGCAATTTGAAAAATGCTGAACCAAGCTGAACACAAATCACAGCATCCAACAATCTAGTCATATCATAACACTTATTTACCCTGTGCTAAAGTTACGGCCACACAAATAATGGGTGTTGATATAGGCGCACCCAGAGGTCAAGTTTTGGCCTCTCCCATTCGCACTATACCAGCGTCGGTTACAGCTAGTGGCACTGTTACGGTGACTGGTATAAACACTACGAGAAACTTCGTTCATTTCACATTTGTAAGTTGTAACAGCTCATCATCTGCCATCACAGTTGTATCACCAGAACTACTTGCATGGTGGCTGGTCCTGCCAAGTGAAATTAATACATGCCATAACTATTCAATTCCAATAACTACACAAGAACTATTTGGGGTATTAGTGGCCTGCCAGTTTCCGTTGCTACTATTAGTGGTACGCTGGTTTGAAGTACTACCTCAGCTCTATAGTCGGCTGGTGATAATAATCATCAACAAAAAAAAATCATTTACAAAATGGAGCACAATGAAAGAAGTTTTTTATAAGAAAAATGTAATTTAAAATATAAAAACTTTTTAGTATTATTATACGTGAATAGTTTTTTCTTTAAACATCGTGCACTCATATAAGCAAACAAAATAATGTAAAAAATATTGACAGCCGAAATACAAGCGAATTCAGTGATCTGATCTCTCTCGAAGGAATCTATTGTGAATTCGCCTTGATACCTCTCAAATTAAACCTGAAACAGTTCAACTAATTACTTTTAAATATTAGTAATAAAAAATGTAACTTAACTTTTTACCTTTCTTAGGGCCGTTAACAATAAAAAAGTTAAATTAAAGTTAACACTAAACTCAAAACTTTAACTTTGGTTAGTGAAAATTCATTAACATGAAGCTCTGTTAAGATTTAAATTTTAAATAAAATTAACTGAAATACTTTCTGAGTTTAAATTTTTAACTTGAAAAAAATATGACATTTAAAAATTAATTATTTTTTGTTTATTTTCAAAATATTTTTCATAAATTCTTGAAAAAAATTGTGATTTAACCTATACCATTTGAAAAATGCACATCTTTGTGCAGAAATCGTGGTCAGATGTCCTTGGATGATGGTGTTATTTTCTGTTTTTTGCATTTCCCGAAAATAAATTCCTGGTGTGATTCACAATAGTTGATAACTGTAAGTTAACTAAATATTTTCTATTGTTAATGATTATTTTCAATTTCCAATTAAAATTTAAGTTTAGACAAACTGAAAGTTAGTAAACTTTAAAATTAAATAAACATAACTGAACTTTGTGTTAATGGCCCTTAGTTGAAAAGTTATAGTTGACTTGATAATGATATTCTAGTGATATTTTTTTGACTTGTTTAATTTCTTGGAAACCAAACGACCTAAGTGTCTTAAATTTTTTTGTTCTTCAGAGGTCTTCTGACATACTCTATATATGGTGAATTTCATTGAAATCAGCGTGGGTCAATACGAATTGCTTTGGACATTTGACATTGAATTATTACTTGGCAAAAAAAATCGAATACTATATTAAAGTACGGACCGTCCCCTATTATTCTATACATGTTTGCCCTATTCGGAGCTAGATAAATTTTTCGGATTCGAAGTTTGAATTTTAGGGCTAAATGTGGCCAGTTTTAATGCTTTTTATCGTGATATTAAAACCTTTATTGACATATGAGCATTTACTGATTTTTAGAGGTGGATGCTGTGATGAATTAATGATTGATTCTCACATACTTCTATTTGCCGCTTTTGACAAATAACTAATTTGAAACATTTATGAGTTTTAAAGAGAAGGGAAATTAATATGGAAGGTACATGAAATTATAACATCGATTTGCCGCATTTCTTCTGTTATAACATTGCCAATTGCATGAACGAATGCATGATCAGTTCGACGGATATAAATATATCTATGTAATAAATTTCCAGTGGCTTTAAAATTAAAAATTCATTTACAAACCTTCAGAACTGTACTCTATCATAGCTCGACTAAAACACTAAATTTTTATATTCAAGTTCAATATGTCCTCTATTCTCAAAACGAAGCCGTATTTAAAAATAACAATTTCTATCAAAAGACAAAAACATTTGCACTTTCGACTTTTCTATATTTCCACACCAACCCAATACATAACACACTATTTAAATATTGTATATACGATAAGTATTTTTTATAAAAATAAATT
This sequence comes from Gymnocheta viridis, assembly GCA_956483585.1. Classification (NCBI taxonomy): domain Eukaryota; kingdom Metazoa; phylum Arthropoda; class Insecta; order Diptera; family Tachinidae; genus Gymnocheta; species Gymnocheta viridis. The sequence continues at coordinate 93,735,953 of OY101440.1, read as the reverse complement.
TCAAACATTCGAATACAAATTCTTTTAATAAGGGTACACATCATGTTAATGTCAGTTTATAATTTTTTGATATCCTTTTTGCATCATTGCATATCTCAAGAACAGACTTTTCAACATGTTCTTGTAAAAGTTTGTTCTTTTTTTTTCCTCTTTGTTATGAAAGTGCAGTTGATATATTTTACTTTTGCATTTTGAACATTTCAAGAATTTCTTTCAAATAGTTTAATGAAGCACAATTCTTTTTATGAGTTTTATGCAATTATCATTTTCTGGCATGACATTTTATATATCAAAGTTTCTTATATAAATTGGTATATTTAATGTACGTACATACATGTGTACATAGTGCGCAAAATGACAAATATATAAAACCGTCAATATCACAAATTTGACCAATCCTTCCGTTTCAATATTTGTATGACAAAACCAGAAAAACACATTATTATAAAAAAAAATACAAATCGTTTTTTCCAAAACTCATTAACTTTTACTTACCTAAGCAAAATCAACAGCAAGTCGGGTGCACTCGCTTGTAAAGCTACACGTAATGGTGATGAACGACCACAGGATTCGATGGGAATATCAATGAATCTGTAAAACATAAAGGATATGAATGAAATGAAAACTTATATAAATATAAATTTTTAATTAAACTCTTCACTCAAACGGAAGTACAAATATAAACAGTTGCAGAAAAAATTAAAATCAACATACAAACGTTAAAATTAATAAACGAATAAATTCATATAAATACAAGAGGAATGTTCAAATGAGAAAATAAACTATCACGAGTACATAAAAGTCAATCGAAATACTTTGCGACAAAAATAATATGACTTTAGTTGGTTTTTTTTAATATAAGCAATGAGTAAATAATGCTTTGCTGGCCTCGAACTCGGAAGCAAAAGTTTTCTTTTAAAGATTCACAATGGACTATGCTTCCAACAGTTATTGTTTCCTTTTGTTAAATTTAGTATTTGACGCTTTCTCAACAACAAGAAAAAATTCTAAGAACAAACACAAGCCGCAAAGCAGAAACACCCAGGGTGTAGGCAGGAATCGAACCTGCAACCACCAGAAAAATATCCTAATACGCATTCTACTAGTCTACGGGGGCACTCTATTTAAATATATCCTCGTTTCTATATAGCTCCCATAAAGTCGGTAAAGGTAACAGACCTGGAAATTAACATGAAAGAAACATGTCCCTTCTACATCACCTTGTCATTGGAAATGTTCAATTGGCAAAATTAAAACATACGGTGACAATATGAAGATCTAAGCTTTATGTGCTTGTCTACTGAAAGTTACTGAGGGCATTAATAATCTTTCGACATTATACATATAGAGAATAAAATATCTTACTCTCTCTCTCTCTCTCTCCATGCTCTAGCTCTGCACATGAAAAAACTTGATCAATGTGCTTGAGGCTCTAAATGTGTTAGTGTTTAATCTAAATATGCGACATGGCCACGCTTTGTTGAAATCTAGAATGCTACTAAATAAAATTGTATATACTTTTATTGCCGTCAAGACATACATTATGGACGATCATATTGTGATGCGAAAATGCCGAAATTGCTCGTTCATTAACAGGAATCATCTTGATCATGTTCAACGCTAAAGAAAATCAAAAAAGTTTTCGTGTCACGCCTATTTTCGTCGGTTATAGGACGAGTAACTACATAATAATTGATACAAAATGCACTCAGTGTATGTCTATTCCATGCGACTGAGCCTCTAACTCGTCTAACTATTGTACAATTTTCAAAAAATCTAGCAAATAAGGCATTTAGTTATAGAAACATGAAGTTGATTTATTCACATTCTCAACTACCGCTCCGTAGTAACTTCTCCTGCTATTTGAATATAAAAATTTATATTCTGTGAAATTATTTAGTGTTGGGTGCAAACATTTTATTTTTACAGTGTTCAGTTTTAAAGAATTTTAGTACAAAAATATCTCTTACCAAAATAAACATCTATTGATCAAACGTTAACCGTGGCGTATGATTATTAATATCACTCATACGTTGAAAAATTTAAGCAACAGTTAAATTGTTTTTCCTTCTTATAGAAAATTTTTAAAACAGCAATTTTATCTGCCTGTTCGTCGATAAAGAAAGAAATATTTCTTTTGTATTATTACATTTGAAAAAAAAGAACTTTTAAAGTTTTGTTTTTGTTTTAAATGTAATTAAATGAAAAAAAAAATTTACTTTCGTATCGGCGAACAGGCAGTTACACATTAACCTTCTACCCTTATCTAACCTATGCTTACCTGATTGGCAGAGCAAAATATTGATTATTATTTAAGGAGAAGCAATAAAAATATGTAACAAGTATCTTGGGTTTGCACTAAGATTGCTGCACTGTCTTTTATTTCTTTTCACATTTTGAACATATCTTTGTTACATACTTTAAAAATGAAAAAAATAATAATTATTCTCGTTTTCGCTATGAGTTTGTATCAGCTTTCTTTATATTTCAAGTAAACTTGTAATTTTTTTGTGGCCAAATTTAGTTAAATTATTTAAAGTATTATGTAGCAAATATGCTCAGAAAATGTGGACGAGACCATTTAAGGCCATTTTCTGATATGCTCTATTTTATTTGTACAAATGGCTCAAATATAGGGTGTCTGAAAAACGGCAATTGCCGAAAATCTGATGAACATTTGATTATTTTTTTTTATTAAAAATAAATATACTATTAAAAAAATAAAAAAACAAAGTAATGATCAGACGGCAATGTCTTTGACACTTAGGTTAGGTTGCACAGGCCGCCGATGGAAAGCAACCGGCCCACTTGAATCCAGAAAAATACGTCCCTTTGTGATGACGCTTAAGTTTTTCATAGAAAGGAAAAAATTTTAATATCACAGACGTATGAGTGATATTAATAATCAAACGCCACGGTGTACATTTGGTAGGGGATATTTTTGTACTCAAATGCTTTTGAATTGTAAAATTAAAATTTTTGCGCCCAACACTTAATAATTGCACAGATTATTAAGTTTTATATTCAAATAGCCAGATAAGTTATTACGGAGCGGTAGTTGCAAATGTGACAATCCACATCATGTTCCACTTGGTGGCCAGACTCCATAACTAAAGGCTTTATTTGTTAAAATTTTTTAAGATTGTACAAGAGTTAGAAGAATTAGAATATAAACAAATATGTCAAATTCGCATAGAGTAAACACACACTGCGAGAAATTGTGTATCAATTGTTCTGATATCAAAGAAAACTCATCCATTCAGATAATGAAATGGTTAAATTAAATGTTCTTTGTTATATTCATGAAGCTCTTCATCAATGCAATGAACAATATCATTGCATACATCAAGTTTTTCAGTCTCTGCTCTTCATAAGTTTTTCATAATTCGTAATATTAATCGTAAAGTTGCTTGAAAAAGTTTTTTTTAACAGATAACTTTTTCTCACTTATTGCATATGATATGTCAAAAATAAATAAATAAACAGTTGTTTGGTTTAAGAAAGTTTTAAATTATATATGGAAATGAAATTTTTATAGCTTGAGTTCAAATCTGAGTTTTACCCATATCTTCTTAATCTAAGAAATTATTTTTGGATAAATTCATTATTTTATTAAGAGAGTACTTTTTATTTGAAACAATTTATTCATCAGACGAGCAGAACGGATCAGTACTGATTTCGAGGTCGCTACACCATCTCATCAGCGTTCTTTGTTCGATTTTACCACTTTTGACGGTGGATACTAGTGACTAGGAATATCAACTATTTAACCGTATTATTTAACGAACTAGAATACGAAAAGTGCAACTTATTCATTTCTTACAAGTTAAATCAATTTCGGTTAGTACGAAATTCCATCTCTGATTTTTAATTATTCCAAATATACCACACTTTCTCGCTTTAGATTAAGAAGATATGGATAAAACTAAGATTTGAACTCAAGCCATAAAAATTTCATTTCAATATATACCTTAAAACAGTTCAACAATTACGTATAAATATTAAGTTTTAAATTTTCATAAATATTGATATGTAATTTTTTGAAGTGTTAATGTTTAATGTGAAAAGTAGTTATCATCAGGATTGCAGAATGGATAACTGATTTTGATTCTACTTTACCATCTCTTTAATGCTCTTTCCGCAATTTCTCTTCCTACCACGGTGGGTACTAATGACTGGTAATATCAAATATTTGACCGAGCTACTTAACAGATTATAACAATTCAAATTTCTTATATTCATCCTTAAAAGTTAAATCGATTTCGGCTAGTGGATGAATTCCCATTTCCGACGATTAGTGATTCCAAATATAATTGGCGTTTTCAATTTTCCAAGGTCTGTTGGCTGCGACCAACATTTTATTTATATTTATTTATACTCGTATTTGGCTTTTTGTAGTGGAATGTTTTCTCATAAAAGATTTCTGTGGTTTTAAATATAATGAAAATATTTTATTTATACAAAATAACATTCTGCATATAAAACACTGTTATGCATCTTTAGAGAGCAGTATGAGTTGTATGTTATTTTGCATATTTTTCATTGTATTATAAATATATAAAATTTTAATGGTTTCTATTGATTAAGTTGATCAAATCAACTAGCAAAGTGTAAAGTGGTAACACTTATTTCTTAAAATAATGACAGTAAAGATAAATCTTTCGCTTTTCATAAGTTCTCCTACTACTCCAACTGATTCGTTGACATCAATGGAACAATAACATTCAAGCGCGTCTATTTGTCAGCCTTTTCAATATATTGATTGCATCATACTGGTAAGTTAACAAAGATAATGAAGGCTCCTAACACCTATAAAAAAAAAATTAATCAAACGATGTCTTGCTTAATTCAAGGCTTTATTCTTTCTCTTCTTTTTCCTAATGCCTATATTTCTAAATGACTTTCTATAGCAAATATCTAATCCTATCTATTCTACAGCAGCATTTGTTTGGCATTCGCATTGATTCGGTAAAAATCTGTATTAATCCCGATCTTGTAATAATTTTCAAAGCAATCACACGAATAGAGTACGTACGTCTCAATGCTGCAGTTTTACACACAGATGTGTAACCAAACATCCTACTACATCAATAATTATGAAAGAATAAAATCTCTTGATGCTTTTGACATGAAAATCCATTCTAATATTCGATGGATAGATCACATTTTCCAAGTCTCAAAAAATGGTTTCGTTTGCTTCGAATGTTAAATAAGGTGTAAGGGTTAATTCATAATATCTAATTTCAATAATATTTAACAGGCAAAAATGAAATACAATGCACATGTATGAGACGGAGCATGAAAGTCTGATTTGAAAATAAACGACAGCGAACGCTGTGACGACATTAAGTCAGCCAATTCTATTGATTACATGAGCACCAATATAATGTGGGTTGTCTTTTACTGTTTTATCATTACTATATTGCAATGTACTCTAATGAAATTAAAGAACTTATTCCCGATACCCGAACTTTTATCCGTAACATCTGCTTTTTATTAAGAGATCATTCATTTATGGCTGATTGATCAGCCAATCGCACTTTGCACTGCAGAGTGTATTAGATTTTTAAACACACACTTTGTATGTGAAATAAATTTCCTGCAGCGGGCTTTCCTGACACTTTCAAGGACATAAAACTTCAAAGTTACTGCCCAATGTACTACTTACGAAGGTGTCATCTGCACTACATATGTAGATGTAGTAGTTGAAAATAAATATTTACTTACAGAGGGCGTTACACTGCACACTTTTATGTTAACAATGTTACACTGTGAAGGGCACTGTCACAGTCGGGGATAAAATGTATCGCAAGTTTTGCAAAAAAAGAAAAATTGATAATTAATTCACACGAGTGGCTGATATTTAAAAAAAAAATACTATATATATACTACATGTACGAGTATATATACTAGCTAAAAACCCCTCAACAAACAAAAGTTTTTTGAAATATAATTTTCAAAAAAGTATAATTTATTTGAAAATATTTGTCAAAGTTAAAAGAAAGTAAAGAAAAAAATGCCTCAAAATGTTATTCTCTACAAAAATGAAATAAAAACTATATTCTTGACTTAATATAGAAAGAAAGCTTCTCGATTTTTTACCAAGCCGCGTTTTTAATTTTCTCTGACAATACACTTCCAAATACACCAGGAAAACATAAAATCGTGGTTACAGTTTTACACATATCTTAAGCCAACGACGTATAAAATAAATAAAGTTTTTAGATACAATTGCAATCTATCAAGTAAATTTTAATACAAACAAACACTATACTCCAAGAGCCAGATTAAAAAAAATATTAATTGAATTTCAAGTGAAATTTAAACAAACAAAAAATTTGTGTAAATACATTTCAATTTCAATTACATAAATTTTTTTTAATAAGGCCGTACAAACTTAAACAAACTAAAACAGATCATACAAAGAATCCTCGTTCAAACAACAAACTGCTAGCTTTAGCAATCCTTAAATTCTTTGCATTTAAAAACAAAGTTAAACGAACGCACCTCGTAAAATTATTGCGTCAATTTTTTTTTTTCATTTAGTCGTCAGGTGTAACACAATTTATTCTGTCACGTATATTTAGAAGGCAATTTAAGAAGCGAAATTTCTGCTTATAATATTAAGAAAGGTAATTGCAAACATATCAAAGAATGTTTTAAGTCTTTATAAGTTGAAACAATTTATCACGCAAAACTTTAAATAAATATAGGGAAAAAACTTTTGTTTTCTTAAGTATCAACATCATTTTTCGTTAGCAAACAAACTCAAGCACTTTCTCATACAATCCAGTAAAGTCAATATACAAACATTGTCAACACTCACAATGCTCGACACAATAACACGCTTATTTTACGTTATTCACTCAAATACTTTGGAAAAAGAAAATAAAAATATATGTGTAATAGACGTAAATTCTTGCTCTACTTGGCGCAATGCTGTTGAATGGCATATAATGTGCGATTTTAACACTAAAAGGGTTTGACTGACGCGTGGCTGTGAAGAAAAATAATGGCAAACATTTTTATTCGAAATCCACTCAAACAAACATTTGAACCATTTTATAACAATTTGCCGATAAGAATGCAACTATACCTTTACTTGTAGTTTTAGAACTATAATTTATTTCATCCCTTTATGCAGACCCAGCGAACATTTTCGTTAAATACTCGATCATAAGATTTGCAGAGGTAGATAAAATTATATACAAAGTCGGTCAGTAGGAGCATAAAAAATCACATGAGCTTTATCTGTATGAATAATGTCGGAAAATTATTGACAAAATAGCAAAAAATGTCCTGAATTCTATGATTTTATTTGCCAACTATTGTCTTCTATCAGAGAAAAGTCTGACATGAAGTTTGAAATGTCTTATAAACTCTTAAGTGGGGTACACACCATCGAACATGGGTGACAGTTTTGCTCAAATTTCGGCTTGAACGACAGTGTGAACACAAATTTCATCAGTCAACAGTCAATTTTTGCGGTTGAGTGACAGTCAGTGCCTATATTGGTTTTTGACTGATAGTGTGTACTAAAAAGTATCAGTCAAGAGATATTTCTGTAGCATAAAATACAAATCTAGGAAGCGGAAAATAATTTTTGTAAGCAATTAATATATTTCTTTTATGAAATGCAACTAATGTGAGATGTGAAGATAAAATAATACAAAAAGTTGTTAGATAATAAGATAAAATAAAAATAATTCATTATAAAAATTTTTTGTTGGCAATAATGCGCATCCAATTTTCGAATTTTCCATGTTTATGTGTCTAATTTTTTTTCTTGAATGACGGTATGAGTATCGAACATGATCGATAGTCTGAACAGTCAACACAATCATTCAAAACTGATGAATTTTTGGCTGTCACTCAAGTTCGATAATGTGTACCCACCCTACTTTACGTAGAATCCTGACTATTGCTCATCAAGAAAAATAAACATAAACATTTATGTAAGAAACTTCCAGAAATATATGAGAATAATTGGAACAGCGCGAGGTCTTGTGCCCCAAAGGGAGTTAAGCGGGCTGAAGAAGGAGAATTAGAACAACCTAAATTAGACAGTACACAGATTTGGTGTATGGAAGTCTGAAGCCAATTTATAAAACAGTTGAGAAAATGTGCAGACTAAATTTCAGCAATTTTACACGGGAATTAATTCTGGCCATTAAACAGTTTTATATAAGATTTTTATAGCTTAAAATCCAAAGTGTGTTTTGAAGATGTACAAACATTTTTATTTACATTATATTTTTCAGTTATCATCAACCCCTCCAACATCATATTTTTGGTAACGCGTATGTTTACATTTGAAAAGTATCGAAAAAATAAATAAAAAATATACCTTTGTTACATTAAATTAAATATATATTTTTTTTTATTTTGAAAATAAATTTAACACATTATACGCTGCGTCGATGATGACAAGACAAAATTTGGAAAATGGATCTCACGTTGTTCTGAAATTTTAGAGCCTCTTGAGAATTTAAACAACAACAACACAACGAAGCGATAACTTTAAATTAATTGCATGAATGAAAAAATTCAAATCAGTGACCGGTTAAAATAATCGACGTACATTACAGTGTACACCATGCGTGTAAGGTTAAAATGTTTTCAGAATATTAAAAAAAAACACCAAAACCCAGAAATATAAAATGTTTTTTTTTTAGAAAATGAGCAAAAACGAATAATGAAATAGGAAAGAAAACTGTCTGATATATCAAAATAAAACGACTGTCAACGTTTAGTTTCAGTTCAACGCTTTGTGTTTTTGTATAGTTTTCGACAGCGGGTCGAGTTGCAATTAAACTGCTAAGCTAAATGAGCTTTCAAACAAAACACCTTTTTTCGTCCGACTGCAATGTTAAAAAATTACCCGTTGCGGTAATCGGGCTCTTGCAACAATCGGTGATTGCGTACATCGAGCTCGAACTGTATATATATTTTAAATATTATATACTCTGATGCACATCTACTGTTTACTTATATATCAGGTATCATAATTTCCTCATCAAAAGCCGAATAATTTTATCAATTTCAAAGAACATCGAATATATAATAAAGAATTAACCATTTCAAATCTATTACGATTTCTTTCTTTAGCTTAAATTATATTCAAGCCACTAAAAAAACCTCTCACCACAGCGTTTCTGAAAATTAATACTAAATCGGGAAATACTAGATTAATCAAATCAAGAAATTGCTTTTCTTGCAGGACATTCTTAAATATTTGCACTTCCACCCAAAACTCAATTGTTGTTTCAACATTTTTCCAGTTATAGCATAAAAGCTTTCGCCATTAGATTTCCATCAATGTAATTTTGTGTTCAGTGTACTTACTTACGTTGTGTACGTTGGAGTAATTTTTCAATATGTTTCTAAATGATTTTATGTGTTTAATAGAAAATAAAAATTTTGAAAAAAATTTTGCATCCTTGAGGCTAAAAAAGCCACGAAGCTAAAACGTAAGCTTCGAGGCTAAAAAACAAAAAAAAGGCAAAATCTGGCCTCGAAAAACTAAACTGACATCGCTGCTCATCAGCGACTCTGTATTTAAAATCCGGAGTTAATTTCCCTACTCAGAACTGTTTCTTGGGAATTAGCTTTCAAGCTGAAAACAGCAAATTTATTACACTCGGTGTTCGCTGCTCCCAAATATGACGACGTTACAGGTACGGCGATACCTTACTTTTTACCATTAAATGATCTACATCTACAACAGCTGACAGGAAATATGTTCTATTTGCGCGAAATCCCGTTAGTTTTTTTACATGAGCCTTTTTGAAGAGTTTTTGGTATTTTATTTTCAAATTTATTTCAGTTAATCAGTATATTCGTTTCCATTGTGCTTATATTACATTATTTAAATACGGTAAATTTTGAAAGTTTAACCATAAAATTTCTGAAAAATTGGAGATTCTAAAAAAAATTACAAGTTGGGATTGTATCTCGAGATTTTCTGTTATATATAAAAAGGAGGATGATTTTCATTTACTCCAGAACTAGTTATTCGAATAAATAAAAAACATAGAAGGATCGGCGTTGAAGCTCAGTATCATATGTACTCAAATTGAATAAGAAAATTCGGGCCTTAGAAATCGTGTTGTCCTATGTAATTAATATGTAAAAAATCGTCTTTCATTAAGCAGTTCAAAATAACAGGAGTATTCCCTAATTTTTGAGATTTAAAACTATAAATTGTAAACAACTTTAAACTTATTTTCAAAGAAGTCTGAAAACTGGGTAGCCCATGGCCTATTCTAATTCTAGTTCATTTTACCTTTTGCGAGAACAATTTAAGGGACACATTCCACAACTTGCTCATACATGTCCTGATCCTTTGTTCTTTTCCCCAAGTGATGACTTTCGCCACCTCCGTAATTTAACGTTCTGCTTGTGGATTTTTCTTTCTATATTGAGAACCCGCCAGATATATCTAATAGATAAAACCAGAATGGGTTTTGCACTCATCACTGCTCAATACGGCCCTACTCATTACATTCGTCCAGTTCAGATGTTCCTGTCTGAACCTTAAGCAGAGACTTGCCCCTTTTTTGTCAATTATGCTTTTCTTATGATTCCAGCAAATAATTTGTTTTCAAACAGTCGATTCCGAATAGTGACATAATTAACGCACAAACTGAGCTTCTCTTGGATATTGTTTTATGATACTCGTATCGTAAAATAAATGGCCATTTGCGCATGCGTCCATAAGTTTGGGTCTAATTTTTATGTAGTAAGGGATTGTTGATAATTTAAGCACGATAATGATTCTCCGAATTTCTCATAAGTTTTTCCATGATTTCAAATATGTGTAATTATTTTAACTTTTGCCTGTTAAAGTAACGCACTAGAACTATTTAAAAACTCTTCCCATCACTTCCCCATACGAAATGGATGACCGAAACTAATACGTACACAATTTTCATACTTTTCATAACACATATGCAGTATTTTTAAATTCAAGCGAACAAATTGATTGGTGTTTTTTTTATAAAAATGCCTATCATCAGGGATGGAATGTATCATTTTTACATTTTACTATGCGGTGGCATACACTGATCACGGCATAAGACAAATACAAATAGAATTGTATAATAGAACATTAAATAATATAGAATTATATAATCTATATTATTAATAGGCAAACACGTTTTTTGAGATCCCTTTTACAGTCATAATACTGAACCGATTTCGGAAAGATTTCTATGTTTTTAATGGGGATTTTAGATTGATGTGCATTTATCCCGGTTTAGTATTTTGGAATCTATAAGCTGTTGGAGTTGCTAAAAATACATGCATACTTTTTACACATACAAAGTGTGTATGTGTGTTTGTTAAATTTTTGTGTAGATATGAGACAGAGTTTTTTCTATATGTATTTTGTAAAAAAAGAGAGAGATAAGTAAGAGAATTTCAAGTTGTTTATTTAGAATGTTTTTTGGTTTTGTATTTTACCGAATATATATATGTAAATGGTTAATATTTAATTACTAGAATGCGGGAGATTCGCCGTCGACCGCTGGATACACTAGTATGATTTAATATATAATAAATGGTGTTTTATTACAAAAGGCGAAAATGCCGAAAATGTCAATCAGAAATGAACAGTCAACAGTGACGAACATGGTCGTCAAGTGTGATGGATAAACTATACCTTTATTTTATATCATCGTTTATTAGTAAACATCAGCATAGTGAGCAGTTCAGATATTTAGTTCTGTAGTCGGAAGAGTTCATAAGTGCGAAAAATATGCAAAATCACACGTACACAAAAGTATCAATCAACTCTTTCAAAATGCTCTTAATAACTTGATAGAAACTTTGTTATACGCAATGATAGAAAAATACATATTCAATGACAGTCATATAACCGGTAACTGATCTTTTAGAGTTATTGAAATTTACATTTCAATTTCTAAAATTATTTTAAGGCTTAAACTCACTATTCTTATTTTTTAATATATTGAAAGTTCGAATAATTACTTACAAATATTAATCTCTTTTGAATTTTAGCACTTATATTTTTTATAAATGCGCTCCAAAATATTAAAGTTAATTAATTGATTCATAACCTTAAAAGTAGGCATGAAAATTTATATTTGTTTTGGTTTTAATATTTATACACCTAATTCTGTTTTTACACGGCAGATTGCTTTTAGAAAAAACCGTGTAAAAAAGGCATTGATCGTATGCAAAAATTGGTGATTGGTTCCTTATCTCTAAAACCTATTGAAATTAGTGAAAAAACAAGGATTTTTTAAGAACAAGTATTCATGTTTATTTTATTAAATCAAACATATAATGTGTATTTACACACTTAAAAGTATGTAAAATATCAATTGCAAGTAAATTTGATTTTATGCACCAAAAGGGAATTCCCCTAAATTTGTGCTATTTACAATTGCTTTGACCATTGTATTTGCTTGTATGTATGTATGTATACACAAAATATGAAAGAGAAAGAAGTATGTACATATTCTCTTTTTCTCTTTCTTGTTTTCATATGGTTTCTAGATGTTTGTGAGTTGTGTGTGCTTTTATTTATTTCTGTTGTTATTTTGAACCGTGGTAAATGGAATAAAATAGTGTAAAAAATTAACATTTTTATTTTCAAACCGTGTTAAATCAAAACCGTGTAAAAACAGAACTAGGTGTACTTCTTACTAACTACTTCTAGAACATCACGTGGAATTAAAGTTTCCAAAGTAACTAATTGAACATATCAACATGTTAAACAGTACCACTCCCATTTTTCACAATGCTTTAATATATTTTCAGTTATTTAAAATTATGGAGTCCATCATCGTGAAAAGTCTATTTTGTAACAGTCACGAAAATCGAGCGTGCTCCGTATTTTTGATTTTAAGTCTTCCAAATTGAAACCGCATAGAAAAATCATGTTTCTTGCAGGACCTTTTATAAGTGAAATTCTTCTTTCCCTCCCTTACAAAATGACGTACCTGTGAGCTCGATATTTATATTTTCATGTATGTAACTAAATGGAACCAATTATTGTGCAAAGCACACAAGTATGTATGTAAACACATTGTACAGACTCATGTCACAGAGAGCTTTTTTATATGTTATTTGAAAACATCATATATTATTTGGTATTGATTTACGTGTAATCCGTGTTGGCTATTAAAAGCACATGCACACAGGCACATGCATATAAAAAACCCCCATATGTACATATATAGATACGTTTTTATATACGTATGTAAGTATGTGTAAATTTCTTACAGATTTTGCATTTTTTCATACTCGTAACTATAAAGATTTGTTTGTTTCCATGATGTATTTTGCTTACGTTTATAGAAGTAGACGAAATGAAATGATTTTATTGGCTTGAGTGTTTTTAAGCTTTCATTTTATTGCCTTAATTCTACAAGAAGAAAAAATCGTAAATTTGTTATTTTGTTAGCGAGACTTAAGACTTTAAACGTGTAATTGTAACTTATATTGAAAATTTTACTTTTTCGTTGCTTGTTTTATAAATTTCTTTTGATAAAGTTCAGCGACGAATTATTTATTTTACGAAAACATTAATTTGAAACAATATTTATGGTTGTATTTCGGGAGCTATAAATTAATTATGTTTATAAATGTTTCCTTTCACAATAATGACATAATTTTTATTTTATATTTTACGAGCTCCTTTCTAGGTCTAATATATACATTATTTTAGTTGGAGTATCTAGCAAATATTTAAAATTAAATTTTTGTTTGCTGTTGCGTTCAATTTAAGAAAAGCATGCTATATATAAAATATGGAAGAAAAGTAATAAATTATAACTATTTGGAGAATTTTGGCTTTTATCGAAGTTAATATTGATAGATACACATTTCAATTCTGCTATATATTTCAGACGGAAAATATCATCTATAAGCAGATACAAATTAAATTAACCGCTCGATCAATAGCATCGAATTTTAATTCCGCAGCAACAATATATTTCCAAGAAAAACCAGGCTTGTACACAGAAAACCGCTGTACTAAATTCAAGTATTTTTAACCTACTTTGAGTACGGGTCGTACTCAAAATTTTAAGTATAAATAACAATAAAATGTACTTTACTTTATATAACTAACCCTGAAGTTTCTTAAAACGAGTACAAAGTACAAACTAAATTCATCATTTGAATCCATCCGTACTTAAATCAATATTTCTGTATTTGAATTAAATAAATCTCGGATTGCCGTAATTTTAACACCACTTGGGAATGATTTAAGTACGGATGAATTGATTGATTATTCTTTTGAATGTAGCAATTTCAATTTTGAGAAAACCGTCCCCCATTGTTCAACATGTTGAATTTGAACAATTGTTCAGCACATATCGAATTAATGAGGACAAATCCCTAATCTAAAAATTCTGAAACCGAAATTTTTTACTCAACAGGAAGAACATTTTTTGTAGAGTTGAATTCTTTGAAAAGGTTCAAAGTTACATAGAAAACAAAGAAAAATAAATATTTGAATATTCTCTGTCAGAATTTGCAGAAAAAATTTATGTATTACGAAAGGAGGTTTTATAAAAAGTAAAAAGCTCTAGAGTAAAGTTAATAATAACATCTTATAAAGGGTTGCTTTTTAAGAGCTTTTGAATTTGATTTATAAAAACATATAAATTAAACGATTTACTTAGTTCAATGTTTAAAGATGATTTCAAGTAAATGTTGAATGCGGCTACACCTCAAATGGTTCATACGCTGGATCCAATTTTGAAACACTATCTCCTACATATCGGTCCATATCTCACGAATAAAGTCTTCAATATTGGATTTCAGTGCGTCTACCATTGCGGACTCATCCCTTTAGACATGAGCCTTAGCATAGTCCCACAACAAATAGTCTAGAGGCGTTAAATTGCACGATCTACGCGGCCCCGAACGTGAAAAAATCTGTTCACTGAACTCACCTCTCACTTGGGCAATTGTTTCGTGTACGATGTGGCATGTGGCACCGTCTTGTTGAAAGCACACGTCAACCAAGTCTATCTCTTCCATTTTAGGCAAAAAGGAAGCCCGATTGATGCGAACGGAGCCAAATCGATAATTCACGGCCATAAAGAACGCTAACGGATACAGATACAATATTTTACTCTGTCCACGCTCTGCGTGTGCGTGTTAGTGCTTTAATGTCCAATAATGTAAATTTGATGCGAAATTTAGTTACAAAATTCCGAATAGCTGCCTCAGAAGGTCGCCCAAACTTGCCATAAAAAACAAAAAGTGCATGATGCACTTTCTTAACCGGGCATGCATTTTGATAATAAAATTTTATAATCTGCAACCGCTGTTCGTTTGTAAGTCTATTCATCGTTAAATTATATACCAAACTAAACATGTTTAACAATAACATGTTACACGAAAACAATTGAGCTGCCAAGAACAGTGTTGCCAAAAAGAAAGTTGTTAGAAAATCCCCCTCTATTTAAAAATAAACACTTTTAAGCTTGTTTTAAAATTTTTTGTAGCGATTTAACTTTTTCTGGCTTTTTTAAGAAGCCGACATTGCTCCTGTTTCCCACCACTCACACACACATACACACTTTGAATGCGTAATAAGTACGCAAGTATTGTTAGCAACTTCATTTTTTCCCAAAATACTTAACCGATTTAAATAAAATTAAGATTGTGCACATCTATCTAAAATCCCCATTAAAAATATGTATAAATCTAACCAAAATCGGTTCAGTATTACGGCTGTAAAAGGGATCTCAAAAAACGTTTTTGCATATTTTAATAATCTAGATTTGTTTTTTTTTAGAATGTTTCAAAACGGTTCTAGTCCTTTCTGTAACCGTGATTACTTATGGTATTTATAGCGTCTTCCAATAAAAGATTTCATTTAGATATTTAAAAAACACGAGTATTTTCAAGCGAAATCATCAGATTTTTATTTAATCGTAAAAACAAAGGTATTTTTTAAAAATTTGTCCCACTATGTCTTCTATCGAGCTTGACAAGTAGGATACATAAATTAAATGATCAGCTGTGCTAATGAGCTTTCCTGTTTTACATGTACCGTGATACAACTGAAATATGTAGTTAATGCTCAAAATTTTGTATGGACATTTGCGAGTGAATTACAAATGAACGCTTGAATTACGAATAAGTCCGTTGGGGAAACACACTATAAAGTGTACTTACTTAATTGAACGTTCCTCTTCATAACGTGCAATCCATACGGGCAATGACATGTCAAGACTTGTTGCGTGATGTAAAAAATATACCATGGCTCTGGTGTTTTCATCCTAAAAATAGAAATAAGTAAAATGTTATTAACTCATGTTGACGTTAGACATTTTCGTTATTATTAAGGTTAATTCAAAAAATAATAATGAAAAATATGTTTAAAGAAAAATGGAAAATAAGCATAACAAATGAACACGACTGACTGTTCATTAGCTTGACACAAAACAAAAACAAGCAAAAAAAATTTAATATAAAAAATTTATATTCATTCTATTGTTCAAAATAATTTTCTTTTTTTGTTTTAAATTCCAAATCTGCTTAACCTGATCTCTAAAGTCACTACGCCAGCCAGCTATGAAATGTGGTGCATTTGGCCCAAACAAAGCACCCAAGAAAATACGTTCAAATGTTTTTTCGCACGAGTAAATTTCCTCTGTGAAACACAAAAGAAGAAACAGATAATAAAAATGTTTATAAGTGTATTAAATTTACAAGATTTATAAAAAATATATATAATAATAAAATACACTTCCAGTCCTTAACATATTTAGTATTTCTCTTATAAGTCTAAGTAAAAATATAAGAACAAGTACAAACTTATGTCTGGATTTTTATTTTACCTTATAGTATTGAAACACATAAAAAATATAATCTTAATATCATTTCAACATTTCAACATTTCCTTTATTTTATTTTGTTTTATTTTAAATTAAATTTGAACAAGGAGCATAATGTAAAAAATTAATCATACGCCCACGTTAAGTGAACAACTTTTGGTAAACGTGTATTTATTTTTGATGTTTATTAGTTGTGACGAATTGTTTACGGCAGTGAAAATTCGCTATGAAAATATTGGATTAACAGCTACTCAAATAGTGTTTTTTAAAGGATTTGGGACTACCAACTTACATATTTGTATTTTGAAATAATTAAGAAATACAAGTGTTCATGAAATATTCTTATTTGGTTTGTTTAAAATACAAATACATAATACTTGTTTTACACGGAGGAAATTTTTCAAAAAAATATAGCATTTAAAAATGATTTTGACTATGTGGTCGCCAGATTAAAATAATATTTTAAAGTGTGAGGGATAAACAAATCTTTAACATTTTTTTAATTGTTAGTAAGTCATCGAAAATAATATTTCAACCGTATACAATTTTGAAAGAAGTTTTGCTTACACATGCGACCTCAGAACTCATGTCACCAAAAACATAATATATTTGGAACTTATCATCTTCGATTTTAATAAATCTTGGTATGGCTGTTGTTTCTTATAGCAACATGTTATGGATCTCTGTTTTGTGCCGTTCTAGGCATATAGCCTTCCCGAAGTCATCTTCACGTATAAATAAAAAAAATAAGATAAGACAGCTTCCCATGGTAAATTTTATAGATCTATGGATCTGCGGCATTGCCAGGTCTGTATCCCTTATGGATTTGAAGATATTAGGAAGACATTTTATTGTCTATCCACTTTTATAACATTATAAAAATGAAAAGTTAAAGATCATTCTTATAATATATAAATATCCTTTCCTCGACCATTTTATGGATTAGTTACAGTATTTAATTATTATTTTGTGTTTATATAGACGGAAAGTAGATTCTTAAATGATGTAGGTCTGTTTTGCTTAAATACACTTCATTGTAATTGAATTAAAGCACAATTCTACACCTAAAATATAAATAAATTGTTTGGTTTCAGCACCTAAAAATACATAAGAATAATTTTGAAAAAATTTACAAAAGACAATATAAGGTATAATTTTTCGTTCTCAAAATTTAGCTGAATGTACCAGTTGCAAACTTAAATGAACAAATCGAAAAAAAATCTTTCTTTTTATCTAAGAAATTCTTCTCTTGTTTTGTTTTTAAAAAACGCTTTCTAAAGTAGTAAAGAGAATCCCTTTCTGGCATGTTTTTTAAAGTTTTTTGACTGAAATTCATCTTCACTCGCAGATTATTTATGTTGTAGAGATAAAATACTGAATTTATTATATAATATTTCTTTTATTTTGGTAAGCGGAATATTTTGGAAATGTAACTTACTCCTACTTGCTAAAAAGGAATAAGCTTTGAAATCTATCGGAAGCATTTCTATAATCTTTCAAGTTATCTTTTTTTTTTTTTTTTTTTTTTTTTTTTTTTTTAAAAAAAGAGAAGTAACACTCAGGCAATTAGTATGCCTACCAACCCGTAGGTGTGTTACCTTCTTTGGGAAAGGGATAGTGAGAGAGGACAGATGGTGAAAGAGAGAAAGCTTAATTTTTACAACTCTGATATTGCGCGTTGTGTTAGTTTTTTTAGATCAGTGTTGCAGCGCCTCTGATGTCAAGTAGGCGCATTAAATGTGTTTTAAGCTGTTGTAGACATTTTATTAATTATTTTACTTCGCCGGGACTGCTACACGTTCAAAATATAATGTGATATTTGGATCGCGATCCATTTTCCGGATTTCAAAATATTAAGTAGTTATTAGTACTTGAGTCAATACTTGGGTTGGCAATTATTCCTGTTTTTTATTTGTATGAATAAAGTTTTATTATATATTATTTTTATTCGAAGAAACGAATAATTTTAAAATTTTGTTCGAATAATTCAACGAACAAAGAATAAAAAATTTACGGTTGAAACACCATTAAACAGCAAATGAAGTTTGTTCGTCATTTTCTTTGATTTTCTAAATGGTTCAGATCATTTTCAATACTGTTAACAATTTTCGCGTTAGTACAAGTTCTTACTTTATTTATAGACTTTTTAGATCAGTTAATAAAAAGTTGTCAGTTATCTCAGAATCGTAACGTAAATCTTCATCGTAGTTGAAGTCATTCGTAATACATATTTTCATCACAAAATAATCGTGAAAACAATGTATTTGTATAATCCTTTGCTTCGCTTTTTGTGGCACATTGTAAAAAGCAAGTATTGGATGGGAATGATTTTATACGTCGTTCATTAATTATTCGAATGTTCGATTATTCGGAAAAAGTTAATCGATAATTCTTTATTCGAAAATGAAAAATGTTTGCTCGTTCCAACAAAAATTATAAAAATTGTTCAAATTATTCGAATAAATATTATTCAAACGACAACCCTAGTCAATACTTCATGGTAGACGTTGAATAAATATCGCGATACTTGTTAGCAGTCAATATGCATGTTGTATGTGTAGCATTGTTCTAAGGTTTTCTTTAACAAAAAAATCGCCTTTATACAAAAAATGTATTTGTTTAAGTATGTTACCTTTATAATAAAAACAATCTCGAGCATCGACTGAGAAGTACCAGTTATGTAGACTTGAGTCACTAAAACGTACTAGTAAACCTTTGGATCAAATGTCTTCATGTGATCCTATAAGTACTACCTCGTCAGTAGAGACCAGGTCTAGTGGTGGATTTTCAATGACAAGCCTGTGTTAAAAGTCAATATTAGAAAACATTGGCTGGGGTATAGCTGGAGTAGTAGTGCTGACAATTTCATTACTAGAGCACTATATTTTTACTATGTACATTCCCTACAGGATATATTTTTAACTTTTTATTTGTATTTTAGTTTTAAATGTTTGATGTTTATTTGATTAATTAAATCGTTTGATTACGATTTTAGAATACCTTTCTTCGAAGTTATGGGACATTAGTATTTCTTTCAATTTTAAATAAATTGTAGTACTTTTTACTTATTTTAGAACGTTTACAAAAAATCTCCCAATTTTTGCGATAAAAATTATTTTTAGCAAGTTTCTTTTTGTACTCTTAAAGTTTTTTAATCAATTTTAGAATTTGTTGTTTTTTCGACGTTAGAAAAGTTTTGCAAATTTTCATAATTTTCGCAATTTCTTAACATTTTCTGCTTTTTTATATTATATTACGTCAGATAGTAGAGATAAATTTTCAATTTAATAAAATCTTGAAATTTGGAAACGAGAACTATTTTATGTCATATTGAATAGCATAAAAAGTTTATTAAAAATAGTTTTATTTATTTTTTACGGACTAAAAAGTAAAAAAAATTATACTTTAACTTTTCGCACAATGCGTTATTTAGGCTGAATAGGTTTAGTGTCTTCTAGATTAAAAAACAATTGGTTGGAAATATATAGTAGATAAACTGTAGCTGATAAAATAACAGCCTTAAGATATTTTTATTTTTGTAATACCCGAAATCGTGAGGCCACGCTCCGAGCTATATTTCATTCAAATTGAATATAATTTTAGCTTTATGAAATTTTAAATTTGTATTATCATATTATTTTACAACTTCATTAACTTCATCATATTGTTCAATAATTTTCTGTAATTGTATGTTTTCAATAAACTTTTGTTTGTTGAGGGTTTTTAGCTAGTCTATATACATGCATTTCATTGGTGCTTAAGCCAAATCATCAGTAGACCTTAAACCTAATTTTTAAATGTTTCAAACCTCTTTACTTATACAAAAACTTTTAAAAACTCAATAAGAGTTATAAAAATTACAATAGTATAAGCACAGTAATGCTTTGAAACTTATTCAAAAATCCCAACAAACAAATTATTATATTCGATATGAATCTATTTTATTTTCTTTACAACCTTTTTTACAATTAGACGCCCTTTGGGTGACAATAAAAATACTTTTATTGTCATGTAAAAAAGGTTGTAAAGAAAATAAAATAGATTCATATCGAATATAATAATTCTCATACAACTCATACAAATATGATCTTTATTAACCACTTGAGGGGAGAATATATATTTTTTATTTTTCCATTGAAATGTGTGGAATTTAAAAACTTCAAACTCGTTTTCTGCAGAATGAGTTTTTTATTTTAGATATGACTACGTTACAATAAAGGGGCGATATGTAAAACTCCCATTAAAAACAACACTAAATCAAGTTCTTCGCACATAATCTTTCATATAATTATACTTTTTCCAACTTCAGTTTCTATAGAACGAAGATATTACTCCAACTTTGGTATTCATCATAATATAAATATGTTATGAATAAACAAGGGACTCCAGAAAATTTACTTTTTCATTAAGCCGCACATAAAAAAATATTTACAAACTAAGTTTGTTTTTGTTCCAATAAAAAAAAACTTTTCTCTTAAGTGTCAAATGCCAAATTGTATAAATTAAAAACTTGGTAATCATGCTCATTTTCATTCGCATCCTTATTCAGGCCAGATTAATAATATACATTTATATGGAAAACTCGCTTTGAACGCACATAAAAGCGAAAGTAAATACACTTGTTGCTACATTTTTGAAGGACATGTGGGCTAAATAAAACAATAATAATTTTAAGGAGGGGAAACAAATGTTGTTGTTTTTTTTACAAAAATGTATACATATGCTGATACATATGTCAACTAAATATGAACAATATACAAAACAAATGTATCGTTAGATGAAATGCAAAATCGCATAACTGCACTTTTATAGATTTTAGAGGTGAAAGAAAACTCTAAATTAAAAACTTCAATTGACTGAACTAATATATTGTTATATATTGTTATTTTCATCTATAACATGAGTCTTTTGTATGATAGAATTTTACAAGTTTCTAAAAAACATACGTTTTGATATAATAAACTGCAATTAATAGAAAACGTGATATAAAATTGTTTGTTGGTTACGTGATTTTACATTTCAACTAGCGATATAAGTGTATATGTTGTGTAAATTAATTATAAACGTGGTTTAAATAATAAGTTTATGCATATATTTTTATATTCAACCACAGAATTTTAACAATACAAACAACAAGAGCAGTTCACCACATTTTTTTTTTGAGACTACAAATAGTATGACCAAATATAATGGAAATAAACTGTTGTTATTAAATTATTATATATATAAAAAAGTAAAGCTATCAATTATCTTTTGCATTACAATTTGTTCACAACTTACCCAGCAAGACCACAACAACCGCTGAATCTCTGACACCCCAATCCCAGCACGTACGCAAAGCAATGTATAAAATATTATGGAATTTTCCCATTAAACAGACCTAAATTATAATAATAAGAAAATGTAATATAAACATTTTGCAAACTAAGTTATACCATGAATAAATAAATAAGTATCAAAAGTCACAGACAGCCAAATAATTTACTGCTTCTGCTTATCATTATTATTATCACAAGTGATTGTATTTCGATCATGATCATAATGATATTGTAATATGCCAGAATTATTTATGAGTATCATGAATGTAGAAGAAAACAAATACGTGCAGTTCTGAAAAAGGAAATAAATGTACATGGTTTGCTAAAAATCGATTAATCAGTTCCATTTTCAATAAATATAAGAAACGACGATATTTTCCAATTTATTTAACCGATTTGTTTGTGGCATTCCATGCACTTTTTCAATCCTTAAAAAGTGATTGAATTCTGAAAACTGATTTGACAAGCACTTTTGGAGTTATTAAGAAAAACACTTTTCCGAAATTTTTCGAAAACCTCTCCAACAGATCAATCGAATTTCATCAAATTTGCGGCAGCCTACTTTATTGTTTTAGCTGATTAAGTTTTAGATTCGATCGGTTTAGTGGCATAAAATTGAAAAAAAAAAAATTTTCTCACAAAATTTATTTGGAAAACTCTCAAATTCTATTGAACTGAATTGGTTCATTATCTCACGGGATTTAAGTAAGGTCATCGGTTAAAGTATTTATACATTCACATACATAAATACATCCATACCGACATCATCAGAAAAATAGTCGGAATAGATTTCCATGAATTAAATACGTCGAGATCTGAGAAAAATCGTTTTTCGAAAATTCTGGTGAAGTCAATAACATCATTTTTTTAATAAATCATTAATATGTTACTAAGTTACATAATTATGTAATAACAATAAAAAAATGTTAGGTATTGAGAATGAAAAATGTATGTCAAGCTTTGAAAGTATATTGATGTGCTCTATATGACCTTGATATTGCAATTTAGTCAAAGCCTCTTTATATGAGTTGACAACAAAAACATTTCTTTTAATTTTTATTGATACGAATTCTCCAGTTCTTATTTGGCTTCTTTTGCGATTAAAATTAACCATAAGGTTTTAGAATTCATAAACGCTTACTATTGCTTTTGTCAACTTTTTACTACATTGTATTGCTCAACTAAAAAATCCTTATTAATGTTTTAATGCACCCAACAAATTTAAGTAGACCCTTTTACGTGTTAATGACACTTTTTATGATCCTGTTTTGAATTTATCTCTTTGTATTATTTTAAAAAAATTAACGCCACGTTTTGACTCTTCGAAAATTAGTAAAAGTTCCAATATTTCAAATTTAATAAACAGGAAAACATATGAAGATATACGTAAAATTACTAACGCCGAAAACTTTTGGTTCGAGATAGGAAATTTCAAAAATATATCTGATGAAAATATATATTAAAATTTTTATGAATTCGTTACATATATATTTACTTTGCGTCATAGTAATGCTTCCGCTGAACGAATTTTTTCAAAACTATCACTGATTAAAAAGAATACACACTTTTCATTAAGAGCTCATCCATTTATGATCGAATGTCTATTGAATGATGTTACACATTATAGAGTATTAATTTTTTTAGTTACACACTTCGTATAAAGAAGAAATTCTCTGCAGATGTCATTCCTGTAACTTTTCACATGAGAAAACTTTAATATAATGTCCACAAACTCTATTCCCTCTACCCTTGCTAGTTTCAATACCAAATACAGCATACGTAGAGTAGAGCTCATCTCTCGAGCGCAAAAAAAATTTTGCCGTGACCACGTTAGGATTGAAATCGTATGGTTATAATCAAATGATATTATTATCAAGCCATTACTTTTATATGAATCATTTTGTTTTTTTAATTAAATAATAATGTTAAAAAATATAAATAAAGTCGAACTTCCCTATAATGAATCTGCATGCGACCAGGAAATCGCTCCATTATATAGATACTTCATTATACAGAAATTATATTTTTTGCACTTTTATTTTAATGGCTTGCTTGTTAAAATATTTGATAAAATGCTGGGAAGGATTCCAAGCTGCTTAGCTACCTATTTCATTTTGTTCCTTCATCTTCAACTTTATTATTTAATAATAATTTTTTATCACAAGAAATGCTACTTCGTTTCGTCAATTTTGTTCACTGAACACGGACAACTACTGTCTAACGGGACTATGTTTCGTTGTTATGTTTTTTCATCTTTCGTGACACAGTGATGTTAGTATGATTCTTTATATGGAGACAAACGCGCAAGAAACTCCAATTTACATCTGAAAAATTGCTTTATTGTAAAAAAAAAATTCACATTATGGAAATTCACTATAAGGGGATGAATATACATTAACATTGAAACGAGAAAGCTGTGTGTGCTCTTGAAATGTGTATGCTTTGAAAATTATAAACATAATCTGTTAACCAATATTTATAATTGATAATTGATATTATTGCACTTTTCATTTTAAGAGGGAAAGACCGAAAAAGATATACAAAATGTATACATTTCTATTTAAACACTCTCACGCAAAATTAAAATTTCTTACAATAAAGTTGCGTAGTCTAATGGCCTTATTTATAAACAATTTATTAACCCTAACTATGTTATGTACTAACATGATTTTTTTCTACATTAATACTAATTGTTAGTCAAATCGGCTAACATGAATATAACTCCGATTTTTTATGTTAGCTTCACATGAAATAATTTTAATATTTTTTTAATTTGATAACTTATTTTGTCCAGTGTCTAAAAAAAACACCAATATGAAAGTTTTCCAAAATAATTTAATTTTTGCATTAATTTCATTAAAGGTGCTCTTCTAGGAACACTTCCGCATAAACAAATTTTTTAATGCAAAATAAAAGTAAAAAAATAAACAACAAAAAATTTTAAATTCATTGGTAATATAAGAAAACATGTCAAATAATACTGAAAAGTAAAAAAAATTTTTTTTAGAGTTTTATCTACATTTGTGAAATGCTCCTGTTAGTCATTTTGACTAACATGACTTCAAAAACTCAAAAATAGCATTAAATTGCAGAAAAGTGACCGTTCAAAGCAAGAGCGTACCATCAACTGAGATTACAAAAAAAATTAGATCTTTCCATAGCAGCAAAAAAAGTTACACGCAAAAATAAAAACAGTGTTAATCAAAATGACTACTGCAGCGTTAAGTTATAGTTGGTTTATTGTATGATTTTTAAATGGGAAAACCGATAGTACTGCACACATTATCTTTATTAATCGTTTATGAATAAGATCGTAAGGACCTAAAAAATAATTTGTATTTGAAATGTATTTTAAAATATTTTCTAAAACTTTTGTTTGTTGAGTGTTTTTTAGATAGTCTATATATAAATATATTTTTCACAAAAATTTTCCTTAAAATACATATGAAACCTAAATTATGTTTTTATGAATACGGCCGTAAATATATAACAACAAATATCAATAGGAATAGTAAACTGATTTTCTTGTGATTTTGAAAACAATTACAAAAAACTTTGCCTTAATTAAAAAGCTAAGGAAGCACAAGAAATATGCTTGAAAAAACACGATATTCATGTTGTAACCACTTGACTGTACTTTTTGCCCATAACACTTAATCTTAAAATCATAAACATGTTTCTTTGCGAACTTTCAAACTTTGAAGCCACAACAAAAAAACAAGAACACAAACATTAAACAAATTACTTACATCACTATTTCCATCTTTTTTGTCACGATGATAGCGAACGGCAGCCAAAACAGCAATACGAGCCACTTCCTCAGTATGCATATTTTGTCCTTTGAATTAATTAAATAAATAAATATTACTTTAAGAATGTGAAAGAAGCCAGAAAATAAATTTAAATAAAAAAAAATCTAAAAACAGCAATTTCCACTTACCATCACTACAACCACCAATTATGGCATTTAAATGATCCAATACATCTCGCCTGGAAGATCTGTCCTGTAGACCATTGCGGCACAATTTATCCAAAGTATCCTCATAAAAACATTCAAATATAAATTCCATATTGTTTGTTGTTCAACAACTACTCCGCTGGTACTAAAACAGTTTTAATATTCTAATGTGTATGAGGCCACCTCAAGTAAAACTGTGAAAGCAAAAAATATAATTTACACATAAATTTCTTTAAACGCGTTGACACTTGTTCAGCCATTATATGGCAAGAAGCCATAGAAAATTAGTTAGAACATATTTTAAAATTATGTGTTTCTTTTTATTTTCTATTCACTCTGCGACTGTTTTTATTTCGTCACTTACATTATGTCGTGTCATTAACCTTAAACAAATTATTATTTATCAAATATGAAGTATGTACAAAAAAAATACTCCCCAAAATAATGTAAGGACTCAATTCACAGCAAGGACTTTATTCATAAATTTTTTTTTTATTTAACATTTTATTATAGGATTTTTTATAATATTTTTATATAAATTTTGCCAATTATTTTATAATTTACAATGACACATTACTGAGGATAGCCTTTAGCGAAGGCTGTACTTAATAGGCATACATACTCTAGAGCATGGAGATCGTTTCCATAGCACTGATGGTTGGTGACACGTTCAATCGACACCATTCAGGATTGCATGCTGCAGTCTCTCAAGTTAGCCAAGACGTGGTGTATTAAGCACGGACTTTCCATCAAATCTGACACTTTACTGTTTTCTTAAAGAGAAAAGCTTAAGAATTCAATCGCTTAGGACTTATCGGAAGATACGAAATGTAAAAAGGATATTACATCAATGTAATGCATCGGTTATCCGATGAACGAAGGCTTCTAAAAACAATCAAGTGTAGTCTTGATGGAGCTTAGAGAATTGCTTGTATGGGTATGTGTGGGCAAAACCTAAAACGCTGACGCAAGTACTGGAGGCAGTTTTGGCATTGCCACCTTTAGACTTATTTATAAAAAAAGATGGAGGCGACGCGGGGCTTAAGAGTATTCTGAATCTTGTACGTAAAGAGTATAGAGATACCCAAATGACATTGGAATGCATAAGTAGAAGACGAGTAGTCGAAACTCTACATAGAATATTTCTTGTGGATGGTAGCATGCAAAGAGAGTAGAATGACATTAATTAAGTGACATGGATCAAGTGAACGTGTACCCTAAATTTATGTAACAATTTGTTTTTAAACTCAATAGGTGTGCTATTGTTGAAACTGCTGTGGGTTAAGGGGCACATCAATCAGTATCACAGGAAACGTGGCAGTACCCAGAACTAATAATAGTACTGGGTTATTGTTTGATGAGAGCTAAGACTTTATGCTGGCTTAATTCCACAAATCTGTAAAGGTGGTGGTAGAAATCAACATGTAAGCAAGCTTGTATGGTGTAACGGCGTTAGTTGAAATCTCAGATATTACCTGGGTAGACTGAAGATCATACAAGTTGATATTTGTAGACTATACCTGGATAGCGTTCCTTAGTCTAAAGGTACGGTCACACTTGACAAACATTTGCCCAAAAAAAGTGTAACCAGTACTTTTGCTTAAGGTTATTGTGATTTAACTTGGTTTTTATATCACAAAATGAAGTCAATTACGCCACAAAATGCTACTTCTATATTATTTTTAATAAAAGCAAAGCAAACCCATATTTAAATAAATATTCGAATTAAAGAAAATGCAAATTTAGCTTGTCTGTTAGTCACGTTTTTTTTTCGACAAACATTTGGCAACTGTGACCGTATCTTAAGTAAAATGATATCTGTTACTAAAGAATGTTTGATGAGAATAAGTGCCTGGCCCACGTTATCGAAACAATTCTTTCTTACAGGAAGTTACATTTAAAACAAAAATAATTTCTAAGATTTTGTTTTTGTTTTACACAGTAAAAGTCGATAATTAATAGATAACTGGCAGGAATCACTGAATTCTAGAGCATACGCTGGTGCTGGTGCGATTCTCAGAATGGAATGGCAAATCGATCTAACGGTTGATTGAACATCAACTATTATCGCACGTAATCATCATAAAAAAGAACTCATAATAAATATTTCTATTGAATTCGATACAAAAAAAATTAAAACTAAATTTCAAGCCCATGTGGAAAAAAATCTGTTTTTTCTAGATGATAACAACAGCTATTTTAAAGAAGTTAGTTCCCTTTTTGGGGTCTAAATTAATTTTTAATTTGGGAGCTGAGTTGATAATGAACTATCTACCCAAAGTATTTTTTGAGATCTAGTATATTTTCCGATTCGATTTTTAATCGTCATTTAAAACCAACTTTTTCATTAAGGTCTTACTTTATAATTACTTAGGGTGTTAGCCCAAGGAATTGATTATATACCGTATCATGTCCCATACTGCCTAGTAGTTCTCCCGTTATTAATATTTTTATGTCATTGTGGTAACACTGTGCGTTGAGCCCTCTTATGGCAGAGGGTGTTAAGCAACCCATAGACATTCTTTTTTGTTTTTGTTTTATTCATTAAATTCTTCTTTTATTGACGTTAATACAGCAACTAGTACAAAAATGAAATCGATAGAATTTAAAAAGTGGCAATTCAGTATTTTTTAGCACAGGAACGCAGCAGTGCGCCAGTTCGTTTTCCGGCTTATGCATACATTGTGTATATCATGCGAAACAATTTGCTCTCTTTTTATCCCCTCATAACTTTTCCGCAGTCAATCATAAAATGATGAGACGTAAACCATAAGCGTACTCCACATGGGAAATTCTAAGTAAGCACTTTTCCAATTTAGCTGCCCTGTAGTAAATAAAATAATCGGTTGATAAAAAACACTAACTATAAGCTAACTATTTTGCAAATGACTACAAATTAGTTTAAATCTCTTGCAGATATCAACCAAACATATTGCATAGAAACACACGTAAGAAATAAATAAAAGCAAAATAAGTAAATGAAAAGAAAATAAGAAAACAAAAGAATCATGCCAAGAGCTTTTTGTTAAGATGATGTGGAAAATAATTATTTTAGTTTGCATCCAAAAAAGCAATCCTTACGTGAACAATTAGGAGAGTGGTATCATAGAAATAAGCCGTCGCGTAAATGTTTTGAACAACTCTTGGCAATTTTAAAAGGCGAAGGCATAGATGTGCCATTAAGTGCTAATGCATTTTCCCAGAAAAGTAATTGTTTAATCGTATCAAAAATCGTCCCAGTGTTATATACTCATTTTGGAATTTTCAAACAATTGGAAAGGATTTCGCATTCACTTAAATATTGTGACAAAATTTTGGTTGACATTAATATTAACGGCCTTCCATTGTTCAAAAGTTCAAAAGCCCAATTGTGGCCAATTTTAATGAAGGTCGTCAATATTACAAGGTTATCTGTATTTCCTGTAGGAGTTTTTTTTAGGCCGAAGCAAACCCAACAATATTGAAGAATTCCTCGATGAGTTTATTCGTGAACTAGACATTTTGATGCGAAATGGACTAAAATTTTTATGAAGAAAAAAGTCCATTTGAGAAGATGCCTTATTTTTATATTATAATAATTATTTTTATATAAAAATATATTAAAATTAAATTGTTTAGAATGAATTAAAAAAATGCTTTTTAAATAATTTAGTATAAATCAACTACAAATTGGTTGAAAAATAATTAATTAGTAGTCAACTAAAAAGTCATGCAGAGATGGCCAATTGACTACTGCCTATGACATGCCTATGTTAAAATAATGTGTCGGCGACAAGGAAAAAAGTCACTTAATCTACTAGATGTGGTTATTAAAAAAACCAGTTTGAAGTTATTTAAAAATGTGTTTGACTTCCTACAGGGTGGTTGCTTAGAAATTTAATGGTATTCTACCTATCAAGAACTTGGTCTCTATTTAAATATCCGTACTTTTAAGAGCCAACATTTTTGAATAGAAAAAATTCCTTATTTTGGCAATTGTGTTTTTACACGGATATTTTTTTCTGTGAGCTTAAAACCATAAACTTTCATATTCACGAACAAAAAGAATAAAGATAAAGAAAAAACAATATTTATAAAACAACAAACAAATACAAGAATATGCACTCGTACCAACATAATGTTTCTAACATAAAAAAATATATGAACTTGTTTATATTTGTTTATTATTATTTAAATTATATGTAAATGCAGCGTATGGTCAATTCAATTCAATTTTAAAATTTTCATAAATAAATAATTCAATTTCAACAAAATTAATTCAATAATAATTCAAAATAATATAAATTCAAGTTTTAATTTCACATTGGAAAGGTAATATTTAAAATAAAAAATTTAATCAGCCGTTTTTTTATTACCTACTAAAAACCCTTAAAAATTAAAGTTGAGAAAAAGCCAAAAAATTGAAATTAGGGCTCCTCGAATATTATTTTCGTAGTGAAACTTTGTTTTCTCATGCCAAAAGCTATCAAAAAATTTATGGCACAATATCGATTACTAAATCGACCCACCCTAATATATACACTTACATCCATAAATACATTCGTACAAGTATACAATTAGTTTTAGTATTTTATTTCGCATTTGTTTATATTTCTTCTACAACGAACACTTACATTTATTCGTTTAGGGCACAAGAGTAAATGCCTCATTAGTTTTTACTTTTCGTTGCCATTCTGTATCGTTCTGTTCTGTAAAAAATATTTTTTAATTACTTCTTCTATGAAGAGAATCATCTGTTTATAAGGAAAAGATAATCAAAAGAACAACATTGAAATTGTGAACAAAAAGTTTTCGTAAAAATTCTTTTATTTGAATAAACAAACAAAAAGGAACAAATTAATAATTAAAAAATTATTAATATTTGGTATAATTCTGACTGAAATTTCGGGTGTGAACCATATAATTGTAGGAATTAATTTTATAAATGTATGCAAAATGTACCAAACAATTGCAGAAGCTTTTCATCGTCCATTGTTTTTTATTTGACAAAAATATATATGTAAATGTCTAAAAAATCTTAAATTAAAACAAAAGTGTCTGACTTAACAAAAAACTAATACATATGCACTCTTGTCTGCCACTTAACGTTGCAATATATTTTCTAAAGACCTCATTAGGCCGTTCTCTGCCGTTTTATTCTATAGAAAATAAATTTTACTTACTTGTTCTGTGTTTGAAATTTCGGATGTGGACGACGTACTTATATGAATGAATTTTGTAAATGTTTGCCAAATGTTTTTTATTTGACAAGATTATATAAATCTTTACAAATTTGAATTAAAATAAAATTTTCTGACTTTTAATACAAAATTTTTAATATTTCACACCACAGCAAAAATAATTCATACAAACTCATGGCTGTCACTTAAAGTTATACTATTATATTTTCTGCAGAGTAGTCCGCCACAGAACAGAACGAAAAAGTGACAACAAACCACATATGCAGTTTTACAATTGAACAGAAATAGAAACATCTGAACCATAATAAAACAGAACGTACAAAATAATTCTGCCGTAAATCACACACTAACTGCCAGGCCCACGATGCTACACGTATTCGTTCTTTCAAAGTCTAAAATTTTGTTTTTGTTTTAAATTTAATTGGACGAAAGAACGAATACTAGTGACATCGAAGGCCTGGCAGTAATTTAACAGTAATTATTTTTCTTGAAAATAAGAAACTTTTCAATCACGTTAATGCACGCTCAAAAAAAATATTTAACCATGCGCGCTCATGCAAGACCTTATATTTTTGGCTCACGTTCATGTGAATTCACGTGAGCCCAGAAAAGTTAATAATAATTACGAAAACTTACACTCACAAAATACTTAGGAAAAATAAATTTAAAAAAAATTTTAATTAAATTAAAAAAATTACAATAAAGAAGAAAAATCACCAAAAACTTACGCTAAAAATTTACTCATGCACGCTAATCATACTCAATTTTTCTATATTCACGTTTACGCTAATCACGTGAGTGGTGCCCATCCCTTAAAAGAGACTTGTTCATGCTAAGAACACATACATTTTGTTAAACTTTCACTCAGTTGGAGCCTTAATGTGTGTAGAAAACAAAAGTCAATAAATCGATTTTGAATACATGCACAAAGCTGCATTTAGTTTAAATTAATATATATTTCTATTTATTTCAAAATAAAAAAGTTGCTAAAGTTAATTAAATTAAACATTGTTGGGTATTTTTGTTTCGGCTTAAGGTCATGTAAAATTAATTTAAACACACGTATGTATTGTATTTATTTTTTTGTAAATTCATTTATTTTGCTTTACCGATATTTCGGTCAACTTTGCTGACCATCATCAGGAATCTAATAAAAACTATAACAATTAAACACCAATTAATACTGTAACAATATTATATAATTTTTTATAAATTATTTTATTGTCATATAAGACTTAATTTTTAACAAAACTTGGTTTGGTTGGCTTCTCCTCTATGAATTATTTTTCTGTTTTGTTTACTGTATTTGTCTGCTGTGTGTTCATATAATTGAGCACATTTCTCTGTATCGCTTTTATAATTTAGCCGTTTATTTGGGCTTACGTTAATTATATGAGGTATCTCCAAAAAATAACCTTTTTATAATTCCTCTCTTCTTGTAACATTTTTATCATATAACATTGTTTTATCATATGAATGTGTATGTCACGTTCTCGTACAGTGGGCTGCTATTGCTGTTTTTTGCTCTATAGGCTTATTTCTAGCTATTTGGTCAGATTTATGTTAGACAAGTCTTGTTTTTAATTTTGTTGTAGTGGTTCCAATATAAGTTTTGGTACAATTATTAAATCCATCTCCGTTGCATTTAATCTCGTAAATTACGTTAGATTTTTCTTCCTTGTCCAGTTTAGAATTTTTAAGTCGATTTGTAACTTGTTTCTGGAATGCCTTCTGTTACGGCATCTAGTTTTTTTTGTATTTAACATAATGTATAAGTTCCTTTATCGTTCTGGTCGGAAAATCATTCTTCTTTAAAATGTTTGCAATTGTTTTTATATTTTCACTGTGAAAGTCATCGTGTCTGATTTAAAAACTCATTCGATACATTTTGTAGCCGTATTAATAATTACTCCTCTGGGTTGTTTGGAATAGATATTAGTCAGTCGTCCTGATGCTGTTGGTTTTTTATACTAATTAAGTTTTAGCTTATTTTGGGAGAGTAGTACCACGCAATCCAAATAAGATAATCTTTGTTTCTCTTCTATTTCTTTTTTTGAACGTCTAGGACTTTCAATATTTTTGATTATTATTTTTTTTGTAATAGCGGTTTTCAGCTGTATGCGAATTAATGCAAATCTACTAATATTTTTTCCTTTTTTTTTTTATTTATTTTCAAAACAGAATTTATTACAATGTTTATGCCTCTGCGCCTTGAAGGCATTTTAGAGGCGAGTTATTCTTTCTTGGAGGATTTCTTTCTTGTTCTAAACAAGTCAAACATTTAACTGCCTCTATATTAATTTAATGGCTTCAAATATTCTTATAACAGTTAAAAAAAAGCTATTTTAAATAGTGCACAGAACACAGAACGTCTTTCAAGTACTGAACTCAGTTGAAATAGTAACAAATAAAATTTTGAATAATTTTTTTACAGAAAATACTATTTAATTTTTAAAACAAAACTATTTGTAAATTGTAAATATCATTTTAAAAAAAGGTGGGATTAAACCCATAGATTTTGACAAGAAAACGCTAGTACTAATTGGCCATGATTCGTCCTTATAAAACACAAGTGTTGCTTCCAATATGTTATGGTTGCTGTTGCTAAATTCATTGAAATGTCAATAAATGTTCAAATTCTAAAATACTGTTTGAATGTGTCTCAAACTTGGAATAAAAAAATTATTTGGAACAGAAAAAGATCCCAGTTCGATTTTAAATTGTCTGTTAAAAATGAGAGAGGTTTAAATTATTGTAAATAATTTTTCAAGAAAAGATAAAGTATAAGGAGAAATGTACATCGTGCGTCACATACTACGCAGAAAAAAACTTATTTCCAGTTATTGAATTAGTGAAATACAAATGATAAAAAAGAGAAATTTTTATCAGTTATAAAAATATTTTTTTAGCACGATTAGTTTTTCATGAAGCAAACAAAAATATTTGCTGAAATTATTGTGATTAATCAAACTTACTTTTTATTTTATACCCTTCTTCTAAGGTCAGTGACAAAGTGACTCGTAAGACGTAGTAAAGACAGATCAAAGGCAGGAATGGAAAAACTGATATGGCAAATGGTTTGAACGAATGCAAAACTGTATTGGCCATCAAGGGGAATATTTCGATAAGCGATAAATTAATTTTCATTTAAAAATGTTTATTATTATTAGCCATTCCCGAAACATAAATGGTAGTTCTCGTAGAACAAATTTGTCGCCTTATAAAAAACATCTATATTTTTATTTTTAATTTAGCTGCTATTTTTGAGATATTAAAACGATAATACTTGAAATAATACTGGCCGTACTTAATAAAGATCGTAGAAAAAATTACAAAGGCAAGTTGCAAAGGATGACGCACTGATTGCTCTAATTCGAGTACGCTGCATTCAAAAAGGCATTCTTAGAGTATATAAAAACCGGAACGGAAAACCTGTTAAACGGCTTTTGCGCTAAAAAAAATCAACCAGTTTTGAATTACCTGTATATTTTAATAATTCAACAAGCTGGATTTTTGGTCCCGATGAACTACTGTATTCGCCGAATTTTTCACCGAAAATAATTTTTAGATTTTTTATAAGAAAAAAATGTTTTTGTAGCTTTCCATTTTTTGTCAGGGTACAGCAAACGATTAAGTGTGGAAAAATGAAAATAAATAAGTGATAAAATAAGTAGAGAAAGAATTGTTTATAACTAGAAAACTTTGTTGAAACAAAATATCGCACTTGATCAACAAGAAGGTATTATTTTTATAATTTTTTCACTTTTCTCCAAAACTTGCGTTCTAATATTCATATTTAAATATTCACATTGTTTTGTCTATGCTTCGCTAATGAAACGCATGATTTAAACTCTATTTTTCATATACTTTTGATGTAAAATCAAAAAGTATTTTGCTTCCGTTGAAAATTTTAAAATATCGAGTTAATGCCCTCTTGTTGATCAAGTGCGATATGTATGTGATTTTTTCGCTCTTCTTCCAATGCTAATTTTAATATTAACTATGCTTTGATAAAAATAATCTCAAGAAGATGATTCGATGTTGCTGAGGTATTTTGAGGCGCCAGAAATGATTACGTGTTTCCCAAATAGTTAAATTTGTTTTTTTGGAGGAAGCATTGTTTATAACAAAATCTTGTTGATGAAATAAGAAATATATAAGGCTTTGGCAAGTTGCATATTATCTTTTCACTGAGTGCTAGCTTAAATATCATAAATATCAACACACTTATGTTCCTTTCCCTCATCGAGGGAGCATAGGGCCATAACAAGGTGGTTGCAATAATCTCGATCTTCGCATCGATGCTTGACTTTGTTCCACTTCATACGCAATCTCGAAAGTTCTGTTGTTAAATGTCGCTTCAATGTGTGCGCTAATCTCCCAACTCTTCTACTCCCTTGCGGCTTCCAATCTAGGTATTTCTTGGCAATATCGTCGTCTGATTTACGGAGGCTGTGACATATCCAACTCCATTTCCGCTAACTTATTTCCGTTCTAATAGGGTGCTGGTTTGCCTCCATCCAGAGTTGGTTGTTGGATATTTTTTTAGGCCAGAAAATCCGTAAGATTTTGCGGAGGCATTTGTTGAGAAATACCTGAAGGCACTGCAAATCACGTGGTGCCATGTTCCAGGTCTCGCACCCATATAATAGAGTGGATTTTATGTTAGAATTTAATAATTTGATTTTGGTTTGTTTCGAGATATTAGAAGATTTTCAAACCGGGTTTAACTGGGCAAATGATCTCCTTGTTTTATATATGCCACTGGATATATCTGCTGCTGAGCCCAGGTAGTAGAAGGACTTAACAACTTCAATATCATGATCACTTACGATGAAATTGCGACTTGTATTACTATTGATGCGGCGCGATTTTGTTTTGGATATATTTATCTTCAGCCCAACTAATTTTGCGATGTCACTAATGGTGGAAATTTTCGACTGCATCTCTGAGAATGATTGGCTAAGTAGACACATGTCATCGGCATAATCAAGGTCCTCCAGCCGTCCTTGCAAGTCCTACATTATACCTCTCTTATGATGGCATGTTGCCTTCTGCATCACAGCATCGAGGACGCAGTTAAAAAGTACAACCTTGTCTAACTCCAGTTTTCACCGTGATCCTGTTGCTCAGTTGTTTTTCATAAATATCGATGATATATTACCAAGGATATTTAAATAAAACCTACCCAAATCGCTGACTCGGAAGCTGCTGTGTTGTGTTGTCGCTCCGGAAAAGGGTACATGTTTCCTCAGCATGTAGTTGAATTTAGATTTCCTGTCTTTTCTAATCATAAAAAATCATTTTAATTTTTTTAATCATTTTCAAGTTTGATTATTCTCGAACCTCAAGGCCACCAAAAATATGTTCATTAACATCTAAATACATAAATATGAGCCCTGAAAAAGCTTTGATGACAAAGTAATGAGTTTAAAGTAAGATTACCATATAACTTTTATTCATTTCACTTCTACTTTGACAAGCACTTATCATTAGATGCAATTATTTACCACTTTAACTAACAAATAACGATGTCAATATTTTGAAATCATTGAATACATAAAACATAATAAAAATTAAATGTCTGCTTGGATTAGTAACTCTTTCTTCTTAAGTTGTTATTGCGTTTGATGTCAAGTGTTTTACTCACTGCTACAACTATTTTATTACTCGCTAGAAATGTTCGTTTGCTTGGAAATAGTTTTTATTACAAGTGCATTGATAATATTATTTATTTAAAGGATTCTTTTTTATTTATCTGTTAGGAAAGTAAATGTGTTTAATTTACTGCGACGCTAAGCATATCAACATTTTCAGTTTTCTCCTTCTCCTTTGAAATTTCAAGTCGAAAACAAATCAAATTAATATTTAATTCATTTCTATATATTTTGTAAAATTACCCACTGTGGCAGGTGTGATGAATTAATTAAGCACACGCACGAAAACATTAAGAATGCAAATTTCCTTATGTTTCTGTCAGTAGATTTGTGGCAACACATTTACATACAAAAACATTATACACATATACATATATTTTACTTTACTGCATACAAAACGAAAGAGAGATTGAATTAACGTGCCACTAATGCTTAATACCTGGCACATTATCTGATACTTTAGGAGACAATTATGTCACACCTGCATATTTCAAATGTTACCAAAAATATCCTGCAATAGTGTTTGGCTGCATAAATATCCTATTATTTCTTGTATCTCTGCTATCTGCAATAAGTGCTGAATTATTGTGAGTGGTAAAAGCATGAGTACGAATTTATATATTATTACAAGTAAAAAATTGGAAACTAAAATAAGGAAACAAAATTTGGAAAAACACACATATTTTGTGATTAAAAAACTCTATGGGGATAATATTGTATTTTAATAAATGTATTTAAGCGGCAAACTAATGATGTTTTCTTTTCTACAAAAAAATGTCATCCTTCTGAAAGTGTCATAAATATCTTTCCAACCCTGTAATAATGATATTTGTGTTTTCACTAGAACAAAATACAATTTATGAAAAAGTAAAACGCCTTATTTTTAATTGCTGACAGCTAAATTTTTTTTTATAAAATATAAAAAATGAGAGATGGTGAGAGCAACGTTTCAATAGCTTTAACATATTTTCCTCATCAGATGAGGAAGATGAATCCAATAATTGACTGATTGTGTAAAATTATTAACAATTTCCAAAGAATTTCAAAAGGTTTTGTTTGTTGAGGGGTTTTTCGATAGTCTATATACATGCATTTCATTGGTGCCACTTCCCAATCATCAGTAGACCTTAAAACATATTTTTGAAAAGTTTCAAACCTCTTATCTTTTACAAAAACTTTTAAAAACCAATGAGAATTTTAAAAATTACAAGAGTAAAATAAATTCTCCGAAAAAGGAAATAAAAAAGAGAGACTCTTAAAATAGCACTTACAAAACTTACAAAACCACAGAACTTAAGACTAACTACTTACTAAAAACTTAAAACTAGAAAGCATAATAACAACCAAAAAACATTTTAATTCACAATAAAAAGGGAAAAAGGATACCAGCTCTTCTGATCCCTATTCCTAATAAGGCACTCCCTCACCAAAAAGTTCTCCAAGGAATGCGCCCTTTCCGAAAATCTAATCGCACCTTCAAGCATAAAAACACCTATACCACCAAAAGTAATTGCCCTATAAATCGACCTACATGAAGACCTACGGAACACATCCTTTCAGCCCTAAGTAAAGTCTAAAGCCAAGCCAAGTAACAAAAACCATAGGCTCCAAACTTTCGAGAGAATATCTCGAGTAATAAATAATTCAAAAATTTATAAATTATTGTTTTAATTGTATTCCTTAATCAGAGGAAAAATACTTGCTGCTTTCATAAACCATTTTTTAATGATGCTAAAATTTATTAAATTTTAAAATAATTTCAACAGAAAGCTTGCATTACAAATTACCAGTGCAAGTTTAAATATGCACAAAAATTATTAAAATATGCAAGCAAATACTCCAAAAAAATCTTCGATATATGCACAAAAATATTCACCCGAAAAAACACTGACTAATCAGTTTTATTTAAAGAAATGTTTATTACAAAGTATGATCATATATTTTTTCAAGTTTTCAAATTGAAAGGATCCTCGAATATATTGAAAATATACGTTCAATGCCAGTCGACGTTACTGTACATATTGTTTTTAATCTTTGTTTTTCAATTAATGTTTTATTATTAATATTTTGAAGATTCTCTTTTACGTCTTCTATGACGGATAAACATTCACGTAAAGGAAGTCCTTTGGTTTCCAATTTGGTTATACTATGGAAAATACATTCAAAATTATCTTTAATGTATTCTAAGTCTGTCGTTATCGATTAATTCTTTGCATTACATATCGACTCTGCCTCATCATCAGAAAGCTCATTTAAAATGTCGCTTATTTTTATTTAGTTGTCGCAATAATATATTGCAGCCTTTAAGCAAGATCCCCATCTAGTGGTACATGGCTTTTGAATGATTGATCTTCATATTTAAATTGATAAGAGAGGGCATTTAATTTGGAAATTAATTAAGACAATTAATTTATTTGGAAAAATAATTCTACCTTAAGAAAAAGGGCTTTGCAATTTGCAACAAGTGAGTTAAAATTGCAATATGTAAGCGAACAAAATCTGCAATTCTATGCAACCCATGAGCCAGACATAAAATATATTTGGGTAAAGAATTTTTAGTGGTCGTATTGCGGAGACCATATATGGAGCTGCGTCATTTACCACAAGCAATTTTTGTTAAAAAGAACTGCCAGGCTGCGTTATATGCAAATATATGCAAGTTACTCGTATATCAAACATGCTTGAAAAACTTGCCTTACAAATTTTCTCACATTTGGTGTATAAAATATCAAAACTAAAGTAATGTGTAACAATATCACTCATACGTACGGTGCACAAACAATTTTTCTCTAAAAGCGATATTCTAGCAAAATATTATCATAAAAAAGTTGTGAAAATGTGAATTTTAATTTGTAAATAAACTCAAAAAATAAAATCTTATACAAAATAAAAATAAAACAATTTATACATTTCAAAGTTCCTTCTACTTTCTACTTATGAAAAAACACCACAGGCAAAAGTAAATTTAAAAATGCATTTTTCCGATCGTAAATTGATACTTAGACAGTACCCCGGTATAAATAAATTCAAGATATAAAAAATTTTGAAATATACATTTGAAAAGGCTAGTTTTACCCATGATTCAGCGTAGAAAGTCCTTGCACCCAGCCAAAGAACGGCAATGCCGAAAATCTGTAATAAAAACAGAATGTTTTTATCAGAACATCAGAATTTTATTAAAGCAAATTTTAGGAGAAATGAAATTACTCCCAAAGAAATGAAATAAGTATCAATGAAGTGAAATAAGTCCAAAACAAAAACTAAATAAGAGCCAAATTCAATAGTTCGTCAATTTATAAAGTCCTAAAAAGGGTGAAATAGCCCGAACAACAGACAGCAAAATTAATTACTTCCTTGGGGCTCAATTGGGACTTCTTTCATGAAATGAAATAAAATAACTATCAAGAAAATAAAATAAAATAATTTCTAACACGTTCACTATTTCATAATGAAATAACTCACAATTCCGTATGAAAAAATTTATGTTATTTTATTTGGGAGTTATTTTATGGCACCACAAAGGAGAGATGAGTTAATACAGAAGAGGAAACATATATATATATATGTTCCATATATAGTACTCTCTTAATAAAAATAATGAATTTATCCAAAAAATTTTCTAATAAAAATGAAATAAAAAAATTTTAATAAATGAATGGGTAAACTCGGGTTTAAGCTTGAGCCAAATTAATCGTTTCAATATACATATATACAGTATATATAAGTTCGACTAACTACTTACAAAGATTAATTAAAATATAAATCTTATGAAGTATTACAAATTTATTCATCTATGAAAGATGTAGATTGCAAGATTTGATTCAAATGCAACCCACGAATTTCTTTGCTCACAAAAACAATTAAATATGCTCTATAAATACTAAAAAGAAGTAGAGAAATATATATAATTACAATATAATAATATGAAAAATTAATGAAGAATGAAATACTATTTATTAAGTTCTATAAGAGAAAATTTAAAAATATAATTTATACACTCTCCTATCAGGATGCCTCCTGATCCTTTGCGCTACATACACTAACATTTTGTTGCGAATTCGTTTCTATATGAACAAGAGACTAACTCTGTCTGTGCAACTGCATTTGTTCTTACTGCCAGTTGTTAAGTCAGTCAATAAACCATGTTGTTAAATCTAATCCTTAAAAGCTTTTGCTATATTTTTTTGTATAATTTTTCTCTATTGCATTTGCAGATTACTTTGCCAGGATATCAACCAGGATGAATCATTTCATCTTGAATACCGTGGGCCAGTTGTCATGAAGGGCAAACCAACACCCATGAATTGCTGGTTTCTAACGCGAAACACAAATGATACAGGCAGTACTGGCGGTAGTACTAGTGGCACTGTTGACTCACCCCTGCTCCCACCAACACCAACAGTTACAGCAATGCCATCAGCATCTCAACCATTGACCACGGCATCTCCATCAACATCGTTCTCGTCCTCAACATATGCCCAACAACAGCAACCACTTCCGACACCAGCTGCACGCTCTCATGTCGTAGCGGCGACTCCATCAGTAGCATCACGAAAAGCATCCAGTGCTAGTACAACATCTGAATCTTCCTCAAGATATTCACAATCCTCTGCAGCCACTGTTGCTGAACATGCAAATATTCAGACAACAACAACAGCAGCAGAAACATAGAAAATGTGTAAAGAATCGTCCTGTTGCTGCTGAAATATACTCTAAGGATGCGTTCGTGTGTTTAAGCCTTTTCTAGTTTGCTGGTACGTACTTATTATATATTTTTACACACACTAACGTACGCTGAGTTCTGTGTACAACTAGTTTATGTTAAGGATGTGGTTAAATACAAAGACAATCACATAAACCCATTTATACTTAAGTTTATCCCTGCACAATATGCACTTGTAGACATATATAGTATGCTATATCACTAACTAAAGGTAATTTATTTTAATGCACATACAAACTACAATAGATAGACACATGTTCGTTATCCTTACAACATTGTGTAGTGTGTAGAAAATGCAAATTCTTTCTTTAAAAGATTAAACAACAATGAGAAAATTGCTAGCATGAATAGTTTTCTTTTATTTTTGTGGAATTGAGTATTATTTGATAAAGAAGCCATATTATCATAAAATGCTATTTATTATATTTAATGCAAGTTTCAATTTGAATTATAAATAATTGGTAGTCTGGTTCCATCGCTATAAATTAAAAACAAAAATTATGTAAAAGTATATTGATTATTTAGATTATTGGACAATGATATGGCAAATATTCCATCGGTTCGACGTTTTCTATACACTCCCTGCAAACAATACTTTTCACGAGCTCTCTTCGCTGGAGTTTTGACCGTAGACTTGGGTGTCTTGTAAAAATATACATCATTCTATTTATCCCATATTTCCATATATTGATTTGATATCGCTTTGATCGCTCCAAAGAGCCTTACTTTCGTTTCCCACTGCTTCGATATTCTGCAGATTTCGCATATATTAAACCAGGTCTTGTGGCCTCAAAATTATTCAACAGGATTATGAATTTGACCGTATTGCTCTTCATTAATTTTATCTTCGATTGGGCATCTGATGATCTTCATATCCAGTTTTTCCATTCCATTTCCATTTCACATTTCTTAAAAATATATATTGGTTTCGCTTCATATCCATTGGTTTAATGTCACATAGACGTTACGCTGTTTTATAGCTCTGAACGGTTTCACACGTTTATAAGTTTATTTTATGTGTTTATTTGTTATCCTGTACAACAAGACTAAAGGCCTCATTAGTTTTTACTTTTCGTTGCCATTCTGTGCCGTTCTTTTCTGTAGAAAATATTTCATACTTACTGGCCCTGTGGCTGAGCTTTCGGATGTGGGCGACGTAATTATAGGAGTGAATTTTGGAAATATTTGCAAAATGTTTTTACTTGACAAGATTATATAAATCTTTAAAAAAAAATTTAACTAAAATAAAATTTTCTGACTTTTAATACAAAATTTGTAATATTTCACACCAAAAAAATAATACATACAAACTTTTGGCTGTTACTTAACGTTGTATTATATTTTCTACAGATTAGTCCGCCACAGAACAGAACAAAAAAATATAATCAATACACATACAGTTTTTCAATTGAACAGAAACAAAACAGCTGATCCGTAACAGAACAGAACGTACAAACTAATTCTGCCAATATTCTGTAAATAATTCATATTCGTAGTCGCTTTTAGTTCCAACTTAAATCTGATATATTTATAGTTGCTGCTAAAGTTAATCTTAGTATTTTTGTTATCGATGTGTCTACTTCATTGCAACAGAAAAGTTATATTAATTAAATTAAAAGTTATGCCATTCAATAAAATTATAAAAAAAAATTGTATAAAAAAATTCAAGAATTATGAAGATGTTGAAGTAATAAAAAAATCTTTGATTTATGAATATCAAGCCCCGTCCCATCACAAAGCCATGTACTTACGTAACTTGATTTTATCCGAACTTGCAGACCTTACGGATTGCAATCTGAAAAGAATAAACCAGTTTATTCGAAAAATATGTTGGTTCAAAACCGACCACAACATAAGACAGAAAGGAATTTCTCGTTCACTGTCTACATCAGGTACCACAAAAGGGAGCTATTTTTTGGATCCAAGATGACCAGTTACTTTCCACTATTGGCCTGTGCAATCTTACCTTACCAACATGCAAAGATACTTATTCCAAATGGTTGACCTTACATTTTATGCACGATACAGTCTTGATGAGCATTCCGAAAGAAATTCACACAACTTTACATTTTTTCAACTAAACAATATCCTAGCTAGAGATGTGATTTTATACAACGCGATATTGCTTAAAAATATTTAAAAACAATATTCTTTTGCTTAATACGCCTAAAACAACAAAAAATATAAAATAAATAAATTGATTTTATTATATTTAGCAGGGCAATTTTTCTTTTATGGTAAAACTGAAATTATTTAACAATTATCAAAAAATTTACTATTGGTATTGGTTGGGGACTTCTGGATCGGTTAAACGATCTTTAATATGCTGATGACATTTGGCTTCTCTCTCAAAGATACTCCGATAAAAATATGCAATTGCAACGTCTTACGGAGCTGGTTAAGAACGCTGGTTTTCATATTTGGCAAAACTAAACTGATGCGAATAAACACAGAAAACTCAAGCATCTTAACAATTGATAATGTGCCTCTGGAGGAGGTTAATTTTTTTTTGTTACCTCGCAACTGTCATCAAAACATCTGGCGGTTTGGGTGCAGATATTGCCAATCGAATAAAAAT
Source organism: Gymnocheta viridis (assembly GCA_956483585.1). Taxonomy (NCBI): domain Eukaryota; kingdom Metazoa; phylum Arthropoda; class Insecta; order Diptera; family Tachinidae; genus Gymnocheta; species Gymnocheta viridis. The sequence continues at coordinate 93,691,713 of OY101440.1, read as the reverse complement.
GGCAACTCAAGCCTTTGGCCAACTTAATGAGATATGGAACTCTTAACTCTCTCTCGCCGTGTTAAACTAAACAACTTCAACTCCAATGTCCGACCTACGTTATTATACTTATGCCAAACGTGGAATATTTACCCTCGCGACATGCATACCCTGCAAGTTTTTACAAACAAATGCGTCAGAAGAATCCTACGAGTATTCTGGCCACAATACATATCAAACGATAGACTAAGGCATCAAACAAACCAGTCCCCCATAACTATTCAAATACAAAGGCGAAAATGGAAATGGATTGGTCACACCGTACGAAAACCGGTTACAGATATTGCCAGAACAGCGATCGAGTGGAATCCTCAGAGCAGCCGTAGAAGAGGTCGGCCAGTTTATATATAGCGAAGACAAATTGAAACCAAAACGTCAAATATGCAAACTAGCTGGAATGAAGTAAAAAACATCGTGAAAACATGAACAGATCCAGGTGGAAAGATTTTGTTGAGGCAATGTGCTCCTTATATGAACGACGGTATTATATGTATAAGTTCCAACTTAATAAATTCCAAATTTAAAATGTGATTATGAATATGTCCCAGAGAGTACGACCAATATCTGAAATAGTCACAGGATTGCATAAAGTATAAATTAAATAGTTCTCATTATAATATAAAATTTTTCTGTTATTAAGCGATAAGGTCTTAAGCAAAATAAAATAACTTTCGAAGAAATTAAATGATGAGAACAAATACGAGTAAGACCTAAAAAACAAATTATTATATTTACTTATACTATTAGATGTTAGAAGAAGGGCAGTTATGAGAAGTTTTTAAAGATATTCGAAGCATTGCTTGTATATTTCATTACTGTTAATAAGTTGTTCTAGAGACTTATGTCATAAACAAAAACTTTCCATTCAGACACTAAGCTTTGATATTTGTAATAGACTTGGGTCCAACTTTACATTTTACACCATCTTACACCAAAACCTTTGATCCAACCCACGTAATTTAAATGAGTTTGATCAAAGGTTTTTGCCTAAAACAAGCGACTGAACGAGTTGAACCCAAGTCTGATTTGCAACGTCTTAGTTCTGTGACTGAACCAGCCAAGCTGTACTCTTTGAAATAAGTTTGAAGGCGTTTTTGTAGCCCTAACTTGATGTAGGAATCAAAAGTCAGAAGCAAAAATAAATATATGAAAAGGGGCCATTGCGTTCAAAATTAGGATTATTCTCTTGTACACACAATATTCAAGTCCTCAACATATATTTTTCTCAAAAGGTTTTGTTGAGCATGACAAAGGTTCGGTTATTATTAATTTTTGAGATTTTTTTTCCTTTTTTATTATTAGAAGGATATCAAAATAATTGAACAGGGTAATCATGGTTATCTGCTTGCATGCGATACCAATATTGTGAATTCAGGATATTAAAGAATACCTAAAAATATATTTTTAATGAGGAAACAGAACAAAGTCTAAACTTCAGGCTAAAAAAGTTAATGTCCATAATAAATCGACGCCAGTAACTCGAAATGCTTCCTTATTATTGTTGGATTTTCTATTATACATATTTTTCGTATGCGAATTTTTTGAAAATTCAATTAAAAAAAGGTAACATTGTTGAGAGAATGAAGGCCTAAGATTGAGATCATAAAAAAATGCTATAGAAATAAAATAAATATTTTATTATCTGTGGCGAGTTTTTAATGGCATATTGTATGAAAAAACTCATCTCTACACAGTTTGTTTCAACATTCAGAAAGAGATCCGGAAATCAAGAAACAAATCTGTAAATGCTGGTATACCAACTCAGACGCAGTCAAAATGTTATAAATTTTTAAAACTAAGTTACAAATTTTTTCATTAGTTCGCTACTTTGCTGAACAATACTGTAACATATTTATGCCTGCACATCCCATTGATGCAAATCTAATGCACGATATTTGTAATGATCATATTTAAGACGCAGCTGTATGAAATTTCAATTTGTATTACAGCAAAAAAGTAACTACTATAGATGATTATTATTATGTGTGTACATCAAATGCAAATGTATTCCTATTTATTGTGAGATTAGCATCAATCCTTTTAAGTTTCTTAGATCTCATAGATACGTATTATGCGGCAGAATCTGAAACCATAAACAACTTGAAATGCATATATTTATGACTTTAGCACTAGAATACTTTATCCAGGTTTTATTAAATTCAATGTAGAGATTTTTATTTGAGTATTTTCATAATGTTTAAAGGTTTGATATTTAATAAATATTAAAGAGTTTCTTGACCGTGTAATTTCTCAACGATTCGATCACAATTAGCCGAAAAAGGTAAGATGTGTGCCAACGGCCCACGATCGATTCAAGACCTCAAAGATTGAATTCACGAAGTTATTGAGAACACGCAGAAGAAACAGTTCCTAATAAATACCTAATAAAATAGCACAAAATCAATAAGATATCTCTATGTTTTGAAAAAATCAAGAAGGAAAGTCAGACTTTTTATTAAACACTCCATACACGTTTCAATCCCATTGGCAACTGAGTCCGTTGTTATCCAAATCAAGGCATGTATGGCTCTGTCACTTGATTAGTTTGGCGGTCGTCGAGTTGGTTGAAGAAAAATCAAAAGATATTGAATTTTTTTAAGTTGGCTAATAAGTCTTTCATTTCGATTGTGTTGCGTATGTTCGAGTGTCTTAACCAGCTGTCAAAATGTATGTTTGTAGTTTTCTTTTGCAAAGAAAAAAAATTTTTTTTTTAAATTGACTTTAATATTAACTTTTAAATAAAAAATATAAAAATCTCATTGGTGTCGAACATCGGTGCTTGGAAAGAAATTTTCCAATTGCTCGAAGAAAATCCAGCATTCAACCAAATTCTTCGTCGCTTTCCTTTTTTTTTTTGATCATGACTCCATTCTGCAATAACCATTAATACAATTATTTTTCTTTTTTCAGCCATTGCAATAGAAGTTTTTAATTTTAAATATTGTAGTTGCAAAAAAATATAAATTTGACAGTTGAATGATAATCTTTTAATTCAGTTTATGAAGTATGTTGCCAAGAATCAAATCAATTGAAATACTAAATTGACAATCGAATTGAAACGTGTATGTGGTGTTTCTGGTATTCTTACAGCCTGTTCATCAAACACAATTAACTAAAACAACGAGTAAAAATATCAACGTTTTTCCTGTTTAAGTTCATGCTACACGAATGTCAAGTTTTTAAACAAAACACGTAACAACTGGCACATTTTCTTGGTCTGTTATCGCGTTTTTAAATGTCAAACAGATGAAAGCAAAACGAATAGAATAAATTATTCGCTGTGGAAAAATATAATTAGACAAACTAAATAAAAATTTAAAGAAATATATAAAAAAAATTTTCAAAATATTAATTTAAATGTCATACAACGAACAATTGAAAACGTGTTACACAAACCCTATTTGTTACGTAGTCGTTAACGTGTCGTCCATGAACAGGCTGTTATTAATTTTTTTAAAAAAATACCTATTTATTTTTTTTGATAATTTTATTGATTTTTTTAGTTACACAATGATTTAGGAATAGATTTAATATAATAATAAAAAGTAAGTATTATTAAGAGTATGTTTCTGGCCTTTTTTAATTATTTGCAGAAATATTTACGAGTAGTTAGCATCATTAGAAGAACTTGCCGTTAGTTAAAGCCAGGGTTTTGTCGGACCGATAAATGGATTTGCATATTTTGCATATAAAAAAACCGGATATATTCGAATAATCTAGTCTAATAACCATTATTCTCGGCTGAAGTGTTTCTTTTTTTCGCAATCATTTTAGCAATTTTCATGATTTTTGGCAAAATATCGTTAAAAAATTAAGAAGATGAAATATAGGTACCTAAAGAAATCAATAACGAACACTTTTTAGCAAAAATCATTTATGTATCCTAATGAAATCAATAAAAAATCTCTTTTTTATATAATCAAGAAGAAACACAAAAATAACAGAAATTGGGGAAAAAAGTGAATAACAAGTTTCCTTCTTGATTTTATATGTTTTCCTTATTGATGAAATTAGAAAGATTTTCTACATGAAAATAATACGGAATCTCTTCGAAAAAATCGTTGCTTCTTTTTGCTAGGATACCCCTTAGCCAAAAAAACAATTTATAGAGAAAATCATAGAGAAAATAGAATTACTATTAGGCAATTTTTGGCTCTGTACATACACATGCAAATGAGCGAATTGGTGATTGAAAGAATATGGCCCTGTAAGCGTAGCCGTGGCGGCCAACATTACAACCTACATACATACATAAGTTCAATTAATTAGCCACCTAAACAGTGACGGATATATGGAAACACACATGAACACATGATGATGGTAGTGTAGAGGCTCCCGAAAAACAACGTTGTTGCTGTTGAAATTAATTAATGTTAAAAATTTTCCCTTGTTCCTTTGGAATATTGTCTAATTCTTTCTGACTAAAAATGTCAAAAACTTTAGCTAAAATAATAATCTCTTTGGATTAAAAAGCACAATTAATTAGTGGTTCTCGGGAACTATGTTTTCGTAGTATATGCTTTTATCAATATAATTGTATACTACGAACATGTTTGTTTTTATTAAATAGTATGTGAATTGATTTAATTTAACTAAATTTGCAGAAAAAGTATATAAAATACAATTTTCTATATAAAATCAAAATGCTATTTGTGTTAACACACAACTTTACATGTGCATATTATTATATACATTTTTAGAAAAATTTTAATGTATTATTGTTTGTTTATTCAAATTTGTCAAAATCCTTGGGGCCTCATATGACTAATAACTGTACATCTATCGAAACTTGTTAAGCAACATTTTATACAATTTTTAATTTTTTTTAAATTTTCGAAAAATGTTGAGCAGTATTGTTTATTTCGATTGAAAATTTTGATAATTAGTCAGTACTGACAATACCACAATTTAGACAAAATTTATCGGTTTTATTGCCTTGAAGTACACAAAATTGTTTATCTTATATAAATAAAAAACCATGTGCTTATTTAAAAAACAAAGTGAAAACAAATGGACAACAGAATAATATTGGGAGCTTGTGCTTCAGCGTATCAATTATTTCAATCATTCAATCATTTCTGGATTTCTGAAAAAAGCCCTAAAGTTTTGTATTATATTTACAACATTTTCCATTATTCTAATTATTCCTGCAGAACAAACTTAAACGCCAAGTAAAATCTGACCAGTTGTTGCTTACAATTCCGCATGAAATAAGCGATGCTTATATTAGCTGCGTTCGAGTACTTTTACAGTAAAATGCAGTAAATAAGTAATTACTGAGTAAACTGAAAAATTTACTCTAAAAAAAGATGTTGCCCAAAAAAGTATGCGAACAGAAAAATTTTAAAAATTAGTAAGATTAAGAAAACAGCTGCTTGCAAGTAAATATAGTGTTGAATTATGTTTACACTTTTGACTACTCAACTCTTTTTCATGTTGGTACTCGATGCTATATTCATTATAACACGAATATTTTAAGAAAATATAAACAAATTATTTTCTATAATCGTTTCCATCTGTGTATTTTTATTTTATTTGATTTTTCTAATTTTTGTCTAATTAAATTTATTCAAAATTATGTGATTATTTGTTTTTCGCTATTGACTACCTTAAAAACAAGTGCAGTACTTAGTAACCATATACTTAGCATATAGTGTTCACTTATTGTTCACAGAAACATTTTGTATGTTTTCACAAGATGAACAGAGTACAACTTCAGCCATATGATTTTGCAATTATTTCGCATGAATTTTTTATATGGACTTTTGTGCAGCAGTTAAACTTCATCGTTAAACTTCAATTATGCTTATTTCAAATCGTAAAAAAATCATGTGCATTACTTTGAATCTCTCTCTATCGCTCTGACATGCAATAAGTAAGAGATTAAATTATATGTATTAAATTGAATCTGTGCCTTTTGGCACACCCTCGGAAAGGCATTGAAAAGGCGTGAACATATTTTAATTCTTCCAGAAAGCGAATATTTTTCTTGCTGGTTTACTACTCTCCTCTGAGACTTAAATTTCTTTGAAGTCTTAAAAAGCTTAAGAAATTTGTTCATTTTAAATAAAAATATGTCGTACATACATATAAAAATCATTAACTTTGAAAATATTTTTTCAACATCCTTTTTTACTAGATTTTGACAAAATCTACTCGAAATCTAATAGTACTTAGTGATACAACTACGTTTTATCTCAAATTGAGCTGAAAAAATACTACGCTGTTCAAGAATAATAACAAACACTTTTATATAAAAAGAAATCAAACAAAAAAATATTAAGTACGTTCGAGTACCCAAAAGTTTTTAAAAATTTTTACTGAACTATTGTGTTCGTTTGCACAAAATACAATAAGTGCGAACACATATTGAGATCGTAAAGTGACACTTTATAGCTGAGTATATACAAATTTTGACTGCAGAAATTTTTGATAGTAAAATTTTGTAAGACAAAACGACATATGATTCAAAATTTTAACAAACTCAAAGTATACAATTTTTTTAAAAATTATTTAAAAAGAAAATTTCATATAATAATGATACAAAATTAATAACTATGATTAAACTATTCGCTTTTTAATCAAATATATGCCTTTTAAAAGGAAATAAATGTTCATAAAAATTTTTGAACTTTTTTTTCTTTGTGTTATTTTAATTCTTTGGAGTTGTGCAAATGCTAAATATAAGGTTACTTAGTACTGCACTTGTTTTTAAGATAATCAATAGCATAAACATGTAATGACATACTTTTGAATAAATTTAATCGGACACAAATCAAATAAAATAACAATAAAGATAAGGAAAATATTACAGAAAATAATTTGTTTATGTTTTCTTGAAATGTTCGTACCAAATGTGAGTACCAAACAGAACTTTTTTGGGCAACAGCTTTTTTTTGGAAGCAATTTTTTAGCTTACTAAGCAATTACTTTTTTACTGCATATCAAAGCAAAAGTACTTGAACGCACCTTTTATTTGACAAAATGAAAAAACAAAAAATAAATAATACTGAAAATATAAATAAAGTGCAAATTGTAAATAAATGTTAAGTAATTTACTAAATTTTGTGTAACATTTGAGTTACACCAAAAAAACATAAACAAAATATTAATAAATGTCCTATATCTTCCGATATCGTTTGATACAAATGCAATTTTCAATATGTGTGTATATTTTTATCCAATATTTAAAGGCCAGCGGGTTTTATTATTCAAATAAAATCTTGATAATGTCAAAAAAAATGCAATGTAAACGAAGTAGATATTGAGAAAAATTTCGAATCAAATCTACTAGAAGTCGAGGCAATGTAATCGCACTATTAAGTAGAATATTCAAATTATTTTCTATTGGCAAGAGCTTAGACACAGACTAAATAAAGAATTTGTGAATTCCTTAATCTGGATATAAAATATTTGTCAAATGGCGTTGACTTCAAAATTCTTCTTTTGTTTCACTCAAGCGACGTATTTGTGCAATGAATATAATATTAACTCACGAATTCAAAAATATAGAGTCGAAAATATTTCTAATTTATGCAAGTCACTCTTTAAAATGAATAAAAATAGCCTGAAACTGGCTAGATTTTTTCAATCAAAGGCTTTTTCTGTTCACCAAAAATTCTTGTACGTTCAGTTAATATTTGATAATTTATAAAGGACGACTCTTTGGTTAGATTGTTTGTGCTTAAAAAACCCGCATTAGCAGGTGATTCCAAGAATGCTGATGATATATGTATGTAGGTATATTTATAAGTAGCAGCAAAAAAAGTTCATTTCATTCTGCCAGTTGTCTGCAAATACAAAATCTGCTTTGGTTTCACCTAATAGAGACAACATGTTTAATATGAAAGTATCGCATTGTTTATCAGTTTAGTTATTTCAGCTGAAGTGTAAAAGCAAACATCGATATGTATATCCCGTATATAAGTAAACTAAATTATTTCTTTTTGTAAAGAAGCTATTTAAAAAATACCTATCAAGAGCCGCTTTTTTCAATTGTTTCAACTAGCTCAGTATAATACTCGTATATGAGTACAAGGAAAAAACACACCCTTAAAAACTAAAGCCGCACTGTCTAAAAAAGCAGATATTTTTTTGAGACCAGTGGGAAACTAGTATAATTAAGTTTCAGAGCAAACACGCATCAAGCATAATATTGTTAGCTTCTGTGAGTATCACAATTAATTTTAATCTTTGTGTAATTACATTCAAAACTTCCAAGCGTCAAAGAATGTGTATAGAAATTTAAGACCATGTGTATCATATACACACACGTACTTCGCCCCCCCAAAAAATGTCTTTAGAGTTTAATTAGACAATGACTTTATAAAATGTTACGACACATAAACCATTTAACACCTAATTAATTTGTTTGCTCTGTAAACACTTAATGGCAGATAGTGACCTAGAACTTTACATTAGGTTCATTCTTTTTTTCACGTCCTTCCTCAAATTGAGATAAAAAAATACTTTCAATAGTGCTGTTGTAAATATATTTACAAATAATTTTAGGAAAAAAAAAGAAGAACTTAAGTTTACTTGAACAAGTATAAATGTAACTCAGGGACAAGAGAGTAAATTTTGTTATAAACATCTGTATTAAAGATATGAAAATTAAATATCTCTTCACATTTTATACCAAGTAAATACCAAGTAAATTAAAATGTTTTTAAAAATAGATGAAGATTTTGCTAAGGTTGTATTAAAGTGCATAAATTTATTGATTTATTTATATTCTAGTTAGAATTAATAAAACATTAAAGGAACAATAAAAAAATCCATGCAAGATTAATAAAGTTGTAGCAGGACTATTTTAGGATTTTCATAGTAAAGTAAAAAAAATATATTTTTAACAGCCGTATATTTTGAAATAAAAATTCAAGTCCCAAAAGTTCTAGGTTGATGTGAATACTCTTTTTGTACATAATACAACTTTTTTTAAATCCATTGGGAAGATACAAAAATAGGTATTTTCAAAAGGCGTATTAACCAGGTGACAGCATTACGGCAGCTGATTTTTTTGTTTTCCATTTTGAATAACAAAAAGGGTGCCTTTATGTTTTTCTGTACTTATTTTTTGACAGATCCGATATAAAAAATGCCTGTTGTTAATACGCATTGACACACATCAATTTTTGTTTCTCCAATATGGAAAAAACGGTGACACAGAAAATTTTAAAATGTTTTGTTTGTAACTTTATTAAAATTTTATGAAGGAGGCCGTAAATATTACCATACATTTGATCAAATTTAAAAACCATAAACATTCTAAATAAATAACTTAAAATTAATTAGCTCGCTTTTGCTTACAAAGTAAAGAAAAAACTTTGTCTCATTTCTTTACGAATTGAAATCTAATGAGTGCGCATGGATTTGTAGCAACTTTGATAGCTTATATCTCCTAATATACTGAACCGATTTTGATAATGTAAATATTGTTCACATCAACAGGCATAAAGCTTTAGAGTGTACAGAGTGTAAAGTTTGTGAAAATCGGCTGTATAACTATATATTCAGATATGCATTCTTAATTGAGTCAATATTCAGGTTATTGGCAAATATATTTTAGTGTTCAGACATACAGAGTTTAACTAACTCAATAAGCATTTGACAGCTGGAAAATAATAATGTTCTCATTTTCATATTTTGAAATGTGAAAGTTTGTTTCGAAGTAAACAAAAATGGAAATACATATGTATATGTATTCCTCTTTTAGAAAAAAATTACTATTATATAATAGAAACGCCGAGCTGCTGCTGTTAGTACGATCGGTTATTAAAGAAAAATCGCTACTGCTTCTGGCAACACTAGAAGATAACGCGAAACAAAGATCTTTATGGGAATTGGTAAGTGATATATGAACAATTTTATTTAAATCAATTATTGCATTTCCAATTTAGAGAATCGACAATCTACATTCTGGGAATTCAATTGCCATTGCAATAATGACCATTATTTCAAAAAGCATTCTCGAATGACCGGTAGCAGTTTTGACATCCTCTGTGTTTGGTTGGGGAAGTTAAATAAAGTCGACAAAAACTGGCAAAAAGCAAGAACACTACAGAAGCACGTAGCTATCGCTTTATTTACACTCAGTTCATCTGGGGAGTACAGAGCAGCTTCTGAGCTGGCTGAGCTAATCGGCCATCTCTGCGTAGATGTGGTTGTTTTTTCAGTGTCCACGAAGCCCATCCATTTGCTTGTGCACAAAAAGGGCTGTGTCACTGGCGTCACTTCAGCCTATATTTTCTTCTTCTTTATTTTTTCTTCTTTATCAGTTATTTACTTAAAAAGTAATTGGTTATTTTTTATACTAATAGTCTATTTGTTTTTTTATTATAAATTATAAATTTCATATTAACAAACTTACTTCTAACTTGACTCTCGATTTTTTATTGCTCTTTTTTGGGTTATATTTTCTTTACATTTGCCACTCACTGTAGATAGTTTTGTTCACTAAACACAATTGTGAACAGCAGCTACGCCAGTTTAGCATTTTCGAGGCGAGATTTCGCCTCCAAAAGTCTAAATTTTTGTTTTCTACTGAACCCATAAAATCATCTTGAAACCAAAAAATTAATTCAATGTGCAAAATTATGTACACTGAAGACAGGATTCGCTGAATAAAATACAACGGTGAAAGCTTTTAAGTTAGAAATGGACAAATGTTGAGCCAACAGTTGAATTCTGGGTGGCGGTGAGACAATTTAAAACCGCGCTACAAAAAAAGTCATTTCTTGATTTGGTTTACCTAGTATTTAGCTATTCATAGGGTCTTCCAATAAGAAGTTTCATTTTGATATGTAAAAAAAGAATATGTTTAAGCGAAATCATCGGATGTTTATATCAGCCAAATGACCGTCATTGCTACGCCTGTAGAGCAATGTCCTTCCCATAAAATTTTCCATCACTATTTTGCACATTTGCAGCGATAACTTCACGATTCCATCTTTGAGGTCTTGAACCTACTGTCATAGACCACATTGGTATAGACTATATCTTTTACGTATCTCCAAATAAAAAAAGTCAAGAGAGAAGATACCTAATATTTATTTTATATATTGAATTTAAAAATATGTGGACTTTTATTCGTTTTTTTTGTTTTTGCATTTGAAGTGCTTTTTTTAATATTGTTTAACATGTTTTTTGCATTTTTTATTTATAATAAATAAAACCCTGAATTATGAATAAAATATTTTTAGCCTTTTTTTAGCTTTTATTTTTGGACCATTTAGCTTTTTTTTGGATCGATTTAGCCTCTTTTTTCTCCAGCTCCAGGCAACACTGGTGAAAAGTATTGCATTTCAAGTTTTACTCAATATTTATAACAATTTTATATATTGAAACGATTAATTTTGGCTCAAGTTCAAACCCGAGTTTACCCATTTATTTATTCTAATTTTTATATTTTTTAATTTTTATTAGAAAATTTTTGGATAAATTCATTATTTTTATTAAGAGAGTAATATATATAGAACAATTTTTATTATTCATCATATTATCCCTTTTGACGGTGGATACTAGTGATCAGGAATATCAACTATTTAACCGTATTATTTGAACTTGAGCCAAAATTGAGCAATCCATGAATGGGGACGTGCGAATAGGGTCGAATTTAATGCTCGCAAGACCCAGTGTTGTATGCTTACACACAAATGTACGTACAATCATGCTGCTTCATCTCTAATAATGGGTGGTGTAGATATTGAGGAATCAGAGACACTTGATGTTCTTGGCATGTGATTTTCGAAGGACTGATCATATTTTTCAAGTCTTAAAAGAATCATTCAAGTGCTTCGGTTTTCTAAGACGTTGTAATAGATACTTCACTCCATCTGATCTCCTTAATATTTACACCACCTATATCCGACCGAAAATGGAATACAACTCTCATGTATGGGCCGGTGCTTCAAAGTCTATTTTGAAGATACTCGACCGGGTACAGGAGAGGGCGAAGAAGCTCATCGGTGACAGTAGGGTAGCCAACTCTATTGACTCACTGGAGCATCGACGCAATGTGGGATGTATTTCACTGTTTTATCGTTACTACAATGGAATGTGCTCTAATGAAATCAGGGAACTTGTTCCCGAAACCCGCTCATTTGTACGAACAACACGTTCTTCGTTAAGAGCGCATCCATTTGTGGTTGATATGCCAGTGGATCGCACTACGCATTACAGAGAAAATTCGTTCTTTAGTCGAACAGTTCGCATGTGGAATAAACTTCCTGCAGAGGTCTTTCCTGTTACTTTCAGTGTGGGAAAGTTCAAATCGAACGTCCACAAACACTACTCCCTTTATCCTCCTTCCCATAACCAATTTTCCTAGTTCCGGCACAATGCATTGCATATGTAGGCGTCATCCCCTGAGTGCTGGTCCAAGTTAAAAAAAAAATCGTTTCAATATATAAAATATTAATAAAAAGTTCGACTAATTACTTATAAACATTAATTATTTATAACAATTTAATACGTATTGAAGTTAAAATATTATATGAAATATTGAGCTCAATAATGGTATTTATTGCGAAAATCTTAATAAATATGCATGTCTGAAGACCGTGTATAATTTAATTATTTTTGAGGAAATATATTTTGAGAAAATATTTCGAGGGAAACATTTTGGTCCTTCTAAATGACTCGATATGTTTCTTGATTTTCTAGGTCAAATATATGATAAAGGAGCACCAACAGTATCAACAAAATTTTTCCTTTAGCTCTGCCTAGACCCTGGTCAGATATCAATATTTCATTTTACATAAACCACCAGCCAAAATGGCATAAAAAGCCACTTCAATTTCTTTCTAATAATTAAGATGTGGTATTCATATGCAAGTTCGTCTAATTCGAATTTTTCTAATAATTATATAATATGTAATATTATTCAAACAATTCATGCACTTTTGTATATATATCGCTGATTTACTAAAACAACGTCATAAATCAAAAAAACACGTTCTTCAGAAAACAAGTTTAAAGTGATTAATTTACCCACAACTCAGTGGAAAAATAGAAAACTATTCTCCTCTCAAGAACTGAGTAAACAACGTATGAATTTTTCACACAAGAAGAAGAACGATACGGAAAATAATTATGTATTCTTACCTCAAAAATCACGTCCTTTTAGTTATGACGTTGTTTCAGTAAATGAGCGATATGTAAATGATTTGTCCTTACGAACTCAAGTAGTTATGAAGTCAAAGTGAAATTGCTCTATAAGGAAACACGTTAAATAGAAAAGATTATTCGAACAAATACTAATGCATTTATGACACGTTCAACACACAATAAAAAATTCCAAAAAATAATTTTGTTAGAAGAGAATGAGAAAGAAGAGTAGAAGAACAATAAGAACAAACAATTCAAAAAATTTAACACACAATTTAGCAGCCATTTAGAATGTCCATTAATATGATGATGACAATGTGTGGAGAATAGAGTTAAAAATCTATAAAAACGAGAAGAAAACATGAAGCAACAAGAATAGTCATGAACAGTTGGAAAACACGCAGTAAATATTTCATAACTTAAGAATAGTTTTAACGATCAGAACAATATTTGCGACATTCTAAAGCCATTAATTTTATTTACGTTACCCTTACACATGAAAGTACTCGTACTAACTTGAAATTTTTAAATACGTATTCAGCCCAATTATAAATATTCCCAAGGAATTTGTTTCATGAGGAAAGGTTTTCCTCGAGAAAATTTTATTCAATTAATTCAAACTCCCTTCTGTTTTGTAAGGGAATTGTTTTTAAGGAAAATGCAAAACTTGAATATATTTAGAGTAAATACTTTTCAGCTTTTTATTTTTTCACCCTTTTACACGGTTTATAAAAATGGACTAAAAAGTAAAATGAGGGAGTTTTTATTCATAATAGGAGAAAAGGAAAAAGGGGAAAATTTCAAGAAGAATTTCTGTTTATAATTGGGCTGATTATAAATAAAAATTTTTACGAAATAAATGACTTTCATGAAAAGTTTTTGTTCATTTTCAAAGGAAAGTGAAAGTTTATTTTAATATGGTAGTCGAAGCGAAGAGTTGCAAAAATTCGATACTTCTACTTCGATAAATTAATTTTGCCTCTATTTTTATTGCTTTGCTTACTACATCATGTGCACAAATTTATGGATCGATAATTGAGAATAATAATTATTATTAATATTTTAATGACATTATTGCTAAAAAGAGGCATAAATTGCTGAATATTTGAAGAAAAAATATAATAATTATTTAAATACATTCACAAGATAAGTTATATTTGCAATTATAATATTGCCACAATCCTCTTGATTGTTATAAATCTTATATATAGGCACCTGTGTTTGACTCTTTTACTTTCTAAAAACATCAAAAAATTACTTTCTTGAAAATATCGTTCAAACCTGAGTGGAAATGAAAAAAATAATTTAAGTGTGTATGTGAAGAAGTTTGAGTGTATTGCGACTTTCATGTGCAAATGCTGTATTAGATCTTGTGAGATAATATAATGTCAAAGAAATTTTGAACTATTAGCCGATCGAATGGAAAATCTAATCAGGGGGCAAATTACGGCATTCGATGACGTAAGAAATCCCATAGAAAATTTTTGGAATTTGTATGGAAATTTCATTCGATGGAATGCCATAATTTGCCTCCACCTCATGAGTTTAAAAAAACGTCCACTGCAGCTTGATGAAAATCTGTTTATGCGTTTGAGAGAAAATTTTAAATAAAAAACACCAACAGTCCTTGAAAAATCAATTTTTAGGATTTATTTGGACTAAGTTAGACTTAAAAAATTACATGAAATGCAGCAAATCTCATTTAAATTGATTAAATGGTTTGAGCGATGTTGTTACCGATAAATTTCGAAAAAAAAAGATTTTTTCATTTTTGCTCTCAAAAATCTGAAGTGAAAGAACTTTTATAAAGTTTTTTATTGTTTTAAGGCTGACCGCTTCTCACTACCAATTTCCATATTTTTTAATGAAGTAAAATTCATAGCTACGTGCTTTCCTATTTAGATTTGCTCCTTTTCTCCAGTTCCTTCAGTTAGTCCAAATTCTTTAAAAAAAAGTCTGCCTCCTTAGAGATGTTCTCCACTTTGCAGTCTCGATTCTGTACTTGGAATTGTAAACAGGGCTGACGCTTTGGTCTGATTAGACCAAAAGTTCTTTTCTATTTATGGAAGAATTCGTAAATTTTTTGGCTTACTTCAATTTGTTGCAGTAGAAACAAAAGGTGGTTAAAAACTGCAGTTCCATGGAAGAAAACAAAATCATTAAAAAAAATTAATAAATCGATTTAATTAAAATTAATAAAATGATCGGCCAAAATATCTCTGTATTATTCTGTTTTGTCGGACAGTGTCTTTATATGTAAAAATTGAGAAAATTGCTATTAAAAATTATTGTTTCTACTACATCCATGTGAAAACCGATCGTCCATATGAAAAAGTACTAAGTCTCTACTGGGCCTGATCTTCAGCAGTTTTCAGTAGACCAAATTTTCTGAAAGAGGTAAAAAATCTTTATTTTTATTTCAATTAATTGCGAGTCTTTGGTTCTCCACGACTATACCAGAAATTGTTCATTTTACTATAATCATTTTTTTATAACGAAAAATTAAAAACCACGCAACAGTAAGACCTGACCAGAAAAAGAGGCTACAACCTTTAAAATTTTTTTTCAAAATTATCATTTTCACAATTAATAAACTTAAAAAGATATAACTTCCATAAGAAAACTCATAGGAAAATTGAAAAAATATGCTCAGCAGGATATGTTCTTAAAGTTGTTATTAAAATTGTGTCCAAAAATTATAAAACTATTAATTTATTTTTCTCTCAATTTCTTTTCAGCAACGGACGTATGTATGTATTTAAAGAGGATACTAAAAAACTGTTTAGAATTTAAGCTCTTATGTATTTAATATATTTGTATAATTTAGAAAATAAAAACACAACTGCCTTTAATCCCTTATTTTTAAAGCATCCTGATGCTCACACATACACTCAAACATATTTATTGAACGTCATAAATAGATAGAGGTAAATGGTATAAATGTATGAGCACACTTGTATGTGTATAAATGATTGGGGCTTTTGTTGTTGGATATGTACGTAAGTATATGAAGTAGAATGTACATTAAATGCCAACAACAAGAAAATATTCTAACTTAAATTGTTTGCAATATACAAGTTGGAATTTGCATAAAACTCAAGCCTATTTTATTTGTATGTATTTGTGTTTTGAATAAAATTTTATTCAGAAATTGTTTACTATTTTCTATTATTTTTTTTTTCATTATTTAAATTATATATTACAAATGGTTTCCCCAATAAACAACTGTATGTACTTTATTCCACAAAGGAAAAAAAATCACTTATTATATTAAATATGTAAATATATCCGAAGCAAAACCAAATAAAATCAAAATAAAAACAAACTTTCCTTTGAATAAAATCTACAGACAAAAACTTTTGCAATCACATTTTAGAAATAAATATAAATAGCGTACAAAAACAACGTAAAGCAAATATATTCTAACGAACAACACACGAGTATTTCAAAAACCAAAATACTATGATTTGAAACCAACACAACTAAATTACTTACTAATCCTTAAAACAAATAAATTTGTAGAATATTATATGTGAACCAAGAAGCAACTTAAACTAAAGGCACCAAGATATCTATATACAAAAATATGAAATATTAAAAATAAATATAATAACCAACAAGGAAAATAATTAATTTTTAAAAAGGCACATATTAGAAAGTAAAAGAATTATAAAATACAGCACAATGGAATGAGAGGTTAAGAAACTGTTATGATTTCCAAAGATTCAATTCAAAAGTGCATACAGATTAGCAAATTAACCTGAATTGAAATAATTGTCGTTTATATAAAAACGTATTCAAGTAGTTTAAGCTGAAGGGCCAAAGTACGCTGCAAGCAGGTCTGGACGCACGAAATTTAATTAGTAGTCAAATGAACGCGGTATCTTTTGAGGAGGCGACAAATGCCAAATCATGTTGAATACATTTTGAAAAATATCATATAAACAAAAATACACCATTTGCACATACTTGAGTATTGTGGTAATACTACGTTTGTAGAAAACTTCAAGATTCTTAAAATCTCTTGTAGTATTTCCGGGAGGAGGGGAAAAATACGAAATATAAATTGTATGAGATCGCATCTTTGGATAGGAGGGTTTCCTAATTGAACTACACACGACTAATAACAAATGAAAACAATTTATGATTTTAAAGCCCTACTCGACTTTACAACTGAATTTCTCTCGTCTAACAATATAAAGCTTGTTTTATTATCTTAAAAACCTCTAATAAAAGGATCCTCTCATGGATTGACGGACAAAGGAAAGAATACACGTCTTTTATTATCTCATTAATACTGATCAATTCTATTAATTTGAAAATCTATTATGTATGGAAACTGTAATTCATTATCAAATTGTTGGCTTTGAGCGCCTTCTGAAAATTTTAGTTCTTGCTTTATTTTTAGCTTTTTGGAGAATTTATGTTCATTTCGCAATATTTTGAAATAAATTCAAATTTTACCGAATTTTGTTGTTTATTTGACATTTCGATTTAATAATTTTTTTGGGTCCTAAATTTATTGCCACACTTGGTTTAATAATCTAGTCAATATGGAATACATGATTTTGTAATTTATAGAAATTTCAATAAACCTTCAAAATTGTAAGTTATTGATTAAATTGCTTAATTTGTTTCTTCAATTAAATTGTTGTATTACACTGTTTCGACTACGTATTTTTGTATTTGAGTTATTACTTTACTATTTCTTATTGATATGATTCAATTTAATAATTTTTTGTTGCTTTCCTGTTCAACTATTATTGAATATTATTTTGTATGGATTTTTATAATATATTTATATTTTTCCAAACTATTATTAAAAATTTTATGTTGTATGGATTTTTTAAATAAATTTTTACTGCCAGGCCCACGACGTCACACTTATTTGTTCTTTCGTATAATTACATTTAAAACAAAAACAAAATTTTTTAATCTATTTTTGTTTTAAATGTAATTGTACAAAAGAACGAATACTTATGACACCGTGGCCCTAGCAATTATGTTTTCCAATTTTTTCATTCAATTTGACAGCAAACTTTGATAAATTCGAAAGAAAAATTAGAGAAAACGCTAATTGTGTCGTAACTCAAAAGGTATTTTAAACAAAACTACATACAACTAATGTAATTCATTCTCAAAATTTTATAATTCTTTATGTAAGTGGAGTGTGAATTACGAATGAGAGACTGAACTGCGAGTACGTTTAAATCGGTAATGGAGACATATTTTTAGACTTCAGAGACCAACATATTTTTAACTAATTAGCGGAACCTAAGATAAAATAAATTATTATTATTCTTATTTATTTTTACCACAGTGTAGCTATAATTAAACGAATTATTGAAACGGTTACAATTGATAATTGTCTTTAAATAAACTTATCTACCAGGAAATATTTCGAATATAATCAACTACGATTCGTTAATTTATTTTTCAGAAAACAACAAATAGAATGTCAAACCTACTTTCAGTCTGTATATAAGCGAATAATTTGCTGGTAAGCGCTTTGAATATAATAAATATTTTTTTGGCATTTTTAACAGCTCATTCCACTGTGACTCTTACAATTAGTCATACCCCCATAAATATTTAGTACCATAAGTTATCTTTAGTAATAAAAATATAACAAATCAAGTATGTAACGCAATATAGACCAATTGAACAATCTCTTAAGTACTAAATACGAGTAAAAAAATTTCATATTTATTAACTAAATTAACTACAACAAATATAATATTATATTAATAAATCTTTGCTGAACCCTTTTAAAAGAAAAATGTATCAGTTTAAGACACATAACTATATACATACATATATAAATAAATAATGAACCAGTTAAGAAAACTCTCTTGAATTATGTAACTGAAACTGAATAATAGCTTTATAGTGTTATAAGTCTAAAGGAAATAAATTTAAACAAATCTCAAAAAAATGTATAACTTTACTAAATATTACAATAAAACCTTGACTTTTAGTTATAATAAATAAAATAAATGTTGGAGCATTGAAGATGTTGTCGTGGAAAATGTAAGTATTACAACCAATTATTAAGGTTTGTTCTTTGAAAATGCTATACATATTTTCGTTTAGGAATTTATATTGTAAACAATAAAAAAAAACTCAAAATTATTTTTGTTTTCACCCAACCGAAAATTCAATTTCAAAAACAAGCATTAAATCAGCGTAATTAAATTTTATGAATTAAGTGTTTAATACATTTAAAATTCGTGATATGACATCGATATCTTATTTCAAAAGGTTTTTTATTTGTTGTGGGTTAAGCTAGTCTATATACATGGTGCTTAGGCCAAATCATCAGTACCCCTTATATTTTTCAAAAGTTTCAAACCTGTCAACTTCTAAAAAAAACTTCCAAAAGCATAAAAACAACCAATAAAAAAGTCTTATGAATTATTATAAAATTTAAAACTTCCTGTGTAATATCGGTTATGAATAGAAATGAATATAAACAAACTATGGTTTTTATTGTCTAAGAACCAAAACCACAACGGAAAAACGATAATAAAACCTCCGTTTTAGCTTCTTATTTTAAACTTCTTTACATAAAGTAAAGTGAAAATATACACAAATTTCAATAAACTTCCTAATTCGTAAAAATTAATAGTACAGTACTATCTCGATTCTTCGGACACGTCTATTGTCCGGACACTCCATAATCCGGATAGTAAATTTATTCTTTTCAATTGTTCAACCATATGAAGCTCTTTGTATAACATAGACATGCGTCTACGTTTGAGTTTTTGCAATTGTGCTTTATTTAATTTATGTGTATTTGGAGACACAGAAAGCAGATGTTGACCGACGGGGACGAAAAATGGATTGCGAAGGGCTTAAAACCTTAGACTTAGATACAGTTTGGAAATTAATTAATTTAATAAATCAGCAACTAGGTAATGAAATTATTAACGACCGGCCAACGGGTCAAAATGGATGAAGAAAATATTGATGTACAAAGTTCAGCTGATTTAGATGTCAACATGTACAGAACTCTGAAAAAAATCAGTAATAATGATCCCAATTTTTCTTTATGTGAAAGGAAGCTGCAACTTTTTTGGCGAGTTCATTGGAGGGAGTTGATTGCCCTGAGGTGTTTGCTGAGTACTAGATCTTTCAATTTTGTTGGTAAACCCTGTTTTGATATGAAAAACATTATCAATGTGTTTGAGATTTTTAAATGTGTTGGCGTCTAAACGGAACATGCGATATGATCACACTTTGTTGGAAGCTATTATTAGAGTATTTTATTAATCGAGGTTTTTGATTTAATCGTTTAAAAGCTCGTCTAATTAATCGACGTTTTAGTGTAGTCAGTTGATAATTGAATTAATTATTTAAAAAAATTCATAAATAAAATCTTAATTTGAGATTTTATTAGTAAAAATACAAAAAACATATCAAACACGTATTAATAAAAATTACAGTATTCGAGATCCTTTTACAATCATTTACAACCATATTATAGGAAAGTAAGTTGATTCAAATACAGAGTGTTTCAATAAGACGTTTCAATTTCAATACCCCGCCATGTTAGCAGTTGTCAAGACTCAGCGTGTGAACAATCAACAGATGACAAATAAAAAATACACCATTAATGAAAATGGAACGATATAATGGCACGCTTCAACAAATTCACTACGAAAAGGGTGAACATCTCGCGGTCACAGATCGCTAAACTAAAGCATTTTTGGGTTGCCTGAAGCACCTTCTCGGCCAACAATTGTGAAAAACACGTCGTTTAAGGGCAAGGCGGTCTTTGGATTTGAGCATTCCACAAAGGATATTACATAGTATTTTGTATTTTTTTTTTTGTGCACGGCGGTACGTACCACACAAGTATTGATACCATAATTTTTTGCGTGAGAAGTTCCTGGCCACTTGATATCACGAAAAGGCAATCACAATTGACCACAGAGATCTTTTGATTTGAGTCCTTTAAGCTTTTTCTTTAGGGCTGCTTGGATTTCATTAAGTTATCGAGGATATGCAGCCGAAAATTACCAAATCGGTGATGGAAAGGTTCATGAACAGAATATGATCCTGCAGGGAAGGCTGTCATTTGACTTCTATTATTTTCGATTATTACTGGCATACCCTCTTTCTATTAAATAAAGATCCAAATAATTCGTTTAAAAATATTCGTTTTTTATACATCAAAATGAAACCTCTTATTGGAAGACTCTATATTTAGGTTTCACTCCATTTATTTCTTTAGTTTTGGTGAAATTGGACTTAGAAAATATCCTTTCACTTAGAAAAGGTGTTGATGCACTCAAAAGCAATCCATAATGGAGAATATTTAATTAATCAGTGTTTTTTCTGGTTTTCCCTTAACCTATAAAATCTTCCATTAATCCATTTAAATCCTGTTCTTATTGCGGCGAGTTCCTTACACTCCTAATAGTTTCGTTTAATCTTATTAGATTGAATTAAACACATGAAAAATATGTTTGTTCAAATATTAAAATAAATTAAAAATTTTGTTTAATCGTTAAACGAAAATACCCAATTTTAAATCAATAGAATAAGTTACTCGAGAAGTAATTAATCGGTTAACCAATTAAATCGGTAATCGATTCAATACAATACCTTGCACATAATGCGAAAAATAAATAAATATTCTTTGTTTTAAAATACATAATTGAAAAGCAAAACAAATAACAATTAAATTTTAATTCAAGTATAATTTAAAGCTTGCACTGGTTCTTCACGTAGTAATATCCATTGCAGCAATCGTTAAATTTAATTACGTTCATGAAATTTGCTAGGTGTGGACTGCGATTGCCATAATTGACAATCCATTGCGCAATGATTGCTCATGTGTTTGCCTGAGCAAATATTGCCTATCAGTCTACTATCATTTCTCTTTCTATAGTCAGTGCATTTGCTAATTTCAATTTACAAAACTAAAAACTGCATACTTAAAAAATGTAATAGAGTGGAAAACCGAAGAAATATTTAAAATTATAAACTTTTATCAACAATTCCCATGATTATATATGTATATAAAATTATAACATATTTATACAACCTCTCACTTTGAAAATTTTGAACAACAAGCTTGAACTTATTAGCCCTATTCACAATCTTGTGCACTTAAGATTGCATATTTTTGCAATTGGAGACATTTTCCAGAACGGCCTTGTTGTTTTATTTTGGAATAATTTTTTGCAAAACACGAAATTCACTCTCAACTCTTAAAAGAGATTCGCTTATTTATTTAAATTTACACATTACACATAGAGAGTAGCAGGTGCATATATCTTCGTATTTTGTTAGCGTAGAGTATAAATATGCTACAGCACTTTGCAAATGCTACGATGCAAGACGACCATTTGCACAAAATCGTGAATCTCTACTAATAGAAATCAGGGCGTATTTGACCAGATGGCGGCATTGCGACAGGCGACTATTTTTTGCTTTGCTTATGTTTTTGTTGCGAATGTCAAAAAGTTGTTAACATTTGATTTAAAATTTGTGAAATTTTGTTGTGTTTTATAAATTATAAATTTATATATTAAAAAGTGAGTTTTTAAATTAAAAAAGGAAAATAGCAAAATTATTGATGCTAAATTCAAGACTTTTGGTTCTGGTTCAGCCATACCAAGCAGTTCATTAGCCACCGAATGTGTTAAGGGTAAAACTATCGACGAGGCTGGTAAATTGAGGATACTTATATTGCTAAAGGACTACGTCTGCCTCCTGTGAAATTACATTGCTCGATGTTACATAGCGTTTACACATGAAAGTAATTGCATGAAAGTCGCAATACACTCACACTTTTTCACTCACACACTTAAAATTTCCTTTCCACTCAGCTTTGAACGATATTTTCAAGAAAGTAATTTTGTGACGTTTTCAGAAAGTAAATTGACAAAGACTCAAACACTGTTACCCTCATATAAGACTTATACACTAACAATATTATTACAGTAACGGACTGTACGTTATTCAAGAAATAATCCGTTCAGTCATTTTTAAAAGAATAAACATTTAAAATTGTAAGCAATTTTTTTTTAACTGATCCTAACATTCATTCAAAAAACTAAGGACATATTAATTCGGATTTTCGGTTGCATTCAATATTGTCCGTTGTTTTGAAGTGCTGTATTTTTTTTCTTTGCTTGCTTTATTTGATTTGTTTGCGATTTCCTCTCCTACACAAACAAAGGAAAATCCTTTTATTTTTACGGGCTGAAGTCAATTAATTTTTCAGCATTAAAAATTAAATGAACTTTTGGTTCAATTTAAATGAAAAATGAGTAGACCGGTTTTTAAGTGAACTTTCATTTATTTTAAATTACAATTTCAGTTAATTTTACGTACAGAATATTTCGAGTGTATGTATATAGACTACCCTGAAGGAAGCATGGGGTTAAATGTATCCATGTCAATAACTTTGTCAACAATTATGGTGTCTTTTTGATGACACTGTCAATAAATTGTTTTTTTTTCTTTTGTTTTGATAGATAGAGAAAATGTTGTCAAAATATGTTATACCGTATTTTGCTTTTAAATATTATTTCAAATAAATACTTGTACCCAAGGTGTATTTACCTAGGTGTCATGATTAGGAAAACAATTACAACAATATAAGAAAAACAGGCATTTTTGCTTGTGTAGTTTCATTGCGTATGTCAAAAACCTAACCAATAAAACAAAGAAAACAGATACAAAAAAATAAAGTAAAAGTATTTTGTATGTATTTTGACATTCGCAACGAATAGTCAGCTGCTGTAATGCTGTCACCTGGTTAAATACGCTTTGGAATCTTATATTTCATATTTTTCTGCATTGGAGTAATGTTTAAAACTTATACACAAATAAATTAAATTTTTCTGTATGTGTTTTCTTTGTTTTAGGCAGATATTTTTAACATACGCAATGACTATACAAACAAAAATGCCTGTTGTTCTTGTATTGTTGTAATTGTTTTACAAATACTCCCACCTAATTAAATACACCTTGATATAAATTAAAAAGATTTTTTCATTTTCATATTTTTTATTGTCAATCACATGTTTATTATTAATGATTAGAATCAAATACAAAATTCAAATACTCATGCTTAAATTTATTCTTTACGAATTGAAATTAATTTATATTTGCTTTAAATTTAGTTTATTCAATTTATGTAGCATATTAAAAACAAAAATTACGCTATTAATCTCAATTTACTCATTACTTCAGTTAATTCATTTAAAATTTAGATCACTTATAACTAATTTTTTTAATGATTTTTTTTTGTGCAAAATTTTTTTTTTTGACATCATGACACCAGCGTTAAAAGTGTGGCAAAAATATTGTTGCCTGCCACACCATGTCATGCTTATGACAATGAAATATCTTTATTTCAACTTTCTTTTCTGTGTCGCCAGCAGAGCACCAGCAGCTTCCTCTTGTGCAATTTTCTCTTGTATCCAATAATGTGCAGCACATACCATCAATAAAAGAGCCGGTATTAAAATCAACAACAGCAATCCCAGCGAAATACTTGCCACGCGAGCATGATGTTCTTCGTTACCTAGATTTTCAATTGTTATTTGAAATTATAGAAAATAAAAAAAGATTTTAAGGAAACTAAAAGTAGAGTCAATAAAAAAATCTGGAATAATTAATATTGGATGTCCGCCGGGAAGATATACTACTTTGTTGGCTTCTAATTTTTGATTCAATGAAAGAGAATGGATCTTATTTTGATAAATGTTTTATTTAATGTCGACAATTATGTATGAAATACAATATCATATAAATGTTTCACAAATGCGAGCCCTTTTGAGCACATTTTTCATTACATTTTCACTCATTTCACGCGGTATTTTATTAATTTCATCACGAATATTTTGTTTGAGTTGCTCAAAAGTTTCTGGTTTGTTTGCATAAACTTTGCATTTCAGTTATCCCCATAAAAGGAAGTCCGGAGCACTCAAGTCAGGCGATCGTGGAGGCCAGTCAACATCACCATTTCTTGAAATAACTTGTTGTGGAAAGAGGTCTCGCAGTAATTACATTGTAATCCTGGCTGTATGCGATGTGGCACCGTCTTGTTGATACCACATGTTAATCAAGCTCAAAGAATGCAGTTGTGGCGTTAAAAAGGTGTCAATCATATCACGATATCGCTCCTCATTCACAGTTACCATTACGCCGTTTTCATTTTCAAAGAAGATGCAAAAAGTGACTGATAAATAATTTGAGTGTTTTCCATTGCCCAGAACCAACTATTCTGTTTATTCACATATCCATTCAAATGAAAATGTGCCTCGTCACTCATTATGATTTTTTGATGAAAATCGAGTTTGTCATGGGCGAGCTGTAACATCCTATTGGCATATGTACGGCGGCGTAAATGGCCTTGTGGAAGAAGCTCTTGTGTCAACTGAATCTTAAATGGAAAGAAATGCAAATCCTTGTGGAAAATTGTGGCCAAAGTTGTTCTTTGAAGACCAAGCTCCTGAGCACGGCGTGGAATTGAGGTTGATGGATTGTTTTGAACACTTTCTTGAGCAGCAGTAATGTTTTCAGCCGATATTGCAGTACGTTGTGGTCCATGCTTGGGCCTTTCACCTACAGGCCCTCTTTCTTTGAAATCATTCACTACACGATAAATAGTACGTTTTGTTGACACGCTGTTGCTCCCAAAAATTTATCGTAACTTTCTCATCGTCACAGTAATCGATGATTGATTTTGATAAAATGTTTTAACGATTTGAACACGTTGGTTCATCGATTATTTTTCAATAATAAATTTGCCACGTGTCTACTTCGCGACTGCCAAATATGAACTGTCAAGACAAATGTTTACGAAAATGGTGGCAAAACAAAGTAGTATAACTTCCCGGCGGACACCTTGTAAAATTGTAAACTCCTGAAAATGTTCAGAAATAAATCTATCATAGAGAGCTAAATTTTCTATTTAAATCGAATTATTTATACCTGCACACGTACAGTAAAAAAACAAATTTTGATTAAAAATTTTGCAATATCTATTTAAAAATTAATTGCAGCTATAAACAAATTGGTAGTATCGGTAACTTGTTTTTTTTTTCTTCAAATTAGTTAAATTTTTAATATTACTAAATAAAAATGTTTAATGAATTATATAAAATTCTTTGTATTCATTGCTATTGCACCTTATTTTGATATTATTAATCAAAATTTCAATTGGTTTGGTTTTAAATCATTTGATATGATACAAAATCAAATTCGCTGTCACTTTCGTCCATGGTAGAATAATACAGGTAGTAGCGAAGTGTTAACGTACTTTTTTTTTGGATTCGCAGCTGTAAAAATTAGTTTACACTACTAAAAAAAGCACACTTTAACATTTGTTTCAAATGCAAATAAGAAAAGGAAAAGAAACAAAATTCTTTATAGAACAGAAAATGTAACCAAACACGCATGTGAATATACAAATTTTTGTAATTTTTCTTATGTGCATTTTGACAGCTTCAAACCTAAAAGCAGTATTGTTGTAGCTTCGGGAAATATGAGTATGTCCCGAAAATATGAGTATGTCTTTTCCCCGGAACTTCCGCCCGGCTTATTTCCCGTTTCATAACTCGAACACTTAAACAAAATTTATTTTACTGTAGGTAATTGTGCTATAAAAATATTTTAAGATTTTAGGATGCAGCGAATATATTGTCAAATTGTTGCCCAGTCCGACCTTTATGTGCGACTTTAAAAAAAACTTTGTGATCCGAATAGAAAATAAATGTATCTCTTTTGCACAAAATGATTGATGCTCTGTACAAATGATACTGCTGTTTTGCATTTTTCTGTAAATGACATTAGAAATAACTAACAGCACTACTCGTTTCTTTTTTTGTGGCAAATTTTCAAAGAAGCATCCACACGCTGATTGCTTTCTTTTTAAAGCCATATGGACTGTTTTCAAATTTTCCTGCATACAACAGAGATAACAGAAAATACGTATTATAATTTATCTTCCATTTGACAGATTACAACGTTAAAGAACAATTTTAGGGACGTAGTAAACTTTTGTGAGGTTGATGTTGTTTCTATGTATGAATTTTTAAAACCAAAAAACAATCTATATTTTGTGCTGAAATCTCTCATACTGAAAATAGTGCAATCAAATTTAAAATTTAAGTTGTTGGATAAGAAAATGCTTAAGCAAACAGAATGGCCAAAATGTTTTGGCTTAAATGAGTGATTACACTTTTATTATAAAAAAAAGAGATAAACGAACAATAAAATTGTTTAATTGCTTTTGCATGTTGTTTCGGCTGTTAGATTTATGACATTTGAATGCTTCATAATTAGAATTAATGGAGTATTAGAAATTGCGCTATATTAATTCAGTGCAAGTGTGATAAGTAAAATTATCTAAAAAATTACCAGTACGAGGGCGGATTGATATTGAAGCTACCTAGCGCTAGATGACAGCACAAACACAAAAAATTGCGATCTGTCAAACGTCAGCTGTTAAAATTTCACCCAAATTCATCGATTAGTTTATTTGTTTTAGTTGTTTGAAGCAACTTTTGTGTTTCTTGAAAAATAGAAAAAAGTGAATTTCGTGCAGTGATTAAACACTATTATTTGAAAGAGAAAACGGCGAAAGAGTTAAAAGAAAAGCTCGATATGAATTACGGTGAGTATGTTCCGTTAGATTACATGGTAAAATATTGGATTGCTGAATTTAAACGCGGCCGAACAAGCACTGGAACAATACCATCAACAGGAAGGCCAAAAGAGGTGGTTACTGAAGAAAATATCAAGTAAGTCCTCAATATCGTTATGAATGATCGCCGAGTCAAGTTACGTGAGATTGTTGAAATGGTAAACATATCATATGCACGTATGTTCAACATTTTGCATGAACATTTGCATATGAAAAAGCTATCGGCAAGATGGGTGCCGCGTTTGTTCAGTGTCGAACAAAAACGAGTTCGACAGACCACTTCACAGCGGTGTTTGGACATGATAAAGCGTATTCCTGTTGATTTTTGGCGTCGATTAATAACTGTTGATGAAACGTGAGTCGACCGCTACACACCTGAAACCAAAAATCAATTGAAACAATGGATGAAAGCTGGTGGAAGTGCTCCGCAGAAGGCGAAGACAGTGAAATCGGCTGACAAGGTTATGGCTTATGGTTATGGAAAGTATTATCATGCATTATTGGATGAATTGATTGATGCATTCAAGAAAAAACGACCACATTTAAAGAAGAAAAAAGTGCTCTTTCTTCAAGACATCGTACCGGTTCACACAGCATTAGATACGATGCTAAAATTACGTGAAATACACTTCGAATTGGTTGATCATCCGCCTTATAGTCCAGATTTAGCTCCTAGTGACTTTTTCCTGTTTCCAATCTTGAAAAAATGGCTCGCAGGAAAAAGATTCATCTCAACGAAGAAGTGATTACCGAAACTAGCGTCTATTTTGAGGGGTTCCCAAAATCCTATTATTCAGATGGTATAAAAAAGTTGGAATATCGTCTTACTAAGCGTATTGAGCTAAAAGGAGACTATGTTGAGAAATAAATGGTTTTTGAAAAAAAAATGTTTTTTTCTTACTTAGGTAGCTTCAGTATCAATCCGCCCTCGTATTATTTAAATATTATAGCTAATAAATTCTTCAGCATTTTTATAAATAAGTACGAGGCGTTCCCAATACCTAAGATATTCAAATGATATCAAAACTTTATTTTGTGTATGTATGTATATAAAAATTATTTATTATTTCACATTTATATTATAAATTATAATATAAAATATAAACAACAAATTAGTGTTTATATGTATGTGCATACAAAAATTGATACCATTTAAATTATTTTATATGTATATATGTACATATCACATTTATATAATATATGTATTTGTTTATTATATACATCTAAGCATGTACATATATCGTCTTATCAAATGCAAAAGGGCCTATCTACATTATAATAAAATTTTCACTAGAGATAAAACACTTAATAAAAAGCAGACAGTTGTGATAACAAATATTGTTTCGTTCAGCATAATATCATTAATTCCGATTTTATTAACGATACTACCTAGAAAAAATAGTTTTTATGATTACAATAGTTTTCTTTTTATTAAGCTTTTTGTCTCTCCTGAAAAATTTTTAAAAAAATTGATAGGCCGTTTTGCATTTTATAAGACGATATTATTATTTTAAGTTGTTTTGTCAAAAGTACACAAATATTATTATCAAAAAGTACCAAAAAAATAAGAGCGGAAACACCCCCTTAACTTGTACCAATGAAACAACCTATCACTGGCTTCTCGTAACAACTTTAGAAATTTCTATTTTATACAGATTGGTACGTTGCAACTACGGTACATTTAAATTCGGTAAGCTTTTGTATTGCTTTTCCCATAACATAGACAAACAGCTGATACAGTACGGTACGGGTGCGCTCCGCTAATTCTGCCTTAAGTTATTAGCTATTAGCAGTAGAAAAATAAAGTGTTTATGACTTTTAAATTTTTTTTTATATTTTTTTTATTAAAGTTCCAAGTTTTCCTAAACTCCCCCACTTATTAGAGCATAACTTCTAAAGTTCAAAAATAAATTAGCATTGTAGTCTAAACTCTCTTCTACACTCCTATACCCCATTTTATACCCGCCCTAATGCGACTCTGAGCACCAGAACAATTTTTCTTACACAAGGTCAAATATTTCTTGCAAAATTTGTGTAAAAGAGATGAAAAATTTTTTTCCTGTAATCCTCTTTTTTGAAGTATTATTTTTTTTATCAAATCGCTTTTATGAGATGCGAGTTTTAGATGGATATGCGTATTTTTAAAAAGAAAATTAATAATTGTTAGTCGATTTCTAAATCATGTGCAGTGAGTCACAAAAATATTTTGCCTATTTAAAGGAAAGTACATTTATATAATTCAGGTCACAAGCGTACTTTGATTTACGCTGATTATAAAGTTATAAAATAGTTTTGTTTCGGAATTATTTAACTGTTTTGCTTTTCGCATAACATACATATATATTCACAACTGCTCACAATAAGAAACAGATACCAACTAATTATGGTAAAAACCATTGACATGTAACAAGCTCTCTGACAGGTAGAAGTGCAAAATCAGAAAGTATACCACAATTAGCGAAAAAATTATAGACTTCTGTCTAATATCTGACAAAAATGGAAAACTAACTCTATTCAGTTAGACGTAGAAGCTAAACTATTTATAGAAGATGAAAATCAAGGCTATTTAGAGGAAATATTTACTAACATTGTTTCATTAATAGCCATTTTTCAAAACACTAGATGTATCGTTATTTTATCGTTTTAAAATTTTATGCATGTACATTAATCAATTTTAAATATAGAAATTTATAATTAAAGTTGACATATAATATTTAGAACATAATAGAAGCCAACGCATGGCACTTTCTGCTAAAATTTAAGTGTTAAATGTGACTGAAAATATAAGACTTTGGGTAAAACAAACTTATTTAACAAGTTTTAATACTTTTACTCAAATTTTGCGCCGAAAATCAGCTAAAACTTAAAATGAATTTTAAACCCATCATAACTATTTTTCTAACCGATCGACTTTAAAGTTTTATATCTTAAATTCTCACCTAGTAAACCAAAAAAACCAAAAGTCCTATCCAGTCAAAAGTTTAGATTTTTTACTGCCTTCCTGCAAAATGGTCCACTCTGCGACGTTTATTATCCAGAACACGTAAGGATATCATCGTTCGTTTGCGTGAAAATTTTCCTGAACGTGTGATTTACCAAAGAGGCGATTACAATTAGCCAACGAGATCTTATGATTCGACACCTTTAGCATTTGATATCTTTGACGCTTCGCGAAAAATAAAATCTATGCCAATCGTCAACAATCGATTAAAGACCTCATATATAAAATTCGTGAAGTTGTAGAGAAATTTCTGATAGAAAATTTAATGAAAAGAATATGGTTCTGCAAATGTAGCTGTGGTGGCCATTTGCATTATTATGTTTTCCACTATTAATGGTATACCCTCTTCTTTGGAATTAAATAAACATCCAATGACTTCACATATCAAAATAATATGTCTTATTAGAAGGCTATATAATAATGTCGGAGAAAATTGTGGCATCAAATTAGAAAAATTCTTATTTTTTTGCGAATTTTTTGAGTTTTTGCATAAAAATCTCAAATATTATCAAGAAATTATCAGATTTTTTTGACTGTACTAGTGACGTGCATTTTTATTGTACTTATCATTAACAAACATTTATTCATATTTTATAAAAGTTCCAATCGTTCAACCTTTCTTTATGCAAGAACTTTGAAGAAATATAAAACAGTTTAGGAAATATATGTATAGTTTATTGTGTTAAATGTCTGCAGAATATTTTTATATGATCTTTCATACAAGATACCGACAAGTCGCAGAAATGTCTAATAGTTTTTAGCAAAATGATCAGCAACGATTGATGAAAGAGTAAAATAACAGTGAGAGTTTTCAGATAAATATCTGAAGGAAATTAAATTCATTTCCGACAAAGTGCATACTAGTCTGATATTAATCGTATAATTTTCTAGAGAATTTCCGGAAACGCCGTATTAAATAATTGTCGAGTAATCTGCCAAATGACTAATTAAATTTTATACAACTCGCTAGATTGTCTGCTAAAGCTTCAGATTTTTTCTGACGTCACACATGTTGACAAAAATTGGTCACTGGGATTTTATTATGACATCGAGAATGGTTCAAGAGTTATGGAATTAATTTAAAAATAAAAAGTGTTTTTTGCTAATATGAGCCGAAACCCCTTGTCCACTTACTTTTTTAAATCTCAATTGAACTGGGAAAAAATCTTGCTTGTGCTAATAAGTCTTACAGCATGTCCACATGGACAGCAAAAGTCGAGGTTCGCCCTCTACTTCATGGTTCGTGCCCCAACAATGGTTGAACAAACAAGTTTCGCCATACAAAATTTTGAGAGCGAACCTTCTCCAATTTTGATAACAAATTATCGCTAGTATATCTGAACTAGCTGCCAAAAAAAATATAACCAAAGAGAAAATATTAATGTGTGCAAAAAAAAATAAAAACCATTGAATAAACAAAAAGTATGCATTTACTCGTACATATGCATTTACATGTATTTAAACAGAAATGAAAAAATAAAAAATAGAGTAACTTACGAGTATTATACAGCTTTGAAGAGTCAAAACTTTGCATCCAAGTGATAGCGAAAGAAGAACAATCACTTGAACGCCAGGATTTGGTATCGTGCTTCAGAGAGCGAAACAAGAGGTTCAATTTATGCAAAAATCATGCAGAAATACTTTCAAAGTGTAATGTCCATCTTTATGCAGATGACTTACAACTTACTTTAAGTATCGCAACCGAAAACAATGCTACAGGTATCTTACAGTTAAATTACAATTTAAATCGAATTTATCTCTGGGCTAGTGCAAATGGGCTTTGTTTGAACGTTAAGAAATCTAAATGTATCGTAATTTGCAAAAAAAAAGTATAACTCCTTTTATTTCTGAGGATTTCGTTTTAAATGGTGAGAAAATTGAAATCGTTAGTAGAGCGAAAAACCTAGGTATAACTTTTAATAACTACTTGACATGGACAGATCATGTAAACTCATTGGTTGGTCAGTCGTATTTTAAATTACGAGCGCTCTGGTCTACACAATACTTTAAACCCTTTAGAATTAGAATTTTGATTGCCAAGACATACTTGGTTTCTTCCTTACTGTATGGGTGTGAATTATTTGCAAACTGTGACTCTGTTAGTCGAAGACAACTAAATGTTTTACATAACAATATTATACGGTATGTGTACGGATTGAGAAGATGTGACCATATTTCCTCTGTTTCTAAAAATCTTTATGAAGTCAGTTTTCTTACACAAAATAATACATACTCAAACTCCCAAATACAGATTTGAAAATATTGGTTTTTTTTAATCGCCACGAAACCGAAACATTATAATACCTCGACGTCAATACCTAGTCTCCGAATGCAATTCTATATACATGCCGCTAGACTTTGGAATAATCGTCCACTTCGTCAACAGTTAAACAGCAAAGATAATAGTTTCAAAAAATTTGTAGTTAATTCATTTAAATAAATTAGTTAGTTAATTATTTTAAATAGGTAATTCTTTTAAATTATATTATTATATGTGCAATTTTCTAATATAAATACGTATGTAGATACATATTTCGTATTTTTATTTTTTCTATTTTATTTGTCTTTTTTTTATTTTTTAATAATTGCAAATGTTTTTTATGTTTAACGCGACCCGTTTCTGTACTATAAATATAAGATTAAATCTTGTTGTACAGGAAATAAATCAATACATAAATAAATAATTAAATAAATAAATAAAAATATTACCGTGTGAACATGATATTAAGAAACTATATTCTAAAAATGCGAAAAAAAATTATTGCCGCACGGTGTATTTAATTTGAATATTGCCATCATGTTACGAAAAAGTTTTCATGAATTTCAGTTATTAATTTTAATTGTTCTAGTGCGGTAAATCTTATACAGGAAATTTAGAAAAAGTATTTATATCGCTAATTTATTGCATATCAAGGCATTCGTTCTTTAGAAAATAAGATTAATCAATATTCAGACCTTCCCCTCACGAGGTGAGGGAGTAATATATTTTTATAAAATTTTTACACAAGATAAAGAATGATGCTATGAAAATTACCCATTTTTGATGTATGGCTATTGTTCAATTCACAAACTCGTATTAACGTCGTATGTGTTGTGTAATCGTCTAATTATACAGTATTGTATTTTTGTTGTTGGTAATTCTATTGTTGAAAAAATTCTATTTGTTAGATTAATTTGTAAAAACCTTCTAAATATGTGATAAGTAAACCCAGACATTATTCTTAATGATAAATATATACTTGATTCATTTCAATTTAATTTTCAAACCATTTTAATCAAAATTGTTTGTCGCGAAAAAGTTATTAACTATTTCACGTAAAATTAGAATTCCCATATCTGGTTTAATTTTATGGTATCAACTGAATTGAGTGTCGACTATTGTGAATATAAAGATGCACTTACTTGAATCAATCATTAACATATCGAATTTATATTGGTGGTATAAAGTATTAATTATTTTATTTTTTCAGTTTCACTTTTCATGTTTTTTTATTTCACAAAGAGAAACTTGTTGTTCGACATAAATTATGTACTCACAATGAATCGACTGCATTGAATTGACATTTAAAATTCGACAAAATGACGATACAATAGATTTATCTGTTCAAAAGCACATAAACAAATATCGTATGAGCTTGTGAACTGAACATATGATATGTTACATTAAAGAAGCGATATAATTTCAGTACCCGATTAATGTAACCGCTTTTGTGTAACAATTGGCATTATCAAAGCTGCAAGCAAATTTAATTATGGATATTCGGTCTAATTCATCAAAAGTTTAAACAGCTTTACAACAAATTAATAAAAAAAATGCTGCAAAAACAGTATTCATAAACATGCAATAGTGCTTATAAGCTACTATTAGCATTCAGAAATATATTTTGGCACCAATCCAGCTTTCAATTTTACTAAGATGGCATTTTTAGTTATAAAAACCATAATATTTACAATTTTTTTCTACAATTTTTAACACAAAAATAAATTTAGAAAAGTTATATTTTCAATAAAATTGCATTTAATTAAATAAAAGATTTAAAAATATTAAGATTTATTTTCTTTAAGTAAATATACATTAAAAATTAGACAAAAAAAAAATACTAAACAAAAAGTTTTAAAATTACCCAGCCAATAAAATATTTATTTTTTATTAATACAACAAAACTAAAATCGATATAAATACATAAATATTTACATAAACTTGGAAGCAGTAACGTAAACAAAAAAAATACTTAACCAGACAAAAGAAAGTTACAAAATCAAAATATTGCAGATTTTTTTTTTGTAAATCTTGTTATGGGTTGGTTTGACAGGCAGCTTGAATTGGGTGGATTTATTGTTTAATTTGATGGATGTCATGGCTTAATGGGTAAACAATTTTATAATATATGATGATATAAAAAAGGTAAAGAAATAATTTTTGCTAATGCTGAAACAGATTTCCAAACATGCAAACAGTTTAGATGCTGATTTATCGCTCAACAGACTTAGAATTAAAAGTTAACAAAGAAAAAATAATTAAATGTTAACAATTTGAACTTTTTGAACTTGGTTTCTTAATGCGTATTATTATGGTGTGAATTTTGTTGAATGAAATGCCATTTGCCAATTATCAGGTGACTTGAAAAGTGACTTTATGTTGTTAAAATTATATTACACAAATTGTGATATGTATTATGGTAGCTGTTGTGTAGTTTGGTTAGAATGTTGAGAATGTTGTTTAAGAATTTGAATTTGAGTTAGTTACAAAAGAGTTAAACTTCAGTGGATCTTTGATTTGATGGAGTAGGTGAGACAGCATGAGGTGGTGAAGGCAAACCGTTGTCTTGCATTGAAGGCGAAGCTACAGGTAGATGTGAGGGAGGTCGACTAAAGAATTGACTGTTAGCATTTGGCAGCACTGGTACACCTCCATAACGGTTCTGAAGCGAAGCATTAGGCATATAACTCATAGAACTTTGACCACTATTGCGACTGTCGACACCACTAAATGTAGGACTGTACTGTTGAGCCAATGGTACACCAACTCTTTCATGATCATCCATTTCTGGAGATGGTGGCTGATGATACCCAGCTGGGTGCACATTACCTACACCGTCATGATTATCTTGGTCATGGCCTGTCTGCTCATTGTCATCCTCCCCCAACTTATTCAATTCCGTTCCAGAGGCCGCACGCAATGAACGTCTTCCCATTTGTTTGGGCTTGTCACCTATTTTATTAATGTATTCAATATCCTTAGCTAATTTTGTATCTTTATTTTCACTACCTTCTGATGATGTCACATCCTCGTCATCCAGATCCCATTTTTTAGCTGGAAAGTCAATGCGGGGTTTTCCCGGTAGTGGTTCATTTGTACGATATACTTTATCATATGACCTACTTTTCTTTATAGTTCCTGTATTATCCGTGTCGCTATCGTCATCAATGCCAGTACCCACACCTCTTAAATTGTTCCTCGAAGAAGCTCTCGAACGTGGCAAAGTCATTTGCCATTGCGGATCCTCCTTCAGCTGCTTTTGGCGGTAGCGATAAACACCACAAATAATGCACAACATAAGCGGTAAAATCACAGCTATGATAATGCCAATTGCTATAAAAGCTACACGTCTGGTATAGTAAACCTCACCTAAACAAATAGTCAATAAAGAAAAGAGACACATAAGAAATCAATAAATATTTTAAAAATATTACAATAAAGAATATTTATAAAACCCCCGACACAGTGAAGCTGACACATAAATTTATGGTGTCACAGACACAGACAAACTTTCAATGGCTGAACCAATTTCCTTCAAAAATACCACAACAATAGCATTATGCTTTTATCAATTAAAAAATGGATGAATAATTTTAATCCGGCTGCACCGATTTTCTTCAAACATAAGTAAGCAGATTTTAAATTAAATCACTTTTGAAATGATTTGGGAGTTACGGTGCCACAGACATACACATTCAAATGGATTGAGCTAGAAAAAAGGAAATAACTTCTAAGCTTGCTCAATTTTCTTTAAACTCTCGATCACGTCAGCTTACGACCAAAACAAACCTAAATCAAAATCGGTCCAGCCTTTTTGGCTCTACGCTGGAATAGACAAACGCACAATATGCATTATGGATGCCAGTCCCGGGATATTCGGGCTCCAGTCAATCCCGAATCATAATTTTCTTCCATATTCACAGGGGGAACACAATTGTTCTTTTATATTTGTTTGTTTCACTGTCAATGAAATTGAAAGGTAAAATGAAACTTTGTCATTCTTTATAAGCCCGTCTAACAATTATAAAGAAATTTTAGTGTGAGAAGTACTGAAAATAATTAAAGAAAATAAATTGCAGAAAAAATGTCATCTGAAATGCACAAAACAAAAAGCAAAACCGAAAGTTCGGTGTGGTTTTATTTTCTAGTTGATTCTTTTTTGATTTTTGTGTAAGAGAAATGAAAACTGATTACACTGATCATTTTCGTATTTCAACAGTTATTGATAGTCAGAAAAATTACAAAAATTCTTAGAAATTCTCTAACTAAAAACGAAGTTTTGCAAAAATATGTTAAAGAGGAGAAAGCAAAAGAACTTAAACTTATTTTAGACTGCAAAACTAGGTGGAATACTCTTTTCGACATGTGCCAACGATTTCATGAATTAAAAATATCCGTGATGAAGTATTTAATTGATTTTAAGGAACAACCAATCAAACAGATATTTTGAATCCTATAAAGACAACAGTTGAAATTAATCTTTGGAAAGCAGATCCTGCCTTATTTATGGTAAAAGAAGTATCAAAACTGGAATGCAAATTAATCCAAGAACTAGAAAAGTCTCTTTACAAAGGAATTACAGAAAGAAGAACGATTTATTCAACATTGTTGAGTTTTTTGAAACTTTATTTTATATTTTGTTTTTTATGAATACTAAATATCTTTGTTATATTCAAATATATAAAATAAATATTTTTCACTATGTGATCATAAAAATTTTTTTTGTGAACCTTTTTCAAATGCTTTTTTTAAATAAATATTTGTGATGTTGTATATTACAACGGTTTATTTTTATTAAGCTTTCGCATTAATAGGCCATTGCTTTAAATTTTTGTTTCAATATTTAATGTTAAATCTTAATAGTTTTTTAATCCAAAGTGATTATTATTTTTTGGCTAATGTTCGTAACATTTTTAGTCCGAAAGAATTGGACATGAGACAATATTCCAAAGGAAAAAGGGAAAATTTTAACGCTAATTAATTTCAAGACAGAACAACCAATTTGTTCGAAATAATCAATTTAAGTTAAATCTTAATGTTAAAAAATCGGAATCTCAAAAATTCTCAGAATCCCGAAAAATTTCAGGATCCAAAAAAATCCTGAAAAGCTGGGATTTGATTTTTTTCCCGAAACCCAGTCCCGATTGGCATCCCTAGTATATATACTGCAAATTTATAAAAGCCCTCTGTTTTGTCGGACTTTAAAAAATAATTTTTTTTAAAAACTAAAAAAATTCCAAATTGCTTAAAAGTGTGCTTCAGAATTAAACTGATTTTTTCGAACTATTTGCAACATTAAAGAAAAAAGGAAAACTTACGTAGACATTCAGTATAACCATATTCAGGTAAATTCCACAGACCATTTGATAAGCATTCACGTCTTTGGTCACCAATCAAAACGAAGCCTTCATTACATTCAAAGGACACTTTAGCGCCAGGCATAAAATTAAATGACAATTTACGACCAAAACGTGGAGTTTCCAAAACACCACAAGATATCACACGTCTGAAAATGTAAAAAATAATTGTAAAAAACTTTGTGATCATCACAGCAATAAGTACGTGATTAGACATTTCAATAATAATAAACGAAAATTACACTCGTAACAACCCGGAAATGATTTAACCAACGTAAAAGTAACTGCAAATATTTCCCTAAATGCAGTGCAGCTCGTTTATAACAAACTTCGCAGGACAGAGCAGTTTTGTTCGATATACACCAAATTCATTGTAACCGGAAATAACTATGCTGTTGCGCGTTTTGTTTTCTTAAAATATACAGCCAATATACATAAACATTAGCATAAACCGCCACCACTCTTCAGTGACTATGCCTTCGTGACTTCAACAGTACAACAATAAATACAACGGCACACTAATTTATATCTGTAAAATGTAGGCCTTGCCTGAAACTGGATTTGAACCCACGCTTCAGTCATAATTTGCTTTGTAGTCACACGCTCTTATTTCATCTCAAATTCATTGCTTGGTTACTAACATTTGGAAGTATATATATTTATACCTCCTTCATGTTACTATTCATAGCTCACGTATTGAGAGAATCCAGCGCATGCTTGTTAAATTTGCTACACGCTCGCTTACATATTTATCCTCCGTTCCTTACGAGACTAAATGTCTGTTTATAGGCATCCACAATCAGCCCTACTGGTGTACGATATTATAAGCTGTTGCATTGATTGCCCTGACTTGCTCAACATTGTACCATTTTATATTCCACCTAGA
The DNA here is from genome assembly GCA_956483585.1 of Gymnocheta viridis. Lineage (NCBI taxonomy): Eukaryota > Metazoa > Arthropoda > Insecta > Diptera > Tachinidae > Gymnocheta > Gymnocheta viridis. The sequence goes on along the minus strand of OY101440.1, from coordinate 93,652,392 downwards.
AATTTTAGGTTGGCTAAACTTTGCGATGTACATTTTCATGGGACTAATTATGAGCGTAATGGTACACTAATACGTGGTTTCGTTCAGCTCAATGAAATCAATTTTAGCTTGTAGAAACAGCAAAAACAAATCATTTGTTGAATTCAGCATTGATAAAACTAAGTTCAAACTTTTTCTATCTATTGTAATAAAATAACTATTTTTATTAAAAATATCATGATTCAATAATACAGGTCTGTTAAATAGTCCAGATGATTTTTTGTAGCGTTTAGTTTTTAATGGCCGAAAATTGTGAAATTGTCAAAAGTTTTGTGATGAAATCAGTGATGGAAAATTACATTTTTCTTCGGTACAAAAACCATTTTAAATAGTTTTTTTACCCGTTTTACTCCTCCGGTTCATTTAGTACTTTCAAATTAATTTGACTTCTACTTGTTGAACAATCGCTTTCCAGTATAACTCAACATATATAATATAGTGAAAGTATTTTAAAAGAGTACAACAACTTAAGATTGTCTTTAAAAATGCTTTTACAGGTCTCCCTACATATTCAAGTAATAAACAATTTCGATCTCCAATTAAGAATGATTTGCAATAACAGCTCGCAAATGAAATAATTTTCATCCAAAATAAAAAAAGTGCCAACGGGAAAAAATGAAATAATAAAAGTTCAAAATGAATTAATCTGTAAATTGAATGATTTCTAATACAATAATTCCAAAAGAAATTAAATATCTCCCAATGAAAGAAGTCCTTACACAGAAAGTCTCAACAGAAATGAAACAAGAACAAAAGAATTGTATGAACCGCAATTTTAGGAGAAATAAAATAACTCCCATAGAAATTAAATAAGTCACCATGAAATTAAATAAGTCCCAAGCAAAAATTAATTAACTGCCAATTCCAATATTTTCCCAATTTAAAAAGCCTCACAAAAAGTAAAGAACTCCCCATAACAGATACGAAAATGTGATAATTCCCAACTATATATCATTTGAAAATCATCCGAACGTAACTACAAAAAAATAGGATTTTGCATAAAAGTTTGGGTTTTTTCTACTTGAGAAATGTGTTAGTTCTTAATTTATAATTGAAATTAAATTATTCCATAATAGTTAAATTTTTCATACTTCTAAATAATAAATCTTTGGATTAACTAATTACGATACCTAATATAACATTTGGTTCAAGTACAATCCTGTTTTTGATTGATATGTCACTTTAGAATTTATAGGTTGACTATCGGGCAGTATCGCAAAAACGAGGACCAAAACTAGTCGCTTTATGCATGAACAACGTTTTGAAATATTGTAAACTTATTAGCGCACAAACAACCAAATTACACTTGAAATGTATTTTTATTTAGAGAAACACTACAATTTAGGAAAATATACTTTTTAAACATTCGCAGTCTTGAAGAAGATCAATGTAGTTTAACATTATGGTCGGCACCAAATATTTACTCTCAAATGAACGTCAATTTGATTTCAAACTTTAATCTCAAACCTTTATCTTGGTGTGAAAAGGGGTTAAGAATAATGTTTGTTATCAGGTAAAACCCTTGTATTTGTTTCGGTAACATGACTTAAACGCAAGAACAAATACAATTCATTATATGTTTTTGGTTAATAAAAATAAAATTAACAAAGATTTCTATTTAGTACTGTGGAGCAAAAAAGTATTAGTTAAAATATTTTTTTTACCGAATCACTAACATAAAATACGATTTTCTTCAACTGTTTTTGACTTCCCTGCGATTGTAAACAAAAACAAAATGCCTGTTGTTTTTTTATTGCTTTATTGTTGTTGTACTTAACAGACCTGTATTGTGAGATCACGGTATACATATATATCAATGCATTTTTCAATCCATATTTATTTAATATTTAATATTTATAACCATTAGTTTTTGTAACTCATTGGCTGTAAGGATTTTTTTTCCATAGACTGAAACAATTAAATAAATATATAAAATACAAATCAATACTCACTCATTATTCAAGGTCCGGATATTCACCAAACTGTCATAATAATTCTTTGTAAAATGGGCCAAATCTCGATTCAATGTCATGCCATAATCAAATCGGCACTGATAACATTCGCCGCACAATTCTTCTGCCCGCTCGATATCGTATGACCGATTGGATGGTAGAAAATCTTTTGGCTCTCGCTGGTAGTTCGGCACAAACGAATCGTTTGAATAGTAACTAGCACTACGACCAAATTTTCGTGAAAAGAGGGCAAAGCCAAGGCCGGGTAAATCACGATCTGCTAAAGCCCATTTCATGGCCCATTCTTTATGGAGGGTTTTAAAGTCATTACTGTTAGAATTGAAATTGAAAATTTGACCATTGGGTAAAGTGAAATCGTCGAAAGGATTGAAACTCCAATTGCCAAATAAGCCAGCAGTTTTATTCTTTAACGAGAAAAATTATATTAAAGAAAATATTCATCACGAAATGAAATCTTAACTCACTATAAATTGCCAGGGCAAATAGACACGTCCCGTCATATAACCTTCATTTTCTATTACCTCTACACCAATGCCCGAATCAAACATGACAATAACTTGTGATTGATTTAACAAGTAAGTGGGTGTGTAGACAGTTACACCATCGAAATGTTGAAATTTCAAACTTTCACGATCAAAATAGATAAGACGATCATCAGCCAATACATCTAATTTATAACGCCAGCGAGCATGCTGTGGGCGTATACGTACTTCTATTACGGTGGATGTATTACCTTTCATAGCCAAAGCAGTCAGTTGAGTAGCTGGTACAGCACCATACATATTGTTGGGCAATTGCTCAAAACGTCCTTGAACCTCAAAATTTTGACTGGCATCAACGCTACGTGACAATACAAACTCTCCCAAACCGTTAAACGTATACTGAGTGCCATCGAATGTTATGAAATGTGGATCACCAAAGACGCCAGCGACTCCAGGAGCCTGATAGGCCACACAATCCTGGGACGGACGGCGCTCAAAGCGATAAGTTTCGCAGCCAACAGCTTGCTCATGTTGCCACATGCAACAAGTGTAGAAAGGACGCATATCATGGAACCAAGTAGATAAAGTGGGTACTTTACTAGCTTCGTTCCAAGGCATTTTACCCAAATTGTGAATACGACGAGGACGTGAACCCCACATTTGATCATAAGTTAGCATAAGAAAACCATAGCGGTCATAACAACATTGCTGTTCAGCACCTTGAGCTCTACATAAAAGAATATCATTTGAAAAATAGTAGTTATTGTATTATTTTTCATATGTCTTAATACTTACGTTGGCGTGCCACTAACAACACAATGTATGGCACCCTTATTACGCAAACAAGTTGGATTCGAGTCTTTGTCACAATCATGATCTGGTCTATAACGGCCCTTGTCCTGAATAGCATGTTTCAAGGTGCAAGGACATAAAGGTAAGTCAGCAGCAAAATTTCTGTAACAAGGGAAAGCAAAAACTTTTTACATAAAAGTCAAAAACTATTTAAACCAATAAAGTGCAAATAAAAGCATTTCCATTTTACATAATTATTTTTTTTTGTAGATACCACAAATTTGTATAATAAAAAAACAACTCCAAAATTAAAATAAAAAATTTCATAGTAACATAAAATAAACACACAAATTGTTATTACACACGAGTACTTCGGTCATTTAATTTGTATGTAGTGTATGTCCTTCATTCTGAGATTTTTTTTCAATATTATGCCAATAATTGACAGCTGCAATTATGGCAGATAGGGAATAAAAAACAAAACAAATACCATTATTGTCTACCAAATGCGTATCTAAATAGATTATTTTTCTAAGAGGAGGTAAATTCTAAAATAAAAAATTAACTGGCGTATGCTTAAATCTTAGTTTACCCATTTCTTCTTAATTTTTAAGATTTGAACTCAAGCCAAAAATTTCACTTCAATATAAACCTTAAACAGCTTAACAATTATGTATAAATATTAATTATTAAAAAACGAAGGCACCCGTCAAAAAAACTCCATGTTTAGATTGTCACAGGTGGTTGAAAACTAAGAAAGTCAACTACAAAATACAAAAATAAAGTAAAGAAAAAATTGAATACTGCTTAATCTCAGAGCCGATGATTCTGGAAAAAGCGGGAGAGTATGGAATATTTGAAATAATTAGTCATCAGAGATGGAATTTCGTACTAACCGAAATTGATTTAACTTGTAAGAAATGAATAAGTTGCACTTTTCGTATTCTAATTCGTTAAATAATACGGTTAAATAGTTGATATTCCTAGTCACTAGTACACATCGTCAAAAGTGGTAAACTCGAACATAGAACGCTGATGAGATGGTGTAGCGACCTCAAAATCAGTACTGATCCGTTCTGCTAGATTTATAAATTGTTTCAAATAAATAGTACTCTCTTAATAAAATATTGAATTTATCCAAAAACATTTTTTTTTTAATTCAGAAGAAACGGATAAATTTAGATGTGAACTCAAGCCAAAAATTTCATTTCTATATAAAAAAATTAATTATTTAAAATAAACTTTTAACGAAAGTGATAGATGTTTTATTATTATTATTTTTTTTTTGCAAATTTATCCTTTTTGCTATTCTTTATATCTGAGATTTAACATTAAATTAGAATTAACTTTTGAAAAAGATTAACTTCATAGTAAGTCTAATTTTGAATTGGTTTGAAGAGGTTTGACGTTAATCAATTAACATCAGATGGATAGAAAAATACCCAAAAATGGAGCCATTTTAGAAAAATTTTAGGTGGGAGATATTAAAAATTTGTTCTGAGAAACAGATGAACAAGGAATTGAACCATAGTGGTTGAAAGTTAATGGGTCGAAGCTAGAGACTTTTTAAAGCCAAAATTTAATAATAGAAATGGCTCTGTAAAAGAATGGAAATGAAAATGTCTTAAATACTATTGGAGCCACATAGGAATATATTATACATATGCTCTATTGTTAATAAAAAATTTACTTATTGGAATCTACGTAATAAATAGTGCCATGGGTATTTAAATACCCACTTCGACATTAAAGTGTTTACAAATAATAATATTCAGGTAAAAATATATTTTTTTAAGAGATCGAAAACATTTTGTATTTCCTCTTTCGCAAGACCATTTGCACCAAACACTGAATACCGCCAGTGTGATTAAATTTATCTGTGCGCTTTGCAATTTGATGTGCATTTATGACAATTTTGTCAGAAGCACTACATCGACTTGTTACTAGGGGTTTTCGCGGGAACTTCCGCCTCGGGATTTCCCAGGAATTTCAATCTAAAAATTTCCTGCTTTCCCGGGATTTTTCATGCGGGATCCCGGAAAATAATAAAAAAAAATTGGGAACTTAACGGTAAAAAGTGAGAGGGCGTTTTTTGTTAATAAAATTAGAAATAGGCTTTCTGACGAGTCCATAAACGCTTTAAGCGTTTTAAAGAATTATTTCCTAAACCAATAAGTATGAATTATATTATTAAAGTATTTTCTTATTTAAAAAAATTAATATTTTTGTTTTGGAATTCAAACCTCGAGTACCTTTGTATTATTTTTCTATATTATTTTATGTTTGTTTTTATTAACTGAATTGTTATGTTTTTGTTTATGTTCATCTATATTTGTAAGTTTACTTTTATCTCATATAACAATATAACAATGTTGGAAATAACCTTTAAGGAGCTTAAAAACTAAAAGTTAAAAAAAATAAATTTCCTCTGGTAATACCCAATTAAAATTAAGATATTAATGTAATATTAAAACATAAGGTATGTTTTAGTAAAGGCCGTGATACACTATCCTAGTTGGTCATGCGATCTGCCAAAAAAGTCGTATGTGTTCAAAAAGTGTGGACATAAAACGCAATTGCGCGGCAGATTTTATGACAAGTCGGTCCGACTTGCATATAATTATGAAAATTAACATAAAATGATAGATTTCTTGCGATCAGTGATGCATCTTTTTAAGCAAAATTAAACTAAAACTATTTATTCTATAAGCAACTTGAGGGTGCTGTTGGCTGAAGTAGTTAGCGCGTTAACTACGAAGCAAATAATGTCTAAGAACGTGGGTTCGAGCCCAGCTTCAGACAAGTCATAACATCCAGCATTTTTCAGATGTGCATTAGAGTATGCCATTGTATTTGTTGTTGTCGGAGTGTTTAAGTGATGAAGGCATAGCACACTGGTCACTGAACATTTCTGGCAGCAATTGATACTGGTGTATGCTAGCGGACATCACAGCGCCCTCCTTCGTCGGTATTGTAGCAAAATCGCCGGCGAAGTAAAATAATTAATAAAATGGCTACAACAGCTTAAAAACACATTTAATGCGCCTACTTGACATCAAAGGCGCTGCAACACTGATCTAAAAACTAACACAGCGCGCAATATCAGAGTTGCAAAAATTAAGCTTTCTCTCTCTTTCACCATCTGTCCTCTCTCACTATCCCTTTCCCAAAGAAGGTAACACACCTACGGGTTGGTAGGCATACTAATTGCCTGAGTGTTACTTCTCTTTTTAAAAAAAAAAAAAAAAAAAAAACTATTTAGGCGAAAAAAATCAATAAAATCTAAAAGTACTTGAGTGAAAAATACACATGTATGTATGAATGTGTTTGCATCTTTTTTGTGTGATAGTGTGGCAAATTCAATGCAATTTTAAAAAGTGGAACAGAATTCTGTCAGATTTTCCAGTGAATGAATCGTACGACTGTGTATGATAGTGTATTTCAAACTTTCTTATACAATTTTTGTTAATGCCTAGCAAATTTAATATTTATTATTTCGTGGAGCGGGATCCCGGGAAAGCGGGAAATTTTTTTTAATTGCAGGAAAAAACTCTACTTGTTACCAATGACTCAACAGGACTCACGCGAAAGTCTAATTGGCTCATGATTGTCACACCTTCACATCTTCTACACATGCAGTGTACGAGTAGCTTACAGGCATTCACCACGGCTGCATCCATAGCATTTTCTAGCAGCGGATAGTAGCATTTTTTCCTCAAACTGGCATTCGGTAATTATTTATGGCATTGTCGAACAACTCAACACCACCGATTCGCTGATTGTATGCAAGGACTATATCTGGTTGATCAATATTTACCACGCGATTTGCATTCGCCACCAGCACACAAAAAAAGCGAAGATGGTAGAAAAATAACCAGATGACCAGATAAGCTTTACGCTAAGTTTACTTTAAACTAAGCTTAGCTTTAAACTTAGTTTCGCTTTAAACTAAGTTAAGCTTTAAGCTAAGTTTAACTTTAAACTAAGCTTAGCTTTAAACTAAGTTTTGCTTTAAACTAAGTTAAGCTTTAAACTAAGTTTAACTTTAAACTAAGTTTAGCTTTAAACCAAATTTAACTTTTTACTTGTTTAACTTGAATTTAGCTTTGGCTTTAAACTAGGTTTAACAAAAAAAATGTTTCAGCGTTCTAAAATTTAGTTTATAAGAACGCAATAGAAATTAATAATATTTTATTCCATATAGGTAAATATATTCTTTCTCCCAATTCTGTGGACCAGCGCTCAAGCTTTAAAGTGTGTTTATTTTTAGCAGAGTGAGAGCTCAACTTAAAACTGGATTTGCCTTAAGCAAATTACAAATTTAAACTAAGTTTAGCAATAAACGAAATGTAACTTGAAAAACCATTTAGTGTTAAATTCAGTTTAACAATGAACAAAGTGTAGCTTAAATGTAAGTCTAGTTTTAAACGGTTTAACATTAAACCAAGTCCAACTTCCAACTATGCTTAACTTTAAAATAGTCTTGTTTATAAACTGGATTTAGTTTCAAACATAGTTATACTTTTATTTAGCTTAACTTTAATTATGTTTTATCTTAAACTCGCTTTAACTTTGAACAATAGAAATGATAGATATTTTAATGTTTTTAAGGGTATATGTACGAGTATATATATGTATAAATATATAATTTTTCCCTTTCCAATATCCAGGTCTGTTGATAGCAATAAATACCGCAATAAATTTTGAATAAAAAAAACCTTTTACTGCAACAAATTTTAATTAGCTAACGTGCATACAAGTGTGTAAGTAAACTTTTCGTTACATGTGATTGTAAAATTTTTGTTTTATGCGCAGTAATCAGGAAGGAATTATTAGATCGTAAAACATTTTCAAAAGTACTTTTGGTGTTCAACAAAAACGTGCTATTAGCAAGAATTACATTACACAGTGGAAAAGAATGCCAATATTTTGGAAATAAAACAAGCATTTGTATATGACATAATCATAGCACAGGAGTAGTTAAGTTTAAGCGAGGATACTGATCATTAAATGATAAACTTCGCTCAAAACGTAATTCACCGACAAGTTAAAGTATGTGAACTAGTTAGGGCCTGAGAGAAGGCTCAGTGATTTCAATTACGTACGAGAAACGGTCTATGATTAAGTTATCGCCAAGATGGAGGTTGCGATTGCTCACAATCAAGAAAAAAATAAATTGTGTGACTGATTCAGTAGTTGGCTGATCATCTTTTTATGAATCAATTTTATTGATTTTCAATTCCACTCCATGGAACAGTGCAGAGGACAGACTTAAAAGCACAAATTTAAATAGTATACAAAAGTGTTATACCACAGACATAAATTAGACAAACGTGAACGAATGTGATTAAACTTTCAGTGGAATATTATCTGCTAGAAAACTATTAAAAAATGGTAGGCTACTAGTAGTTTCTTCCACGATACTATTTTGTGAGATGTGTTGATGCCGCAGAATCATTACAGGTATCCTTTGCGTCAATACCTCCTTATTTTTTTTTGCGATGTCGTGACAAGTGTCCATCTCATTACTTTGATGGCCACCTATGGCAAATTTTTGGAATACTTTCAAATACACCAGACCAAGTCTGTACCGAAATTTCCATGAAAATAATATTAACTAGGGTGCGTCTCTGTTGTACGGAAGAGTTTAAATGTTTAGGTTTAATCCTTGCAAATATTGAACAATTTGCATGAGGAATTACCCGTAAAATGAGAAGGAAGTATAATGCACTTTTCTTCTTTTTTTGCAGAAAACATTTCTTAACTTTATTAAATAAAATGTTCAAATTAAAAGTAAAATTGGCTAAAAAATTAAAGCTGTTTGCTATGTCATCCAAACAGTTTCGAAGAGAAATTTAATAAGTAAAAATAAAACAAAAAACTTTCCCACAGAAAAGAACTACCATGCAAAGAAGTTAATTAAATTCAGAGTTTTAACAAGCAGTGCATATTCGATTACTTTTACACAGGCTTCTCACGCCTTCTTACTTTAGTTATCATTAGACGGGTGTCTGAATGAAATTACCAGGGTACACTTGGTTTAAGACCTGAAGTACTGAGATGATTGGGAATTTTGGACATGTTTAACAGAACACATTTTTGGCGCTTTATAACTGAATTTTATTCTACAGAGTGAGGCAAAAGGCACGCTTCCATTTTGGTAGCCTATAAATTTTAGTTTAGTTGGTCTCTATACTTTTTCCGTTATGATTGGAAAATTATATCGGCTAAATGGTGACCGCGATGCGCTATGCAACTTTTAGCCCTTTTTAAGGCATTTTTAATGAAATCCTGCAATATCTGATGATGAAATTCTTCAATTTCGTGACGAATATTGTTTTTAAGATGTTGAATAGTTCACATAAACTTTTGATTTTAAAAACCCCATAAGAAATAGTCTGGTGCTGTTAATTAAGCCCGGAGAGGTGGCTGTCCATGACGCAATTTCCGCTGAGTGGCAATATTGTAAAGATTATTTTCAATAAATATTGTCACTATTTTTGCTCCTTCTTGTGGCGCATATTTATCCATAATAAAATTTGGACGTCTACACAACACAATGGTTAAAGCTAAACTGAGCTAAACATCACATAACCAAGATGGCACGCAATCAAAGTGTTAGCGACACTTTTGCCCCACCCGGTAGAAGTATATTTTATAAATCTCAAAACTATTATTCTCGTTTGAATAAAAAATCAATGATACAAATATATACTCATGTATTTTTAATGAAAAAACTTGTCATAATGTTTTTTTTTTAAATACAGAATTTTTTTTAAAAAATAATAAACGAATCACAAAGTTACGTATAAGTAAAATTATTTTTTTAAGCGTTTTATAGCTAATATTTAATGCTTGCGGAAGTCTACTTTTCTCTAAGGAAGCGAAATCTGGCTGATGTCCAACAACATAGCGCAGAGATCGCGGGTATTTATAAACAAGTGTTTGCGTATTATATGTAGAATCATTTAACAAAATTTAAAAAAAAACCTCTTGCAGAAACTCCATGTTCACAAGGGAAATATTAATATAAATTTTTGACCATTTAGAAATTTAGAATCTCGCACTACTTTAGATGTAATCAAAATGTGAATTCTCAAAAATTATTTCAATTCCTTTTTTTTTACTGGGCATTTAGATCCCAATCGTATAAATGTATTCAAAATATTTTAGCCTATTGTCCATTTTGTGTAATGAAAAGAAGAGAAATAATCCTCTTTCAGAATATTTAAGGATGAAGGTAATTTTATTGTCTGGGTTGTGCTTGCAACATGAAGTTTTGTTCCCGACATATTCAAATTTAAGAGGTCAAAAAATTTGAGCCATGACTGGTATGAGATTAATTCCATGTCACAGGATGCTTAGATGAGAATAGAATTTCTTTATATTTCAATAAGGACATTCTTTTATAAAACGCAACGCCACGCGTTCAGAATGTTCATATAAAAAAAATTTCAAATTACAAAAAACGATTTCTTAATAAAACTTCTCAGTGCTTATAGCTTCGTTTTATAAAATAATGCCCTAAAACTAATAAAAAAAAAAGTAAAGTAAAAAACTTTAATTTGTATTTTTGGGTCTATGTATAACATTTCAAATTAATGAAACTTATTGAGATGAGGTGGGCCAGATTTTCATTCTTTAGCCTTATTTTATGATACGAGTACACATTGCAGCACACAGTATATAAGTACAGCAAACGTATGAGAGTAATACCATTAGATTTTGTTGTTACCGTGCTTATAAACGCCTAAATAAATGTTTGTATTGTTTAAACTTCTGATACTCTTGTTGCTGCCAATATTATACAAAAACGTGGCAAGAGGAGAAAATCAAGAAAAAGAAGCCGGAAACAATGTAGTGCTGTAAAGAAAAATATGTGTATACACAGATATTTATGCTTACTTACCTAAGATATCTATCCGTGCGTAGCCAATTATCGCACAACGCTTTGGGCCATTTATAACCAAATTTGCGCTCCCATTGCGGTTTGAAATACCAACCCAGTGGTATCGGCTTCGACCATAAAATGCTGTAAATATTTTAATGACGAAAATAAAAATATTTTTATTAGTATAAGTTTAATGAAATTGTTGTTGGGTAAGAAATTTAATAAAAAACAATAATAACTATGCAAGCAATTAGTATTTTAAAATAAAAATATGTAGCTTATAATAAATTATGTATAAATGTAAATAAATTACGAGGGCGGATTGATATTGAAGCTACCTAGCGCTAGATGACAGCACAAACACAAAAATTTTAAGAAATCTCGATCTGACAAACGGCAGCTGTTAAAATTTCACCCAAATTCATCGATAAGTTTATTTGTTGTAGTCGTTTGAAGTAAGCAACTTTTGTGTTTCTTGAAAAATGGAAAAAAGTGAATTTCGTGCAGCGATTAAACACTATTATTTGAAAGAGAAAACGGCGAAAGAGACAAAAGAAAAGCGCGATAAACATTACGGTAAGTCTGCTCCGTCAGATTACATGGTAAAATAGTAATTGTTGAATTTAAACGCGGCCGAGCAAGCACTGCAACAATACCATCAACAGGAAGGCCAAAAGAGGTGGTTTCTGAAGAAAATATCAATAAAATCCTCGATATCGTTAATAATATTCGCCGAAATAAGTTACGTGAGATTGTTGAAATGGTAAACATATCATATGAACGTGTGTTCAACATTTTGCATGAACATTTGCATATGAAAAAGCTATCGGCAAGATTGGTGCCGCGTTTACTCTCAATTGACCATAAACGTAAACGTGTGACGTATGCAGTCTCAATGGCAAAGCTCTATGAATTGGGCTACGAATCGGTACCTCATCTGCCATATTCTCCGGATTAAGCCCCTAGTGACTAATTCCTATCCCCAAACCTAAAGAAATGGCTCGGTGAAAAGAGATTTAGCTCCAACGATGAAATTATTGACCAAACAAATGCCTATTTTAAGGAACTGGAAAAATCGTATTTTTTGGAAGGGATACAAAAACTGGAGAAACGTTGGACTAAGTGTATTGAGCTAAAAGGAGACTATGTTGAGAAATAAATGGTTTTTTAAAAAAATAAATTTTTTTCCTACTTAGATAGCTTCAATATATCAATCCGCCTTCGTATGATGTTTCATTTCAAACCGAGTAAGTAATAAGTAAGTAAGTTTCCCCCATTTTAAAGATTGGTCGATGCGAAATCTTTTATATATTAAGATACCTTCACTCCTCTTCCATTTAAAGCCATTCAAATATAAAAAATCGCTGAAATTTCCACTAAAATTTCGAGACACTATAAAACTACAAAAAGCCAAAAACTTGCGCTAGATTATGTAAAAAGTATCTAAAGTTTTTACTCTTTTGTCACACAACATAATTTATCATTAACAGAGAAAATTAAAAAAAAAATTAATATGTATACTCGTATTAAAATAAAACAACTTAAAATGTATTTACGGTGCGTATGAGTATTATTAACATAGATTTTATATTGATCATACCCCAGCAAACGCAGCAGTACTTTAAGCGTACTAAGCGGCCCAAACAATAAAGCTGAAAGTTCATACCACGCGTTCTACGAGTTAACGCGTTCTAAGCGTCTGTCAGAAAAGTAGAATCAGTGCAGTTGTTTGTGACAAGTTACACTGTACAAAGCGTAGAACGCTTAAACGCTTAAACGCTTACAACACGTAAAGTTGTACGCGTCGCAAGAGCTATAATAAAAAATGTGAGTTGCTGTCGCCAAATATGTTTGTATCGTAGATTACTTTTATCTATTTTTTGTACTAAAAAACGTTTTAATTTAAAAAAAAACCTTTCGAATTAAACTTAAGAATTATTTTCAAGAATAAAATACTTAAAAATTAATTATTATATTTGACGACTTTGACATTTTGTGATAGATTAAAAAGAATGTTTCGCCCACTTTTCAATCTAATAGAAAATTTGGAATCTAAAGGCGAATTTGTAAACCCAATTCTTCCGCATTCATATTTCCTCACGAAATTTTGTTGGGAGTTATTTAATTTTGCAGTCTGGGTGAGGAAGCTATTTATTTATTTTTTTGCTTTTTAAATTGGAGGAATAATGAAACCGGCAATTATTTCAGTTTTGGTTAGGACTTATTTATTTTTTTTTTTGGGAATTATTTAATTTCTTCTAAAATGCAATATCATAAATTTCTGATGTTCTCATTCATCAAAAACAGTCTGTTTTTTATTTAAACTTTACGGCAGGGATTTTCTTCTCAGAGATGTGACCAAAACTGGCTTTGCTTTGCAGCAATTTTTTCTAAATTGTTTTCTAATTTTGGACTTTACTTAAAGTTGTAGTGATATTTCGCAGTTTTTTGCTTCATACACACTTTTGACAGTTTCATTAAGTGAAATTTGTTATTACTTTTTCACATCCAAAACACTTTATGCTTTTTATCACTCATACATGTGTAAATGTTGCTTAGTCTCTCAAATGCTAATGAAAAGAAGCAGCAATATAAATGTAGATGCACATACAAGTTGCTCTTTCACTGCAACTCATACAAACTGGTTCTTTAAAAATCCAATTTTAAGTTTTTAATATCTTTAAGCCTCAACGAGCAAAAAATATATTCAATGCATGAATTTTACTCACAAGATGAGAAACGATACCAGGCATAATTCTGCATTCTAAACTCAGAAATCGGGTTTTTTAGATATGAATATGGAATATGTTGCATTAAAACGATGTGACAGCCTTTGCCATCTATGACTTCGGTAAGATGAGAACGTAAATAAAAGCTCATTTACGATATTTTTAATCGAACAGTTTTCTAAAATTTTAATCTATCATCAGCGAACACAAAATGAATTTGGGAAACAAAAAGTTGCTTGAGTACCTGAATCATGTATGAAAAAAAGGCAGCAAAATTTAAAACGTACATGCAAAGACATCATTGAGGGGTTACTGTTACTGTCAGATAGCAACCGGAAAATATATATTTGAAAAATGCATGTTTTAACTGATTTTTATGTTTAATCACATGTGCTGTGTAGTATAAGAAAATGTTATATTATACTGATTATCTATTGAGGATGTCAACAGTAGTACAGACAAATTATACCCCAACACAGACTTGTCCTACGAAATCTACCAGTAGACTGCGTCAATACTGACTAAGTAGTTCTTGTGGGACCATATGCAGAAAATTTCATTAGTAAGATTGTACTGAATTACTATTGACGATATCACAACACTCTGGAAAATGTCCGTAATAAAAATGTACTGATGCACTATAGACGTTGTCACCACCGGCGGGAAATGTCAATACAATAGACATTTTTTCTACAAAAACATACAGCAAAAAAACAATTTTTTGACAGTGTCACCAAAAATACACAACAATTGTTGACAAAAATATTGACATGGATACACTTAACCCCATGCTTCCTTCAGGGACTAAATAATACTGATCATAATCCGTGATCATCACATTGACAGTAGTAATAAAAATACAGCATGACGTTTTGTTTTGTCGTCAACATGACATGACATGTGTGAACAACAATGAAAGTTCAAAGAAGAAAAAGTAAGAATCATGTCAATAAGACATGGCGCGTCTAAGCACGAACTAATTACTTCAGCTTACAGCAAAACTAAAACTATTAACTCTACAATTCAAAGCCTATAGCTATAGACACAATCACGACAGCAGGCTACCGACTACAACCTGCCAAAAATTAAAATACATGCATGTATATGATAATGATAATTTTCATGGCTACACGGCTGCACGGCTGCAAGTTGTAGTCCATGCTACTTTTATCTTGTAGTCAAATTACACTTTTTTCTATATTTGTTGGGTGCGAAACAAAAAAATTTTGACACTACTCGTACAACAAAATATGTAAAGCAAATTAGTGCTCAGAAATATTTTTGTAATGTAAAATAAAATAAAATGCAAGAAGTGCAGTTCTGTTTTTGGTATTAACTTTTTGTGTAAAAAGAATTTTTGCGTAAAAATAAGGGCAATGAAATTTCTGCATATTAAATCAATATTCTAAGTTTATCTTTTTATAAAATATTAAAAACTCAACGTAGCAATAAAAAACCTACTCAGTTACTCATGACGCGCTAATCACAAAAATGCACAAAATTTTCCAAAATTTAGAAAAGGTCGTAAAATCTTCTAAAACGAGCTACAAATACAAGGAATGTGAATGTGTATCACATTCCTTAAGTTTTTACCTTCATTAAGAAAGTTGTACGCCTTTTTCTACACATTTCAAAATTTTCGCGGTTTTTAACTATTTTCGTAATATCAGTGATTCTTTTTCATTTTATTGCTTCATTGAATTGTACAATTGTACAAAAAAGCAACTTTAAAAAAGGAAAAGGATCTAAAGTGACACTACTTGAATATAAATTAATCAGTTGCTTATGTAGCTGTCGTTTTCAAAATAATTAAGTGACCGACAACACATCTACATCACATTGGTAGTCATGTAGATGTGTGCTCTTATGTCGTGCATGTATTTATAGCTTATAAGTATTAATTACTCGTATTATAGTGGACCTTAATTTCATAATAATCATACGCCTTCATTTCTTAAATGTATCAAGTCGATCAAAAACCATGATGCGTATGGAGGACATGTAATGTATGTGTAATTTTCTCTTTAAATGTGTATCAATTTAAGCTGATTAACAAAATTAATAAGAATTAAATGGTGTAACAAACAAAATGTCATCATTGTTAACGCCGTTACATTTTAAAGAATTTGAGCGTCTGAGACCCACCAAATATTTCAACACTAGCACCATAAATTAAATTATCTTTTGATAAAACTAAGACCTTTTAACGCCATTTAGCACGAAATACCAATAAAAAGTCCTGCTTACGAATATTTAACTTCTGCACCTTTAGTTTCCGTTAGAAGCATTAGATGGTCGTTGAACATTTAATGGAAAACACCCACATGAAAATAAAGCTAATGACACCCAAAGGTAATACCAGAATGAAGCAAGGAAACCTGTATAGAAAAAAGAAAAACTTCGCACACCTAAAAACTCATACCCGTACACTTCTTTACAACAGCATCAAATAAATCCTCCTACTGCAAGGATCTAGGGAATCAAACTTCATTTTATAAGCTGATGCTAAATGATAGCAAAGCCTGCCGACTAACAAGAAGAGAACAAAAAGAAAACCAAACAACAATTTCACTTAAGAAATGCGGAAATTTCTAAAGAATTGAAGAAAGTTGTTATTGAAAATCCACCAGCAATAAAAAAATTTGGAAAATGTTTAAGTATTTTAATACTAAGAAATTTCTACATGTGAACACAAAGAAAAGTAAATATTAATGAAATTGCGATTAATGATTCCTTGAACACGACAATACAAAAACCCTCAAAACTTTAATTTACTTGAATTTGTGTATGAAAACCATTTACTAAGTTCTGTTTTAAACAAGTAATTAAATTGGAAAATGCGAATATGTTTACCGAAAAATTGTTTATCTTAAGTTTTGATGTTATTTTTATTTAAAGGACTCGTTCAGACTAGCAGCAGTCATGGCATTAGCAGCTGAGGGAGTAAACTTTGTTGGGAGATGACATGCGTTCACGCAAGGAGGTGGTCATAATATAACACATACAGTAGATTCCCAGTAGTACGAACCTGTTTTATTACTAATATCCAATAACACATAAGCAAACCCATTTATTTTAACTAATTAGTGTAATTAATAAGTGTGTTTATTACAGAATTTAATAATTTGCTTAGATGTGAATGAAGTTTTTGTTTAAAATTTGTATTATTTTTTGTGCTGATACTAAAAGGTGTTTTTTGGTTGAATTTACATCAAAAAAATGTATTATTCTGTTTTTCACGTTGTTAACATTTGAAAACGATTCCGGGCATATGAGCACCGCTACATATCTTGAAGAAACACATTATGGACGTCCGATCTCAGACCACTTTGTCGAGCACTGCTGGAAAAATACTCAGACTTCACTTTGTATTATTTCTTAAATAGTTCTTAGCATTGGTGGCAAACGTTTGAGAAATAAACGTCATATTAAATTTATGCCACATTTATAATAATTCTTGGATCTTTTCCTATTGGCACTTACATCTTTGAAAAACTATATTAATAACAGACATTGCCTGGCTTAATTAACAATCATGCTGGCATTATTTTAGTAATAAAATAGGAATTCACCATAAAATTTGCAAACATTTCGTTTGAAGAATATGTTAAATATTTTTGCATATCCAGTATATGAAAAATATGTCTTCTTTGAAGATAATAAAAAGAAGATTTGTTTTATTTGGAGGTACATTTTTTAAAGTTAAGTCGAAAAATTCAAACAAATAATAAAATAATTGAACACATATGTGTTCGTTGAAAATTTAGTGGAAAAGACTAATGTTTGCATAACCCATCACCACCTACATAAGTACGTAGTGGTATACAGATGAACGGTATAGCGGTCTCCGAAAACAGTATGTTATGCCAGTCTGCTTCTGCTGACAAAATAATTTGCTCTAATTTTGTTTTATTAATTCCATAAAAATTATGTCAAGTTCAAAATATGCGTAAATCAAATAAATAATTTGCGAAATAAAAACTATTTAACTACGGGAATGGAAAGACATAAAATATGGAATGATTGCGAAAGCAATCTAGAATTCTGGAAATCAATACGCTATCATTTTAAAGTACTGCCATCACTAATGAGATTGCAGAGAAGAAGGTTTGGCTTACATTTGATCGTTATATTATTACTACTGTCATTTAAAACTGCATTATGGTTGAATTTGGTTGGTTAGTTGGTTGGTTAACGTAGCTGCGCTCTTCACGTAGGCATTCATGTAGAATCTAGATGATTCATTTTTGAAAACACTGCTCCACTCATCGGTGTCAAACTATGTAGAATCCTATCTAAGTACTCGGATGCGGTAATTGGTACTAGATCCAATCCGTCGCATTGAGATATCTGATAAGGTCAATCAGACCAATCTCTGATAAGTGTGAAAGGTCTTCTAGTAAATGACTGCCTAAAAACTTTTGACTAGAGATGTGCAAAGCTGGATATTCATTCGCAAAGAAAGTGGAAGATTGTCTCTTCTTTGCTTTCTTCTCGACAGCTTCGGCAGAACTCATTATAGGACAAGACTATCCTACTAGCATGTCTGCCGACCGTCCAGTGCCCCGTCACGACTGCCACGAGTCTCGAGATGTCCTTGTGGTTTTTACATGGTAATTGTATTGAGCGCTTATAAGCAAGACCACATTTTCTTTGTAACTTTGCACGTGTCTATATTGCGCCTTCTGCATTCAGCCTTATAAAGATAATGTTTGAACATGCAGTTTCTAATAGTGCCAAACGACGTGGTCACAGTTTCGGTATTGGAGGCATTCAGAGCAGAGGCACCTCTAGCCAGGTCGTCCTCTTGTTTATTGCCTGAAAAATTGCTATATGCTAGAACCCAGGTGAGGGTGAGGTCAGTCTGACCACGCAGTCTAGATAGCACGCTCTTACACTGCCCAACTATAATAGAGGAAGTGGTATGTGATCTTAGGGATAGAAGCGATGCTGGGATGTCGAAAAAGATGCCGACTTTACACAGTACCTTCCTATCGACTAGCATTCTGGCCGCTTCCCTTACAGACCGAATGTCGATTTGAAGAACTGCGGCTTCGTTAGAGAGACGGAAGCAGCGTTCTTTACCCAGATATTGTGAAAAGGCTCCAGAGCCAACACCGCAGATCATTCTCTGACCTCGTAGTTTCTTACTATTATGCTTCCCTTATACTCCCACCTGGATGGAAATAGAGCTTCGAACACTCTAACAAAGTCCAGATGAGGTACCATGTAATCAGTAGATTTCTTCAGCATAGAGGGTAACTGATCCAGGATTCAAGCGTAGTCATACGACCTTCTCCAACACCCATATGCCGCTAATCTTGCCGCGCTACTTGATGATACCGCCAATACATGAAGGTCAATCGGAATAAGGTTTAGTTTAGCATTTAGTCCCTCTGAAGGACTAGGACGTAAACATTCTTTTATCCCGACGCAACCGGTTCTCTGTATTCTGTAAAGTTGATCTACAGCGTATTTCTTACTTGTAGGAGGCCACCATACTACAGAGCTATAAGTCAGTATTGGACGCACAATTACTTTATACAGCAATTTAAGCATGATGGGGCTTAGGCCCCATTTATAGCCCCACATCGTACAACAGGAGTAGTAGGGGAAACATTGTGTTGAATGCTCAGTTTCCATGAAAGTTTTTGCGCTATTATAACTCCTGGATATTGGCATAATTTGATTACTGTTTGATAAAATTATGCCAATTAATCAAACAAATTATGTTTTTTTAAGCTTTTGTTCGCTACCTTCAGCTGGAATTATATGCCACGCGTTTCATGCATTTAAAGTTTTTGGCGCTCTTAAAACTGCAATTTACACACCATACTTTTTTTTACACATTACAAATTTTAAGTAAATTTTGCTGGATTTTTGTTAGCTTTTTTAAGTTTTATGATCTTCAAATTGTTTTAATTCGTTTTTCATTAACAGCTTGCAAAAATAGTTTTCTAATAATTAAATATTCGATGTTAATACATTTTTAGCCTCGGAACTTTACAGCACTAACTGATATATTGTATACACGATGCTTGTGACGCGTGAAAGTAAAAAGTTGTTCAACTATTTACGCGTCACAAGTGTTGCAAAATTTTGTTTTGTAACGTTCTTTATGAAAATACTCTGATTCTAATTTTTTGAAAGACGCTTAGAACGCGTGGTTTGGACTTTCAGCTTTAATTGTATGCTTTTCTGTCAATAGTGTATTTTATTACTAAACTGTCACTTCATGCGGGTGTTTTGGTAATCAAAAACATATTATAAATTTGCAGAATATGGTTGCACAAAAACGACGCCGGTAACTAGACCGTATGTTTATGATGTTATTAGCAATATTTTAAAAATGTTTTTATGACTGACTAAACACGACCTATGGCTTCACATAGGAAGTAGTAACGTGGTTGTCAACGAAATTCCAACAGAGAACCGCAAGACTATAATGTTATCCGTGGCAAATCAGTCAACCAGTGCGGGCGAGACGAAAAACTCTCGAAGGCCAAACAACACACGCTAGCCTGCTCGTACTTAAGAAATAATTACGATGACGCGAGAACTGTTCTTCAGCACAGAGCTTCTTAACGACTGACCAAAATAATATAGCTTGATACAGTATTTTTGTTATTTAAGACAATATTATGTTTAGGCTTCATTGTACTCTTATAAAATAAAAGAATATCATATTTTCAAAAGTGTCTTTTTATAATTATATGTTTTTCCCGCAACCATATATTTCAATAATATTATGCTGCTCTTACATTATGCGAGCCTCAACCATGGTATGTCCTTGCGGGATGACTAAGGCACTTGTGGTATAGTGTGTATTAATTTAAGCATTAAGTAAATTTTTTTTATTTTTTCTCAGCTTAGCTTTTTAACAATAAAATTTCATAAAACATTTAATTCAAATAGCATGTGAGTTTAATACAATTAACGCTTTAGTTGTAAAAAAAATGTATCGACAAAATAACCTCCTAACAAATCTTCCTGTACCTACGCAATGTCAAGACCAAAGACTACAGACTACCATTGTGGTGCACTGAATTTTATTATCTCTATTTTCTTCAATTCAAAGAACGCATTTTTCTCTTTATTTTAGTTTAAATTTTAATACTCGTACTTTCATATTATTTTTTATATTTATTGCATTTAACTATTTGCTTTTTACACACAATTGATTTGAAATTGAATTACTTCTTGAAGAGATCTGCAAAATATAAAGTGCTTGCTAGAGAAAATGAAGTAGAATAATAAAAAATGCATTCCTTTCAAATGTAATTGCATGTATAAAATTTAAAAAAGTGTCATTAGGAAAAAGCACACGATGTGTATGCGTATTATACAATTACGGTGGGGTTACATGATAATCATACGCCATGAATTCCTGTTATTTATCTAAGTTCAGTCAAACACCTTTTAGCGTATGAGTAACATTTAATTATTGAAAAAACTAAAAATCTGATCCATTTCAGCCACTTTTTAAATATGTATCATATATTTTTGTTTTAAACATTTTGTGGTCCCTAAAGTTAGAACCTAAAAAAACAAGAAAAATAACCCCCAATAGAGCTTTTCAGCCTTCAGAACTCTCCAATTTCATTCATACGCCTTCCACAGACAGTGAGTGAGTGCTTTTGTGTGTGATAAATTTTATGGAAACCACACTTTAATCACATAACATAACAACATAAGGTACTTAGATTAGGGTATAAAAGCGTTGTAAAATTTACAGTTTTTATTGAACGCTGCAAACACTAGCAAGTCGTTGCCTTAAATATTCCAGTCCAATCGAATATAAAATACCAGTGTAAGTTTTATATATTAATTTGTACGTAATGCCTCTGGCGCATGGATGAAATAGAAATTCAAGGGCATGTATTCGTGTATAACGCGTGGGTTTTTTACAAGTATTAAAAAAGAAGTAATCATACAGCAGCTGCATACACAGCATTTGTTACAGCTGGTTGAAAATAATATAAAAAAATATCTACTGTTTTTTTTCTGCAATCAATTTGAGTTTGTTTAAATTGTGTATACTTTTGTTTGGCATAGAAAAACACTGCCTGCAAATTTGTTGGCATACACAAAAACACATGTATTTCATTGTGTTTTTGAAATGCAATTAGTTGTTAACTGAAATTTACAAAATTCAACATGTCGTTCAAAGGAAATGGTTGATGTTAAGCCGAAACGACAATTTTCAATAGATACTCTTGAATAAGTTTAATCATCCTTTTAATTTGAATTACACATTTGCATAGTTTATCTAAGACAGCTATTAAATCATTTACATGATTACGTTTCTCTACAACATGCGCACAAAAGCTGCTCCCATATTGCGGACGCTTTTAGCTAGTAAACGCAATTTTAAGTTACATATCGATCAACAATTGCTAAAATAACGTAACCCGGAATGATCAGATTTTGAAAGAAAATGCTTTTATACTTTTTTCCAATTTGCTTAGAATTTTTTAATGGAAATTTAAATAATGACTATTAATAACCAGGGGGCAGATTACGTCATTCTCTACTGTACGAAATTTCCATACAAATTCAAAAAGTTTTGTATGGGATTTCGTTCGATATCGAATGCCGTAATTTGTCCCCGGGCAAAGTTTTTCATGCTCTTTGCATGAAAAAATATGCATTTGCATATTTTTTAAATTTTTCCCGAAAAAGGCATTTTTGGTATAAATTTGAATATCACGCAGGATGGCAATTTTTTTAACAAAAATTGTTGCTTGTGGCAAAAAATCTTTAAGTTACATGTCCGGCTCATGGTTTGCATAGAATTGCAGATATTTTTTGCTTACATTTTGCAATTTTAACTCACTTGTTGCAATTTGCAAGGCCGTTTTCCTTTATGAACTATAGAACTACATACATACGCAGAAGGAAAAACGCCGTACTAAATTCAGGTAGTTTCTACCTTCTTTGACAAATAACAATAAAATGTACTTGTAGCGTAATCTAGCAGTCACTATAACCAACAGCTAGCAATTGCAGTCTACAGTACCGCAACCTAAACAGCGTCCAATTACTTTGACAAATGCCAGACAAAATATTTATGCAACGGCTACTTCACAACTTGTGTTTAAATCGGCGTCCGTTGCATAAGTCACTTGGACAATTTCCTGTGTTTTAATTATTCAAAGATCTATTGCTGGCACATACACGTATGCACTCCTAAAGACTTTGCAAACTGTTAAGACAACCGCCGTTCATCCCCCTTGGGAAACTCAAAGAACTGAAACTGATGTTTAAAATAACTAAACGATCATATGTCTTTTGGTTTCCCACACTTTAGTTATTAATATTAAGATGCCTCTCAATCATTGGTTTTGTGTATTGTCTAAAATTTATAATTGCCTGGTAAAATATAAAATAAGAATAGAAATATAGATTTTAAGTGAAGTTCTAGAAAACGCTCATTCAAGTCGTCTACAACTTCTCATCATTAACATATAAGCTAATGTATTTAGTATTTAAAATTCAATTCATTCAATTATTAACTTATACTTAGGAGCTCCAACAGTGAGCTCTAATTCATTAAATAAAATAGTAAAAAATTACAGGAAGAAAGATTTGTTTTCTTTACATGGCGATTCTGCCAGGACTCGAACCTGGAATCTTCTGATTCGCAGTCAGACTGCTCTAAAGTCGATTACTTTAGATAGTCAATCTTGGAGTTTCTTAATATGAATACTGGAGTATCCACTTAGTTTACTTTTGATTTTGTTCGAGTAAGGAATTATTCGATTTTGGGATTTTAATATTGCTCGATTAATCGAGTAAGGATTTTAAATTCTTCGAAAAACTCGAATAATTCAAAAAATTAAAAAAAATAAAATAATTATATCTAATTAAAAAAATATACATGTGTGTTTGATTTGATAATTTTAAAAAATTAACAGTAATATAACAATTCATTTGTACAACATATAAAGTTCTAAAACTTTTAGAAAATATTAGTACATCAAGAGTTATGTTCAATAAAAAATTGAATCTCTTGCTTTTTATGGCAATCGCTATAATTTTAGTATTTAAAATTTTTAATCGCACTTTTTGCCAAAGCTAATATTTTACAAATTTAGTAAAATATTAACACTTTTATTTAAAAATGGAAATTGATTATTGAGGGTTATAGCTTGTTTCTATTCGCATTTCACTTTTGCTAATGCAGATCCTCAGAGAACTTTTCCCAAATATTTCTTAGAACAACTGGAGATATTATTATTAAACTTTCATTAAAGCAAATGAAAAGTTTAAACAATATCAAAGTTTAAACAAGAACTCAATAATCAACCAATTGTTTTTGTTTCCTTTCTGTACGATTACCACCAAGGCTGACTTTTTTCAACTTTAATTGTAGTTGTAAGAGGTTTGTAGAAAAATGTAAAAACAACAACTAGACTTGAATCAAATCTTTTGAAATAATATTTTAAAAATAGTATACAGAAGTGATGTTTGCTTCTTAAGCAGTTTGTTTTGTTTTAATAAAACTTGACGTTGAAAACACAGTTTCACTTAAAGTAAACGTTGGCGATACCAATAGGATTGCATTAAAAAGATTTTCTAGTTTTTCCGATTTTTTCTTTGTCTAATCTTAATACATAAAATCATCTATTATATGAGTACTAATACAGTTTGTGTTAGATTTTTTTAAATTTTTATAGTTTTGTTAAGTTCATACAATAGATTGTTCTCATATAGATCCACATTTTCGTCTTCCAATCTGACATCGCCTAAAACATTTTGATCAGATTTAATGTAAGACAAGCGATTATACAATATGATTGTAAACTCTTTTGTTTCAAATTTCGAGCTATATTTTAAAAATATTATCATTATTGGGGAACTATGCTGAATTAAGATAAAGAGTAAGTATACTAAGTGCTTTAATTTCGCCTCTGATTTATTCTGGCCTTAAGGGAGGGGAACCCTTTTTAAAAGGAATTACTTTTTTTAATTGTTGATTCAGATGTTTATTATTCCTTCCGATACAATTATGGTTGCTGAATATTTTCTAAGCTCTATTTAATGGCCACCTCTAGCGGTCGCAAAGTACTACATGTTGCTGAAATTATCAATATTTCCTTGTCTGTAAAAAGAGATATCCCGTAATCTGACAGTGCATCGTTTACACATTTATAAATGCGATGAAAATTTTTAATCATATTAGCTAACGATGACCAACAAAAGATGTTTAATGTGTAATGAAAAAAAATACAGAAGGTATTATCATGTAACTTAGTTTTAAGGGATTTTATCAGTTAGCAATGTTAAAAAATATATTTTTCTATTCAAGACGTATTTACTAAGAAATTGATTTTACTTGATTAATTGACATCAATTGTTCGAGTTATTCGTTAACCGAAATTAACTATTTTCGTTATTCGATCAAATAATGGAAAAAACTTTACTCTTTAAACTTAATTTTACTTTTAACACCGCTTGGGTACGGATGGATTGATTTTTCTTTTGAGTGTACATAGTATGTAGTATTTATCAAAATAAACTTATTGCCTTAGTTAATTTCCGGGCGCACTCTCGTATCAGCGTACCCAAGCATGATCAATTCCCCAAAGCCCTGCACCACCAGATTGGGATCTTGGTTAAAGGCTGCTACATATTACTGCGACAACTTTATAGAAAACAGCGACGTTTTAAATTATCATTGTAATGATAAAGAAGACAGAGTCGATATGTATTGCAAAGGCTTTATTTAAGTATTCATCGGTAAAAACAGATTTATCATACATTAAAGATAATTTTGAATGTATTTGCTACAGTATAATGAATTTGGAACGCAAAGGACTTCCTTTACTTTAATGTTTATCCGTCATAGAGAACGTAAAAGAAAAACTTCAAAATATTAAGAATAAAATATTGATTAAAAAACTTAACAAAGTAGTTTATCGAAATGTTGGAATTCAAACGATGAACAAAATTAAAAACAACATTTTCTGTAACAACGACTGAAGTTGAACGTATATTTTCATTATATTCTGCTGTTATGTTCGACAATCCTTTCAATTTGAAAACTTGAAAAAATATATATGATCATATTTCGTAATAAACATTTTTTTCAATTAAAACTGATTAAAAATTATTACTCGGGTGCAAAATTTTGTGAATATTTTAACGTTTTTTTTTGGAATATTTGCATGCATATTTTATTAATTTTTGTGCATAATTAAACTTGCCTTGGTAATAACCCTACAATGGGTCTTCACTTAGCAATATCCATTGCGTCAATCGTCAAATTTGATTGCGTTCATGAAATTTGCTACATGTGGACTGCTATTGCCATAAGTGGCAATCCATTGCGCAATGATTGCTCAAGTTATTGCTTGAGCAATTATTGCCTGTCAATTTGCATATTTATAAAAAAACGTAATGGATTGGTAAGCCGAAGAAATATTTAAAATTATATACTTTTATCAACAATTCCCCTGTTCATGCACATGTATAAAATAATAACATATTTATACAACCTCTCACTTTAATAATTTTGAATTTGTGTTACGTGTTCTCCACCTAAAAGCAATCAGCAATCGAACTCTCAAAACTCTGCTGACGTTTTTGTTTGTTCTCAGCAATGATATTGCTACGTGCAGACCCAGTGCTATGCAAGTTATAGATAAATTTCATATTAACTCTCCCAATAGAAAACTATTTTTTTTATCAGTTACACTAATTTTTTTCATCTACATTTGTAACCGGTTAAACTGAAATTTGATCTCAGAAAAAGTACAAACTAATTTTACAGGCAAAGTTTTTCAAATTTGTTTATGATTTCGTTAGGCTTTTTAAAGAAAATTTTATTGTAGCTTATCTCTATCTCCCGAAGAACTGTGAAAAACATTTTTGTAAGAAATTGTATAAAAATTACAAAAGAAGTTTTTCAGATATGAAACGCGCTATTAAGAGAAACCACATTGTATGACCTTTGACCCCTGATATCCCATGACTCATTCACTAGATTATATAAGACAAGTTATACAATACGAAAACAAACGTATCTACAAAACTACTGCCTGCAGTTTAACTTTTATTTGACTCTTCTAAATATTTTCTACAGTAAATTTTGTTTTAATTGTCCTGAACGCTGTTTATTTTTTGCAAGACAACACTACGTGCCTCGCAAATAATGATTACATCGGTTTTTTTTTTGTTTGTGAAAAGTTTCTTGTCCGTTTGATTTCTCAAAGAGATGATCACAATTATCCACCGAGATCTTGAGATCTAAAACCCTCATACTTTTTTATTTTTTTCCTTGGAAGCTACGAAAAAGATAAGGTCTGCGACAGTGGCTTCCAATTGATTCAAGACCGCGAAGATGAATTTCGTAAAGTCATCCATGATAGATAGACAGCCGCAAATGTGCGAATTGGAAATGGAAAATTTTATGAAAGAAAATTGTCCTGCCAGCGCAGCCGTGGTGGACATTTGGTTGGTATTGTGTTTCATTATCAATGGTACACCCTCCTTTTTACAATTAAATAAACATCCGATCATTTCGCTTAAAAATTCTTGTTTTGTTGTATATCAAAATGAAAATATCAAACTCGGTGTCGAAATTACAAAATTACACAAATCTAATATACGGCATTATAAGGAAATAGGCATTTAGTAAATTACATTACATTTATTTACCATTTGCACTTCAGTTATATTTTCAGTATTATTTATTTTTTTTTTTTGGTTTTTCATTTTGTTAATTAATAGGTGCGGTGCGTTCAAATACTTTTACAGTGAAATGCAGTTAAAAAGTAATTACTGAGTAAGCTGAAAAT
This sequence comes from Gymnocheta viridis, assembly GCA_956483585.1. Classification (NCBI taxonomy): domain Eukaryota; kingdom Metazoa; phylum Arthropoda; class Insecta; order Diptera; family Tachinidae; genus Gymnocheta; species Gymnocheta viridis. The sequence goes on along the minus strand of OY101440.1, from coordinate 93,624,684 downwards.
TTTGCTTCCAAAAAAGCTGTTGGCCAAAAAAGAATGTGAACGAAAAATTTTAAAAATTAGTAAGATTAAAGAAACAGCTGATTGCAAATAAATGTAGTGTTGAAATATACTTACACTTTTGACTACTCAATTTCTATTTCTGTTTGATACTCGATGCAATATTTATTATAACACGAACATTTAAAAAAAATATATAAATCTTTTCATATGTTTGTTTTAATTTTATTTGATTTCGCTAATTTGTATCCGATTAAATTTATTCAAAAGTATATCATTACTTGTTTATGCTATTGTTTACCTTAAAAAGAAGTGCAGTACTAAGTAACCTTATATTTAGCACTTTCACAACTCCAAACAATTAAAATAACACAAAGAAAAGAAAGTTCAAAAGTTGTTATGAGCATTAATTTCCTTTTAAAAGGCGTATATGTATTTCATTAACAAGTGAATAGTTTAAAAATAATTATTCATTTTGTATTAATGTTACTATTATTTAAATTTTTATATTTTATACAAATTTTATACTTTTTGTTTGTTTAACTTTTGAAACATTTTTTTCGTGTTTAACAAAATTTTACTAGCGAAAATTTCTGCAGTAAAAATTTTTAAATACTCGGTTATAAACTGTCACTTTAAGCTCTCAAATTATGTTCTCATTTGCTGTATTTTTGGGTAAACGAATGCAATTTAGTAAAATGCAGTAAAGTTCAGTCAAAATTTGGAAAACCTTTTGGGTACTCGAACGCACTTAATATTTTTTTGTTTGATTTGTTTTTATTTAAAATATCAATTATTATTCTTGTACAGCGTAGTATTTTTTAGCACAATTTAAGAAAAGACCATAGTTGCATCACTAAGTACTATTAAATTTCTAGTAGATTTTGTCAAAATCTAGTAAAGAAGTAGATTTGCTTTTGTATGGAAAATCTAGTCAAAAATAATTAGATTTTGCTCGAAATCTCGTAAATACTAGATGTCGGTGCAGTGTAAATGGACTACAAAGATTAAAAGTATTTTTCCCATACTACACAGTGTAATTATTGCAAAAAACAAAACAAAACAAAATAGAATAGAATATCAAATAATAAATTACCAGAAAAAAGATTTTATGAAGAAATCTGTGCTCAGGAGTAGTTATGAAGAGAGAGTTTCCACGCTTGACGGTATAGATATTAGTTGTGTAGCTTGAAAGGATAACAGGGTAACGACCCTCTTATCAACGTACGCTAGAGCATTGCCAGTGACTGAAGTCAGTCGATTCCATAAGTCCAAATAAGAAAAATTTAATATAACCTGCCTATTTGTTTTCCAAGAATACAATAAACATATGGGAGGTGCAGACCTCTTAGGAAGAAACCACATAACATTGAGATCAAAAAAGTGGTACGTGCGTATTTTTTTCCATTTATTTGTCATTTGCAGTCATAAATTCTTGGATAGTATATAAAAAAAATGCTCAAGAAAGAAATATGTCACAAAAGGGCCTGCTTACAATGAGCCAATTCAGGCATGAGTTGGGGTTTGTTCTATGCTACAAAGGAGTCACTAAAGAAGCTAAGAGTGGGCGTCCAAGCAGTAGTTCTCTTGCACAAGAACTGCAGTCGAAAAGAAGAAAAGGTTCTCTAAATCCTGCACCCCCGAAAGACATAAGGAATTATGGTTCCGATCATTGGACAAAAGTAGGCGGATAACTCAGATGCAAATACCCGAAATGCAACAATAATTTGTAGCAAATGTGGAATTAATTTGTGCCTCAATAAAAATAATAACTGTTTTTTTAATTATCATCTGGAATAAAAATAATACAATCCTATTTTGATTTTCATCTGTTTAGTACTGAACTTCACTGCGAATTTGCATGGTGATGGAAATTTCCATCATACTGTTTTTTACATATTTTATACTATCTATTTATAATAATAATTTTTTAAAAATTTTTTCTTTAATCTAGAGCATGTGATTTATTTCACAAAAAAAGAAAAAATCATTCAATGAAGGGTTAAAAGTATTTTTCCCATATCACACAGTGTAATTATTGCAAATTCTTTTTTCATCTTAAAGCAATACTTACGGGCTGATCTGTAAATCGTTGTACTGCTGCGGATTAGTCAAATTAATTTGCAAGAAACCAAATTGCATATCGTTGTTAATATTATTACGGGTGATGTAATTTTGTGGCGAAATAATGTAACGGCCATTATTGACAGCACTGGCTTCGATAACATCAATATACTCCAATTGAGGACTGTAAGAATATAACAAAGGCAATTAAATTAACAAACCCAACAGAAATATACTCTAGACTATGAGAGTGAATTTAAGCAAATTAGATGCATAAAATAAACTTTGAATTTAAATTATCAGTTAAGCTGTTGAAATATTTCATAAGAACAAAGTATAAGGAGAATAAAACAGCAGTTGATATTAATTAACAACTTACCGAATGGTAGTTTCGCGGTAACCCCACAATGAAATCATTATGTTGGCATTTAAGTTTGAAGTTAAGTTATAAGCATTCCAATTGATGCGTATTTCCCTGGGTGCTTTCTTATGAACATCATCGGTTTCAAAGAAAATTTTCTCAGTAGCATCTTCTGGTGTTTCTGTTTGTAATACGAGTATAATGAAAATTCAAATTAATACAAATTTGTAGGTATTTATGTAAATTATATATAAAATTTTATTTACATTAAAGAAACAAGCATTTAAAATAATCGTAATTATGTAGCAACTGGTCGCTGTTTCTAAATGTTTGATTTTTATTGTTATTTGTTATTTGCTTTAATTTTAATTTCACTTACCCACAAAATATTTTCCACGCCATTTGAAACGATTATTGCCCACAGATATTTCGAAGCGTATATATCCCTCCGCCTTAAGGAATGGTTGTACACAAATAACACGATTTTTATCCACATACTTGCCCAACACATCTTCTGTATCGAAATGACACATAACGCGTTCATTGGGATCAAAACAAGGCCCTGTTATGTTTACCACCGTACCACCCAACATGTTGCCAGACTCAGGTGCAAAAGTCAACGGCAAATGAGCATTATCTAAACGTTATTAGAAAGCAAAACAAACAAACAAAAACACACAAAAAATATAATATTTATTATTACTTATTTTTCTTTATTGCTGGCATATTTTTATGTGAAATATTTAAATGAAAATTATTTTTCAACGGTTAACTTACCAATATCTTTGTTACACGAGCCAATTAAAATTCTTTCGTCAATGCGGAAAATGTGGCGTCCTGGAAAACCATTACCCCAACCACGTCCTGTCAAATCACGCAGTACCATATTTTGACTGTAGGGCATGTATTCGTAAGACTGTGTGCCGTTGCCGGCATTGAAACCAATCTATTAAATGAACATAATTATATTTTCATTTATTTCAATATGAGTTTTTTTTTAATTGTATAATCTGTAATATGTCTACGGTATTGAGCTTTTCTAAGCATTATAATTGTACAAATGAAAATGGTAAATATGAAAACATGCGACAATAACGCAGTACAACGCATGATTTTGGGACTCAATTCTCAGAATTGAACGTTGAAGTAGCCCCAAAAATAAGAACTTCTGCATCTTTCGTTTGGTCAAGTTGCCTGCATTAATAATTTAATCGCGATACGAATTTTTTTTCAAGGTGGATTTTTTTATCACATTTTCTATCTATCTCGGTATACCGTACGCATACTTGTTATTTTCCATATTGAAATATTCAATGTTCTTCTGGTTTTAAAATGCAATTACGACTATTAATTATTAATGAAGGGAATGATGCAGAAGTTCTTATTTTTGGGGCTACTTTCACGCACAATTCTCAGAATTGAGTCCCGAATCAATGAGTTGAAAAATGTTTTACAGTGTAAGGAAATATCTTTAAAACATAATTTTGGTGTCTTTTTTATGCTGATGAAAATAAAAAAAATAAGTATATATGTGGCTAAAAGGAATAAGTGCTTAAGTTGGCATAAGCTAAATTCGAGTTAATAGTTCCTTTGTAGTCTCCATTCTCAGAAAAAACCCTCCGCAAAATTTTAATTATATTGTAAGATTTTTTAGAAAGTAATTTCAACTTGTAATCTCATATGGAATAATAACGTAACTTAACATTTAATTTAGTATATTTCAAGTTGAATATATTACACTACGCAACAAATTTTGGGTCATCGCCGCCAGCCTCAACAACTCCAATGGGAAACGAAAGTTCATCTTTAACTTAACAAAACTGCCAAAGGGTTTTTAAAAGTTAGCAGAAATTTAATTTTTATGGCCTCTTGAAGTTGGGTAATTTTTTTACCATTTTTTGCACTATGAGTGAAAATTAAAAAGGGCATTTACACTAGACTGAAATTTAATACTTACGAGATTTCGAGCATAATATTGTTGATTTTGACTATATTTCCCATACAAAACAAAATCTACTTCGTCACTAGATTTTTACAAAATCTAATAAAAATCACTATGGTTTTTCCTAAATTGTAGTGAAAAATACTACGCAGTTCAATAACAATTCTTTGAAGGGCGTGCTGTTTCGCAATAGATTGATAATTTTTTTGGTATGGAGTTTGTCGCTTACGAAGTCTGGAAAAATGTCTCGAATATCCCAGTGTAAACGGCATGAATTTTTATAGCGATTTCACTTGGTATCTAATAGATTTTGGTCTGATGTAAATGCCACATTAATGTAATTTTTTTTCAAACGTTATCATAAAAATGAAAACTCACATTTTATTTCATTTCAAAGCTCTTTGTTTATCTCATAGTAAATTGATAAATTTTTTTGAAGCAAATAACGAAATTTGATATCGAATATTAAATTACAGCACACCTCTTATATTTTTCTACTCGTTTCGATGTCGACATCGATTTTCATCATATATGTACCTGATTGTTGTAAATAAAAATTTAATTTATGTTTAACACAAGTCAGTTCTTATTTTGTTTGTTAAATGCTTAAAACAGCTATTTTTATATGTAAAATATGTAGATAAAAATTCTTTCTGTATTTAACAACAATTGCTTGTGCATTTTTTTTCCTTTTTTGTCAAAATGATTTAATAAAAAAATATGCATAAACTCGTAAATATGTACAGCAGCCATACATACGCATGTATGTATGTGAATTTGCTTCGATTTTAAATAAATTTGAATGTGTTCAAAACCCATAGAAATATTGAAAGAAACACATACAATCTCACTGAGCTGTTAATGTTTATGATGAGCTTTTAAAAGCAGATGTTTTCAATGTGGTTGCCGAAGTAGTTGCACAATTATTTTTAAAATATATTTCTTTTTTCTTACAGTACACACCACTATGCACAATAGGAAAAAAAATGTTCCATATTCATAATGGTGGTCGTAGCACAGTGGGACATAAATAATTTTTTAAATTAATAAAACCATTAAGTTTTCAAATAACATAAATAGTATATATTTTATATAAATAGTCTCCGGTTAGTTGGATACTCCTCAGCCAGCGATTATTCTAATTTTATAATTCCTCCTCAAAAAAGGTTTTTGTCTAAAACAAGCGACTGAACGAGTTGTACCCAAGACTATTGTATAATACACTTGGGTCCAACTCGTTCAGTCGCTCGTTTTAGATAAAAACCTTTGATAAAACCCATATAATTTAAATGAGTTTGATCAAAGGTTTTTGTCTAAAACGAGCGACTGAACGAGTTGGGCCCAAGACTATTGTATAAAGAATTAAGTTTAAGTAATATTTCATAAGATCCGATAATATAATGCTCATACGGCATTGATTGTTCCAACTTGGTTACCAGTCATTTTAGCATATTCCAGGCATACTTTGGAATAGCCTTTGGAATGTACATATGTTTTAGCTTTGTGTTTTCTCATTTTAGATTTAACCTCAAAAGGGCAAAATATATTTTAATTCATTTTCTTTTATTTGCCAAATTTTTTTTATTATTTGTATATTAGTAACAGAAAAGTGTGAACACTAAATTCATTACTGAACACAGTACGAATTTTAAAGTTCATCGCATCATGTAAACCAAACTCCCTCTCCACTACATCTTACTACGAAACAACGATAACAGCAAATGTTTTGAATTGATTATTGTTCGCAACAACAGTAAACAAAATATTCGCAAATATCGCTTTGTTCTTAGCGGTGTAAAGTCAAACTATCTCTAAAAATTATTGGAAGCATAATTGAAACTAACAAAAGGATTTCTTTATATCAACGTGCACACTTTTTTCATCTATAAATTTCCGCATGATGCATCCGTTTTTAAGCTACTGCTAATATTTTCCGAAGGTTGCCTTACAAATTAAGTTTTTTGATAAGCATCATAATTGAACAGTCCGTTGATACACTTAGTATTTATAGATTTTCAAAAAGCCTTCGATTCCATTAGACGTAGCGCAACATGGGCAGCTCTAAGGAAAAAGGGAGTACCCACGAAAGTTATCAATCCTCGATCAGAATCCGCCACAGTGTAATGAATAGCGAACCCTTCACTACCAACGCTGGGTTAAAGCAGGGCTGACCCTTATCACCCCTGAGATCTGTAAACAAAAAAGAGGAATAGTTTGGAGGATACATACTCATCTAGAAGACCTTGATTTTGCAGATAACATCTGTCTCATCTCCCATAGACCATTTGTTTGGAAGTAAATATTAAGAAAATGATGATATTAAGAATGCGATGCGCATTTAGAACAACACTATCAATAAATTTAATATAAACAACCGTGAAATCCAATACGAGAACACTTTTTGTTATCTTGGATGTATGATGTCAGCCAGCGGCGGTATAGAAGAAGATGTACATTATAAGCTAGGTGAAGCTAGATCCTCATTTGGGAGACTAAACCATACATGGTGCTCACCGCAATTATCCCAAGATACGTATTCTAAGCGCATGCGTAAAATCCCTGCTACTATATGGAAGTGTAACATGGCTCACAAAAAAACGCAGTCGTGCAGAAGGTTCAATAAATAAACAAATTCCTGCACATTATTTGTCGGGTTTTTTGGCCGAATACTATTTCCAATACAGAACTGCACAGAAAAACATATGAGACGCCTGTCAAAATACAAATAAGAAAGTAGAGAAGAAGGAAGTGGAAATGCAATGAACAAACTCTTCGAAAACCATCCGAAGGCATAAGTAGAGCAGCGCTAGAATGGAACCCGAAAGGCAGCAAAAGGCACAGGTGACCAAGACACACGTGGCGCAGAGCAAACCTAAATGAAATATGTAATTTGAACAAGTCATGGGAACAAATCAAGACATGTTGTAATAAAAGAAATATATGGAATAATCTTGTAGAAACCCTTTGTTCCCTAGAAGAACGAATAAAGAAAAATTATTATTATCATTTTTGTTAGTGAGTCCTATAAAACAAAAATGAGACAAATCTGCACCACCTCAAAAGTAATTGCCTTCAATGGGAAATCCATTACAGGCTTCCGTTGTTTTGTCCTGAATAGCTGTAGAAATATAAAAAAAGACAACTAATTATTACGAACCAGAGATACCAAAAAATTTTAAAATTTCCTTTTTAGCGGGGATATGAATAATTGCTGGACATTCTTACGACGAGGTAAAAATCGACAGCTCTTCACTCTACACATGGTTAAGCAAGCTGCAAGAAGCAACAAGAAATTTTAATGCTCATTCTATAGAAAACTTGTATGGAATCTCAAAATATTCGGCGCGAAGCATGAGTTAAATCAACCAAAGATTTCGAACATTAATTTCTCATTTTACGTTGTATCAAAATTCACACTTTAGATGAAAAATCTTGTCTTCTCAGCTTAAGTTTTTGTTTTTTTTCTAACATACTAACTAACGCAGACTAACTATTAAAAACTTTTTTGTTTAATTCGAAACATTTTCAAAACACACACAAGTGATTATGCGGAAGTAGGTGTGCGAATATATACAACTCTTTATGTTTGCATGTGTAAAACAGCGATAAAACTCAAAAGATCTTCATATTACCGCCCTTTTTAAGGGCCGGTTAGAACTTTTTTTATTCAACCAAGACATTATCTTGTCTTGCAAGGAAATACATCTAAAAAACCTTTCGAAAAGATCCGATACACATCTCAAATCACTTTCTGTTAGAAGCAAATCCAAAAATAGTTTTATTTGCTGTTTAACTTTGTTTGTTATCAACAACAATAAAATACAAAAGCCGTCACAAAATCAAAAAACGTTTAAAAAAAAATTTAAATTAAAAAACAATTCATTTAGATGGTTTGGACATGTTGCCAGGATGACAGAGGACCGCCTGCCAGGGAAAAAAAAGAATAACTTTGCAAGACAAAATCAGCAAAAACAATGAAGAAGTCTTTGCAAAAACCTCTACATTGGAAGGTATAAAGAGCTCCGAAATAAGAAAGTAAGTAAAGGCAGAATTAGTTTGTACATTCTGTTCTGTTACGAATCAGCTGTTTTGTTTCTGTTCAATTGAAAAACTGTATGTTCGGTTTGTTGTTACTTTTGCGTTCTGTTCTGTTGCGGACTATTCTGTAGAAAATAGAATAGAACGTTAAGTAAGTGGCAGTTTGTTTTGGAGTTAAATATTAAAAAAATTTTTGTTAAAAGTCAGAAAATTTTGTTTCAATTCAAGATTTTATAAAGATTTATGTATATATTTTTAAAAATGAAAAACAATGCAAAATGAAAAGCTAAAAACAACTGATATTTACAAATCTTTTGTGGAAGCAGTACAATCTTTTAAAGAATTCTGTAAAGCAACTACATCGGTCACATGCGAAATTTCATAGTCAGAATTAAACAAAATAGTCATTTTTTATTTAATTTGTTTCTTTTTTTCCTTTTTTATTTCCTACAGAAAAGAACGGCACAGAACGGCAACAAAAAGTAAAAACTAATGAATCCTTAAGTAATTCATTTTTTGTGCTTGAAGCTTCAATAAGCGCAAAGTTAAAAACCTAAAACTGATGTATTTTAAATTTTTATTCGCACTTTTTCCCAAAATCAATATTTAACATATCTAGTTAAATATTAATAGTTTAATTAAAAACAAATTGAAATTAATTACTAAGGGGTATATCTAGTTCCTGTATGTAGTTGTAACTAAAACAACAGAAGACCGTTTAGTGACCTGTAGCAAACTTCCATTTAAAAACATTTTATTTGACCTTCCCTATAATATCTTTCTTCTCTGCTGAAACTTTTTATACTAAACCTTCTAGGGAAAGCATTCTGAAAGACTTTCTTCCAAGCCTTTGGGCATCACACCAAGTGAAAGCGAATGTGGGAGGCCTGCACCGCAATAATAACGTTGGCAAAAAAATGTGAATATGGAATGTTATGTGGACTTCGTGCATCTGCTAAACAAGGTCTTCTAGAAGGCCTCTTTGCATCTGCGTTTTACCTCGTGATAGCTTTGATACATATTATTACATGTTAAAACATTAAAGCAAAGGTGATGAGTTGCTACGTTTGTAATTTACGTATTTTTTATATGAAAAACATTTTTTTTATAGAGATTTCTATACAAATAATCTAGATTAACTTTGACAGTATTAGCAACACGCAATTTTAAAGCTTTAAAAATATTAGCTACTACTATTAATATTGCCGTATATTAAAACAAATTATATTTTTAGAAATTTCATATAAACTACATACAAGATTGGCTTACCAATATCAATTTAAAAACAAAAAAGGACACCTAACACATCCATTTCCTTAATCCTTGTTTATGCTAACGACAATATTTTAAATCTTGACTTTGGTTCGAAGAAGTAAAATAAAAAAGCAAAATTAAAGCAATGCTGGTTAAAATATAAAATTAAGTACACTAGCATAAATAATTTCTCTTCCACTAAGTAAAAGGATGTGATTAGAATAACAAAAAGTAAAATGAGCTTCCTTTTGTTAAATATAAATCAAAACATACACCAACAAAACTCGCTTTCCCTCACTTAAATGGGAACAGCATAAAATATCTTAAAATATTAAGAAGATTAAATTTAATTTCTTCACCAGCAAAAAAAAATTAAATAAATAAATACATCTTTTTCACCGTAGAAAGAAGAATGTCAAGGAAAAAGAGATTTAAAAAAAAAAGAAAAAACTTCAACAACAAACGAAAATAACTCAATAAAATTACTTACGAATGCTGGAACACCGCCTTCTCCATGGGTGGTATCGCCACCAGCTTCTGTATGGGCAGACCATTTAATAACATCGTAATTAAAAATGGCATAAGTATAGACTTCATCGGTGGCCAAAACCATTTGGAATGTATTGGTCTGCAAATTGTAAAACATTAAATATAAATTAAAATTAATATATAAATTTAAAACGTTTTCAATATCAAATATTTGAATATGTAGTTGAAATAATTGCATAAAAAGTATTATTTAATTAAGCTGATGATGGCACGTGCATAAAAATTCAAATGTCAGCTATTGTAAATATTACTCGTACACATTGTAAGCAAAACAAATTAATTAAAAAACATACATACATACGTACTTGCACGCAAATGTATTAGGGATGACAAACGGAAGTGGGTTTCATAAAATTTCATATCCCACGATTTTGGGATTTCATGTGGAGCACGGAATCGCGAGAATCATCGAGATTTCGGGATGAAAAAGGGAAATCATCAAGTGATATTGTTAAAGAAAATTTAATGTTGTAATTTATTTTTTTAAATTATGCAATTCATATTTATAATTATTAATAATTTGCATTTAAGTGCCACCCTAATTATTCTTATATTTGCTTTTTTTAAATTCTATTAGCCTTATTCACAAATGATTAATAAAGCTATTGTAGGTATAATGTTGGATTTTTATATAGGAAACCCGGTTTTAATGCACACATTAACTTTATTAAACGTTTGTGAATGTTTAACCAAAGATTAACAGTTAAATCACACGATACATTTACTCAACATGTTTTTATACATAAACTTGTATTTTTTGTAAATAACACTGTCTTGGGTGGTTCTCTTTGTTCTTAGTTGTTTCTTATAATTATGTACCTATTTAGGATTCGATGTCCATCTGTCTGTCTGTCAGTCTGTCTGTATGAAATATCTTTCTTAATCAATGAACTGTTATTTTGCCCTCTAATGATGAAAAATAAGTATATAATTAGGCCTGTATTCATAAAAAATTATTTGTATTTGAAATGTATTATATGACATATTTTTCATAAAAATTTTCCTTAAAATACATCTTAAGCCCAAATAATTTTTTTTATGAATGCAACCGTTAAAGTTTATGCGTAATTTGTTGAACTGTTTATTTTATTATGAGAGTAGATTTTTGGAATAATTTATTATTCATCAGACTAGCAGAACGGATCAGTACTGATTTCGAGGTCGCTACACCATCTCATAAGCGTTAAATAACATGGTCAAATAGTTGATATTTCTAGTCACTACTATCCACCGTCAAAAGTGGTAAAATCGTACAAAGAACGCTGATGAAATGATCAGTACTGATCCGTTCTGTTAGTCTGATGAATAAATTGTTACTAAAAAAAGTCCGTTCTTAATAAAATAATGAATTTATCCAAAAACAGTTTTTTTAAAAATTAAGAAGAAATGGGTAAACTTAGATTTGAACTCAAGCCAAAAAATTCACGTAAATTTTAAAATTCTTTTTTATATTCATTAATCGAGATTGCCTCGAAAATAATTGTAGAGAAAATAAAATAGATACATATCGAATATAATTTCTTTGTTGGGATTTTTGAATAAGTTCCAAAGTCTACTATGCTTATTTACGAGTATACTTTTGTAATTTTTAAATTCTCATTGGTTTTTTAAAAGTTTTTGTATAAGATAAGAGGTTTGAAACTTTTCAAAAATATGCTTTAAGGTCTACTGATGATTTAGCATAAGCACCAATAAAATGCTACAAAGACCCTCAACAAATAAAAGTTTTTGTAAATTTAAAAATAAATTAACTTTTTTCAATTTTTCCAACAACTGACTGATTGTCGACGGTGTTGCCATGTTGAAATAAGCTAAATTGAGTATAAATTCAATTTGATTTCGTTCACTTATGTTAAATCCAATACACATTTGGATAAGGATAATTCACAAGTTAATTTGAATTAAGAGTGCTAATCCAAATTAACGCTGTTGTCTCTCTACCCTATTAAATTAAATAATTTGAACAATTTTTCAAAATGCCAATAATATTATAAAAAATATGTTAATTACTTTCTTCGACCTTAAAATTTGTAAGTATTTGTTCTTTGTCTCAGGGTCTAGGTCATACAAATTATTTAAATAAAACTCTTTTTATGTTTTATTTGAACCAAAGAACAAATAAGAACAAATAATTATGAAAAATGTTGATATGGAATAATCACTTGAGGCTTTCAGCGACATTAACTTTGCATTTCAATTTTCTCGACTACTCTAGCACGTATTCGTTACAGCCGTAATTAAATAAATTTAAATTTAATATAAATACAAATTTATATAAAATGAATATAAAAATATAGCTGACAATTTAATATATATTTTTTTTAAAGTGTTGCAACATTTAAAAAAATACAGAATATGCAAAAATTGTGAGAGGACACGTAAATTTTAAAATTTAAATTTTAAATACAAATAATTTATGTATGCCATGATCATAAATCATACAATTCTCCATAACTGAAAATCAATAGTAAATATGCAAACAAAACTGTCCAAACAACAGTCCACATGTTTGTATTTTTGTATCTTTCATGCCACTCACCGTAAACAAAGAATTATCAATACCTCCAGCAAATGATACATTTTTCCAAGTTGTGATAACAACATGTTTGGGTATAAAAGTTTCAGCACCCACCACACCATTACGTATATCCCACATGGTACGTTCACGTACTTCAACACCGAATCTGTCAGTGCGTGTCATCAGATCACGTTCCATACTAGAAAAACATTGAAAATTTAAAAGTTTATGTATTAAAAAGAAAATACAAATTTTAATATTTCAACTATAAAGTAAAAAAATCAAAAAGCAAAAACAAAAAGCTAGAATAAATTCATACGAACATTTATTCAGGTATACAATAACAGATAAAACTAGTGAGACATATCACCTCAAGTCAACGAAAAGTAATGCATTCGTTTATTTTTTCTTGGAATTTTTGCTTGAATTAAAGAAAGCAGGAAACTGATAATATGCTCTAAAAAGATGCGTATTAAATATGCCGTAGAAAAGTCAAAATATGCTCTTAAAACTTGAAAAAAACCAATAAAGGCCGCGATTCACTATCCTACACAATCGCACGATCTGCCAAATATGACATGTGGGCTAAAAAAGTTTGGTAGTGTGGACTGAAAATGCAACTGTGTGACAGATTTTTTGGCAAGTCGTGCGATTTAGTAAATTTTATGAAAATTTTCATAAAATTATAGGGATCATAATTACTTTGGACCCAAGTGGGCTGGTACTCTTTCTTATTTCTTCACTGGCAACCTGTTAACCTAGTTTTCATGCGATCAGCACCAATGACGATAATATTTTAACTTTTTCTTTGTTCTTTCACATTTTATATTCACTTTTTCTATTGGTAAAACAACGAAAGAAAAGTATTTTTTATAATAATAGATTACATGTTTATACACCAAAAAACAAACGGATATATGTGCATCATTTTTGTTTAATAGTATGACACCTAAAACGGCATTTCGGAGCGATTTCCTGTGAATGAATCGTGCGATCGTGTAGGATACTTGGTCAGTTTAGTTTGGAAGGGATACCTCCTTCTCCACGTGGAGTTCCTCAGATCGAAGTAACATTTGACATAGATGCAAATGGAATAGCACACGTTTCTGGAAAAGATAAAGCTACTGGGAAAGAGCAAAAAATACGCATTCAATCTTCTGGTGGTCTATCTGATGATGAAATAAATCGAATGGCAAAAGAAGCAAAGAAAAAGCACAAGAAGATGAAAAGCGTAAGAAATTTATTAAAGTGAAGAATCAGGCGGATAGTTTAGTTCATTCTACAGAAAAGTCTCTGACGAAGTATGGTGATAAAGTGTCATCTGAAGATAATTCTGCTATTAGAAATGCATTGAATGACCTAAAAGAAGCGAGTAAATCTGATAACATTGATGACGCTGATTCAATCCATCAGAAAGTTACCAACCATTCTCAAATCTCTATGAAGTTTGGGGAAGCTATGTATAATGCCTCACAACAAAATAGTGCTGGATATGGCTTTTCATAACCAGGGAATCCAAATGATAAAGAAGAAAAAGTAGTAGTAGTAGTAGTAGTAGTAGTAGTAGTAGTAGTAGTAGTAGTAGTAGATTAGTAGGGCCTTAACTAATCAAATGATGAAAATAATATATGAACATGCGTTCAAATCTTTTAAGACTGAACGCATACATTGCTTTTTAATACGCAGCGTTCAGAGCGTATATATAAATTCCGTTTCCACTGAACGTAAATGTTTTGTTCAGATATTTTATAACTATCTACTTAATTTTTGGCTGAACTGTCATTCAGAAAAACTGAATGGAATATTTAGTCATTTTTCTCATAGAAAATGTAAAATGTTTCGTTTAACGAAATGATTTGCTTAAAAAAAGTTTAAAAAAAACTGAATGCTACATTTAAAAATACTGAACGCAGCATATTAAAAATATTATTTGGCGATTTCTGCATTTATTTAAAGAATCTAATATTTTTGTAATTTATTAAATTCTCATTGGTTTTCTTAAAGTTTTTGTATAAGATAAGAAGTTTGAAACTTTTCAAGAATATGGATTAAAGTCTACTGAAGATTTGTAATTAGCACCAATGAAAAAAAGAAGAACTCTACAAGAAGTAGGGAAATTTGTATGACAATGCCATCTAAGAGTGAGTTTTAAGTAAAAATTAATATCAAAAATGGATTTCTCAACCCCAAAAACAGTTAGATACCACGACTTTCCAGGATAATAAAAATAAATAAGTATTATTTTATAAAATTTTTAATGATATTTTTTTTTTTTGTTAGACAGCCTTCCAAAATCCATAACTTCAAGTTCTTGTAAAAGAAATCTAACACTAAACTAAAAAAAGCCTTAAGGGTTTTTTTATGGAAAACGTCAACTTTCATTTGCTTTTTTTCATCACATTCCGATGCGGAAAGTTCAATTTTGTATTGCTTTTGTTATTAAAAGAAATCGCATAAAATCCGCACAAAAAGCACAATGAAGAAATAGAAACGAAATGATTATTTTTATGACGAATATTTCCATACAATAAACCCGGTGTGCCGGTTGTCGGATGACTCTTCGAAAACCGTAAATTTATAAAAAGATATTTAAAAACGGGAAATTAAAAAATAGGGATTTTCGGCATAATTCAAAAACCGTTTTGACAACTCTGAGCCAAACCAGAAAACAAATAGGCTTACAATTTTATGGTGTTCTCAACTTAAATAAAGGGTATCCCAATATTAAGGCAAGATTTCAATTTGTGTCCAATTGTGCAGTAAAGTGTTGGGCACCTAAAAAAACAATTCGACAGCTGACAGTTTGGGGTTAGTAAAAATAGAGCGTTACATGATAGAACAACGTATCTTCATTATTGAATAATATTTCAAAAAATAATGTTAAAAAATATTTATCCTTAGCGATGAAGCACATTTTCACTTTGATGGCTTTGTTAATCACAAAAATTGCCGCTTTTAGGATCCTGATAACCCACATATGATTGTCGAAAAATAAATGAATCCACAACGTGTCAATGGTTTAGGCTGGAACCATAATTGGACCTTACTTTTTTGGAAATGAGGCAGTACAAGCAGTGACTGTTACTGGTGCTCGATATCCCGACATGATAACACAGTTCTCTCTGCCGAAATTGGATGATATTGACAATTCAATTACTCCATGAGAC
Organism: Gymnocheta viridis; assembly: GCA_956483585.1. Taxonomy (NCBI): domain Eukaryota; kingdom Metazoa; phylum Arthropoda; class Insecta; order Diptera; family Tachinidae; genus Gymnocheta; species Gymnocheta viridis. The sequence continues at coordinate 93,608,794 of OY101440.1, read as the reverse complement.
ATTCCCAGGTCGTGCATTCTCTCGTTTCGGTGATTAGAATTGGCCTTCTAGATTGTGTGATTTAACTGCATTATATTTCTTTTTATGACGTTATTTGAAATCACAGGTCTATGTCAACAATTACCCGTACATTAATGGCGGAAATTCAACGCTGCATCAACGAAATTCAGCCACATTTATGCAAAATGGTCATGCAAAGCCAAGGAGATAATTTGCCCGATGTGTTATTCCATAAATAATCCTATCCTATGTACTTTATGATTCATTAAAAAAATAACAATCAAAAGACTAAAAACTGTGATTTCTATTTAATTCAAATTTTGCATTAATTTTGGGACACTCTTCATTTGCAATCGTTTTATATTTTCAGGTTGAGGTAATTTTTCATTAGGCTTATATTTATTCATTGTGCAAGTTTTATATTATTATAAACTGTTTAAGGTTTCTCATAACAAAAGAATATATAGTAATAAAACTTTTAATACAAGTTAATACGTTTAACACAAGTAGTCTTACAATCAATATTGTATCTTTCTAACAGCCTCGAAAATACTAAGTTGGTTTTAATACAAAATAGAATGTACTCCTACTTAAAAAGTTATACAAAGTTTTATCTATACAACAATCGTGGTAAGAAACAGACTGAATAGTTATCTTACTCACTGCAAACTCATAATACTGTATATAATTTCAAATGTGCAAAAGCACACATTGATTAGCATATGTGAAGAATTATTTACATTTTGACATGTGTGTAAAATAGAAATATAAAAAATATAATGTACAAACGAGGGTACCTGCTAAATTTAGAAAAAATGTAAAAGTCATGTGTATCTTCGGCCAGAAACATTTTAAAGAAAGAGTAAATTTTCGGCAATCATTTATCTTCAATGTATTGATTTGGACCCATCTTTATGATTTAGCAAATATAATGGTAAATAAATGAAATAATTAATTGAGAGTTATGATTAATCAAAATGCTGATTAATCAAATGTTAATGAAATGATAATATGCACTTTTATTCCGAAGTATTAAAAAAAACATAACAAAATAATTTCATTTCTACATACATACAAATCGCTACTGTATTGCAACATAGTCATATCTCAAAAATTTTAAGTCGAAAAAACCCTTGATTTTTATTTAAAATTTTTCTTCGTATGCAAAAATACATACAAATATATTTTGTTTACTTACGTTCTGAGGGGGTAATATTTCTAAATTTTTCTATTGAAGAGTGAGTAATTTAAAAACTATAAAGTTATTTTCTAAAAACCGGGGTTTTTCTATTTTATTATGACAGAAAAGTTTAAAAACAAAATATAGAAAAGTAAAACGCAAAAAGGAAAGAGTAAAATTACGAATTCATAAAAATCAATATAAATCTATTAACTATGATTTTTAATAATAAAAATAAAAATTAATTGAATAATCAAATTTGTAATTAATCAAATAATCGATTAATCTGATCTACACTAATAATAATAATTGAATATTATTATAATCAATAGCTTGAGGGCCACACGTTGAATTTTTGCCTTTCAATTCCTTTCAATTTGTAATACAGTCACACCTTTTTAATAACACAGTCAAACTTTTGGAATTGAAAGATCGCTACCACTTTCACTTATCCATTTATCTGGCAATTTTATGTTCAATTTGAAATTAATTTTTGTGCTTCCTTTCAAAAATATATAAAAAAAATTGTGTTTTAAAAAAATCTTGTTTTTTATAATTTTCTTGGTTTGTTTTTTACAAGTATGCGGTCGCAATTTAAAACTTCTTATTAAAATTAAATAATAAAATATATTTATGAATAAAAGTAATAAGTGTAATGAGGTTGTGCGATGAGCACTTGAAGGTGTTTTCTTGACGATGGCATCTTGAAAAATAAAATTGCGTGCAGCCTACGTCACAGGTATCAATTTAGATGAATTTTGATAAGCAGTATTTGTGAAAAAGTTGACAGTGTGGCTGCAGAGTAAGTAATACATTTCTTTTTAAAAATCATCAAGAAAAATTAAAAGTATTCTACAAAATTACACACACATAATTTTGCTTATCGAATATAAAAAAATCCACATCAAATAAAACTAAAAAGAAAATAAAGCTATTGAATACAAAGTTTTCGTATTGAAATAGCATAACATTTTTAATTAAGAGGCGAGATAATTTTTGTGATGCAGTTAATGTCACATTATACAGCCGATTTTGATAAAACATGAACAATCTTAAAGGTATTTACTGGCAGATGTGTGCAATCAATATATTACTAAGATCGGCTGAGAATTATGAGAGTTATAAGCACGTCAAGCTGCCACTAACTCATGCACACTTGTCACACATGCATGTATCAGCTTCATGTTAAAAAATAAACAAACCATACTTGTCAAATATATTTTTGCAAAGAGATGAGAACAGCAGTTAGGCAAAGCCGTTGCTCCACTTTGGATTTGTGGAATTGTGGTAAAGGAGTAGTAAGCAAAATAAAGTTTATTAATTTAAATTTGTTTATTTGGAATGTTTTTTTTTTTGGTTTCGTATTGAATCGCACGTGCACTTATGTTTAAATTTATATTAATTATAATTAGAATATGGTCGATTGCGTCGGCTATTGGAAATATTAGTCGAAGCAGGAGATTTAAGAAAAATTTGCTATGTTCTATTTGTGTCGTTTGTTTTAGTTCTTAAGGACATTTACTTACAGTCCTCGTACAGTACAATTACCAACTTATATGCCAAGGGACTGCACTCACTGATGCTTTGCATTTCACAAGAACAGAATAAAAATATGAAAACAAAATTTTTGACAGACAGTATTGTTAAAAATGAAGATAAATTGTTATGCATTACTGCGACTGTAAGACATTATGAAAACTGAACACATTTTTACAAAATATTTACACATAAAAAAGAATAGAAAATAAAGCAAGTAAAATGTACAAATAAAAATTGTGAAATATACGAGTAGTTAAAAGTTAATTGGATGTATGATTAATATAGTTTATTATTGCCAAAATAAATGAATTACCTTCAGTTGGATAAAATAAATAACTAAACTACTGTACAAGATTTAACTGTTTGCAGGACCTTCTTTATAATCATAAATTATGAATACGGAGGGCCAATCGTCAAAAAATAACGTTAATAAATCTGCTGTTTCTGAATGGCTAATACGATATAAAAATGATGTATACAAAAGTCATTGAGGAGAAATAAAGCTTACAAGAAATAATGCTCTTGATCAACCTGTTATAACAAACGACGTTAAAGTAGGCCAGCTGAAATAATTTTCATGATTTTTAAGTTTTAATAAAGCTAATTTCATACCTCTTTTAATGATATTTTGTTTATTTTTATTGGCGGAAAATAAAAACATTTTCTAAATCGTACGACAGATAAATAGATGTACTTTACATCATATTATTATTTAGGATCTACTCCAAGATAAATAAACTACATCATTTTGTAATTTTGGTTTTTTGTTTGAACTTTAAGGTTTGATTCATCCATAAAATTTTTTACCTGACAATTTTTCTTTCATATGTAGCTTGAGATCTCTCTTCTTGAGAGAGAGAGAGACAATTCTCAACAAGGGGTGTCAAACATGACGATTTTACGTCATTTTGCCGATTTTTTATAGAGAATTTCACCAAATGATGTTTGTCGATTTTTGTTAGTATCCTCCCTTCTACTTTGACGATTTTTTGACTTCGCTACTTTTTGCTCAACATAACTTCTACGTATGGGAAAATGTCAAGCTCTAAAAATATATTTTTGTTTTGCGGCCAATATCGATGATATTGATACTGCTGAAGAAATATTTAAAAATTTGAATGACATTAACGAGCTCTACTTTTGTTTTTTTAAATATGTGCTTAATTTGATGAATAATCTACGCAAAATTGAAGGAATTCAAATTCACAACATGCACTATGCAATGGCTAGATGAAAATGCTAGATGATTATATAAAAAATACGCCTCTAAATCAAATTTATTTCCATAACCGTAAAAATTTTTAAAACAGGAAGAAGTTTACATTCTTGTGTACGTAAAAGAAATGTTAAGACAATATACAATTGATGTTGAAAATTCCAATCAATTTATTGATAATTGTGTATCATTTTAGGTTGAATTGTGTTACCAAATAAAAAAACGATTTGATTTCGATGCCATTTTGTGATGTGATTTTGAAAAAAAACTCCGAAATTCTTCCTTTATTAAAAGGTTTTCCTAATCTAGTCTTTAAAGAAAAATATCAAGATATTGAGCATGAAATTTGGGAACTAAGATTTTTGAATTTTAGAGATAGCGCATTAAATTTAGATATATTTTGGAAAAGAGTAAAGTCAATTAATCTACCAAACAATAAAACATTTTTTCCAAATTTATGTGAATTTGTAAATATCTTAATGACTTTGCCAAACTATTCAGCTAATGTTGAAAGAATATTTAGCAAAATTAATCTTAATAAAACCAAGATAAGAAATTCATTGGAAACAGGAACCCTTGAGGTTGAGGGTATTCTGTTTTCAAAAGATTATTTCAAAAATAATTCCTCTGAATGGTACAATGTTAGCATTACAAAAATATAAAAAAACAGAACTATGATATGTATGTAAAGTATTTTTATTTTGTAATTACCCAATTAATATCAATATCATACTCGTATGTCCTTCTTTCGTACTTTATATGTACATATGTTTGTGCGCGTATAAAATCGAATAAATTAAAAAATTAATTCGACTCTACATATGAATTACAAGTTTATGAAAAACTGTATAATAGTATATTCTATGAATTTCTATTTAAATATAAAACATTTCATTTAAAAAAATTAACGTTTATTTTCGACACAAAATCTCTTCAAATGTTGCTTTGAATTGAGTAAAATCTTTAAAGTTTTTTTGTTTAATTTTTAAATGAAAGATTGTTGTATAAAACAAAAGATTTTTGAGTGTCGATTTTTTAATTTTTTTAAATACTGACGATTTTGACGATTTTATTTACAAAATATTACGATTTTTTTTTGAAAATATTACTGGCAGCCCTGCTCTCAACTTGAATTGTTTTAATTTAATTTTTTGTCTGGTAATAACTTTTAACTGAGTTGTTACAATTATAGTGTTTTAAAATCGGTTTAACAGCAATTGTTTTATTTTTTGCTTCCTTTTTTTCTGTAAATTTTCTTCGGAAATAATTTCTCAAGCTCAGCAAATTAATGGCAACGCAAGTAGTTTTAAAAATTTATATTTGATTATTTTGTACTTTTAAAATGTAAATAATTTAATGTTTAATTTAATTTTATCTATACAAATGTGTGATCTTCTAATGTAACTTATAATGATTGCTTTCTTGTACTTTAAATATAAAATTAAAGCAATTAATTAAATAAATGTGCAGGCATTGAAAACAAAATAAATATGTGTATATTTTCAGTCCAAAAAAAAAAATACTAAAACTGTACAGACCTGAGATTAGTGTTTAGTTGTTATTTATTTTCTTTTTTAATATTAATGTCTCATTTGTTATGTAGTTCTAAACACATATGTGGATTTTCCTGTCAAAACATCAAAGTAATCTTACGAGTTTTATTCTCTTTATTTATTATTTCTATTGTCTGGTTTATTACATACATAATTTAGTTGTATTATTTTCTGTTTTCCACTTATTTACCAGCCATAATTCATTTTATCGCAAAGTCAGATTTCTCTCCTCCCGACACCTTAAACTTACTTAGTTTGTTACTGGCGGCATTAAATCAGTTGTTTTTTTTTACTTCAACACTGACATTTAAACTGCACGTTTAAGAAAATATGTTTTTCTTGTTTGAAGTAAATAATTGACATCATGGAAAATATTAATTGGCGCTTAAAAACAAAAAACACAGATATTTCGGGGGGTAGCGAAATGTAAGAGACAGAAATAAAAATATAAAATATACAAAACTTATTTGGTTTAACATGAAAAGATTAATAGTTATTCGAAATAAGCATACGCCTTGAATTATAAGAAAGCAATAAAATCATGATAGAAATAAAAAATCGATGGGTATATCAAACAAACGAGTCATCTGTTTTTCAAACAGTTTTCAGGAGAGAGTAAAAAAAACTTTTGTTCTATTTAGACGATTCGCTATATTTTTTGCAGTTAACTACTTAATAGACAACTTCCCATTTTATTTCTGTGAATACTCGTACAATAAAAAATATCATGATAAATAGAGATAAATAAAGATAAATAGGTATTTCATTTGAAGCAATAAAAATATTTTCAAAAAATTACACATGACTTAGTTCGTTGGCCTGGCGTTGCTGAATAATAAAAATATATTATGCAAAGTAATCTATTAGATTAGGCTAATGTTTGTCACTTTGTATGAAAACAAAGAATTGGACATAACAAAATTTTCAAGGAACAGAGTATAAATTAATCAAGCCCAACCCACACAACACAGTTTGACTTTGGTTTTATTTAAATTAAACTTTTATGCTTTTAATCTTCAAGGATATTTGTAAGTATGTCTTATTTTATATTCATGTAGTTGTACTATTCCATTTATAATTTAACTAATTATGTGATAAAGTGTGGTAAGTATTTTAGGCGCAAACCAGTAGCTATGTGTTGGTGTAATGTAATTCATTATTATTTTAATATCCCTAATATATTTTCTTTACGTTCGTAAATATAGTACTGCGAAAAGCGAACTTTTTTTACATATAAGTATTTATTATATTCGACTCTGTGACTTTTATCTTTATTGGTTATTTAAAATTGTTGGCCGCCATTTGTTTCACTAACACATTTCAAAAGCACAGTACAGAATTTATCAACGTAATACTAATAATACCAGAAATCACCCTTCGTTGCATACTAGCCTTGCAAACCCTGCAGATATATTCTAAGATGTGCATCACTTGAATAAATATCCATAATCATAACCATTGCAGTTTAATAGTTGCAAGGCTTGCAATGCTATAGCAGCTGTGTTTTTCGTTTTATTTTACAATCAGAACAAGTAGACTCCTGCGCTTAAAAGTTTTACGGCAACGGCAACTTCCTGTGCTAAAATTATATTGGCGTTAAGATTCCTGAACGAAATATTTCTAAAATAATAAAAATTCAATCTCGAAGAAAACTTTTAGAAAATTTTTACGCTTGATTCGCGCGAAAATTTTATCGGTGGCGATCGCGTTGAAATAACGTCTGCGGCAGGGTTATTCATTCAACTCTGTAAACTCTAAAATCATCTGTTATAATTAACTTACTAAACGCTTGAAAAAGACACCCGCGCTTTGTGGCAGATATTCATGCCATGTGTGCTGAAATCACAGATATGAAACGAAATACGATTTCCGCTAATTTTATGGTATTAATGTTTCAATATATATTTGGGAATGTGGCCAGTACGGAGCATGGCATAGTATTTGCAGTAACTCACCAAACTCAACTCAAAAGATCAACTGTTTCCGTTTTATCGAATTAGATGTGAGACTTGTAGTATATCACAATATAAAATAGTTTTATGACCTCAAAGCGTGCAAAAGAGGTGACCAGCTAGCAGAGTCGCTTAGCTGCTGTTTTCGTTTGGTTATTTGTACCGCACACGTCTCGATGCGTTGAAATTTTAGTATGTTCTAATCACCATTTTTAATATTTATATGTAATTGTTGAACAGTTCAAGGTTTATATTGAAATTAAACTTTTGGCTTGAGTTTAAATCTGAGTTTACCTACTTCTTCTTAATTTTTAAGAAATTGTTTTTGGATAAATCCATTATTTTATTAAAAGAGTACTTTTTTATTTGAAACAATTTATAAGTGGTAAAATCGAACAAAGAACACTGATGAGAAGATGGTCTAGCGACTCAAAGTCAGTACTGATCCGTTCTCCTGGTCTGATGAATAAATTGTTTCAAATATAAAAGTACTCTCTTAATAAAATAATGAATGTATCAAAAAAAAACAATTTCTTAAAAATTAAGAAGTGGATAAACTCAGATTTGAACTCAAGCCAAAAATTTCATTTCAATAAAAATAAATATTTTTCTCAAAAACTTTTGTTGAAAGTTTCAAAGGATCGCAACAAAAACATTGATGTCAAAGTAAGGAGTTAAGTAACGAGTTGTTCTAATAAGCATGTGAAGTGCATACTTTTAAGATTATTAATTGTTCTTAGGAGTTAAGTACTTATAGCTTTAGCAAACAAATACCGATGGAGCTGCCTTGGAGCTGTGATTTGACTCCTTCAGACCATTTGCTTGTGGGCTGCCATTAAAGACCACTAATATCGTCCGAACCGTTCGTAAAATAGAAGCAGAAGTCGTCAACAAAGTTTTAGGTAAGCTGCTGCGTAGCTCAGTGGCATGAATAAAATCTTGTTCTATATATAATGGGAACATTTGCTATTTCTAATAAAGCAATAACATGCCAAAAGTTTTTAATTTTGGTTATTAAAAAAATACTTGTATATGGGACACCCTATAAAGAATGCCAAAAAAAAATAACTGAAACTTGCTTTCATTTCGCTGAATATGAATTTAAAAACAGAAAACTTCTTGCATGTAAAAATGATTAGAAAATTCTGCAATTTATTGACTTCTCCTTAAGCTTTTTCTTTACTGGAAGATACATTTAGAAAATGAACATGACGCTTCTTTATCTCTTTGTTAGCCATTTTATGAAATCTTAAGGCCTTCTCTATAACATTTGCATAGTTTAAGTTATGGCCGGATCTACAAATCAGCAGGCACAGATTTATAAGTATAATTTTTGCAATCGAGCCCACTGTAAATAATAACACTTAAAATGATAAGAAGCTTTTATTACTGACAACTGCCGAATGTCTGCAAAAGTCTTTAAAATCAGCTAAAACCGCATCATAATAATAAGCAATCAAAAATTAATTCAATATTGAACTGTTTATTTCAAAAATAATATAAAAATAATCTGAATTTTAATACGTCTAATAAAATGTTTAATTTATAAACATTTACAATAAAGTTATTACATTCAAATTATTCAATTTTAGTGTATTTTTTCTATACTCCTTAAAACATTAAAGGAAAAATATCCTTTTCTTGTTTCATGGCATTCACACATAAATATTTACGTAAAATGCAGTGACATATAAACTTTTTTTTGCTATTTATTTCATATTTGTATATTGTTCTAGTTACACGAGTATAAAAACCAAACTGACAGTGATTTGGGTCACACGATAAAACAAAATGCAAACGCCAAAAAATTACAAATAAAAAATGTTTCAGCTACTAAACATCTGTTCCAGAAGCCTGACGACTGCCGTCTTTTACAAAGCACATGCACGCACACACTATCCCATTCACTAACATTGACTCATACATTTCAAATTCATATTTATCTTAACTGTTTTACTGGTTACATTCGCTTAGAAATAAAAAAAAAATAAATAAAAAATAAAACATGCAAAAGATTCTTTGCCAAAAAGGCCAAACATTGTCGTTTATCACTTGTCAACGCTTAAGCCACATTCACCCCCAACAAAAGTAACCCTGCAAGATAAATCTAAGAAAATAGCTAAAACTGCTTATACTGGCATTATTTTAAATGAAGGGGAAGCTTAAAGGAAGGCTGCCAACTTGAAGAACACAATAATGAAAACAGCAGTAATAGGAAAAGCACTGCAGTGAGCCTGAAATTGTCAGTAAAATTACTGGCAATGAAATGTTGCTTAAAGCAGTGCCGTAAAAGAATGAAATCTTAGACAAAATTGTGACGAATACTTTAGATTTTACAGCCTGCATCATCGGTGTCACACATACAAAAAAAATGTTAACTAATACCAATATAGCTCTTCTTGTCCATTTTCCCAGCTAGCATTTGGAAGTTAGTTTGACGAACGCGATCATATCGCGACTCTTTTTCAATCATCCAGACGATTGCTGAAGTAAAATTACTTTTTACTCTTCCAATTGATGCTTTTGCGAGTAGTTCTGATGATTTTTGGACGTGGTAATCATCGTTTATGCATTTTGGAGAGCAACGACTGTACTTGACTCTTCCAAATAATATTTTTACGTCTTATTTTGATGATTGTCGGACGAGTGTTTTTTTAATATTAATCCACAATCGTCGTTTAAACATTCTGACGCCCATTGAACGATTACTATTTCACCGTAATCGTATATTACTTTTGTAAATGATGTTTTTGCGAGTCTTTTTGTTGTTTATGTTATTTCAAAATCACAGTTTACGCATTCTGGCGATTGCTAGTTTGATTAAAGTGTTTTCTTTTAAATTGAAGTGTTTTTTTAATTAAAGTGATTTTTTTTATTAAAATGCAATAAATAAATAATTAAAATATAATTTACAAGCACGATAAATCATTTTTATTTGAAAGAGTCTGACACCACCCTTTTTTAACGCATCGTAGAATACTCATTACGGGGATTTATTCAATGATCATTTGAAGTAAGAATCAAAGAATCTTACACGATATCGTATTCCAATCGCGCAAGTTCAGTACAACGGGAGAAACTGTGTCAAGACTGCTACTCTTTCATACAAGTCATCTAGGATGCGCCGAATTTGTTCTTACTTCAAATGATCCTGAAATAAATCGCCGTAATGAGTCTTCTACGATGCGCGGAAAAGGATCGTGTAAGAATCTTTTAAATAAAATGATTTTTTTGTGTTTTATATTTTTAATAATATTTTTTATTGTATTATAATTTCAAAATCACACTAATTTAAAAAAGCAATCTATATATAAAACGCAATGTGTGTTTGTATGTTTGCTTATTTGTTTGTTTGTTTGCTTGTACCTTATAGGAGACTAGACCTCTGGACCGATCTTCCTGAAATTTTCATAACATTTAACCGGGACACTGGCTCCTTTTTTCCCAATCACGCCCACTTTTTTAAATTATGTTACTCTTTCCATATAGATTTTACAGATTTTATAATAAAAGAGAGAAAAGAACAGGCCAGTTAAATTTATTATTTGGAAATTGGGGAGGGGATGGAAGCAAAGTGCCAACGCCAAAAAATTATTATCAAATAACTTTGTCGTTTGTAGACCAATTTTAATTTTTTTTCCAAATGGAAAAAGTTCACTAAAACTGTTTCTTTTCTAAATTCGGGCAGGGGTAACAAAGCACACCGCGTTAATCTAGTTCAATATAAACGAAAACACTAATTAAACGAGCACTTGTTATTATTGCTCTACATATAAACATAACGGTTAAATTAACCTAACTTTCGCTAGAATGCGTAAATGACAATTAACTCGTCCAACAATCGCCAGAATGACTCGAAAATCACCATTTGGAAGAGTAACAATCGACTGGACGATTTAAAAATGAGTAGCGAAATGATCGCGCTCGTCAAATAAACTTCCAACAAGAAATTGTAGAATTTAATTGGTTCTTTTATTTTTTAGCAATTTAACATTTTCTAGCCTTTTTTAAAAGCTGATTGGTTTAGGAACTTTTTTTTAGTACCTGGATAACACGGTTTGAAAATACATCTATTTTAATTAATTCTTGTATTTATATTTATATTTTAAAGGAGTTTAAGCTTTCTTTTGAAAGAAAATTAAGAAGCAAATAGAAATTGGCTTTCAATAACTACTGCGACTCCACGAAATTGAAGATAATACTGATGTGTATTGTAACCGGAAATTTGTTTATAGGTGGGCATGTTTAGAAGTGGAGTGTGAGAGATTTATTACATTGCTGCCAAGACAAAGAAAATAACGAAAGCCGTCTGAGGCCTTTCTACCTCAAAGTAACATACTATAAGTATCCGATACCAAGCTGACAACCACCTAAAATGATGTTAATTCCAACCAATTAACTCCTTTAGAGAAAGATTTTTTTTAAATGTTCAAATAGCTGTTAAATATGGGAAAAAACAAACAAAATTACATCCATTTCAGTCACTATTAATGTTGTTGTCCTCGAGTTTTACAGTTAGAAATATAATTTTATAATTTAAGTTATTTCTAGAAAAATTCAAGAATATTCTTATTTTATTTACCAATGGAAAGTATGTATTTAATTTGAGCAGGACTATTACATTCTTCGACAGCTTGTATTAGAATCGAAATGGATATGGATACGGAGCAAAAGTATACTTTCAGTTTTCGATTACCTTTATAAATAACTTCAAATTCAAATTTTAAAAAGAAATAATAATGATAATTTGTCGTCGTTATTAAAAATTAGTTTTTGTAAGTGATTAGTCGAACAGACTAGCAGAACTGATCAGTACGCGTCAAAAACTCCATGTTTACTTTGTCAAGATTGGTGAACAATAAATTGTTCCAAATAGTACTCTCTTTAAAAAAAAAAATATTATGAATTTTTTCCGAAAAATTTCTAAATATCAGAAAAAAGAAATGGGTAAATTCAGATTTGAACTTGAGCCCAGCAATTCTTTTCAATATACATATGTACATACATATATACAAAAATTTATTTTTAAAGGAGTCTGATTTTTAATTGTAAATTTTATCGACTCTTCCTGAGCCAAAATCAATAGCATTTTCTACGTCCCACTACACTTCATCAGCTTTTATTGGGACTTTTCCTTTTTGACTGAATTTCCATGAATTTCTCTTTTAAAACTGCTGTGTATTTCATTGTCCGTTTCTATGCATTATTTCACAAAAAGCCTGGAATTTTCCACACCCCCTGCCAACAAAACAAAATTTTATGCAAATATTTTCATTGAAAATGGCATCACGTAATTTCAGTATTTTTAAACTGTCCATCGTAAAAATCAGTTATTTAACCAAATAATAATAATAATAATTTTAACTCTATTCAATTATTAAAAATAGCTTGATATAATTTATTCAATAATTTAAAGCATTTTTGTTGCAAACAAAATTGCCTTGACTGGTGCTTTTTGTGGAATTACTAAAAAACATTTAAAAATTGCTTTAAATTTTAAAGCAATTAAGCAAGCATTTCTTTTTTTATATAAATGGATAAATAAATTTACTTTAAAATCGATAAATTAACAAATGATGCACAAACAAACACAACTGAATGCAGGATTTATGCATTTTTTTGTTTTTCCTTTCATTTTGAACAATGATTTTATTATTTCACATAAAACCAATTTAGCTAGTATTTGCATTCAAGCATAGAAAATAATAATATACAATTTGGCACAAAAACAGACACTCAATTATTAAAAAGAAAATGAATTGAATTTATTTTGTGCTTTTTTTTTGTAGCGCTCAACTTGCAGTTGCAATTGTATTCGACACATTTAAATATGACTGTGATTGTGAAAGAATTGTTTATGACCATTATAAAGCAACAATAATATAATAATATATTCATTCAGATACAAAATAAATTATATAGCAACACATAACCCAACACACATTTGAGCATGCCCTGCTCAAACTATTCATGAATAACATGAAATTTACATTTATTCTTCAAATGTTATTTAACAATTGCACATCGTAAATAACTGCTGATGTATACACAAATTTACAAGCAAACAATGTCGAATCTTTCTTACACCAAACACTTACAAACTTGCAAACACGCCTTTGCACACACCATAAACTTAAGTATATAAATAACAAGGAAATATGAATAAATTATTATGAAACGCATTTCTTTCAGGGCCGTCTGGGGGTACACCGGGGCCTCAGGGCACTCTGCAATTCGGGGCCCACTGAAAATAAAAAACTAATTTCTTATTCTCTGAAGGTGTAAAAATGAGCGCTCTTGACTACAATTAGTAATCATTAAGCAACTTCAACATTTGGAAAAGTTTCCTCTAGCTTATGGGACTTTATTAGTGTACGTAGCGATGAAATACTTAAATCTGCTTTGCTACGATCTTTAAGTACTGCATCGAATCAAAAAGTTCTGACTTGAAGTCAAAAGCATCTACGGGATACAATTCTGTAAATTCTTCGCAAAACTAAAATTTTTATCAATATCCTGGTATGCATCTGCACGGTTTTTTTAAATGAGAATATAATGTATCGATTATTTATACGAATAAACGTATCCAGGCGGAATTTTTCTTTGCCAATCAACTGTACATTTTCTGATGGTCCTTTACAAAAAGTGATGCGTGTGCTGTGAAATCTTGTACTTTCATTCTTATCTTTATATTCAGCTTTTGGATTTTTTTCTTTAGCAGCCATTTCATACCGATCGAAATTATTGCACCCGTTACTAAAATAATCGATCAGATTAGATAGAATAATATTCTGTAATTTGTTCCTTTTTCTTTGGCTGGGCTTTGGGCCTCCTTTCTTGTTTCTTCTGGTTGATTGATGTCACTTGCAATTGATGTCAGAGATTCAGAAATATGATTATAGCCGTTTTTCAGAGCATTAATAGCAGAGCAACTTGTATCCGCGAGAGATTTAAAAAATTTATTTGCGCTCAAATGCGCTGTCATAATTTTTCATCGTTTGGTCGAAGCCGAGATTTTAAAAATGCCGAATTCGGTTTGAAAAATGCTGAATTTGATTTGTAAAATTCTGAAATTGTTTTTTTTAATCTTAAATTTATTTTGGAAGGGCCGAATTCGATGGTAAAAATCTTTAAATCTTTTCAGAATTTAAAGAAATAAATTATAAAAAATTGCCGCAAAAAAATTAAAAATTAACATTTCAATATATGAACGATTTGATTTCTTATAAGGGGGCCCCATGACGTCGGGGGTCCTATGCACAGGCCCCCTGTTCCCTTACGGTAAAGACGTTACTGACTTCTATGCTACACATTTATACTTTCAAGAAACTGATTTTATATTACAACAACTGTGCATACGAACAAACGTAGTAAATACTACGAGTATAAGTTTATTTAATGTTACAGTTAAGGTTCGAATAAATTTAGTTTTTTCGATAAAATTGTTTAAAAAATCAATTATGAAAGTTTACACAAATTTGTTCACTTAAACGAGGTGACGCTTCCCATTTAAGGCTTAAAGTTTTACTAACATCGAAAGCTTTTTTTCCACTGTTGACTGGACAGAAGATTTAAAGAAATCGTTAAGTATTAAAATTTAGCAATTCAGTCATTTTTGTGACTATAAAAAATATTGCAACAAATTGGAATAAAATTTGAAGCTTTACAAAGTGTTTTTTAGAGGCAGAGGCAGGAAAGAAATAAAAATATTTTTAATGTGCATATCCAAGCATTGTCAGCAATTACACTGCACAGCAAAATTAATTTTTTTTCTTCAAGTTTCTAACGACTGATTGTGATGAAGGATACCAAACAAGATGAGCATGTATCGGTGTCTTGAAACTTTACATTTGGGATTCATTTTAGGCCTCGTTCAAAGTTTGGGAGAAACTTTAGCAGTTGCAAACTTTCAAGACACTGATACACGTAAATTTTTGTGTCCTTTTATGTGCAGTGTTATTCACTCTTATTTTGCTTGTCGAATTCTGCCTTCAGGTACGACATTAGAAATTATTCTCATTGGAATCCCCATAATTTATCAACCACTCAAAAAAAGGCTCGCGTCAAGTGGTGTAAGGAAATAATTAAAAAGTTCAACCGTGTTGCTTCAAAAGACGTGTATAAAATTGCGACAAGAGACGCATCATGGATATATGCTTATGAGCCGGAAATAAAACACCAAACGACCGTGTGGGTTTTCCAAGACGAGCTAAGTCCAACAAAAGTTATTCGTTGAAGCAGCACAGGGAAGCAAATGGTCGCCTGTATCTTCGACCGAAGGGGACATGCGGTCAATGTTCCACTTGAGCAACGTAAAACTGTAAATTTTGAGTGGTACACGACAATTTGTTTGCCGGAAGTACTCGGAGAAATACGTAAAACTAGCCCCCGATGATGAATCATTCTTCATCAAGACAGTGCGAGCTCTCACACATCTTGTCAAACAAGTGAATTTTTTAGTAGTTAAAATATCGAATTGATGACTCATCCTCCATACAGTCCTGACTACGCACCCAATGACTTCTTCTTGTTCCCGAATATCAGAGGTATACTGGGTGGTCAACGATTTACGAGCGCCAAGCAGTTAATGCATTCAAAACCCATTTTTTGGAGGTGTCTCAAGAGGAATGGAAAAACTTCTATGACAAATAGTTTGAACGAATGCAAAAGTATATTAATCATGATGGGGAATATTTCGAAAAATAATAAAGCCATTTTCAATTAAGAATGTTTGTTATTATTGGCTATTTTCGAAATATAAATAGTAGCCCTCGTATATATCTCGTTGACATCGCTTTGGCTTCAATTTTCATTTGCAATTTAACTTGCTTTAAACTTTTTGTAATCGCATCAGTTTATCGCATTATAAATTATCGTTATTTTTGCTATTGGCCCCACTGTACGGCATCACTGCATTTTGAGTGTTCAAGTGAATTGAATGCATAAATGTATGTGTGTGTACGTTAATGTATGTGTCTCGAACAAGTGATAGTTTGAGTATGTGTCCACATGCTCAGAGCCATAGATAATCGTAATTCAATATTATTATTGCATTTTATTATTTATTATATCGTTGTACATATTTCATAATGTGGTTTTTATTTTATTTCTGTCATTGTCATTGTGGGAATGAGTTTGTATTTATCTCTTTCCTTTTTACATTCAAAACCCGGATAAACAATACAAATGCAAACGCTAACATTCATAAATATCCGATTGAGTTTATTGTCTGTCGTACACAAACAAATACAGTGTTAATACGACTCTATTCTATAAAATGTACATTTTGAAAGCAAATTTTGATTATCATTTCAGTACATGTTGGATTTAAATAAATGAACTAAAACTATTTATACGAGTATATGTAGTAAATATGCTAAAAATGCACACCTGCATATTTTATATGGGCTTTATTGAATACTTAGTAGATATTTTATTGATTTCCTCCTTTTTTGCATTTATTATTATAAATAATTGTCATATTCGTATATTAAAAAAATTTTATTTCTAACCTGGTTCTCGTTGATGTAAATTCATATTTATAAGTCGCAGATGTAAATTGCAAACTACTGGCTGTGCGGAAAATCTACAATGATCATACACTAAGGCTTCAAAATTATATTAAATAGTGTTTACATGATATGTCTAATTTTAACAATCAGTAGAGTCCGGCGGATTGTTGGGGTTTGATGTGGGAGTTCGAAAAAATCTTTGCTCTATGTCAGTAAAAATAACAAAAAAGTCCAACATTGTCAAAAGAAAACGTTTTTATGTGTTTTTATATTTTTTTTTAAATTAAATACATAAATAAATCACAAAAAAATCAAAATCAGAACGAATTCGTATTACAGAAGGTGATAAAATCACTGCTGACTATTTCGCTTTGGTGGCTGTATATTTCAGAAATTTTTTATATTTAAATTTTCAGATAATCTTTTTGCTAACGACAATAACAAGTTGCTTAAAATACATTTTAACCAAATTTTCTTTTCCTCTTTTTTACGTTTTGTGCCAACCAGGCGAAATTTTTTGTAATTTTAACACCACATAAAAAATTAACTCGCATTAATTGAAATTGTTTATATTCAATAAAGAATTCGGGTTCAGCTTTGATCTGAAACCCCTACAAAAGTTCGGGTTCGGGTTTGGGTTAGGGGCTCGGCTTCGTGATCAAAAAGTGCGTTCGGTCGGACACTAGTAATCACATCTGTAAACAGAACTCTAATGAAGTTTCCATTTTTAGTCAATTAACAACAAACTATTTGAACTTCATTTTAAAATTTTATGCTTCGAAGTAATACGCATTCTGCAATTTTTCTTTAAAAGTGCAAAGAAAATTCATGTTAATTATAATTTGAGAGCAACATACTATGATTACAACATTATATATTTGTACTCGAATTATAATATAATTAATTTACAAAGTTAAAATAAAATCAAACTAATACCTCTGTGTGCATCACACTGTTGCTTATGGCAACAGGAATATTTTACAATATAACAATAATATTATCAATAAAAACGGTCATAGTATGGCGATGAATAATCAAAACTATAAACATATAGTGAGCAGCCATGTCATAAAATTTAAGTTTTAGTCAATGTTCGATGATAAACATGAAATACTTATAAAATTTTTAATATTAAACAAATCATAATTATATAGTACATTATATACAACAGTATGTTGCACATGACATTCACGACATTAACAATGTGTTTTTTGTTGATCGCGGATAATAAATAATTTTTTTCTTTTTAAATAAATTAATATTTTTTTACTATGAATGGTCAGAAAAGGAGAAAGTTTTGGGGCAATTTTCCAAATACAAGATGTCCAAGATAAATGACGGACCGAACACCTGCAACAAGTTTCATCTGCTGTCCGAAGATGAAGAAGACGAGGTGGTAAAAACGTAGATGATTCCACCAATAATATGTCAACATAAGCTTTTCTATAGTGCATTGGTGAGAAGTTTGTGTTCAAGAGAATGTCGATTGTGACAAAAATAACTTCAAGCGCCCTGGCGCTGTACGAGGAGGGGCTGTACGAGAAGGCGCTCAAACTGCTTAAAAGCAACAACATGCACTTCTACACACACACGAGGTAAGATACAGTCAGAGTTTTAAGATGGTACTGTTTTTTGAACGACTGCAGTTACATTGAAGAATTTAAAAATACACGAAACAATACGCCTGCAAGTGTAAAAGAAATTATTACCAAAAGATAAAACAAAGATGACACACTGTATCTGATCGAATTTGACACGTGTCCTTCGCAAGAAATCTCATCAAGGAACGTGGAAAATGTACCACCGGCAAGAAACGGAAGACACTTTCGTCGCAGCGTCGTCTTCGGCATGTGCACCGCAGGTACAAATTCTTAAAGACCTCTCCTCTTCATCAGCAACAGCAGTAAACAAAAATCATCGCAGAAGCAACAATTTCGAAACTTTGCATCTAGAACTGTTAAAAATGCAAGCACAAGCTCAATAGGAAGTGCTAAAAAAATTAAGCAGTTATAGAAGAGCGTATACAAAAATTACGAAATACACAAAAAATTGCTACAGATAAAAAACAAAAATTTATATTAAATACAACACATTAATATTGGCATAAACAATTTCATGATTGTAAAATATATCTAAACAAATAACCATTTTACTATTTCTTAAAAAAACGCAAACTTTAACAAAAATTTATTTTAATTTTCCGCCTCAATGTCACTTTTTTAGGCTGGCAGCATCAATACAATTTCAACGGAAATTATTTGTAATACGTAACACCAAAAAAGAGTTAAGGCAGAATTAGCGGAGCGCACCCGTACCGTACCGTATCAGCTGTTCGTCTATGTTATGGGAAAAGCAATACAAAAGCTTACCGAATTTAAATGTACCGTAGTTACAACGTACCAATCTGTATAAAATAGAAATTGCTAAAGTTGTTACGTGAAGCCAGTGATAGGCTGTTTCATTGGTACAAGTTAAGGGGGTATTTCCGCTCTTATTTTTTTGTTACTCTTTGATAATAATATTTGTGTACTTTTGACAAAACAACTTAAAATAATAATATCGTCATATAAAATGCAAAACGGCCTATCTATTTTTTTTTTAATTTTTCAGGAGAGACAAAAAGCTTAACAAAAAGCAAACTATTGTGATCATAAAAACAATTTTTTAGGTAGTATCATTAATTCGGATTTTATTATACTGAAAGAGATAATATTTGTTATCACAATAGTTTGTTTTTAATTTTTTTATCTCTAGTGAAAATTTTGCTATAATTGCATTTTTGCAATAAACAAATACTTATATTATATAAATGTGATATTTACGTATATACATATAAAATAATTTAAATGGTATCAATTTTTGTATGCACATATAAACACTAATTTGTTGTTTATATTTTATATTATAATTTTATAATATAAATGTGAAATAATAAATAATTTTTATATACATACATACACAAAATAAAGTTCTGATATCATTTAAATATCTTAGGTACATTTTCTGCACAAGTCACCAATTGAAAATTTTTAATACCCATCACTGTGTTGTAAACAGCTGTTCCTTTTTCCTGGCAATAAAACAAACAATATAAAACAAACGTACGTTTTTAAATGTTCTATAAGTGGACCAACGTGCTAACAGCAACGCTCGGCTAACGGGGCCTTTAAGTTGATCTAAAGTTAAGTTGTTTCAACTTCAACTCAACTGGGTTGAGTTGTAGACTGTAATAGGGCCATAATACTCGTAATTACATTTTAAAACCTGAAGAACAGGTGTACCGAGATATAACCGTGTAAAAATAAAGAAAAAGTGATAAAAAAATCCATCTTGAACAAAAAAACTCGTATGACCATTAAATTAATAATGCCGTCAACTTGACAAAACGAATGATGCAGAAGTTCTTATTTTTGAGCTTACTTTCATGTGCAACTCTCAGAATTGAGTCACAAAATCATGTGTTGTACTGCGAATTATAAGAATCAGATACAAAAAAATGCTCGATTGATTTTAGTAGCTCGATTTGGTAGCTTATTTTTCCGTAATTTTTGTTTCATTCTCTAAAAATGTTTGTTTGCATGTTGTGTCAATAAGGACAGTTGCACTATCTAATACTTGTAATATTTAAGTTTACTATCTCTGTGATAGGTCCAATTTCAGTTATATGTACTTCAGTTGAGCTTATGAATTTTTTTTTGTTTGTTTTTGAAAACACTCAAAAGAAACATCAATTGCAATAAAATGATAAAGTTGCGCTGATAGTATTTATATTTCAGGGATAAGCCGCAACTGTGTTCAAAAAATCTTTAAACCTGATATTAAACTAAATATTTAATTAAAATAGACAACATAATAAACCGACGTACATTTAATGAAATTAGTATTTTAATTTTATTTCTTTATTTTCGTTACTTTATCGCATTTGTAAAGCAAAATTTAACAAATGAATTTGCAGCCGGCACCTAACAATGTGGCACTGCATTAGAGCAGCTGCATTGAGCAGCTGTGGAGGCCAAGCACAATATTTTGACTAAATGTAGCGAAAAAATTATGATGGAAAAATGGCAGCAAATACTTAACTGTTGCGTTGCGCGGAATCACTCAACTCTGCGTTTCTAAAACAAACACTCAACGGTTGCGTAACAGTTACGTCCTATGAACGCGACCATTCAAAATACAAAATATACAAATACAAAATTCACATGTCGATTCAAATTTAACGAACTTTAAAGTACAGCGATAGTTAAGGCGAATTTATAACAGATTTTCTTGCCAGCTCAGCTGATTATTTTTTGCTCCTTGCATCTCCTTGCATTTTGATATGTTTTTTTTTATCAAAATTTGTTTATGTGTGATTTATATAAAATGTTTGACGTTGATTTTACAAAGAAATCAGGTTTTTTTCAAAGCGCATTGAGGCGAGTCTACCTGTTGTGAATTTGCCTTGAGCGATAGTCTAGTACAGTTTAGTCAACCGTTTATGCAAGATTGGTAGCACTAAATTATAAAAACAGCAACAGGAAATTCAAATTAACGGAAACGGAACATTTCGAAAAGTTCTACAAACAGCAACTAGAATTTGCAAGATTGTTCGAGAAACCTATATAATTAACATTGATAGCAACAACTCATCCACATTATAGTGTCATTTATAAAGTTGCCATCTATATGCCAACTACAAACATAATTATGAAATTGCTAAAAATACATGCTAACCGCAACATTCATTAAAATATATGACGAACAATATCTAGTTCATCCCAGGACGGTCTAGAAACCGTGCTTGCGCCATGACTCCATAACAGAGGAAGTCAGTAGTGTAAAAACTATATCATTGGGATTGTCTATGAGCAAAGGCAAATTACTTCGTGTATTTTATTTTTACAATGATATAGTGCAACTAAATAGTATTGGGCATAAATCTAAAACTGTTTGTGTTTTTATTTTATTTTTGACAAATTAAAATAATCTAGTGAATCAAACGTTTACGAAAATATTGAAATGTAACAATATGTTAAAATTTTTCCAGATCATTCGAATGTTTATTTTATTTTTTACAGCTTAATGTAAAAAAAATTATAATGAAATTAACTTACCGAAAATAAACACCAGGCTTACGTTGATCAATATCGGTGGCATAAATGCGTCCAACACGACATTTGGAGAAAAATATACCAATAAATGAAGGATCGTTTTTCTTAGGCCAATCTTTGACTGGAAACACCAAGGGATAAGTATAGTATTCGGGAGGATCTGAGAATTCCAAATAGCCATTAAGGGAAACCTGTAAAAAATTTTGTTGGTAATAATTCTAATTGATGGCAACGAAAAAATTTTGTTATGTTTACTCTTGTGTAATTAAAACGAAATCCAAAAAATGGCAATTGGAAATTTAAATTTTTATGAACTTGTGTGGTTGAGGCATGTATGTCAAACTGATAATCTCCTTGACCGCCATACAAATCCTTATCAAAATACCAATACATAAAATACGAACGAATCTCAGCCAAACGTTGTGGTGTTATAACGTATCCATTTGTCAGCGAATGTGAGGGCATAGTGGGTGGTGCTATTCGATTGTTGGGATCTAAAAATTAACAGAGAAATATATTAAATTTATAATAACATGATTTGATAAAACCTGCATATTTGTTTGATTGCATATCAATATATTTTCCTGTTTAGAAATTCGAGCATTAAAAGGCAGAAATAGTTTATTTTGAAAATGAAACAAAAGTGAGTTATAAAATTGAACAAAGAAAGGTGATGAGATGTCAAAACAAGGCCGAAATCAAGGCAGATGCGTTCTATTTTCTTAATAAAACTGATTTGAACTTATCACAAATTCTTAATAAAAAACAAGTCATTGAACTCAAGCCAAAATAATTAGTTTTCAACGAAAAACATAACAGTTCAAAGAAATTTCATATAAATAATTGTTAAATACTCGTATATTTCTAGTAGTCTTTAATTCAAAGTGATTATTATTTTGGCTAAAGTTCGTAACATTTTTAGTCAGAAAGAATTGGACATATTTTTGGACAATATTCCAAAGGAACAAAGGAAAATATTTAACATCAATTAATTTCAACTTACACGGCAGAACAGAAACAACGTTGTTTTTCGGGAGCCGCTACACTCCCATCATCAGTGTTCATATGTGTTTCCATGTAGCCGCCACTGCTTAGATGGCTCAGTTGAGTGTGATTTCAAATTTGTATTTATACAAATAATGACTCGCAAAAGGATACGAATTAAGTGTGAATTAAGTCTGTTCGAGTACCCAAAAGTTTTTAAAAATTTTTACTCAACTTTACTGCATTTTACTAAATTGTGTTCGTTTACTCAAGTTACTGTAAATGAGAACACAAATTGAGAGCGTAGAGTGGCAGTTCATGGCTGAGAATTTACAACTTTTTACAACAGAAATTTCTTGTAGTAAAATTTAGTAAAACAGATGATTCAAAAGGTAAACACGAGTAAGAAATTAAAAAATCTACAATTTGTGAAAAATTATTAAAAAAAAGAAAAACTGAGACAAAATAATAAAAATTATATAAATTATTTTTAAACTATTCGTTCGTTAAACATGTATGATATGCCTTTTAAAAGGAAATAAATTTTGTAGAAACCATTTAGAGCCATTTCCGTTGTTATTTTGTTATTTCGTCGGAGTTGTGAAAATGGTAAGTATATGGTTACTCAGTACTGCACTTGATTTTAAGGTAGTCAATAACAAAAACGAATAATCCCATACCTTTAAATAAATTTATTCAGACTCAAATTAGCAAAATCAAATAAAATGAAAATGAACACATGGAATCCATTATAGAAAATAATTTGTTTATATTTTCTTAAAATATTCGTGTTATAATAAATATTACATCGAGTACCAACAAGAAAAAGAGGTGAGTAGTCCAAAGTGTAAATACATTTCAACACTATATTGATTGCAGTTCTTTCCTTAATCTTACTAATTTTTACAATATTTCCGTTCGCGTACTTTTTAGTATTCAAATTTTACCATCACTAATAAACGTTAAATTAACCCATTGTTACACGTTGGTTTTATCTCATGTACCATTTTTCTTCTAATTTTTTTGTTTTACTAAAGACAAAATTTATTGGTTTGATTAATACTTAAGTACTATTGCTTTTGTTTTCTGGCAACTAGTTGAGTTTTTGATTTATTTGACCAATTTTAACTAGTTATGTGAGAGCAAACATTGCAAGGCTCAAGCCAGTAGCTAATTGTTTTATTTCATTATATTTCATTTTTTGTATTGTTTCTATTAATAAAAAGTAAAACAGTCACAGAATGATGTTTCAGAAATATAACAATAAGGTAATCAAACCCGTATTTAGTATTCCTTCTCAAAATTATATAAATTTAACGTGAAAAGTGACAAATAATAATCCTCTTAAAATGACGTGCGTTATTAGTGATTTGAGAACTGAATGGAATATTGATTTC
Organism: Gymnocheta viridis; assembly: GCA_956483585.1. Classification (NCBI taxonomy): domain Eukaryota; kingdom Metazoa; phylum Arthropoda; class Insecta; order Diptera; family Tachinidae; genus Gymnocheta; species Gymnocheta viridis. The sequence continues at coordinate 93,584,368 of OY101440.1, read as the reverse complement.
ACGTATAAAAGCAAGCAATCTTTTACTTCAATTAAGTATGGAGAAATTTAATCGCACAGGTTGACACGTGTATACTAATTTATTCCTTGGGATTAAAAGTTTGTTTACATACAGAGAAACATAATCAAATCTTCTCAAATCATATACGAGGGCGGATTCATATTGAAGCTGCCTAGCGCTAGATGGCAGTACAAATACAAAAACTTTTTTTGAAATTGCGATCTGTCAGACGTCAGCTGTTAAAATTTCACCCAAATTCATCGATAAGTTTATTTGTTGTAGTCGTTTGAAGTAAGCAACTTTTGTGTTTCTTGAAAAATGGAAAAAAATTTCGTGCAGTGATTAAACACTATTATTTGAAAGGGAAAACGGCGAAAGAGACAAAACAAAAGCTCAATAAACATTACGGTGAGTCTGCTCCGTCAGATTACATGGTAAAATATTGGATTGCTGAATTTAAACGCGGCCGAATAAGCAATGCAACAATACCATCAACAGGAAGGCCAAAAGAGGTGGTTACTGAAGAAAATATTAAGAAAAACCTCGATATCGTTATTAATATTCGCCGAATCAAGTTACGTGGGATTGTTAAAATGGTAAACATATCATATGAACGTGTGTTAAACATTTTGCATGAACATTTCCATATGAAAAAGCTATCGGCAAGATGGGTGCCGCGTTTGCTCTCAATTGACCATAAACGTAAACGTGTGACGGGCTACGAATTGGTACCTCATCCGCCATATTTTCTGGATTAAGCCCCTAGTGACTAATTCCTATCCCCAAACCTAAAGAAATGGCTCGGTGGAAAGAGATTTAGCTCCAACGATGATTTTATTGACCAAACAAGTGCCTATTTTAAGGACTTCGAAAAAATCCTATTTTTTGGAAGGGATACAAAAACTGGAGAAACTTTGGACTAAGTATATTAAGCTAAAAGGAGACTATGTTGACAAATAAATGGTTTTTGAAAAAAAAAATGTTTTCTTTCCTACTTAGGTAGCTTCAATATGAATCCGCCCTCGTATGTATGTACTCTTAAACATTCTTCCTGCTTTGCTTATATTTTTACTTGAACCAATACTAATAGTGATTTCAACTTTATTCCTTTAATACTAAACCGATGTAAATAATGTATAGTCGGATCACTAAAGCTCAATAGTGTTTACCATTCGGTAAAAGAATGAAGAAAATCGGTTGGCAAACAAAGGAGAAAAAGGGATATAAAAATTTGTCTTTGCCTATTTATATAATAGATAATCATTAGAGTTTAAATAAGATATAAGTAAGTCTTCTCTTAGAAATATTAACGTTGGCCGATAAATCAATGCGATAATGAAATTTTTTTAATATCTGAACAAACTCTACGGAATGGGTCGAAATTCATAAAATTTGTTCTATGAAACCGTAGATGAAGGGTTTCATATGATCTAAGTTGCCTCTTAGGAATGTTAATGTTTATTTCCCTGAGAAGACAAATAGTGTTAATTTTCCCTTGAAATAAGTTTACGAAAAATAATATGTTGGATACAATCCTTCGGGTTTTCAATGTAGGGAGGTTTATAAGTTCCAATCGACTACGATAAGGCGGCAGGTTCACAGCTGGATTCCACTGCAGATAACGAAGGCAAAATAATAGGAATTGTTTTTCAACTGATTCAAGCATTTCAATGCGTGTATTGTACTGGGAATCCCAAATTACAGAGCCATATTCAAGAATGGGCCTGTGAATAGATTTTTTGTTATATAAGGATCATTAAATTTTTTTGCCCATCATTGAGAAGAATTTATTGAAACTTGATTGCAACTCTGTCTTAATCTTATATAGTCAGCACATTGAAATTGTAAATGTTGTGAAAAATTTGGGTATTTAGTCTAACAGCGCCCTCACTTGGTCTACGTATATTAATTTTGTCTGTGGTTATGTGTTTTCTATGTTATGAAAACTTTGGCAACGTCATCATTACACTCCTATAAATATTCGAACACTTCTCGCTAAAACATATTTAATGCCAATTTTACTGCACGGGTGTGATCTTTTTTGCCATTTGTAATAGCATTAGCAAAAGAAAAAACTTAATGTGACTTTTAATACTCGTAATATAAATCGATATGTACGAGGGCGAATTGATATTGAATCAATATACTTAGTGAGACGATATTCCAACTTTTTTATACCATCTGAATAATAGGATTTTGGGAACCCCTCAAAATAGACGCTAGTTTCGGTAATCACTTCTTCGTTTGAGATTAATCTTTTTCCTGTGAGCCATTTTTTCAAGATTGGAAACAGGAAAAAGTCACTAGGAGCTAAATCTGGACTATAAGGCGATTGATCAACCAATACGATGTGTGAACCGGTACGTTGTCTTGAAGATTTTTGGTTTCAGGTGTTTAGTGGTGGACCCACGTTTCATCCACAGTTATTAATCGACGCCAAAAATCAACAGGATTACGCTTTATCATGTCCAAACACCGCTGTAAAGTGGTCTGTCGAACTCGTTTTTGTTCGACACTGAGCAAACGCGGCACCCATCTTGCCGATAGCTTTTTCATATGCAAATGTTCATGCAAAATGTTGAACATACGTGCATATGATATGTTTACCATTTCAACAATCTCACGTAATTTGACTCGGCCATCATTCATAACGATATCGAGGATTTTCTTGATATTTTCTTCAGTAACCACCTCTTTTGGCCTTCCTGCTGATGGTATTGTTGCATTGCTTGTTCGGCCGCGTTTAAATTCAGCGATTAATATTTTACCATGTAATCTAATGGAGCAGACTCACCGTAATGTTTATCAAGCTTTTCTTTTGTCTCTTTTGCCGTTTTTCCTTTCAAATAATAGTGTTTAATCACTGCACGAATTTCACTTTTTTCCATTCTTCAAGAAACACAAAAGTTGCTTACTTCAAACGACTACAAGAAATAAACTAATGATTGAATTTGGGTGAAATTTTAACAGCTGACGTTTGACAGATCGCAATTTCTAAAAAAAGGTTTATGTGTTTGTAGCTTCAATATCAATCCGCCCTCGTACATGTTTATATGAGTAAGAAGATCTTTTTCTAAATATGCTTGTTTGTATGAGATTTTATTTTTTTTTTATTGTCTTTTTCATGGGGAAGGAAATGAGAAATTAGGTAGTTTTCTCTCTTTAAATGATTTTAACTACAATAAGTATATGTTTAGACTGGCGCTCGAATTTCGACCACTATGCGAATTCTAGTATATATAATTGTTTATAACCATTGTAATTAATGTGCTATGTTTGTATTGCACAGCTGCATTAATAATAGTTGTAAAGGAATAAATAAATAAATAAATAAAAAACAATGTAACTCTTCGTATAGACCCGGTAACTGATAGCGCGCGATAGCCAAGATTACTATCCAGAAAGGCGAGAATGTTTTAAAATTTCAAATGATACTGATAATTCAACAACAATAACTTGCACTCTCACAATATTATTACAGTAACGGACTATATGTTACTCAAGAAGTAATCCGTTCAGTTTTTAAAAGAATAAACATTTAAAATTTTAAGGAATTTTATTTTTAACTGATTCTAACATTCATTTAAAAAACTAAGGACATATTAATTCGGATTTTCGGTTACATTGAATATTCTCCGTTGTTTTCAAGTGCTGTTTTTTTCTTTGCTTGCTTTATTTGATTTATTCAGTATTATTAAAAAATTAATTATTAATAATTTTCTTTTACCTGACTTAAATATTATTATTATATTTACATTTATATATGTCCATATGTAACACAAAAGTGACAGTTTTTGAGTGACAGTAAAAATGGCAGAAACAAAGGAAAAGTCTTTTATTTTTAGGGAACTTGGGGTGTATTATTTGACAGCAAAAATATCAGAAACAACGGACAAATCTTTTATTTTTACGGGATTAAGTTATTTAATTTTTTAAGATTAAAAATTATATGAACTTTTGGTTAAATTTAAATGAAAAATGAGTAGACCGGTTTTTAAGTGAACTTTCATTTATTTTAAATTACAATATCAGTTAATTTTACGTACAGAATATTTTGAGTGCAGTACCATAAATAAGGACCTTAAGTTTTTAATAGACCATGGAGCCGATATTTCTATTTGCAAGCGAGGTAACATAGAAGAAAATATAGATGAACGTAATATATCGTCACTAAGTGACATTACTTTGGATACGATTGAAAGTCTGGGCATAGCATATTTAACTTTAAAATTTGATAATAAACAGATAACACACAGGTTTCACATAGTTGAGGATAGTTTTCCAATTAATATTAATGGAATCATTAGAAAAATACAAATGTAAAATTGATTTAGATTTGAACAATATACATCAACATTCAGGATAACGGATGTAGAAATTGTTCTACCGATAACAGCGAAACGCATTTGTAAAACTGAAATATGTATACCAGCAAGGGTTTTTTCCCACTTTCCCGCGATTTTTCATGCGGGTTCCCGGGAAATAATAAAATAAATAATTGACAACTTAACGGTAAAAAGAGAGCGGGCGTTTTTTGTTAATAAAAATAGAAATAGGCTTTCTGGCGAGTCCCTAAACGCTTTAAGCGTTTTAATGAATTATTTCCTAAGCCAAAAATATGAATTATATTATTAAAGAATTTTCTTATTTTAAAAATTTAATATTTTTGTTTCAGAATTCAAACCTCGAATACCTTTGTATTATTTTTCTATATTATTTTATGTTTGTTTTTATTAACTGAATTGTTATGTTTTTGTTTATGTTCATCTATATTTGTAAGTTTACTTTTATCTCATATAACAATAAAACAATGTTGGAAATAACCTTTAAGAAATTTACAAACTAAAAGTTAAAAAAAATAAAGTTCCTGTGTTAATACCCAATTCAAATTAACATATTAATGTATTATTAAAACATAAGGTATGTTTTAGTAAAGGCCGTGATACACTATCCTAGTTGGTCATGCGATCTGCCAAAAAAGTCGTGTATGCTCAAAACGTGTGGACATAAAACGCACTTGCGAGGCAGATTTTATGACAAGTCGATCCGACTTGCATATAATTTTGAAAATTTCCATAAAATGATAGATTTCTTGCGATCAGTGATGCATCTTTTTAAGAAATTAATTTGCAACGAAAGCAAAATTAAACTAAAACTATTTATTTTATTAGTCTGCAACTATTTAGGCGAAAAAAAGTTAATAAAATCTAAAAGTACTTGAGTGAAAAATACACATGTATGTATGAATGTGTTTGCATCTTTTTTTTGTGATAGTGTGGCAAATTCAAGGCAATTTTTAAAAGTGGAACAGAATTCTATCAGATTTTCCAGTGAATGAATCGTACGACTGTGTATGATAGTGTATTTCAAACTTTCTAATACAATTTTTTTTAATGCCTAGCAAATTTAATATTTATTATTTCGTGAAGCGGGATCCCGGAATCCCGAGAAATTTAAAATAAATTTCCCGCTTTCACGGGAAATGAAAAATTTCAGTAAAAAAAATAACTCTAATACCAGCAGGTTCAGAACTGATAGCACCAATTAAAATAGGTACAGATGACGAAAGCATTGTTTTGAACAAAGAAATACTTATATCTGGAATTTTTTTTAGGAAATAGCCATTATACCAGCTGAGGGAGTACAACATGTAAAGTTGTTTATTTTAATTTTTATTTTTATTTACTGTTTTACTTCATTCATTTGTATTTGTTTTTGTATAAAATTTATTTTTCTTTAAAATATTTTTGTTTTCTTATATTGAAACGATTAATTTTGGCTCAAGTTCAAACCCGAATTTACCCATTAATTTATTCTAATTTTTTTTTATTTTTTTTTTATTTTTAATTTTTATTAGAAAATTTTTTGGATAAATTCATTATTATTTTTTTTTTTTTTTTTTATTAAGAGAGTACTATATATAGAACAATTTTTATTATTCATCATACTAGCAGAACGGATCAGTACTGATTTCGAGGTCGCTACACCATCTCATCAGCGTTCTTTGTTCAATTTTACCACTTTTGACGGTGGATACTATTGATCAGGAATATCAACTATTTAACCGTATTATTTAACAAATTAGGATACGAAAAGTACAAACTTATTCATTTTCACATGTCAAATCAATTTCGGTTAGTACGAAATCCCATCTATGATGAATAACTACTCTATATATTTCAGTCTCTCTTGCTTATTCAGCGCCATTGGCTGCCGAGAAATAAGCGGTACTTAATCATGTTGTTAGGTTTCTGTCATTTGTAGTTGAATTTCTTTTTTAGTATTCAACCAACTATGACCAAGTAAACATGTAGATTTTGACGCGTGCCATCGTTATTTATAATTAATGTTTATAAGTAATTAGTCGAACTTTTATTAATATTTTTATATATTGAAACGATTAATTTTGGCTCAAGTTCAAACCCGAATTTACCCATTAATTTATTCTAATTTTTTTTATTTTTAATTTTTATTAGAAAATTTTTTGGATAAATTCATTATTATTTTTTTTTTTTTTTATTTTTTTATTAAGAGAGTACTATATATAGAACAATTTTTATTATTCATCATACTAGCAGAACGGATCAGTACTGATTTCGAGGTCGCTACACCATCTCATCAGCGTTCTTTGTTCAATTTTACCACTTTTGACGGTGGATACTAGTGATCAGGAATATCAACTATTTAACCGTATTATTTAACAAATTAGGATACGAAAAGTACAAACTTATTCATTTTCACATGTCAAATCAATTTCGGTTAGTACGAAATCCCATCTATGATGAATAACTACTCTATATATTTCAGTCTCTCTTGCTTATTCAGCGCCATTGGCTGCCGAGAAATAAGCGGTACTTAATCATGTTGTTAGGTTTCTGTCATTTGTAGTTGAATTTCTTTTTTAGTATTCAACCAACTATGACCAAGTAAACATGTAGATTTTGACGCGTGCCATCGTTATTTATAATTAATGTTTATAAGTAATTAGTCGAACTTTTATTAATATTTTTATATATTGAAACGATTAATTTTGGCTCAAGTTCAAACCCGAATTTACCCATTAATTTATTCTAATTTTTTTTATTTTTTTTTTTATTTTTAATTTTTATTAGAAAATTTTTTGGATAAATTCATTATTATTTTTTTTTATTAAGAGAGTACTATATATAGAACAATTTTTATTATTCATCATACTAGCAGAACGGATCAGTACTGATTTCGAGGTCGCTACACCATCTCATCAGCGTTCTTTGTTCAATTTTACCACTTTTGACGGTGGATACTAGTGATCAGGAATATCAACTATTTAACCGTATTATTTAACAAATTAGGATACGAAAAGTACAAACTTATTCATTTTCACATGTCAAATCAATTTCGGTTAGTACGAAATCCCATCTATGATGAATAACTACTCTATATATTTCAGTCTCTCTTGCTTATTCTTTGAATTAAATTGTTCAAATTTTCACAACCAAAACATAGAATACTTGAATAATCAGCATTGTGATTAAGAAGAACTCTTGATTATAAATTAGTCGATTAATCAGTATATTGACAATAAACTAATCAATATATTGAATATTAATTAATAAAAAGAGTATGATTAATCGATTAATCGCAAACCCCTAATTAAAGCATTTTAAAATTTTCGTTTTTAGTTTTTTTTTATTTATAATCTTAAAAATATTCAATTAAAATAGTGTCAAGTTTTAGTTGAAGGAACTACGGTTTTTAGTTTTTTAAAAAATTATACTTTTTACACTCAACACAAAACAGAATAGAAGAAGCCATTTTGCTGGGCGATATATGGTTTTTATTTGATTAATTCAATTTTATATAATACTATATAATATAATATATGTAACTTTATAAATATTTGCTGAAATAGCTTGTGAAATATTTGCCCCATCTGATCCCGTATCTTCTGAAAAAGAGGAAGTTGTTGGGTGGCTCCGGAACTAAATAAAACTAAAAAGAAGCTGATGTACGGGGATATGTTGCAGCCATTGGATTTATGTTGATGATGTTTACTAACACTTCATCTTAATGCGGCGCTCATATTCCGCAATACGTAATTTAACTGGCATGACCAAACTTAAATCTTCCATCACGGAGTGCATTTGCGGTTTTGTGCCTTTTGAACTGGCATTTGAGTTTTGGCGCACAATAGGACGCCGTGATTTCTCCATCGAAGATTTGCGGCGCAAGGAGCTTTTTCGCTGTATAGTAGTGCCTGATGTCGCTGGTGATGATGTGACGGGCAATGGTGGGGACTTCGTGACAGTTGCAGTTTTCCTAAAGCTGGTTGGTGGAAATGATATCGCTGCATTAGTTTGTGGTTGTGAAAGTTGTATATTGTTAGTGAAGAATTCTTGTTGCAAATTCAATTCCAATTGTGTTGGTAATCTTCTGGGCTTAAGAGGTGTGGGTAGTGGTGATGTTTGTGCGCTGCTGCAATGTTGTTTAGTGGCCAGAGTGGTAGACTTGTTATTTTTTAAAAGATCTATAAATGAATTTGAACGTGGACTTGTGAGTTTATTGAAAAAGGATATGCGTTCCTTAACCGATTGTGTGATGTCTTCAGACTGTGCAGGTAATTCATCAGTATTTGCTTGTTGGGGGCTTCTGAAGAAGGCACCAAATGTAGTGTTCGTCTTATATGATTCTTTTTGTGTTGGGCTGCTTATTGTATTTTCAATCAAATTAATTTTTTCATTAGCTTCAGCATTCACAAGTGATATTTTAAACGTGACAGAATTTCTTTGATTTGTTGCAGCTGAAGTCTTTGCAGAATTTTTCATCGGAGTAACTGCTTGCATTGATGTTTCAAATGAGCCTGAATTACGTTTGGACATTTCCAGTGCTTTCTGTCTTATTTCACTTGACAAACTTTTGTGTTCGCTGTGATGTTGAGGTTTAAGTTGTAATGGCTCTTCATCTGTTTGCATGGGCGAAGGGTTATTGTTGGTTTTACATTTTATCTCTTCAGAAAAGGTAGACCTACGCCTTGTTAATTCCATCAACTTTTCTTTCAATTCCGATGACCACCTCCTCTGGGTGGCATGTAATTTTGGACGTAATTGCAATTCAGCTGGTTCTGTTTTGGCTTTGATTGCCTCCGTTAAACCACTAAAACAAATTGAATTTTGGGGTTCCTTCGGAACAGAACAATAGTTTACAGCTGGTGTGGGTGCTGCTACTGCTGCTGGAGTTGGCACAATAGTATTCTCCGACGTTGAAGCTACCCATGATATTTGTGAAGTGTCAGTGGGAGCAAAAGTGTTGTTATTTTTGTGCACAGCGAAAGTTCTTGGTGGTTTTGGTGGCGGTATTGACATGTCAACGTCATCGACATCCATGGTGCCGTCATTGGCCGCATATCTATGCGTTGGTATTTTGTATGAGTAAAACTGAAAGTTGTATGAGGCTAAACTCATTTTTATGTTGTTACTACTTAATTTGATACTCTTTTTGCAGAACAAATTAATTTTTTCTTTTAGTTTATATTCTCGTCGTTGTTTCCTTTTTGACAAAATTGACTTGTTGTGTTCGTTGTCCCACTTGAAATGTGTTTGATTAATTATGTAGCAAAGCACTGTGTACTTATAAAAGACTACAGCATAATGTCATAAACGAATTTTCCCCTTAATCTCTTTGCTACCTGCATCTATTTAAAATATTTTCCCACATTTTGTTGGAATTATTGAATCTGCTGCTTTATATTTACACATTTCGTTTTTCTTGGGAATTTCAGTGCTCAATGATTGTCTATTCTCTTTAAATATTTACTATATCGCTAATTATCCTGTTCATGTTTAATGCGATTGACCAAGAAGGCTCATAAAATTTTGTTAATTTGGCATGATTTCGAAAACACTTAAGTAAGTAATTTGAGTTAATTGTTTTTCAGCATTAATGTATGTGTGTATTTGAGGAAAATATTAAATAATATTTGTAATTGTAAGTTGCGAGGGTCGTGTTTTATATTATTTATATAATAATTTTTCTTTTTTGTGAATTATATTTATCTCCGCAAAGCTTTTAATGAACACCAGATATTACAAAATATAAACTCCGATTTTATGCTTATCACGAAGTATTCTCATAGCGCAAAATATAAAAGTCAACTCTCGTAGTTAAAATAATCAAGGATTCACAAAAGTATTTATATTTATATAATATGGAATTTTATTCATTTAAAGAATTCCAAAGTGTTATTTGCGAACTAAATAAGATTATTTTAAAATATATTTTCTTAATTTTATCATATGCTAGGAAAATAATTATTAAAGATTTTCCAAGCTTTAGGTCAATTTATATAAAGCTGGGAAAAATCTTTTATAATTATTAAAAAAAGGTCGAAAAAATAAGAGAATATTAGTAGGAAAATAATCATAGACGTTTTAGTTCTGCGGTCGATTCTAGGCAGACATGGAAATGCATTAGAGCGAAGAAAGTAAACAACTCGCAGCTAGATGTCGATGATCTTAATAGAGCATTCACGAATATACTTCTGGTGCCAATTGATTACAATTTTTATAACTTTCCCAGTTTAAGTTCCAAGAACCCTGGAATCAGTAGTAAACCATTTCAATTCTCTTGTGTGAGTCAATCAGAGGTCCTTTTATGTTTTAATTTTATTATGTCGCATGCAGTGGGCTGTGATAACATGCATCCAAAATTTATAAATATGTTACTGCCAGTACTTTTGCCACATATAAAATCATTTATTCAAAAGTATTATAATGACTAGCACTTTTCCGTCGAAATGGAAATATGCAAAAATAGTGCCTGTAGCGAAAACTGATTCTGAGTTTACGCCTATAGCTCTACTGTGTTACCTGCCTAAAGTACTGGAAAAATACTTCATTTTCAAATATCATCATACATCAGTGATAATAATTTGCTATCAGATAGGCAATCAGATTTTCGTACAAATCATAGCTGTGTTTCTGCGCTACTGGATGTATCTGGAAATATACGGCGGGAAATTTAATTTCTGGGTCCTTCTTGATCATTCAAAAGTATTTGACACGGTTGATCACAGCATGCTTTCCATGAAGCTTAAGCTTTTTTAACTTTTCCGAAACTTCAACACGGCTTTTATTTTCTTTCCTTTTAAATCGTTCGCAATTTCTTCATTCTAACAATACCCAATCTTCCTCATTAAGTTTATTTAGAGGTGTCCCTCAAGGTTCAATTCTTGGACCAATTCTTTTTACAATTTATGTAAACGATTTGCTGAAACATTTTGTACACTGCGAAATTCATATGTACGCAGATGATGTGCAGTTATATTTAAGAAGTCCAGTGCAATCTGTCACTGAAAACATTCTGAGACTCAACGATGAATTGGATGGTATCTACTGTTGGGCTACGGCAAATGGACTTTGTTTAAGCCGTCGTAAGTCCAAGTGCATAATAATTCATAATAGAATACATGATGCTAATATCGGTCTTGATATTTTAATAAACAGAGAAAAAATTAATTCTGTAAATGCTGCCAAAAACCTTGGGCTCATTTTCAGTAATAGCCTTACTTGGACAAATCATGTTAATACACTCGTCGGTCAAACTTATATAAAGCTAAGGCGTCTTTCGTCGACGCAATGCTATACTCCTTTAAATATTAGACAAATTATTGCGAAATCTTATCTTCTGCCAGGTTTAATGTATGGTTGTGAACTTTTCGCAAATTGCGATTCTGTTAGCAAAAGCTGAACGTTTTATATGATAATATTTTAAGATATGTGTATTGCCTGAGAAAATATGATGATGTGTCACATGTCTTCTCAAAACTATACGGCGTTTCATTTAACAATCTTTTAAATATTCAGAGATTCCACGATGTCTTAGCGATAAAATTAGGTTTGCCAGATCACTTAGAGGGAAAAAGATCACAATTTCAATGCACCGCCTTCTTGCATCTGAATGGCATTTCTTTATACATGCTTCACGCCTTTGGAATTGTGTTCCTCAAGCTTAGCAACTTAATAGCAACGCAAGTAGTTTTAAGAATTTCTTATTTAATTATTTTGCACCATAGTAATTCATCAGTGTTACAATGTAAATAATTTATAGTTTAATTTAATTTTATCTATACAAATGTGTGATCTTCTAATGTAACTTATAATCATTGCATTCTTGTACTTTAAATATAAGATTAAATCTTGTTGTACAGGAATTGGATATATAATAAATAAAAATAAATAAATAAATAATCAGGAAAACTCAATATATCTCTGGGTTTCATAGATAACGACATAAGTTCGGTCATTCTTATCCATTTTTATCGGTACACAAATACCACCGAGGTATTTTGAGTCTTTGCCCGCGCAATCGCAATTTTATTACCCGTACACATTTTAAGAGCATTTAAAGCATTTTTGGCCCCTTAATAGACTTAACTATTGTGACACATTGATAATTAGAAATGGCAATAGTTTATTAATTGATTGGTATCAGAAAGCGACAGCATCAGGGTGGATTATTAATTATTATTCGAAACATCCAAAGAGAATAATTAATAATACGGCAAAGAATCTTATAGACAGACTACTGACCGATATGATACTGATAGTGTAGCACAGAATTATAGGCATTTAATATACAAGGCTTAAGAAATAAATTAAGAATAAAATAATAAAAAAGTAATATTTGCAGAGTTGGTTCATTTCCTGATTTTTCAGATTCTTAAAACAATTTTTGACAATTGACAATTCATTTTTAATAAAAAAAAAACAAATGGAAAAGCAAATTATTAATTTATAATACAGTAGGTTTTCGATTTAACGAACCTAATTGTTGTCAGGCCTGTTTGTTAAAGCGAATTATTAGCGTCGTCTATTTTATTCATAACTATAAATGTTTTTTTAAAAATATGTTTAAGGAAAGGAAAAATTCATAAAAACACCGTAACACAAAAATCCTTTCTGAATAAAAAATGTTACGAACTTTAGCCAAAAAAATTAATCACTTTGGATTAAAGAAACCATTAACAACAAAATTGTTCGAAAATAATCACATTAAATAAATATTTTTTTAAATTGGATAAACACAGTCTGCTTTGGAATGGATATTATTTTAATGGCATATTCTTGAAGCTCTCTCAAAATCATTTAATTTGCGTTACTAACATTCTTTTGTTAAGCCCATTTAGTACAAATTTCGAAGTGCTTAATGACATATTTGTGTTTTATTTTGGTCTCTAGAATTTCAGTTTCATCAGCTCTTCCTCATTTTCGTTTTGTTCATCGTTTTAATAATTAATTGTTATTTTAATTGTTAAACGATTATTCATCCTGAAGAAGTTACACAGAGGAGTAACGAAATATCGAGAATGAACTAGAAAAATAATATAAATAAAAGAAATAAAAAAATACAACAAAATCTTCGTTTTTCACTTTCCCGTTGTGGTGCGGGAACTCACTGAGTACACACGTTATTTTGAAATTTAGCAAATGTGGTGAGCACCTCACTGATGCGATCTCTTAGTTTCATTCACTTGAAAAAGTTTTAATTTTTACTCTTGTTTGTTATTACATTAATTTTTATTTACGAGTAAAAATAATTTTTATATTAATGGAACATCGTATTTTTGGCTAATTTTCAGTTCATAAATTAATTTAATTTAGAAAATTTTAATCACAGGGGATTATAATTACTTAATTGCTGTTTCTCAGCAAATGAAAATGTCCAGAAACCTCCAATCTCTAGCAATAATCCTGAAAATAGGTTTACAAGAAATTTTAATGGAAAACATTTATGACTGTCTGAAAAATGTACACTGAGTTCACACTTTCAAATAGAGTACAAAAACGTTTGTTATGGGAAATGTTGTTGCTTTGGGAATGCATTCTATTATGATAGTTGTCAGCGCTCCACAAACACGGTTTTCGTAATTATAAATAGAGACAACAAATACAATTAACAATTATGCACTTGCTTACATTAAAAAAAAGAACAAAACGTTTGAGAACAATTGTTGAAAATTTAATTTTGTGATTCACAATTATATTAAAATTTTCATTAGATCTACTTGCGTGCTTGATAATTCGTATTAATTGACTATTTATCCAGAAGATACGCAATAATTAATGCTAGAATATCACGCACAAGGCGAATTCATATCAGGTGAACTCGAATGCGCACCTTACTCATTGTGTGTTATCATCTTTTATTGTCAAAACGTGCTTTTTGATGCATTTTTTGATTTTAAATTAGACTTGAACAGTTTGTTTTGATATCCAAGAATGATATTTTCCAAGGCAAATTCTCTTGTCACTACTTGTATGCATTTGCCTTGACTTACTAATTTTTTAATATCATATTGATTTATGTTATAAACTTTATATCTAACAATTTCATAATTTTATTCTGCGTACAGTACGAACAAATGTTACCCTCAAATATTGCATATAATTGAAAATAAATTAATATTTTGTACATAAAAACATCCCTAAAAATTAAGCATTTTCAACAGAATTTTTCTTAATAACCCAATCAAACTTAAAAAGAACAGCAACAGAACAAAAGAATTTTCGCAAAAGTATTTAGTGTCTTAAATTTAAATTTTTTATTTTGCAATTCCTATTAATCTTGTGGATTCTAATACTTTTAAATTGCAGCTGCTGTTTTCAAGAAATTCTAAATTCATTGCTCTTTGTTGTTGTGTGCTTAAATTAAAACGCTAAATCCTCGCTAATCTTTTTATGAATTAAAAGACATTTGCAGTTTGCTACCAAAAGATAGAAAGGCGAACTAGCGAACGGAAAAACACTAGAGGTTAATTTGCATTTCGACGCTAATCCTTTTTTGACACATTTGCTGCACAATAAAGCTGAAGTGTAACTATTTCTTAATAATTGTGTGAGCAAATGTGTGTAAATTGCAAGTAAATTTGTATGTTGGCATCATAAAACCCCAATTACGATATTCCTCATAGCACAGGTACTCAAATTCCAAATTGTAATGTTTTATGGTTTTTTCACAAATGGTTACCTAAAAGGTATAACGTCCTAACTACGATATGAATAATTTTAGAGCAGAAGAAAAAAACATGTTAAAAAGAAATATGTATATCAGGATTTTCAGTGTAAAATTCTCCTAACACAATATAAAATACTCTGTTTGTGTGTTTTATGATAAAACACAACGGATTTAATATAAACAAAGGCAATATTGAATTTTTTGCCAGTTAGGGTGTTTTGTGTTTTAGGTAACGATATGCACCTGCATATCGCTCATTTGCTCAAATATTGCCATAACTATTGAAACAAAATTTTTGAGCTTAGAAAGAAAAGTTATTCTTTGGGTTGTTCTTCATCTTGTGTAAAAAGTGCATACAAATATCTTGTTTACTCGACACTTGAAAGCATAATGTTTGTTTACTTTTCCAACGAGGTGTCAGTAATTCCATATTTACACTAATCAACTTTATTTCATGCCATTTTCACTCAAAGTGAGTCGAAAAAGAAATTGTATTGAATGCATGCAACAAAGTTGTTTAGCGTAATATGGAATAAATTGAAAACTTTAAATGTGTGTGCTGATGCATGATTTTTCTTTTGCTGATATACATATGTATGTATGTACATACTTATATTCAAAATAATAGAAAATATTAGCGATATTGAATTATTTCGCATTCTTGCTACCCGATATTTAGGACTATTCTTAAGAATATATTTGTGGTTTTCGATTGGCCTCGATTTGAAATGTTCAACAACAGTGTTATCTGCACTAGAGATGGGATCGTGAGCGACTTTTCACTCACGCTCATGCACGCTCACGATAAAAAAAATTTCACTCATGCAAGCTCACGCATGACCTCTTATTTTTTGTCTCACGTTCACTCACGCTCACGTGAGTTAAAAAAAAACAGTTAGTCACAATCACGAAAACTCACGCTCACGAAATACTCACGAAAAAATCACAACATATAAGTATTTATACATTAACATTTCTGAATGTAAATAGAAAAATTCTAATATACAATCAGAAAATTCTGCAATAAAAGAGGAAAATTATGTTTAACTGAGAAATATATTTTTCTGAAACAATTTGTTAGTTTTGAAATACAATTTCTCAATTTTGATATATGGGAAAGTCCCAGAAACAGAATTCTCTTATATTTATCTTTCTTTTAGGAACTATATTTTTTGTACTTTATTATGAAAAATTCGCAAAAAATATTTCGAAAACACGCATTAACTTTCATAGTTACTTCCGTTTTTGTGGCGTGCGTCACGAAACTTTGCGATCAATTATTTCGCCACAAATAGCTGCTAAAAATTTTTTGTATGCCAGTCGAAAGTACACTGTATATGTATATGCCACTAAGCACCATCCATAAGTTGAAGGTACCTCTTTTGACATGTTGAAATGTTTGTATATTAATGCGAAAATGCGTACGAATGTAGGGTTCTCAAGCAGGAGTTACACATATGTATCCAGCGATTTCAAATTTTGTAGTTGAATTGTAATTGTGTAATTGAATACAATTGAAAATTCTTGAAGGAAATATAAATTCTCTTTTATTTTAAAGTTTTGAAGTGAAATTCAAAATTATGTACATATTTAAAATATTTTGATTAAAATCATTCATTTTCTAGCTCATAAGCAATCTGTGTAAAATATTAAGATTAAGTAGGATCTTCTACTTTAGCGTTAATAGATAATAGATAAATAGATTTATGCAGAAATAAAATTTTGTCAACATTTTTTCCGTGAAGTCTGTTTCACATCCCTTCAAGTATTCTTCCTGGCGGTGAAAAAGCTCCTTTCCTTGTAGCTGAGCTGGATGGTACACACAGTATTTGTTTAGCCAATTTCTGCAGAATTGAAAGATCTTTAGCTTTTTTCCAAAAACTTAAAATTGCTACGTCTTGTTCGTCTGTGTGAACACGCAAAAAAGAGAATTGCAGATGTTTTTTTTTTCCAAATTTTCATCAGTCAAAACTCGGACTTGTATTGCTACTTTGACTCGTTCATTCACATCAGTGCATTAATATATACCGGCACAACGTTTTATTTCTTCATGAGAAAATTGAAAACCACGTACCTATTCGTATTGAAAATATAAAAAAAAATTTTCAAATCGACAAAATCACGAAACAATCACGCAAAAAATCTACTCATGCACGCTCACTCACGTTAAGTTTTTT
This sequence comes from Gymnocheta viridis, assembly GCA_956483585.1. Classification (NCBI taxonomy): domain Eukaryota; kingdom Metazoa; phylum Arthropoda; class Insecta; order Diptera; family Tachinidae; genus Gymnocheta; species Gymnocheta viridis. The sequence goes on along the minus strand of OY101440.1, from coordinate 93,567,200 downwards.
ATACTCACGCTCATGCACGCTCACGTGATTGAAACAAAAAACTGCTTACGATCATGCATGATTCACGCTAATCACGTGAGCGATGCCCATCTCTAATCTGCACACACCTTTCATGCGAACAAAATGTTTTGAACCAGTGGTAGGCGCTCATTTACCACAGTTACGAAGTTTTTTTCAGCTATTTACATTTACTACTCGTGAATATTGCAACCAGGAGTGTCATAAAGAAACGTTTTTCCCTACAAACATTTTCCTTAAATCTACCAAAACCTCCCATATCCCTGGTTTTTATAACATTAAATTTTATTATGAAAATATCAACGATTTACTTTATGTAATCTTTAGTATTGTATTCGTAATTTATTCACTGACATTGCTTATATAATGCCATTTACAACATCTTGAAAACACACTTATACATACATATTTCGTTGTTAGAAAACTGCAAAAAAAAACAAATTCTTTCATAAATAAACACAAGGGCAATCCCTAATTACAATAACCAATGTGTAAGAATCATTTCATTGCGGATGTTTTTATCTTTTTAAGAATACGCAATTTGATTTTGAACACTAAGAAGTTTTGGTTTAGAAGTTTTCTTTACAAAATTACTTTTTCATTAAAATTTTTAAGCATTCGTATATTTATACATATATACTATATAAATACGTACATCTTAGATAATTAGTTTTATTATATGAATACAAATTTTTTATTTTGGGAAAAACCACGTTACAAATTATAATTATAGTATGAAATATTTTTTTCCCCTTTATTCATTAGCCCATTGATATATTCACCCATGCATTCAATACATAATTTAAATTTCTGATAACAGATAGTAAGTATATCAATAAATTTCTCTAAGTGTGAAGCATGAAATAGTTTCTCATTTATTCCATTCTCTCTATGTGCCTAACGCTGTTTTAAACACATAGAAAACAGTAGAAACTAGAATACACACTTTTATATGAGGACGATTACTTTGGCGTCATCACGAATACGCAGCAGATCAAGTGCTGCCAATAAAAAAAGATCTTTTGACAGAAAAGAACTTTAAACAATTAAAATATTATAAAGGCATTGACAATCGAGAGATTTTAAGCGATCACAGTTTAACGTCCGATAAATCGAACGCTATTGAATTGTATATCGTTGGGCTCAAGTAGAAAGGCCCTAACTCAAATAATTGTAACTACATACATAAGAAGCCAAAGATATAAAAGAAACTGTAAAAGAGACCATCGATATGTATATTTTGTAGAAAATATATGTACATATCGATTTCAATGAGGTATACATTTTTGGGTTTTAAACGAAATTTTAATATTAAATAGGTAGAAAAAATTATATTAATAATGCATTTATATCTTTCAATGAAAGTTTAATATCAAACAAGCAATGAAATCATATTTACATAAACATCCAGGTTTTTTCAATAACTATCCACTCAAAATATTTTGTATGTAAAATTAACTGAAATTGTAATATAAAATAAATGAAAGTTCACTTAAAAACAGGTCTACTCATTTTTCATTTAAATTTAACCAAAAGTTCATTTAATTTCTAATGTTAAAAAATTAAATGACTTAATGCCGTAAAAATAAAAGATTTTTCTTTTAAAGTGATTATTTTTCGAACAAATTGATTCTTATTTTGGCTAAAGTTCGTAACATTTTTAGTCAGAAAGAATTGGACATGAGACAATATTCCAAAGGAACAAGGGAAAATTTAACCATGAATTAATTTCAACTTATACGGCAGAACATAAGCAACGTTGTTTTTCGGGAGCCGCTACACTCCTATCATCAGTGTTCATGTATATTTCCATGTATCCGCCACTCTTTAGGTGGCTCGGTTGTCATTATTTGTACACTCACAATATTTTTACAGTAACGGACTGTACGTTATTGAAGAAGTAATCCGTTCAGTAATTTTTAAAAGAATAAACATTTAAAATTGTAAGCAATTTTTTTTAACTGATTCTAACATTCATTCAAAAAACTAAGGACATATTAATTCGGATTTTCGGTTGCATTCAATATTGTCCGTTGTTTTGAAGTGCTGTTTTTTTTCTTTGCTTGCTTTATTTGATTTGTTTGCGTTTTCTCTCCTACACAAACAAAGGAAAATCCTTTTATTTTTACGGGCTGAAGTCAATTAATTTTTCAGCATTAAAAATTAAATGAACTTTTGGTTCAATTTAAATGGAAAATGAGTAGACCAGTTTTTAAGTGAACTTTCATTTATTTTAAATTACAATTTCAGTTAATTTTACGTACAGAATTTTTTGAGTGAATAAATACAAATTTGAAATCACATTCATCTGAACGGTTTACTTCTTGAATAATGTGTTTGATGCTGCAGTTAATAAAGAAGGCACAATTTACATGAAAAAGCACATGCTTCTCGCTTATGCCGATGATATTGATATGATGAGGTGAACTGGTCGAGAGGTAACTGCAACATTCTTTACTATCGAACAGAAATCGGTGAAAGTGGGCCTAGTAGTACATGAAGATAAAACTAAGTTCAATATGAAAACGTTGGTGATTATAACTTCGAGTGAACAACTTTATCTATCTCGTTACCTCCATACCCCAAACAAACAACATCAGTTTAGAAATTAGACGAGAAACTATCCCTGCTAACAGAACAAAGCCCTCTCTCGACAAACAAGAATTGCATTGTCTAAAACACTTATACTACTCGTGCTACTATATGGCGCTGAAGTGTAAGCTCTTGACGTAGAAGGAGAAGACCCAAACTCCTGTGAAAGGATCAAGCTGAAGAAGATCTCGCGAATCTTGATGCTAGAAAGTGTCTAGAATATATAACTACATAAATTGTAAAATAGATCTAATTTTATAGCATTTCCGTTCACACAAAAAGTTATAAAAAATTGTTGTTACAAATAAAATGCAGAATCGGAATTTCTTGAGGAAAATTAAATTTAAAGTGTTAACCAATGAAAATTCGATAAACATACAAAGTGCAAGAACAGCAAATTTAGGAATCGAAAATTCCAAAAATTTTAGCCAATCAAAATATGCCATAGCAACAATTCGTAATAATTGAAACCAAAATCATAAACTTAAGAAAAATGTAAAGTCAGTCTTGTTTCTCCTGTTCACTTGATTAAAAAAATTAAATAAAAACTAAAAACAAAAATAAACTAAAAAACTAAAACAAAAAAAATCAACTTAGTTTTTTTATTAACCATTCGACCACAAATTAGTTAATTCGCGTGCAAAAATCTTCTGAATCAGGTTACTGATCTCAACGGTTGCTTACAGCCATCTAAATAAGTAAATACCAGGGTTAAGAAGAATTCATGTATGAATACTCATGCTAAATTGTTATGTATGAAATTGTAAAATATTTTGTTTTATGCTCCCATTCGAAAATGAATAGCTAAGATTTTTTTATTTTCTTTTTAAGTACATACTCGTGTATGTATGCGAATATTGAGAAATAAAAAAATCTGAATGTTCATGTGCATGAGTAGATGTGTTTTTTAAGCTACATGAGATTTGCGATTGGAATAATGGTTTGTTTTAAATCCGCAAGAAATTAAAATTTCTAGCACAAGTATCTACACATATTGCATTTTTTATAATAATTTGGGTACACATTTTTGGTACCTGCGATTGGCTATAAATTCCCCAAAATAATATTTCTCAAGTGCCGCTCTTGTTTATTACCTGTCACAAAAGATAATTATGCATAAACATAGGTGCATACATAAATATATTTTGAAGAAAAACTTAACATTTCAACATACCAACCACAGTGCACAATATTCCATAAAATATATACAGTAACAAAGAACATACAATCAATATACACATACTTAGGTACTTATAAACACACACAAGACGCCACTATGCACACATGTTTTTTAAGCTGCGCCAACTCAACATGAATATTCGCCGTATACTCAGTGAATATTCATAATGAATATGCGCAGCTTAAAAAAGACAAATACACTCATGTACATGACCATTCCGATTACAAATTCTTTGGTGTTCATTTTCGAATGCTACTGCAAAATAAAATTTTATATTCATATTCATTTTTTATTAATAAACAAATACTTTATTTTATATACAAGAACGAATACAGCAAAATATTTTGTGTCTATTCAAACACGAATAGAACGAATCACAACAAAAATTAAAAATTCGTATTCATGAATTTGGGTGATAAATGTAGGAATATTTGCTATTCTGGTAAATACCAATTATTTAACATAAAAAATACATTTATTGCTAAAACAAACTTTATGCACTGATGGGCTAAGCAATTAAATTGTTTTGGTTTTACATTTTCACGTGTTATAAGTATATTTTGAATAAATAATTTTATTTTTATAAGAGTGAAATATTTGAAATATGTATTTCTACAACAAACAGCTTTTACTGTCGTTTTCATTATAATTAAGTAGCTGACTGTATAGCAATGAATGTAGCCAACGGCATTTGTAGTCTTCTAAAGGGTGTTTTTTTAAGCTAGATAGAACTTTAAATTGTAAAAAGTAACACAAAAAATTAAATTTTGATGAAACATTTTTTTTATTTGTTTCAGTATACTCTGACAAATCATCATGAATAGACTCACGCTTGATCAACGCTACGAAATTATCCAAATTTACTTTGAAAATCAACTTGGCAACTGACCCGTTGTTTTATCGCAAAATTGTGTTCAGCGATGAGGCGCATTTTTTGCTTAACGGGTTTGTTAATAAGCAAAATTGCCGCATATGGAGTGAGACCAATCCACAAGAGACCCTACAGACTCCATTACATGCAGAAAAATGCACCGTTTGGTGCGGTTTTCACGCTGGTGGCATCATCGGACCTTATTTCTTCAAAAATGAGGCCGGAGCTCGCGTTACGGTCAATGGAGATCGTTACCGCACCATGATCAATGATTTTTTGTTTGAAAATATGGATGACATTGATCCGGAGGAGATGTGGTTTCAACAGGATGGCGCTACGTGCCATACGGCGAACGCAACCATCGACTTATTGAAATCAAAATTTGGCGATAAGTTGATTTCGAGAAATGGACCTGTCAATTGGCCTCCAAGGTCGTGCGATTTGACACCTCTCGATTATTTCCTGTGGGGCTACGTGAAGTCACTGGTTTATGCTGATAAACCAGCAACAATTGACGCCTTGGAGGCCAGCATAGTTCGTGTTATTCGTGACGTACGGCCAGCAGTGCTCGAAAAAGTGGCCCAAAATTGGACGTCCAGAATTCGCTTCGTCAAGAACAGCCGCGGTGCCCATATGCCCGAAATCATTTTCAAATGTTAATGTCACGTATTGATCTTTCGAATAAAAAAAAATTTTGATTACAATTTAATTTTTTGTGTTATTTTTTACAATTTCAAGTTCTATCGGGCTTAAAAAAACACCCTATATGTATTTAAGGTATAAGTGGGACGTACTTACAAAGTGACAAGTTGGAAAAATTCAGTTACAAAGATAACAACAAGGGTTGTCGTTCGAATAAAAATTATTCGAATAATTCGAGCAATTTTTTTTCATTTTCGTTCGAATGACCAAACATTTTTCAATTTTGAATAAAGAATTATTCGAAGAACTTTTGTCGAATAAATAGCATTCAAATAATTTTATTAACAACTTTATGTAAAAAATATTTTACATCTATCTCATAACTTTTTAAGTTGTTAATCAAATTAAAAAGTTAAGAAAAATATAACAATTGCTTTTCTACGGATTTAATCAAAAGCCTTAAGAATCTGATTAGTGAACGACCTATAAAGTCATTAAATACTTTAATAATATTCCTGAAGTCTGAGAATTTCCCATCCAATACCAGCTTTTTAAAATATGCCACAAGAAGCGAAACAAAGGAATACGCAAATACTTTGTTTTCACGATTATTTTGTGATAAAATTATTGCGAATGATCTTGAATACGATGAAGAATTAGATGACATTTCTGAGGTAACTGATAACGTTTAAGTAACTGATCTGAAAAAGTCTATAAAGTAACGCAAAAATCGTTGATCTAAGTGATGATGATCTAAAGTACTTCGAAAAATCAAAGAAAAGAACACACAAACTTGATATGATATATAATGGTATTTTAACCGTATCACCAACAACAACAATTTGCGAAAGAAATTTTTCTACTTCTTTTTTTATTAAAAATAAAACGAAGAATCGTCTACAAGCTAAAAAGCTGGACTATCTGCTCTTTTTAAAAGATCATTTTAAAAGATTTCAACAAAAAAAGTTTTTAAAATCAAGAAAAAACAATTTCTTTGTTTCAAAATTAAAAATTTTTTATTGGTGCTTTTTACGGGAATCGATAAAATTTTGATATTTAAAATTTTTATTCGCACTTTTTCCCAAAATCAATATTTTACATATTCAGTAAAACATTAATAATTTTGTTAAAAACAAATTGAAATTGATTATTGAGGGGTATAGCTTGTTCCTATGCGCATTTCACTGTTGCTAATGCAGATCATCAGGGAACTTTTCCCAAATATTTCTTAGAACAAGGGGAGATATTCTATTAAACCTTCATTAAAACAAATATCAACCAATTGTTTTTGCTTTCTTGTTTTACCATTTACTACCTAGGCTGACTTTTTTCAACTCTAATTGTAGTTGTAAGAGGTTTGTAGAAAATGTAAAAATAACATTTTTATAGAGTGATGTCAAACAAAATTTTGTGACCGGGTGCTATCAAGTCAAAAATTAATGTGAAATTAAACATTAAAACAAAAAATAAGCAAATTTAGTTGTATTTTAAAAATATTTATTCTTGCTTTTAAAACTTATTTTTTTGAACGAATTTCATTTCGTTTTCAATAATATTTTTAAGTTTGTTATTAAAAATGCTTTTTTATCTTGCAATGGGTTGTTTTGTGTTTTTTGTTTGTTCATACATTAAACTAATAGATACATACGAGGGCGTATTGATATTGAAGCTACCTAAGTAGGAAAAAACGATTTATTTCTCAACATTGTCTCCTTTTAGCTCAATACACTTAATCCAACGTTTCTCTAGTTTTTGTATCCCTTCCAAAAAATAGGATTTTTCGAGGTCTTTTAAAAAAGTAATTTTTTTGGTCAATAATTTCATCGTTGGAGCTAAATCTCTTTCCACCGAGCCATTTCTTTAGGTTTGTAAATAGGAAGTAGTCACTAGGGGCTTAATCCGGAGAATATGGCGGATGTGGTACCAATTCGTAGCCCAATTCATAGAGCTTTGCCATTGAGACTGCACACGTCACACGTTTACGTTTATGGTCAATTGAGAGCAAACGCGGCCCCCACTTTGCCGATAGGTTTTTCATATGCAGATGTTCATACAAAATGTTGAACACACTTTCATATGATATGTTTACCATTTCAACAATCTCACGTAATTTGACTACGCGATCATTCATAACGATATCGAGGATTTTCTTGATATTTTCTTCAGTAGCCACCTCTTTTGGCCTTCCTGTTGATGGTATTGTTGCAGTGCTTGTTCGGTCGCGTTTAAATTCAGCAATCCAATATTTTACCATGTAATCTGCCGGAGCAGACTCACCGTAATTTTTAATGAGCTTTTTTTTTTGTCTCTTTCGCCGTTTTTCCTTTCGTGTTTAATCACTGCACGAAATTCACTTTTTGCCATTTTTCAAGAAACACAAAAGTTTCTTAATTCAAACGACTAGAACAAATTTGGGTGTAATTTTAACAGCTGAAGTTTGATAGATCACAATTTCTAAAAAAAGTTTTTGTATTTGTGCTGCCATCTAGCGCTAGTTAGCTTCAATATCAATCCGCCCTCGTATGTGTCGTTTTTCACTTATTTTTTTAAATTATTCGAATAAAATTTCAAAATTGTACGTTTATTCGAACAAAAAAATACATCATGAAATTTTATTCGAACAAATAAAAAACACAAATAATTGACAAGCCTAACAACAACGTATCTTTTTGATCGTGCGTGCTTAGACAAATAAATGTGTGTCACATACCCAGCAAAAACAACAATATTCTTTTCAATGACATTCTACCTATCGCCTGCATTACTTAGAAGCACTTACTTATCTTGTGCTTGCCAGCAATAACATCGCCAAATTAATTCAATTTGTCTAAATGCCATTAATATTTTTGATGGTTTTTGTTGGGTATGTCGTTGTTGATCAAAATTATTAACATAAGTAAAGAGTTATTAGGCTATTCGAATAATAGAAACTGAACGCGGAAAACTCAAAAATATCATTCGCATTTATTATTTAAATATAACTTAATTTAAAAATATAATTTTTTTTATAATTTTCAGTTGTTTGTGGTCAGGTGGATTTGGTCTTGCTGTTTCTACTATTTTTTGCTTTATTAAATAGACAAATATTAGTAATACATATATTTTTTATCGCTATTTTTTATCTTATCACACTGTTAAATGATTACATTTTTGCTGTACTTATACATACATTTGTTATCATATTTATTTTTACATTTCAAAATACAAAAGTTAACAATATTTTTATCACTTTTGCTTAATTTTACATAAAAGTAAAATTGATTATTTTAATTCCACTGCTATAAATTCGATGAGTAACATGTTGAATCACACATTTTGTTAACAAATAAAAAAATTTAATAATTCTTAGGAAAAGTTTTTTTTTTTAATTTTAATAAAAAACAATTACAACAATTAATAAATTTTCAGAAACAAGTACATATCGCTCCTTTATTGCAACGTAGTCTCTCAAAAAAGTATCTAAAAAAAACGAGTTTAAAATTTCTATGTTACACACAGATTTTCAAAAACTTCTGTTTGTTTGTTGATGGTTTTTTAGCTATTCTATATACATCGCAATGGGAAAATTAAAAAACTATTCTCCCCTCAAGAGTTGAGGAAACCAAATATTTGTATGAATTTTTTGCATAAGATGGAGCACGATATGACGAATAATTCTACATTATCAACTCAAAAATCATGTTTTCTGAGATATGACTACGTTGCAATAAATGAGCGATATGATATACATACTTACATATCTCTGGTTTTCATGAATAACAGCCTATATTAAATTTTTATCATTTCGAGTTGATGATATTAAATTGTCACATATCAAATGCTTTTTTAAAAGGTAAAATAAATTTTTGAAAAATACTCGTATGTATCTAAATCACCTTTTTTTCTAACACAACATTTGTCTGGTTATAACTGACATTGCTTTCGTTCAGTGACAGTCACTCACGATCCCATCTCTAATAGGTACAATTAATTTTATCTCAAAATTTTGTTTATTTGTTTTGTAAGTTTGCTTGTAACATTTTAAATGATTTAGGTCATAATAATCATATTAACAAATATTGTGAAACACTTACTTAAGCATTTCAGTAAGAATAAATTTAATTGAATGTAAGATTTAATTGTAATTTTTTTCCAAATCTATTTTTGTTTTATCGGAAAATTAATATTTAACTATCGATTGATAATTCGAGTTCAGTATTTTCAAGGTTTACCAGGGAAACCTTAAGTTATTAACTTTCATGGAGGTATTCATAAATGTATTGTATCTTTTGCATTTACTGAAACTTTACAAATACCCGGTAGAAACTCTAATGGCAACATAATGCGTTAAAATTCTAACAAATATATGAAGTTTATACTTTTCACTACTTCTACTTCGAAGTTTTAAATCATTACTTTTTTATTATATTAAAAATTGTCGGTAACATAACGTTTAATGTGCTTTTTCCATAATTGTTTTTAAATTTCGGGATGGCGATGTTATTGGAGGCAAATACAAGGTGGCGCAAAAGTAATCCTCTTATCAGAAAATGATATAAATTTTGCGATTGGCCCCTAATGTCAGTTCTGTTTTGACATTTGTGTAGTAAACACATGCGAAATACACGTTAATAAACAATGTTACGCTACACTGCTCCAGAACGCGGAATATTGGTGACTATTTATTTGACCAATAATCGGTCGGTGACTTTGGCACAACGTGAATTTCGTCGCAGATTTCCTGGCCGTCCAACGCCTACTGGTGAAACACTGCGACGTTTAGCCGCTCGCCTCGAAGAGACTAGCACAACACGAGCTGCTGCCAGGCGTGGCAGACCCCGGAGTAGCCGTTCTGCAGAGAATATTGCTGCTGTAGCCGAGGATGTCATGGAAGCGCCGTCGACATCGACCAGACGACGTGCCACGCAAATGGGTATCAGTCGACGGTCTTTACAGCGAATTTTGGTACAAGATTTGAAGATGTTTCCGTACAAAGTCCAGACGGTGCATCAGCTGTTAGCTGCTGACCGCCAATCGCGTCTAACATACGCTCAAGCCATCCTTAATCACCACCAACAGGAAGATGATTTTTCATCAAAAATAATCATGAGTGATGAGGCCCATTTCCATCTTAGCGGGTACGTAAATAAGCAAAATTTACGCTTCTGGGGCACTGAAAATCCGCGTGTAACCCACGAAGACCCATTACACCCGCTCAAAGTCACTGTATGGTGTGCTGTTTTCGCTGGAGGAGTCATCGGACCTTTTTTCTTCGAAGACGTCGCGGGCCAAACGGTTACTGTGAATGGTGAGCGCTACAGAGCAATGATTAACGAGTTCTTTTTGCCGCAACTTGATGAATTGGGATTGGAAAACATGTGGTTCCAACAGGACGGTGCAACGGCACACACTGCACGTGCCACAACCGATATGCTGAAGGATGCATTTCCCGGGCGCCTAATCTCCCGTTTTGAAGTTTGCACTGGCCAGCAAGATCGCCTGATTTGACCGCTGCAGACTATGTCAACAAGCCTCATACTCTTGCGGCTCTTAAAGGCAATATCCGTCAAGAATGTGAGGACCTATCGCCGGAAGTTTTGGCCAAAGTGATTAAAAATTCCATAAAAAGGGCTCAAATGACAATCAACTGTGGCGGCGGCCATTTACATGACATCATATTCTCGACTTGATGTAAAAAAATTGAAAGACCAAATAAAAATAATCCACAAGAAGAATCAAAGTTTTTAATTTTTTTTTTAAATTACAGCCAAAAAACATCGGAAGGTTATTTTTGCGCCACCTTGTACTTACCACCTCGTATTACAAATAATGCCTTCAATATGTCAATACTAAGAAGTCATTGAATACACAAAACACAATACAAATGAAAATTATGCATTCAGTATTGAAATCATGCTTCTGAAAGTATCGTTGTGTTTGATGACAAGTGGACAATGGCGCAACTATTTCATTACGCTCTAAAAACCTGTTGTCACGAACACGCAAAGAATTAAGAGAAAACACATGCCTTCGGCAGGAGTTGAGTTCCCGACTATGTCAATGATAAGCGGACGTTCTTGTTTATGCAGTCGGCATTTAGACGCTGACTTTTCAAAATCCCTTTGAAAATTGCTACTGAAATTTCCAAAGATTTATTCGATGAGGTTTTCATTCCCATATTTTAAAAAAAAAATTCTTTATTTTCTTGTTCATGAAAATTCAAATTTTATCACAATCATATAAAAAAAGTTCACAAATGCAAAAAATTTTGTTGAAGTGAAAAAAATTTTAAAAACAAACATGAAAAAGATAAATCTAGACTTTTTTCTAACCCCATTAACTTCTCTATCCCGTTCTCCAACAAACTAAAAACTCAAGAATGAACAAACATATGAAAAACTCAACGTTTAAATGTCAACTTCACAAAAAAGTGAGTAAAAATAGTTAAACTGTTAGCAATCCGCTACTAGAGCACGCGAATCATATACAATGTGTTAATGAAACATATTATAGACGATATCAGAACTATTAAAGATTTAGAAGGCTGAATTAGAAAAGCTACAGCGGCTCAAAAATATTAGCAATTCTACAATAGCCAAAATACTAATTTTTAAAATTATCAGTACTACTTTGTCCCTACATTTTTTGGGAATACGCTCCGAGTTTTTGTGAACCGATGTCTCAGAAGAGCCCTAAAAATATTTTAACCGCTTCAAACTATCAACGAATAACTTCCAGCAAGAACAGAAGTACATGAAGTGAATAAGGGAATTCATAAAAGAAAATTTCGTTGGACTGGCCATGCTCTGCGAAAGCTGCCGGATGAAATGTGATATTATAATTTTATTTACATGCCCTATTGGTAGTAGAAAAAGGGGGTCTAAAAATAGTTGATACGTTACCTCGCAACCTTACACACATTCAACAATATCGACCAGCTCAAGGACTGGCCAACATATAGACAACGATGGAGGGAAACTATAGACAGGCCATGCCCCATATAGAGGCAGCGGGTAATGAAACAGTCGAAGGCCATTTGATTGATTGAATTCAAGAAGAAGTAAATGATATTTTTTGGTGAAAAGCAATCGAATTGTAATTGCTTAAAGATTGCTTGCATTATTTGAAAGTATTAACAGAAGAGAAAAAAATTGTTTGTATTAAAATTATTATTGAGTCTCTTGTAATTAAAAGCTTTTCGGAAGCAGAACTTATTGCTTCTAACAAAAAACAAGCCTTATTCAGTAACAAATAAATATGCCTTATTCAGTAAGTGATTCCAGAACATTGTGTCCCTTACGAAATTTCTTCCTGATAAGCAGTAACTTTTGCTAAGTTACTGCCTTTATTATTTTGGATTTTTCACTTAAATCTAATTGTCTTAGTTATGACAAATGTTTTAAGCTATTTTTGCTAAATTATTACTGAAATAATGAATGAGGCAAATTCCGAACAAAATTCGTTTGATAAACTTTCTATATATCAAAAAATTTTCTAATGAATTAAAATAAAGTTACACTCATACTTACTCCAATCATAACCATTATCCGTGACTTCATAGCCCAATTCACCCAAATAGTCATCAAACATTTGCAATGCTCCAGAACGTTGCACAGTCGTAGACATATTATTTACAGGGGTTGCTAAATTGGGTTTATTTTTCGGTTTGGGATCTTCTAAAATCTCCAGCATTTCTATATCTCTAATTTTGTTCGACACTGTATCTAAATTTGTTTTTTCTTCAACACTTTTATCTTTATTTGCTTTATCAGATGTTGTAATACTTCTGGTTTCGGCGGAAATATTTTCATTGGCAATAACGTAAGCTATAAGGCCACTAGCCAGTAAACTGGCTAAAAGTAGTTTAAAACGCATCGTGTTTTTTTATTAATTCCTTAATATAAATCGTTTAATATAATTCGTTTTTTCGTAAAAGATTTTGTTCGTTTTTCTTTTAATATTTAAAGCTGGAATTAAACTTTTCCCTAAAATCAAAAAAAAAACATAAAATAAATATTTTCACAATGATTCACAAATAAATTATCATCAATGACATCATCACTAGCGGTATATATGTATGTAGATATTTTCCTGCGAATCATTTGCTTTAAGTTTTATTAATAATTTTTTGACAGAAAATAGAAGAAAAAAATTCTTCAGACTAATCAGTTTGAGCCATTAATGTTTTCTTATCAGTTTGATTATGAAATTATGAGCATTTTTATATTTTCACTTTTTATTTATTTGTTCACTTGTTTTGCTCTTCACTTTACCGTTAATTGGAAAATAGGTTAACACAGCTCCACCGTTAGTTTCAGACTGAAATCGGCTCGCAGCTATAGCCCGTATTTGGACTTTTTTTTTTGTAAGTTATTTTATCGATAACTGTTTTCCGTTATCTTATCATTAGCAAGGTTCGTATGTGTTAACCAACACTTGTCGTATTTAAATCTTTTGATAAATTTTAAGTTATTCTATTTATTATTTGTTGTGGCTTTAATTTGAATTGGAGACTATTTTGTTGTCAACTTTTTAATGTTTAGTATGAACTGTTTTTACCGGAAGTAGATTATGATGGTAACAAACTAAAGAATTTAAAAAGTGAATCATATAATTTTTTGAACGAAATGTTCATACATGATGCTTTGTGCATCCAGCTTATTCGGTATAGGAAGTAAAGCGTTCGAAAAGGTAATCCTACATATCTACAGAACCGAAGGTTAGATTAGGTATGGTTGGCAGCCAGAATCCTGGGCTCACTTATACTATTTTTGTTCATTATGATACCACGTGACTCTACTTATGCGGAGTCCCCACAGTCGAAGAGCTTAATATAAAGCTACTAATACGTTGCAGTTCAACACTGGCGACGTCAGAAAGTTCCCTGAAATCAGGAGCACTCTTTGTGGCTATTCTCTTTCTTGCTAGTCCCGGACACAGAACATTTTCTACGCTCTCCTCTTCATTTCTATTTTGGCAGCTGCGGCAAAAATCATTGTGTTCGACCTTTATCCTTTGTGCATGCCTGCTTATAAGACAGTGTCCTTTTATCACGGACACGAGAATTGAGATTCGTTTCCTGTTTCTTAAAAGCAAAAAAGCTGTGTTTTCCCTATTTAGATGGGTCCATAACTGCCTGGTAATCATGCAATCATTTCTTGGTATCCATCATCTATTTGTTCCATCTGCTGTCTTGCACCTCAGTCTGAGTTTGCAAGAGATTAGGGGATTAGATTCCAATTCCGATGGAATCTTTAAGGTTGTCCCAGTTCTAGCAAGCTCATGAGCCTTAGAATCCCCCTGAAAGCCTCTATGCGCCGATATCCAGATGATCGTAATATCAAACTGCTCTGCCATGTCCTTTAGAGATGAACGGCAGTCAAGAGCTGTTGTTGTTCTTAGAAGCAGCGATTCAGGAGCCATAATAGCTGCTCGCCTATCAATGTATATGTTAATTAAAGTCGATGAAGTAACATTCACTTTCAACCAATCTGCAAATTCTTTTATAGCAAGGAGCTCTGCCTGGAAGACACGCCAGTGATCCGGAATTCTTTTTGTGTTTCGGAGTCGTCCGTATAAAACTCAGCGCTTTTTCTTCTACCTGGAGTACCATTCCTCCACAATCTGTAGATGGTATCCAGGTTTTATAAAGACGTTCATCTAACAACAAAGGGGAGCTTTTACAGCACCGTATGTACAGTTCAGATACTTTAACTACTAGAAAAGTACTTGAAAACTTCATACTGTGGGATTTTTGCATAAAAATATAAAATTTAAATATAATATTTGGTTTTTTTGAAGGTTTGTTTCTTCCAGCTCTAACCCTCTAAACGTCGCTACCACCATGGTAATGAAGCAATTTAATTTTGATTTGCTAAGTGTTTTTTCCCACTGAAAATTACTCCAATGCAAAAATATATATATACAGTAGACTCGAGGTTGAAGGACCTACCTAATGACGTTTTATTTTCTAAAAAAGTGCAACATTTTAAAACAAAACTTTGAATAGTATTTATTTTGATAAAAATTAAAAGAAATGTTACATTTTTTTAGAAAAGAAAAGGCCATAATTCATGCAAGTGCTTATCCCTCAACCCGAACTGTACCTGTGAATTGAAATTGAAAATAAAAATACTGAAAACGAGAAACAACGTGCCAACAAAACGCACTATTTATCGTGTAGTGAATGATTTCGAAGAAAGAGGGTCTGTAGGTGATAGGCCCAAGCATGGACCACAACGTACTGCAAGATCGGCTGAAAACATTACTGCGGCTCAAGAAAGTATTCAAAACAATTCATCAACCTCAATTCGACGCCGTGCTCAGGAGTTTGATCTTCAAAGAACAACTTTGGCCTCAATTTTGTACAAGGATTTGCATTTGTTTCCATTTAAGATTCAGTTGATACAAGAGCTTCTTCCACAAGACCATTTACGCCGGCGTACATATGCCAATAGGATGTTACAGCTCGCCCATGACAAACTCGATTTTCATGTAAAAAATCATAATGAGTGACGAGGCACATTTTCATTTGAATGGATATGTGAATAAACAGAAGGGTCGGTTCTGGGCAATGGAAAACTCTCAAATTATTCATCAGTCACCTTTGCATCCATTAAAAGTGACAGTCTGGTGTGCAATTCGGTCAGGAGGAAGCATTGGATCATACTTCTTTGAAAATGAAAACGGCGTAATGGTAACTGTGAATCAGGAGCGATATCGTGATATGATTGAAAACTTTTTAACGCCACAACTGCATGCTTTGGGCTTGATTAACATGTGGTATCAACAAGACGGTGCCACATCGCATACAGCCAGGATTACTATGGAATTACTGCGAGATCTTTTTCCACAACAAGTTATTTCAAGAAATGGTGATGTTGGTTGGTCTCCACGGTCGCCTGATTTAAGGTTAAAGGATCTCCAATTGGTATGAACAAAAATATATAGTAAGTCGTGGCCAATTGTGACTCAAGAATTAAAACAGATTACCACCTTTTTTATATAATTGAAGGATATTTTATTTGACATAATATTTAATTCTATTTCTCAAATTTGAATTTTATTTCACAATTAATTTAATTTGACTCCTGACGAACTTCTAGCGGTTAATTCCGAAAGCGTAACCAATCCGATCATTCTTGTTGGCTGGTTCGATTTTCTGGTCACGTTGCACCAACGTATTGTATTTAATTTTTATAACGAATTGATTGTATTTTGGTTGAAAATTTCAGTTTGTGTCTTTTGACACTTAAAATTGGATGCAATCGGTAATTGAGGATTTTTAAAAACTCGTGCCATAAAATACAAGTGTTTTTCGCAAGATTTTTTCGCTCCAGGATTTAAATTAATATTTAAAGTTAAAAAATTTCTTAAAAATAATTAATTTTTTCAAAAATTTCATAAATAGCTCCGAAACTATGGATCCGATTAAAATATAATATTAATTCAACTTGGCGGTAGTTTTAGTGCAAATTTTCATTTTTTTCACTCTCGTAAAAGCTAAATCATCGTGTCATGATTTGTTAAAATTCTTTGGAATAGCAAAAACTGGCTAAAATTTTCTCGTTTTATTTCGTAAATGGCACAAAAACGGCTTAAGATTTTTCTACGAATTTTGGCATACTCGTTAATGACATAAATATTTAAAATTTGTATGTACTACTTTGCGATTCGATGCTTAGTTTCCAAGTTATATGAAAAAAGATATAAAAAATGCAAAGGCATTTTCTCCTCTTTTTATTAGTGTTTTTCAATTTGTCACCAAATCAAACATTCTATTGTGAAGCATTATATTAAAATTATAAATATGAAAGTGTGTGAAATTTACCGGCCATATGTTTGACCGTTTTTGTGTCATTTTAAATATAAAATACGGAATCTTTAATTCTTATGTCATTCGTTATACGATTTAGTTTCTCTAAGTGTACAGAATTTTTTTTTTGTTTATAATGGAAGATAACAAGGTCAATTACCTAAAATAAAAAATGGCATATTATCAGCTTTAAAAAAATTACAGCGCAGAATTCGTATAAAATCGGGGCTCAGGAGCCATATATGAAGTTGAAAAAAACACTTCTTTTGACATATTGCTAGTTATATAAGAACAAATTGTGCAGAAAAATAGTTTTTGTTGGATGAATCGACTAACGAAGCCCTTCTAGGGTTATTAAAACTGTTCTTATTTTGATAACATTAAGATTTTTTGGAATATTTTTATAAATCAAATTTGGGGGTGTTTGTTAGATTGAGAATTTTTTTTCATAAAAGCATTACATGTCACTCATTTGCTGCCACATCGTCATAACTCGATTTTTATGTTAATAATACAGAAATAATAAAACAATTCACACAAATATCTTCAGAGAAGAACTCGTTTTCCGTAAAAAAAATTTATTTTGAGCCGTTTGAATTCAGCATGGACTTTGTATTTTTAAAAATACAAAGTTGGTTTACAGTTGTGCTGTTCCGCAAAAATGCAGCCACGTTCTTGGCTTATGTTAAAGTTATGAAATATACGAGGCCGGATTGATATTGAAGCTACCCAGGTGGCAGACACAAGCACAAAAACTTTTTTTACAAATCGCGATCTGTCAAACGTCTGCTGTTAAGATTTCATCCAAATTTATCGAAAATGGAAAAAAGTGAATTTCGTGCAGCGATTAAACATTATTATTTGAAAGAGAAAACGGGGAAAGAAACAAAAGAAAAGCCCGATAAACATTACGGTGAGTCTGCTCCATTAGATTACACGGTAAAATATTAATCGCTGAATTTAAACGCGGCCGAACAAGCACTGCAACAATACCATCAACAGGAAGGCCAAAAGAGGTGGTTACTGAAGAAAATATCAAGAAAATCCTCAATATCGTTATGAATGATCGCCGAGTCAAGTTACGTGAGATTGTTGAAATGGTAAACATATCATATGAAAGTGTGTTCAACATTTTGCATGAACATTTGCATATGATAAAGCTATCGGCAAGATGGGTGCCGCGTTTGCTCAGTGTCGAACAAAAACGAGTTAGACAGAACACTTCACAGCGGTGTTTGGACATGATAAAGCGTAATCCTGATGATTTTTGGCGTCGATTAATAACTGTTGAAGAATCGTGGATCCCTTACTACACACCTGAAACCAAAAATCAATCGAAACAATGGGTGGAAGCTGGTGGAAGTGCTCCGAAGAAGGCAAAGACAGTGAAATCGGCTGGCAAAGTTATGGCCACTGTATTTTTTGATGCACACGGAATATTGCTCATCGATTATCTTGAAAAAGGATCCACAATCACAGGAAAGTGTTATCGTACATCATTGGTTCAACTGATTGATGTAATCAAGAAAAAACGACCACATTTAGAGAAGAAAAAAGTGCTCTTTCTTCAAGATAACGCACCGGTTCACACAGCATTAGATACGATGCTAAAATTACGTGAAATACACTTCGAATTGGTTGATCATCCGCCTTATAGTCCAGATTTAGCTCCTAGTGATTTTTTCCTGTTTCCAAACTTGAAAAAATGGCTCGCAGGAAAAAGATTCATCTCAATCGAAGAAGTGATTACCGAAACTAAAGCGTATTTGGAGAGGTTCCCAAAATCGTATTATTCAGATGGTATAAAAAAGTTGGAATATCGTCTTACTAAGTGAATTGAGCTAAAAGGAGACTATGTTGAGAAATAAATGGTTTTCGAAAAAAAATGTTTTTTCCTACTTAGGTAGCTTCAATATCAATTCGCCCTCGTAGATGATGCGATGAAATATAAAATAATTTAATATATGTTTTATGTGAGTATTTTACCATAAATAAATTAACTTGTGGCTGCTTTTCGTCCATTTTGCTTTCGTTTTGTTTTAAGTTATACCGTGTCAACAATCAAATATCAAACCATCAACTTTAAAGCCGATGCCATGATCGGTGTTTTGCCGATGTTTTATACTGCGGCGTTATGAAAAACTACACTTTGTTCGAAGACAAAGCAATTGACGATTTGAAAGTCATACCTATTGTAAAAGAAAAAAAAGATAGATACGTTTTCATTTAGAAATATTTTTTTTTCCTTTTACATATATCTGTGAACTTTCGACAATACAACTTAAGTAAGAGTCATATTAAAAACTTTCAGAAGATTTATTTTTGTAAATAAGCCACATCATAAAAATCTGCATTTGTAAATATAAAACCTGAAAATTTTTCTTATTGCGATCGAAGAGCATGTGCTTAGCTTTGAGTTCCTTTATCAAAAGTCCATAGACTAATTTAAGATAAAGCTGAAATGAAATATCTTACATGTGAACTTGGTTTTTTTAATTAATATTTGTAAGTAATTAGTCGAAATTACATATTTGGTTTATACTGAAAGTAATTGTTTGGCTCAAGTTCAAACCCGAGATTACCCATTTCTTTTTTTTTCTAAATTATTG
This sequence comes from Gymnocheta viridis, assembly GCA_956483585.1. Lineage (NCBI taxonomy): Eukaryota > Metazoa > Arthropoda > Insecta > Diptera > Tachinidae > Gymnocheta > Gymnocheta viridis. The sequence continues at coordinate 93,547,494 of OY101440.1, read as the reverse complement.
GAAGTTTTTCGATAAATTCATTACTTTTTATTAGGAGCGTACTTTTTTGAAACAATTTATTGTTCATCAGATTTGCAGAACGGATCAGTACTGATTTCGAGGTCGCTACACCATCTCATTAGCATTCTTTGTTCGATTTTACCACTTTTGACGTTGGATACTAGTGACTAGGAATATCAACTATTTAACCATATTATTTAACAAATGAGAATACGAAAAGTGCTACCGATTGGTTTTTGCAAGTTAAAACAATTTCAGTTAGTACGAAATCCCATTTCTGATGATTTGTATTTAAGCCACTTTCAAAATAAACTGCTCTTGTATGCAATGTTCCAGATACTTAGAATGTTGGAAATTTTTCGACCGAGCTGAAATATTTAAAACTTATTTTGAATACAACGAATTTTTAATTTGAACAAAAAATCTGGCAGCTCATATTCGTATGCCATCATTTTTAATATTGCGAGAATTAATATGAATTGATAAAACTGAGAGCAACAAAAATTAAATCTTGTTTAGCTTCCAAATTTCTCTTTTAATTGATATTTTCTGTTATCAATTTATTCATGTTGTGCGTTTAAAATGAGTAGAAACGTTGTATACAATCAGTTTTGTTGGGTCTTTGGGGGAATTCGGTTCGGTGTTTGTGACGTGGATCAAAGTGAATTTAATTAAGTAGGTTATAACAGAGAGTTCACATATGTACATAATATTTTTAATATAAACATAGTCTCTTATTTTTTTAAGAACGAAAGTTAAACTAAACTTGAAAAAATAACAACAAAAAAATGATACGTCATATTTGCAATAAGCAATTAAATAAGTCTGTATGGCTGCAGCAACAATTGCAACAGCATTGTTGTTATCACAGTGAAAAGGGCGTCTTCGGTTACCGGCCTCGAAGAGCACGTGAATATAAAGGTAAACTAAAAAATAAAAATAATAGTGAATAAATTCTAATAAATTCATTCATTCTCAAATTATTAAGAGAAAAAAATCATGAATGTGCTAAAATTATCACAACTTTTAAATTCTAATCAGTTCCATCATAAAAATATCATCTGATAACACATAATTTTTTTTTGTTTTGATGTTTTCATATTTGCTTATTAAATTTTCTGAGTTAATTTTTTTTTTTTTGCTAAAAATATTTGTGGAGATAAAGTTTGTACATAGAAAGATATTGTAGTAAACAACATTAAGAAAACCACATAACTGGGAGTAACTCATTACTAAGTGTCGATTTAATTAGAATTGAATTATAAATAATGCTAAATGTTAAATATTTTGCTGTATTTCCTTCATAGCAATACGATTTCGGATTTTCATATAAAAAATTTGATTTTTGTGACAAGGTCAGCATAAGAATTTGGCTAATTTGAAGCAATTATGCTCACTATTCTGCATTGACCACACTCACAAATACACCACTAAGACGGCTTTTCCACAGTCAAAATTTACTTTGCAAAGTTTAATTCAGCTGGGAGAAAGACAGAATAAGAAAATATTCGTAACTTTATCTTTCTCCCAGATGAATTAAAACTGTGTGTGTTAGTGGAAAAGCCATCTAACTACAGATCACCTTATTTTGTTCACTTTTAAATATTGTACTATTTCTTATATTTATGTTTTCCTATGAAGCCGGTATTTTAGACACGACCCAGCTAACAAATAAGCCCATCGCTAAGCCTTCAAAATGGGTTGGGGATAGTAATAAAACAAAACAATCTTTAGTTTGAGAGCAAACAAAACTATATAATGCGTCTCCAAGAACGCTAATGAAAATTTAATTCTAATGACAAGTTCCCATGTGTGGTATCCATATTCGTTAGTACTAGAGATGCTGGTTTTCGTAAATACCGTAATTTTTCGGGATTCAGGATCATTTTGGGTTCTCGGAGTTTTTTGAGATTTTTTTAAGATAAAAGGAACACTTAATTTATGGGATATACTTTAAAATTTAACAAATAAAACTTAATTCATTGAATTAAAATTATAGATAATAGAATAAATTCCTATTTAGTATAAATAAATAAAAAAAACACTAGAGGCTTTTAAATTTTCGGAAATTTTTATAAAATAAATAAATAAAATTTAATTAATTTTTATTCTAAATCGATTAGTATTCACCATAAAAATTTTAATAAAATTTTGCGTTTGCGACATAATACTAGTGCTACCGACTTTAAAAAAGCAAAAGGTGCTACTAACTCAAGCAAAAGCGCCACCATTTGTAAAAACTAAAAAGTGCTACTAACTTTCCAGTATCATTAAAACTGCCTACTTTCGCTTCCTTTTTCTACTGTAACTTGGTAATGAGATATTTTATCGCATTAAAAATATCCCAAATGTGAAAACTACAAAGTGTTACTCGACTGCATCTCTTTTCTGTTCATTGAAAATGTTGTTCAAATCGATGTACCCGTTAAAAAGTCATTTAGTTATTTCCAGTTTTACGCCAAAATTCTCTTACATTTTTTACAACAAACACTTATTTGTATTCTATAATGACGTAGATGTGCAGTAGAAAATTCTCTTGTAGGGCTGAGTGCGCAATCTTTTTTTCTTAATACAATGCTTAAGTTGAAATTAATGAATGTGGCTTTTCCCCTTTTACCTTTGGAGTATCATGTCATGCACAGTACTTTCTGAAAAAAATTTTCACAAATTTTAGCTAATAATAAAGACTTTGAGTTTGGAAAGACTTTAGTTGGAAAAAAATCAGTTTGAAATAACTTCACTTTAAAAAAATTTAAGAATAAGGCTTGAGACTTTGTAGAGAATAAATTTATTTTTCAGTTAAAAAAAATATTTATGTTATAGTATTTTTGGAATTTTCTCAATTATTCAAATTGATAAAAATTTCCAAAGCATTCTCTATTTAGACACATGATCATGTGTTTGCTGGGCATACAGCAAAGAAAGTGGGTTTGATTTTCGACTGGAAATTGAGAATGATATGAAGCCACACTCTTTATGAAACATTTGCGAAACATAATATGTTGAACAAAGTGGGAACTATCTCCATATCGAATTTATTCACTATCCATTTAGTGGGTGTTGCGGCACGTCTTCAGACAGGCAGATGAACCGAAAATAATTCTAAAAGTTGGAGTTTGTAATCTACATCGATTAACACCACCGTAAAAATTTCTCAAAGACATTCAAATGTCAGCACATGCAGACGAGCATCGAATACAAAATAGAAATATGCGAAAAGTGTGAATAAATAAAAGTGTTCTTCAAATCTACATAACGAAAAAGAGTCCCTCTGTCGAATCAATACAAAACAAATAAACAACGAGACAAAATCTTGGAGTTCTGAGGGGACAAGTTAAAAAAAAACATGAAAAAAACATGAAGAAAATAAAAATCGATAATTTGAAAGATTTTACTTAAAAGAACATAAAACGGCTTTTGCACAGTCAAAGTTTACTTTGCAAAGTTTAATTCAGCTGGAAGAAAGATGGAAAAATAAAGTATTAGTCTCTCCGTCTTTCTCCCAGCTGAATTAAAACGTTGACTTTGTATCGGTATTAATTCTATATCTGCAAAATTATGGATCCAATTGCGAAATTCATGAGGCTAAGTTTTTTCAAATGCTGCTATAATAAACGGTGAGCAACATGGGCTCAAAGTCGGTCACTTCGGATCTAAAAGAAACTGTTAGAACTCAAAGCTTCCACAAATATCATTTTAGGTTGGGTTATGTTGCACAGACTACCAGTCGTTATGGAACTGATTCACTTGAGTTCCTTTGTGGTATCTGTAACGTAAATGTTCAGAAAGGAATCTATATCGTCTACACTTCCCCATTTCGGTGAGTGCTAAGCCAACCCAAGTACCGTAAAAAAGAATTAACCTTTTCTGAAAAATCTTGAAGCTCCGAACTGCCCATGAAAATCAACGTTTTCCACTAGAGATCATGGCACCGATTGAGAAAATGCTACGAGTATATTGTGTATTTCCCCTCCCACAGAATTAATAGCGCGGAGACTAAGTCTGTGCCCTGCCATGAGCACAACATGTGTGTATTTTCTCTCTAGGTAATCACCCTTATTCTAATTGTCGTAATCGTTACATGACGATCATGTTTTTCATCGACGGTTTTCAATTATTATTCCAGTTGTCGTGATCGTAATATATCGATAAGTGCTTCCTAATATTTGGCATTCCATAAGAAATCGCGACGGTGTTATTATATTGAAATTACTCCGATTTTGTGGTCCCAATTTTTATTAACGACTATAAAGTGATTTGAAAGAGTTATAGAGCAAAATGGAAAAAGTTGAAAAAAAGTGACCAATATAAACCAGTTCCAGAAACATGGTAGAGTTGGAAAAAATTCTTTTCTTGCAGTGGGATTTCGTATAGGTACGATTCCCTGCAATTTTAAATCAAATTGGGAAGAAATTGCAAAGGATTTAAATGCGCTTGGTTCAAAAGAAGATTAGCGGATGGGTTGCTGAAAGTAAGATAACCCTGATAATTAGTAGTGCATTACAGTAATTTAATGAAATTTATTCGTAGGTCTGGCGAGACTTAAAATTTAAGGTCAAAAAGAAAATAGTATCCAAAAAAGCTGAGTGCAATTCTATTGGTGGTTGAACATTTAAACAGTGTACTCTCAGCCCTCTGGGAGTAACTGTTGGCTGCGAAAGACCCAAATTAAAATCATATCCCACGATAAGTTGGCAAGATCCCTGGGCTAAAAATCTTACTGTCGCTGCCAATTTAATTTTCTTTGAATCGAATTCTATAGCCTCCAGCATATACTTGAAAGCTGCTTTATTTAGTTGAAAGTAACTTTCAAATCTGTTTATGAAGTGACAAACTTTTATCTTGTAAAATTTTGGTTTCGATACTTACTTTTCATCTGGTAAGTTTTAGATGTCGGAATTCTTTCTGAGAAAATTTCTTTCTGAGATAGGTTTTTTTTTATTTTCTTCATCACTTGATTCGGTATTTAAATCACAAGAAACAAATTTTTTCGCAAAAAAATTAAAATAAAATAGTTCAGCTAGTTGAAATGCTAGAGATTTGATTTGTAAAAATAACGATAAATTGTGGTCGTAGCAATAACACTGTTATAGAATGCCAAATAAATAATGAAGTGATGACCACTACGACAAACAATGACGAAATTTACAACGACAACTGGAATAAGGGCGAATGTCTCTAGAGCTGCAGATTTACTCAAATCATATCGTGGTTAAGTTAAATTCGACGACTTCAGTGCACCATTAAGCTCTGCTGATTTAGTATTTTTCAGTAATTCAACGCAACGCCAATCCTTTGGTCTACATCTGGATGGTTCAATCGGTCTCAGGATCTGGCTGGCTCGTCTAAAACAATACTACGTGGTACATTACTGTGCTTTGTAACCCAGAGTAGCTCTCGGCTTGAATGTCTTACCATCTGACTTACATACACCGAGCATTTATACACCAATCTGTATGTTGTTTAAACAACCGATAGAGGCTTGATCGGAGCTTTACTGTCATTACAGATTTTAATATCTTCCCCATATGCCCAGTTTGATACCCTTTTAAGGCCAATATGTCAGCCTATAATGCGCCACACTGATCGCTTATCTTAAACCTTATACTTTGTTGATATCAGCGAATAAAGACACCTACTACAGAGTCCGACTTTGATTCATCTGTATAGATCTCTATTGTGCGTTCGTGGAGGACGTGCGAGAAAACGTTACACTTAAGTATTAATCAAACCATAAAAGTTTGTCTTAAGTAAAACAAAAATTAGAAAGAAAAATGCTACATGAGATAAAACCAACGTGTAACAATGGGTTAATTTAACGTTAATTAGTGATGGTAAAATTTGAATATTGATAGTGGTAAAGCAGTGTTTACCGTAAAAAAAACTAATAATACAAATAACTCTCGTATGCTTTTTCTAGACATTATTTGTATAAATACAAATTTTATATCAAATTCAACCGAGCCACCTAAACAGTGGCGGATACATGGAAACACACATGAACACAGATGATGGGAGTGTAGCGGCTCCCGAAAAACAACGTTGTTTCTGTTCTGCCGTGTAAGTTGAAATTAATTGGTGTTAAAAAAAAATTTCTTGTTCCTTTGGAATATTGTCTCATGTCCAATTCTTTCTGACTAAAAACGTTACGAACATTAGCCAAAAAATAATAATCACCTTGTATTAAAAATTTGTTTGAAAAATAATCACTTTAAATAAAAAAACGTTACACCAAAATGTTTGCCAAGCAGGGGTATGGACGAGGACTGTTCACTGTTTTCGGGGAGTAGCTATTTCCTTCATATTTGTACATATGTATTTAATACAAAAGTGTTCTCCTATTCACAACCAAAACTTTACTTTAAATAGACATACTTTAATCAATTTTTTTCCTGCTAAATATTTAAAAATCAATCACACACTAAACAATTTAAAAACAAAATATATTATAACAATTTATACTTTTACTTGTGTGTTCTTTTTCTTTATTTTTCTTTATCAATATCTTTTTTAAGTTGCTAGATAAGAGATATGCAAAAACAAAACAACCATTTAACTTAATATTCTTGTTTCAATCATAAAAAATAGCAACTTTCTTAATATTGTTATTAAATTCAAAAACAAATAATCTCTCTATCTCAAAAAGTATTTTTTACAATAATATTTTTTCAGTTTAAAACGAAAGCAGTCAAGTGTTTTAATTGTTACCCGTTCGTGCACTTAAAATAGAAATTTGAAAATTGCAAAAAAATACCAACGGAACTAACTAGATGAACTATTTTAGAACTCAATGGTTTTTCACAACAATTAATTTTTTCCAACAGATGAAAGAAAGGCAGAGATTTAAATGTTTTAAAATCATGGAGTTTAACAATAATTTAGAAATCCAAAAAGTTAAAACTATAAAACTACATAAACTTGCAAATAAATTAGAAAGTATATTGCGGCAAGTGATGTCCTTTAACAATAGGCATAATAAGATGTTTTTTTACTCAAAACTATTTGTGTATAGGAAGAAGTTTTTTAGTGATAAAATTGTTAGATTTTTTTATTTATATATTTATTAGGTCACATTAGCACATGCAGAACGGTAGCATAACAGGAGTTCAAAATTGCGGGTAGGTCTTACAGGAACATTGAAGTTTAGTTGACCTAGTAGGAACTCCGAATCAACATCACCACGAATCAGGCCCAGAACAAATAAAGCACTCAGCATCAATCGTCGACTTTTTAGAGTAAGAAATTTTATCAGAGCAAGTCTGCTATGATACGACGGCAAGACATAAGAATTTCAACCAAGACCACGGAGACAGAGAACTTAAAATTGTTTTTGTACCGATTCAATACTATTAATATGAATAGAATAATAAGGATCCCAAACAATTAATAGATGCTCAAGAATTGGTCGAACAAGAGAAGTATATAAAAGTTTTGTAATATAAGGATCTAGAAAATCCTTTGACCAGCGTTTCATGAATCCAAGGACCCCATAGGCTTTATTTACCATTATAGAGATATGATCACGAAAGTTGAGCCTATGATCCAACAGTATCCCTTTCAGACAGATCAGCTTAATCAATTGTGAGAGCTGCCTTAATATACTATAAATTACATTAAGAAATTAATTTTCGTCAATTAACCTGGAAGCAGTGATTGTGCGTTGTGTGATTTACTAACACAAATGCAAAAACGTAGAAAAAAACTTGTAAAAATAAAAAAAATATTCTCATTTTGATTGTGTCATTCAACGCGAGCAAGACATGAGTCCATGCAGTAAGTGTTGTTCTTGTAATTATTAAAACGAAATTAGATCTAGCTTTTGTGGCAACTGCATAATGAATACGTGAAATCATTTTAAATCATTTAACTTTTAGCATAGTATGAATTATTTTGGGTGAAAAGGAATACAGATATCACAATTGTGTCGATCAGGCACAACGCAACATTTTATTATATGCTCACGGTTGTGTTATCTTATAATTTTATTGTAATATTTTATGATGTTGAAGCAGTTTTAAGCACTTTGGACGAATCTGATGCTGACTTCAGCGACGACCATAATGCTGCTGACGAAACATGGATCCCTTTGAATCTAAATGCAGAAATAGGAGACAATATTAACCTTTTTGAGCCCACCAATGGCCAACCAATTAGACCGACCGAGTAATCAAACTACTCTGACCCACCAGCAGCAGCATCGATTTGTCAATGTAAAGAACTCATTAGGCGAGATATATAGTAAAGTTTTAACTACTAAGCTGTATGTAACAAGTAGGCTAGGTCGGGAAGAGCGTTATGTACGATAAGATATTAAACTATTCTACAGATTCCATGTCTCCTGATTTTTATTTCGATCGGAAATACACTTTTCACACTATTTCTTACTAGAATCTACACATAAATTATGGAGAATCTAATCAGTAATCGATATGGTTAGAGAGCGGTGCAACGAATTGGCAACTGAACCTACAAATTATTCAATTGACGAACAAATAATTCCATTTACCACGACCAGTTGGATTAAAAAATCTGGTCTGAGAAACTTTAAAGTCTTTTAGGGAGTTGGAATATTTAAAGATTGCTGTCTTGGACATGAACCATATATAATTATAAGACTAATTAAATATTTACCAAAGAAAAGCCACATATATTTCTATAGGTTTTTTATAACAATTCCACTTTTAGAAACGTTACATCATATGGATCTTGTAGCAATAGGTATAAAGAAAAGGCAGGCACTGGTTATAGCTGCCTCAAATATGTGTCTCAAAGATCTTGTAGAAGAAATCAAAATGGTAAAACAAGAATCTAAAGCGCCGTTGCCCTGTCCAACGACCCGCAGCTACCAAAAACTATAACGCATTTATGATTGAGGGATTAAAATGAAAAATAAGAAATGGATCATAAAATTATATTATAGAAAAGAATGCAAGCTTGTGGGATTATCTATAGCAACGGTAAACTCGTTCCTTACTTTTAAAATGAAGCGTCTTCTTTTCAAGTTCTTCAGCATGTTCTCGAGAGCGAGTAAACAAGCCCCATTTTTTTTGGTATTGTATTGACGTGACGACGATGTTGACAACTGGAATAAGGGTGAATATTTTTTTTTGGAATGAATTTCCGTCATCCCACGTCAAATTTGGTTGATAAACAGACCGGTTTCGGCTATGTGCCATCTTCAGTGTTCTCTCAGTAACTAATCGTTTTTTGTGTTGTCCCTTGTCTTTTGTATAGTTTCCTTGTGTACCTAACTTCTTTTTCTCTCTTTCTCTCTTGTTCGTGTCTGCATCTCTCTCGTTCGTATATATTCGTGTGTGGCTCTCTCTCGTTCGTATATATTCCTGTGTGCCTTATATCTACCTGCTTCTTGTTCGTTTAATTTTTCTCTTGTTAGTCTCTTGTGTTTACCGTTACAGTTTATTATTTGAGTGATCATTGCTAGGTGTTTTATCTTTGTCTAGGTAGTAGTCTGTGATATATTTTTTTATTTGTTTTATGAAACAAGTACCTGAATAATTTAAGTTGAAAAACATATTAAAAAATTAAAGGTTAAAGGAAATATTTTAAATAAACAAAAAAATCACTATTTTAGGAAATTATTTCACATGTTATCACCGAGACTACACAATTGTGCGATGTCCTGTTCACGAAAAAGGACCTATTAAAATAGTTATGTAGGCAAATTTTAGCCAATACATATATAAAAGAATGATATTGAAGATTTAAAGGATTGATTGATTGATTGATTGTGTTTATTGAGACTTGAAAAATTACGTTACAATTTTTTTTAAACATTAATGGTATTGAAAACTTAAAATTAAAAAGTATTATTTTAATTATTTAAAAAAAAGAAAAGAGTGCACGTGCTTAAGGAATTAGAAAAAGAAAAATTAAATAAGTAAATAATTAAAATATTACACAGAAACAATAATGTTTGCTCCCGACATTTGCATTAACTAATAGAGTCATTAATCTATTTATAATATACTTATAACTAAAACTTAAAATAAAAAATCTTAAAACTAAACCTTAAATCTAAAAAAAAATAAAAAAAATAAAAATAAAAATATATATTACCTTCTATGAATGCCAGGAGTAGTAATTCTATGATAAAAACTTTGTCCAGAAATACCACCAGAACGCTCCCGCAAAATACCTACTGCGGAAAGGTAATTTGTATTATACCAACTCATTTCATGTTCACTAAAAAGTATATCCTGCATTATATTGCCTTCAAAAAATGTAGTCTATCAATAAATTTCTTCATAAGATTTAAAGCATATTTGGAAATGGGACTTACTGAAGCCTTGTCATAAATAAAAACGTTTGAAAATCTTTTCAAGCGTGTTTTGTAGTTTCTCTGTACACATTTTCTTAAAATATGTCTTTCAAATACTTCCATTTTTTTCATAAAAGTTGGTCAAATACTGAACCAAATTGGAAACGCGTATATTAATATCGGTCTTATACCGACCTTGTATAGAATTAGTTTAGTCTTCACCGGTAAACATTTATTATTAAATAAGATCGAAAGAGCCCCTTTTACTCTATTAGCTTTTTCAATATTATATGAAACATGTCTATTAAATTTAAAAAGTTTGTTGGAATTAATGCCAAGATATTTTATATCATCTCTAAATGAAATTTAATTTCCATTCAATGACAACTTCAACCTTTTGCTTTCTGTAACAACTTTATAATTACATTTTTTAGATTTAAAGGAATTTATACGTAATATAAAGTACAGGTCTTAAAGGGGTATGCCAAGATCCAATATGGGTTGAACTTTATTTAAAATAGCTGTATCAATATAATAAGAAGTCTCGATCGGATTGTGTCTGAAAAATGACATGTGCTTGCATTTCAAGATATTTAACTCCAATAATTAAATCTGCACCATTGATGAAAATTCTGAAAGTCGGCACTTAATAAAATATTTCCATTAACACCGTTAAAAGAGTTAAAAATGTTAACATCATCGGAGTACATCAGTACTTTAGAATGCAAAACAACAGTAGGAAGATCATTGATGAATAAAGTGAACGAAATCGGATCCAGGTGACTGCCTGGATGGACACCAGAATGTACTTGAATGATTTTTGATATAACATTCCCAAATTTGACCGGTTGCGTTCTTTGTGATAGATAAGAGTTTAACCATTTTAAAGCAGACTGACTAAAGCCCGTATTGTATTGGTTTTCGCAAAAGTCAGTTTAAAAAATATGAATTACAAACTCATTTATGTGCTCCACTTCCATTCTGGAAAATTAAAACAAATTCTGTACGATCAAATCTATAGTATACAGAATTTCCTTATTACAAAAAATTACAGAATAAAATCACTCAACACACAAGCAGAGCAGACATTTTTAAGTCATTATTTTTAAGCGAAAATGGGAAGTACTTGCCATCAATGGCATCGCCATGCTAAAACAATGCGTTAAAATTCCGAAATAGAAATAGTGAAAAGTATTTACTTCATATGCTTATTAGCATTTTAAATCATTACATTGCTTTCAAAAAATTTTGTTTGTTACAGTTTTGATAATAATTTAAAGTTTCTTACATTAATGCCGAAAATTTAAGTAAAAAAAAGAACTAAAATAATTATAATAAAAGCCCACGAATATTGTTTTAAGCTTTTGCTAAACTCTAAGCTATAATATGTTAGAGTACAATATCTCCATGAAATTTATATCAGTCACTGTGATACGAGTATATGCCAACACCAGCACAACCAGCCATAAATACAATATAACTAACTATTCATTAAAATTTTAACTATAATTTAAACTTTTCCTTTTCTTTTCTTTTATTTTAAACATTTTGGTTTTCCTTTATAAAACAAATACATAACTACATTAACTTGCCATTTGTTCTCATTTGTTTTTTCCTGCAAACAGTACCGGAAGATGTGCTGCAGTCAAGAAATGCCCAAGGCAATATATATCGTTGGGTGGAAGCTTATCGCAAATATGGCCACAAATTGGCAGCCGTAAATCCCATAAGCATCAGAAGTCAACAAAGGTAATAAACAAAACAAAACAAGAATCAGTATAAATAAAAATAAACAAAAAGGAATAAAGAATGAATGGAATTGAGAATAATGTGAGGAAAAAAAGCGCTGCATAAGCAAACAATTATTCATATTTAAACTTGGCCAATATGAAAATGTTAATAAAAACGAAAGGCTTTTGTTGTTTCTAGTTGACTCTGTTTTTCTTCCATTTTCTTTGTTCGTAATCTTTTCTTTTTTTTGCGCACATGAATCAACAAAATAAAATGCAAAGTTCTCTTTAGTAAGAAATTTTAACAAGACATTCTTTAACCAATTGTTATTTCAAACAATTTGCAAAGGGACAAATAGCAAATTTTTTGAAACATTTAAAACAAATATTTTCCTACTTCTTTAACTCCTGGACTCAAGTGGGCCTATGCAACCTAACTTAACTCCTGTATAGTTAATATTAAAATTTAAAGACTGTTTTTGTACCAAATGGAAATAAGAGTAAAACATAAAAGGAAGAAACTCAAATCAATAGAATGTCATAAATCTTACTCTCACTTTTAAATAGTTTATAAGCTTATGTGACAATTGTACTATTACACAAAATTAATTCAAACACACAGTATTCCAGTAAATAAAAATAAGAGCAATTCTTAAGGAATGACTTATTCATTACTTCCATAGTAACAATTACTGCCAAGTTTTTGCTACAAATTATGTTAATAACATCCAAAGAATTAACTATAAAGCTATTCACAAGTCATTTTAATCTATTTGGGAGTGGTTTGTTACAATTTTGCAAGGCTATTGACACAAAAAATAAAATTCCTAGTGGTTGTAAAAATAGAACCCTTTATTCTTTATCAGTAAAAAAATCAAAATACAAAATTACAAAACTATTAGTTAAGTGTTTGCAATTCCTAGAAGCATAAAATATATTTTGAGCACCAAAAAGAATCGCATGCTTTATAGAATTAAACTTATTTTTATTTAACTTTTTGCTATAAGAATACAATTAACTATCTATCTATGTAATTAAATTTTTTGTAATGCAGTCTATACTCATTTGATAAAGACTATACCATTTCAAAGGTATTTGCTTGCAGATGTGCACAATCTATATTTTTTTAAATCGCTTCAGCATTTTGGGAGCTATAACCATTTAAAGATGCCACTAATCCATACACACTTCTTACACATGCATGTATCAGCTTCAAGTTGAAAAATAAACAAAACATACGTGTGTGTTTTTCCAATCTGTTTTTGCAAAAAAGTGAGAACAACAATGAAGCAGAGATTTGACTATGGTAGAATAATACAGTTAGTGTCGAAGCGTTAACGGGCTTTTTTTTGGGTTCAGGTCTGTCAAAATTTGTTTATGAATTACTAACACACACCCACACTACTAAAAAAGCACACTTCAACATTTGTTTCAAATGCAAATAAGAAAAGGAAAAGAAAGAAAATTCTTTATAGAACAGAAAATTCAACCATTTTGCCATTTTTCTTTTGTGATTTTTGACAGCCTCGAACATAAAAGTAGTGTTGTTGTAGCTTCGACACTACCTGTATTAGTCTACCATGGATTTTACTCTACTTTGGATTTGTGGAATTGTATGAAAGGCGTATTAAGCAAAAGAGAGTTCCTTAAATTTAAGTTGCTTATTTTGAATCTTTTTGTTTTCTTGTATGTTATCGTATGTGCGTAAATGATTAATGGTTTATTAATTACAACTACAACATTGCCGGCTATACGAGTGTGTATAGATCTAATAATACAGTTTAGAATGCCACTTTTTAAGTTTTTAGTTTTTTTCTTTTGAGAGAATCCAATTCTGCATATTAAAATTTAACACATGCCAAAGATAAAAAATTTTACTATAATTCAACACCAAAAATAATGTTTAAGAGCGAAATGAAATATTTCCACATCAATGCAATGAATAATTTCCAGATTTTAGTGAAAAGTGGAAGATAAAAATTAATTTTGTTAATATTTTCACTTTATCAACTATTTAAGACGGTGACAATATAATTCGCTTTTTGCTTGATGGTACGTACACCTTTTAGTGATGCAACTAATTTAGAAAAGAAAAAAAATATTTTTAAGCAACTGGAAAAATATTATGGCCAACAGCCAAAACATTTCGGAATGATGAAAGAGTTTGCCATTTTCCAATAAAAACTCAAATCAAAAATTCATTATTTCGAATCTACATCAAATCGAAAAGCAATAATTGCTATGATTCAGTACAAAGCGCAACATTTGTTATCCAAATAATTTTAAAATTCACATCCATATATTGACATCTCATTGGTTTGGCGCATACGCCAAAAAGGTCGCAACCCACAAAGAACTTATACATGAAGTTTTCTCAAAATATATCCGATAGAATTTTTTTATTTGCACCACTGCTTCCGGCAATTATTTTTCATGAATGCAGTTAATAGTTTTCTATTTTTCTATTCTATTGCTATTATTGAAAGTGACGAATATTGTTTTGTGCCGCATATGCAATGCCTTTTCAAAAGTAGCATTTTGTGCCGCGTATTGAATAAATTTTTGTGTTTATCTTCACCATATTTTATTTCTTGCAGTCCAGAGGAACAAGTCAATCGGCTTAAAGGCGGCAAAAAAACCGCACGCTTAGTTTATACAAGAGAATCAAATAATTACAATAAACAATGAAATGAACTTTATTTACCAAAACACTTAAAAACTACAAACGAACATGGTTAAATGGGACTGATTTGCTCGTCGTTTGCCGCCATAAGAAATTGAAATAAATCATCTATGGCAGAGTTCGCCGCGTATTGCGAATTTCGCCGACGCCATGACACAATCATATTCACAAATGTATTTTATTTTTGGCGACAAATATTCGCAACCAAAAATTCGTTGTTCGTCCCAGTACGTAATTTTCACAACAATTAATGAAGACAATTTAACTAAAACAACGAGTAAAAATATCAACGTTTTTCCTGTTTAAGTTCATGCAACACGAATGTTAAGTTTTCGAACAAAAAACGTAACAACTGGCACATTATTTTGGTCTGTATATCGCGTTTTTAAATGTCAAGCAGCTGAAAGCAAAACAAATAGAATAAATTATTCGCTGTGGAAAAATATAATTAGACAAACTAAATAAAAATTCAAAGAAATATGTATATAAAAAAATTGTTCAAAATATTAAATATTTAGTCATACAACGAACAATTGAAAACGTGTTACACAAACCCTATTTGTTACGTAGTCGTTAACGTGTCGCCCAGTTTCGTTTTATTTTTGAAGTTTTCCATGAACAGGCTGTAAATCGAAAAATTATTGAAAAGGCAACGAAACGAAAATGTAAATTGGGGAAAAATTTTGAATTTATGTACACGTGTATACATACGTTCAGAAAATGTTTCAATTTGTTTTATTAATAAATTCCCTCTAAGGCATTTACACCAAACCAAAATCTAGTAGATCTCAATTGAAATCTCTATCAAAATCTATACCGTTTACACCTGGTTATTCGAGACATTTTTCAAGATTTCGTATCAATGCCAAAAACAGTTGATTGGAATTTTTATATTCAAATGTCGAACTCCATACGAAAATTTTCCTTCAAAGTATTCATGCAAAAATAGTTGATTGGAATATTCATTTTAAATGTCAAACTCCATACAAAAATCATCAAATGAGAAACAGCGGTCACACCCTTCAAAGAGTTGTTATTGAACAGCGTAGTATTTTTCCGTACAATTAGGAAAAACTATAGTTGCATCAGTAAGTATTACGAGATTTTGAGTAGAATTCGTCAAAATCTTGTGGTCGAAGCAGATTTGGTTTTGTATGGGAAATCTAGTCAAAATCAACAAGATTATGCTAAAAATCTCGCAAGCACTAGATTTAGTCTGGTGTAAATGCCATATTACAATCAAATTTTTGTTTGATTTAAATTATGAGAATTAACGAACAAAGAGGAATAAATCAGAATTTTTAGCAGGCAATCATAATTTTTATATCGCAAATATTTTTGAAGTTGACAGTTAATATAAAATTAGCCATATTTTGCATAAACGGGTGGAAAGTAAAAAAAATATATTATAAAAATATTTACATTGAAATCGATATATAAACAAAATTTCCGTGTACCATATGCATGTGTTTGTGTGATTGTGTTTCTGCTCATTTACTACTGCATAACGTGTATGTATGGAGTTTGCCAGGCCAACAACGTATACGTTACATAGAATTCCCCATAATTGCATATAACGTATGCGACTACTGGTACATTCTTTATAAATTTATAGCATTTAATATTTGTTCAATTCACAAGCTCAGTCGTATGGCTTATCGTTTAAAAAAGTCGATATTTTTTATGTGCTTGTAAACAGACAAAATTGTTGTATCGTCATTTTGCCGTATTTTGAATGTGAATTCAATGTAATCAATTCATTGTGAGTAAATAATTTATGTCGAACGGGAAATTTTTTACTTCTTCTTAAATTTTGTTGTCATTAAAATCTTCTTCTTCCACAATAGTCGACACTCAATTCAGTTGATACCACATGAAATTAATCCAGATATGGGAATTCTAATTATTCGCGAAAGAGCTATTAACTATTTATTAACAAACAATTTTGATTAAAATGGTTTTCAAATTAAATTGAAATGAATTAAATATATATTTATCGTTAAGAAGAATTAATTTTCTGGGTTTACTTATCACATACTTAAGATATTTTTACAAAATTAATCTAACAAATATAATTTTTCCATACCTGACCTCAATACAACAATTTATAAAACATATAAAATTCAAACGTATACTTATAACACACTTTTGTATGAAAATTACCAATAACAAAAATACAATGCTGTATAAAAAGACGATTACACAATACATATGACGTTAATACGAGCTTGTGAATTGAACAATTGTTTTTCTCTGTAAAAAAATAATTTTGACGGCAATCAACTGATTTAACAAACAAAAAATTAATCAAAAGCCAATTACACTCTAAAGAACTGCAAATGAAAGTTACTATAGCTGCTTTCTTGTGTAAAAAAGTTCACTTTACTATTACTTTAGGAAATATTTCTTAAAAAAAATTAAGTCTTAAACTCTTCCACTGACCTGTGTTTCTTTAACAGTTCCTTAGATGAATTAAATCCAGCATTTTATGGTCTTCAAAGCCAAGACAGTGTGCAGCCACAGGGTCTGTTGAATGCCCGTAATATTGCCGCCACATCAACAATGACTGTTGGCGAGTTGGAAGCAAAACTAAAAGAAATTTATTGTGGTAAAGCAGTTAGTGCCGAATTTGGATACGTTGAGGTGAGTTGAATGGAAACATCCATTCGCGTATTTAAATTAGAATTGGGATCAGGAGTAACTTTTTAATCACACTCATCATTTACTTATATTTTTGGCTCGCGTTCACGCACGGTCACGAAAGTGGAATAAAAGTTAGTAATAATAACGAAAGCTCACTCACACGACATACATATGTACTTACGAAAAAAAAACTATCCATAAATTCATAAAAATTAAAAAATTAAATGAAAAAATTACAACTAACCCATTATTGCCCGGTACCAGAAAACGGTAATCAATTTCAATGAAACTTTGTGTGTAGTGTTTTTTAGGTCTAACTAAGGTATATTTTAAGTTTGGTTTTTGAGATATGAGATGGTAAAATTAGTTACCAGTGGGCAGATATGTAAGTCCCTGAAGGAAGCATTGGGTTAAGTGTATCCATGTATATATTTTTGTCAACAATTATGGTGTCTTTTTGGTGACAATGTCAACAAATTGTTTTTTTTTGTTTTTGCTTTTAATAGGTAAGAAAATGTTTGACGGTTAAAAACAAATCACCAATCTGATGGTCTCAAAATTGGCGGGTAGCCGATGGCAATTGTTTTTATTGATATCGGCTCAAAGGAACAATTTTACAAACATACATGTACATATATATATTTCCTTTTAAATACGTCTTCTCTTCTTCTGATTAATAGATGTTAAGCCATAAACATATGTATGTAAAATATTCATGAACATGAACATTTAGATTAAAAGAAATTATTTGCTGTTCGTTTTCGAATATTTGGAATTTTTTTATTTCTCGCTATTAGCATACATATACGAGTATGTACTTAAAAAGAAAAACAAAATTATTCATACATGTGTGCTTAAAATCAAAAAAATTTTAGCTATTCATTTTCGAATGCGAGCATAAAACAAACAATTTTACAAGTTCATACATGACAATTTAGCATGAATACTCATATTTGAGTATTCATACATGAATTCTTCTGAACCGTACTTTTGAATGAGTCAAACATTGTGTACGCATATGTATAAAGTTTTTAAGCACTTGTATATATTTTGCAATAACATTTTTTTAAGCATATAGTTTCCTTTTGCCTGCATATTAACGCAAAATTCTTACCTTTGGGTACAAAATACGTTATAAAACTTTTCTGAGTTACATTTTGTAAGAAAAGTCTTATTTAAGTGAATATTTTCCATTTTTGGGCACATATATATATCGTTTTAATTTTTGTAAACTCTCTCTCTCTCTCCTCTGTCTCTCTCTCCATTTTAGAACTTAGAAGAACGCGAATGGTTGGCCTTACACTTCGAACAGCTGAACTCACACTCTCAGGAAGATCTCAGTAACGATAATCGCAAACAAATTGCGGATTTACTGATTAAGTCACAGGCCTGGGTCAGTTTTATGACAGCGAAATTTCCCACTGTCAAGCGATACGGTGGTGAGGGTGCTGAAAGTTTATTGGCATTCTTTTGGCAATTACTGCGTAATAGTGTACAAGGTAAAGATTTTTTTATTACATTTAAAAGATTCGTATATTCAATTAACTTCCTTATAATAAAGTCTCATGCATACGTGTGTAAATATACATAAATATTGTTTAAATTGTTACTTTAAAGCTATAAAAAATGTTTTCCTTTATTCAAAATAAATAGTTTAATATTAAATACCAAAAATAAATTGAAGAACATTTCAGACAGTTTTTAATTTATTGTTTTTGCAAATAAAATAAAAGTAACTGCAACAAATTGAAGATAAACTTTTTACGTTAGATTTTTGGGACCATACTAGGGTTTCGGAAAGGGAAAAGCCTGGGAAAATTACTAAAGCAGAAACTTAAAAATAGATTTTTCTTAGATTTATTATTATTTAAGTAGTATTGCAAATACTTCTTAAGTAACAATTATAAATTTTATATACTAATTTTATAATTTTTTTTTTTGCAGTAGAAAATACTAAAAATGAAAAAAGCCCTAATTAATGTTATTTCTTATGAAATTTAAAATTTTTGTCAAAAAACATATTTATTTAGTTTTTCATTTGGGTAGGAAGCATAGTGTAAAGATTAAGTCCTTTATGGAAAAGAGACCGTTGCATATAAGTTGTTGTTATCCTTGGCAGCCTGAAGTAGTTAGCATTCCTTTGGTGGTATGGTTGTACTTCTCCAACATAGTTTAGTTGATCTATGTATTAGGTATTCTGGTGCGTTTCCGATTTTCATATTTTGAATGAAGTATAGAGTATTAATTTCGATTCTTTGTTTTATGTTTAGCTTTTTTAAAGTATTCAGCATAAATCCTCTTGGTATATAAATCTGACATTTTAATATTGATCTCAAAGCTTTGTTTTGTAGTTTCTGGGTCCTTTCTATTTGTGTTAACGTGGAGCAAGTATATAATATTGTTGATCCAAATTCGAAATGTGGTTTTATTATTACTTATATTGAAAGCCGTTATTATGGATATTTTGTTACGTATTCTTTTAAGGAAACCTATTTTTCCAATTTTTTGCATATGTATTCTACATGTTTATTGAATTTTAGTTTTTAGTCTATAATAAAGCCAAGGTATTTTATCTACTTTTTCTATTATTTGACTGTTAATTTCGAAAGCTGATTCATTATTCATATTTATTTGAGCAACATCAACTAATGTGCATGATCACGCGTGATCACGCATGCTTCACGCTAATCACGTGAGCAGTGCCCATCTCCAGTTTAAGTCTTCTCTTGTTTTTTAACTTTTTGTTTTCTTTAGGTTTAACAATTAATGGAACTTGTTTTCTCAATTCTGACAATACCGGCCCTTTTTTAACCACATCAGTGAATGTTGGTTTGTTTTGTTTATCACTTGTTTCTTTTAGTGCTCTTTTTATATCATTTTGCAGTTTTACATTTCTTTCTTCATTCGTGTGACACAAATTTTTGTTCTTATTTTCATATTCATTTACAACACCATATAATTTTTAAAATTCTAGGACATTCTGTTCACAAGTTTTTTTATGCTTTATCTATTTTTTTCAGCCTCTCGTCGTATCGTTTTTCTATAACTTCTAATAATTGTTTAAGCTCATTTTCATTTTGTTTCAACGCCGACGCGAATTCGTGTTTATATTCAACCAAATTTTGCTTGTTCTTGTTAACACCATCTTCTATATCCTTCAAAACTAAATCAACATTATTTATGCATATATTGAACACAATCATCGCACATAAATCGCACAAAATTGTTAGCTTCTAATACTTTTGCCGAATACCAGCACATTTTACTGAACAATGAAATATTTTATCACAAACTCCTGCCCAATTTATTCCGGATTTACCGCGTATTTTAGTTTTGCATTTGTGACACTCAGCCATGGCCCGGTCAGACAAAATTTGTTATTTTACCACCAAACTTTAATTATTTTCAGTTAATTTTATATTCCGCGTATAGATAATTGTTTATTTCTAGCATTTACTTGTTATTTTCCAATCTTAAATCATTTTATATATTTTTAAAGTTGTTTTTTTCTTCAGAGCTCAAATCGTCGGTATCCTGCAAAAAAGTCCTAAGACACATAATTGTGTTTCTCAGTTATTGCCGATTTAAAGTTTACGGCCCCCGGAAAAATCTTTAAATAGCTTAGATTTGAAAATTTATATTAGAATATAATAATTAAATGGCTTAACTTTAAAATGAAAGCCAAAAATTTAATTCAGTTTTATTTATTTAATTTTTTTATATAAAAATGAAATGTAATACAAGATACTATCTTGGACATAGACTTTCTTTGCATTAACAAATATTATTTTAAAGACATGGAAATTTTTTAATAAAATGTTTTTTTATAATCTTTGTATTAAATTCTTGATCTGATTCTGATTTATCATATATATCCGGTTCTGAGGCCTTATTTTTTACGATTTTGCATGCCTTCAAGTTTGGTACCAGTGATGAAACTCTTCCTGTATGGCTCCTGATATAAAAATATTAAGTAAATCTTTCTTCTTTTTGATACTTATAGGAAGGTTACTTTTATACACCTTTTCAATGTTGACTTTTTTCAAATTCATGTTATAAAAAACACATATTTCTTTATGGGTTTCACTCTATTACACCAGAGTTAATCTTTTGGTACCTAAAAGATTTTGCTTTCAAGCAGTTTATTTTATCCAAATTTTCGTCTAAATTTTTGTTTTTTATCAACTCTTATAGCTTTGATAAATCCAGAAAATCGGAAAACCACATTTGAGTTATATTATAAGGATTTCCTTTACTTCTAAGTTCACTTGGGAATTTTTTGCTCTACATGTTTGGGTGCTTTGGTTATAGAATAATTTGTTTTAATACAATAGCTACAAAAATATTTTAAAAAGGCATGGGATTTTTATGACTTTTGGGACACTTCTGCATCATTAACTCCATTTCGCAAAAAAGTGGACTTACAACTTTTTTGCAGGATACCGACGAAATGTACGAGTACAAGTATTAGCTTGTGATATGCATTTTTACATAAATATATATTTATTATTTTGAATTTTCTTTTTAATATTAAGCTTAGTATTTTATTAAAAAAAACCTTCTTCAAGCTTAAGGTCAACAGATAACAATATAAAACTTTATTTATCCAAGTCTTATTCAGGGATATTTAAATAGTATTGAAAATTGTTGGCCTTAAGCTTCAAGAAATTTTTTTATTAAAAGATTAGAAAAATTATAATAATCTATTAAAATTAATTTAAAAGAAATTTTGTCAGACATTAAAGAAATTCATTTCTATTCTCATGAAATTCAATACAGAGTTTAAAACTTTCAGGAAACGGACAACATTGACTTTAAGTTAAATAAAAATCAAACAAAAATTTTACTAACACAGTGAAAAACTCTTATTGAAAATAAATTGTATTTCACACAAACGTTTGTTTGAATAATTTTTTCCATAACATTTCGTTTTTCTGTCTACGATGAAGGACACTCTCTATGCAGCGCGATTATTTTTTACCTGATTGTATTTTTGTAAATGAAATTACTGCTTAAAATGTCCAATTAATTACACAAAATAGTTTATAATTCAATTTGACTTTTGCTTATTTCAAACGCCACAGATTCTCTTATAAATTATATTTAATTTTACTAACAAAATTTACCATATATTCGTATTTTTGGCTTAAAGTGGAACATCTATTGGCAGAGGAGCATAAACTTTAACCATTAGCATAGCAAGGATTTTCATAGATTCAAAAACGCATCAAATATCACAACCAAACTTACACAAATAAATAGATTTCTGCATTCATAATTAAATTTTGTAATTTAAAACCAAAACTCAAGGTTATGACATCAACCATTAATCAGCTGCCAAAAACTTCTCATCTTTCTAAACCAAAAAAAAAAAACTAACAAAACAAAATGAAATGAAACTGCCATTCATGCGAGAAATAGTACTTTTCTCCTCACACTGAAAGAATTTTCAAATAAATAATATATTGATTTTATTCTTATTGCTCATATATGTAGATGATCTCAAGCACATTGTTGTGGCAATGCCACATCGTGGTCGTACAGAGTTACAAGCCATTTTATTGAATATGAGACCAGTAAAAGTTTTTTACAAACTAAGTGGAGAATCAGAATTTCCCGATGATTGTCAAGCCATGTCAGATGTTATAAGTCATTTTCGTGAGTAATTTTTATCTCTTTTATTTACAGTGTACAGGGTTTTTCAACAAGAACTTTGTTTTCTAAAACAAAATAAAATATAAAATTTAGATGAAGATGATTCAAATTTTTACTGTATTACGAAGAGAAAAGTTCGGCATTTATGAATGAAAAATGATAACTGCAAATGTCCACAGCGACCACGCTGACAGATGTCGATTCTTTCATCAAAGTTTTTAATCACATTACGGATTTGGAGTTTTAAGGCTGCAGTCGATTCTATTTGCTCCGTATAGACTCTGTCCTTAACATAGCACCACAAAAAAATAATCCAGTGAACGGTGGTCAATTCCGGTCAAAAATCTATAACTTCGTTATTTCTTCGTAAAAATTTTTGAAATTTGGGATTTGTATTACCAATAACAAAAACGATCGATGGATAGATATTTCGATGATCAACTACAGGGCTTGGCTAAAAAATCATGGATGTTTTAAAAGTATCGAAAAAATTAGGTTATTCATGTAAATGTCTTAAATTTCATATGCAAGTTAAGAACAACACACTTGATACATCGAAAAAATATTAGAAATTGCATACAGATTTTGGCCAAATAAAAGATTTTGGACATTTTAAAAGTATCGAAAGAAGTATGTAATTTATGCAAATGGCTTTGGGTAGATTTATAATTAAAAATAACACAAATTATCAATTGAAAAAACTTCGACATACTTTAAATACATGGGTTAGCCAAATAAGCATAGACGTCAATAATCCTAAAACTCACATAATTTTTTAAATTGATCAAAATACACATTTAGTAATTTTAATAGATTAGAATTTATAGAAATAAAATAGTTACACTTACGCAGTCTTCGCATTCTAAGTAATTCATATTTAATTTTAACCGCACTGATTCACGGTTTTCAAACGTGTTCCTACATCGTTTACACGTATTCCATTTTTTTCGGCCGGTACTTATTAAACCAGCAATTTTTCTTTTTATTTCGTCTTCTTTTAACATATTTTTGAACGTTCTTCTATATATTTCAGTATTATTGATAATATTTCATCCCAATTTCTATTTCGGTTAAGTTGAAATATTTTAAAAAGTTCGCCATTTGTAAAAGATGAAGGCACTGAAATCGGTCTGGTTATTGGAATGGCAAGTAATTGCAGCTGAAATTTATAGCACTTACTTTTGATACTTTACAGCGTAAATGTAATTTACACTTAACCTCTAATGGCCTCTTTTAATTTTTTCTGCCCTTTCAAACTTTTTTGTTTACTTTCTATAGATTTAAAACTAGTTCCCAATCACTTCACTTTTATAAAAAAAAGAACACGCAAAAACTCAGTAATAACCACGTAGAATGGTTAACTTCTAACTGATTTTTTAAAAACACGTGCTAATTTGCAAAAAAAATTAAAAAAGAAGCACAGCCTACTCCGATTCAAAAGTAAAAAAAATCTCATTTTTCAAATATTAAAATGTGAAGAAAAAACTTTTGACTTTACAGCACTATAAATAGCCATATAGTTAGAGCCCATTTCTACGGTCAAAGTTTACTTTGCAAAGTCTTGTGTTTGTTAGCGATAAGGGAAAGATGAAAGGGGGTAAGTACACACTTTGCTGTACTCGCAAAGTTGCTTTCTACTTCGTTCGTCAGTTACATTTACTTGTATTTGGTTGCATGTGTGTGTTTGGTTTGCATGTTCATCCAAGAAACGAACACACAATCTTTCAAAGTAAACTTTGCGCGTGGAGAAGCCAAGCAAAGTTTAAAAGAAAATTTAAAAGACTTTGTCAAAGTAAACTTTGATCGTGGAAAAGGGCTCTTACTTTATAACCAAAATAACAATGTCAGGAAAAATTTACCATCAAAATTTTATATAAATTAAAAAAAACATTTTTGGCCGGAATTTACCACCGTGCAGTGGTGCTAAATCACACGATCTGGCTGGTCACTGAACAGCTGCTGTTCGTGAAATTATGCAATCGGGAAATTTGGTTTGCAATAAATTGATCGTTTCATTGGCTGTGTGACATGTGGTGCCGTCCTGTTGAAACCACATGTCAGTGATATCCACGTCATCAATAATAGGACAAAATTGAGTTGTTAAAATCTCGCGAGAGCGTGATCCATTGACCGTTACCTCATTTTCAGCCTCATCTTCGAAAAAAAACGGCACATTCACGCTTCCAGACCACATAGCGCACCATACAGTGACACGTTGAGCAAGCAAAGGCTTCTCAGTTAATCGCTCTAGGATTTTCAGAAGCTCAAATGTGGCAATTTTGCTTGTTGACGTACCCTGACAAGCGAAAATGGGCTTCGTCTGAACAAATTATTTTTTCAGAAAAACCAGCGGGTTGTTCCTGAAGGAATCCTAAAGCAAAGTTAGACATGTAGTGGTTTTGTTGAGAACGTAGAGGAGGTCTTGAAGAAGAAGCTACGATGTTTTCAGTTGTCGACTCAAATTTAACGACCAAATTCTTAATAGCGGTCTAAGAAGGACGATTATGTTGTCCGAAAATATCACGAATTTTAGGAAATGTAATTCTAACAGAACCACCATTTTCATAGTTGTTTTTAATTATTTTAATTTTAGAGCAAAATTGAATTCATCGTAACATTTGCCAATTGATCTACTGAATACGTCAAAGAACTAAATGTCGAAACTATCATGTTGTTGGTGTTTGCTACAATTGAAAAACAAAGTTCTTGTTGAAAACCCCACCTGAACTACATCTGCTTATAATTGCAGAACTCACATATTTGTGCACATTTATTTTGTGTTCTGTCTCACTGTGCACTGTACATAAAATAATTTTCATTTATTACTTATTTCTTATGGAATATTTCGTTTGTTTGCATCTATTTAGATATATCGGAAGATTTGAAAGTTGAGGGTAAAAATATACGTGTAAGTATGGTGAGAAATCCTTCACACTTGGAGGTAAGTTTTACAAATAAAAATGCAATAGTTTGAGATCCTTATGCTCTACTCAATCAGGCAGCTAATCCTGTTGCCATGGGCAAAACACGTTCCAAGCAACAAACTCTGCTAGATGGCGCCTTTAAAGATGGAGGCGAAACCCAGTTTGCCTCGGCCGTATTAAATGTCATATTACATGGTGATGCAGCTTTTGCCGGCCAAGGTATCAACCAGGAGTGTTTAAATATGGCTTATGTGCCACATTTCGAAATTGGTGGCAGTATTCATTTGATTGTTAATAATCAAGTGGGCTTCACTACTCCCGGTGAAAGAGGACGTTCAACGGACTATTCATCTGATTTGGCGAAAACTATTCAAGCTCCTGTGTTCCATGTCAATGGTGATGATCCTGAAATGGTAGCACTGGTGACAAAATTAGCCTTCGACTACCAACGTCAATTTCGTAAGGATATATTTATTGATATGAATTGTTACCGTCGTTGGGGCCACAATGAAGTGGATGATCCTACTTTTACGAATCCATTGGTGTATGACATTATAAATAACCGCAAGTAAGTTTTAGTTATTTTTGATTTTATCGCTTTTGTTTTGTGCAATCTTTAATTTTAAATAGCCCAAAATGTTTAGCGTAGGGGTGAAGGGGGATGGTGTACTCATTCACGACTTACATCAATTTCATTCAGTTTAGAACGGTTTAGAAATAACCAATATAACTTATTTTTTCAGTTTAAAAACAATACAGGTTAAGTGTAATTAAATTTAATAGTATTTAATTATGTTTAAATATAAATATAGTTTTATTGGATGTCGATTTATAGACCAACGGATCGTTAAAATTCACAAAAAAAATTATGACTATTAATTAGAAAAACCCTCAGAATCGGCTCAACTAAAACACTACGAGCTCTAGAGGTATTCGGAGTATCGTGAGATGGGCTACTACAGGGTGTCCGCCGGGAAGGTATACTACTTTGTTTGTTTATAATTTTTGATTAAATGAAAGAGAGTGGATCTTATATTGATAAATGTTTTATTTAATGTCGGCAATTATGTATGAAATACAATATCAGATAAATGTCCTCCTCTGTTAGCCTCACAAATGCGAACCCTTTTGACCAAATTTTTCATTATATTCTCACACATTTCACGCGGTATTTCATTAATTTAATCACGAATATTTTGTTTGAGTTGCTCAAGCGTTTCTGGTTTGTTTACATAAACCTCGCTTTTCAGATATCCCCACAAAAAGAAGTCCGGTGCTGTCAAATCAGGCGACCGTGGAGGCCAATCAACATCACCATTTCTTGAAATAACTTGTTGTGGAAACAGGTCTCGCAGTAATTACATTGTAATCCTGGCTGTAAGCGATGTGGCACCGTCTGGTTGATACCACATGTTAATAAAGCTCAAAGCATGCAGTTGTGGCGTTAAAACGTTTTCAATCATATCACGATATCGCTCCTGATTCACAGTTACCATTACGCCGTTTTCATTTTTAAAGAAGTAAGATGCAATGATTCCTCCTGACCAAATTGCACACCAGACTGTCACTTGTAATGGATGTGAAGGTGACTGATGAATAATTGCCCAGAACCAACTATTCTGTTTATTCACATATCCATTCAAATGAAAATGTGCCTCGTCACTCATTATGATTTTTTGCATGAAAATCGGGGTTGTCATGGGCGAGCTGTAACATCCTATTGGCATATGTACGGCGGCGTAAATGGCCTTGTGGAAGAAGCTCTTGTGTCAACTGAATCTTAAATGGAAACAAATGCAAATCCTTGTGCAAAATTGTGGCCAAAGTTGCTCTTTGAAGACCAAGCTTCTGAACACGGCGTCGAATTGAGGTTGATGGATTGTTTTGAACACTTTCTTGAGCAGCAGTAATGTTTTCAGCCGATCTTGCAGTACGTTGTGGTCCATGCTTTGGCCTATCACCTACAGACCCTCTTTCTTCGAAATCATTCACTACACGATAAATAGTGCGTTTTGTTGGCACGGTGTTAACCAAAAAATTCACGTAACTTTCTTATCGTCACATTAATCGATGATTGAATTTCATAAAATGCTTTAACGATTAAAACACGTTGTTTTATGGAATACTTTTCCATAATAAATTTGCCACATGTCTACGAGGGCGGATTGATATTGAAGCTACCTAAGTAGGAAAAAACAATTTTTTTTCAAAAACCATTTATTTGTCAACATAGTCTCCATTTAGCTCTATACACTTAGTCCAACGTTTCTCCAGTTTTTGTATCCCTTCCAAAAAATTTGATTTTTCGAGTTCCGTAAAATAGGCATTTTTTTGGTCAATAATTTCATCGTTGGAGCTAAATCTCTTTCCACCGAGCTATTTCTTTAGGTTTGAAAATAGGAAGTAGTCACTAGGGGCTTAATCCGGAGAATATGACGGGTAAGGTACCAATTCGAAGCCCAATTCATAGAGCTTTGCCATTGAGACTGCACACGTCACACGTTTACGTTTATGGTCAATATAGAGCAAATTCGGCCCCCACTTTGCCGATAGCTTTTTCATATGCAAATGTTTATTCAAAATGTTGAACACACGTTCATATGATATGTTTACCATTTCAACAATCTCGCGTAACTTGACTCGGCGATCATTCATTTTGGCCTTCCTGTTGATAGTATTGTTGTAGTGCTTGTTTGGCCGCGTTTAAATTCAGTAATCCAATATTTTACCATGTAATCTGACGGAACAGACTCACCGCAATATTTATCGAGCTTTTCTTTTGTCTCTTTCGCCGTTTTCCCTATCAAATAATAGTGTTTAATCACAGCACGAAATTCACTTTTTTCCATTTTTCAAGAAACACAAAAGTTGCGTAATTTAAACGACTACAACAATTAAACTAATCTATGAATTTGGATGAAATTTTAACAGCTGACGTCTGACAGATCACAATTAAAAAAAAAAGTTTTTGTGTTTGTGCTGCCATCTAGCGCTAGGTAACTTCAATATCAATCCGCCCTCGTACTTTACGACTGCCAAATATGAACTGTCAAAACTAATGTTTACCAAAATGGCGGCAAAACCAAGTAGTATACCGTCCCGGGGGACACCCTGTATGAACAACGACAAGTACAAGTGTATTCGGGAGCTCTTACAATCGACAAAAGTACTTTTAATATAAATCGGCAATACAGTTTTAATTACTATGCTTAATGTACGAGTATATGAATAAGAATCTGTGAAGCTCTCGGACGGCAGTTCAAGTGCCCAGCTTGTAACTACCGCTTCTACGTCATCGGTGATTACTCATGACTCACTGAATACAAGATAACGCATTGCGCAAGTCCGTTAACTTTGTACACACATGAGCTGGTTTTCATTGACGTCACTGTAGTAGAACAAAATTTTATGAACAAATACGAGTATATTGTGACTTGTGCTATTTATATTAATAACATTTGAAGTTATTTAAAGTTTAATTAGTGAAAAAATTGCATATCTATTAAAGATGAAGTGCGCTGTTGCAAAATGCAAGAAAAGCTGTTTTTTCGCAATGATTTCGTCTTATCCAATGCAGCAAATGTGGAGGTCTACGCCACTACTAGCATCAAAACACTCGGCAAATTTCTAAATGGTGATTCCAAATAAAAAAATTAAACCATTTTAAATATTTATACGCTTTTGGACTCCTTGCAAGTGTTATATTTACCAACATTAAATTTAACGATGACACGCTACAATCAAGCGATATAGAAGGCATGGAGAGCTTCGTTGGCTATATGGGCCACATAATAAAAGACGTGGTTTTGTAAACTGCTGTGCCAAGGAACACAAAGCATCTTTCATATCACAGTATAAGACATGATTTTGGGAAAAATAAGAACTTCTGCATCATTCGTTTTGTCAAGTTTGCAACGGTAATGATTTAATGGCTGTGGAATAAACAATCCTTTTCTCCAGAGTGAATTACATTTTAAAACCAGAAGAGCATTGAATATTTGGAACAAATCAATGAGCTGAAAACTGTTGTACTGTGTATGTGTACATGGGGCAAAGGCGGATTATCTAAGCCAATGTAGACAATGATGACATATATGCAGGGTTGCCGTTGATAATTTCGAGAAAGTGTCACAAAAAGGGTATTTTATAAAAGAGGGTAAAAAAGGGTATTTTAAAGTAAAATAGGAAGGGTCAAGTTTTTGTGAACAAAAAAAAATATATTTATTTCAATTTAAAAAAAACTAATTTTAAGAGTTAATTAACTACATTAGACTAAAATAAAACTAATTATACATACTTGAACTATAAATCGATGTTGAAACTAAAAAACAATTCACAGGGGCATTGCAATATAAGTCATATTATCAGAAAAGAAATTAATTTTGCAAAAAATTTTGATAATGTTTATCACTTTTTAGAAGTACCTATTCAATATTTTGTAATTAATTATTTGCTTGAGGTCCCTTGTTCCAGCTCCGATTCGAACAAATAGAGGGGGGAAAGCATAGACTCACAAGTTGTTATTTTAAGTTTGTAATTTTAAGATTGTAAATTTATTTTTAATCAGTGATAGTTTTGAAAAAACTCATTCAGCGGAAGCACTACTATGAGGCAAAGTAAAACTCTATGTAACGAATTCATATAAATTTGAAGATGAATTTTTACCAAATCTATTTTTTAAATTTCCTATCTCGAACCAAAACCTTTCTGCGTTAGTTATTTTATGTATATCTTGCTATTTATTAATATTGGAATATTGGAGCTTTTACTCATTTTCAAAAAGGGTCAAAAAGTGGCATAAATTTTGTTAAAATTATACAAAGGCATAAATTTGAAAATGGATCATAAGAAGTGTCATTGGCACGAAAAAGTGTCAAAAATGATACTTTAGTGTCATAACGGCAACGCTGCGTATATGAAGTCCTTAAACGTAATTTTCACAACAATTAATGAATGAAAAATTTACTTTAAATTTACAATTTATTTGAGTACACAATATTGTAAGTATTTCACGGTACTCAATACCCAAAACCAACTACTCAATGCTTTCAGAGTGTTAATACGAAAATTTTACTTGAAAATTGTGTTACTGCTCATTTACTATTGTGACGTAGATTCGCAGAAAAAGAATGTTTTGAAATTTTTAATGCGTTATTTTTATTCTTTGTATCATGGTAATTACTCGTCAACTTAGAGAAATATTTTATGATTTATGTCGATTAATTTGTCAACCAAATGAGAGTTGGGACTACAACTACATGCCATATTAAGTCCGTTTGTTTACTTTTACAGTAAAATGCAGTAAATGAAAAATGTACACTCAAAAAAGTATGCGATCTGCAAAATATGTAAAAATTAGTAAGATTACGGAAACACTTTTGACTCTACTCAACTCCTTTTTCTGATTGGTAATCGGTGCAATATTTTTTAACACACGAACATTTTAAGAAAATATAAACAAATTATTTGCTGTAATCTTTTCCATATGCTTAATTTTATTTTATTTGATTTTGCTAATTTGTGTCTGATTAAATTTATTCAATAGTACGTAATAATTTTTTTATCTTGTTTAGCTTAAAAACAAATGCTGTACTAAGTAACCATATACTTCCCACTTTCACATCTCCAAAGAATTAAAATAACACAAAGTATTATTATGTTATTCTTATTTTAGGTTGAAAATGGTTTGTACAACATTTATTTCCTTTTAAAAAGGCATATAATTAATTACTTGTTTAATAAACGAATAGTTTAAAATAATTATTCAAATTTTCTTTTTTTATAAATTTTTTACAAATTGTTTTTGTTTTCTTACTTTTGTTTTTTTACCTTTTGTTTTACTAAATTTTACTAGCGAAAATTTCAGCAGTAAAAGTTTTTAAATACTCAGCCATGACCTGTCACTTTATGCTTTCAATTTATGTT
This sequence comes from Gymnocheta viridis, assembly GCA_956483585.1. Lineage (NCBI taxonomy): Eukaryota > Metazoa > Arthropoda > Insecta > Diptera > Tachinidae > Gymnocheta > Gymnocheta viridis. Next base: position 93,515,655 of record OY101440.1, on the reverse strand, counting down.
CTCATTTACTTTTTTTGGGTAAACGAATGCAATTTATTAAAATCCAGTAAAGTTCAGTAAACATTTTTAAAACTTTAGGGTACTCGAATACATCTATTACCAATCCATATGTTGTTTGCTACACTACATAAGGTGGTATGTATCGGTCTATTATTAAGTTTACAACCCATAGATTATTTATTCTATATCGGTTGGTACCTTATATAAGATGGAATATATGTATTTACATTTTACTGTATTTATGAGGAATTCGATAACGGCACGTTAAAATCATAAAAATATAAAAAAAACAAAATGTTCACTCTTTTCTGCAGTCTGATGGTTTCGAAGTGCATGAAACTTATTAATATATTTCTAATTAATTATTTATAATAAACTTCACATAGAAAATCTAATAGCTGTATGAAATTTTGTTTTAACTTTAAGAACCGTTCCCGATCTCTATGCCGAAAAGCTAGATAAGCAATCCATACTCTCTACCGAAGAGGCCCATAATATAAGGAACGATTACATGGATTATCTCAATAAGGAACTTTTATTGGCACCCAAATATAAACCCGAACCATCATACTTTCAAAAGCAGTGGCAGCATTTAACTACAGCAACAGACAATATAACCTACTGGGATACTGGCCTTGATTATAGTTTACTAAATTATATTGGACAGCAAAGTGTAAAATATCCTGAAGGCTTCGTAAGTTGATTAAAAAGTAAAGGAAAAATAATAATGAAACCATCAGAAAAGAATGTCTAGAAAAAAATATAAAGTGTATTAAGTGTTGCAAAATAGCAAATTCTTTTTTTTTATTTTTTCTTTTCTCTTGATTTTATATGCTGACACAGAACGTTCATCCACATTTGAAGAAAACCCATATTGAAGGCAGAATTAAAAAATTAAATGCTGGTGAAAAAATTGATTGGTCAACAGCAGAAGCTTTAGCACTGGGCAGTCTTATGTATCAGGGCTACAATGTTCGTTTGAGCGGTGAGGATGTGGGACGTGGCACGTTCTCACATCGTCACGTTATGTTGGTTGACCAGGCAACAAATGAAATGTTTATACCTTTGAATGACCTTAAAGGTGGTCATGATGGCAAATTGGAGGTGGCTCATAGTATATTGTCCGAAGAGGCTGTACTGGCTTATGAATATGGTATGGCCATAGATAATCCAAATAACTTAATAATATGGGAAGCACAATTTGGTGATTTTGCCAATGGAGCACAAATAATAATTGATAATTTTATTATTTCTGGAGAAAGTAAGTTGTGAAAAATTGTATTTATTAATTCAAAATATTTCCTAAATTAATTTAGCAAAATGGATGGACTCCAATGGTTTGGTTTTACTATTGCCTCATGGCTATGATGGTGCTGCCTCAGAACACAGTTCATGCCGCATTGAACGTTTCTTGCAGTTATGTGATTCAAAAGAATGTGCCGCCGATAGTGATAATGTGAATGTACAAATTATTAATCCTACAACTCCTGCCCAATATTTCCATAGCTTGCGTCGCCAGCAAATACGTAATTTCCGCAAGCCTTTAGTTGTCGTGGCACCCAAAATTTTGCTACGTCTATCGGCAGCCACTTCATCGCATACAGATTTTGCATCTGGCACTTATTTCCTTAATGTCATGGGTGACAATACTGTTCGTCAGGAGGCAGTAAAACGAATTATTTTCTGTTCTGGCAAACATTATTATAATTTGGCTGATGAAAGACAGGCTCAAAATTATCAAGATGCTGCCATAATACGTGTAGAGTCATTATGTCCATTCCCTGCTAATGAATTGCAACAGGAGATTGCCAAATATAAGAATGCTACAAGTTCGTTGCAAATATGATTTGCCTCCATTAAATTTCGTTTTCTATTAATTTTTTCTTTTTACCGCTTATAGAGTTTGTTTGGTCGCAAGAGGAGCATCGTAACATGGGGTCCTGGAATTTTGTTAAGTCACGTTTTGAAAATCTTGTTGGGATACAGGTATGTTACATATCGAGTTCTCTTTATGATTGTATCGTAAGCGACAATTTCTAAGGACTAGTTACAACGTCCTACAAATTCATAAAGCCTTAATTAGTATCGGTATGGAGAGAAAGCAGAGTAAATTTTAACTTTCGCTTTGTTTACTGCTTTAAGAAAAAATAATAAACAACCTCCGCTGAAAAAGTTAGATTCTGTCGCTTACGATATAATCGTAAATAGGGTTCGATATATTGTCACTTACGATCAAATCTCGCATTCAATATTTGGCCCATAGACCCAGTAGACCCATAAAATTTGTTTCCAAACTGTCCCTTATGAGCATTTTGCGAAAAAGGATCGATGTGTATGTAAATAGTTATTGAATAACTTTTCAACGATCACATGCCAAAAATCTTTGATGCTCATTCATTGAAAATTCCGAATCTTTCGAATCATTTTTTTTTATTTTATTAATTCAAGTCCGTCCCAATTTTTTTGAACTCGCTTTAAATCGTTTAAGAAATTTGTATAGATTGGAATCAATTCGAATCATTTGAAAGACTCCGAATCAATTTGAATCAATTCGTAAGGTGCAATTCGAATTATATGGAATCTCTTCGAATAGTTTCGAATCATTTTTAATCACTTCGAAATTATTCAAAATTTTTCGCATCAGTTCGAAATTTTTCGAGTCAGTTCGAAATTTTTGGAATCAGTTCGATATTTTTCGATTCACTTCGGTTTATTTTGAATCACTTCGAATTATTGCGAATCAATTCGAATTATTTGAAATCACTTTAGAATAGCTTCTAAATATTCCGAATCAATTCGAATCATTTCGAATAATTTCGAATCAATTCGAATCATTTCGAATAATTTCGAATCAATTCGAATCACTTAGGATGTTTTCGAAATATTTCTAACCACTTCGAATATTTTCGAATCTCTTCGAATTATTTGAACTCGTTTAAATCATTTAAGAAATTTTAATGGATTGGAATCAATTCGATACATTTGATAGACTCCGAATCAATTCGAATAATTTCGTTAGGTTCTGTTCGAATCATATCGAATCACGTCGAATCATATCGAATCACGTATTTTTAATTTTTATTCGCACTTTTTCCCAAAATTAATATTTTATTTATTCAGTAAAACATTAACAATTTTGATAAAAACAGATTGCAATTGATTATTGAGGGGTATAGCTTGTTCCTATGCGCATTTCACTGTTGCTAATCATTTCGAATCACTTCGAATCACCTCGAATTAATTCGCATCAATTGAATTAATTTGAAACAATCAGAATAATTTTGAATCATTCAAATCAATTCGAGCTATTCCGAATCAGGTGGAATCAGAAGCTTCCAATTTGAGTAATTTAAAGCGTTTCGGATAAATAAAGAAGGACATTACAAACCATTCCTTCAGGGCATATTTTTTACTTCATATTCATGTTAAATGCTTATAAGATGCGACGCAATTGATTATAGCCATCTTATTTGTCATTAATTATGAAATATTCCATCAAAAATAGGATCAAAAAAAATTTTCAAGCATCTTCGATCAAAAAATTATTATTTTATGAACAAAACTTGACTGCGCAACTGCAAGTGTTCAGTTCAGTGTATGCAATATAGAACAGAAAAATTTTTACAATTTATTTTTAATTTACTTCCACTATATTGTTTAATCATGTTTTTTTTCAACAGCTTGAGTATTGTGGACGCATTGAGGCACCTACATCTGCAACTGGCATTGGAAAAGTGCATAAACGTGAAGTTCAAGAAATCGTGCAGAGGCCATTCAAAGTTTAATGTATGTAATTCCCGAATGTTGCAACGAAGCAGTTAAAAGACTAAAACAAATAATCTCCCGTCCCGCATTTGTATTTAATTCATTTGTGCATACATACATAAGTATGTGTGTATGTAGTGTATAATATACAAATACACACATATTCATATGTACTCGTATGTATGTATTAACATACATGTATTTGTCTAAAACCCAGTGTATTTGGCCACTCATTTCCTTCTGGTGCTCTTGTTAAACGGAAATTTAATAAATAAAACGAAACAAATTTAACTATAATTTACTTCAGAGGTTCCCAAACTTTTTTTTATTTTGCAGACCGCCTATCAGCAAGGTATTTGATTCTTTCAGACATGGTCTAGAAAAAGATACTTACAACAAAAAGAACGGTTAGGAACGAAGCTCCTTCCGATTTTTAAATAGCAATAACTGCCACAAAAATTCACAATTTACAATATTTGAAGTTTTTTTATTTATTCCTAAATTATTAACTTTGCGCCATTATAAATAGGATTTTCGAAAATCGAGCTTTCAAGAGATCTTGATGTTTTGAGGTCATGTGAATCTATTCTGTTTATGTTTAAGATGATGTCCGTGTATGTGTATTTGTATGTGTGTGCATTTATGTAAACCTTTCATAACATAAGAATGACTTAGGCGATCGGAACCAAACTTGTTGGATGCTAAGGATGCTCACTTAGTAGATCTCGTCTTATAATAAAGTTTTCAGAAAAAAAATTCTTTTTAATAAATTTTTCACTATTAAACCGATCGAATTGTAAATCTAATCTTGTCTTCTTTTTTTTGTCTTTTATCACGTAGTGGTGTCCGTATATGGTTATTTTTTTGTGTTGCACTGTGTAAATGAACATTTTGATCTGGAATTCATACCATAGGAAAAGTGCATCACAGGGAATAGTTTGGCATCAAAAACTCATTAAGCTATTTTATAGGTAATTATTCAAATACGCTCTTAGAAACAAAAAAAAATATTTTTTCCTAAAATCAATGAATTTTTAGAGTAGGGAAAAATATAGGGAACTTTCTTTGTGTAGGGAAAAGGGGGAATTTTGTCTATACGTGTTAGGATTTTGTTAAATTTCTGCTGGCATCTCTGGTTGGTATGTATTACTGGTTTGTATATTGCAATTTCAATTTCTTTTTAACCAATAAAGTTTTTTTGATAATGAATATATTTTCAATACTTGGGCTTTCAAAGTAATTTTATTATTTTTTATTTCGTATTATTCCGACGTTTCATTGGTATTTTCTAACTTCTTCAGCGAATTTTTTATTTTTATTGGATCTGGTAACATATAATAATACATATAAAACAAAATAAAAAGAAAGTACAAAATAAACTTAAAATAATAGCAATGCAAACTTTAAATATGATTAAACTTCAGAGCAATTTCACATCATTCTCCTTTAACCCTAGAGTACTAACATGATTTTTTTCTACATTAATACTAATTGTTAGTCAAATCGGCTAACATGAATACAACTTCGATTTTTTTTGTTAGCTTCACATGAAATAATTTTAATATTTTTTTAATTTGATAACTTATTTTGTCCAGTGTCTAAAAAAACAATAATATGAAAGTTTTCCAAAATAATTTAATTTTTGCATTTATTTCATTAAAGGTGCTCTTCTAGGAACACTTCCGCAAACACAAATTTTTTATGAAAAATAAAAGTAAAAAAATAAAAAACAAAAATTTTTAAATTCATTGGTAAATAAGAAAACATGTCAAATAATACTGAAAAGGCAAAAAAAATATTTTTTAGAGTTTTATCTACATTTGTCAGTTTGGCTAACATGACTTCAAAAACTCAAAAATAGCATTACTTAATGCAGCAAAGTGACCGTTCAAAGCAAGAGCGTACCATCAACTGAGATTCCAAAAAAATGAGATCTTTCCATAGCAGCAAAAAAAGTTACACGCAAAAATAGTCAAAATGACTAAAATTAGTACTGCAGGGTTAAAATATCACAGTTTGTTTTGTGTAAAAAAGACAATCGGTAACAAAAACTTAAAAAAAAAAACTGCAAAACAGGTTCATAAATAAATTTAAATATCACAGCCAATCTTTATTTGTCGTCATCACAGTTTTCATTTAACTAAAACTATGATATAATTTGTATTAGTGTAGCCTTTGTCTTCTTTGGTATTCATACACCAGAAATCTTTTGTTTACTAACAATGAAATTTTCACTGGTTGCATATTTAAATTTTTGATCTCAAAGAGATGGAATGAGAAAAAAATTTATACATTTTCGAGCGCTTTGGATTGAGCTTAGTGGGAAGTTCCAGAGATGTTCTGCAAGATCAAACGTTCTCCGTATTTTATTATTAAGCTTCTACATAATAATAAAGAAATTTGTAAGGATGTATTCGTAGTGCCCAGGATTCCCGAGAGACCCGAGCACGCAATTTTTTAATTTCCGTTGGAAGTGCAAAAGTCCGGGAGATCCCAAACTCTCTAGACAACACTCATGTGCAACGTTTTCATACGACGCTACCACCGAGAGTGTGAATGATTTGGCCGAAAGTGTGCAACTGCTGGAAATACATTTTCAGTCAACGATGAACGCTACAGAGCCATGATTACGGACTATTCATAGCCCGATGCATTCATACCTACATCATTAAATAAAAGACTTTTGTAGAATATTATTAAAAGCGTTGCATTTATTATATTTGTGTTTAAAATTATCAGAAGCTTACACATGCATACATGGATAATATTAGATATTTGAGGTTGGCTTTTTGTTATTAAGTTTTATATAGATAAATAATGATAAACATAAGTAGACTTTAAAGTTACTTAATAAGAAGTGATTTCAGATATAAAAATACATAAAAAAATATTTATGACAGTGATCGTGGTTAAATGAAGAGAGTATGTACGTATATTTAATATACATATTTTGATACCAAATAAAGAGAGAGAGAGAGAGAGAGACAGCGATTTATTCGTTTTGATCCATGAATCTAGAAAACAAGATTGCGCACTCAGCCGTAGAAAAAAATTTACTACTGCGCATCTACGTCATCATAGAATACAAATGAGTGTTTGTTGTAAAAAGTGTAAGTGATTTTTGGAGCAAAGCTGAAAATAACTTAATAACTTTTAAACGGGCGCATCGATTTGAAAAAAATTTGCAATAGACAGAAAAGACATACAGTCGAGTAAAACTGTTGAGTTTGGGCTTAAAGCTACTTGAAGAAGACCTTGCTCGAGCTACCAAAGTTTTACACAAACGTACTTTTGTTTACAACACATATTCTATGTCTACGTCACAGCGCAACAAAAACCAACAAAACAAAATAACGGACCAGCGCAATGCGCAATATTGTTTTTTTGATTCATGGTTTTGATCCAGTCAGAGTTAATTTTCCAAACATCATTGAATTAATTTTAGGGTCCAGCTAACATTCATACATACTTCTGAATAAGTAACAACGCTTCTTAATTGTTTTCGACACTTTTTTTTTTGTAAACTACAAACATTGCTACTTACTACCAGTACTACTGCTTTCTTTTTAATAAAAATTTTTCTTAAATTTAATATTAAAACCTTAAACTATTTGATCGCCATAGACCTTTTCTAAAATCTCGTAAAATTCTGACGACGTTTGAAAAATGAAATACAACAGTCACATCCAAAATACCAGACCGACAAGAGAGAAGACCAGCACTATGAACGCTTCACGGCAGTTAGCATTATCCCAACCACATTCTAAATCGGCTTTTAGAGACTGTATATTGTTGAAATAATTAATTAATTAATAATAGAAAAAGTAAATATTGCCCAATATCGATAATACTTGCCTCCATTAACTGTTGACCACCTTTGTTATCACAATGCGTTTCACGTAAATCATCATCATGATCATCGCACATGTAACGACCGTACACCTGACAGGGTGAATTCATAAAAGTACGAAACACTGTATCGGTCCAAGTTTGTGAAGAGCAAATATATTGTCGCCGCTTGCGTTGCCAAAACTCTACCCAGCTGTGAAAACGTGTAAAAAGAATTTTGGTTTATAGATCGCAAAAAAAAAACAGAAATGTTTTAAATTATTAGAATGCCTTCTCAAATTTTAAATGTTACACACGTTTGTATGGTAAGTTTTGTGCTCACTTTTTCTTTAACCCCTTCACACTCACCCCAAATCGCAATCACAATTCAAATACGAATTCGACATTTTCAGTTCCGTTAGAAAGACACTATTGGGCAGATAAGGCACTGTCCCCGTATTAGGATTCGGAATCTTCTTTAATATGCGATTATTGTAGCGTATGTCCAACGATATATTACGTACTCGCCCCATATTTTTAAAGAAATTCTTAGGTATTTCAGGTATGGATGTATTGAACAGTTGAATATACAAGTAGGGTGACTGCATGCCCTAAAAACAGAACGTTACAAGAACGATAAAAAAAATATTATTTCACACGCTATTGTGTTTTAAAGCGAAAACAAACTTTTAGAATATTTTCATTTAAATTTGAAAATTGCGGCCCACTAAATGTGATATTTGTTAATTTCTGCGGCAAATGACCCTCCATTTCTCGCCCCAAATCAGTTGGCATACCCATTTGTACGGTTTGCATTTCTTGTGTTGGCCCTGAACCCTTTTTCAAAATACGCGTAAACGGTTGTGGTGCCTCAATCCATAATTCACGGACATTGTGATGATGGCGCAGCAGATGTGGTATATTAAAGTGCTCCAAATGGGAATAAGCTGTTAATTTAAGTGATCGTATGTGCGGCAAAGCGTCTAGGCAGCCGTATTCAAAATAGTGTAAGCGGAAATTGGAAATGTCTAACATTTCAAGATCTTCATTGACACCATCAAAACTGTTGTTGTTAAGGGACGTTATGGGATTCCCAGATAACATCAGTTTTCTACAGAAGAGACAAAAATTAAAAGAAAATTAAATTTCATTTCAATAAAATATATTTTTAAGCTGCGAAGGAAATAACTATAATAGTCTAGTGAATTTTTCTCTTGTTCCAATAAATCAAAGTAAGCTGATATCGGATGATATCATATCGGAATAAAGGATGTCAACAGCGGGAATTTTAAGCTCAAACCTCGGGCTTATGGCAATAATAAAAGGTGTGGGTGGGACAAGGATTATTGTGTCTTATGGTGCTTTCTTTTCTATATAAATTAAATTTCACCTTTCTGAAAGGTGCATGTATAAAATATCTTCCCAACGATGTAATTATGCAATTTGTTATTTAACTAGAACAAAACACAATTTATGAAAATATGGAACGCCCTATTTTTAACGGCTGACAGCTAAAGGCCGAGGCACATAGAAAACGTCGTACTTTATACGTTGATTATGGTTCGTCAAACTACAGGATCACAGAAAATGTTAAACTCGTACGATCAAAAACAGACCTTTTGTTACAGAAATTCAAACGGGAGTAAATACAATTGCATGTATTTTTTAAACTCTGGTAAAAAATGTGTTAAGTTGTCTTGTTCAAAAGTAAATAAGTCTCTGTATCATAAAAAAAAATTAAAGAATCGCAAGGAATACTCTATTATTATTGACTTTATAACATGTTTAGCTTCTCCTTTGAATTATATAAAAGTATAGTTACGTCGTTACTCGGCGAATTCCTTTGTTTCCTTTAGAGTAGTTAATAAAATTCGCGCTTTTGTTGAATTTTCCAGTTCTGAGATATAGTATTAAAGTATTGAAACCTTTTAGGCGACGTTCATGGATGCAATGGATGTCTAACTCTATATAAAATATAAAGCAATATATCCTTTGCACGCAACATCTCATAAGATTATTGCGTCATAGTCAAAAAACAACCTAGAACTTTTACATTGGTAACCAATTTGGCTTTCGTCAGAGTCATAGCTGCATTACAGCTGTTGTGGAAGTCAGTGAAAACATACGGCAGGGGTTAGAAGATGGGTATATTAACTTGTTAGTGCTTCTGGATCATTCCAAAGCATTCGATACCGTAGACCATGATATACTTACTAAGAAACTAAAACACTTTTTTAAATTTACGAACATGTCAACTAAACTTATATCATCATATCTATCGAATCGTACACAGTCGGTATTTGTAAACAATATTTGGTCAGATAGCTTGTCCCTCAGTAGGGGAGTGCCTGTCCCACAGGGTTCCATTTTAGGTCCACTTTTATTTTCTCTTTATGTAAATGAGTTGCCAAAACAGCTATCGCAGTGCAAAATTCATTTATATGTAGACGATGTACAACTTACATTAAGTAGTCCAGTAGAAAATATTGTTTCAGGTATATCCCATCTAAATGATGATTTAAAGAAAATTTACCTCTGGGCTACTGCTAACGTACTCTGTTTGAATCCGCGGGAATCTAAATGCATATAATATGCCCTCATTACCGATGATATTGTTATAAAAGTGAGAAAATTGAAATTGTTAACACAGTGAAAAATCTTTTTTCAACAACAACCTGACATGGGCTGATCACATGAACTCTCTGGTTGGTCAAACTTATGTAAAGTTAAGAGCTCTATGGTCCACACAGTATTTCACTCCATTAAGAATAAGGATCTTAATTGCCAAGACGTATCTGATTCCTTCCTTACTGTCTAATAATCCTTAGTGTCTAATAATCTTTACCGAGTCTCTCTTGAAAGCCTGTTAAAAATGCGCACACTTATCTTTTTGCACAAAATAATAAACAATCAAACACACCATAAAATACGGTTTTTCCAATCGCAACGAAGCCGAAACATTGTAATACCTCGACATCAATGTCTAGTTTCCGAATAGCATTTCTATGTACATGCCGCCCGTCTTTGGAACAATCTTCCACAAACTCAACAACTTAATAGCAATGCTAATAGTTTCAAAACATTTTATTTAAATACTTTACATAACCTGTCTATAAACATTATTATATACTCGTATTTTTTTTTTCTTTGTATTAAGCTGTATTATTTATTAATCGTAAAAAATTTTTAACGTTATGCGTTCCTGTACTCTAAATATACTCGTAAGAATCAGTCTTGTTGTACAGGAAATGAAAATAAAAGAAATAAATAAATAAATAAAATACTTGGATAAACAACAGAAAACGTTCGGCTCAGTTTTAGTATAGTAAAAAGTAATTTTATTTGAAAAATATACAAATTCAAAAGTATTCGACTGAGCCGGTTTTTTTAATTGTAAAAAACGGACTATTCGACATTCGAAAAATCAACATTTAAAAAAACCGACAACCGTATCGTAGAAAATCCGGTTTTAAAACCCGGTTGAAAAACCGAGTCGATCTCCCTAGTCATGACAGCTGTTAAATTAGCGAATTCTTTAAAATGAAACGTCTTATTGGAACACCCTTTAAAATATTACTAAAATTTTTTTCTTTATTCTGCTACAAAAGGCTAAAAAATATGATGACTAAAAACTAATACCAGCTTTCAGATATCGTTTATGATGTGAAATCTATTTCATCGATATCGGAAAAAATGTTAAATTTAATTTTACAGCGCTACATTTATTTCAAAAGCAATACTTTTTCTAATCTTTTTCACTCACCTTAAATGCGGCAGCGACTGTGTCATTAATGGTACATTTGTCAAGTCATTGTTTGATAAATCCAACATTCTTAAATTCGACATATTGTGAGCCAACTCCTGTGGTATCGATGGCAGTTCATTGTATCCCAAGCGGAATTCTCGTAAATATTTTAAACGTATTTCCGGTACCGTACTCAAAGACACATTTTCCAATCCCAATTTAATTAAACTATTTTCCAAGCCCATAAATGATTTATCCATAACTTTCAGATCTCGATTGTGTGATAAATCCAAACAAGCCAATTTGGGCATTGTTGCAAAGACAGCATCGTCAATCCGCAATAGATAATTATAAGAAATGTCCAAATAACGTAATGACTGTATGGAATGAAAGATTAAATAGAAATAGTTAAAAGATGAACATGATGAAAACGGAGTTTCAACATAAGAGAGAAGAAAAGAGAAAGTTCACCCGATATTTATGTGGCTTATTGGTGGGTGGAAAGTATGTACATAAGTAAGTAAGTAGGTAAGTAATACATGTGGAAAGGTTAGCAGAGTTACAGATTGTTTAGGGGAAACAAAAAAAATAGAGAAGAGTTATTTTAAAGATAGTTTAAAGGATTTTATTTTATTTAACAATGTAATATTTGGGATGCCATGCATTTTTAACACAACAGATAATTTGACAGTTTCCGATTGCTTATGAATTAGTTTGATTCGGCAACTAATCATTAATATTTTTTACAGATTATAAGCTCACTAATTTAATGCTGAAAGAAATTTTGTATTTGTATTTTCTTGTCAAGTGCAGAGAGTGCTAAATTCAAAAAATTTTTAACAAATAAGTAAGTAGTCATTTTTAATTATTCGGGCATATTTATAAAAATATGTTTGGTATTTTTTTACTGTAATTAGCTTCATTGCATGTTAAGTCATTTAAGAATATTAAAAAGATACTGCACATATTAAAGAGTTTTGAATAAAATAGACGATACATACTATTAATTTTTAATTCAGTACTGGATATAACTAACAATTCACTTTAACGAACAAACCTGATAGCAATTAGGTTTGTTAAATCGAAAAACTACTGTATATTTCAACACTATCAGGCGTGTTCTGAAAATCACATTTTTCAAATCACATGTGATTTTAAAATTAATAATGGTCATGCAGATATTTTTTCACTCATTCAAATATCATTTCTGAAAGAAATTTATCGTATATGATTTTGAAAACGTCTGGAGAGCCATTATTACTTTTGAAATCACATGTGATTGCAAGCAGCTGTTTCCTTTTAATCTTATGAATTTTTACAATTTTTCCGTTCGCGTACTTTTTTGAGCTACAGCTTTTTTTTAGAGCAAAATCTTCAATTTACTCAGTAATTACTCATTTACTGCATTTTACTGTAAAAGTACTTCGAGTACCTTTTATTATCAAATCTTTCCACTGTGTATTTACATGGCATATCAAATATTACCTTTCAAAAATAAGAACGTGACTACAGGACTTACCCTAAATTTATTAGATAAGTCCATGCTGTGTATGGTTGAAATGAAATTATTCGATAAATGTAATTCGCACAATGTCAAGGCCGCCAAACTGGACAAAGATGATGATGGTATCTTAAGTAACATGTTATGTGAGACATCCAATCTTCAAAATGACAAAATACATTATAGAAAATTTGTTATCACACACACACGTGTTCATTCCCGTTCGCACTTACTTTTCCATGCCACCATTATAGAACAAATTATCGGGTAGACCCCTTAAATGATTGTGAGAAAAATCAACAACTCTCAAAGCCTTGACGCTCTTGAAAACCTCTTGTGGTATATCGGTCAAATAATTGTATGACAAATAAATGAGCTTTAAATTAAGATAAAATAACATTATTAAAAATAACATAAATAAATAAAATTTAAAGTATTTTATATATTGTAACAACAGAACCTGTAAATCTCTAGTATTTTTAAAGGCATCAAAATCCAATTCGTGTATAAGATTGTGGGAGATATCCAACCATTGCAAATGATTCATATTGCCAAAAACATCACGCGTAGCATTCTTGAAATAGAACATTTTAACAGCCATTTGCATAAACTTTAATCTATTTACCATTAATGAATTATAGCCCAAATGAAGATGAGTCAATGACATTTCTGCTGATCTAAAATAGCCCGGATGTATTAGCGAAATGTTATTATGGGATAAATCCAAAATTTTTATATTCGAATGATACATTGAACCTGCAAAATGATAGTCTGAGTTGGAAATATTTTTTAGAAAAAATTTTCAATAATTCATAATATAATTTACCATGATCTCCTCGGACATTCCACGATGAATTGTGCATCAACATTTTGATTTGATTGTGGCTAACATTTACATTCAGATTTGATAAAGTACCCACCTGAATTTTTTTGGAGAAAGAGGAGTCAAGTAAATTACTAAAATTTATTTATTTTAATAGGTACGGTCCCATTTTGTATGAACAAAAAAATTAACATGTGTCAATGATTTCAACTTGATAAAATCAAAAATATATTTTGAGTTTGATAAAGCAAAAAAATATTATACACATATGTATACTCGTCCCAAAGTTATCTTCACGTATATCACAAAATGAAAAAGAAATGAGACAAGACCGCTTCTCCAAAAAACTCAAGACTCGACGAGTAAAACATGACGTGTGTGAACCGGTTTTCAGATCCTGAGCTTGTGCTCGGGAAGTAGCGCGAATTCGGATCATCTAATATTTTTTTATATAATGTAGAATCTTTATACTTAATTTCTCAAAGAAAAATTTTTTTGGAGATACGTGAAATTAACGTCGGGACGTCGTAAAAAGAAAATATATTTTTACACCCTACATCACAGGTGAGAAGGGTATAAATAAGTATGAAATTCCGTTAGTAGTTTCTACAATATTCTCATATTTTATACATTAATACTCATTCTATCCCAAGTGTAAAGGTACGGTCACACTTGGCAAACATTTACCCAAAAAAACGTAACCACTACTTTTGCCTAAGGTTAGTGTGATTTAACTTGCTTTTATATCACAAAATGATGTAAATTATGCCGCAAAATGCTATTTTTATATTATTGTTAATAAATGCGAACCCATATTTAAAAAAAAATATTGGAATAAAAGAAAATGCAAATTTAGCTTGTCTGTTGCTCACGTTTTTTTCTGCAAACGTTTGGCATGTGTGACCGTACCTTAAGCCTCGTTTCTGAAGACGCCAGAAAATGTGCGAAATCAAACCGTAAAGTTCAATAACAATTGCGATATACGAATAAAAAAAACTAAAGTTCTCCATAATTCAAATCCCGTAAAAAATAAAATTAACAATGTGACTGAAATTTCATTTAAAAAAATGTAAAACTCTCCGAAAATTAACAAAAATCTAAAACTCATAAAAACTATAAATTTTACATAATTTAAAAGACCTAAACACAAAATATAAAATTCACCAAAAAGTCTAAAAACTTAAAAAAATACAAAATTAAGAAAAAAAAATATCTTTTATAACAAACTTTCAAATCGATGTAAACAAACATTAACTTATTTTTCAGTTTTGTTTCTAAAACCTATAGATTTCGAAGATCCGAACAATATCAAAAGCGAACCGTGAACGATACAAAATCGAATAGATATCGTAAAATGATGTATAAAATTTATTTCCCGACTTTATGTGCTGTTTTTATTTTTATCTTAATTATATATTTTGTTTTTTTAATGTAAATGGAAATATGGTATTTTTAATTTTGTTTATTAGTTTTTTTTTCGATAAATACATCCGAGTTCTTCAATTTGATTTAATGTTACCATATCATTCGATAACGACCGTCACAATCTCATACTGAAAAAAATCTATTGAATCAACTCGTTGTCGTCGAAAGCGACGATTAGACCCCTAGAGATATGACCTGCTAATCAGCAGCCGCCTGAGTATACAGTATAAAAAAGTAAATAAATCAATAACAATGTCACCTAAAAACCATAATTTCAATAATGATTTTAAAGTTCGATTTCTAATGACATTTTTCATTTTTATTTCCTTTTTTTATTTAAATTTTTTGAGTAAATTTTATTATACCGGATTTGCTTCTATTTACTGCTCGTTTAGGGTTTGTAAAAATGCAACATTATACAATAGACCAACTCGTTTTTATTACTGAACAATATCCTGCGTTAATTTTAGGACACCCTTTACATAAATATGTTTGTATGTATGTTATATAGTAATACATATATAAATATTGCAGATATTGCAAACGGAATAACAAAATCATATATTCTATATAAAAATATTGACAATGTTTTTGAAATTATGTATTCAAATAAATATTTCGCGTACCTGGTCAAAATAATCAAAATTAAAATTGGGCAAATTATTAAATGCCATATCCAAAACTTCCAGTTTGGGTAAATTCTGAAAGAAAGAGAAAAAATAAAGTATTAAAATATTTAAAAAAGTTTTGTCTGTTGAGGGTTCGCATTTTATTGGTGCTTATGCCTTAAGGTCTACTGACGATTTGACATAAGCAGCACTGTAATGCAATTATGTAGACTAGCTCAACCCTCAACAAAAAAAACTTTTTGAAATTAAATTGGGAGAACATCTCGAATAATTAAATTACTGAATATTTTATATTTATATTAAAGATTTCAAAATATTTTATGGCAACACATATTTAAAAAATTAAGACACTTAAAACAAGAATTAGAATTGGAAGACACTTAAAAGTAAATTAAGTTAAGTTTATTTGAGACTTCAAAAATAAACATTACAAAGTAAATAATTAAAATTATTATTACAAAGAAAACTTAAATCTTTTGATGTATTGGTATTAATGTTAGACAGTAACAATTTTATCAATTTGTGTAGATATTTATATGTACATAGTATGTATATAAGAAAAATTTTTGTAAATTAAGTGCTTGCTCCCGGCACAATACAGAGTAGTTATATAAAAAAGAATGGACTTAAAAACTAGACTTAGAACTAAAAAAATGCGGAGAAAAACGAATTACGTAATATGTAAATATTAAATTATGAATTTTATTTTTATTTCTGTTCATTTAAACTTTAACGGTTTCTCTGTACTTACAGAGGCAAACGTTCTTTTGTTAGCGGCGCTAGAATCCAAACAGCCCAGCATATATGTCTGAAACACAAACAGCTGTTCTTTCTGTACACCAACAAATTAATTTTTCGCTTTCGCCATATAAACAAGAAAAAAAGCACCGCATAGGAAAATTATAATAAATCAAAGAACGATTTGTACACAATATATCCGACGGAAAATGGAAATTATAAATCCGCATATTGAAAACTTCCGAGAAATAAAAATCTGTCGTCTTTGCGGTAGTAATAATAAAGAAAATATTGACATTTTCACCAGCAAACCCATCTCCTCTAGAAGCGAAGATTTATTAACCAAAATTTTAACTGTGTATCCATTAGTGGTAAGTGTTTTATAAAGCAGTATTATTGAATATTATTAATTTTCAAACATTTCATTTAAAAAGTTGTATAAAGATGATCCGCTGCCGCAGCATATTTGTCCAAAATGTATTGGCAACGTCAGCACAACATACCAAGACATACAACAAGTTATGAGACAGCAGAATAAATGGATAAATATAACAAAAGCAGTGCAACCAGAACATAAATATTTTCAGATACTAAATGTGGTAGAGGTATGTATGCTTCGAGTTTGTGTTCTTATAACACATGTACATACATATGTACATACATATATATATATACTAGTGATGTAACTAATATCAATTTTCAAGCATTCGCTGATTCGAATATCTGCGCTTATGTTCGCGAATAAGAATATTCAATTTGAAATATAGCGCCCCTTGTCTGTCTCGATGTTTTCGTCTGAAAAATAAAATATCTACTTATGGCCTTATTCACAAACGATTAATAAAGTGAACCACCCTTATTCCAGTTGTTAACATCGTCGTTATGTCAATACAGTACCAAAAAATTGGGACTTGTCTCCTCGCTCTCCAGAACAATTTTGTGCTACTGGCAGTGTATTTCTGTTCCCTAAGGTCTAGAAAATAACATGACCCTTTCAATACTGGTCAGTTGTTTTCTACAACGGGTAGACAAACTCCAATTTTTTGGTATTGTATTGACGTGACGCCAATGTTGAAAACTAGAATAATTAAACCTACTATAACTTTATTAATCGTTTGTGAATAAAGCCATTAAAATTTAATTTAAAAAAAAATGTTCTCTTTGTATCAATAACAATTAAAGATTTGCGAATTCCGTGATTTCTTGGTGTCACGCGTGACTCATGTGCTTTATTGTTTTACTATCATGTAATAAAATTCCTAAGACTATACACACTTTCGTATTTTTAGTACACTATGTAATATAAAAATATAGTAAAATTTTTGTTTGTGCAGCTAAATAATCTTGTTTCCATTCATATTAAATACTTTTTTATATCAAACTAAAATTATTGAGACTTTCTTAAAAAAAGTAATCGCAAAAGCCAGCATTTTAGGTAATAGACCACTTGAAATTTTCGTCCGAATCTTAAAATAAATATTTTGAACTAGGTAATAAATAAAGTTTAGTTAATCATAAAAATTAGTTTTCTTTCCTTCGCAGATTCGTTCTAGAATTTGTTTATTAGATATCTCTTACTCTACATCTGCTTCTTTGCGGGTATTATTACTTTCACATATTAAGATGTTTTGAAACAATATTGTATTACAACATGAAATAAATAATTTGTTTGTGCGTGTGCTTGAAAATTTTAGCTTTGTCGTAAATGATTGCAAGAATTTAAAATTATGTGGTACGTGAGGAATAATATTCAACTTTATCATGCATAAGTAGCAATATTTTGAATTGATTATTAAAAGAGCAAACAGAAAGTGAGAAAAACAAAATCTGAAAACATGTAAGTCTGAACTGTAGACTACTAGATTTTTAATCCGTCTTCAAAAAACAATCGAAATTCATGTCGATTATAAAAGATAAGAAAAGAAAGTAATTCATTGTTGCTGGCATTAAAATACCGATAATAGTGTGGTAATTTGATCACATTATTGTTATTAATGTGAAATGGAGATTTTATTCAATTAAATTTTAAATGTTTTGTTTTCCAGACGACAAATTCGACTCATATACAAGCGGCGCTAAATTTTAAATTAAATATTCGTATTGGCTTAGATACTCGAATACAGAATACTTATCAGATGAATAACAAGTCGTTAGCAAAAAGGCGATATTTTTATTCGACCTACATTCCGACTGTAACGTTTTTAATTCCGTACTTGCAATGCCCATCGTTTTATGTTCTTCAGATAATACGATTATTTTATATTTTTATTTCGCTCTACAAAAAATTAATACATTAACGCCACTTTTAACCTTTTTCACCATGTAAAACTCATTTTAAAATTTTTATTAACATAAAAGATTGTGAGCAAGTATTTATTTTCACATCTATAAGTATTCACCTTTTATATTTTTACTGCAGTTTTCGTGTTTGGATGAAGTAATTTACAGAAATAAAATCACTTCCACATCTACTAAAATATATTAGATTTTGATTTTTAAATCAACAAATCTTTTCATTTTAGAATTCTACTAAAGCCACTAAAGCAACGATCAAAACATCATATAATATTGAGTTGAATAACGTCGCACTGGGAAAATTACTAGCAACTACAATAAAAGAAAACCAAAATCAAAATAGCACTGCAATCAAAACGCCTGACAAAGATAACATCAATGAAACTGTTGTAAAGAATATACAAAACAAATTGGAATCGAATGGTTTTACAATTAGACGTATAAAAGTTGCCACAACAACCAACAATAATCAAGACATCAATACCGCAACTGATGCGGTAGTTAAGACTGCCAACTTCGTGACTTGTGACTATTGCCAACAGAAATTTTCCGATCTCAAGATATTAGCACAACATCAATTGACACATTTAAAACTGAGTGTCAATAAAGTTTTCCAAAAGCATTTGCTGCCTAAGCATTTAAGACGAGGACGTCTTATAACCCTAAATGATAGTAAATGTATACGTTGTCTTAATTGCTGGCGTATATATAGAGATAATAAAGCCATTCTCCAGCACTGGTCCGGAGGTGAATGTGAATTCTACTGCTTTGTATGCGGAAAAGAGTTTCCCCACTCTCCCAAGATGTTAAGAGAGCACGTAACAGATATTCATGGCATAAATTATCGTAGTATCAAAAGTGAGCTTATGACAACTTTTTCACAGCACATGAAACCAGTACCGTTTGCAGAAACAACAATGAAGCCAACGAACCTCCATTCAGTGCCCACAAAATTAAACGCTGGTATAGTTAAAAAATCTAGTTATAAAAAACCTCCACCCAAAGTAAGTAAACACATATTTATATCACAAGATAATTTTCATTTTACTGCAAATACTAAAAAATAATAATATTTTCAATAGTCTTGCACAAAAAATGATGATGGTACTATAACTTGCAAAATTTGCCATAAAGTATTTGACAATTTTCGATCTAGTAATTCCCATATGCGTAAACACAAACCGCCGCCTAATCGGTATGCAGAACCAGCTGTTCCGCCATACGTAGCAGTAGATAAATATAACACAGAAGATGATTTTGAAGCACAACCTTCAACAAGTAAAATTTACTATGACAATGCAGCAGCAACAACTCCCTTACATATGAAACCTCCTAGGCCACCATATAAGGTCATCATGAAAAACGGTCCCTTACGTGGTATTAAGACAAAAATTGTTCAAAAGCGCCATGATTTTCTAAACAACTATGTTACAAACGACCGTCATCCAACTCAAAGCTCATTGGTAAGCGCACCTGACATAAATAATGATGATAACTTAATAGTTCCTGAGTTATTAACGCCTGCAATGAAATCGGAACATGTGTTATTTAATAACATTGATAAGAATGACAGCGATAACTTCGAATATGGAAAATGTGCAAATAATTCTTTGGCACAAGTAATAAAATCCGAACCTTTAGATGACTCCGGTTATGTGGTGTCTCAAGAACCACAGTTATGTTTTATATGCAATGAAAGTTTTTCGAACACTCGTGATTATGAATTACATGCAATGTTTGTTCATAACATAAATTAATTTGGATTTAAGCTAAATTCACAAACAAAAAAACGCACAAATTTATCCAATTCACAATCTACTGTATGAGTTGTGTGTTGTATTATTGATAATTTAGGGTGCTGTTGAATGAAGTAGTTCTCGCGTTGACTGCAAAGCCAATGATAACTCAGAATGTGAGTTCGATCTCAATATCTGGCAAGTAATATCATTCTGTAGTTTTCAGATGTTCATTAGTGTGCCATTACAAATTCATTGGAATGTTTAAGTGACGAATGCATAGCACCGGTCACTGAATAGTACCAACAGCAATTCATACTGGTGTACCTAATGCACATTACAGCGCCCTCCTTCGTCGGTATTGTAGGAAAATCGTCGGCGAAGTAAAATAATTTATAAAATTGCTATAAAGCTAAACAGAAATGAATACGCCTGTAAATACTAAAAAAATAAATGCCGACAACCAAATGGATTATAAGTATAGGTACCGGTATTGTCTTTTTTATATCTCGCTATCGGTATATACCGATATATTTGAAATACGATACTTTAATACCGGTATATAAGAGATGGGATCGTGAGTAACTTTTCACTCACGCTCATGCATGCTCACGATATATGTTCTTGTCTTACGCTCATGCAAGCGTCAAGCGTGATCAAGCATGATTCATACTAATCGCGTGAGCGGTGCCCATACCGGTATTGACTAAAAACATAAAGCCAACCACAAAATCAAGATTTTGAGCCTAAACTCTCCAGAATCGAACCAAATTTTGTATGGCAGTTGAGTCTTGTACAACTAACATTTCATAAAAACAAAAAACAGAGCAGTACCACCAGTGGCTCTCAAATCATGAATCGTTTTTTATTTAAAAATTATATGTGGGTAATAATGTTTAAACCCTTTCACTATGTAGTCACCAAACATGTATATGGTACTCTTACAGATTCCTGATTATTTAACAAAACCGTAGAACGAAAGAAGACAAATTAATAAATTTTTTAATATATACATAGCTATCGGCACCTTAAATGCAAACGGACGTAACTACACAAATATTCGAAATAGAGATTTTGTTTGATTATGGTTCGTCTTGTCAAACTAAATGTCCACAGAAAATTTTAGACTCCTACGATCAAAAACGACTCCTTTATTAAAGAAATTTAACATCAAGTGCAAAAAGGTATAACTACATAAACTCTTGAAAGAAATATAAGTGTTGCCTTGTCTTGTTCATAAATATCTATATTATAAAAAATATTAAAATGATTGCAAAGAATACTTTATTATTAATGACTGTAATTTTTTTTTAGTTTCTCCTTTAAAATAAATAAAAGTGTATTTACGTCCGTTTGCATTTTAGATAACGATATATTATAACCGTAGAAAATAGTTTTATTTATTTTTTGATTATATTTTAATAGCATATAATTTAATATTTTTCCTATTTGACGTTTCACTTCGTACAAAAGAAATTAAATTTCTGCGTTCCAATTTTTTTTATTCCATTAAACCGATGATAAATAAACTGTTCTTGGTTTTTATGGTATTCTTCTTAGAACTTAAAAAGTTCACAAAAATTTTGGCAGTACTACTCATATAATTGAGGAGATTGATTATTCGATTTTCTAAAGGACGTTGTAAACTAGCACGCCTCGCTTCTCTTTTTACCGTGCCGCCAATACCATCACTGAGATCTTTCTCGTGGCAGGTGCCAAAAAACGCCAGTCCACAGTACTACAAAAATATTCTTCATGATGACAGATTTAAAAAATTCTTTAAATTTTTTACTTAAGTAGTTGAGTTGTATGTTATATTTTGTGGAGTTTTTCCAAAATTGTGTTATAAAAGCAAAATCATTGCTACAGTTTTCTTCGAACGCTATAATACATTACTATGAAGGGTTGCACACAAAATTTTAATCAATGTTTTTTTATAACTTAGGAACCTGTAAGAATAGCATGTAGAGATTTGGTGGAGGAATCAAACATTAATATATATTTCTTCGAAAATTATGTAAATATTTTGATTACAGCATCTTTAGTAGCGGATTGTGAAAACAACAAATTTTATAATTGTGATAACATTTTTAATTTTATAACCTTTAAACAACAATAACAAAATACCTTGAAAACGATAGATGAATCATTCATCAAGTTTATATATTAATTAAAGATATAACCAGTTACACCGTGCATTGTTTTTTTTTTTTGTTAAAAAGCTACATTAAAAGCTACCCGTTAATCTAAGGATAAAACATAGCAAACTGCATAATTGATTTTTCATTTTCTTATCTTTTGTTTTTTTAAGTATACGACTACTACATTTTTTAAACAAGCTTACTTAATGTTTTTTTCTATTTATATGTAATATTTTATAGCAATAGAGAGAGGTATCAAATAAAAGAGAATTCTCAGTAAAGTTTGATAAAAATATTTCCTTCAGTTCCCTGAGCAAAAATACTGCCCTTTTAAACAATAGTGCACTTAATCAAGAGATTAAATAAAAAAATTTAAAATGAAATGAAATTTCATGATTTTTGCTTTCTTAATTCTAAAGTTATGATTTATATTTCGCGGCACAAAATTAATCTCCATAGGATACATAAATTTCCTATGGAACATAAAATCATATATTTACATATATATTTGTATTTTATTTACAAAATATTCAAACACAAACTAATGTTTGTGCGTAATTAGTTGAACTGCTTTAGGTTTATATTGAAAAGAATTGTTTGGCTTGAGTTCAAACCTGATTTTAACCATTTCTTTTTAATATAAGAACATTTTCAATTATTTTATTATTTTATTAAGAAATTAATATTGGAATAATTTGTTCATGAGGCTAGCATCAACAAACGTTCCATATAAATTTTGCTTCGAAACAAATGATTGCATATATAGAAATTACCAACAGTATTTATACAACATACAACTCATGCAATGTGGTGTGAATTGGGCAATTATATTTAGGTTTTTCTTATACAGACGGTCACAAATTGCGTGCTAATTGTTTTTAAAGAAATGCAATAGAATACTTTTTTATACAATTTATTGACTTATACATATTTTAAGCATAACGTAAATTAAGATTTAAGCTAAAAACACAAGACAAACATACTATATTTGATTTATATTTTTTGAGACCACAACAACAAGCGTTACGTGTTGATTGTTTTTAAAGAAAAAAAAATATTGATTTATATTGCAAGCAATTATATATTTATTGATTCCTTTATTATATATGTATATCCTATTCATCCATCATTATTTATAAATCATACAGTTCTATCCGTATTTTTACCCGACTACGACAAAAGCAAAAAGAGGGGTTATGCGTTAAGCAGTCTATGGTGTGTTTGCTTGTATGCATGTTCCACCGTAGCGCTTGAAATACTTATCCGATGTTAATGAGTGAGTGCCAATGGACTTCTTACTATAGTCCGACTAAACTTTTATATTTTAAATTCAAAATGCATGAAGTGCGGTAGCACAATTACAAAAACCTCCACTGGCTAAGCATTATTGTGAATTCTCTTATTTTTATAATTATTAATCAATCTGTCCTGTTTTTTTACATGTTATAAAATTATTTCTTTATTTCGCATATTCCATTCGGAAAACGTGTTGTTTATAATTTAGAAGCATTAATTGTTAAGCAAACACTGTTTTGCAAAGAATTTAACAAAAAAAAAGTGTGTATGTATGCAGTTTGTATGTTTAACATGCAATTTATACCATGATTTATCAGATGTAATTTTTAAGGGTTTCGTACACAAAGTGTAAAAACGGAACTCTATTGTTTTCGATAAAATGTCAGTCCGTCCCTCACAGTCTTCCATTTCGTGAACCGTAGTAGGTTTACACTCAAAATACAAATACTAAAATAACATTTTTAATATGTGTATGTACATTTAATTTAACTAGTATTTCCCATGGCCGACGCAATCGGCCATATTCTAGCTATAATTAATTTAATAGTTAGCATTTACATAAACAAATTTCTTCCCGAATAAAACAAACATGCAATGAACATGTACGAGGGCGGATTGATATTGAAGCTACCTAGCGCTAGATGGCAGCACAAACAGATGGCAGAAATTGAGATCTGTCAAACGTCAGCTGTTAAAATTTCACCCAAATTCAGCGATTAGTTTATTTGTTGTAGTCGTTTGAACTAAGCAACTTTTGTGTATCTTGAAAAATGGAAAAAGTGAATTTCGTGCAGTGATTAAACACTATTATTTGAATGGGAAAACGGCGAAAGAGACAACATTACGGTGATTCTGCTCGCGGCCGAACAAGCACTGCAACAATACCATCAACAGGAAGGCCAAAAGAGGTGATTACTGAAGAAAATATCAAGAAAATCCTCGATATCGTTATGAATGATCGCCGAGCCAAGTTACGCGAGATTGTTGAAATGGTAAACATATCATATGATCGTTTGTTCAACATTTTACATGAACATTTGCATATGAAAAAGCTATCTGAAAGATGGGTGCCGCGCTTGCTCAGTGTTGCGTATTTTGAGGGGTTCCCAAAATCGTATTATTCAGATGGTATAAAAAAAGTTGGAATATCGTCTTACTAAGAGTATTGAGCTAAAAGGAGACTAGAGAAATAAATGATTTTGGAAAAAAAAATTTTTTCCTACTTAGGTAGCTTCAACATCAATCCGCCCTCGTACATCCATATTTAATTCTCATCCCTTTCAATTCTGATCTCTTTTTCAACTTCACTCATTTCAAGCGAAAAATCTTATTACTCATATACATAATATGTACTTACAATTTGGTAAAAGATCCTAAAATTTGTCTTTGCCTATTTATATAATAAATAACAGATAGTAGTGTCAACTGAAATAAGGAAAGCTATTATCGACTTCTATCTACATATACAATTAATAGGCAAACACGAAATACTGGTTTACATTAATAGGCAAAGGTGGAACAGCTCAGAAACACGTTCTCAACTGTTTGTTAACCGATATGATACATTCTTTCTTTGTTTGGTGGCTGTTGGAAGAGTCTACGTGCAGAATTTATGTGTTATTGAGATTTTTTGGGTGCATTGGGAGTTATAAGCGTTTAAAAGGAACATCAATTAGCCAGCAAACGTGTGTATGTGTATTGTGGCTACCCAAATAAGTACACGTGCGAGCCCGACTTGCACTTGGCTGATTTTTTGTTCTCTTGCAGTAGCTACCAAAAATCATTTGCATTTAAACGATGAATTTTGAATTCATGTCTTTTCTATTAAACTTTATTTACTCGTTCATAACAATAAAAATTGCATCAAATCCTTATAAAGCACAACAACAAAAACTGTCATCTGAGTAAAGAGAAATTGATGCAAAGAGAAATTAAAAAAATTGTATTTTTTCTATCTCACTATGAGAAAGAAGTGAGAGAATTAAAAAAGACATGGCTTAAAAATCATCGTGTAAATTGTGTGTACGTTTTGCAAATTACAGCGCCGCGTTAGCAACAGGGTACGTATTCGCAATACATTCAGAGTAAATATTTTTCTTAGAATACACTCATACCACGGTTTGCGTTGTTTCGGTTTCCGTCGTTTCAAAGTTGCGTCTTTTTAAAATTTCCGCGATTTCGATGTTCCGTCGTTTTGCTTTAGTTTGCGTCGCATGGCTTCGAATTTGCGTCGTTAGTGCTTCGCTTTGCGTCGTTAATAAAAGCTTGTATGTACAAAGCAAAAATAAAAAAAGGGGTTTTCCCGTCGAATTCTAATGCAAATTTGTATGTGAAAATTGTCTACAAATTTGTCTTCGTTGGTAGTTTCAAGTTACATTTGGTAAAGTGTAGTCTTTTATTTTTTTTTAAAACTATTTTTACATAAATAATAATAAAAAATTGGTATTTTCTATTGAAAAATATTTTTTTACTAAAATGATGAGTCTCGGAACGAATTAAATGAAAATTAACACAAATGTATGGAAAACTGTGATTCGGTTTGCGTCGTTCCAGTTTGCGTCTCGTTTTTCCGGTCCCAATTAGCGACGCTAACATGAGTGTACATTGTAAATACTTAACGCGACGCTCAACGCTCTAATTTAGATATGGCTGTTACTTATTTAAATTCATATTTTCTTTGTAGGAATGAAAATATATGAACTGATAAAGTATTAATTTTTTTTAAACGTAATCGTTTGTACTTGGTGATGAAAATCTTATTAGGAACAGCGAGCTAGGCCAACTTCACCTAAAAACTATCATGATGGCTATTACATATGTACATACTACTCCAACGATATATGTATATAATAACAAGTGTAAGATATAATAGAAAAATATACCTTTTTGTGGGCACTTTTGTCGTAGTCAGGTATTAGTTTTTAACTTTATGCAAGTTTATATAAGTGCATACGAGTTCATGCAGATGTATTTATATAAAAAAATAATTGAATAAATTTTAATTCCACTAAGCAGCTTTGTATTACTTTTTTATCATTTTATTTTATTGCCTAGCAAAATATAATCAGGTATGTAACGAAAATATTTGATATCAAAATGCCTGTGACAAATTTCGTTTCTTCGTTTTGAACAATAATTATGACGTTGTAGCTTTATCTTCTAGTTTAGAGAATTTTATTATAATTATTATTTAGTACTCCAAAAGCATGGATTTCGTTTAAACAAGTAGAAAAGTGCAAAGAAATATGATTAAAACTTATTGCATTTTGAAATTCACAACATAAATAAATTTATAAAAATGCATAAAAAAAATATGGAAGAGGTCGGTCGTCCTTGCAGACCATCTTTGGAATTTCTCCATAATATGACACTCAAATCGATGGAACAATTAAAATAAACTTATTTATTGGTACATATTCTACAAAATAAATTTGCAGAATATAGTTGCACAAAAATGGCGCCGGTAACTAGACCACATGTCCATGATGTTATTAACAGTATTTTAGGAATGTTTTTGTGACTGACTATACCCGACCTATGCCTTCACATAGGAAGTAGCAAAGAACCGCAAGACTACGGTTATCCGTGGCAAATCAGTCAACCAGTGCGAACGAGACGAAAAACTCTCGAATGCCAAACAACACACGCATGCCTGACCGCACTTGAAAAATAATTACTATGGCACGAGAGCTGTTCTTCAGCCCAGAGCTGCTTAACGAGTAATTAAAATAAATTTGTTTTCGAAAATTTTCAACAAAGACATCTCTCGAAGGGATTAAACGATTTTAACGTCGGTGATCGACGTTGTTTTTTTTTAGGTTAAGAGCTTGTTTAACCGGTGAAGAAATTTTTTTCATAAAGTGTTGGAAAATTCTCCTGGCTGAATCTGGACATATCTACCAGCTCGATTATGGATGGCAGCCGAACCTCAAATGGTTTGCCTGTCGCTGAAAACGATATTAAGAATTTCAACTAGCAACTGAGAGTTGTCAATTTCAGTTGCTTTTTAGTGCAACGCAAATGAAGTTCGGTTGCTATAAATAATTGACCAATAGGTGAAATCGTTTTAGTCGTTTATAAGTTACGTGAGGCTTATATAGTTTTTGTTTTATAAATATGTACATACATATCGTCATATAAAATGCAAAGGGACCTAAATTCATTTTTCATAATTTTACAGCAGATTTAAAGAACTTTATAAGATGCAAACGATTTTTTAAGGTTAGTGTCATTAAACAATTCTGAATTAATTACAGTGTTTTACAAAACGTTTTTATATAACGATATGCAGATCCATACAAGCATCATGGTAAAAATAGTCGGAATATAACCTCAATCTAATGAAAACTCAATTTTTAAAATTAAGAGACATTTTTAAATATTCACAAAACAAAAATAATTAGTATATATGTATGAACGTCACAGTATATTGGGTTTCAATTTTTTATCAGACCTGTCACACATTCCGATCGGGTCGACAAATGCTTATTAATTATACTTTTTAATACGAAAACGGCTAATAGAAAAAAAATCTTATTAAGAGCCTTGATCTTACCTGAAATGATTCTTCAGCTAAATTATTGAGTTTGTTGCCACGTAAACTTAAATGCTCCAACTCATCCAAATTCATAAAAGCGCGACGTTCAATGCGTTCGATTTTGTTGTCGTCCAAATGAAGTTTTCTCAAAGCCTGTAAATAAGAAAATAAAAGTACTCGTATGCAGAATTTAAATATTTACTAGCCTTCACTAACTGACCTCTAGATCAAAAAATGTATGCTGGGAAACTTGAGTTAAGTGATTAAAACGCAAAGAAATCTCTTCCAATTTTGAATGTATATCACCCTGTCGAAAGAAAAATCAAAATTTGTCTTTAAATAGGAAGAAATATATTTTCGTAGAAACACTGTGTAACAGAAGGTTTAATTTGGGATGCATCCGATACCGATATATCGGTGATACCTCGGGCTTGTCGATATATTTACTTTCAATTCAGATTCCATAAGGGTATCGGTATCGCCAATATTTTGTTTTCGGTATGGGTATCGTGTTTTAAATTTTTAAAACTGTGTAAATTTTAATGCGTATCGAACGTAAAGAACTAACTCTGTTCATTTAAAATTTGGGTGCTCTATAATTGCAATTATTATCTTTAGTGCACCAAACAATATGTGACATAAATTCCGAAACGAACGCTTTTAGCTTAAATTAATTAAATAAGTTCAAAATAAAATAAGCTGATCTAAACTTAATTTCTTGTGTTATATTATCGCTTTATTGAGTTATTTTTTGCATTAAGCTAATATTTCTATATTTTCAACCAAAAGCTACCAAAATCGTTCAAATTTTAAATGATCAGTTCTCTATGTTTAAAAATTTTATTTATTATATTGAAAGGAATTGTTTGGCTCAAGTTCAAATCCGAGTTTACCTTAATTACCTTTTATTTATTTTTAGTTGTGTTACACAGTATTTTGAAATTTTGCCTCAAATACCTGAAATGTTCCCTTCATAACTTGTTCAATACGATTATCATGTAGTTCCAATAATCTTAGATTCTTCAAAAAATGAAAACTGGTATCGCTCATGCTCTGAATTTTATTATTGCTCATATCCAATTCTTGCAAAGAAGTCAAGTGACGCAATGGTTCCGAAGGCAATGCAGTACCCGAAAATCCGTGTGCAATTTTCAACGAAATCAATGAATGACCAATCTGAAAATAAATTTTTGTAAACTTTACAAAGTTATCTTTAAATAAATATCCTTTTAACACAAACCTCATCAAATGCATCATTTTCAATACTGGATATTGAGTTCTCACTAAAATCTAAACGCTTTAATCCTCGCACATGCTTAAAGGCATGCGATTGTATATTCGATAATTGAGCTCGAGTTATTTGTAAATCTTCCAATTCCACACCAAAATCTTTAAAATCATCCGGTCCTATAGAAGTTGAACTCATACGTGACATGGATAATGAACGCATATTCCTCATTCTGGTCATACTTTTTACAAATGAATAAAAATACTTTTTTTGATTTAAAAAAAGTCAAATATTAAACTTACTTGCGTAAGGTTTGTAAATTTGTTGGATCATTTTGATCTCCACTTAAGTCCAATTTAAGCAGCGTATATTGCATGACATTAAATGTTTCTGTAGGTTGTTCAATTTTAATCTTATTATCGCGCATACTTATGACTCTGGAAATGTAAGTGCAGAAAATATATTTTAAGTTACCTTTCTGGTTATGCATATTTATTAGTTTATTCGATTGATCAAAAAATTTCGGTCTATTATTTGATCGAATAATTTAAAATTATATTAATTTTAATTTAATTAATATTATTATTAATTATATTAATTCTTAATCAAGCTTATTGAATAGCTTAGTAATAAAACACACACGCTGTTTATGAACTCTTCAATATTACCCAACCACAATAAACTGTATTTTTCTAAGATAAAAAGATTTTTTTACTCAACGGCTATTATATTCTCATGGACATCCCGTCAGGAGACGAGCACCTTTTATATGACATTAAAAATTTCCCAGACGGTTCGAGGATGAACTAGATAAGCTATTACTAATGTTTATCGTGCCTTTCGAGTGTCAAGTGTAACATATTATAGGTTATAACAAAGTATTTATTTATTTATTGGGACATATTCTACAAAGTAAATTTGCAGAACATGGCTGCACAAAAATTACGCCGGTAACTAGAACATACATAAATATGTCCATGATGTTATTAACAGTATTTTAAAAATGTTTTTGTGACTGAGTATACCCGACCTATGCCTTCACATAGGAAGTAGTAGCAACGTGGTTATCAACGAAATTCCACAAAAGCACCGCAAGACTATACGGTTATCCGTGGCAAATCAGTCAACCAGTGCGAGCGAGACGAAAAACTCTCAAAGGCCGAACAACACACGCAAGTCTGACCGCACTTAAGAAATAATTAGGATGACGCGAGAGCTGTTCTTCAGCCCAGAGATGCTTAACAACTTATAACAAAGTATATTTAATCAAGTCAAAAGCTCGTTTCTGAAAGAACAAAAAACAACAGACATTTTGTTTTTACTATTTCTCCTGAAATGTCAATTCAAAAATCTATCAAATTACTTCAATAATTGTTCCCCTTTTATTTTATGTTGTTTTCTCTTGTTGAAAACTTTCTCACATGCTGTGAAAAAAAATTTTAGAACTTTCTCGAATGTACTATTTCCATTATTTCGAGCTGCTGTTTAACTAACTTTATGTTGCCAATACTGTGTGTAGAGTTCTTGTTCGTTTGAATCTGGATTTGCATTTCGTATCGGAAAGATGGTTCTAGATAATTATTATGCTATAATTTAAGTTTTGATTTTAAACGCAGTGCAAACCCCTTGGATGTTTAAGATTCCTGATGCCCATGGGATCACTATATCCATGTGTAATTTGTTGACTTTCCGTATTCTCTTTTTGTATGTATGTATATTGTAACTGATTTTGAAATGCTAAAAAACATCTCCAGAGCAATGATTTATTGTTATGTGCGGATCTAGGGGAAACGTAAAAATTATAATACATTGACCACTTTCCGCATAAAGATCGTAAGCGTTCTACCCATAATTCACTCATACTCTAAGCTATTTGAGAAAATGAAAATTATAGCGAACTAATTAATATACATTCTTCAGGATATTTAATTTGTAATTTTTCGTAATTTTGTCATTAGTCACAAAGCTTTGAATACGTGTATCAGTCAACAATTTACAGATTGCTAAAATTCTTGATACACTTTAAAAAATTTTGTGTAAGATTTGATCGTAAGCGACAGTTTATGTATGTACTCTCGTACATAAAACATGTTTAAAAATAACAAAAAAAAACAGAAAACTTCTGAAAAATTCGTGTGGTTGGAGCTTTTGATTGTTTTGCGAAAGGGGTCGATATGAATTTTATTTTCCTGTCTACCGACCGAAATTAGCTTAACACACACTTGTTTATGTTAATTTTTGTTGTTAACAAGTGTCATTGCCTGTAAATCTTTAAAAAGGGGTTTCATAAATTTTGATGTTAACGATATTGAATGATTTCATTAATTTGAGCTTTTTCCGTCAATATTTCGTGGCGTGATTTAAAAAACATGGTCGTGGATTAGCTATGTTTTTTATCGTGAGCGTGCATGACCGTTCTGGCGATATGACATTTTTAGAACATTTCTAAAATTTAATTAAATTACAGAAATTACAGAGAACCCTAAATATTCATATGTTTCAGGAATTGTTATGAATTTTGGCCTCGATTTTTTCGTGCATATTTTGATCTTTACAGCATATTGTTTTACATATTTGCAGCATTTCCCTATTTTATAGAGCATATTCGTCCCTTGTAGAGCATATTTTAATACTTAATTAAAATTTATTTATATATTCCTGTTTTAAATTCCAATCAACAAATGGATTAGACCAAAACAGTTCTAAAATATGATGTTAAGGAAGTGTCATCTTTTAAGTATGCCCTTATTACATCAGTAGATTTTGGAAGAAGGCGAATTGATACCAGGTGAACTCGAAAGCGCAGCTGACTCTTTGTGTTTCATCATCTTTATTGTCAAAATATGCTTTTTGGTATATTTTTCTGATTTTAAATTAGTCTTGAATAGTTTATTTTGACATCCAACAATGTTATTTGTCAAGGCGAATTGTGTTGCGACTACCAGTATTAATTTGCCTGTGTAGTACCCGGCGCCTTTTATTTGAATATATTTTGTTGTTTAGTGCAATAACAATTGACAATAAAAAGGTTGTTTTATATTATTTAACATTTTTTTAATTTTTATGTAGAGATATCCTTAGAAATTGAAGTACAATTTTTAGGGTTTTTTTTTAGTTGTTTTGCTTCTTGCTCCGTTTATTTGATTTTAATCATATTTTAAATGCGAATGTTATTTAATTGCTAAATAAAAAATAAATGTACAAATATTATTTCCAAATAAACTATTTTTGTTTATTTTTAAAAGCATATTTTCTTTAATTTTTAGAGCATATTTTAAATTTATTACTGCATATTCAATGTGTATTAAAAACTTTTTTATTCAATCTGGTTTCCATGCTACACTTAGCTGGTGTGTATGCCAGCTCTTCAGGATATACTATATTTTGTAGGATGTTCTGACGACGGTCTTAGTGGTCGAAATCCTAAATTAGGTTTCATTTAAGTTCAATATTATTGTACCCAGCATTATATCATTTCGAACTTTAACTAATATTAACTGTTTTGTGTCATATACTATTATTATTTTTAGTAGACTTACAATGACTACTATATTAACTAAAGTATTTTTATTTCAATAGCAATTCATCTGCATGTGCTGCAAGAAATTTGCCTATAAGTCACAAAATAAGGTCATACACTTCTAGACCCACTTATAGGAAACCATACAAAATAATATTGTCAAACGAAAAAATTAAATTGAAAAAAGAATAATATGGTATTTCCTACATAATGATTTCAAGTAAAAACCTACTATTGTTTCCAGCAAATATTAACATGTCTCGCGAACACTTGATGACAACAATCGGCTTAAAGAATACAAATATTTACATGCATATACACAAATACGAATATAATTATGTATATGTACACGTGCATTTTAAACTGCATAAATCTCTAGCTGACTTTTGTTATTTTTGTCACTTACTAATATGGCGCCCATCGATAAAGTATGAATACTTAAGGCGAAGACAAAATATCACGCACACTTTATCTTATAAATAAGTATGTACGTATGTGTGCGTGTATGTAAATGTGCACTAGGGATTTGCAGGATTTTTATTTTCCGGGAAACGGGAATAAAAAAATTTAATTTGCGGGAAATAAAAAAATCGCATTGCCGCGAACTTTCAAATTGATTATTTAAGCCTAAATATCAAGTTTGATCATTTGCATTTATTTCTACATGGATAAATAATGATGATTTGTGTAGAATTATTATTATGTTGCATTTTCACAAATTAAATTATTTTCTTAAAATAAAACGCGATTCAGAAATCATGCAGAAGCATGCAGAAATCAGTATTTACAATTAACTTTTTGTTTTTTGGAATTAAAATCGTAGAAATTTTTTTGTTATTGCGTTTCTATTTGAAACGGCAATTGAATTACTTCATTCCCAATTCCAAGGATGATGGTTTTTAAACTTTTGATCTAATATTGTTGCAGTCATAGCAATTTTTTAATAATCCTTTTTTCCCTCCTTTTGACTCCTTGTAATATTCGTGTTCTATTACCCAAGCCCTCCCTGCAGATAATATTGGACTACGTCCAAACGGACTAGTTACAACATGGTTCCTATTAAATGCAGTCATGGACTATGCCATTGTCAAACAAAAACTAATTGATACACGACAAGTGTTTCTTTCACGATCGTACTCGTGGCGAACAAACTACTTCTGTTTTTAATGATATGGAGATTTTTTGGGTTAGTCCGATGTAGTGCATAGAACATAGGGCATCGTAATGTTAAATAGACCATGTTTTCTACATACATTTGGGTTACTTTTGGACTAGTTCTGGCCGTTTATGGAGTATACTTTACATGTGTGTAAGGACTAGTCGTGTTATCTGCAAGGCTGCTATACACATACACATATGTATGTATATACATATATCAATGCACCCAGCTGTAAAATTCAAAAGACCTTCAAATTTCTGCCCTTCTTGAAGACCTTTAAGACCTTATTTTTTTATGCAAAAATATTTTTCGCTTCCAAAAAAGGACTTCTCCCTTCCAATAGCACCGTTACGCATTCCAACTTTCCTTCTATTGGAAGGTGGAAGAATTTTTTTTACGTTCTAATTTGTTAGCAACAGATAAAAATGCAAAAGAATAAAAACAAGAAGGAATTATAAAGTTTAAAAAATTTATTCATTTAGTTGAGTTTGAAGCTTCAGCGAGATCGGTTGAGTTTTTAACAAAAAATTTTAATATAAAAAAGTATATATGTAGTTCTTGCTAAAAAAAACAGAAGATCGTTTAGCAACCTTTAGATCGAAGTCTTTTTAGCATACTTTCGCTTAGAGATCTTCCATTTTGTCATGAAGTCTTATATATAATAAAACTTCTCCGGAAGGCCTTTCTTTCTGAAGCCTTTCAGAATCCATCCAAGTGGATTCTCTGATGCCTCTTTATTCCTGCATTTCAAGCATGTATATTAGGGTCTCATCGATTTTTCTATAGGCTTTGGCATGAGGAAATAAAAGTTCCACTGCAACATATCAAAAAAACACATTTCCGATGCACCCACCCTAATGTATATGAATTTAAAGAAAAACAATACAAACGTAAATACAAAAGTACAAACTGGTATTTGTGCAGTGAATCTATAATTACGTATTTTGAAAAGTGTTAAAAGTTCAATAATTTGCAAAGTGTTGCATTGTTATAAACACATACATACTTACCTCAAGACATCGAACTTGTTAAAGAGTTTATGATGTAAGTGTGTTAAATTATTTCCGGACAAATCCAATATTTGTAGACTATTTACTAGACTGTCGAATGCCATCGGTGATATATGAGTCAGACCACAATAACGCATATATATTTCACGAATTTTAGCTGACTTAAACGCATCATCCTGGAAGAAAGAGATTTATAGTGAACTGTTTTTTTATTATTGCGTTACAATAATAAATATTCATTGATTATTCATTTATTATTGATTAATTTATTTGTTAATATCCAAGAAAAATTCCACAACTAATGTAGCTCTTGAGAAAATGCATAGATCAAATAGTCAATCTAATTAGAAGTTATGGTGAACGGAACTAGTTTTATGGTAGTGGATTCAGAGATCATGTATTGAACAGTTCTAAAAAAAACAGCTATGAAAGTAATACTGCTTGAGTAGACCACTAAGATTTTGATCAAGGCAAATGCATAGTAGGTAATCGAAAGAGAATTCGCCTTAGCAAATATAATTCTGGGATGTCAAAATAAAATGTTCACGGCCAATTTAACCAGAAAAATATACTAAAATATACATGATGACAATGTAAAATGATAGCATGTAATGAGTTAGCTGAGCTGACGAGTTTACCTGTTATGAATTCGCCTTGGCCTTTAAGGACTAAAAAATGCAGATTATTGTACCGATTTTTAATTATTTACTTTTTTGGAAATACGAATAGTCAAGCTTTTCAATATGTATGTACATATATAAGCTTTTATATTGTAAATTACATTAAAAATCGTCGTAATTTGAAAATATCTAATATTTGAAAATTTGCCCGATTTTGTTTGTTAATACAGAGATGAACAGAGGAATGGATGGTGTTTTAATTAGGGAAGTGCGAAATTGGACTGACAGCATAAGCAACATAGTAAGTGATGTCAGCTGCGGCACTCACATGAATGAAATCGTGTTTTATAAATATGTAATGGCAATATCTGTTATATCTTATACCAATTAAGAAATTAAGTTTAACTCATTTTATTTAATTTGTACTTAGACTATTCTGCTTATAGAGAACATGTTCTAAACACTCCTAAGCAATTTATATGTACGAGTTTTTCTTAAAGAATATTCAAAGTAATCACATATAATTACATAATTACCTTCATTGTATGTATCGGATTGCCATCCAAAAACGTTCGATTTACGATGTCAAAATATTTAAATGAATTTGGCGGCAACATACTAATATTATTATATTCCAAATGTAAATTGTCCAAATTCAACTTTGTGGTAGATTGTATATCATATGTTTCGTTGCCACTTAAGGACCAAATTACATTGTGCGATATATCCAGAGTACGAAGACTTTTCAATGGTCCCAGAGCATCATATGGTATTTCCGAAAGTATGTTGTCAGTTAATAGCAGTTTCATAAGTCTCGGCATTCCATCCACAAAGACATTAGGATCAATTTCAAATAAATTGTTGCCACTCAAATCCAATGTTTCCAAGATAAGAAGACCTGAAAAGCTGTGAGGCTGTAATATGGAAATGCAATTATCACGCAGTATGAGTGTTTGTAATGAGTCTTCGAGGCCGCGAAAGGAATCATGTTGTATGTGTGTTATGTGATTATGACCCAAATCTAAATATCTTAGTTTTTGTAAATGTCTAAATGATTTTGATGGTATTTCCACTAAATCATTTTGTGGCAGTATAAGTTCCCACAAGGAACGTTCTAGACCGGTAAAAGCATCATCTGGTATCTCGGTTAAATGGTTCCCAGATATTTTAAGACGGTACATGCCTAAAATGATTTTAAACTAAAATGACTTTTTTTTGTATATATAATATTTTGTAATTCAACCTGTGGCTTGTAAAAAGTATGGTTCTATTTCTCTTAATCCTGTATTTTCCATGTGCAGCATGAAAACCTTTTTTAACAATAAAATTTTTATAACTATTATAATGACAAAGGGTGACATCTGTTCTTACCTTCGATTGGTTTACCATTCTTGGCAATGCTGGAAAGGGTACGTTTTTACAATGAACTATACCCAGATCTGATGATGATTTTGAGCAAGTACAAAGCGAATTATATGTGCATGGCGGATATCTCATTTCCTCTAATTCTCGATGGTTATACAGTGATGCTCGCGCCAGTGACATCCATATCATTATAAGCAGTGTTATGATAAGAAAAGCATAACCAAATTTAAAGAAAAACTCCAGACCCTTAAAATGCAAAATAAACAAATTAATTATGGATATCCGCGAAGAATTTTAAGAAAATCTTCCAAAAAATCTATATAATAAATTGCTGTTCAAATCAAAATTAAATTTTTCGCATTTTTTTCATGTCAATTTACACGGTATAGGATTTGATTTTAATCCTGAAGATACTTTCGAAAATTTTCCTAGAATTCTCTGTAGATTTAATTTTTTTTATTTTTTTTCAGTAGCACAAATATGCTATATATTATTATATATTCCAATAAAAGCTTTCATTTTGATATATTAAAAAACGAGTCTTTTTAAGCGAAGTCATCGAATGTTTATTTAATTGTAAGGAGCAGAGTATGTCATTAATAATGGAAAACAATATCAATCAAAGGGTTGCCACAAATGCTCTTTCACGAACACATTCTTTTCATGAAATTTTTCATTACCAATTCACACATTTTTGACTGTATGGCCTTGGCAATTTCACGAATTCTATTTTTGACATCTTGAAAGTCACAGAACTTTTCTTGAAAGTAGTCCCAAAGAAAAAAGTCTAAGTCCCAAAAGAAAAAAGGCCAAAGGCCCAAATTTACAACCTTTACTTAACTAATGATGGCCGTTTAACATATGACATTTTTATGAAAAATTGTTAGTTAAACCACTGTCCTTAGTTAACTAAACACTGAGAATATGGGTTAAATCACAAGATTTCGGTGTTCAATTATGATCGCCTCTTCGAAAAATCACACGTTCAGGAAACTTTCGACGCAAAAGAGTGTGTGGTGCGTGGCGCCGTCTTGATGAAAAGAAACATCGTCCACATCAATATCGTCCAATTCTGGCCATTTAAAAGCATTAACCATCGTTCGATAGGACAAAACATTCATCGTCACAGTTGCTCCTGCCTTATTTAAAAAAAAGGATATGTCCACTGACCCCACCAGCCCAAAACCACCACTAAACTCTCACGTGTTGAGGATGCAAAGGCATTTCAACAATAATTCGTGGGGTTTCCGAGCCCTAAATGCGGCAGTTGTGCTTGTTAACGTAGCCTCCAAGGTGAAAGTAGGCCTCACCAAACAAGATGATTTTTCGATGAAATTCCGGATCAGTTTGATACATTTCAAGGGCCTAATCAGTAAAGACACGACGTTGTTGATGGTCGGTCGGTGTGAGTTTTTCTGTTAACTGAACTTTAAAAGCCTTAAAAATTAAATCTTTCTGAAAAATACGGTATAATGGCTTTTGTGGAATGCCAAGTCCAAAAATCGACGAGAAATGGACAAACCTGGGCTTTCCGCAACGCTATCGGCTACAACAGCAATACTCTCAGTTGATCTTGTGCGATGTGCTCGAGTTCGATTCTTCATACTACTAACATGTCCTAACAGTTAAAATTTGTCCACCAATTTCACAAATGCTCAAAAATGCTTTAGTTTTGCGAATTGTGACCGCGATATTTTCACAATTTTTGCTATTGAAAATAAAAAGCCTTATTGGAACATTCGGTATATACGCATGTACAGGGTGTCCGCCGGGAAGGTATACTACTTTGTGTTGCCGCCATTTTGGTAAAAATTAGTCTTTAGTGTTCATATTTGGCAGTCGTGAAGCAGACACGTGGCAAATTTATTGTGAAAAAATATTCTACAAACCAACGTGTTTTCATCGTTAAAACCTTTTATCACAATCAATCATCGATTACTGTACGATGAGAAAGTACGTGCAAATTTTGGGAGAAACAACGTGCCAACAAAACGCACTATTTATCGAGTAGTGAATGATTTTGAAGAAAGAGGGTCTGTAGGTGATAGGCCAAGGCATGGACCACAACGTACTGCAAGATCGGCTGAAAACATTACTGCTGCTCAAGAAAGTGTTCAAAACAATCTATCAACCTCAATTCGACGCCGTGTTCAGGAGCTTGGTCTTCAAAGAACAAGTTTGGCCACAATTTTGCGCAAGGATTTGCATTTGTTTCCATTTAAGATTCAGTTGACACAAGAGCTTCTTCCACAAGGCCATTTACGCCGCCGTACATATGCCAATAGGATGTTACAGCTCGCCCATGACAACCCCGATTTTCATGAAAAAATTATAATGAGTGACGAGGCACATTTTCATTTGAATGGATACGTGATTAAACAGAATAGTCGGTTCTGGGGAGTGGAAAACCCTCAAATTATTTATCAGTCACCTTTGCATTCATTAAAAGTTAGTCTGGTGTGCAATTTGGTCAGGAGAAATCATTGGATCTTACTTCTTTGAGAATGAAAACGGCGTAACGGTAACTGTGAATGGGGAGCGATATCCTGATATGATTGAAAACCTTTTAATGCCACAACTGCATGCTTTGGGCTTGATTAACATGTGGTATCAACAAGACGGTGCCACATCGCATACAGCCAGGATTACAATGAAATTACTGCGATTTATTTCAAGAAATGGTGATGTTGATTGGCCTCCACGGTCGCCTGATTTGACTGCTCCGGAATTCTTTTTATATGGATATCTTAAAAGCGGGGTTTATGTAAACAAACCAGAAACGCTTGGGCAACTCAAGCAAAATATTCGTGATAAAATAATTAAATACCGCGCGAAATGTGTGAGAATGTAATAAAAAATGTGCTCAAAAGGGCTCGCATTTGTGATGTTAACAAGGCGGACATTTATATGATATTGTATTTCATACATAATTGCCGACATTAAATAAAACATTTATCAATATAAGATCCATTCTCTTTAATTTAATAAAAAATTATAAACAAACAAAGTAGTATACCTTCCCGACGGACACCCTGTACATCCATAAAATTAAATTCCAAAAAATTATGAATCATCCGAATCGCACACGAACGTTTTGGTTTGTTATAGCGACCACAGCAGTACACATTTCTTGAAAATTTCTAGTGTTTCCCTTTTACGATTCACATGATATGTAGAGGCAGCAACAGACGGGCGGAGATCGTAACGAAAATAATACACTCAAAAGAAAAATCAATCCATCCGTACTTAAATCAATCCCAAGCGGTGTTAAAAGTACTGTAATCTCAGATTTACTAAAATCAAGTACAGTAAGATTGATTTAAGTAGGGACGGATTTAAATGCTCAATTTTATTTAAGAATTTTTTAGTTGATTCAAGATTTTTTACGTGATTCAAGAATTTTGTACTCATTTGAAGAAACTCTAGGATTGGCTATCTAAAGAAATCCCGTTTGCGGCTTGATTAGAGTATATTTTATTGTTATTTATACTCAAAATTTGGAGTACGTTTCGTTCTCAAAGTAAGTAGAACATACTTGAATTTAGTACGGCGTTTTTCTTTCTGTCTAGGGTTAATTTGTCACCCTTTGGGTTGGTTGACACCCGAGACTCTGCAACATTTTCCTAAATTAAATTTTTGAGCTCCCTATAGTAGTATACTAGTAGTGCTTCTAACCATACATCCCTCACTACCTCATTTAATGTCGAAAATAATCTTTAGCATGCTGAGAGCTTTCTTACAGTCGTCAGCTAGCTCCTATTTGACATTTAGTCCTCTCAAGCCCACCTGACTGCCGACGCCTTAAATCGCATTCGCGGCCAGCAGTTCCGTAGGTTTTACTACCGCTCGAATCTGATCCAGGTAGGTTCTGCATTGATCTGTAGGTCTAAACCAAGGGGTTGAGGATACATTTCCATTTCAATTTGCAGTTCATTATGATACGTGCGTAACACGTTGAACTTAACCTCACCAAACCTGACTCGAAAAGCCTAAGCAAACATCCGTTCGAGGGAAATAGCTACAGGATAACGTCTATGACCTTCTGAGGAGTTCCCCTTATGGCAGATGTGATACCAAGTGAG
Source organism: Gymnocheta viridis (assembly GCA_956483585.1). Classification (NCBI taxonomy): domain Eukaryota; kingdom Metazoa; phylum Arthropoda; class Insecta; order Diptera; family Tachinidae; genus Gymnocheta; species Gymnocheta viridis. The sequence goes on along the minus strand of OY101440.1, from coordinate 93,474,212 downwards.
GCACACGAATGACTCTTAGCAAGAGATTTGCTATGATTGTGCTTCCTCAATGCCTCCTACTATACAGAAGAGCCATACGAAGGAATTTATTTTACAACCTCTTATCAGTTTTGGTTGCACTCCACAGATCTTACATACATTTCCTAAGTATTTCCTGCGAGTTTTCTATCTAAATAAACATATTAGCTTAAATTCTGCACCTCCAAGCCGAGATGGCCTAAAGCTCTCTATCTTTTACCTTCTGGTAAAGAGAACTATCTTAATTTTCTATGGGTTGGCCCCCAGTGCTCGCTCAGCACTGCTTTCATGATTTCGCAGATAGTGAAGAGAACACCTTTCTCGCGACCAATATTATAACGTCATTTGTATAAGCCACTCTCTTCTGGTCATAACCATAGTTGCCAGATGTGCAGATTTCCCTACATTTTGAAGATTTCATTTTCCCAAAATGTCAAAATGCAGATTTCAATTTTTTTTTTACCGAAAACTTAACTTATTACAACATCTTTTAACATGAAAATAATTTTTTCTAGTATGTATTCTAATCTCTTCTAATTTCTCTTTTTATATTGGAACTTTATATATCAAACAATCTTAATTGAAAACTGAAAACAAAAAAGATAATGCAACAACTTTAAAGTTTGTGTTAAGTATTGAAAATCTTTAAATTTCCTAAGTTTCGAAAGTGTTTACCTGGGTATTTATGCAGCTGAAACACTCTAAAGCTCAATTTGGTGTACAAAAAAATACCGAATTATAGGGTCCAAATTTATATTGAGTTGTTGGATCAAGTTTTGAAGATTAGAAAACATTTGAATTTTTCAGATTTTACCTCTGAAAATTCTGGCAGCATTGGTCATAACTATCAAAACGTCCTAGAATGGCGTTCACTGGCGGTAACCACAGGAGAGATGGTAGCACTTTGTCTTTCAGCCTCGAGTTAATAACTCTGCTGCGAAGCTTAAAATTATCCACTCAATCACGAAAAGCCTGACAGTGAAGACCTCTAGTGATACCCTAATAGTCTAAAGGAAAAATGTTATAATATTCCTTTCTCAAAAATATCAAAGCCTTGCGATGTCTCCAATACATACAATCTTTAACTACCTGGAGCTTTTCAGCTTTGGTGGCAATTTTTATGATTTTGTATTTCCTCAAAAGTGTTTTTCCGCAGCATAGAGTCCCTCGTCCTTTTTTTATTCAGTTTTTTATTTCACTTGGTCGTGAGTGTTCATAGCTAAGTATGTTTGTCCAGCCATTTGAAAGATATCAGCTGTTTTCTAGTCGAACAATGGAGGAAATATAATCTGAAGGAGTCCAAATAAAATAATCTGCTACTCCAATGGCATTAAAAAAATAGTAACGTAGAACTCGTCCCCTAGAATCACCAGGGTTTTTAATTTTATTTTTTTATGCATATACAATAGACCGACTCGCGTAAATTATGTTCGAATTATGGATTGGTTTCTTTTATTGCGATTCCCAATTTATTTTGGGGTCGAGCGATGGATGCTCTTGACCTGGACGGACCATTTCTAAAAAATGTCTGCCCGGTTTTTTTATTTTTGGAATTTTCTCTGAAGGCAAGATTTAAAACTTAGTACACCATTTGAAAGGTCTTTTGAAGGACTTTTTTAGTCACGGTCACGAATGGCCATCGTTAGAAAGCCAAAGCGTTTTGGGAATCATTATAAAACAAACAGCTAATATACGAGTACAAGGATGAAGCTATTTACTTAAGCGCACTCACTACACACTTGTCAAAATCAAATCAATCATTATGGTGGTATTAGTGAAAATTTGTTGCATGTGTGACACCGACGATGCTGGATGGAAAATCAAAAAATTTAAATTTTTGGCATGCTTGACGAGCGATTTTGATGAATGTATTGCATTTACTCTTCAAGCACGTATACAATCTTAACAAGATTGCCAACACAACAGTTGTATAGTCCACAGACAACATACTTCTTGACAATTCAAAATATATGCTTGACAAGCACACGTGCACGAATTTGATGTCAAGCATGTATAGCGTGCTTTATTGTGAGTAAACGTAACAGAGTTATTATTTTAACATATTTGACTACTGTAATCGGAATTTCCCGTTTGGCATCTCTACTTCGGCGTCTTCCGAAATAATTGCTTCAGCAATATCGAAATATGGATATTTTTATGTATATCGATACAGTTTAAATATGTTGGAACGATATACTCGTATGCACCTTGATATTTATTATTTTTTTAAGGTTACGGATTCCGTTTCTCAGAGAGAAAACTAATTACATTAACTCTTTTGCGGACGCTATTTTTTTTTAATTATTTATAGTTTTAGGTTGTCATAAATTCATACAACAAATAATAGTGAGTTTTTAATTTGGATGGATTCATAAATGTAGTAAAAATGTACAGCGGTTATGGCAATTATTTACATAAAGAAACTTTTAACGAAAAAACTTGCTGCCAAGTGCTTTTCGTACGCTAAGTTTTCATTATTGCAAAATTACCGTATTTACGAATTTTGACGTGTATTTTAGGTAAAAGTTTTTATTTTTAGTTTTTTGCTTTCCATCGTTTAGCTACAAGGCAATTTTAATATTCAGTATCATGGAAACGTTGCCCCATTTTATAATTTCGAAACGTTTCATTTTACAAAATGAGCGCCTAAATTCAATAGAATTTAAAGAGAATTAACATTATAAAGTCTAAAGTGAATTAAATCTTATCTTTTTAGAAATATCAAATTGGATAATAAAAAACTTTTGGGCATGCTCGAAAATCAAAAAAAAATATGTTTTAACAGTTCTTTTCATAATTATTTTCTCAGAGTTTTATATAAATAGTTCCGAACTCCCAAAAAAGTTAATAATAAACAACGTATTCCAAAGCACAGATCTACTCAAAGTTCCATATTTTTTATCCACTAAATGTCTGAACTGGAGCCTTTAAGATTTCCAGAATATTTCTGAACTTATAATCTAAATATATAATTTCCTTATAGAGAGAGCTGAAAATTGGCATGCATATAGTAAAACACATAGGACAAATCCTAACGCACCCGGATTTTCGATTTTTGGCCTGTGGATCGGATCTAAAATTTTTGTAAATATTTTTTTTAATTTTTTTCTGCCAAGCAGTTTTTCTTCTTCCTGCCTTGCAGGGACAAACTTAACAGCTAATTTGAATATAAATTTATTTTAATTATTAAAGAAAAAAAATGTTTGTATTTTATAAAGTCCTTTGTTAAGAGTTTAAGGTCTTGTTAATCCATGCAATATAAAACATTTATTTGCAATAAAAATCCTTTAGTTTTAAATCATTTAAATTAGTTTTTATTTTTCTCTTTATCCTTTTGACTTCATTTCCACATTTGCAACACCAATCGGTTTAAAAAGAAAACCATTGAGAAACCATATAAATAAATGCAGGTTTGCTCATTATTCCAGATTGTAGTGGATTTATAGTTAATGCAACTTGCACAAAATTTTTACGGTCTATTTAAAGTTTGCACTTTTATGATTTCAGTTAAGATTTCGAAATTTTCAAAAACTTATAAATTAAAAAAAAATCACACCGTTTATTTAAAAAAATATAATTTATTTTTTATATATAATTTTTAATTACGAAATTATTTAATTCTTTTACACACCATTTTTTATAATATTTGTTAATTGGATTAATTTGCACTATACAGATATATAAACATTAATTGCACTTTTTCATTATTTTTTCGTAACAATGTTTTAATATTTCAACACAGTTTAATTCATTATCCTTTTTTTAAGTCCTTAATTTGCTTAATTTTTATTTCAACTAATTTTGTTCTTATTTTTTATTTTATTTTTTTAATATTTATAGTCCGCTATTGTGCTAAGACACGTCCGAATCGTAGCACATAAAAGGTGCATCTGAATTGAATTTTCACAAATTTGAACTCAAATAAACCAAGAAATGTTAAATTACAACTAATTGGATTGTACTATATTTCAATGAACTAGGTGTTCAAAACTAGATTATAGACTGTTCTTCCTCAAACATTTATTTGCACATATTTTTAGTGTTCTTTTCACATTTCCGTTTTGAATTCACCTCCAGAGTTGACTAACCTTTGTAGAGCGCATGTTTCGGAAATTATCACTCACATACGCATGACCATTAAAAATTGTTTAGAATGGTGTGATCAAAACAAATCACCTAAAAATGTTGGCAATGACAATGTAAATAAATCAAGTTCGAATTGACTGGTCGTTGATAGAATAAATGTTGCCGATTATATTTATCGGGAAGACTTTAAATTGAGGCAGGCGGCTTTGATTATTGTTTTATAATTTTTTTTATATATCTGTAGTTTTCGTGAATACTAGCGTATGGGTATTTTTTCAATCTTGAGTGATTGATAGCAATTTGTTTTATTCGAAACACTTTTTACATGGATCTAGACAAGGCGAATTCACAACAGGTGGCCTCGAGAGATCAGGTGACTGAATTTTGACTGCCAAAAATTTTAAAATAATTGATCATGTATATTAAATACAAAAAAGATTTCTTATTTTAAATAACATTTCATATAAAAAAATTCTTACATTGAACTCTATGTATTTTACAAATTATTTATTTGCTGTTGCTTATCACTACCAGCCGACTATAGAGCTGAGGCAGTACTTCCAACCAGAGTACCACTAATATTACCAACTGAACCACCTGCGGAAACTGGAAAGCCACTAATAACCTGAGAGTTAATTATGCTGTTGTTGGATTTGAAGAGGTATGGCATATATTAATTGCACTTGGCAGGACCAGCTGCCATGGAAGTAGTGCTGGTGATAAAACAGTGGCGGCAGGTTACGAACTGTTGCGATTTACAGATGTGCCATGAACAAACTTTAATGTGGTATTTATACCAGTAAGTAGTGCGAGTGAGTGTAAAATTTGACTTGCAGACACAAAACACTACTTTGCGTTGCAGTTACGCCTACACCAACACCCATTAACATTAGCATGGGGTAAATAAGCGGCTAGCGTTGCTGCATTAGTAACGGCAATCGAAATACATATGTGAAACTAATATGGCTAGAACTGTAGGAGATGCAACTGCTGCTTCTGCCACCAACAACTGACGTGATTTATTGGGAACACATTTCGCACTATTTGTACCTTTGCAGATACGGTTGGTGATGTCGCATCCGAAATACTTTCTATGTCCAGTTTTCCTTAACCATTTTTATATCCACATACTCCTAAGGCATACTACATACATATGTATACATTTTTCTTTATTTTTTTCTTTCTATTGTCACATAAATTTGTCAATCGTTTTTTGACACATCTATTCTAATTTTCAAGGCGAATTTGGATGAGACTAACTGTTGCGGATCTGCCTTGGATCTAGAAATATTGCAATATGTGAAAATTTTAGTCATTTAATTTGATGCTGAAGCAAACCAATTATGTATATCAATCACAATGCATTATCTATCTACGTACATACATACATATGTACACATATTATTAATAGGCAAACACGTTTTTTAGATCCCTTTTACTGCCGTAATACTGAACCGATTTTAGAAAGATTTATATGTTTTTTATCGGGTTTTTACATACTTAGATGTGCACAATCTAATATACACTGATTATCGAGCAGCTATTATGTCCCTTGAATCCCCGCTTCCAAGAACAACAACAGCCCTTGACTGCCGTTCACATCTAAACGAGATGGCAGAGCAGTTTGATATTAGTACGATGAGCCTGCTAGAATTGGGGAAACCTTACAGGTTCCACCGGAGTTGGAATGTGTGGGTTTACCCCTACTCTCTTGCAAACTCAGACTCAGGCGCAAAACAGAAGATGAAACAAATAAAAGGTGGGCCACAAGAAATGATTGCATGATCACCAGGCAGTTATGAACTCATCTAAATAGGGAAAGTACAGCTTTTTTGCTTTTAAGAAATAGGAAACAAATCTCAATCCTCGTGTCCATGATAACCAGACACTGTCTTATAAGCAGGCATACACAAAGGTTAAAGGTCGAACACAATGATTTTTGCCGCAGCTGCCAAGATATCGATGAAGAGGAGAGCGTAGAACATTTTCTGTGTCACTGAGAGTAACCTAACCCAGTGGTATAAGCAGAAACCATAGTCACAAGTGGCTAGCGAAGTGGGGAGTGCTTTCTCTCTATGCACTAAAAGCGGTAACGAAAGGGTATGCCACTCGGCCACTACATCTGTGCATATTCACTAGTAGTTGTAACAATCGCTAACCACAAATTCGGTAGCTAGTTCCCTATCACTATGTAATGCATACCACACATTTTTCTACGACCCATTTAATGTTTGTCACTGAGGGCAATTATATTTTTTTCAAAGATCCCGTTATTCAAACAACGAAAACTTTAAGATCAATAAATTATCTTTGTATACCTCATACAAGGTAACTTAAATGATCGCCTTTAACTTGGTAAAGCCCAGAACCAATTCTTGTAACCATCTAAGAAGACTCACGACCTCTGACCCCTCGGGGCAGGTGGACACAGGGTAATGATATTATAACACCCGTTATGATATTAGCTAATGTGAGCAACGTTTTATCTGTTTGAGCCAATCTGACTTATTCGGAGAGTAGGGTCAATCATATTGTTACGTTATTATGGCTGTATAGTGGAAATGTGATGGTAGCGGAGGAGCCTTCAAAGGTAACGGCCAAAGCCTCCAGGAAGCCTACGACTGTGGTTAGTCAAACAAGGAGTGTCAGGCTCCACTAAGCTCTTCATTGTCCTTACAAGCATTGAAGGAATCCTGACAAAATCAGTCAAACAAATAACATGAATAAAACGCCAATACGGAAGATAAGTATTCCAGGAGGTTACAGACATTTGTCAAATCTTCCCGCTTCGGCGGCAATTTCCATGTGACTGGGTGGGAGCAATTCATATTCATACAGTATTTTAGAAACCTCTCGAAGCTCTATTCTCAGCAGTAAGTTAAACGGACTGAAGAAGAAAAATAATACCCCAAACTATTCTATACTTTAGGTTAAAAGTGTCCGAGAAGACCGATAAGATAGTCTAATATTAACATAAGATTTATGCTATTGAAGCTTCCACATTTCTTCATTTTTTGTAAATATTTAAGTAGCAGACAAATTAATAATATATTTGTTCATTAGTCTTAGTTAGGAGCAAACAAAAACAAATTCCCAATTAGCTTAAGGGTTTTAAAATAGTGTAAAGTGGCGCATGAAGGCAATAATCGATTTGAGCTTTGCTTTTACGTGTTATAACGGAAATTGTTAAAGGTCACTTTATCTCTCTTTGGTTAAAGTATCCTCTTATTAACAAGTACCTTAAATTGGTTTAGAAAAAATAAAATTGTTTTTTAACAAAAATATCTTTAACGAAAAATTATCCATTAAGAAAAAGCGCATTTAAACAAAAAGTAACTTTTCAAAAATGAATTTTAACCCAAAGATATTTAATAATTCAGACTCAAGTTCGTTAATTTAATACTTCAATTAAATTATTTTTATTGAGGAAGGCATGTATTAAAAAATACATCTTAATATTTTTTTTATATTAAACATTTATTTTTCAGTCGTAAACAAACGAATGAATAATAATAAATTCAAGCAATGCCAAAAAAAGACCAACATTTTGTAAGCCTTCATTATATTGTTTCTTTATTTTTCATTTATTTAAATACATTTTAACATTTACATTTACGAATGACCACGCGTAATTGAACAGATAATTGTTTAAATGCATTCAATGGCTTTGTACAGTTGTAATTTTACGATATAACCAATTGTAATAAACATTATTTTTACCGTATTCTTTTTCTTCAGCATTAAAACATTCCGATAAATTAGGGGGAAATATGTTCTCCATATTAAAGTAGAAGGTAGACGTTATTCGCCGGAATTTATTTTTCGATTGCATAGTTATTCGACGTGAATTGGGATCCTTACCTTCCAAAAGTTTACGTACATAGTCGGCAGATAGTTGTATTTCCATTTCATCGGTTAATGAATCACAACTCAAATCGGAAACTTTTGGTTTTTTGCGTAATAATTGTTCACTAACTTCATAATAGACTTGGCTCAAATTCAAATGTATACGGATCATTAGTAAATGTTCAAGCGTACAATGAATTTGCAATAGTTTTGCCAGAGTACGTGCACTTTCATGTTCATTAAAATTACTATTTTTGAAAGAAATCATATCGTTTTCTATTTTATTACCACTACTTTTAAAAGCATTGTGCAATAAAGTCTTGCGCATGGCAGCATTATCTTGCATTACAGCATTTCGTAGGGATTTACGAACATTTGGTAGAACTGCATCGTTTTCGTTGTTGTCATGGGCAATACTGAAACAGACGAACATAATTTAAATAAAGTTTTATTGTTTTGTTATATTTTTGTTGTATATATACCTTTTCTTTTTCAAATCATTAGCACTACAGACTTTACTCTCAACAAATATGTATTCGTAATCTTTATATAGTTTCTCCATACCAATTTCCAGTAATAATTCCAACGGCTCAGAGCCTGAAAGGCAAGGTATAGCTAAACGCCGGTTTGCAACCTCAGTTATGATCTCGGCCAAGCGATTTTTATTCGTTGGAGTATTCTAAATTAATTTTGAAAAATTCGTATGTATATAATAGCGATTTTTAAACGCCAAACATTAAAATAGTTTCTTAGGGAACTGCTAGTATCTACAAGATTCTTTTTTATCACAACTAACTATTATGGAAAGCTTTAAATAAACATATCGTACTTATTCAGCAACGCAGATTAAGTTAGTAAATTACTTGTTTTATTACCAAAACGTATATTGAAATGAAATGAAAAAATAAAAGTTTCTATTGTTGAGCAATTGGATATGTAATTTTAATGTTATTTCTGACCCTAAGACCTATTAAATACAGTAGTTAACAGTTTATAATTATTCGCTAATGCTTTAAATAATTCTACATTTATTTTAGGTTCTGTTTGAAAATAATCAATGCATTAAATTACTTCTTACCACAATATTACAACGAACAGCGCATTGAAATAATATATTATAAGCCATTTTTAAGTCCTTATAAGATGAACATCCTTAAATTATAAAAATAAAAAATGCTTTATGAAATTGAATTGAAAATGGAAAAAGTGCATTTATGCAATCAATCATAATTACGTTTCAAAATTTCCCACAATTTATCGGTTAAGTCATTAAGAGCTCTAATTTTAGCAGTTTGTATAACGTCCTCAATATCTCGTTCAGCACCACTACTTGCATCTATTTCCGATATTTCTGTCATAACCTTATTAATGTTTTCCCGCAGTTCGTCCATATCAATGCCACTAAAAAATGTAAAGGAGATTAATTTCTACGCATAGTTATAAAATTAAGTATTTAAGAAAGGTTTTTAATCCCCGGACCCTATTTTAAGTTGTGAGTCCGTATATATATGTGGATATCTATATGTGACGTAGTAGTCTGGAAACGGCTACGTTTATCATTTTTAAATTTTGCATCGTTGTGCAATTTTCTATGTGGTTGTTGCTTTAATTTTGCAAAAATTCAACTGTTCTTTTTTTGGAAGACTAAAATTGTTTACGTAAAATGCCTTTTAAATATCTACTAAAGTAAATATATCGATAAATTTGTAATATACAGGTAGTCGTCGCTTAAAACATGTTTCCTAGAACACGGAATAACATGATTCATATTTTTACACGGTTTCTGTAAATTTCTTTTTGCCATACAAAGAACTTAACAAAAATCTTTCGAATTACTAAACAAAAATAGCAGATGATGAAGAATAAATATTATGATAAATTTATTTTTTTATGTTTATGAAATATTTTTTCCAGTTTTTCGTTAAGTACATGTCTATTAAATTTGTTATTGGAGATATAAAGAGATATCTTATTTCAGAAAGCTTTTTATTTGTTGTGGGTTGAGCTAGTGTATGTACATGTATTTCATTAATGCTTATACCAAATCATAAGTAGACCTTAAACCAGACCTTGCCTTATACGGTAAAAGCTTTGAAACTTTTCAAGAATATGATTGAAGCTGCATATACGAGTATATATATATAAGAACAGTTTTTGTTAATTGTTATTTTTATTGAAAAAATTATATTTTGTTTTTATGCACAAATATAAATATAAAATGCGCATCATCAGGTTAGCGCACCCCTTTCAGTGACCGTTAATGTGAAATATCTGAACCAATTCAGTTACAACCTTAAAATTTTTATCCAGTAGACTCTTATCGATTTTTTTAAATGAAATAATGACTGCTGTAGCATTCAAGATAATATTTTAATTAATTTTTTAGAAAAACTACATATTAAAATTTCATTGAAAAATTGGTCAACAGGATAGCGCAATCTGCGGCGTGGTGCCATAGTAGGATAGTGCTCCCCACACTATCACGTCTATAAAATGCTCCTCTTTGCAAGATCATGAAAATATTAGTTACACCCATTGGGCCCTTCTAAATTAAATTTCTCTTAATCTGAAAAAACAAGGTAATGCTGAATAAGTAGAAAACGAACAGCGATTTGAAAACTTATTTGTAAATCCAAAGTGGGATATTCAGCACAATAATGCTTCAATCCACATAGCCGCGAAATCGTGGATTCAGAGCCAAAAATTTGACGTCCTTGAATGTACATCATACCAATAACACTCACATCTTCTGGTGCTATCCTTCAGGTAGATTGTTTCATAAAAAGCAATGCTGAAAAAGTATATTTAATTCGAAACGCTATGAGAAAATTAAACCACAAAGATGTTTGTTGCAATTGTAGTGTTATAATTGACATTCCTCATTCGCTAAAAATTTACACAATCTCAGCGATACAACAACCGCTGAAAGAGGTTCTCGATTGTGTGACTACCAATAACATTACAAAGATCAAGAAAATTCTGCAACAGCTACTATGTCTAGGTTTAAATTTCATAACAATTATATTTTTTGTGAATTTGTAATTTTTTATCCTTTGAAATTTATTGTATTTTTATTTTAGTAATTACACTAAATGGATTAATTTTCAAATCATTTTGAATATTGAAATGTAAATATGTAAATATAATTATTCACTTTCTGTTTTGTAATACCAGCGCTTGTGGTCTTATTGCCGGCGCTTTCCTTTATTTTATGAATTTAATTTGTAAAATATTTTGAAAGTTAATAATTTGAAAAATAAAAACAATAATTCAAACAAGAATTTTATGAAGATTGAAATAAATCGATTTTGTATTGCTGAATTACGATAGTTATATCTCATCACTTTGAATAGATTCTTTTGATTCTTATAATTTATTCAAAATGTATATAGAATGCATAGTGTACGCATCAGAAATACTTATTTTTTGATTTTTAGAAAAATTGTGCAATGAAAATTAATAATAATAAAGTAAAATAAACTCTGTACTATTTTTTTTCAAAATATTCATTTGAGTGAATGCAACAAAAATGTTTACACTAGATTTCGGATTTTCGCTTTTTATTTGTAAAGTTGGCAGCGTCACACCCACACAAAGTATGTAAATACATATTATTGTTATTTAACTATTTTTACTTAACCAACTCTTATGAAACTTTGCACGCACATTAAGTTCCCGTGGCAATACAAGGTTTTGATTAGAAAAGTGGGCAGTACCACGGACATGCAAAGTAAATATTACTTTCAACGTCTTATGAAACTTTATGCTTGTTTTGTAGTTGATGTTAAGGCAAGAATTATTTAAAATATATTTTTCATTATGAAAAATGTGTGGGTAAGGTCTGAAATAAAACTAAAAAACTACTGCTTTGTCAATCTAAAATGTAATAGGTTTTACGTGCCTGAAAAATTATTCTTAGAGGAGAAAATTTTAAACTTACATGCCACATGAGTAAACCGGTTCCTTTGCCACATCAGAATTTTCGGATTGTTTGTATGAAATTATTTCATCACGAATAGCCATTAGTGTACGTAATTGATTTATAAAATCCTGTGTAGACGAAACACTATCATCAAAACAAAATGTTTGTTTTAAATTAACATCACAAGTCCTCAGATCTACTAAGGAGGGAGAGGACGATGCAGTTGACCAAGAGCATTTTATTGAAATATTAGGTTTAATATTATAGGTGTTTTCAATATGAGTTTCTACACGAGCATCTTTTCCAACTACATTATAATGTTCCTGCAGCAAGTTTTGACTAACGACTGCATGCGAAGCTATTATACCCCTGTAATTTATAATCCCTCTTGTACATTGATTTCGACCGAATTCGTATTGCAACAGTTGTGTCTTTGAAAAATCTGATCCCGAGCATAAGAACCACACGGAGCCAACAGCATCATCTGCCGAGGCACCATTTTGAAAATCTTCTGATGTTATAATAGTTCTGGCTTTTTCCGCCGATATACCCTTATGATATTCTTCTTCAGTCTTCCAAGAATTCGAAGACACCAGGTTAATATCTAGAGACATATCTCCTAAAACATCCACTTCGCATTCATCTTTCAAAGGACTGCCGGTTAAATCTAAATTCACATTTGCCGACTTTTTTATGTTCAACTTAGCAGGTGACGCGAGACTCCAGGTTTTTTCTGTTAAACGATCCTGGAATTATTGGTGTAGGAAATTTTTTAATAAATTAATTATAATTATTTTAATTCTAATTTGAGTGCAACGCAATAATAATTATCAACAAGCTGCCAGGGTAATCTCTCATATAAGCAATTATAAAATCCAAATCTCGTCACTCATAAAATTATTTCTTGTTCCATCTTTTCTGCTTGGACCTTCCTTTAAACTTGCTATGTTCATCTTTATTTAAAGCTAATTAAATCCAAAACAAAAGCATGTAGCCAATGGAAAACCTCAGAGAACCCGTCACGCATACAGTTACACGTCTGTTCAAAATTATAGATACACGTTTATTATTTTTTATTACATATGAAAATATGATTGTTTTTCTAAATTTAAACTTAAAAATAAAAAACAATTCATTTTCATTTGAAATAAATTGGAATTCAATAAGTAGACATCGACTTTGACCAGTTTTTAAGGTTATCTCGTATTAAATTCTTTGAAAACTTCCTTGAACCTCTTTTTTAAATAACTCAATGGGATTTAAATTGGGAGATGGGCTTCGCCAGCCTAATACTCAAACATTGTTTTTCGGGAACAAGTTCTTAACTAATTTTAAACTGTTACATATGAAAGTATTGAACTTTTCAATATTTACATGTCGCCATCTGCATTCATTGTATTTTCAAAAATTATCTAACTAATAAAAAATTTAAGTACGACAAACGCATATTTTCGGAGTAGCAGACCACAAAGTTTTATAGATCTTTTATTTTCTTGATAAATTTTTTATTCAGTGTAGCAATAGTGGTATCATATACAAGCTTTCTAAAATAAACAATGCAACGTTTACTGAAGATTTTCTGTAATGCCGGTCTTCGGCCGGACGCAGGATTTTTTTTTTAATTTTTAACCAAAATAATAATATTCTTACCGTCTTACGTGGTATCACAACGGAACCGAACTGAGCCACCATTTGAATTATGGCTGCCGTCTTACGTAAAGACAAACAAAAAAAGTTTTACTACATGTTTTTCAAAATAAATTAAAAATTTTCTGTTGCGAGTTTATATTAAAATTAAAATCAATTTTAAGTTATTTTATTGTTGTTTCAATATAATTTCCCAAACGGAAATATTTATTTTATTTTCAAAAACAGGCAGTTAAATTATTTAAGCAAGATGAGAAATTAATAGTGTATTTATAAAAAAACTTTTGTTTGTTGAGGGTTTTTTAGCTAGCCTATATATGTACATGCGTTTCATTGGTGCATGTATATAAACTAGCTGAAAAACCCTCAACAAACAAAAGTTTTTGAAAATCTTTGAAAGAAGTTATCGAGGCAATGTCGATTAATAAATTTAAAAAAATAGTGAATTTATTATAATAATCAACAATTGTGTTTCGGCTGAATTCATTCATTTAAATCAGCTAATGCAAATACTTGGCATTGCTAGATGGAACTCTTAACGAAGAAATATTTTCTATATGATTACTGCTCCATTTCTGAGGGAAATTCTAACTTCTAATTCTGTTTAATCACCTTATATGTATGTCCATATGTATATAAGCTGCATCTATTATTTTGAGCAGATTCGTACCTGATAGAAACCAATAAGATAATGCAAAAAGGAACACTGCAAAAAAGTGAAACTGTAAGAAGTGAGACCACAAAAAAATCCAAAGTCAGACACCAACTACACTGATTGTATTTAAAAAATAAAAACAATGATGAACGATGTTTTCCAAATCGGTAATATCTTGCGAGTAATTTAAATAGTTCAATTAATTAATAAATACATAATAAATACATAATAAATAAGTAATAAATACCTCCACATAAAAAAGTATAATTTTCCCAGGATTTTCGGCGACACCAACAATATGATTTAAATAAGATGGTGCAGAAGCATAAGTCACCATATAATTATCACCATATTTTCGCATTAAATTTGCGTAGACATTCGCTAAATTCGAACACATAACTAATAATTCGTAAACAAAATTTTATTCAGAAAAAAGGCGGCTTATTTAAAAATGGGAAGATTTAATAATAGTGTGGCCAACTATAACTACATTTTGACATTTGTATACTAAACGTTGTTGCCAGAAAACACAATATGTAGTTCAGCGTTTTCTGTGCTTGTTTGATTGTTTTGTTGGTCAAAAAGCTTAGCAGATGCTAATAAGTAAATATATACATACATATTTGCACGGTTTTTTATTTAATTCGCGGGAAAAACATGACAGAGAATTGACAGCCAAATTTAACAGTTTATATCCAACATAATTGCTTGAAAATAAGTTTGAACAACTATTTCGCAATACATGTGCAAATAAATGTTTGTGCGGTCCACACGTGAACATATTGTGTTGGCAATAGAATTTGACAGTTGAAAACATAATTATTTCCAAGTTTATTGCACGTGAAGACCCCCTGTTATGGCCACCTTGCAGTAAACATTGAATATTATCGCACACTTAATTGTATCGTTGGTGCGACAGGCATACAACTTGATTACCAACCGAGTTGCAACAATGTTCGCAACGTCTATGGATTGCTTAACACCAGCACTCCACACTTACGGCACGTCTCCACGCTCAATATTTATTTCCGAACATAAGCAATAACGTCGGCAGCATGACGTCACAAATATGTTCATTTACAAGCTTATGTTTTTAGGTGGAGAACACTTAGTGCACATTGGACATAAAATTAAAAAGTTCGCTGTGAATGAATACATTAGCTTCAGCGTTTTCTGTGCTTGTTTGATTTTTTTGTTGGTCAAAAAGCTTAGCAGATGCTAATAAGTAAATATATACATACATATTTGCACGGTTTTTTATTTAATTCGCGGGAAAAACAAACGACAGAGAATTGACAGCCAAATTTGACAGTTTATTTCCAACATAATTGCTTGAAAATAAGTTTGAACAACTATTTCGCAATACATGTGCAAATAAATGTTTGTGCGGTCCACATGTGAAAATATTGTGTTGGCAATAGAATTTGACAGTTGAAAACATAATTATTTCCAAGTTTATTGCACGTGAAGACCCCCTGTTAGCACGATGTTAATGAATATATGGCTCATCAAGCCTAAAACGCAAGGCAAATCATAACAGGTAGACTCGCCTTAATTCACTTTGAAAAATACCTGCTTTCTTTGTCAAAGTCAATGTCAAGCACTATATACATATATAAATCAAACAAACAAATTTTGAAATTTTGTTATGAATTCGCCTTGTCTAAAACGATGTAATGAATAAAAATAATAAGATTCTCATTTAAAGACGTGAGTTGAACTCGACGGCTCAGCTGACTCATTCTTTTTTATACTTTTGATTGCCAAAATATGTTTTTCTTCTGTTTTTAAATTAGCCTTGAGCAATTTATTTCGACTTACAAAGAATGATATTTGCCAAGGATAATTTTTATCCATTATGAAGAACGATATGGCGATTAATACTGCATTCAAGATGTATTTAACTAGGTGACAGCATTAGGAAAACAATTACAACAATACAAGAACAACAGGCATTTTTGTTTGTGTAGTTTCATTGCGTATGTCAAAAACCTAACGCATAAAACAAAGAAAACAGATACAGAAGAAAAGTAAAAAAAAACAGACAAAATATTTTGTATGTGTTTTGACATTCGCAACGAATAGTCAGCTGCTGTAATGCTGTCACCTGGTTAAATACGCCTTGACTGAATTAATGCAATTGTAAATTCAAAAATCTTTTATTTTAAATTTTGCCGATTAGTTAGTAGCACTAACTAACTGACTAAACTGATTACATGCCAATTGCTTGAAATTTCGTTAAAGTTGATGAATACTAATCCTATCGTGTCTTATGTTAAACCATCAGGTACCGTATACGTAATTAGTTGTATATGGTGACATCTTCTAGGAGTTTCATCTGTGCTTACAGTACAAGCCGGCTCGTAATTTGTTTTGACAGTTATTCAGTTATTTCCTACAACATATTTTCTATTGCTGTGGAACCGCTACTACCTGCTTCAATGCCTAAAGTCTATTACATTTTAAGTGAATTCGCCTAGCCACGGATTTTTTGTTATTTTATATATATACATATGAATGAATTCGCCTTGTTATTGTAATTAATTTAGAAATACGCACGTGCATTTTATTTTTTAGAAAAAAAGAAATATGGGTGATTTTGAAATGCTCGACAGTGATTCAGAATACTATTCTGAAAATGAATCCGAAACAGAGGTAATTTATTCAAAATACAATCATTTCATTTATAAATTTATGCATAGAGATTTATTTAAATAGTTGCAAGAGGCTTTCGCTCGAGGACAATTAAAACCTGGACTAAATATTGAGTTTCAAAAGGGAAAAGAGAAAATAAATAATATAGTAAGTAATATTGCAAAGAATTATTTGAAACTTTTTAATTATTCCAAAATATTACAGCCCAGAATTTTGGCAAAAACAGACGAAATCAAAACGAATTTGCCATGGAATGAGCGAATGGACTTGACAAGTGATTTAGCACCATTGGCACCCGAATTAGCTGTTGCTTTAGAGAAACACGAACAAAAACGAGCCAATTTGTTTAAGGGTAACGCCAAAGTGCCCTATGTACGGCCTGAAGAAGATCCAGTACTTAATGACTTCAAACGGGAAATGTTATTTCATCGTCAAGCACAATCTGCAGTCATTGAGGGAATAAAACTTTTACATGATATGGGTATAAAAACAAAACGACCGGATGACTATTTCGCCGAAATGGCAAAATCTGATGAACACATGCAAAAGGTTCGTTCGAATTTGATGGCTAAACAGGAGGGTCAAGCAAAATCAGAACGTATTAGGCAAATACGCGAGCAACGCAAAATGGGCAAAATGTTGGCTAAGCAAACCAAGGTTCAACGTGAAATGGAAAAAAAGGATATGTTAGACAAATTGAAGAAGTTTCGCAAGGGAAAACTTAAGAATTTAGATTTCTTGGAAGATGCCAAGGCTTTAGAATCTAAAACTAAGAAGTCAGCTTCAAAGAGAAAAGAACGTAATAAGAAATTTGGTTTTGGAGGAAAAAAAAGTGGTTCCAAACGTAATACTAAAGCATCAGCTGCTGGATTCGATAGAACAAAGCTTTCCAGAAGTAAAGTGGGCTCGAAAGCTGCTCCGGGTAATAAGCGTGTAGGCAAAGCGAGAAGACTAAAAATGAAATCTAAAAAATAAATTTTAAAAAGTACATTACATACATATATAGAAAAAGATTGGTTTCATTTCTAAGATTTTCTTAATTTATACAAAAATTAAACACATACAAAATATCGTTGAGATATTAATCAACCATTCTACCTAATGATTAAGCTACAGAATTGCTAAATTAAATTGCGAATTTTGATTCCAATTCAGTAAATTAAAAAAAATTTAAGGTTACGTTATACATGAGAATGCATCTAGCTTTTATTAGAGAAAAAGTAAAAAATTTTGTTCAAAGTTATTTGCGTTACTTTATAACTTATTGCAATTAAATTGAAACAAAAACTTGAGTTTATTTATTAAGTTGAATTTGACTACAATAACTCCTTATAACAAATAGTCAATATTTGAAGTGACTAACTTTAATTATTGAGCTTTTTTTTCTTTTTCATTTTAACAAAAGCTGTATCCTGAATATTTGAATCCTTTTCAGCACTTCCAATTTTACAAAGTTTTTGTTTCTTTTTCTTTAATTCATCACGTTCCACATGCAACATTTCACATACTTCATTTGCTTTTTCTCCAGCATTAATTTTGTTTATTTTCTCTTCATATTTCTGGACGTTTTTTGTGTCAAATTTATTTGTATCGGTTTCTACACTCACAATTTCACAAAGTTTACGTTTCTTTTTCTTCAGCTTACCACCTTCAATTTGCAACATTTCATATACTTTATCTGCTTTCTCTTCAGCATTATTTTTATTGTTCCTCTGGTCATCAAATTTTTGTTTCTGGATTTTATTTGTTTGCAACTCATTCTCACTTAGCTTGCCATCGCTAAGACCTTTACGTTTTGCCATCATTTTAGCTAACAGTTCGCCTTCTTGCTGTTCTATTCTCGACAATTTCCCACTTAATTTTAATCCATGTCGTGCACCTTTGTGTGCCGTTCTTCCACCACATGCTTTAAATAATTCATCATCGCTTAGCACATGTACTTTGGAAACTTCAATACAGCTCGTATCTATTTTATCAGGATGTTCGATCTCACCTCCAAGGTTAGTTAAAGTTGCTGCTTGCAAGAAATTCTCATAACTACTCTTGTTTACACTGATTTCTCCACGACGGGATTTCAATTTTTTCAATTTCTTCATGGAATATCCTTTTGTGGAAATTTCAACACTATCGTCTTCATCTTTTAATTTCATTTTTATTTGTTCGCCTTCCTTTGTAATATTAACATTTGTAGCAGCTTCGTTAAAAACCCTCTCCCACCAATGGTTATTGAAATCGTCTGCAGCTTGGTCAGCACCAAAACCGGAGTTATCAAATTTCAATGTGGCTTTTAAAGGTTTAGTAATACCATTTTTATTTTTCCCTAAACCATCTCCATCTTTCCAGCCACAATTTTGCATTATTTTCCGTGCAAAATCCATCAGTTTTATTCGATTTTTAGGGATTTTATTGTGAGATTAAAATTTTATCAAAACAAAATAAAATATGTGAGTAGCAAACAGGTATGAAAATAAAAATGGTACAAATTCGAATTAATAACCAGGTGAGGTTATTAAGGCAGCTGACAGTGCAAGCAATTGTCAAACTTGTTTATTTATTCAATTCCATTTCATATTATTTATGGTAGAAAATATAGTTTGTAAATTTATCATTTGAGATATTCTTCCGACTTAATTGCAATCCTCAACCAAGGAAAATTCATAACTATGAATTCGCCTTGACCTTCAACAAACAAAACATTGTAATACAATATTTTTAAATGTAAAATTTCTTCTATATATGCATTTGTGTTCCTGAGAGGAAAAAAGTGAAAGAAGTTGGCATAATTTAAATCCTCTCCCGTTCATCTTTTTTATATTGTTTATACTACCAGCCTTGGTAATACCAAAGGCAAATTACTTCAGGTGGCAGCAAAGGAACAACAAACACAATATATATATATAGCAACTGAGCAAGGCAAATTAATGATGTAGACCCGCCTCAATTCGACTTTGAAAAATACCTGCTTTCTTTTTCAAAATCTACGTAAAGCACTATACATAAATCAAACATAAGCAGATTTTGACAACCAAAACATCAAAATTGATGCTCTCTTCCCCAAGATGTATTTAATTAGGTGACAATGTGTGTTTAATTAGGAAAACAATTACAACAATACAATAACAACATGCATTTTTTTTTGTGTTGTTTCATTGCGTATGTCAAAAACTTAACCCATAAAACAAAAAAACTGATACAGAAATAAAAGTATTTTGTATGTATTTTGACATTCGCAACGAATGGTATTACGCCTTGCTCTTCCCCAGCCGTAATATGCTTTCAAAGTAAATGTTTCCGACTAAACGCAGACATATATGTACGTATTGTTATGGTATATGGTGATATTTTCTTAAAAATTCATGTGCTGGCAATGCACCGCGGCTTGAAATTTTTTGACAGTTAAACAGGTAATTTTCTATTGTTGCTGAACCGCTAATATCTGGTTCATGGTACAATTATCACAGGTAATTGCGATTCTACAACAAATTACAACACAAAAAACACGCATTTTGTTCGTAGAAACGCACAAGGTTTATGTCAAAATCTATTGTCTGTGCCTCGCACATTCATAATCTCTCTCAAATTTACTGACACACGCATATTGCTAGTAGAAACGTCCAAGTTCTATGTCAAAATATATTGTCTGTGTGACGCACACATTCTCAAATTTACTAAGCCAGCTGTGCTATTAGCATTACCTGGTATTCATGTACCATGGCCTGGTCACAAATTAGTAATCAGTGACCTGGTTGATCCGCTGATATTGTGCGTACTAGAGGTCCAAATCTAATGGGTGACCATACTTCCATTGCTCAAGCCGCTGCAAGGTCCTGAAATCGACTTCAATTATATTAATACTGCGAGGGGGTTAGTTACATATGCAATTCAATTCGAAAAGAAAACTTTTCGAATCTGTACTTATTTACATTGCAGTTCAAATGCTTTGTAGTTTCGATTTGAAAACAAAATTGTTCGAATTTGCAATTGAGCACACATCACATCAGAAATAATAAAAACAAGTTTATTCATGAAATTGTTGACTTTTTTATTCTTACTTCCAAACTATTATTTGTACAGCAAATTAATTTTATGTGAATGATAATAAACTGAGTAACGATAAATTACAATATACATACTTCGACTAGTAGGTATTTTGTGGCAGGTTAAAAAAATGTGTAAATGATAAATTGTATATCTTATCTGTAAATTTAAATTCTAGTTATGCTGCAGAATTCCACAAGATGCACCACCATAAGCCATGAATGTTCTGGAAAGTGAGAGCGCGCTAAAAATGCGGTGGCAATGTACATAACCTTAATTCAGAGAAGGCGTATCTCTCATACAAAATTTTAAACTACATATTAGGAAAAAAAAACTTAAGGAACCATAAAATTTTTAGAACTTTAAGAAATGCAAGAAAACATTTAGTTTTTATAGTTAAAAAATAAACATGGCTCCTTTGAAGTTTTTCCATCATGTTTTCTTCTGTATACATATGTATGTATGTACATCTTTTTAAAGTTAGGCACGCCATTTATAAATTAAGGTAACGATACACAACATCATGGAAATCTATCACTACTTTATTTGAAAGAATTATTGTAAACAACTTCAAATAAAAACAAAATTAGGAAAGAAAAAAAAAACTACAAAGTTAGTGACAAAAACTCCAAAGGAATACGCGAAATTAAGAAGAGGAAGTGACATAACTTATTATATGTATGTACGTATACACAACAACAAAAAATGCAAACTTGAAGCGGTTAAAATCGTTGGTACTCTATAATTATCCTTTCGCTGCTCTTTCTTTTGTTTGCAATAAAATTAGTTTTCCATAAATTTGAGATTTTCTTTTAATTTTTTCATCATAGATTTTGTTTTATTTCCTTTTTAAACTTAAATAAAAAAGAGTTGCTTTTTCTTTTTTATTACTCTTGGATGTTTTTTAAAAACAATTAAGATAATGGAGCTGTGTTGTTGTAGTACAGATGTTATCAATTAATTTTGTTAATATAATATTTAACGTCTTCCTAGGACATAAATACACACTTTAAAAAGCGAAGAGAAGCAAGAAAGCCATCATAAGACAGAAAAGACCCATAGCTTCAGAAAGAGCGAAACCCAAGATAGCGTAGGAGAACAATTGTTGTTTCAATGATGGATTTCTGGCATAACCGATGATGAGGGAACCGAATACTGTTCCGATACCGGCACCTGTAGTATTGGAAGTTATATGGAGAACATTCAATGAAAAAAAGGAGAAAATTAATAGTGTAAAAAAAATTAAATAAAACAATATAAGAGAAAAGGAAATTTACACATATGTATGTAGATATTTAACTTTATATTGAAAATTTAAATACAAATCGTTTTAAAAAGTTAGCTTAGAGAGTCAGTCACAGATTAGTCTGAATTGAGTTCTGTTTTATTTAAGTTTTAAAACTTATTTTTAAACAGCAAGCACATCGCACTTAAATTGCTGGTCACAAAAGATTTCAATGGATATTTTTGGTATACAAAAAAAAATCCAGGATTTCTTGTCCCTTTGCCTTTTAATCATACAAGTTTCCTGCTAGAAAATTTATTAGTTTAAGTTCACATGTGTAACAACATGTTTTCTTCGAACTTTGACCAAA
Source organism: Gymnocheta viridis (assembly GCA_956483585.1). NCBI lineage: Eukaryota > Metazoa > Arthropoda > Insecta > Diptera > Tachinidae > Gymnocheta > Gymnocheta viridis. Next base: position 93,451,750 of record OY101440.1, on the reverse strand, counting down.
TCTCAGACCTTCCCGAGGCAAAATATAGAGTAATCAAACACTCGTCTGTAAGCCCCAGATGCTAGATTGCAACTGACTAAAAAAATTAACTTTTTTAAAAAGTTCTTTGTTAAATAGTAAAAAATCAATGTGAAAATTTCTTTTTCAATAAAAAAAGGCTTCCAATACTAACCGGAACCAGCTACTCCGACTGTTGCAGCACCAGCACCAATGAATTTGGCAGCTGAATCAATGTCACGAGTGACTGGAGAGGTCTGGAACGACCTAATTTGTGGCAGTAAAGCAACTGGGGTTGTGTTCTGTGCGGCCAAAGTCTGGCTTTGGCTAATGACTGCGCTGCTCAATGGTCGCAAGTATTGCTTAGAGCCGTTAACGAGCTAAAAAGAAAAATCAGTTAATGTGTAATTTAGAATTCATATGTATATATGTATGTAATAGTGATAGAAAGGAGGATGTACAAATGAAATATATGCTGATAGGAAAATCAATTTTATTTAGTTTATATTGACTCATGTTATTGCAAAGTTGCAAACCGAAAGGAATATCGGTATTATTTTTTAAATTATTTCGATTGGAATTTCAAATATATCGGTATATACCGATATCGAAGCTTAAATACTTGTATATACCGTTATCCATTTAATTAAGAAGATATACCGGTATCTACATATATAATAAGCGAGACCACTTTTTATGTACTTTATGCTCACATTAATTATACAGCCGATTTATACAAAACTTATTCCGTTTTAAAGGTATTTGCTTACAAATTTGCACAATCTACTTTATATTAAGACTGGTTCAGTATTTTAGGATTTTTGGAATTGTGGGAAGTTTTTTTTTTGCAATTTATCCGATGTAGTTACTTTCAAAAACGATTGCTTTCCAAAAGCGTGACAGACAGTTTAGCGACTTAACTGAAAAATTTGCCTTATTACGGTTGTTGAATCTTCGTCTTCGACAGTGCGTACTGGATTAAAGAATAATGCTGTGTGCTTCTTTACTCTGGTACAACTTGTAGAGTCGATGGAGAAAATTCGACAACTCTAACACGGCCCAATTATATTGCCAATTTTTTTGGTGACCCGTTTTTAAAATAGCGGAAAACACATCGGCGGTTTCTTATTGATATTGATATAATCGGCTTCGTGCACTGAACTGAAGTAAAATTAAAAAAGCCTTAAATTGAAGCTCAGCAAAAAGGTAATTAGCAAGCGAGCTCAAGAAACTGGCAATTATAAAAAAACGTAAACAACAGACAAGCTAAATTTGCATTTTCTTTAATTCCAATATTTTTTTAAATATGGGTTCGCATTTATTTTAAACAATGTAAAAATAGCATTTTGCGGCATAATTGACTTCATTTTGTGATACAAAAACAAAGTTAAACACACTAACCTTAAGCAAAAGTAGTGGTTACGTTTTTTTGGGCAAATGTTTGTCAGATGTGACTGTATCTTAAGTCAATTCAATCACAATACACAACACCATAGAATATCTTCATTGAGATTTAAGTGAAGTTTGGAAAACAAAATATCCAGAGCAAACGGATTTTTGTATAAGTAAATTTGGAAATATGGTATGGAAACCTGCTGTAGAATTATTTCAAGTATGCCGAGCTGAATAAATAAATTTATTAAAAATGATGGTGGACAGAGTGGCCGATGCAGTAATATACATATATATATATTTTAACGTTCTTCAGAGAAATTATTGTTATATTCATTTCTTTTTCGCAGTACCTGGTCAAGTGAATTTACAATTTTTGTTAAAATTTTTTTTTTATTTTGATTTGTTAACTCTTAATTGTTCTTTTATTTTAATTCTACAATAAAAATTAACCAGACATTTTGTTTGTATACAATCCAAAAACGTGCGTTTTTGATAATTATGTGTACATAGTGTATTACACATTTTTTTAGAGTGCTGCCTGTGCATTAATCGGAAGGAGCTACCTTGACTAAAAACCAAACTTTTTTTTGCTTAAATAGCAAACGAATTTAGTTTAAACGAGCTAATAAGAAAATAATTTTATCAGTAAAATTTAAATTTGGTTGCTAAACTAGCAGAAATTGTTTTCAATTTCCTTTTATTTAAACATCGGAGCTTATAACGCATAGAGTTTTAAGCACCATTATTAGATTAAATAATCAATTATTGTCTCCCTGTACCTTTCACTAATACTTATATTTTTCATTAAATTTCGCTTATAGAATCCAGTAAATCAATTTTCATTTAACTATGGTGTTTTTACATCGATTAAAAAATAGTATAATAATCATAAAAGAAAACTTATGTATGTATTCTTTAACTTATTATTAGGCTTAAAGGAAATTAGAAAAATATACATACATATATGTATGTATGTATATACCCAATTTCAACCGACACGGAGTTATGCAATGAAGTAGTTGCGTTTGTATATTTTCCCTGCATTATTTATCAGTATTTTCATTATCAACATTTTATTTTATCGCTTTTGAATATAAACGAGGGACAAAATCTTGTGAAATTTTATATTTCAAAATTATAAATACTATTGTTGAGAAACATGAAGGTACTACATACTACCAACCACCTTTTGTTTACTTTTTTTTATTCATGTATAATTATAATGCAAAATATGTAAATACTAAGTATCTACAATATAAAATTTAAAGAATTACTTAAATTGTAAATGAACTCGTTTTTTTTAATTAAATACATTTTAACAAAATTTCAAAATGTGTTTAATTTAATTTGGAAATTCTAGAATTTATTACTAAAAATGTTATACAATCATGTAAAACATGCTTGCGCCCGGCATTATTATGTCACGAGGATATTGATTAATTTATTTACCTCAAACAATTCAACATCAGAATTTATTTAATTGAATAAATTTTATAAAAAATTACGAATTTTGTTTGAAACATTTTTATTTTGGTTACTCTAAACCTAACCTAAAATTTCACTTATGTAACTTTCTATCTCTTTTTAAAATTTTCTAAATTTTGACAAAACACCTTTTTTAAGAGCGCGGTCATTGGAAATTCACCTCGTAATGGAATATATTATACTACCCCTCACGAGAGAATAAGAGCAGACAAAGGTAATGAAGTAAAACGAAATGAAAGCCAATACCAAATGTATAGAAAAAAATCGATTCTAAGGATTACTTATGTAATGCAAAATTGCATTTGAACTAAAGTATGAATGAATTAAATACTTACAGCGGATCTGGCCACGGGAGCAATACGGGAGACTGTTGATACGAACATTTCGATTTGTTTTTTCTATTAAGATACTTGAAGACCAACAAAAAATTGAAGCTAGCGCACGTTGGCTCTGAAAGAAAAAATATATATTTATGTATTGTTTAGAAAATAGATTACATTCTAAAAATTCCATTCATGTTAAAATGTTGTAATTATTTTTAAGTTTACATTAAATTCAATAAAAAAATTTGTATTGCCTAGAATTACGTAACCCTATTTTATGTTTGTCAATTCTAAGTTCTTAAATACTTTAGGTAACTATATTTAGTAGCTTAGATTGATAGTTTGAACTTCTATTCTCACAAAAAATCATAAAAATGTAACACTTTCTTAAGAATTTTAATTCTAACTTTTACTTGTCGCAATTACTATTAAGGAGCTGCTGAACTTGATTCCAACTGACAACTACTGAATATCGTGTCTGCAGATGGCCGTAAAAGAGCTTGACTAATTATTGGAAGTATAGCTATCTCTATTTAAAAATCTACCACTACCAAACAAGATGGCCGTCTTCACCTCCATTTTCACCACTGTTAAACCTACCACGGCGACCTCTTAGGAAAAAATTCTAAGAAATATCATTGTTGAAAAATCTTAAAGATTAACACTTTTTAATGCAAATTAATTTATTAATACCATTGAATTGAAATAAAAAATAATATATAATGAATCACAAACAAATTTTCACGGTTAATTTTAATAGTGATTATTTAACACCAAAGCGATTGTATAGCAAAAACTCAAAAAATCCTCACTCATGCGGTAACTAATTTACGTGTACTCACTTCGACGAACCCTCACAACAGTGTACAAACTGAAATGAGAAGCAAAAATCAACGTCTGCATTGGAAAGCAGAAACCATGGTGAACTGGAATATTGACAGCAACTTTCCGGTATATGTCAAAATAGAAACTATGTTCAGTGAACAATCATATTACAGATCTGTATCAAGGGTGTTATCCAGGTGACAGCATTACGGCAGCTTTCTATTTTGAATGTCAATAAAAGTGCCTTTATATTTTTCTGTAGATGTTTTTGACAGACCTGATATAAAAAATTCCTGTTGTTCTTGTATGTTTGCAATTGTTGTACTGTATTAAAAATAACAAATAATACAACAAACAAGCTCAACTTGGATTAAAATTTCAAAAACAGAAAAATAAATTTGATTTAAAATGTATTTTTAGAAATATTTAGCACAATTCATATGTCTCAAACGAAAATATTTCTTTTTTAGTGCAACATACTTTTGTCTATAGTCCAAAAATCATTTGAAACACCATAGTGTACAAATAAAAACATACTGATGTATACAGCCAGCAACGACAAACAATCAGGTTTGTTTTGAACAAAACTTGTTTACACTGTACACATACAAAGTCTATTATCAAAAATTGTGAGAAAAGAAGTACATATAAATATAATAGCGGATCTACTGCAATGCAAATTTTTATATCTGATTAGCTGTCAAAATAAGGTTACTACTGTCCGCACAGATGGATATTTAAGTAAATGTCAAACACCATATGAAACTGACTACGCCATGATGGTACTTATACTATACTCATATTTTATCAACCTCAACGAAATATCACACATTTCTCATGTAATCACATTGATCACCTGTTCTAGTGCTACTACATGATAAATCTGAGTTGATAATCGCGTTAGATCAACAAAAAGATGTATATTCTCTTACCGTAAACAACTTCTATATATTAAACTATTTTTAAATTTTTTCATATCGAGTTTGACACTCAAAATAAAGATGCAAACGATCAGATGCTCTTACGAGCTTACTTTGTGTATTTAATCATTACATATATACATATGTCCATATATAAACATAACAGAAAGAGCCAAGGCGAGTTCATAACGGCTGGTTTTGACAGCTAAGGTGATAATTTTTTGCTCCTTGCATCCATGATGAAATTTATTTCAATATGCTTGCATCTCCTTGCATTTTGATCTGTTTTGTTTATCAAAATTTGTTTATTTTTAATTTTTATATGTGTTAGATGTTTCATTTTTACCAAGGCGTATTGAACCAGGTAATATCAGTACAGCAGCTAACTACTCGTTGTGAATGTCGAAATACATACAAAATACTTTTGTATTTTTTTACTGTATCCTTTTTCTTTGTTTTATGGGTCAGGTTTTTGACATAGGCAATGAAACTAAACAAGCAAAAATGACTGTTGTTCTTGTATTGTTGTAATTGTTTTCCTAATGCTGTCACCTAGTTAAATACACCTTGAATTTGACAAAAAAAGAAGGTAAATTTCAAAGCGAATTGAAAAGAGTCTAGCTGTTATGAGTTTGCCTTGACTCCCAACTCCCAGCTCCCAGCAATGCAAATACATAAAAGGTGGTCTGGACAGCTCAGCCAAATACTTTTTGCTTCATGCATCTCCTTGCATTTTGATGTCAAAATCTGTTTACGTTTGATTTATATTTAGTGTTTGACGTTGATTTTGACAAAGTAAGCAGTTATTTTTCAAAGTGAATTGAGGCGAGTCTTCCTGTTATGAATTCGTCTTGCTTTTCACCAAGTATTCATATTGCAAGTTATGTTGAAAACTCAACCTTGGTTTTAGTATTCTTCAGAATTTTTTTATTTGGGTTAGTTGGTGTTCTCAAATCCCTTTTTTGGATATAGACAATAATATCTACCACTGAAGGTGGCAACATTACGGCAGGGAATTTCTTTGTTTTGCTTTCTACTTTGAATGTCAAAAAGGGTCGGTGCCTTTATATATTTTGTAAACGTTTTTACAGAAGGGATTTAAAAAATGCCTGTTATTCTTGAATTGATATAATTGTTGTAATCAATAATTTACCCTGTTTAACACGACTTGGTATTGCTAAAGTAAGAATTATTATCGTCTTGATTGCTACTGTTTAGGGCAATTCGTATTTAAATAGGTGTCACTATTATGGCCAGTTTATGATTTCATATTTAAATACGCATTTATATAAAGCCCGTTCGTATAACAAAATTTTTATTTTCTGACTGTCAAAAAATAAAATATAAAATATGTTCTTTACGTTTTTTCATATTGAGTTTGACATTCAGGGTATATGTATATCATGAACGATCAGCTCCCTCAACAAGTTTACCTTGTTTATTGTGTCATGCAAGGCGGTGTTTGTTGTAAAATAAACACCACCTGTTAAATGGAAATGCCATTGTAAGACGGTTAAAGTAGTTGAGTGTCATAGTCGATATATAAACCATAGACAATAACTTTTTTTAAATGGTATTTGTTTGACAGTATGAGAATATTATGGTTTTTATTGTATTAACGGGCTTACATTGTTTATATTATTTTTTTTTTCATGACACCACTCAATGCGAATTCATAGTAGTTGGTTTGACAGCTCAGGTATTTTATGCTCCTTGCATTTTGATCTGTTTTGTTTGTCAAAATTTGTTTACATATGATTTGTATATAGTGTTTGACGTTTGCCAAGCAACTGATTTTGGCAAAGAAAGCCATACATGGAACGAAATCCCATACACAATTTTTTGAAATTGTATGGAAATATCTTTCGATATCGATTGCCGTAATTTGCCCCAGGTATTTTACAAAGCGAATTGAGGTGAGTCTACCTGAATTTGCCTTGGACACCACCCAAAATGAATTCGCCTTGACACCACCTGTAAAATGAATTCGCCTTGGATTGGATTTTTTTCATTCCGCATTCGAATCGCAGCGTCAGCAAAAGAGGTCGCGTCGTGAGGTGTCTTCGTCTTAGCAACGCACGGTTCGAACATGTTCTGATTTAAGAAAATTAATTTTAAACGCCCTCAAATATTTGCAAAAAACATAAAATGCTTAAACAAAACTAAAGTACTAACAAAAAATTGTAATTTAGATGTGAAAAAAAGAAAATATGTGTTGGCTTGACTAGAATAAATATTAGAGCCCCAAATAAAAAATTGCATAACAGCGTCAGGTTAAGTGTATAGTTTTGTGTGTTTATTGTATCTGTGTATTCAAATAAAAACACTTCAAAAGCAAAGAAAAAATGGAGAGGGTTTCTTCGGCGAGAAACGAATTGATAACCAAGGAACAGTAAACAGATGGGTGTATGTGTTTGTTGTTATAAACTAAATAAATTCACCACTTACAAAATAATATTAATTATTACACCACCTGAACAATTAGTTTTTTGTATGCAGAAATTAGAATCTATAATATATTCATATAACTTTACTATATTCATACATATATACATATTTGCTAACTAAATTAGAACAAACATTTGAGGGCATCTATCTACCCAATACATCTATGTACAATATTTTTAAAAATAAAAATCCGTCCAGTGCTTAAGAAGTTTAATTATGTACTTTTCTGTATTTCTGTATATACAGATAATATAAACATAGTACATACATATCTAATGGATGTTTATATCTACATACTACACATGTATGTACATATATAAATTTGTGTGAAAGCGTGAATTTTGTTTTCGACTCACAAATGATAATAAAGCCTGCAGTGTGTTGGCAATTTTTCACAATATAAAAATATTTAAATAGAAAAGACTAGGAAGCCTAGCTTAAGTTGTCGAACGTCTAAATAATTAAACGATCTGCAAATATTTTTTTCTACAAAATTTAGTAAATTATTCGGAAAAAAGGTAATAATCCTAATAATCTAATAATTTTGTTAAATAAGGGGTACATTCGCAAATGCATTAATTGTGTAATAATCAAAGTTTGCATTCGAAAGGTACTACTTTTTAGCACTGTTCCTTTATGCAAATAATTTACTGCTACCGCATGTTGCTGCAATCAAGTCACACATATGTATGTATTTACTTTTACAGTTATTTGCAGACAAGTTGCACAAACTTACTGCATTTACGAACGGACCCTAAATTGTATCCATATGTGAATGTACAGTATGTCAAAAATGAGTTTTCACTTACAAAAAAATACGCATTTCATATTATTTTGTTAATAAAATGGGAACAAATCTAGTTTTCCAACGCACCTCCATATGGTGAAAGAATATTTAAAAATAAGAAATAAGTAAAAAATAAATGGAAAAAGTCTTGGTTTTCGAGTTATGGGCCTCTGAAGTCTTCATACTCGATTTTCCACTACATATCAGAACCTATGTATATGGCCAATATTGGTATCATTTTGAATAGATGGCTTTGGTTATGCATATTTCATTTAAACATTTTTAACTCCAGCTGCAACTACAGTTTTTACAAAATTTTACTGCAAAATGTTACGGAAGTGTAAACACATGTTTCGCTCACTAAAGCTTGTCTGTATAGTAGGCTTCGTGCGCCTACTTAAACTGTTTAGCACTTAATACGTACATAAGTAAGAAAACTAACAATTATTTAAATAAAATAGAGAACAAAAGGAAATAAAAAAACATGAATGCATGTGTGCAGATGATACACATGAATGTGCATACATGCATTAGCTTTTTCTGCATCGGTTTTTATAACTTCATCATTATTATCAAGATCTGAAACAAACCGATTCTTTCCATTTAAAGCTTTTGTTAATTTCCAGAATTTTTTAGATTTCGATAGTAGTTTTGAAATAAATCTTGACCGGGATTCATTTCTATGTTAGACTACTTAACCGCCTTAATATACATACATCTTTAACAATTTAAATTGATTTATTTAACGATAGATCTACTTTGCTGAGTATACAAACAGTTTGATCAGTGTTTTGAAGGGTTATTTCATTTTCCATCCAAACTCTAATTGCTGGCCAGTCTGCATTATTATACAACGTAACTGTATTTAAATTCCATAAATGGAAACAGAAATATTTGGTTGTGACTCGTAAGTTTGAAAAAGGGATAAGTGTTGGAATTAGATAGTACAATGTCAGCTGTGTTATTAGATACACAGTGCCATCGTGTGTTATGTGCATTAAAATCACCAAATATGAAAAAGTCACAACGGAAGTATGTCTGAGTCCGCCTCAAAGTCCGGAGTATAAATTGGATTATAAGCTGCAGTAAAAACCATAGGACGTCCATTTATATTAACCTGTATGGAAATATTTTCAATACTTTTTGAACTACATATGTTAGCTTTTACCGCAATGAGTACTCACGCGCCATGTGTTAGCTGGTCTTCCCGATAAATTTTGTGGCTTCCTAATTGGAGTTTTTGTTGCGGTTTTAAAAACGTCTCATTGAGCAAAAGTATATTAACTTTTTCGTCATGAACGTACACGAGCTGTGCAGGTGCTGACTCGATTGTTAAGTCTTAAGCGTTCCAGTGCATAACATGAAGAATGTGTACAACAGTAGTTATATATGGCACGTTTAAGCATCATACTAGAGATGTGCAACGCTCACGGGATTAGCGTGAACTGTGATTTGTACGTAACTACTTTTTTGTATGTTGTAAGGAATTCTTTCGCTTAAGTTCAAATCTGAGTAACTTTTTTTCCACTCACGTGAGCGTGCATAAACGTGAGCCAAAAATATAAGGTCGTGCATGAGTAAAATTTTTCTATCGTGAGCGTGCATGAAAAGTCACTGATGATCCCATCTCTACATCATTTTTAAAATGCATCAACTGCATTAAACAATATTTTCTATATGTAGTTTATTATTGGATAAATCATCGTTGTTGCCCGTGTTTTTCTTATAGCTGCCTCAGAAAACTAATTTTTCCCTTAAAACCGAGAGTCTTCTTCATTACAATGGTGTGTTTGGCTCTATAGTTGCGGGAAATCACTCTCGTCTATTACATATATTATTCATTCTAGTTTTTTCTGTAAATATTCTTTACGACACGGGAATTAGGGTAATTTGCCTTGTGGTTTGCATTTCTGTAATTTTTTATATGTCCAGTTATGACACTTGTGCACTATGATGGCATCAGCTGATATATTTGTTTAGTTTTTGGCTCCATGACCGCACATTGATCACTTGGTGCATTAAGTAGGACCTTTATTACTATTAAATTGTTATCTCCAATAAACAGAAATATTGCAGAAGAATCTGATTTTTAATATTTCACGCTATGATACGTGTTGCTTGCTAAATTTGATCACACAGTGTGTCATCTTCGTTTGATATGTTTATAATATTGTGCCACTATAACTGTACTCGTCTGATGGGGATTCTTGATTTTTAACAATTTCCGTGCCGTCTCATATAGCGCCATGGTGCTACATAATATTTTAGTACCACTTGACATTCTCTTATACATGTACCTGTCACCGACTATTCATAGTATTTTAGAGAAGCTTAAGTTGGAATCCACTATAATTGGTTGAATTTTTTCCTTCTTTATAACCTCACTGTCCTCATTAATTGTCAGCAATTAAAATCTGTTGGTGGTGTTCGGCGCGTCATTTATTCTGGGCATTTTATATGTTTGATAATTGTCCTAAAACTTCCTTCTCATCTGACCGTTCATAGTCAGCACATGATCCAATAATTATTGGATCGTGAGTCAGCCAAAAATTAATTTAATTTGTTTAAAAGCAAAAATACACATTGTTCACAAATCAGGGCAGTATCCACTTTTTGGGAATACTAGACATAAGTATATAGATCGGAAGTACATAGCAAGTACATAGCGTTCTTCTACGTGCTACATCTTAATATTTGTCTGTGTCGTGCTCGCGAAAATGTCTATAATCTTTATTTGGGGTTTTTGTACTCCTTAGATGAAATCTTTAATTGAAAATGTGTTGGGTTCAATAACGTTTTCTCCCTTATATAATATTTTATGAATTGACGACAACATACATATGTACATACATATGTACATACATATTTCTCCAAATATTTCATTATACAGTTTTGCTGTTTCATTGGCGTTTACCTTTCTACTGCATGATGTAACTTGAATATAATTTCAAAGCATTTCCATTAATTCAAAATCCATTAGTAGCTAGAAAATATTTCTAGAAGGAAAATTGGCGATGTATTAGAAAGGCTATACTACTGAAAAAAATCTTGAGTGTTGCCCACAGCCAATTTTAACTACAATAATGCAAAGACTATACAGGACTACTAATACCGTTTTCTTTTCTAAAAAATTTTAACATTTCTGTTATTTTTTATCAAAAGAAAATTGCAGTTCAAAGTTTTCTTAAGACAATTTTCCCTTGTAACTGATGATACAATAATTTCTAACAAACGCACTATTTCAAAAAATCATTATAGCAAATATTCAATGAAAAGGGCAGTAAGTGTTGTTTTTTTCTAGAAAAGAAAACTCCATAAGACTTCAGGTACGGTCACATCTAACAAACATTTGCCAAAAAAAAAACGTAACCAACAGACAAGCTAAATTTGCATTTTCTTTAATTCCAATATTTTTTTAAATATGGTTTCGCATTTATTTTAAATAATATAAAAATAGCATTTTGCGGCATAGTTGATTTCATTCTGTGATATAAAACCAAGTTAAATCTCACTAACCCTAAGCAAAAGTAGTGATTACGTTTTTTTGGGCAAATGTTTGTCAGATGTTACCGTGCCTTTAGCAAATAATTTGTATGATAAAACAAATTAATTTTTGCTACTTCTTTTCAGCTTGAAGTCAAATTTAACAAAAAATATCATTAATTTATTTGTTTTCTATAATTTATTTCAACGAAATAGCCTTTATAAATTCTCGTTTTATTTTGCAGAAAATCATGACCAAGTTAAATCCGGGTCTTGCAATTCTGAAATCCCGAATCCCAGGATTTACAAAAACCAGTCCCTGTGTCTTCCCTAATTTTAATGCATCTACTACATTTACGATTGTACCCGAATTCAAATCGTATTAAAACAATTATGCCTTGTACTCATTATTAAATGTTATTTTCCTAATATAGTACATAGATTTTCCTAATATAGTATATGCATTAATACCTAAGTACATGCCATAGTTATTAATTTTGATTCAATTTTCTTTTATTTACAGATTTTACAAAATAAGTCAAGATAAATACATTAACTAAAACCCACCGGTAAATCATTGAAAGTATAAAACAACGTGGAAATGGATTTTTAACTAAACAAAGATACCTATACAAAAATAATTATTCAAACGTAGTTTTTAATAAACAAATACCTAGTTAGTTATACAATGTATTAATTAAAAAAAATTAAATGAAATGGGAAAGCTCTGATGGCGAAACTAATGTTAGGAAACTCCAACTTTAAAAATTATTATCATTAATGTGAATCATAATCATCGCCATTATGCTCAACAACAATTGAAATTAAGTAGCCAGCCAGTCAGGCAATCAACAATAACAGAAATACATAGCAGTTGCAATCAAACAACTTTAACGTAAGAAGTCGCACCTTTTAATTCACCATAACCGTTCTTTCAGGTGAAATGAACATAAGTGTATTCACACAGATGCATGTATGATTATACATGCGTAGAAAACAGCTGGTGTAATTATAATTAAAATCCAAAGCAAGAGAGCTGTACGTACACAACACACATCCAAACACAGAAAAAGAGAGCAAATTGTTATTTTGTATTGCAAAAGTAAACGTATAAGGAGAAAGGAAAACATAAAAAACCTGCTGCCTTGTTGTATTGGTTTTTGAGGCGAAAGCAAAGCAGAAGATAAAGTAAAGCAAAAGAAAATATAGAGGATATAAAAAGCCAAAGTAGAATAAGCAACGTAACCAACAGTATTTAAAAATGTTAACTCATTTGCCTTGCGATAAAAAGAGGCAACAATATTATTGAAATTCAACGTCAACAATTTGTACCAATACATTTTAATTCACCACTTAAAAAAAGTTGTCGAAAGAGTAAGAGCAGTAGGTTGTCGAAACTGAAGCACATAGAACAGGGCAAAGAAAAAAGAAACAACTACAGTCAGCAATCAACATTAATTTGGATTAGAATAAACAACGAACGCAGATAGATCGACCGACCAACAAACTGAACTAACCGACCGACAGAACGCGCGACGTAAGTTCTGTTTTGTGCGGTAGAAGAGCAAAGAACGCAGCAATTGTCGGCGATTCCGCAGTCTACTTTGGAAGGGACATGGCCGTCTTTTTTCTCAATATTTGTAAATTTAATGGCTGCGGAATCACATTTCCAAGTTTGGGTGATTTAATCCAACACATTGAGGACACACATATTGGTAAGTAAAACTATCAATATGTATAGACATGCGTATGTATGCATATGGATGTATCTATGTGCTCAACTGTGTGTGTGTGTGTGCAAAAAATATCGAATTGATTTTCTCAAACATGAAAGTTTTCAACAAAATGTGTTGTTTTCAAAAATTTTAAACAGAAGGTCTATAAGTTAAATATTTATTTAGGTGGTGCGGTTTTGTCGCGTGATTTATTAGTTAAATAAATAAATATTGTATATTCATCTACACACATACAATTTGTGTATGGATGTAAATTCATGATTATGTATTGTCTGCATACACATTATACATGCATACATATGTATGTTTGTAAGACTTTGATGTCATTCGTTTATTTTATTTAACATAATTAAAAAAGCATAGAAATAAACCAAGTAGCACCCGGCATAGCATCTATGAAATCCGTACAATGTCCAACGTAAGCTTTTTGAGTTTAGTGTATAAGTACATGCATACATAATTGTATATACATACGTATGTTCGTACGGTGTAAAAGAGAGTGTATTTTTATAAACTATGTAGTTACATATGTGTATGCAATGATACAATTATTTTTGATGCGGTAAATAAAATGAATCTGTAAATATTGACTAATTGTTATATTTATACATTGCGTCTGTTTCTCTGCAATGAAGTTGTTCAGTAAATGCACTGTAAAAATGAAACGGAGAATTTGTTTATTATAGTAGTGCTGAACATTTATATGGCTTCTTATTCCACTGTTTATAATATTTTCTATTATAATATATTTTCTGTCTAAAAGTATCTACAAACTTATTCGAAATATTGTATCTGTGTGTATCGACATATGGAGAGGTGAATATGCATGTGCAAGTATTCGTAAGCGTCAGCTGTGTTTTGAATAATCGATATTCGTGTGTTACGATTTTGCTCGTTAAGGGTGGTTTAGACGATTAGGCCAGCGTTGTCAACTTTTTATTTTCAAAGTGCACTAAAATATGGGGAAAACGAGTTGAAAAAAATTAATTATTAATTTATTTAATTTGATTATTTTTCGAATTAAATTGGTTGTTAGAAGTTTTTTTTATTCCAAAGTGATTATTATTTTGGCTAAAGTTCGTAACATTTTTGTAAAAGAATTGGATATGAGACAATATTCCAAAGGTACAAGCGATAAATTAACATCAATTAACTTCAAGTTACACGGCAGAACAGAAACAACGTTGTTTATCGGGAGCGTAGCGCCGTTAGCCAAAATAATCACTGGATTAAAAAAACTACTTAATTATTAATGTTTGTAAGTAATTAGTCTAACTTACACTTGCACTTTTCGTATTCTAATTCGGTAAATAATACGGTATCCACCATCAAAAGTGGTAGAAAAATTTAACAAAGAACGATGATAAGATGGTTTAGCGACCTCGAAATCATTAATGATCCGTTCTGCTAGTCTAATGAATAATAAAATTGTTCCAAAAATTAGAACAGCTTTGTGCACGGCAGTTCAAATTTTTAAAAAGTTTGAATTCCCGGACATTTTTTTAAAGAAAATTACAATAAAACTAGTCATGTAAGGCTTTATTTTAACACAAAACTTTTTTAATTTATTATTTAATTAATTGAACATATTAAATTCATAGAAAAACTTTTAAAAAGTTGCTTAATTATTAGGTATTTAATTGGTTTTTAACATAAAATCAGTAGTATTTGTTTGTTTTTTGGATTTATTTAAACTGAATACAAATATATCGTTACGGACGTCGAAAAAGTCAGACATGTGCTTACTAGAAAATATATCACTGGTATTGCACCATTTTAGAACATTATTGATGCCTTCACCCGTATGAAGGCTTCACTTTGACCTTCAGTTTTCAACTCACCCAAATTTGTAAAAGCATAGCAAATTTCACACGCATATGACCTAATTGTACACGTCAGGAATAAATCGATGATTCCCCGTTTTATTTTTACTTTAATAAGCAAAAAAATAATAATTTATAGTGAAAATACAAAAAACTTCCGGAAATTATTACCCCTGTTCTAATTTTAGAGCATCTCATTTGGTTTTTCGCATTTTTAGTTCAAAATCATAAGAAAAAAATATTTTCTAGTGGAAATAAAAAAACACTTCCACAGGCTCTAATTGCAGAACGTCCAATACATTGAAATGACAGGTTCTATTTTCTGGCGGTTCGAATTTGTGACGGGTCAAATTTGTGACGGCTCAAATTTGTGAGATTCTACTGTAGTACTCTCTTAATAAAAAAAATAATGAATTTATAAAAAAAAATATTTTTATGTATGCAGTACATCTGAAAAATGAGTTAGAGCTACTAGTTTTAGAATGAATTTTAGATGACGTATGGGTCGAAAAAAATTATTTGAAAGCACGGAAAAAAAACAATATATTTTGCTATAGTGAACGCTAAATAGGGTAGATCTGAAATTGTAAATAAAGGAGAAACATCCTGATTAATGTAAAATTAAATTAGACGAACCTGATCGAAGAACTTGGTTCCGCAGAAACAAAGCGTATCATCAAAAATACACTACAAAGACCATAAACTATGGTGGTGAATGATATGGGGTTACGCTGTTGGCCCAACTTTTTACATCAAAGAAAGGTCGTAAAGGACTAACTCATAAGGAATAATGTTACACGTCATATGGCAAAAAATAAGGGAGCTTTGTCAACAAGAAGCTTGGCTTCGATTCTTTTAGAAACTTGTCAGGCACTAGTCGAATTAATCAGATATGTGATGGAAATCGATAGATATTAAAACGATCGTTTTGACTGCAGATCGGAAGATAAAATACAAACAAAAGTATTTTAATATAAACGAGTAATATCCAGCGGTCGACGGCAAATGCCCGCATTCTAGTAATTAAATATTAACCATTTACATAAATATATACGGTAAAATATAAAAAAAAATATTTTAAATTAACAACTTAAAATTCTCTTACTTATCTCTCTCTCTCTTTTTACAAAATACATATATGTAGAAAAAACTGTCTCATTTCTACACAAAGCAAATTGGACAAACACGCATACACACTTTGTATGCATGTATTGTTAGCAACTTCAAACGCGTATCGCTCCCAAAATACTAAACCGATTTAAATAAAATTAAGATTTTGCACATCTATCTAAAATCCCCATTAAAAACATATAAATCTTTCCGCAATCTGTTCAGTATTGCGGCTGTAAAAGGGATCTCACAAAACGTGTTTGCCTATTAATTATATAGATTTATCAAAACATATTGAAAAATGTACTAAAAATATATTTTAAAATAATCACAAAACGAAATTGATGAGCACATTAAAACTTTTTTCGTCATTGAATCGATTTTCATCACATAATGTCTAGTAGATGATTGGCAGTTAAACAAACTGACGGGGTTTCAACAAAATACTAAAAAATACTCCCAATTTGCAAAACTTTTAATGTCACTTCTTGTTATGTATTATCAAAGTTTATAATATTCCCCAGTAATTTTTTATTTGCTAACATGATTTGACACTGCATTTACTTTATTTTGAAAAGAAACTACAATTTGCACACAAATTGCACTATTCTTGTATTTCATTTGCTGTGTTGAAAAATATAAATTTTGTTGATTTCGACGTTCACACTTCTAGAAGTTTGATTTTACGCGTTCCTAGCACTGGTAATGCGCTCCTCGTTTCCATTGCTACAACACAAGGCCGGAAGAGTTGACAACATAATTATGACTGGCAATTCATCTTGGATACTTATTCCAAGATCAGATAATTAATCCGCAGTATCACCAAAAATATTTAAATACTCAGCCATATCTTTCTTTCCTTCATATTTAGTTTTAACATCTTTTTCTATAAATAAACCTTCTAAATCGGACCACTAGGTTTGTGTATATCTTTAATTTTACTCCAGAATTCGCAATAATTAAGCTGGGTAGATGTCACACGAACAAAGTCGTTGCTAGCGACTTTTAATCGTTGGTTTTCCGTTCCAGTACTTTATCAGCGTCTCTCTCTTGGTTCATCTCCATTCACATACTTCCAAAAATCAGAAATATATAATAATACGCTTCTCATTTTTCGATTTGATGTAAGGAAGATGGCATCTTTAGAATCTTGCACAACTGATGAAAAAAATCTATCCCAAACGTTCTGTCTGGGTTCATAAGCTGACAAAAATTAATAAGATTTTCCTTTTATATAAAAAGTATTTTATTTATTACAGAATAGTAAAACTAATTTGAACAATGTTTTAAAAAGTTGTGAATCAGAAATTAAAATTATAAATATTTAGAAATAAAATAATTCTCATAGAATATAGTTTAATAAGTTTAATATTTATTGACCCTTTTTTATAATTCTTTTATGAAAACAAACTTAAAATTGTTACAATATTAGAAAGGAAAAATACTTAAGACTATAATGTAATATCTACAAATGAAGAAGACTGTTACATATTTGAAATATATTTCGCTGCTGTTTCAAAGATGTTAGCCATCCTCTTTGCTGATTCAATTTGCACCTCAGCAGCATCAGCCATTCTTTTTAAAGAATTTGCTTTTTCTGTATCTGAAAAGCATTCATTGTAACACAATTGGTCTGGGAAGTTTCCGGGTTTGTATTTGGTGTAACCACTGCAACAGCTTTGATGCACCTAGCCGGTGACTCTACCATTGCAAAAAAAAAAAAAACAATCATCAATTGATTGGAGCTTTACACCAAATACTTTACCCCCGGGTGCTACAGCTGACGATAGAAATAGCGTCTTGTATAAGCTACCACCCGTCTCTCTAAGGCTATTTTGGTTTTGCCTATTTTTTAGTCTGTGACTAAATCTCTCCAGGTCTAGAGTAAGTTCGCGTAATGTGGTATACCTATTTTTTATTTGACTATATGAAAGTGAGTGAAAGAGTCTTTGGAGCCCAAGTTTCAGAGATATTTGAGAGAAATCGAAGCCAGCCATTGAGAAAATTGGCTACACTGTTCTGTTAATGTGGTACATTAGCGTGCGTGGGCGATGGTGATTTTTAATGGAAATATGGCCGTAACAAGTGATCTTCGGCTAGTTAAAAAATGCCTCAAATTTGTTTCTGTAATCAAACTGGGATTGCAATTAAGCTTAACTGCTTATTTCATTTCATTTTCAATGGCCTTTACCACATTTTCCGAACTCGAGTTTAATTCAAATTTAAATAAAAATCTGGTCCTTAATAATCTAAATTTTTGTCAATGTGGTTCAGTAATAAATTTCTAAATTTAAAATTGTTTATTAGGGCTTAAATCAGTTCAAGGTGGCGCACATTTTTCAATGGACTCAAAAAAAAGTCAATCACAAGACTAGAATATTTTTTTATTCCCATCTATTCGCATAGCTTCCAAAAAGAAAACAGAACTATGATTTATTAATATTCTGAGATCTAGAAACCATCAAGTTTTGTCAGCTTCTAGTTCTTAGTTTTCAGAAATCCTAGCTGCACATTCAAGTTTGTAGGCAAATTCGTCTTAATATGCTCTTATGTAAAAAATTGTTTTTTATTGCAAAAATAAATTTAGTCTAACTATAAGCATAAGAGTTTTGAAAACTTTTCATGTGGTTCATCCATTGGAGGACAACAAATGTGGAACCATTTTTAGAGATCTACTGATGAATTGGCAATAGCAACCACGGAAATGATGGCATATAGATTAGCTAACCACAACAAATCAATTTATTATTAATGAAAGCATTAAAAAACGAAAACAATTCATTAAAACAATAAAATAGGCATATACATACTAAGTAGAACGAAAAAAAGTTGAGCCAGTCACCCCTTTGGGATTAAAGATTAGTTGAAAACAATTTCCAAACAAGATTTTTTGCCACGCTTTTGGATACCGCCATTTTAGTTTTTTGTACACTTCCTCGCTGGTGACTTTTTAAGCCGACAGCAAATTCTGCGCGCCACTTATGAAATCTCGGATCCTTCCCCCTAATATCAAATTTTTTTGCACGTGGTAAGAAAGCTAGCTCTTCTAAAACTTAGTATCTATGAATATTTTTTAATTGCGATTTTATTATCGTTGGCATAATAATGATTTCTTGTTTTATGAGGCAGTTAAGTGAATTATTTTGTATTAAAAATAAACATTGTTGACCAAAAATTTAATGCAGTTGTAAACAATATGCACTTAAACAAAATGCACGTACACGATTTATTTTCTAACAAAAGTTTGCCATTATACACAATATTTTGTATTTTGTGCAGCTAGACTAGCTATACTAAAAATGCAGTTAAGCGAAATGCAGCTAAACGAAAAATACTGAATATCACATTACCCGCCTATACCACAATAGCCGAACTTATCCTATAGATAAAATGTTCAATAGTTTCTTCTATAGCATACAAACAAACGTACTAATCTTTTTCCATTCATATTTATTTTTATTAAACTCAAAAATTTTGTTGCGAAAGCAAAACCACAAGTGACTGATTTTAACATTTCATGCTGAATGTTAACGACACATTCGTAGGAGAGAAATCGGATTTTATATGAAAACATTTAGATATATTTTCATTTGAGTTGTCTATCGAGTCCACTGTTCGTTTAGAAATAATTTAGAGAAATCATAATCAATGTTCTTTCTCATAGAATGCGAATGAAGGTGTTCTTTCTTAAATCAGAAATAGGCTATAAGGTATGCACTCTAACCCTTCGACGGATCGGTCAAGGTTTTAACTGACGGCTAAAAAAATTGGACAGGGTCGGCGAGGGTTTCTATGTGGAAAACTTCAATGTAAAAGTTACACTTAGACTTCAGGACGGCTGTAGTGTCTTGCAAGCTGAAATCTGTGCTATTAAGCATAGTAGGCTTTGAAACTTATACTTTTGTAATTTTTAAAATTCTCATTGGTTTTTTAAAAGTTTTTGTATAAGATAATTGGTTTGAAACTTTTCAAGAATATGGTTTAAGGTCTACTGATGATTTGGCATAAGCACCAATAAAATGCATGTGTACTAGCTAAAAAACGCTCAAGAAACAAAAGTTTTTGAAATTCTTTGAAGAAAGATATCGAGGCAGAATCGATTAATAAATACCTGTATTATTCTACCATGATCTTAACACTTCTAATACTTTACACAAACAAAAATTCCTTTTTTGTTGTAATGTTATCGTTGTAGCCCTAGTAATGCCACCTGTTTATTTCAGCATATTTATTATGTTTGTTATTATGTTTATTTACTGCTTTTAGGAATCTACCCAAACGTAATACATAAAATTATATGAAAAAGAAAAGCAATATTTATTCATTAGATGCTTTAAATAATAAAGATAAAATCTATAACTTTATGTGTTTGAAATATTTATTTATTTATAACACAAAATTATGGTTTGAAACGCTAATAAACTTCTCTTCGCTTTTATTAGCAGAAGAAAGTTTTTATTTTGTTCTGTGGTAACAAAATAATTTGTTAATAATTTGGGAAATTTTTTTTTGATAGGTTATACTCCTCGCCACAATCTGACATAAGGTTACTGAGCTCCCTGTTCAGTTTTGCCAACTCTAGGAAATCAAACGATCGATTTAAAAACCACATAAAAGGGGTTTTATTTTATTCGTTAAAACTGGATTACACTGTAACCTGTGGAATTTCTCGACTTTTCACCAAGACGTTAAAAATCTTTATTTTTTTTAAATCTGGAAACTTTCTTGAACTATGTATATATATATAGTTTTTTACATTGAAATTAATAATGGAATTCCGAAAACTAAGTCTTAGGTAATTTTAAAATGTGACAAAACTGGACTTGGAATAATATTACAGGTCTGAACAAAGAAAAATGTATTTCAAATAATCCAAAGCATTTAAGTCCCTAAACAAAATAAAAATATGATTGTTATTCTTTTGTACTCTTGTTTACTTTAAGAAAAACTGAATTAAGGACGCTATATTTTATAAATCACCTGAAGTGATTTAATTTTTTTAGTTAGAGAAATAAAATTGTTATTTAGTTTTTTATTTTTATAATTTTTGGCCGAACATCGGCTTCGAAATCGGCCTAAAAAGGCGACTTCGGTCGGACACTACAGAATTTGTGTTATATGGGTAAACAAAATATTAAAAACAACTTTTTAGTAGAAATAATATTCAGGGTTTAACATGTCTTTTATTTTATATGAAATTTGCACTTAAATGACTTGAAATGTTATCAGCAAACATTTGTACATATGTATGTAAATACCGAAATTAACTTATTTGTGTTTTTGAAAATGCGAATTTATAATTTAAATTACTACATCGAAATAATAAATATTTCTTTTTTGTAAATGTCAATAATCTGTTAAAGAAATAGCTTATCTGTTAATGGGGAGGATATACAAAAATCTTTGTACATATGTATGTATGTATGCAATTTTAACGTTTAAAAAATCGAAAAAGGCTTTTTGTTCGTTATTGTGTATGATATATTCGAAAGAATAGAGGATGAACGTTTTATTCGAATGATATAAAGAAATTTAAATACGAACCGAAATTTTAGTATAATTTTTTTATTAAAACAAAAACTATCTATTTATTACAAACGAAAAGCAAATAATTTATTCACAAAAACAAAAATATTATTAAAAAAATGACATCAAATTGGTAAAAAAGTATAGTATGTACATACATACATACAGTTAGTTGCTCAAAATTAAACTGGGACAGATATAAAAAAAATTTAGCATTTGCGAAAAAAATTATAAATTTTTTAAATTAAGCTTTATTTAACGCAATTTTTGATCATAAGCAAAAAGTTATGAAATTCATTTGCAGGTACTTTAAAGCAACAAAAAAAGAACAAGTTTCAATGTCAAAATGAAACTGGGACATTCTGTACGTAAAGTAAAATAATTGCAAAAATATTAATTTTTTTTTGATATTTCGTGGGAAGTCCTTTCATGCAAAAATTTCCTGGCTCAATAGCCGTCATCACCCCCGCAGCATTACTGAACTACCCTCATGTTTCACAGTAGGTCTGAGATTCCGTTTAAGGAGCTTCTGTTTTGGTTTTTGCCACACATAAGACGGTCCGTCAGAACGAGAACCTTTGGGAAATTGTTAATACGAAAATAAATCGGAATAGTTGCAGAAATAAAACTGATCTGTTTCAAGCTGTCAAAACAACCAGGGGAGCAGTATCACAAGATTCTATAAATAATTTAATATCCATGCCTAGAAGATGGGCGTGTGTTATGAAATACAAAGGTTTTGTAACAAAAAATTAGTTTGCACAAGAGGGTGCTTTAGTTTTGTCCTTTGCTTTTTCTATTTGAAATGATTAAAATTTTTTTTTTCCAAAAAAATGAAGTTTAAAACGTTTATTTATTTCAATAATAAAACACCATCAAATAAAATTTTAAGTTAATATAAATTAAAAAAAGTTTTTTAATGAAAAGAAAAATCAGATATTCATATTTTTGGGTGCTTTAGTTATGGTCAAATACTGTATATACACAGGTGAACAAAAGACATCGTCATTTGGCCTCTAGAATGTTTGAAGAACTGCCACGCCCGAAAATAATTGCAATAAAAAATTTTATGTTTTCTACAAAAACTTTGTACTTATAATCTATTAATACTTTATTCCAGTTAAAACATTTCAAACAGGAGAATCTTAAGCTTATTTACAAAAACAAATATTTAATCATTGTAGTGCATATTTGTTGTGGACGAAAGTCACCGACGCTGGATCCCATCTTGTCTTCCAGCATATGTATATTATAATTAAATGAAAGCCACATTGCCCCTCAAAACTCTTGAGAATAAATCTGTGTAATATGGCAACTTTAAGATTGATCTGTTACAATTTAATTACGGGAGTTGTTTTAAATAGTTCGCCAAACGCGACGTGGGTATTAAAAACGAGTCAAAAAGGAAAGAAACGACAGTTGAAGAGCGAAAAATCATTTTAAATGTGTATAAAGAAAATAAACATATTCCGGAAATATGCACATTAGTAGGTCGGCCGCGTACCACTATTACTGGTATAACAAATCGCTTTAAAAACATTTCAGAGTGTGGGTGAGTTACAAAATGAATTGGTTTGTCAACTTCACACACAACAAACAACAGTGTAGTAACGAATACGATATTCGATAAACAACCAATGATAATGCAAGGAAGAAGCAAAAGATAAGAGCAGTAAAACAACAAAATAAATATAAAGAAAATTTGAGGTAGGATCACCTACTAATTTAGCTTATGCCCTAGTAAATTAGTCGGATCATTGTGCGAGACATGACCAATATGGCGATTATGTATTATTTATTTAGAGGTATGTTTGATATTTTATGTAGGTCACCAGGAAGAAGTTTATTGACCTCAGAGAGAGAAAAGGAAATATAATAAATAATATTTACAAAATATATGCAAAGGTTCAAAGTCAATGGATTAGGTTAACAGGTTACCAGTGAGGAAACATAAGCGAAGGAGTACCAGCCCACTTGGGTCCAAAGTAATTATGGTCCCTTTGTGTTTATGGATTAGGTCAGTGACTTACTTTACTTACTGAAAAAAGAAAATTGTAAATGTAGTTGTGTATGTTTGTATGTAAGCAATGTTAAAGAAATTGATAGTAAGATGTTTTTGGAGTGAGGCAGAACATAGTAACTTTATCAATAAATAGAAGTAAAGAAATTGGAGACAAGAAAGTTATTGTTTAAAATAATGAAGATAAGAAAGGAATTGAACACCTAGAAGGCTACAAGACTATATTTGAAATTATAAAAAATTTGGAAATTGAATTTTGTGGAAAATTGCAAAGAGTTGTAAATAATCAAACAACCAAATTGTGGAGGAAAAAAATAGATGACCTGGAAACCCCGAGAAGCCAGCGAGGAAAGCCCAAATAGAAGTCTATGGACGGTGAAGCTAAATGCATAAAATGAATTCAACAACTTTTCTGTGAATGCCACTGGTTAGCCAAGTCGCCAGTATATTAACCTGTTTGGTGAGTCGTTTCCAATTCGTCTCTTAAAAAAAGAGAAGAAATTTTTTTTTTTAAATTATAAAAAAAAGAGTTAAATTATAAAAAAGGGCTTTCCTTTAACAAAAAAAGAAAAATAACACAAAATCTAAACTTTTAATTTCTATATAAAGAAAGAGAAAAAGAAAAGAACATTAAATTTAAAGTAAAATTAATAAAAAAAATAGCAGAAAGAGGAAATAATATTTGTATAATAAAATTAAATAGTTAAGTGTTGAAATTTGTGATTAGTGTTAACATATTATGTCTAGTATATTTTAGGTTGTATTTTTTTTTAAAGTTTGTTAGCCCAAAACTGCCAGAATTCGCGTATTAGAATTAATTGAAAACGGAACTAAAATAATAGTACTAGTAAAAGAAAACTGATTTTATAGAGCTCTATCAAATAGGAAATATAAGTTTTTTTGTTTTGTGCGTTATCCGGTCGTGTATAGAGATAAGACTGGGATATATAGGGTATTTTTGTTAGAATTTTTGTGTAGTCTGATAAGTTTTTTTTGTTAAGATTTTAGTGATTTAATTATTTTTTTTTATTCTTACATAGTTTTTTTTATTTGTAAGTTTTTTTATCCTATAATCAGGCGTTTTTTTTATTTGAATAAATTTATATTTTTATAACGTTTTAAATTTAAAAGATAAACCTTTGAATGAAAACATGCATTTGGTTCAAGAACATACCCATAGTATGTAGTGAAGTGACCAAAATTTTGTGCGTGTGGTAACATAGTAGTTCGAGTATATATGTTACCAAGGTAAGGTGGGCAGCTAAGGGAGATAAAATACATCTTACATTTCCGGCGTATCACAGTGTAGTTAGTTTGTCTATTCTAATAGTGATTTTTTTGTTATCTTCTGTTTTGTCTTTTCTGTATAAATTTTATTGTTCAAACCTAAACCGGAAGTCGCGGGTCTTACATACACCATTACATTTCCACCGTTGTGCGTAACAATTCCTTTGCATTACCTAAGGTCCAATCGTTTTCTTTTTGTAGGTTGTCCATGCCAATTATATTTTGAGTCAGATCCTTTAAAGGTTGAATTTGGATGCATCAGAAAACAATATATGTAAATAATCCTCAACCATCAATACAAATATTACTTTGCGAACTCTTTTATTTTTTTGCAGTTTCACAAATGTATCTTTTTTATTTCCTGAACTGTCATTTGGTCCATGCGATCTGGCGTTTTACGAAGACTTCCACTACTGCAAACAGTTTCAACTGAACCATTTGAAACATTTTTATTCACAAGACGGCAAATAATGGATTTGTGTATGACGAATCACTATGAAATACTTTTTTGTTACATTCTTCTGTTCAATTCATTCTTAACCCATGAATTATATTTATTTCCTGGCATTTTAAATAAACTATTCTTTTTTTATCACAAAATTGCTCAACGTCCAGTAAAATAACATTTTTATAAATTTTCACAAATCGTAATTGTAACAAAAACTAACTGCATAATAGTAACGAGAAAAAATACATACGATTTTTTTTAAAGGTTACATTTTTATTTACAAATCTTGTAAGCCAAATAAGGTACAATGTTATGAGATTTTACTTAAACGTACTGCAACAATTAAATCTAATAATTTAATAAGGAAACGCTTAATAAAAATTTAGGAAAATTTGTTATAAAAACCTCTTACAAACTTTAGAAATGTTATAATGAAATTTGATAAAACAATCCCTAGCAAGATTCTTTCTAACAAAAGTTGAATATTTAGTAAATTTCTTATTGTTTCAAAATTAGCAAATCTGCATTTTTCATTAAATGACAGGTCATTAGTCATCAGCGTGTTTTAACTCCGCGGGTAATTTAGGAGGAAGAATATGAATTATTTTTAAATTTTTGTTTTGAATAACTTTTGTGTAGGTTTTGGCAGTTATCAACATTATTATTATTATTATTATTGTTATTTATAACATAAATATTATTAAAGATAAAAAAATACTAACATATAATATATTCTTTTTTTTAAGACTATGATCCAAAAGTAGTGGAACAAAAAGAACAGGCCCAACCGGCTTGCTTGCCATTGAGCTATGTTTTACGCTTTATATCAGACGATGCACGTAAAGAGAGTCCTTTCCTTACTGCAAATGCAGCGGGTGTTGAACTTAAACGCAAGTTGGCGATCAAGCATCACAGCTATAGCATGTCTTCATCAAATCGCAGCAATACGCCAACCGGTGAGCTATTGTCAAAATCAATATCAATAATCAATAATTGTTAGTGCCGTGTCGAATATTTAGTTTTGGTACCAACAAAATTAAGAAATATTTGTTATATATTATATTTATTTTTATTTAAAATTTTCGAGCACTCAGTCTAATAACATAGAAATATTTGAATACTCTAAAAACTAATACAGTAGATTTCGCTTATAGACAAATCCGAAGGATTATTTTATTCTTATATATGTATATATATTATTCTTTGAAGATACAGCAATTTTCGCTGTTAAAAATTTATTAAAATGTTTTTTGAAATCATAAACAATTTCTCTGAGCATTTCCAGTATTTCTTCTTCGAAAGAAATTGGTTACTGCCGCTTATTTACTGATTATGTTTTGTTAAAACTTTATACAAATTGGCTATAGAACAGTAACTAAACATATTGGGACAGTATGTTTCAAAACTGCAAATTAATTTAATTATGTAGCCAACTAGCAAAGGAATTATCGCCAAGTAATCGAGTTTAAAAAAAAAAATAGAATCAAATACTCTTACAAAAAACATCGTTGAAGTTACAAAACCGATAATAAAAAATATCCGGAGGGATCAGAAACAAAATACCTAATTGTTTGACCACAAGTGTATATGTATACATATACTCATACAAATACTTAGGTCGACAAAAAAGTATATTGTCTGAAATCAACCAAAGTCTTGAAAATAATAAACTAATTTAGGTTTTTTAATTTACTACAGTCGGGCTAGAGAATTTGAATTTTTAACATACATTTATGTATACATATATAGCTCAGGAGTGGGTGGATCAGCTCAGGGCTATTTGTTATCGGACTAAAGCTCGATTTCCAGTCGCTTTGAGCCACTTCTAAATTTGTGTCAATTGCTGTAAATAAGTTTTTAGACTGTTCGCATATTTCTCACGGTGAGACAATGGATTTAGATAAGCGTTTTTCTTCTTCGTATTCAAACTATATACTAGTGATGTAACGAAATTAGTATTGTCGAATACGAATATCTGCAGCCGAATATATGTACATATACATACATGTACATATACATACATATGTAAAACTGTGATGCGTTAATGTTAAGTTAAAAATAAAAGTAGATTATCAAAAATATTTTGGAATACAAATATGTACATATTCGTTAATTCCCTAATAAGTATACATACATAAATTCTTTCGAAGGGCACTAGTTTTTATTATTATATATAACTAAATTTTATTTTTTAAATATTTTAACAATTTGTATATCAATTCAGGTAGCGAAATGGATGAAGATGAAATGGTTGTTTCTGAATCAGAGGATAGTAATGATTCCTGGACAACCGAAGAATTTAGTTCTGAGTTCATAATGCGCTATGGGAGCAGGTGGGATTGGCTCACTGCCATCTTTTATTTAATGCTCAAAGATTTCTATTTAAAAAATATTTGTAACTATTTTTATGTAATTTTTCGTGTATTGTCTCGTGGCATATAAAGGCATTCCGGATCCGGCAGCAATGGTACACCGGGCAATGAAAAACCATTCGCCTGCCCTGTTCCGGGTTGTAAAAAGCGATACAAAAATGTGAATGGCATTAAATACCATTCCAAAAATGGCCATAAAAAGGATGGCAAGTAAGTGTGACTGCAGAAAGTTATACATATGTATATAATAAAAATTAATAAATGTACTAATAATGTGTTGTTTTTTGTATATATTCATATAGAGTGCGTAAAGGCTATAAATGTCACTGTGGCAAAAGTTACAAGACCGCCCAAGGTCTTAAGAGCCATGCTTTAGTGGCACATAATTCTTCGCCCGAAAATGTATTGGCAACGCAAAATTTGGCAAACGTGCTAACTACTACTAGTGGTGGAATTCTAATGCAACGTAGTGGTTCACCATCACAGTCTCTGGGTTCTTTGAGCCCATCGAGCATAAGTAATATGTCAAGCGGCGCAAGCAGTTGTCAGGGCAGTGGTGGGCATTTCTCTAATAGTAACAGCTCTAACCATGGAGGAATTGGCTCGGCAGCTTGTATTGCTCAAGCTATAAATGGTACAACCTTAAATATACAACCCCAACAACAGCAGCAGCAGCAGCAACAATATAACACAACTGCCAATAATCATCAGCAACAAGTTGTTACTGCTGGAGGAGTTTCAAACAGTGTTACAGTATCATCAGCACTTTCGGGTTCAATAGCAGCGGCAGCAGCCTCAGTAACACACAACACAACAGCAACAGGTAACAGCAACAATTTATTACGTAACACCATAAATTTGGTGTCATTGAAAACCCATAACGGTGGCAACATCAATCATAACGGTAATAATGGTAGTAATGGTAATAACAACATTGCAGCTGCACTGAATACTACGAAAACAGCAGCGGCCACAAATCTATTAGCTGCTAATGCAGCTGCTAGTAAAATTTTAAAATTAGCCACCAATGTCGCTGCAGCTGCGGTAAATAATGTCACAACCGCTACTACTAGTACTCCGTCAGTAGTGGTGGATCAACAGCAACAACAGCAATTTATAAATAAACAGCAAACGGTTGCAGCGACTACAACACCTACTAAAATAACTCTACCGAATTTGGTAAATTTAGGTATTTTAACACCGGCCACGTCGCCAACAAAAACTACACAATCGTTGACATTTACGCAGCAACAACATCATCATCATCAGCAGCAGCAACAACAGCAGACGCTCACAAATGCTCTAAATAGCTTAACAACAGCGTCACATATTATGCAACATCAACAGCAAAAAATGTTGCAAACAAATTCAAATAATTCCACTACTACTAACAACAACAATAATAATAATAATAATAATAATCATATAACTACTACAAATAAAAATAATATATTGCTTGTTGAACAACATCAGCAACAACAACAACAACAACTACAAACACAATCTCAGTCAACATCATCATCATCACAACATCAACAACATCTTCCATTAACTCCCATTAGTCCAAATAGTGTAAGTTTACAGTACCAACAACAACAACAACAGCAACATAAAACCAATGCTGTTGCTGTAGCAAATGTTTTAAGTGCCAGCTTGCAGCAACATAAAATCAAACAGCAGCAGCAACAACAAATTGTTGGTAGCATACATTTAACACATTTAACCAGCAATGGCAGCGGTAATAGGCATCAAATAACGCAACATATAAATGTTGCAGCTGGCTCTTCCACCTCGCCACCACCTTCAAATTTAAATTCCCCTAATAGTTCCAATGGTGGCAGTGGCAGCAGCAGCAGCAGCATAGTATGTTCGCCAGCGTCACACAAGCCTTCAGACGTTGTAGCTTTAACCGTTGCCGTTGCTGATGCTGGTGTTGGTTCTATTAGCGAGGAGACGTAGCCTATACTAAAGAAACTTTTAATGCGCCGAAAATTTAATTAGATTTCTCTATTTTCTTACAACTTTCATATCCTTTTAGTTTTCTGTTTTTAATATGATGTTTCTCTATTACATGCTTCTTTTAATACATAATATCCACTCTTATAACAAGTTGCAAGGTGAATGCGACCCTTAGAAATTATTACGATATGCTTGCTTAATCTTTTGTTTCTTCTTATGCATAAAGATCACTTTTTTCCACTTACTCATAAGAGTTATGTATTAACCACTATTGCGCTTGGCGTATTTGCTGGCGATATTTAAGCGTTATAAAAATGGCAGCGTTAGTGGTTATTAACTTAACGGTTGTTTAAAAACTCCTAATATTCGACGCAAATACGCCAACTACAACTAAAAACGAGACAATTATCAAACCTAACGCACCTTTATAATTTCTTCTGTCAAGCAGAACTCATAATGAATGCCTTCAGTTTTACACCTTTCTATTTGACGTTCGATTTTCGCTGGATTTCGCTAGACTCTTGGTCAAATAAAATGAAAACCACGTCCGATCATATGAAAAATCTAAGTGCTTAGAAAAACTAATGAGAGTCACACGACTGTCATTTAATAGCACATTGCTATTACTCTATTATATTTTCTTCTTATTTTATTTAAATGTATGGCCTGTTATCATTTTAAAATGAAATTGAAAAACAAAGTCTAAGTCTAAGCAACCGCCTAGCTGACCGCGTAGCGCAATCTCACTCTGCTCTATTTTACTTACCATATGCTTATTTAAAATTGAGAATCAGGAAATGAATTTTTTAAAAATTTATATATTTATCCATTAATTTGGGTGCTGCACATTTTATTTACAGAACAAAAGTTTAAAAGCTGTTGAAAATAGTTGAATTTAATGGTGAAATTAAAATATTTATGTATAACAAATATTTATAATAGGCAATCCTTTAGCGTTTTTTGATAGTAAAAAAATAAATACAAATACAACTCCTTAATAAAATAATTACCGTTGAAATTGCATTTAAAAGCTTAAGTATACGAGGTGTCAACAAGCTTAAATAATCTCAAAAACAGTTTAATTAACAAAATAACACTACATGCATACTTATATAAAAATAATACCGTAGACTGCTAGTTTAGATAACTTTCTATATTTTCTTTAGACACACTGTGCAATATTTTTTTTAATTTTAATTACTACACACACTAATAGTTATGTTATAATAAAAAACATAAACTACTGATCTCCAATATTTTTAAAAAAATATATTAAATTGGTGATTTCAAAATTTTAATACATTCTAATTTAAAAAATTTTGAACTGAAATAAATTACTCTCAAGTATTATTTATTAGGGTTTTCAATTAGTTCTTATATATTAAATATGTATATAAAAGTTATTAAAGAGTTTATAAAATTCAGTTAAACTTATTGATTGAAAAAAAATTAAAGCTTATTTTAAATAAAAAATAATAATTTAGCGTTTTTTATATGCATATGTATGTATATTTTATTTTAAATTATTGGGTTATATGATGAGATTATTCTTTTATTTATTTATAATTTAGTTTTTTAATCTGACTAGTTAAATAAACTATACTTTTATTAAGAAATTTAAGTCGGATGATTTTTAATAAATCTACTTTTTGTTTTAAGCAGTTTTGAAGAAATTTTGATAAATATAAAAAAAACACTGTTTGAACAAACTTAATCAGCCCAATTATAAACAGAAATTTTTCCTTTTTTTCCTTTTCTCCTATTATGAATAAAACTTCCCTCATTTTAGAGAGAAAAAATAAAAAACTAAAAAGTAGTTATTCTAAATATATTTAAGCTTGGGTTTTCCCTTAAAAAATTCCTTCACAAAACAGAAGAGAGTTTGAATTAATTGGAGTATTTTTTCTCGATAAAAAACTCTTCATGGAACAAATTCCTTGGGAATATTAATTGGGCTGAATATTTCAATTTGCTACGTTGGATGGAGTTCATTTATATAATTTTTTTAAAAATTTATAAACAAGTTATAGAATAAAATATAGAAGCATTGAAAATCTTGCGATTTCTACGGGTTTATACATATTTAAGTAATGACTTTAACTACTTATATACTCGTATGTTTAATGTGTTTTTTTTTTTGCTACAGCAACAGTTTTATCAATATTATAATTAATGTTTGACTAACTGGTAATATAGATTTAACAACTGCGTCTTATTAAAAGTTTAATGTTTGAAAATTTTGTTGAAACATGCCAATCTTTAAAAAAAGTACACTTCCAAATTTTTATAAAATGTCCTTAACTTTCGATTTTTAAAAGGCGTATTTAAACTTGCAATATATTTTTAAATGCAATAAAATCAAATTGCTCCAGTATTTGTCAAAGCCTGGCGTTTTATAAAATTTTATTGAGCTTGAAACACATGAAAATATTTTTTATTTCGAAACTAATCAAAGTATTTTAAGTTCAGCAGATACAATTTGCAACGCATATGAATGCATTGATAACATAGCGCTTAGTCAACATGTTGAGCGGAAGCTTACACCAAAAAAAGTTAGGAAAAGAAATAGAAAATGCGCCAGAACTAATAACTCGAACCACTTCAAATACAGGCTAAAACACAATTAATTTTGCATTGGGACGAAGTGGTTTGTTTTTTACAACTTTTTACTTAATAAGATTATAATACTTATATGCTATAAAAAATCGAAAGTAATGTGCCTTTTTATATTCATATAATTAGTTCTCCAAAATAGTTAAAATTATAATTTGAGAAATTCTACTTATTTAGTGATTTTTTTAATTGTGTTGTCCTATTCTATTTTTTTTTAAAGAAATTGGGATAACTATGTATTTCAATGCAAAAATCAGTTAAGGAATTCTATGAGTACACTCCATTCTTTCCAGAAACCTGTAATATATTAATTTATTAGCAACAGTGAAATGTGCATAGGAACTAGCTATACCCCTCAATAATCAATTTCAATTTGTTTTTAATAAAAGTGTTAATATTTTAATACATATGTAGGTAAAATATTAATTATGGGAAATAGTGCGATTAGAAATATAAAATACTAAAATATATTAATTTTTATTATTAAAAAAATTAACCCGGGTATCACGATCATAAAAGACACTTATGTATGTGACGGCATTTGCAATTAAACGACTGAAATACTCTTATAGCATTTTCATACATAAAAATTCTTCAATTGTTAAAATAATTTTCTTACAACAAATTTAAAGAAAAACTTGTTTTAAATTCACCACTTAACTTTTGTGTAAACTTAGTAATTGACTGTATCAAAAAAAAGTTCTGAAATAGTTGAAAACAAAGTAAAGTGATTTAACAAATTAGTTTGCTATGCGGTTAAAATCCAATTCTTTGAAATCTAAAAATATGTATTAGCTACTGGAATTAGCTGGAATATATGAATATTTCTTTTATAAAGTTTTACTTGATTTATTTTTGTTGAAATGCAATTTTTGTTTGTTTATTTTTAAACGAGTGAATGAAATAAAAGTAATAATATAAGAAGTCGCTACAACTAAGCAGTTTAGCACGAATGGTTTCCATTCTTAAATTTCTTTTTTAATTTTATTCCTCCACTTTGACTTATAATTATTTGGAATAACTTGTAAAACAGTATGGAATACGCCGGAATACATACATAAGTTTTACTGAATAAGTAAAATATTTTTGATTCAAAATACATTGATTGTTGAGGGATATTTTTTATTCCTATGTGCATTTCGCTGTTGTTAATGCAGATCATATGGAACTTTTAGTCAAAAATTCTGAGAGCAACTAAATATATTACACTAAGCTCTAATTTGAATAAATGCGAAGTCTTAATAATATCAAAGTTTAAACAAGACTATAATAAATCATGTTGTTAGTATATTCTTATTTTGAACATTTTCTAAGTTTTAATTTAATGATTATATAAAAGCTTGAACAAATTTATTGTTTATTAATTTATTTTATCATTTGACAAATATTGATGGAGCAATTTGTAATTATAAATTTAAAACTTTATTCGAATAAAAATATTTTTGAATGAATCGATTTTTGTTTGAAAAGTAAACAGGTTGCTTGTTAACCACTGCATTTCTACCTTTCATTTCTTTCCAACAAAAAAGAGTTTCAAATCGCAAAAGTTAAAATTTTCAAGCTGTTCAAAGGAAGTAAGATAATTTTTGTTTAGAGGTTGTATGCATATGCATAAAATTAAATAAATGACTATATACTTACAGTTTTAAGAATTAACTTAATTAAATTAAATTAAAATGCAATTATATATTAAAGTTTTTTGTTTTCGATCTTAAATTTATTTAATTTTTTATGTTTTTTTTTAATTTAATTTTTGTTGGCTTTTATAGTTCTCTTTTTTCTCTTTCATTATTACAGAGTCCTCCTCCTCTCCTTTTAGTGGACAATCGTTAGCCACAGTTATACAACAGCATAGTTCTGTAAAAGTTACTGGTGACTGTGGCGGTGGCTTTGGTGGTAGTGGTGGCGGTGGTGGAGTCGGCGGATGTGTAACAAATAACACGACTTGCTATTATGCTGCAACAGCACCTTCAATACCAGCAGCAAATTTACCACCCAGCATTAATACCACTGCTACAGCATTATCACCCGTATTATCACTACCACCTGCCGCCATATCGCCAACTTTTATTGAACATAAATATTCGGCTAATTCATTTAAGGAAAAATTTTTTGCCAATTTACGACAGCAAAATTCAAACAAAATAAAATCGT
Organism: Gymnocheta viridis; assembly: GCA_956483585.1. Lineage (NCBI taxonomy): Eukaryota > Metazoa > Arthropoda > Insecta > Diptera > Tachinidae > Gymnocheta > Gymnocheta viridis. The sequence continues at coordinate 93,417,039 of OY101440.1, read as the reverse complement.
TTAGAACCAGCAGCAGTATTAAAAAAATTAATTGTGATGGTAACAATGAAATTAATTCTTTAAGAAATCTCGATATTGCCGCAAATGATATTGGAATCGGTTGTGGTGATGCTAATAAATGTGATGTTGAAGGTGGCAGTAATGGTTGTGGTGGTGATGGCGTTCACTATGATATTAATGTTGGTGATGGAGGTGCAAATACTATTAACAATATAAATAACCATCAAACGCAAATGTGTTCTACGATACAAATGCAATTATCGGAAAATGTTAAACATAATTTATATACAAAAACCATTAATTAACGTGTTCTATATTTTGTTTGTTTCATATTAAATAACAAAATATCATCCCATACCTCCACTAAAGAACCCCTTTACTCCTTCCCCCAAACTGATACATGGCTGTGATGTGTGGAATAAAAATAAAATAAAACAAAAGAAAATAAAAACAAAACTAAATAATATTAACATTAGAGAATAAAAGGCTTTAGAAATTTATTGATACAAAAATAATGATATGCAATCAACAATATGACTGGAGAGTGAGGAAATGAAGACGTAATGTTTTCTGTGAAGTGTGAAGTGAAAGGAGAAGATTATAAAAGCTATTTCAATACATTGTGGATATAATGCAACCATTTTTATTTTATAATTTTTCTTAACTAACTTTTTTGTGTTGTTTCTATTTTTTCATTATGTTTATTTTTGTTAAATAGTTAATTTATAATGTATGAACAAATCACATTTACTATTAAAATCGTTAGATAAAAAAGTTTTCTACATTAGTTAAAACTAAAATACGCTTATATAATAAAGATAATGGGTATTTATATATAAGAAATGGATCACTTGTACACATTTATATATTTAAAATCACGAAAATGCACGGTTTTAATTGTTAGCTGTTTGAAAGTCTCAACGACCTTTAATGTACTTCTGTAAACCAATATTAACATTTTTGAATACAAGAATTGCGGAAAAAGCCCAATTTGAATTAGGTAGCGTTGTTTGCAAATAAACTCAACGGCTAGTGATGGTCTTTACTACCAGGCGTAGTTCCTTATGGACCTAATAAAAAATTCGTTTTCGTTTACTTTAGTCTTCACAATATTAAATCTTTAAAATTTATGCATATTTTTAAAATTATGATCCATTTATACTTATGAATACATATGCTGGTTAAATAAATATATCTTTTCCTTAGACAAAATGTAATTGTAATATTAAAAATTCTTATCAAACAAAATACAGAAAGATGAAAAGAACGTTTGGGTTGTGATATTCTTTTTCGATAAAATTTAACCCGACACATCCCAATTTGTTTTACTTATTAGTGTCCGATCGAACGTTCGGGTTCGGCAAAAAGTTCGTAATTCTTCAAAATTATTATTTTTTTTGTTCATGTTTAAATATCATCAAAAACAACCAAAAATGCAACTCGATAGTAAAATATTAAACTACAAAAAGTTCTTTGTTATCAAAATAAACTTTTTTATGTGTGTTAATTTTTTTATTAAATAAATGCATAAATAAAAAATTAATACTGCTTCTATTCAACAAAAGAATGTTCGGTTTCGTATTCGGTCTGCAAAATCCACTAAAGCTCGGGTTAGGGCTCGGTATGGAAATATGCGTTCGCTCGGACACTATTAATCATCCATTAAATAGAAATCTTAACTTTGAAGAAACAAGTCCTATTATAAATTGCTTTGTTAAAAAAATTATAAGAATTAAAAATTGGAAGAGGCGAACTCGTAAAGAGAAGTGTGTCTACCATAAATTATCAAAATGGAAAAACAAAAACTTGGATAAATTCTACAAACTTTTATTCAACTTAAGTCTTGAACCTTCTCAAATAAAAAACCTAAATAAATTAGTTACTAACGCTTAAACAAAAAAAGGAAAATTAATCATTGTCCACTTTAATGTTTATACATTGTAAGATTTTTTTTAGCTAAATATAGTAATATGTATATGTAAAATCTGTATTTCAACAGTAAAAACAAAAAATTAAACAAAAAAATCCTATAAAACATGAAAAATGTAAAAAAAAACAATTCTAGTTAAAATTATTTACATGCTATTACTGTAGCGTAATGTAATAAAAAATATTTATATGAACATTTTTGAAGATTTATTTCTTCGCCTAGTCACTATCGTATACATATGTAGTTAAATTAATTTTTTTGTAATTATATATACATATAAATATAGAAATAAAAAATATATATATTTCATTTAAACATAAATAACAACTTATTGCTTTACAAATTGAAAATTTTAAGAATTAATTCTAAAAATATTTTTACCGTATCAAACCTATGCAAATGTACTATGTAAAAAATATAACTTGCAAAATAATTCGCCTTGGTAAATATCATTCTTGGATGTCAAAATAAACTGCAAGGCGAAATCAGAAAACCAGAAAAATGTAACAAAAAGCACATTTTGACAATAAAAGATGATAAAACACAATGAGTTAGCTGCGCTTTCGAGTTAGATGCGCTGGTATGAATTCGCCTTGATAGAGACTATCGAAACGACGGAAATTATTATAATATATATATGTTTATGTATATATTATATGTATATGTATTATTAAATTCCTCTATTTACTAAATGTTCATTACATTTGTAAAACAAAATTAATAAAAAGCTGAGTAGGAAAATAAACAAAACGAAACGTTTCTTTCCAATGAGTAAAACAAAGACAAAACAAAAGCAATGAGATTGTCCCATTTAGTTTTGTACTGTTTTTGTTTGTGAGCACTAAATGTACATTCATTTAAACGTACGCAGCTAGAAAAGAAAATAATGGGAGCGGAATTGAAAAGTTTCAAGAAGAAATGGTTGCAAACGTTTGCTGCTTGATTTGCTCATTATACAATGACGAACGAAATGAAACACTCAAAAAATACGTTTGAGCATTTGTTTTGTTCTCAATTGTACAATTGTAACGGGATATTAAAGCAAGCAGATGAGTGAAAAGCCAATAGTTTTGTTTACGCTCTTTGTCATTTAAAAGGTATTTGTTTTGATTTTGCTCATGTACAAAACGATTGAAAAAATTTTAATAGTTTGTGTTTTCATAGGAAACATTTGCGAAAAGTTTTGTTTGTTTTCCCACTCTGATAAAAAGTTCAATTTTAATTTAGGGCGCCAATGAACTCTTTCAATGTGCGACGATTATTAGCTAACTTGATTCCATGTCATTCCATGACCTTCGTATTCGATTACGCTCCCGCATTCAGTTACGTTCGAATCGAAAAAGGTATTCCAAAAAAATTAATCGAATGAAAACGAAGAAGAGAAGAGTATGTTTAAACCAGCTGCTTTGCTATAAACCGTATGAAAAAGAAACAGAAAAATAAGCAATTTTGTAAGCATTGTAATTGCTAAATTTTGAAAAGTTAAATTTAGTGAAAATAATAGTGATAAATACTAGTATATAAAAAATATTATGTTGACTATAAATAAATAAACACTTCAGTTAAGTACGGGAAGTAGTCCTGCAGCGCCGGAGGTGATATTTTCATTTTATATGCATCATTTGGAACTTCATCCAAGAATGCCTGCACTTTTTCCTTGGGATGCATCTGATATCCACACGCAATATCATCATTCGTTGCCATTAAATTTGCCAGCTTTTCATATCACTCAGGTGTTGTGTTTTTCGACACGTAGTAAATTAAATAAAGCTTTATTACAAAACAATTTTATAGCATTTCATAATTACATTTTATTTACATAATTCTACACTTTTTCAACTACAAAATCAAAAATCGAAAAACTTTCCTTTGCAAAAACGTAGCTACGATCGTAATGCAGAATACATAAAATCGAAATGATACGGGGAACGGAACGCAGAATACTAAATTTGCAAAATTTCGATTCGAATCGAAACGCAGAATAGGGGTGATTCTTTTTTTACATTTCTGATCCAGGTAAGACGTGGTCGACGCCATTCCATTGCTGTGCGTGATATATCATGCATGAGCTTTCTCAGCGTGTGTTGGGTGACTCCTTCTCCATTTTCGCATTTTGATTTCGCTTTAAATTTTGTTGAGGTTTGCCATTTAATGCAGCTGTTCATTAGTGAGCCAATAAGGCCAGAATATTCGAAGTATGTTATGCAGACATCGATTAGTAAAAGCTTGTCTGTTTTGTCTGTTGTATTACACATTCAAGTAATATTAGGAAGAGCGTTGGAGACAGGACACATCCTTTTTTTACACCAGTTTTAATCCTAAAAGAATCGATTTCCTTGCCCTTGTAGCGCACCATGCATATATCATCAGTGCATAGTTCACGTATCAGGCTGACAATTTTCTCCCATAGAGTTTCTCTGGACAATATCGAAAGCACGCTTGAAGTCTACAAACACTAGGTAAAGCGCCTTTGAATTCCGCGGATTGTTCTATAAGAATTCGTAGGGTAGTTACATGGTCTGCGCAAGAGCGGTTTGCCGACGACAGATATACCGTGGTAGATACTTGATATGTACATACATGAATGAGATATTACTTTTACATATTTTTCAAAAACAAATGGCGATGAATACCTGCCAATGCGCTGGCGAGATGTAAAAGCATTTAATTCATGGGTACTGGACTTGTGTCCAATCGCTCAAATCAAAAAATAACGTTATTGTTAAACTTCAAGTACGAATCTTCACTAAATCGAATTTCTCGAAAACACATTCCAAGAAATGTTGAAAATTCTACAAACCCCGAACGTTTGGCTTTTACTCTCAATAATTTCTCGAATTTATTTTGTGATTGCTTATTGTATACACAATAAACGAAAAACGCTTCGGTAGACTGGCTGGCTCAATTCTAAGCAAAGGTTTCTGCTTTTCTAATGATTAATTTACAATTCAAATTAAACAAATAAATAAAATTAAAAATAGCATATTCCATTTACATTAAAAACATAAATAAGTAAAGATAAAGATAGATAAAGATAGTATATAAAAACCACAATATATTGTCGAGAAATTATTTTTATATATTTTTAAACTTTTTTAGATCCGTTCTTGATTGTTTGATTTCGAATGTTTTACACGAAAAAAGTTATGCGTTCGTGAGCGATATCATTAGCGATGGCCTTGAACATGTGGGTTGAGCGGGTCGGTTTGACAACCCATTTGACAGCTGGCAGTTGCTTTGTGGTTCGTTTGGTTTGCTATTTTATAGGTGGCCATCAAGATCGTTCGATATAACTCGTATTAGATAATTTTCTCTGGTGATATGTATGTCAAGTCACTTTTATACGCCGATAAACCAGAGACGATTGAACACTTGGAACGCAACATTCGGCGAGTTATTGACGAAATACGGCTGGTATTAGAGCGAAAAATGTACAAATTTAACATCCCGATTGCGACATCTACGTGCCGACCGCGGTGGCCCCATGGTCGAAGCAATATTCAAACATTAATGGCTAAGAATTATCTTTCCAATGAATCCAAATTCATTGCCATTAACATAATTTATACGTTTTATTTTAATTTAAAAAATACCCTTTACATACATATAACAAATAAGCGTTGATAGACTCCCGATAAATTTTATCGGGATTATTTGAAGACATAATTGGATGAAGGGGTTTTTTAATATTTTAAAGATTATTTAATTTTTACCTTGAATTTTGAATACATTCAAACCATATTTGACCTAAAAATAGCATACTTTAGTATTAGTTTTAGAAAATGAAGGAGTTATGTATGGACATAATATCTTAGCCTTCGTAAATGAAGGAAATACTTAGTGGGTTCTTTCTTTATATTTTTAAAAAAGATACTTGTATTTGAACCAGCCGTTATGTACAAATAAAAAGTATAACAAAAATTTATATACATATAAATAAATATATATATATATATATATATTTTGAGAACCCTTGATTTCCCACATAACGGGGTGTATTCCGTGTAATGTATGAGCTGAAATCGTGACGATTTAGTCCGATAAGTTATGTTCCAATGAAACATCCGACATAAACATCTGACATAAATCGCCTTTATAAAAATGTATGTTTATTTCACCAATATCCTCAACAATATATTTTTGTTTAATTTAACCTATGGGACGAAAGCACTGTAAAAACGCATATATAGATCCGTTTCAAAATTATTTTATTTCTTAGAAGCCAAAATAGTAATACAAACATTAATTTTATCTAACAGCTGACGATTCCCCATCATATTAACCTTTTGCTGAATTGCATATAAAGTATTAAGATCACGTTGTTCAAATGCCGTATCAACTGCTTCATCGTAAAGTCTTGAAAAAATTATATGAGTCATTAAAAAAAATTAATTAAATAACACTTTTTTTAAATATTAAGAACAAAACATACTCAGCTCTGATGTACCAATGAGATTTACGATCGTCTCGACACTTCAGTATATATTTGCGCGCTTCAGTTAAGTTGTTTTGTTTAAGACATACTTCAACAAATGGTTCATATCCTATGGGGCTCTTTTTACTCTTGGCAAATTTTTCAAGCTCAATCCAATTGTATTTGCTGGATAAGCTGAGTATGCGTAACCACCAAAATCTAGAAACGCAATAATATTTTGGAGTTTACTATATATAATATTTTGCTTGAAGATTGTTTAAAATTACCTTCTATCCGGAACTTTAAAATCATTTTTTATTTTTTCAGCTTCTTTTGTTTCTCCTAGCTCTAAGAGTTTTGCAATCGTATCGTGTATTGATAAGCCATAAAACGTTATTTGGACAGAGATTTTACTATATCTATGTATATTAATGGAGGTGGTTGTGTTGCTCATAATTGTCTACAAAAAGTAAAAGTTTAATTCTCAACCAACTTACTTGGTGGATAAAGCCTTTTGCAACTTCATTAATTTAGAAGTATCTGAACAGAGTTCAGCTTCTACATATCGCCGACCTTGTGTATAACTATTACCAATAATTGAGAGATTGGATTCAAGGGTTTCACTTTCGAGAGCATTTCGAAAATGATACTCTGCAATTGATTTGTGATCGTCTTCAGTATTGTAAATTTCGTACAATGCAGTACGACTCCATTCATTCATCATTTTTTTATAAATATTTAAAGCCATGGGATACTCGCGTATTATCATCTAAAATTAAAAACAAGCATATAAAATAACTTTGAAAATATTTATATGTACGAATATATACATATGAGTATAAGTATCTTCTTATATATAAAATTCTGTGTCACGGTTTTGTGTTTCAACTCCTCCGAAACGGCTTTGGTAGATATGAGAATAGGTCCTAAAGTATATTTCATATCGATTTTTGGTCTGTGGGTGGAGTAAAGTGGCAAAGTAAAATTTTAATATTTCACCACGAATGTTCGCTATACAAAACTACATTTCTCAACGGAAATTTGGAACATATAATATACGTAGACAGGGCAAGGGAGTAAAATACTTTTCAATAGATCATGCCCACTTCTAACCAATATGTTCACTAGAAATAAGTGTTATAGCAAAACAATGTTTGCCGGTATATATGTACATTTAACAGTTATTTAGAAAAGAGAAATCAAAGAACGAAATGTGGTCACTGCATATCAACAATTGAAGATGTTAACATAGGTGTACCTCAGGGTGCTGTTTTAGGAACATTGCTGTTTCTAATATATATAAATGACTTGGAGAAAGTATTGAAAGAGTCTAAAGTATGTATGTTTGCGGACGATGCATTAATTTATATAAGCGGTAAAAATCCTAGTGAATGTGTGAGAATCTTAAATGCTGAATTGGAGGATGTGGTGAGGTATTTAAATATGAACAAATTAAAAATTAACACAAATAAAACAAAAGCTATGGTCATAAATGGAGAGACTGATGAAAATATAAATATTAATGGCGTGACAATAGAGCAGATTAATGAAATTAAATATCTGGGTGTTATTATAGACAAAAATCTTAAGTTTGATTTGCATTATAACTATATTTGCAAAAAGATTTCCAAAAAAATCGGTTTTCTAAGAAGAATCCGGAAAAAAGTTTCGACACTAACAGCTATTAACATATACAATACAACAGTAAAACCCCATTTTGAGTATTGTTCAACAATATTATTTCTGGGTAATCAAAATATGAAGATTAGACTCCAGAAACTTCAAAATAAAGGTATGAGATGTATTTTGCGGGAGCACAGGCTGGCACATCAAAGTGAAATGTTACAAAAATTGCAGTGGCTATCGGTCAACCAAAGACTGGTAATGAATGTTTTAATTTGTATTTTTAAAATGAAGAAGGGATTGTTGCCAAAATATATGCAGAAGCAATTAACGTACATAGCAGATGTCCAACCGTACAATCTGCGCAACGTCGGTGATTTCAGGCTAAACTTTTGTAGAACAAATTTTTGTCAAAACTTATTATTTTACAATGGTCTCAAAATGTATAACGAACTGCCTTTGAAATTAAAAAATGAAAATAACTTTTATATTTTTAAAAGAGAAATTGTGTTTTACGTAAAAACATTTTACTAATGTATTAAAAAATAAATCCATAAATATTATATTTTTGTAAATTAATAGCCTAAGGCTAAATAAATAAATAAATAAATAAAAAAAAAATAAAAAACATATACAGTAGTATTCCGATTTAACGAACGTAATGGTTGTCAGACCTGTTTGTTAAAGCGAATTGTTAGCTATATATCAAGTACTAAATTAAAAATTAATAGCGTCGCCTATCTTATTCACAACTATAAATATGTATGTAGTGCGTTTTTAATATTTTATTAAAATTATAGTAATTTAAAATAAATATTTCTTTAAAAATATGTATAAGGAAAGGAAAAATTCATAAAAACGCCGCAATACAACAATAATTTATTTAAAACACAGTCTGCTTAAGGCCCTGATTCACTATCCTACACGATCGCACGATTCATTCACAGGAAAATTTTACATAAGTCTGACCGACTTTAAAAAATCGCTTCGAAATGGCGTTTTAGGTGCCACCACACTTCAACAATAATGATGCACAAACATCTCTTTGTTATTTTGTGTATATATGTACATGAAATCCATTATTATAAAAAATACTTTGCTTTCGTTGTTTTAAAAATAGAAAAAGTGAATATAAAATGTTAACGAATGAAGAAAAAGTTCGAATATTATCATCATTAGTGCTGTTTAACAATAAATAAATAAAAAATTAAAAATAAATAAATATAAAATTTTCATAAGATTTACCAAATCGCACGATTTGCCAAAAAAATCTGTCACACAGTAGCATTTTTAGTTTATGCAACACTACCATACTTTTATAGCACACATGTCATATTTGGCAGATCGTACGCAGGATAGTGAATCACGGCCTTTAAATCGAATGTTCGGAATACTACTGTAATTGAAATAAATGTGACTAGTGATTCAATATTTAAAATTAATGATGAAGTAATTAATAAAGTTGACAATATAAAATATCTTGGTTTTATAATTTATAAAGGAATGAAATTTAAAGATCATATTGATTGTATATGTAAAAAAGATAAAAAAAGTTTTTTTTAACGAATTAGAAACAAGATATCAAAGATAACTGCAATAAATGTATACAATACAATGATAAAGCCTCATTTTGAGAATGGGGCAACAATTATCTATACGTGCTGTTTGCATTCACAACTAGTAAGAATGCAAAAATTTCAAAATAAAGCGATGCGTCGCACAGTGGCTGAAAATCGTTTTTCATTGCCCAAAACTCTGTAACTTTTGAACCGATCAAAATATTGAAGTAATTTTTTTTTTATTGGATAGATATTTAGTTCAGCTTGACTCAGTTTAAATTTTATTAAAATTGATTGAGGACTTTTTAAGGAATTCTAGGTCAAAGTTGAACTTTTGAATTTTTTTTAACTTTTAGAGTGAAATATGGAATTATTATTTTTTTATTTATTAAAAAAATTGAATATTTGGAAATTAATAATAATTATAAATAATTTTTGTAATAATGGAATTTTTTTTATGTTACACTTAAAAAAATTGTACACTGAAAAAAATAGTAAAATCAACTGGAGATTTTGCTATTACTGAAAAATTTAAAATTTTTTGCTGACAAATTTGCAAATTTGTTTACACTCAAAGAATAGTTACACTTAAAAAAAACGTTAATAATATTATCTAAAAATATTGCTATTACTACAGAAAAATTTATTATTTTTTGCTGTCAAATTTGATAATTTTAAAAACATTTTAAAATAAAAACTGCAATAAATTTTAATAGCATTTGTAACAATGGTAGGTTCGTTTATTATTATTTTTTACTAATACTATGTTTTTCGTACTTAAATAACAATGAAAGGCAATTATAATTATTATTCATTTGACTCAAATATTGATTGCAAATATTCCATATTTTGTTCTGTGCTATCTCTGTTCTTTAGTAGTTTTTTGGCTTCTTCATCTAAATCCCGATGTTCCACTTTCCATTGATTTCGAATACTGGAGATAAACGGATCTGACGTTGCCAATAATATATTAAATAGATCTTCATTTGTTGAATTTCTTGAAATTTTTCTAGTATTGTGCTCTCTATAAAATCTGTAATCCTTGTTCCTTTTTTCCTGAGCCTCCTCTGATAGATCTCCAAGTGGCACCAAATGATATTTAATGACATCTTCTCCATGATAAAGGATTTTGTGAACTGTTGCAGACATATTTCTCCATGGGTAGTTGGTTGTATATATTTTTGCAGTTTCCTTTGCATAATCTCCAAATTTTCTAGAGTCAATTTCTTCATTGCACGCGTACTTCTAGGATTATTTTAAATCTGAAAATGAGGTTTAAATCCACTCCTGTTATTTCAGATGCTGTTTCTGGATCTGAAAAGAATCTTCTTGCGGTATTGCCATCATTTGTATTGCCTGACCCTTGATTTGGCTGATCTATAATCAATCCAAATTTGCGATATTCATCTTGAACATGTTTCTTTTTTGAACTTCTTAACTCTTTGTTGGTTTCGTTGTTTCTTATTGATCCTGAAGACCCGAAATCCAAATCATAACTGATTTTTAGTATGTGTTCCATAAGTCGTATTCTTGCATGTACTGGTGATAATCCAAATTCATATGCATCGGTATTATCTAATGATTTTGTTGGGACTTGGTTTAATTGGGTTTATGTTGCTTGTTTAATTTTAACGTAACTAAGAACATCTTCCTGGTTTTTGTTTCTAAAATACTCTTCCGCCAGTTGTTTATAACTGAAGCTCTTCATATTTTTATGAATATTTTTATTTGCGTCTGTTATGTTTTATCCGTACACTTAGAGGATTAACTGAGTAATCCCTTATCGGATCCGCAGTTTTAGACATTTTTAGATACATGTTGTTCACACATTGATCTTTAATTTCATAGCAGGTAGTGCTTAAATTGCACAAAACTGCACATGTTGTCCAGACCTTAATATCAGGTAAAACTAATTAGTATCTCGCCAATATTTGTTGTTGTTGTTGGGTTGTTTTTTTAATTTTAGTGGTTTAATGTCCCGATTATTGTTATAAAATTGCTTATGACTTTGGTTGACCCTAACATTTGATAACAGGTAAATTTAGAAACAGATCCTATGTTTACTGTAGAATTTTGTGATAATTTGTGATAATTTGTGATAATTTTATTACCAATTTTTGGCTGATCAAAACAAAGCCATTAAACCCTTTCGCAGGTATTATATTTAATTTTTTTAGTTTTACGTAGTCTAAAGTAAAAAACATAAACTTTTAGGCAAAAAAGTGAAAATTATATACACCATTGTATACGAGTACTTTGGAGTAATTTCATTAAAATGAAAAAAGTGTTCTACAGACGGCTCGTCGCGGGTGCAAAAGTATATATAGCGTTAAAGAGGACACTTTCACCTTTCTCCGGGTGGTATACATTTCTTGTTCCCTTTTGTTCCCTAGAAGTTCTATTCCACTAAAGTTTAAATTTGAGAAAAATATAGTAGTTTCATAAATATTCCGTAACGCCCTTAATATTAAACGCTAGAGCTCTGACCACTTACAAAAACTAAAGACTATAATCCTACCAACATTATAAAAAAGACCGCAGGCCATTATCGATGATAGCTTGCGAGTAGTAACCATTTATTTTTTATAAAAAACAAAAGAAAAACACCTTTTTCTGAAATTAAAAAAACCGTTGAGTTTGACAGCATGCCACGCTCACAATTATCAATAGTTTAACCTAATTTTTTGGCTACCTTAATCTGGATATATTAGCTGCAAAAGGGCGTAAAAATTTTAAAAATCGGTGACAAAAAAAAATTTGAGTTTTGGCCAATGAAAAACGATTTTCAGCCACAGTGCGTCGTAGTGCTTTAAAATGTAACCGATATACATCTATTTATGCACTTAAGTGGCTTGACGTAAAACAAAGGCTTGAACTGAACTGAACACATTTTGTTTTATTCAAAAGATTAGAATGGGAGACGCACCACAATACTTGTGTAAAAAAAAATAACATATGTTGGAGATGTACAACCATATGAGCTGCGAAATTCTGATGGCTTCCGTTTCCAACGTGCAGCATCAACAATGAAAAATTATACGAGTATAATAAACTTCCAAATAATTTAAAAATACAAAGGAAAAACTGCGAAATTTGTAAGAAATAATATCTAATGCGATTTCGACATTAAATAAAATAAAAAATATAAACAGGTTGACAACTCTTAACTCGCAAAAAAATCGAATCGGGTTTTTAATGCCAAAAAACTGTGTTTGTCCTTCTGCATGTTAGTACGTTTCATTTATATTTTTAAAAAATCTTACAATAAATATCTCCTACTAATTTTAGTTTTTTTATTTACGACGATGAGTTTTTTTAAATTTCTTAACATATTATTTTAACTTACATGAAAATTCGTAAGCATCATTTTCTTTTTAATCTCCAACAGAACGGTAGCTATTAATTCTGTGTCGCCCGAATGAGAGGCACTGTGGACAGCTCGATCATATTTACCTAATTTTAACAGCAATGGCACTTGCAATGATGCTCTGGGCTCTAACTCTAGTAACTGAAATGACTTCTATAGGATAAATATGTAAGAATTTAAAATGAGACTTCTTACTTTTATAGCTAATTCGTCACGTCCAACAGCATGGGCTTTTTCAGCTATATTGCAAAATGATATGCCTTCAACCGATGGATTTTTAAACTTTTCTGTTATTTTACGTGCAACTTCATGGTCATCTAAAATATGTATAGATTATTGTTAAATTTTCATGGCTGTTCCATTATATTTCGCCATACTTTTGTCATTTATGACCTTGTGGTATGCCCAATGTTCTAATATCCAGGATTCAGGAAGTTTCAAATGTTTTGCAACTTGTATAGCAATAGCATAGTGTTTGCGAAACACTAAACGCCCTAAAATAACATCTGGTTTCAAATGTAAAAATCTATAAAATAAATATACATATATATACTCACATCTGCATACGGTGTTGGAAAAAAATAATAGGAGCACATTAAAAATTAAACATTTCCTTAAATGTTCCTTTATTTTTATATTTTTCAGGTTTGAAATTTTGCATTTATTTCTACACGTGTAAATTTTACTTTTACCATGCACACAAATTCACAATTTTTTATATTACAGGACCCAAACATATGAAACATTTATTAAAATGCACAAAAATACGAAATTCCTTGATCAAACAATTGTATGGACATTAATTTTACATTCCGATCATGTTTCATTTACGGACAGTTTCAAAGCAAATTACAGTTACGTTGTAGAATCGTGCAGATTCATTTTGGGTTGAAAGTGAGATAAGACGGCAAAACATTGGCCAAACTGTTTGTACTCCTAGCAATGTATATTTATTGTTCAATAAATTAATTTCAATTGTTGAAGATGCATATGCATAGCAAGATTCCCGTAGGTGAATATCGTGGCAGACAAAAACCGCAAATACTTGTAAGTTCAAACGTGAATTTCGGAGATGTAGGAGGGATCCAATTTACAGAATTCCACCTTAACAAGTATAGAAATGAATCCAGGTCATGCTTTATTTCAAATCTGCCACGGGATCCAATAAATTCTGGAAACTTACGAAGGCTTTAAAGGGAAGTTTTTAATTAATTAGAAGGTTTTGCGTACCAAAATAGTATTATTAATATTATTGGACTCTGCAAGGAACACCAATTAAAGCGGGCTGTGAAATTTTATCCAAAATAACAAAAGAAATCCCAAGAGTACTCGCGTTATTTTTTTTTCGATATAGAAAAGGGGTTTATTTATTAAAAACATACCCCTTTTTAAATAGAAAACTTCTCTATTATTTATCCAGCCCTTAAAAAAACTAATACCTAAAGGGAGGGAATGCTGTTATTTTTGTTGTTTTTTACAAATGCAATTTGAAAATATCTTTAAGCCAAGGTTTAACTTTAATTGTACTTATGTAAAAATAAAGAAAAATTTAGGGAAATATTAATGGTCTTATTCACAAACGATTAATAAAGTTATAGTAGGTTTAATGTTGATTTTTTATACGCTTTTAATGCACACATTAACTTTAGTAATCGTTTGTGAATAAGGCTATACAAATTTTATGTACCCCTTTTATTTTTTAAGACATAAAATACTTCCATTAGTTTTTAGAAAATTTATCTCGTAAAAAAATACTTACTGTTTAATCGTTAAATGCATTGCAATTTTAGGATGTCTCAATCCATTCAAAACTCTTAGGATTCTCAGCATTTTGATGTATTCGTCTGGATTAAATGATTTTATAAATCCTTTACCAAAATAAGCGGTCTAAAAAGAATAAAATGTGTTTGTAAAAACAAATATGAAGTCGAAATTTATAAACGATTTTGATATAAAAGTGTTAATTCGTAGTGAAACAATGTATATCAGAGATCCAAAATAATTGTTTAAATTATTTTTGAATTGAAAAAATTTTAATAAATAAAAAAATAAATCATTTTCATTATTGATGAAAATTATTTTGGGAATCTATATTAAAACTCATGGTACTAATATTATCACGATATTGAAACGTTGCTTATAATTTTCATGTCACGAGTATTATTGAAAAAAATATTTTTTTATATAAATTGAATTTATATTGCCTTTTTATATAAAAATTAAATTCTAAATTTATATTAATAATCGTATAATTAAAATAAGTTGTCATCGCAACATCAAAACAACATATGGCAACATTAATAATTTCGTACCGCTGCATTAAGAAATATCCCTTTGTAAAACGTCACTTTTCCAAAACCGAACCTCAAACGAAAGGCATTTTGCTTTTAGCTCTCGTACGATTCACGTAAATTTTCTAGTCACTTGTATTTTATCGTTGATACCATTAATTTGTATTTTATCGTTGATACCATTAACTTACTTTTATAACCTACTTGCATTTTCTAAAACTTAACTTGTAATTTATACAATCAACTTAAAATTGCATATATCGTTTAAATACCTAAATATAAATTTATATACTTACCTTTAAATTTATATACTTACCTTTAAATTTATATACTTACATTAAAATTAAATACTTGCCTAAAATTGTAAACTTAACCTAAAGTGGTATACTTACCTACAACACATATACTTACGTAAATTATTTTGGATTTATCGTCTACTTACCTCTACACTTAACCCTGAATGACCCTAATAAAATAAACTGGATTGATTGTTGAGTGAAATCCGAAATAGATCAGTGCATTCTTTCTCCAAAGGAAGCAAAGGAAAAGGTGAGCATACCCATTTGACTACCAGCGCCTAAAAAATTAATTCCATTCTCATTTATACCCACCAATTGCGAGCAACTATAATTAATCCCCCCTTTTTGCTAGATCACCCCAACACATCTTCTCTAATAGCCCCCTCGGCTAGCTACACACATATAAAGGGAGAATTCTACATACTTAGCCGAAAAATATTCAATTATACTCAACGTTTATTTGTTTTATTTTCAATAAATATTTGCAATTTTCGTAGAAATGATTTCTGGAAGTTTTTGGACTTTTTATATATTTCTTAAGGTAAATATTAATCAATATTGAACTTTGTTAATTTTCCGATGCTAGATTTTGTGAAATTTTCGAATTTACCTATTTTTGCGTTAGAAGAGATTTTTAACCATTTAACTTTATATTTTTCTGATGTTAGCATTTTTTTTTATGTGAGTTCTCGTTATCTCAGCGATTTTTTTTGTTTTTTTCACCAATATCAATATTGTTGCAGAATTTAAATGAATATTCTAATTTAACAACATGAAAATACAGCGATGGTTAAGCACAGTTTAATCAACCGTTTGTGCAAGATGGCAGCACTAACGGAAATAGAACATTCAAGAAAGTTCTATAAGCAGCAACGACAATTCGCAAGATTGTTCGACAACAAATATTGATAGCAACTGTAACTGTAGTAACCCTGCAGATAATACTGGACTACGTGGTCCATTATAGCTGAAACGCACTACTTACAAGGTGGTCCGATGTAATGCAGTCATGGAGTATGTCATTTTCAAATAAGAGCTTATTGCTATACGACAATTGTATGTGCTCTCACGAACTTACTCGTGCCTAACAAACTTCTTGTGAGTGGTCTATTTTTAATGACATGGAGTAGTTTTAGGGTTAGTCCGATGTAATGCAAAGTTGGATCATATGGTCCAGACCTAGGACATCGCAATGTTAAATAGACCATGTTTTCTTCATACATTTGGGTTACTTTTTGAGTTACTTTGGAAGTTTCAGCGCCATCGATTAATTTATTTAATTATAATTCTTTCATTATCCACATTGGAGAGCCATGCTAACTGGCAGCACTAATTAAAATATATGACGAACAATATCTAGTTCATCCTCCAGCTTTCTAGAAAAGGTGCTTGCACTATAAAAAGGCCGATGATGCAGTCAGTAGTGTAAAAGTCATAAGCACAGAAAAATTACTTTGTATTTATTTCTAAAGTGTTATAAAGTAAATAAACAGAATTGAGCGTAAAAATAAATCCGTTTGTGTATTTATTTTATTTTTGACATACTAAAAGAACCTGAGCAAGCAAACGTTTATGAATAGATCGAAACGTAATAATATTAATATTGTTGTCTTGTAATTTCCGCTATTTTTCGAGTTACTTATAATTAGTAAGTAAAGGAAAAAAATATTTTCTTAAGTATGTTAGACGAAAACATATACATACATACATATTTGTCAGGAATAGCAGTTATTACTCAAATTCTTTATATATGTATTTCTTATAAGAGGTAAGTCTTAATTTAAAGTTGAATATATGTATATACCTACATATATTAAATAGATTTAAAATATGTTATAGTAATAAAAAAGAATATCTCTGGCTTAATATAGAAAAGGCGGTCGAACCCCCGAAATGGAAAACAAATCGAGATACGTCTTTTATATAATATATAAAAATTAGGCCTACGTCGATCACGATAAAATCTTATAGCCCGTATTTCAAAAATGAACTGTTTTCATATTTGGACAAATTTAAACTTCGGCAAATTAATCAAATTTCAATAATAAAAAAAGTTTTAAACAAACGGTCGTTTGCGGCAATTTGACGAGAAGCGATATTATGATAAACTTACCCTCATTAGACTTTTTTGGGTTTCCGTACAAAACTCATATCCAGCAGCTTCTATACATTCCTCTACTGCTTCCTTCATACGGTCACGAAACAAACTTAAATATTCGTCGGACTGGTGCGATTTTTCTTGAAACTTTTTCTGAGCTTCAAATAGAAAACTTGAGGGTTCTTGACTATTAATGGCAAAAATATTCTGAACACATTTCGGTAACTTTTGTATCATTTCATGAGTATTATTAGTCAAAATGCGAACACCATCCATTTCTGCAACCAAAAAAATGGCTGGGTCATACGTAAAAAGGTTTTTGTCACCATTACGATTAACAACCAATAAAAATGAGTTATAAGCGATAACAACAGCATCCGATTGTGTGTTGTCAACATTCATAATCCATTCTATTTGTTTAGGCATGTCTTTGCGTCCAGTATCGAATTCACAATATTTCTGCTTCATATCGACATTTCCCAACCACAAAATTCCGTTATTGGTATACAAAGCCAAATTTTGATGATTATAAGACAGAGACATCAAAATGATGCGTTCGAAGGGCTTGTCAATTAAATTGCGAGTTACTGAGCCAACAGACTCGCCCAAAAATAATTTAATGACTTCGCGATCTCTTCCTAAAAGGCAATAGCTGTTCCTTTCTTCTGTCACAATTTCCCAACAACTGCATTCGGATAGTGATTCTGCCAGAATATAAAAATGTAAATGATGTGGAATATTAGTATTACATATCAGGAAATCCATCTCATATATCTTAATTTAGCGTCATCCTATCAAAACCGAAATTAAATTTTTTTGTATTTGTATGTAAGATTATATATTTTCACGGGAGTTCTTGAGACAGGATTTCCCGAGAATACCCTAAATCCCGTCAAATTAGTGGGCGAGTTCTCGGGAATTTTACTAACTACTTTCTGTAGCTTTTTTTTAACAAAACCTTATAAATGAAACTTTCAAATTGCTGAATATTCACATATACTAAAACAAAAGTTTGCGAGCTAGATCACACTGAAAATCACTAGATATGGCAAGAAAATACCTAAAAATAATTTCAAAATTTTTAATGACAAACTTTCAGTAATTTTGTATGCAGTTAATATCATAGTAGAAAAATAAAATTCTATCTTATTTTACAAAGAGCTTTTAAAGTTTAATTTTTAGTTAAAATATAAACACGCGCTGCCGCGTAATAGAATGGGAAATCTACTACCAGGTTTTCGATTACAAGAATGTGTAATTTTCTTAATAAGATATTAAGTATCTACATATCATTATCGGTACACTAAACGATGCAGTAAATCAAATTTCAGTTTCTTCTCCAAAATATGAGATTTTTTTTAATTGCTATTCAGTGTTCTTTTAAAACAAAAATTTTCACTTGTAAAGGATAATATAAAAATATCTTTTCCGAATAAACGTTGCCCAGCAAAAACTTGGTTTGACTTCTATTAAAAACAAGATACCACACAAACTACATACCGTCAGCATTATTTTACAGTAGTGTTATAAAACTACTTAAAAGTGCATAAAGAAGTAAAATATTCTCTGGATGCTGCAGTAGAAGAGCGTTCGCTTATAATTTAGATAGCCAACCAACTCCTGCCGAAGGCATGTGTTTTTAAGTCCAATAATTTTTGCAAAGAAGATGAGCATAATTTTCGGATAGGCAAGTAAATATTTGTTCATAAGATGTTATGAATATGTTATGCATGTTATTAAAAAGCTTAAAAAAGTTTTAAATGGTACCTTAAGGTATTAATGCGTTTATGGAGCAAAATAAAAATTGGAATTGTAAGTACGGTATGTGTGACATGCTTATAGTGTCTTAAAACAGCAATAAACGCCAACCAACATGTGTAATAGTCTTGAAGCCGATGAATAGATGTAAATCGAGCAATATTTATGTAAGTGTACAAAAATTTTATTAATCAATATCGATAAAAATTTACTTACTCGGTATCTCCGGTAAAAGACGAGAACGACAGTCTTTAGTATTATTTTGTTTTAAGAACACACGGCCGTTAGTCGTCATTACGGCGATACCAGTACCAGTTGATGATTGAAATATTTTGGCATCAACTATTTTAGTTAAACTAGCTTCTTGGCCCATGCTATATGAATCTTTTTCATCTCCAAACATATCGTAAATAAAAACTAAAGCGTCATCCTGAACGCATACCAATTCTTCTTTGTCGGACCAACCCATCGAAATCAGCCTTCCATGATTCCACTGAAATTTTATTATATTATGAAAACTTTGATGTGTTGAAGTCAATGTTTAGAATTTATTCAAGCTTGCCCATATTTTTCCTTGTTCTTGGCCAGCAGTGTCAAATATGCGTATAACTGGTTTAGCAGTTCCTTTTATTGGAACAATTTGATTGGGGTCTCTAGTGACAGCTATTGGTCCCCCGTACGGTGCACATACCACTTTCATATACTCCAAGTCCAAATCTATTGGCCAGTCAGGTGTATGCAAATCTAGTTTTCTAATCCCATTATTAGTGTTTATAATTATGGGTGTTAACCATAGCAAATTTTATGAACGTATGTATATATTTACCTGTAAGTAGTCGGTCGCAAAACGAACCAATCACCTGTGTTGTACATAATTGGCATTTTAATCTTATTTTATGATTAGTTTGCTTTTATAAGGCTAAAATGAAATATTCATTCAATAGTTTTTTCACCAATTAAATGAAGTTATTTTCAGCAATATGAAAATGTAAACAAAGAAAATTGCTCAATTTGAAACAGCTGTGCAGGGTTAGAGAAAACTGCTTTATGTGGTGACATGCTGCAATATTTTTTCCGTTACGCTTGATCGCAATGTTTTTTATATGATGGTCGGTACGGTGTTATTTCGGATATGGTTGGTAAATTTCTTATAGAAATTTCCGCGTAGAGACCTTTTTCCGTCAATTGGAACAAAATAATGTTCAGACAATTGTTTGATCACGGAATTGCTCGTACCTTGTAATTAATTTTTAGTGCGTTGAATATACAAAATTAAGTCTCACAATTAGTTTCCCGTATAGATATAGGAATTTGATAATAGAAAATTATTTGTAAGAAAAAAATAAAACGTTGTTGTTTTAGCATTGTTATAGGGATGCGATTACCTGGCTAATTTGCATGGTTAAGTAATTTTTATTACAATATACGTATTTAAACCAAGAATTTACAACTGTGAGTGGTTAACATTAAAGTGCGCAACCGTTTTATCTAAAAAATTAGTAGTTATTGAATAAATTTTTTAAAATAATTGAAATATAAGAAAAATAAAGTGTTTATTGGCAAGTAAGTATGAAATACATCCATAAAAAATATAGCAATTGCAAGAAATACTAAATTCAGTGTCAATCGGATACAAGTTAAATGCCCGCAATTACTTGTATTATATGAACTAATGTATGTATGTACATACATGCATACATATGTAAGGATGTAGTGTGAAATGGCGTCCAGCAACAGCATGTACTTTATTTTAATTTATGTACACTTTAAATTAGATAATTTAAAATGCTAACAAACATATAAAATACATACATATGTACATACTTTTCACTGCTTTTACTTTGGTGTTTGAACTCATTACTTCACATGGCGATGCCATTGGAGGCAATACTTAGAAGTCGCTGAATACATAAAACACAATAAAAATCAAATATTTATGCTCACTAATACATTACACATTTATTTTATTATGCACTAAAATTTGTTATAAAACTTACTTTGCTAATGCGGCATTCAGAGAATAATTTATTTTCTTATTTACTAGTAAGTAATTATATAACTAGTGTTAAGTAATGCAATCAGTATGTTGTTCTTATCCAGCTTTTTGTCAGCTAAACTTCTCATTAATATAATTACTAAGAATAGGATCTTCAATTTCAATTGAAAAGCACCCTTATTTATCTATTGAAAATACGCAAAAACAAAATCAGGGAACCTCAGAATGTCCAGATTTATGCGCTTGGGGAAACCCCAATGAAATACTAATAACAAACGTCAGAGTGTTAAAAACCTTTATAAAATGGAATGTGCAATCAATATAATTTTAATTATAATTACAATTCAGACTTTTGCAACCAAAAATTTCGTTACTGCAAAATATCACCGAAATCAAATTATTGGTCTATACGACTATTTTCAAAAAAGAATTGGGAAATTACAAAATAATTACAAAACAAATAACATTTATGCTGATGTAAGAAAAAGGACATCAAACGGAAAATACATGCCATTGTACGATGAATTCAAAACAAGATTAGATACTTTTTATGCAGCATTACTTCTAGATAACGACAAGCAGGCTTTAAGTAATGAAAATCCATATAGACAATTGGCAGGTTTTCGGAATTTTACAAAAAATACATCAAACGATGGCAAGAAAAATATCGGTTCAAATCGGGGGTTTTTAAACTATTTCGATTTTCAAAAGAAGTTAAAGATAGAGGATAATAGAAAAAAATCTGTGGAGACTAAACAACAGTATGAACCACTAAGCAAATGCCATTTGAAAAGACATGGGAAAACTGCAAAAGTTTTTAAAATGTAAAAGATACAAGATTTTGTTGAGTTGAAATGAAGAAGAAAAATTTTGTATTCGCTAATAATGCGAGGCTTGTAAAAGTTTATTCACACAGTGCATGCACCACCCACCCCCTTTCGAATTTTGTAGAATAAATTCTGGAATAAATTTCAACCGTCCCTCTAAGTATTTTATGTATTTTGTGAATAAGCTTTTAAAATTTTATTTTTAACTCTGTTGTAAATTTAACGCTTCATCACAAGATTTAATACAAAGCACATTAAATTTTTTTTGTCTTGCAACAGTTTTGTTACCATTAACATATTTTATAAAAAACTTTGTAAACCATTTTATAAATAAAATAATAACGTTTATGTGTTTGCTGTTTCCATGTACGAATAATTAATATCGGTTTGGGGCATAAAATTTTCTTTGATAGTCTGTGGTGAAGTCCAGCGTAATAAATAATAGGGACTGCCAGGTTTATCATTAGTTCCCGACAATTGGCCACCACCAAAAGGTTGTTGACCGACTACAGCACCCGTACATTTGTCATTAATATAAAAATTGCCCGCCGTATTTTTAAATTTTTGCAAAGACTTTTTAAGAAAATTTTCATCTGTAGCAAAAACTGCTCCGGTCAAGGCATAGTTCGCAGTATCACAAACTAGTTCTATTGTTTTGTCCAAATCATTTTCTTTGTAAGCAAAAACCGCAAGTACAGGACCAAATATTTCTTCTTTAAATAGCCGATCTTCTGGATCACGTACTTCAACAATAGTGGGTTCAACGAAAAACCCGTGTAAATTCGAGCAGTGACCTCCGACCAAAATATCACATTGGGAATTTGCTTTGGCATAATCAAAATAGGAATTAATACGTTGAAATGCTTTTTCGTCGATAACAGCTGATGTACAGTGGCTCACATCGAAAGTCGGGCAACTAATTACAGAAAAATTCAACAGCTTTAAAATAAGAAATACTTAAAGTTTTGCAAAATATTTCATCAAAATATTTATTCTGAATATTAGTAAATATAAAAAAACAAAAAACTAGGCACTTCAACCTTATAACAATAGAAATAATAAACAAAAACTCCAAAAAACCTTAAAACTATGATCACACTGAAAGTCGGGCAGTCTTTAAATTCGAATATTTATGCATTAATTAATATTTGGTTGCGTATCCTTTTTGATTTTCTACAGCTTTTAATCTTCTTGGAATAGATTCCACCAATTTTTTGCACACTTCAGGCGTTATTTGGCTCCATTCCTCCTGTAATGCGGCCTTAAGCTGGTTTTTATTACTGCACAATCTGTTTTGCATACGACGTCCAAGTTCGTCCCATAAGTGCTCGATTACGTTTATATCTGGGCTTTGTGCAGGTGTTTTGATGACTTTAGGGCAGTTGTAAAGCAACCAGTTCTTTACTATCAGTGATGTGTGCTTAGGGTCGTTGTCTTGATAAAACTTAAAATTATCAGCAATACCCAACTTTCGCGCACTTTCTTTGACATTCGTTTTTAAAATATCAAGATACATGTTCTTGTCCATGATACCTTCTATAAAATGAAGGTTTCCGACACCTGAAGCTGCCATGCAGCCCCACACCATCACTGATAAGCCTCCATGCTTCACTGTTTTCTTAGTGTTTTTGTGCAAAAATTCTTCATTGTGCTTACGCCACACATAACGCCGGCCATCGGAACCAAACAAATTAAATTTGCTTTCATCAGTAAAAAGAACCTGTAAGATGTTAAATAGTTGATAGGAAAACCCAAAATAAGGCGTCATATAAATTGTACCGTGCTCCAAAACGAGAAATCTTTTGATATGTGATCTCGTGCAAATTCTAAGCGATCCTTTCTGTTTTTGAAACTCACACATGGTTTTTTTCGAGCCACTCGCCCATGCAATTTGTTTTTTCTTACAACTCTTCTTATTGTTTCTGCATGTACTTCCTTTCCGAAATTGCTTTTAACCAAAGTGGCAAGTTTTGGAGCGGAGATGAATGGATCATTTCGTACTTCGCGAACTATAAACTTCTCATCTCTCGGGCAAAGCTTTCTTTTTACAGGTGCGCGTTGTTTATTTGTTATTCTGTTGTCTTTTTTGTATCGCGTAATGATGTCGTGTACAGTTGATTTGCTTTTATTAACAATACTTGCGATTTCTCGTTCAGTTTTACCTTCCAAATAGTTATTAATAACTATTTTTCGTTCTTCCAAGGTAGACTGCTTGATTGTACGCGGCATTACTAAAAAATTTTTTAAATATTTTCACACTACGAAAGTATATATCAAAGTGACTACTTATAATATAAAAACAATAAGAAATGAACAAATATAACGGTAATTGAAATGAATTTCTTGTTTCTTTTTTGCTTTGCCCGACTTTCAGTGTGACCATGATTTTAGATTTTTTTTAGATTATTTTTAAAATACCGTGTTGGAAAAATCTTGGTAATGTTTTTACTACAAAATTTTATTGTATAGTAAATGCTTAATTAAATGTATTCAAAAGTTTTTTGAAAATCGTAAGCTATGATATCTAAAATAGGTTATAAAAATCTACCAATAATTTGCCCGACTTTCAATGTGAGCCACTGTAAATGTGTTATAGTCGCAAACGTCTCCAATAATCAGTTGACTCGTTAAATCACAAAGAGTTTTCTTTATTTTATTCTCCCACAAATCGTGTGGTACATATAACCTAGAACATGCCGAACACTTTTGACCACTGTATTCAAATGCACTACGTATAGTACTTGCTACAGCTGTATCCACATCGGCAGAAGAATGAACAAAGTGGTAGTTTTTACCGCCACATTCTCCACTTAGGCGAGGAAATGTTTTATGAAATTCGATATTTTTTCCCACCAGTTTCCATAAGGAGCGAAATGCTGAAGCAGAACCGGTAAAATTTATGCCGCCCAGATTTTCAGAATATGTTACTGTGTTGCCAAACAAAGGGCCATCTGCTGGTATAAAATTTACTACACCATCCGGTACCCCAGCTTCGCGCATTATATTGAAAATCAGCCAACTGGATAAAATCGCACCATCTGAAGCTTTCCATAATACAGAATTTCCCATCAGGGCTGGTGTGTAAGCTAAATTACCGCCAATAGCGGTGAAGTTAAATGGACTTATGGCTGCCACAAATCCATCTAAACTTCTCCAATGCATATGATTTTTGTAAATTTTAGGATTAGGATTAATGGGTTCATAATTGGCTAATACTTTGAGGAATTCTCCATTAAGACGTGTAAAATCAATTAACTCAACTCCGGCATCTATTTCGGCTTCATGAAGAGTTTTTGCTTGGCCCAACATTGTAGCGGCTACTAAATCAGCTCTATATTTAGTTGCCATCAAAAAGGCCGCCTTTTGCCAAATATCTATACGCTTCTGATAAGGGGTATTACTCCATTCTTCTTTCACATCCTTGGTTGCATAGAAAGCTTGATTTATGATATTCTGGTCTGCATAACAGTATTTGGCAACAATATGTTTATGTTCGTGAGGCATTACTTGGAAACGCGTTTGATTTGTTTTGAATTCTTTGCCACCAATTACAATTGGAATTTCTTCAACATTAGATGAGTATTTTTCTAACGACCGCTCCAAATTAATTAGTTCTTCAGAGCCTTTTTTATATTCCAAAATTGGTTCATTTTTTAAATCTATCTTTTCAAATTTGTTTATTGGAATCACCGATGATGTCAATGAAAATTTTGAATGCTTCCGGGCAATTTTTGTGAAAAGTGTTCGCACAATTTGATATGATAATATTGGAAACATTTTAAGGGATTCTTAAAATTTTTTTATTTAACGTCAATATAGTTTTTTTTTATTTTTTTAATAGAAATTCAGATTTAAATTTTTTTGAATTTTCATTATTCTTTTATAGTCTCTAGTGGGAAGGAAACTAACATATATCTTATCACGTTTCTCGTTTTGAAGTGATGGAGATCGTTTGAATTTCTGTCACTTTATAACAATTCAAGGGAGGGGTCCAAATGATAATATTCATATATGCACTTTGAAATAGATCTCTGATCAAACCTTAACGTGATCGTTCAGTGCTGGTTATTATAAATTGTATATATATTTTTAAGCCATTACTGTTATTGTGTATAAGAATTAAAAAAAGTTGTTTGGTGTGGGTTTTTAGCTAGTTTATATACTACATACATGCATTTCATTGGTGCTAATGCCAAATCATCAGTATACCTTAAACCATATTTTTTAAAAGTTTCAAACCTCTTATCTTATACAAGAACTTTTAAAAAACCAATGAGAATTTCAAACATTACAAAAGTATAAGCATATTATTTATTTATTTATTATTATTTGTCTATGGAATTGAATTCCTTATAGACAATTACTAATATTCATTTACATTACACAACATTAAATAAAATACAGTAAAATAACATACAACAATTTGTTATGAATTTAGAAAATTAATAATTGCATTTTTTACTACATCGACATTTAATGAAAAGACGATAAATCTATATAACTGGTTAAATGTGTTACACATTCTTCTAAGGGGATCGGCATCAGCATAATTAGCTCTAAAAACTTTTACTGATAGAGGTTGAAATTACGGGATGTACGTTGAGGAACATTAAACGAAATTTCATGGATCAAATGCTTTGAAACTTATTCAGAAATCCCAACAAACAAATTATATTCGATATTATATTTCCGTTACAACCTTTTTATTAAAGTTCTATAAAAAAATAATAATAAAAATTATAATTTATTTGCAAGTTATTAAATCGGGCTTGACTTCGTGAATGAAAATTATTATCTTTTTCTATTATTGACATTTCGTTAGTCGGTGTTTCCTGTAATATTAATACGAACTGTAAAATGAATTCGCGTTGAATCTGAACACGGTATATTCATTGTTTATGTGCAAAGTATAAAACGAAAAGTTGTAAATAAAACACAGTATTTTTTATTATAAAAATTCAAATAAAATTTCTTTTATTTAATAAAAAGTTTACCTTTAAAATATATGGCAATGGCGATCAATTTCGTTCAAGATTCACAGAACAAGTATAACGAATAAAAGTGGAAGATGACGAAGGCAAAGTTTAATAAACCGTTAGCGGTTTACTCGTTAGATTCTAAATAAATACTACTAAAATACAAAGTTGCAAGCAACAGGAGTACAATTTAGATCCTAACAGAGGAGTTATACAAAATAAGTACAAGTTAAATAACTTTATAAAAATAATAACAAAATTATAGAAATTTAAGTTTCGGATTAAACATTCATTAAAATTATTAAGGGCCATTATTGCAAGTGACCTATAAAGTTCATTTTAGTAAAAAGTTACTTTAGCAATAGTGAGTGATAAAGTTGCCTTTAAATTATTTCCGTTATTACAACTTGCCTGTATTAAAACTAGTCCTTTTGAAAACGTATGCAGTATCAGAGAAAAAAATGTTTAATATCTTTAGGCGTCACTTTTACATCAGTGTGTCGCATTGTAGTTCCTAAAATACCTCTAATTTTTAATTAGATTTTTAATCTTTATTTCCTTTGAAGATACAATTTAAACATTTTCAAATATTTATATATGTATATGTATTTGTGTACTATTAATGATATTTTCGCAATAATTGAACGGAAATTTTTTCACAAGAGTACAAGAAGCTGATATTATACTTGTTGATAACCACTTCAGGTGGTTGCCTGAATTATACATCATAAAATCATACATATTACTAAAAGGTTATCTTTAAAATTCAAAAAAGTTCTCTTGGTTTATACTATGATTATGATCCACATTATTTTGATTTTTAAATCTTCGCAAATCGTAGGTCTATTAATATTTATACTTCATTTAAAAACGAATTATGCTCAATAAGTTCAAAAATAAACTTTCGAACAAACAAATACTGAAATAACAGCAAAATAATCATACCTATTACATTGATTTTTATCTATTCATTTTGTTTAAATCATCTTTCGCCCAGTAGCTTAAAATTGTAACCACTCTATTAATTTTTTTTAACTTAAATTCTTAAACATTATCTAAGCAAAAGGAAGTAAATAAAATATACCAGATAAAAATGTATGTACATTTATCTTGAATAAAGTCTCAACGTAGTGGGGTTTTCAAAAAAGTTTTCATTGAGTTGTCACACTGTATGTACATATACATACTTATATATTGAATACAATTGTGAAAAAATGCAAAAAAAGAGAAAATATTTTACCGGAAATTAGCGGCGGTCTTTAATATTTTAATTCTGTTATAAATTCGAATTTAACTTTAACTGCAGTTTATAGAATTTACACTTTTCAACACTTGTGTATATTTATACAGCTGTTTAGTTGCTTATTAATTAAAAACAGCAGATGCTTGATGTTTTACAGGTGTTTTTTGTTGGCAAAAGTTTGAGTTAACAATAAATTCTTAAATAAAAAGTGAATTAATTATACAATAGAGCCTTAAATGCAACTTTCACGACTGTTATTTAAACCAAAAGCTTCACATGTCTTGACAGCGTATTTAAAACAATGCAATGAACCACCTTGGACTTCTTACTTTGTCAAGGTAAAAATCCAGTTAAATCCGGCTTGTAAAATAAAAATATTGTGTAGTTTTTAGTTGAAAGATGTTCAAAATGATCAATGGGGTAGATCACACTTTAATTGGACCCTGGATACGGGCACAAACTATCATATATTGCGGACTGCTTGTTTTCCATATCTAAAATATCATTGCACTAAAAGAGAAATACAAGACTTATCTGTAGAGGATAAATTCTTTCGTTTTTTGAAAATTATCAATTTGGGTTCGTACGAGTATGTTTATGGTTTTTGACAACTTAAAAATTTTTAGTTTTTCGTAGGTTTGCCAATGTTATTTTATGGAGTAGCGGCAATACGATTAATTAGTCATCAAGAAACTGTTATAATGCCAAATGGGAAAGAAGTCACCATTTATTTTCTATATGCTGAAGATAAAGGCTCTCGTTTTTAGAAATTTCTAATTTTGTTATATATTTTGTTAATTTAGTTTTAGGAGTGGTCTCCCCGTGAGCTGTATCTAGTTCTAGAAAAAGCTAAAATTTTAAAATAGTAAATTTATTAGAAATTATTGTAATATCTTTTACTATCATAAATTTTTGTTTTAAACGACTGCGGCATTGCAGTTTTTTTATATAAAGTTAAGAAATATTGCATTTTTTTAGAAAAGAAAATGGCATAATATTGATAAATATTATTAATCTAATTTACTTAGTAGTCACACGATCAAATTTTCATTCAAATTTTAATTTCTCTCACTTTTTTACCAATACACTCACACTTTTAAAATTTGACGAGAATTTGCTTACAAATTTTCATTCAATAGAGTGTTTCAAATTATAGTCAAGAAAACAGCTGATTGCAGTTTTTTCATCCAAATTCTAAATTTATGTGTAAAAATCTTGAATGAGCATTGAAAAATAATTTGATTGTGAGACTGCAGCGTTATTCAAGCTCTAGGTCTGTTTCACTACTTCTTTGTGTGGCTTCACACGCGTCATTACTAAATACAGAAAGTCGTTTGTTACACCGAATTTCACAAAAAAATATCGCAATTTTAGAAAAAAATCACTTGAGGAAGACGTTTTACATAAATTCGTTAATTGCGATTACGATTATAGTCGATTTGGAAACCCTAGTAGGTTGGTTTTTTTTTATAAATTCTGAAACTACCGTCCTGATGCTTGGCCTTAAAGTTTGCCTGATATTGAAGTAAATTAATTTTTTTTAAGATTGCACTATAATATGTATTTTATAAAATTTATCCTGCAAATTGAAAAATTTTGCCCCTGGGGCAAATCACGGCATTCGACGTCGAGTAAAATCCCATACAAAATTTTTCGAATTTATATGGAAATTTTGTTCAAATCTCCCTCGTTTTTATCAGTTTTCATACAAAATTTTTTAAAGATTTTAATTTATATGTATATTTCATATTTGGTATTCCGGAACATTTTTTTTAAATTACTGAATCGTGCTCCAGAAACCTCTCGGTCAACAAAATTTTGTCCGGACAGAAATTTTGTGCCAGACAAATAGGTGAATCCAACTTAAATAAAATATCTAAATTTGTTTTGAAATACATATTTTTATTTTGTAAAAAACTACTATTTAGTGAATAAAATTTATATTATTGTAGCCAGTAAAATAATTGCAAGTTTGAATTAATTTACTCTGCAGCCGCACGTTCAAATTTTTCACACATACTGTTTATCAAAATTCCTTTAAATTGATAGCTGTGACGTATTTGCTGCAATTTTAAAGCAAATTTATTGATGTCATCGCCAAGAAAACAGCTTCAAATGCACATTGCACAACATCATTACTTATTACTTTTATTCACAAATATATTTTATTATTTGTTTTTAATCAGTTGTTTTAAATTGCGGCAGAATATTTGTAAAAAAAACTAACCAAAAAATAATAAAAAGCACAAATTGAATAAAAATTTGACAGATAAATGGATAGGGGAAGTTGATAGCGATGTAGTTTTCAATTTAAAAAGTTTGGGTTAGTAAAAAAAAGTGTGATTTTATTGCAAATTGAAAGACAAAAATTTAACGTGTGGCACCCATGTTAGACAAAAACTTGGAAATATGACTACCTAAGAACAAGATAAGATATATATGTATATATATATTATACATTCATACGAGTACATACGTATGTACATATTTTTTAAATTCTGCATTGTCCATTATTTGAATTTAACATTTCGGGTATGGGAAATTGATTATCCCATAGTTTAAAGCGTTCTTGGTAGATACCATTTGGTTTAACAATTAAGTTTTGACCAATTTCCAAATATTGTTTTTTGTCTTCACTGTACAAAGGCCATTTTATAGCTTTTAAGTAATCATCTGAAGCGTTATTAGGATCACTGCAAAGAAAAAATAAAAATAACGCACAGAAAATTTCAAAATAAACTATTAAAGTATTACCCCTTCTTGGCAAACTCAAACCAAAATCTAGTTAAACGCTCAATTGTATCGTTTTCGGGATCGGTTGTGGTAAACTGTGGGGTGAACAAGGGAGCATTTAGTAGATACAACAATTCGTCATGATGCATAGCCCCTTCAAATATATATTTCCCTTAACATTTTCGCTTTAACATACATAGTTGCTTAATTAAACTTACCTAATGTCTGGTTTGTTTCAGGATTAACAAAATGGCTATAACGTCCTTTGTAGGTGAAAAAGTAAGTGTAGACAGAGGTATATTTAGAAACCATTTGCAAGAAACGATAATACTCGAATCCAATTAATCCATCGGCATACAATTCAGTGAAAGGTTTCAGCGATTGAGGAAACTGTAATGGTTTATTTTCGAAATAAAATGAACGAATAGCGGAGCTAACTTCTTTAGACTTGGGCGTTTCACGTTCATATAGAAAATAAATTGGCGCGTATTTTGAGAAATTTTCATTAAAATATTGACGATGTGTTTCATTGCGTAAAATATCTGCAACAAAATTATTAATATATTTAATTGCAAATATTTACATAAAATTGTATTCTTCTTACAGTAACCGATATAATAAAATTCGTATTCAGTTATGCCGGTTATTAAGGGAACTTTATAGATATTGCCCTTGGACATTGTAGTATAAGGATCTTCTATAAGGTAACGTTCTTGATTTCCACCACAGTCGCTTTCAATTACAGGCATCCAATTTAAGACTGGATTCCATCCATATTCGAACATGGCTTCTGTAGTGTTAACAAAGTCCATCATGGGTTTCTGCAAAACGAAAAGTTTTAAGTTCATACATACGTATTAATTCTTCGAAAAATTATTTAGCGATTTATTCATATTTACCTCTTTCAAACACTTTACCATATCCTTTATTGGTTTAACGGGACAATTTAAAAGTCTAGCCTGCTTTTCTGCCAAATTTAGCTGATCTGTGTGGTATTTAAACTGTCCCAATGGTGAGGCGCTCATCATTATACCTTTATGAAATAAACCCTTTGCCATGGGTGACATCATATGCAAACCAATACTTAAACTACCGGCACTATAGCCCCACAATGTAACTGAATTTGGATCTCCACCAAATTTATCGATATGTTGCTGTATCCAACGTAAAGCAATAACTTGATCTTTTAAACCCATATTTCCAGCAGCCTCCGGAGTTCCAGTGGCTAAAAATCCCAACGAACCCAAACGATAGTTTAACGTTACCAACACAATATCACGATCCATGAAATTTTCTGGCCCAGCATAACTGCTAATGGCAGCAACGGCATAGAATCCACCTGGATGCAAATACACAACTACCGGTTTGCTTGCTTTCGTGTCTTTGGTGTAGACATTTAAACGCAAACAGTCTTCGGATAGATAAGTTAAGTTAACTGTTACTTGTGGGCAAATGGGACCATCTTTGGTGGCATCATATACCTCTGGTTTCCAAGCCTTAACCGGTTGAGGATTTTGAAAGCGTAATTGCCCAACGGGTGGTTGAGCATATCGTACACCACGAAATGCCCAAAATTTATCACCTGAACGCGTCTTCATATCAGTGCCTTTTAGCTGCCCCAAGGAAGTCTCAACAAGAATTGTGCGATCGGGTTCGGCATGACATATTACAATTAAGAATAAACCAACTAGTACACCACAAAGTTTTCTTCTCATATTAATCATGTTTATTTTCACACCAGCGGAACAATACTTTTTAAAAATACGCGACGTGAGTTCTTCATCAAACGGTAGCCTTTTGAATACAAAATTAAAACTGTAGCTACTATTTATATGATTGGCAGTAGCACAAAATATTATAAGCATTTATTTTTATGTTCTTAGAAATTGTTTTGGAAACCCCCTTCGCTAGCAATTTATTAAGCTGGTGCTATTTTTTATTTCTCAATACATATGTACTCGTATGTATGTATGAATTCATGTGCATATGTACATATGTGTTTACAACCATTAAAAATACTCTACAGAATTTTGTTATATTGCAGCATGGCAGGGAATAAGGCTGTAAAGACTATAATAATGATGCTAGATTTTATAAGAGGGATCTTTAGCATGTTTTTCCTTTTTAACCTGAAGTGGGTTTTTGTGTGAGTTTATTTTTGTAGTGTTGTCAGTTTAGGCATTTCGATGCCAGATTAAGCTTTTTTCGTCGTTTCGCCTCGAATAAAATGGAACCTTTTTCCAGCCATTTTTTATTTTGGATGTACCCTCAAAAATTAGCAAATGTGATAAAACAGTTTTCTACAAAAAAATTATTTCCTTTGCAAATTTCATTTAAGTGAATTTTATCATATTCACTTTTCTTAATTGAATACTTGGCTCGTAAACATTTTCAAATTGCAAAGTTTTGAGCACATATCGCACTAATGAGGACAAACCTCCAAAGTTGTTACCGCCGAAATAATATTATGTATGTACTTACCAGATAGAAAATTTTGTGAGGATTTAAATAATTAAAAAACGTTCATAATTACATACAAAACGAAAATGAAATAAAAATCTTTTTTCTGCACGATTTGGTAGAAAATTTTTATGGCAAAAAATTATAAATTGTAGAGCAATCCCGTTAATAAAATCTTTAATTTTTAATTAAAACTTGATAATCTTTTTTAATATTTTTTTCAAAAACTTTTGTTTGTTGAGGGCTTTTCAGCTAGTCTTTAGCCAAATCATCAGTAGACCTTAAACCATATTTTGAAATGTTTCAAACCTCTTATCTTATACAAAAACTTTTAAAAATTCAATGAGAATTACAAAAATTACAATCAGAGTGGGAAAACAAACAAAACTTTTCGCTAACGTTTCCTACGAAAACACAAACTTTTAAAATTTTTTCAATCGTTTTGTACATGAGCAAAACCAAAACAAATACCTTCTAAATGACAAAGAGCGCAAACAAAACTATTGGCTTTTCACTCATCTGCTTGCTTTAATATCCCGCTACAATCGTACAATTGAGAACAAAACAAATGCTCAAACGTATTTTTGAGTGTTTCATTAAGTTCGTCATTGTATAATGAGCAAATCAAATAGCAAGCTTTTGCAAACATTTCTTCTTGAAACTTTTCAACTTTGCTCCCATTATTTTCTTTTCTAGCTGCGTACGTTTAAATTAATGTACATTTAGTGCTCACAAACAAAAACAGTACAAAACTAATTGGGACAATCGTTCTCATTGTTTTTGTTTTATTCATTGGAAAGAGCAAAACAAAACGAAAGCAAACGTTTCGTTTTGTTTTATTTTCCTACTCTGATAACAATAGTATAAGCATAGTAAAACAAAAGTTTTTCCTCTTGCCATGTTGTGCCAGCATAATTATGCCCATGTAAATTGGCTCAATAATATTAAAGGAACTAGAGCAAGGCGTATTTATACCAGGTGAACTCGAAAGCGCTTCGCTAGTTTTGTTTTGAAACTGTTGACATCCAAGAATGATATTTGCCAAGGCGAATTCTCTTGCGACTTTTGGTTTTGCGATTATTGATTTTGGAATTTAAGTCTTGCTCGATTAATAATCGGGTAAAGTTTTTAATTTATTCGAGTAACTCGAATAATACAAATAATTTTATCCCATAAAAACACGTATTTAATAATTTTAATAATTTTATTATATTAATAAAAAGAAGAACACAAACAACAAAATTTAAATTAAAAGCATAAACAATAATATGATAATAAAATGTTGCTATGAAGGCAATGTGGCCAGATAACTTTTGCATTTTCACAACATCGTTACTTTTCTCCAAATTCTATTTTTAGGAAAAGTTTATATTTTTCAAATATTTTATGATTTAAAAACGCTTAGAGAAATCTGTTTGGTCCAACAAAAAAATCTTAATCTGGATCCTCACCTGATTTCAATTTCCAAGTATAAAAATTTTAATTAAAATTCAGATTTCAAATTAATTAAATGCAAAATAGTTTACATTTTTAGCAGTGCTGAAACGAACGGAATATACCGAGTTTTCTTTTAACCTTATCTGTCATGCTTAGAGGAAAATGTTTAGGTTCAATTTGTCATTTAAGATCATTTCTCTAAATTTGTGAAAAGCTGCATAAATTTCGAATGAAATAAAAAATTTTTCATTATTAAAACTTCGCTGTAAAAACAGTATCATTTTGGTTAAAATTGTATTAGAAGTAAAAATTATTTGTTCTTTTTCTTATTAAATCTTTATGACATAGATATACTTATATACATAGATATATGCAGGAAAAACATTTTTTATTATTTTATTTTCTTCCATATTAATGAATAAAATGCGTTGAGATTTTCATAGGGGAATACTTTTAACGTTGTGAAAAACGTTCTTTGTTGTTCTTGCCAGCGTAGTTATTTTGCAATAAAATCTACTGGCAACACTGTATTTATTTACATAGAAAAAAATAATTTACTAAAAAAGATAATAGTGTTAACGAAAACCTTGATGAATTAAGATAAAGAATAAGCGTATTAATTATGTACTTTAATTCATCTTTTATTTATTTTGTCTTTAAAAAAGGAAAGTAAATATTTTGAAAAACTTTTCTAAATTTTTGATAAAAACTTTATTATTCTTCCAACACAATTAATGTTGCTGAATCTTTTCGGAGCTATTTAATGGCCACATTTAGCGGTGGTAAGCTATAGCTCATTGCTGACAATACAAGTATGCATTTATTTGTCTCTAATAACAGATTTACACATTTATCAATGTGGAAACAATTTTAAATCATATTAGCTAAAGATGACCAAGGATGTTTCAAGGATTGCTTTATTTTGGACCTACGAAGGTTAAAGCATCGGTAGCAACCGAAAGAATTCATGAAAATGTAATTTCAATACTTCTTTTACCATTAAAAAAGTAACGGTCGTTACTTTATAGTAAATGTGCTGTTTTAAAATTTCGGAAACAAACAAACATCAATTATTGTAAAATTTTGCGCAGTATGTGTAAAGTAAAAAATCTGATTAAATTCTTTGAAATTTTTTGTTTAAGGAATGGGTTTATTTTCAAACCAAAGAAAATTAGTTACAAAAAAAGCATACTATGCTTATACTATTGTAATTTTTATAACTCTCATTGAGTTTTTTAAAAGTTTTTGTATAAGCAAAGGGGTTTGAAACATTTAAAAATTAGGTTTAAGGTCTACTGATGATTTGGCTTTAGCACCAATGAAATGCATGTATATAGACTAGCTAAAAAACCCTCAACAAACAAAAGTTTTTTAAATCTTTGAAAAAAGATATCGAGGCAATCTCGATTAATATAAATTTCATAATTAGTATAAAGAAAATTAAAGTTAATACTTCGGAAAATGACAGATACATTTATTTTGTGCAATATTAGCCGAAAAATAAATTGTTTTGGATCTGCAAGGGGTCGTTTTCTGTGGAAACACCCATATAAAAAAAAATAACACATTCCTGGGCCGGGATCTTTTTGTTTTAATTTCGGATTTTCACTATTTTAAATTAATATTTTGCATATTTAAAGAGCATATTTATTGTTTTTAGAAAGTTTGTAAAGTACATAAACCCATTTTTAGGATACATTTTAGGTTGTACTGATTTCCATATAACTTTTGTTCCAAGCACGCTTTTGTTCAGCTCGAAAACTATCCATTAAAATCTATTCCAATTTCCATATAAGAAAATTTTG
Source organism: Gymnocheta viridis (assembly GCA_956483585.1). NCBI lineage: Eukaryota > Metazoa > Arthropoda > Insecta > Diptera > Tachinidae > Gymnocheta > Gymnocheta viridis. The sequence continues at coordinate 93,380,223 of OY101440.1, read as the reverse complement.
TAGAGCATAATAATAATTAGCGCCACCTTATTAGTGCAATATGTTTGTAATATATTTTCTTTGCACTTGACTTTAACGATCCCACTTGGCTTTACTACATCTGTTATCATTTAAATAAACCCACCTGTTTTCACGGGTTGATTGATTGGAGAGATGCATTTTCATAAGCAAAGAAAAATTTTTATAAAAAAGCTTTTTGAGAATATGCATACATACAGGTGTTAATAAAGGACGAATATATTTTATTTCAACGTGAATACGAAATATGTAGCATCAATATTAATAATAATAAAGATTACAGTGGCTTAACAGTTTCGCTTTATTTGGTTTTTATTTAGTATGTAGTTGTTTTACAGCGAAATTAATTGGAAATTATAAGGAAAAAACAACCTATTAGTTCTTAGAAAAAAAATTTAAATTAATATATAGTGATTGTGCCATTGTTGATCTGTGTAGCTAAGAAAAATTTCAATCTGAATTATGGAAAGCCATGCAATAATAAAGCTACTGTCAGACACATACTAAATCAGCTTCAATATTTGTGTCTGGCTGGGCTAGTGCTTTACAAAAATCAAAAGCATTTTAATATTTTTCAATATTACATACAACATATTCGTGTGACTTTTTTGTAAACAAACGCACACAAATTATTTGTTGAAGCTGATTATTTACATACATATGAGTACATATATATACTATTAGGGTGTCTCTAACATATTGACCTTTCTTAAATTACATGGGCATTATCTTTCCAAAATACCCAAAAATCTGAACAATCTAACCTCCAGCACTAATGTTACGACATGTAACATTAATATGTATGTATGTACGTATATGCCCAGCGGCGAAAAAAGCAGTAAGCAGGCCTTCTGGAAGCCCTTATTTGTCAGATACAAGATCTTATCACGCCATTCCATAATCATTTTTTACTCGCGATGTTCTAGCCAGCCAAGGCCTTCTGCGTTCCCTTCTTGAACAGGCCTGGTAGTAGGCCTTCTTCTGCAGGCCTGACTGAATTGCGGCAGAATATTGTAAAAAAAAAACAAAAAATGTTTTCTTGACAGTAAATTAAAACACTCAATGGAAAGAGAATTTTAAAAGCAAGTTCGTATCAAGTTTTAAAAGTATGATTGTATTAGTAAAAAGGTATTAGTATATTGAAACGTGATAGACAAAAAAAACTTGATCGTGTAAACTCTAAGTTAAGGCTTTTGTATTTGTTGTTTTGTCTTTGGAATGTGATGTATGAATACGTACACATAATAAAAAACAACCTTTGTAGAAGGAAGTATGTAGGCCTTCCATAAGGTCATCCCGAGAATTCAAGGGAGCATGAGTACTGGATCTAAAAAAAGGTATAGGAAGGGTTTACAGAAGGCCATATAAATGAAGGCCTCCAAAAGTTCGCCGCTGGGTGCTTATGAGATGATTATATTAGCGGAATGTTAATGCTTATATTAACAGCCGAATAAATGAGTGGGGCTTCCTACTCAACCTGACATGAATTTTGTATATGAATGTAAGTATTCGTATACAATAAGTATGTTTAAGTTGTTGAAAATCGTTGAATTAATTTGTACAGATTAATTCCGGATTTTTCGGGGTTAATTTGTTTCTACTAGTTGTAAACAGGGAGTAACAGATGCGCAAATCATTAATAATAGCCTGCTGCAGGATTTTACTGGACAAATTGTCGACAAGAAATAATCAATTAAAGAGAACCCTGAAATAATAAGTAGTGTATGCATTTTAATATACATATGTAATTGTGTACGCAAAGCTTACAATAGATGAAATTGTTAGACAGAAAGTTATTTAATAGCATAAGCACATAACGCACTCTAATAAAGCTTAGTACTCTGTTCAAATTTGCGAAAAATGTTGAGCAACATTGATTATTTCGTTTGAAAATTTTGACAACTGATCAGTGGCGACAATACCACGATTTATAACAAATTTATCGGTTTTATTGCCTTGAAATGTGCAACATTGTTTTTCTTATTGAAACAAAAAAATGTGTTTATTTAAAAAAAATTAAAACAAATGGACAACAAAGAAATTTTAGGAGCTTGTACTGCAACGTATCAATTAATGCAAATCGCAGCTGCTGCGGAGGAGCTCATTGAAGACACACGTTCTGCAAAAAGCACTCACCTTCATTTTATATTATATTTACATTATTTTCCATTATTTTAATTATTTCTGGGCAGCAAACTTAAAATTAAAACCACAACGCCCAGAAATATCTGATCATCTGTTGTTTGCAATTCCGCACGAAATAAGTGGTGCTTATATTATTTCGCAGTTGAAAAATATGTTGCCAGAAACATGTTGTATATGAAAAAATAATGCTGCCAAAAACATTTCGTATGTTTTCAAAAAATGAACAGAGTACAACTTCGGCCATCTTATTTTGCAATTATTTCGCATGCATTTTTTTATATGGACTTTTGACAGCAGTTCGTACGAAATGATGAACAGAGTACCCTGCTTAAATGAGAAAGACTCACAGCTCAAAATTTTTCAAAAATCGATTTTTTTCATAAGCGAAATTTTTTGTTGAATAACAGTGTTCTTTAACTGGAAAAATACGTGATTTAATTTGTGTTGGTGTGAGAAATGGGCCAGCTATACTCATTCTAACCGAAAGCCTTTTTTATCGGAAAAATTTGTTTTGTTTTTCGAGAATAACTTCGAAAAATAACAGAACACGAGCCAAACGCGTGAACATACACAAATATGTTTGGAAAATCGCGAGTGTCGGATCATGGGCGAATAATTCCACATGTATAAATAAAAAATAATATTTTTTGAGTTTTTATATTAAATGCATTATTAACCATGTTCTTCGTTTATCTGTAATGAGCCTGGTGCCGTACAAACGGGATAATCGAGGTTCAACTGAACTACGAAAAATAAAATTTTGTATTATCGGTTAATTGACGTAAAATGGATCGGGTGGTCATTAATCAGTTAACCGATTGAATACCCCGCAAAATACAGTTATACAGTTGCACATAAATATAACAGACTTGTAAAACACAAAGTATGAAATCAAGGCAAATTCATAACAGGTAGACTTGCCTCAATTCGCTTCGAAAAACACCTGCATTCTTTATCAAAATCAACGTCAAACACAATATATATAAATCAAACATAAACAAATTTTTACAAACAAAACAGTTCAAAGTGCAAGGAGATGCAAGGAGCAAAAAATAATCAGCTGAGCTGTCGAGACCACCTGTTATGAATTCTCCTTGGTGTGAATTCCGCTAGTATTACGAGTATAAATCGAAATAAAAAAAAGGTTTTTTTATATATTTTTTAAATGTCATTTATTTAAATTTTAACTTTTTTTTTAATTTATTGATCGAGGTTGCCTCGATATCTTCTTTCAAATATTTTCAAAAACTTTTGTTTGTTGAGGGGTTTTTAACTAGTCTATATACATGCATTTCAATGGTGCTAATGCATGTATGTATGTATATAGGCTAGCTAAAAAACCCTCAACAAACATAAGTTTTTCAATTTCAACCTTAAAAATGTTTAAACTTTAAATAGTGTTTATAAATTTAGCAGCGCTTACTATCTGGATTCATCATTTCAGAAATGGGAAACAGGCTATCCCACAATTGGTACCGGTTTTTAAAGATTTCATTCGATTTTACATTTAAATTTTGTCCAATTTCTAAATATTGCTTCTTGTCGTCAGAGTACAAAGGCCACTTCACCGCTTTAAGGTAATCATCGAAAGAATTATTGGGATCGCTATATAAAATATATAAATTTTTGTACATTCAAAAAGATGTTTGTGTATTTTAAATTACACGGTACAACACGAAAAAAAATCACGGGGTTCTGACAATGGATAGAGACAAAAAAAAAATAAGTGTGTCGGCGTTTTGAAAGATTACATTAGAATTTTTTTGGAGGGTTTAAAGTTTCCCTTTCCTTTGGCGTATATGAATTTAGGTGTTCTTGACATCTGGGGTGTATGGTATCTTCTGCAAGTCTGTAGAAAATATTAAGGCCAATATATTTTTGTGGAACATATTGACCTTCGAACTTCCCAGATAACGATAACGCCCTTGAAAAGGGAAGGGAGAGGGACGGCATGAAATGTTCTACAAAAATATTTGCCACATAACTTTACTACATACTTGTATATCAAAAAACACCAAAGCCCAAAACGTAATACAAACAGCAAAAACCAGCCAAACTCAAGATTACTAATTAAGGGTTTAACTTAGTTATTGTTCACTTATGCAGGTCATCCCGTCTCTGGCGAAAAAGTTTGACATTTAATTACCAAATATACACGTGTACATACATATATATTTTTTTGGTCTGATCTAGCCCAATCCATTATCAGAATCCTGTAATATTGGGAAAAGCTTGGAACTGTTGCACAGTGTCATGCAGTTATTTTTACCCCTTTTTGGCAAATTCAAACCAAAATCTGGTTAAACGCTCAATTGTGTCGTTTTCTGGGTCAGTTTTCTTAAACTGGGGCGTCAGTAAGGGAAGATTAAGTAAATAAAACAATTCGTCATGATGGACAGCACCTAAGAAAGTTTTAAAATAGTTAGTTAACACAAATAAGCAGTTTCTCATCTTCTTCTCGAGCTATCGTACCTATTGTTTGATTCGTATCGGGATTAACAAAGTGACTAAAGCGCCCTTTGTAGGTGAAAATATATGTATAGACGGGCGTATGTTTTGATACCATTTGCAAAAAGCGAAAACTAAAGCAAATAGCACCATCGCCATAAAGGTCGAGAAAAGGTTTTAATGATTCTGGATATGAGAGCGATTTATTTTTGAAATAAAATGAACGAAAAGCGGCAGTTATTGCTCTAGATTTGAGTGTTTCACGTTCATATGAAAAATAAATTGGTAAATATTTTTCCAAATCTTCATTGAAATACTGACGTTCAGTGTCATTACGCAAAGTATCTGTAAAAATTGTAAATCATACATGCATACATATCTAACAGCAGTCGTGTTTTGATAATATTTAATTATACTTACTATATCCCAATCCATAAAACTCGTATTCTGTTACGCCAGTTATTAGCGGAACTTTGTAGATGTTGCCATTTGACATGGTGGTATATGGATCCTCTATAAGATAGCGTTCCTGATTTCCAACACAATCACTTTCTATAACCGGCACCCAATTGAGAAGAGGATTCCATCCGAACTCAAACATACCTGTTGTTGTATTAACAAAATCCATCATGGGTTTCTGTTCATATAAACAATATTCGGAGCAATACGTAATTTCGATCTGTTTCAAAATACAGGCTTACACTTTTTAAGCACTCCACCATGTCTTTGATCGGTTTTACAGGACAATTTAAAAGTCTGGCCTGTCTTTCCGCCAAATCCAATTGGTGTGTCTTATATTTAAATTGCGCCAGCGGTGTACCGCTCATCATAATACCCCGATGAAATAAACCTTTGGCCATGGGCGACATAACATGTAAACCTATACTAAAACTACCAGCACTGTAGCCCCACAAGGTCACCGAATTCGGATCACCTCCAAATTTATCAATATGTTGCTGTATCCAACGTAAAGCAATAACTTGATCTTTTAAACCCATATTTCCAGCAGCCTCCGGAGTTCCAGTGGCTAAAAATCCCAACGAACCCAAACGATAGTTTAACGTTACCAACACAACATCACGATCCATGAAATTTTCTGGTCCAGCATAAATGCTAATAGCTCCACCAAAATAAAATCCACCTGGATACAGATACACTATAACTGGTTTTCTAGCTTTCGTATCTTTGGTGTAGACATTTAAACGCAAACAGTCTTCGGATAGATAAGTTAAGTTAACTGTTACTTGTGGGCAAATGGGACCATCTTTGGTGGCATCATATACCTCTGGTTTCCAAGCCTTAACCGGTTGAGGATTTTGAAAGCGTAATTGGCCAACGGGTGGTTGAGCATATCGTACACCACGAAATGCCCAAAATTTGACACCTGAACGTGACTTCATTTGAGTGCCTTTTACTTGGCCCAAAGATGTTTCTACGCGAATTGTTGGGTCTGTTTGAGCATAAGATATTGCAAATAGCAATAATAATACTCCACAAGAAATTATTACGTTTTTAATCATTTTTGTTCACGCCAGTTGCACGGCACTTTTTTTTATAACACTTGACTTGTTAAATGTGTCATTGAACAGAAACAGATTGAACATGAATGGAAATTATTTTGCTATTTATACGGTTTTAACCAGAAGCTGTTTACTTTGGGAATTCCTCTTGATAGCAATTTATTAAGGCGGTACTTACTTATGACTTACTTAAGCGATTAAGATAGAAATATAATTGTTTCTGGGAATCTATATCTGAAATAGTACATACAACCTAAAATCACGCACTCAGCTCAACGTTAATTGCAAACTTGTTTATTGAAAGCTTTTATTTAGTTTGTGTGTGTATGTGGGCTTGTAATCACATTGTGTGACAGCATTTTCTCCTACTTCTACTTAACTGATTCGTATGAATCTTCGCACACGCTTTAACAATAAGTGTGTTCGAGTACCCAACAGTTTTTAAAAATTTTTACTGAACTTTACTGCATTTTACTAAATTGCGTTCGTTTACTCGAGTTACATCAAATGAGAACACAAATTAAGAGCGTAAAGCGACAGTTCATGGCTGAGAATTTACAAATTTTTACTGCAGAAATTTCTTGTAGTAAAACAGAAAAACATAGGATTCAAAAGGTGTATGGTCCCACTCAAACCCTTGTGGAGCCCAACCGAAAAGTCCGATCAAGATAAATGGCATATTGTTGGAAAACTAATTGAATGACTTTTCCTATCTGACAAGAAATGGCTGAGTTATGGCACCTCAAAGTTCAAAATTTGCCTATTTTCGGTTGGGCTCCACAAGGGTTTGAGTGGGACCATACACCGAAAAACACAAAAGTACCGTTATCTAAAAAACGGTACTTAGAAAAAAAATTACAGCGTTTTTTGTGTTCAAGAGGTCCCAATTAACTTATCTAGGCATGTGGCGTTCTTGATATTTTTTGGCTGTAAACCAGTGTAATTAATTATTGTAAAATGTTATTCTTATATTTTGTTTAATTAATACTTGTTTATATAGTAAATAAACAGATTTTAAGCACCATTTAAATTGGCATATCCTTATTATTGGAATAATGGTTTAGGTTTCATAAATGTAATTTCTTTAAATGCGTCATTAAAATCAATGCTAGACGAATGCAGAAAATTAGAGCAAACAGTTACTCGTGAGGAGTTGTTCACATACTAAGCAACGTCACTTATGTTGACTTTTACTCCTCTTTCGTAACTCGTTTAAAAAAATCGGTATAAATGTCTGAATCCGTAACGAATTTTTAACTCCCTCCTCCCGCTGGTTGTGAAACGTAATAAAGGGTCATCCAATAAGAGGTTTAATTTTGATATGTACAAAAAAGAGGATTTTCAACCGATATTATTGGATGTTTCTTTAATTATAAAGAAAAGTGGGGTATGACATCAATATTGGAAAACATCAGCCAAATATCAGCCACGGTTACTGTTGCAGGACCATATTCTTTTCATGAAATTTTCCTTCGCCAATTCGCATATATCCGGTCTCCATTTTTCATCGATAACTTCACGAATTAATTCCATCTTTGAGATCTTGAATCGACTGTTAGCCATCTAAAGGTGTTAAATCACAAGACCTCGGTGGCCAATTGTGATCGCCTCTTCACGAAATCAAACGGTCAGGACGCTTTTCAAGCAAAAGAGCGATGGTATCGTTACTTGTATGCTAAGTATCGTCCTTTTGTTGGAAATTAATGTCGTCCACATCAATTAAAACCTAAGTTTATGTAAAATAAGGTTTAATATCGTTTGTGGAATATCCAATTCCAAAGATCTTTGAGAAATTGGCAAACGTGGATTTTCCTCAACAGTATGTGCTACAACAGCAATATTCTCAGTTGTTTCTGAGCCACGTGGACGAGTTTGATTCATCACGTCACTAACTTTTTCCAACAGCTCAAATTTCTCCATAAGTTATACAATTGCTGGCCGGTGCTTCATGACGACCCAAAAATGCATTAGTTTTGAGAAATGCGAACCATTTTTGCAGTGAATTTTGATAATATCAGTGCGTTGTTGAAGCGGATATCGATCGTAACTTTAAAGATTCAACATTCCAGACATTTTGTTTTTACAAAATTTTAGTGAACAAAGCAATAAATTACTATTATGTAAGTCATACGAGTACAATTAGCAATAATATAAAATGTTTTAGAAACTAAATTTTATTTATTCAATGTGATTTTTATTTCGAGCTCTATTTGATTTTTAACCCAAAATAATTCATATTAATCAAGATTTGCTTTAATGATTGATTTAAAATAGATCAAAACATACATTTTTTATTTTCTTTTTTCAATTTTAGATGCTGTTTTTTGTTTTGCATAAACAAACGCATGCGGAAAATTTTAATTGTACTGTAGAGGTGAGTGATTAGAATAAATATTTTTTTATTACTCTTCTATCATAATTCAGTATTTTCACCACGAAGCGTTTAAATACACTAAAACTCTTTAATGGCACAACTTTACTTAATTTTTTTTTTAACATTTATAACAAATTTCTTCATGAATCCAAATAATTTTGTCATTAATTTGATGAATAATTGGATTGATATTTAACTAGCGCAGAAAAAAATCTCAAATTATGTTTTCAGGAAAACATTTCAAAATAGTACGCACCTCATTCTCTAATGCAATATTGGAGCGTTTCGGGCTCTACAAAAATAATTAATTATCTTCCTAAATACCATGTAATAAACTATTATTTCTAAAAACTAACCATTTTTGAATTTTTATTAAGCTATTGCAGAGCTTTTATCGCGGGCTTTGAGCGCGGCGACCGAATCAAGAAATTCCGTAACGAAAAAACATAACACTAAATTTGTTTCTTAAGTCTTTTTTTAAGTATTTGAATCGCCCAGCGTATGTTAACCCCTAAAGTATGCTATTGATTTCATTAACATACAGTATTGCCAGAACAGATTTTTATATGTAGGAAAACACAAAATGGCGTACTTACGAGCAATCGTATGTTTTTAAGCGGTATTTTCCAGATATTTAGAGGATATCAAGTCTCAAACTTATGTTTCTTATTTCAATTACCATAAACCTTTAGTTTCAATTATAAAAATTCCTGAATAGCCTACATGTATTGTAAGATAATAAAAATATTTTAAACGATATTAACTTCTCATTTATTCAACAAAAGAAAAAAATTTGTTTCTTATCGGTTACCACGCTTAAAAAGTGTAACTTGAATTAATATCGAAGAAAAAACTTCACTTAATATCGAAGAAAAAACTTGAATTAATATCAAAAAAAATACTGCATAAATAAATAATTATAATTGTATAAGTATGTATATAGCTTTGCCGCGGCAGTCCCCGAGTGCCACACGTCTTTTTTTATTTTCTTAACCATGTGGGCAGCGCTTCAATTTAATTTTTGTTTACAATAATTTTTGACATTTTGGAAGACTACACTAACAAAAATTTCCTTTATTGTTGTACTGTTGTAGTTGTAGCCCTAGTAGCGCCACCTCCTGTTTATTTCACCATGCCAGCCCCTATCAAAGTGCTTATTTATTTATTTACCGGAGGGTACCAATTAAAAGAACTTGAACAAGCAAACGTTTTCGAAAAAGTCGAAACATAATATTATGAAAGTTAACGTGATTTTTTCATGAAGGACACGTTACACTAAGTGCCATTATTAAAACTTCAATTTTTTATTGTTATTATTAATAATAATAATATTTAATGGATAACAAAATAATAAATGAAGGTTTTATAACACAAACCATTTATCGGTCCAACAAAATCCTGCTTTTAACTAACGGCAAGTTGTAAATAATGGCCCAAGTTATATTGTAACAAAAATAAAATAAAAGACGTATAGCAAAAATTTTGTATGAAGAAAATCATTCATATGAACCAGACTGCTATTAATTTTGCCGTCACTGTAAATTTAAGCTACGCTAAATATTTTAATATAAGAATTGAGAATTTCCAGTTTATTAAAAAAGAACATAGTGATGTGATCGCATTGAGTCTCTTCAAAAACAATTTCTTATTTTTTTAGCTTGAGAAACGTGTACAGAGGCAATATACTTCCATCACACACTGTAAGGATAACGTTGCTTGACTTGCGAACATTAAAATGCCGTAAGGTCATGCTAAAATTATCTTTTATGGTAAATCTATTAAATCAGTTCCGATTTTTTTGCTGAGTAACATAACATTTATGACCTTATTCACAAACGATTAATAAAGTTATTGTTGGTTTAATGTTGGATTTTTATATGGGAAACCCGGTTTTAATGTACACATTAACTTTATTAAGCGTTTCTGAATAAGGCCATTAATATTCCACAGTGTACATTACGATATTTTAATCCGATATATATCAAAACTTTTTGTTCTAACTATGCTACGTCGGATCCATTTAGACAATTATGCTGTTGTTGTAATGAAATGTATAATTTTATAGACTTTTCTGTAAATATTAATATCATTAAACGTAATGTAATTTTATTTTTAAACAACAATTAGTTTATTTGAATTTTCTTCTTTGTACCATGATTATTTTGTATTAAGTACCTAGTTTTATGTTTTTTTAGTCTTTAAGGAATTATGTCCATAGACTTATTTAAATAAATAAATTTTAATTCTGACTCTTGGCTTATGTACTATTTAGATTTCACAATGAAGATTAATTCCATTTTACAAATTCTTAATAAATTTCAATTTGAAAATTCCAAGAACTAATTTTGTTGTTAGCAATTAAATAGATTTCCATTTAACTTTAACAACTTTTAACAACAAATTCAACAACATTTATTTAAAATAATTATTTAACTATCACATCACAATAAAACAAAAGTACATTCGGCTCAAACAACAGTTTAAATCTAGTTTTTAAATCATTAATACAATAAGTTTCAAGTCATTTGGCTGCACAATCAGGCTTTGGATTTTCGCATGTCTCATCATAGTCCGTCAACAGTAAATGCTTGATGGAAGCCGAAAACTTTGTTAAGGAACAAGGAGCATCACAGTTGGGTATCGCCAGCTCTTTGGGAAACTTGTCATCACTGTTGTAATAGTAAACAATCTAATAGTAAACAAATGAAACAGAATTGAAACTCTCAATGGTAACAAATATAATCATTTTGAATATACATAAGTATGTACTTATGTAGGTAGACCTTGCTTAACACGTGCTTCGTTGAACACGGCCTCGATAACACGGTTGATATTTTGAGATACATTCTTGGTTAACACGGAAAAACTTCGATTTTACACGGTTTCTATAAAAAGTTTTTTATTCATTTGTGTAATTTTTTGCCGAACGACATTTAAAAGAGAGCTTGAAAAATGTATTTTAAGATACAAAGAAATTCACACAAATCTTTCAATAAATTTGCTTAAACAAAAAAAAAAACATCATGTAGTGATTTATATATAAATTATCACAACATTCGACTCTAAGGCTTGGGGGCAAATCACGGCATTCGATATCGAGCTAAGTTTGTGGAAATGTGGAGCAACATTGATTATTTCATAAAAAATTTTAAGTGTTTCCAATGTTATCTATCCCTTGAAAATATGATACAAAATTTATCACAATATGTAGTAGCTATTCTTGAAAATTCCACGCGAAACAAGTTTTGCTCCTATTACTTCGCATATTGACTAGAGCCCTGCACAAGCATGCTTAAACATGTGCTTAAAACATCTGTTTCGTTTGAAACACTTCCCTAACATTAATGTTGCGATGCATACATACATATATACTGAAAAGCACAATTGGAAATATTTTTTTTGTTTGTGGACTGTGCAGAGCCTCCGTCATCTGTGTCCTACAAGTTGAAACAAATTGTTCTTTCAGTAGTGATTTTCAGTATATATGCATCGCAACATTTATGTTGCCGAAGTATTTAAAACGAAAAATGTCTCTTCGAAAACGCAATCGAATTGCAATTCAGAAACTATTAGCTATAGCTTATTGCCGTATTCATAAAAAAATAATTTGTGTTTGAAATCTGTTTTAAGAAAAATTTTTATGAAAAATGTGTATACGTAAACAAGACGTAACAAAACTCCGTTGCCGCCAAGTATGCGCTGGGGGAAACGGTGTGCGGCTGAGCTACCGTGTGGGTAGGCGTGTCGCGGACAAACGTGGGGAACTCCCACACCCTGGTTGTCTCAAGCCGGGCAACAAAATTACAGGTCATTAGGGTGGTCCATCTTCAACGTAAAATGTTCGCAACATTTTTTTGTGAGTTGTTTTTTTATTTATTTAAATAAACTAGAGTACGCCTAGTGGTCGAAATTTGATCGCCAGTTTAAACGTATACCTATTTTAGTTGCATTTATTTAAAGAGAAAAAACTATTTAATTACTAATTTCATTCCCCATGGAATAAAAAATAAACAAAATAAAATTGCATACAAACGCGCACATTTATAAAAAAACTTATTACTCATATATGTACATATGGTAGGTATTCTCCCTGCAGGAAATGTCAATAGTGAAACTGTACTGACTTACTATTGATACAGTCAGCAGTACTAGGGAATTATAATACCCCAGACAATGCTATTTACTATAGACGTTTAACATGTGCTTGTCATTGAAAATCCACTACTGACATTGGTACCATTGACTAGGTAGTTCTTTTGGGACCATATGGAACCAGTGATTTATTGGAACCAGTGATTCATTGGAACCAGTGATTCACTAGTACGTTTTTGTAATTCTAGTGTACAATTTGTGTACTTTTCTGAAGTAGATGTCAATAATGAAAATTTAAATTTTATTTACTTTTGGAGTTTAATTAAAAGAAAGACTAAAAGGCATAACAGTCGTTTGAAAAATATAGGTACTAAAAATAAAGTACTAACTCATTTCAGTCTTTTTAAAGTTTTCTTATAGTGACAATGACGCCAAATAGTCACCAAAATAGTAGACAGAACTTGGAGACACATGCCCCCACGTTTCCTTCAGGGCTTAATCACTCATTGCTTTGCTTATGGTTTTACTTGAACCAATACTTACATAAGTCAATGCGTGTTCGTGTGAATTTTCGGCATTTGTAGTGATGTCAACCTTATGAGCCTTTTATTACTTTAATTGTGAACCGATTTAAATAGTATATAGTCGGGTCTCTAAAGCTCAACAATGTTTACCACTTGGTAAAAGAATGAAGAAAATCGGTTGCCAAGCAGAGGAGAAAAAGGGATCCAAAAATTTGTCTTTGCCTATTTATATATAGATAAATAAACAGGTGGCCTTACTACGCCATATGATAATTTTTTGCTCTAGAATTGTTTTTCCAATCTTATGTCAGTTTTGTTTATATTAGGGATGGGCACCAATCACTTGATTAGCGTGAATCATGCGTGATCCCGAGTGATTAATTTTTTTGTTTCAATCACGTGAACGTGCATTAACGTGAGTACAAAGAAAATGTGCGTGCATAAGAAGATTTTTGGTGTGATTGTTTCGTGACTTTTTTTGCTATATTGTTATTTTATCGTATAATTATAAGTTTTAAACCATTCGTTTGATTTCGAATGAAAATAAACACTTTTTAAACAAAGATATTTCGATACATTATCATGGACAGATTAATATTTGAAATTGGGTTAGAATTCCGAAGCCAATCCATTCTTTGAACAGGCAGAATAAATAACAATAAATAACCAATATTATTGAAAAATTAAAAAAGCAGAGTTAAGGCCAAAATGATAATGATTTTTATCAAATCCTACAGGAGTTTCGTGTATATTGTTGTTGGATTTCATTAAAAAAATATACATATGTACGACCCTGAGCATCAGACTCTAAACTCCGCTAATGTTTTTAATTACCTTAACCTCGAAGTCGTCTTTAAAGAGAGAACTATGGTGCAATTCAAACGCTAATGCCGACGCATATTCCGGTAATTTTGAGGTTTGGTCCAATATATTCAACGAGTTCATGACATTTACTAGTGTTACATCGTGGCCAGAATATAAAAATATTTTGCGATCGGGATTTAAATTACGCTTTCTTTTATCAATCATTTTTGTGTGAATTTCATTGAGGAATGCGCCACCCTTTACTTTTTTCATGAGATTTGTTTCCGTGAAAAGCGAATAACTTCGTTCTGCTAAGAACTCCAAACGTTCGGGATATATATTTTCGGCCCAATCGGGTAAATCCAAACCAGCCTCGCTTTCAATTTTCAAAATATTATATAATAATTCAACATCCAATACATTAGTTATATTTTTGCCCGTATTACGCGTCAATAGTTTATACAATTCAGCATTTTCATCGTTTAGTTTTTTCAAATCTGCTGGCGGATTTTTATACAATTTGTCTAAAATTGTATCATATTTTGCACAGGGTTTCTTTTGAGCCAAAAGCTGTAAGAGAAACAATTATGTAATTTATCTTAAAGTTAAAATTAAAAAAAAAAACAACAGGAGGGGGTATTTACTATATCTTCGCGTCTTGGTATGGTGTTTACTGCCACCGGTTGCCATTGTATTGGCAAGGGATTACTGTGTTCTAGTGGTGGCATAAATCCCGCCAACAAACTATTGGCACTTAAGATGCATCTTTCGGCTGCTGAACTCAAGATCCGAATTTGTTGTTGGGTATACAGACCATTCGGCGGCAGCAGACGATAATAACGCATTCGCAAGTTTTTCCCCAGATTATAACATTGAAGACTACCTTTCTGAAAAACGAATTATTGCATATTATTAATATTTTTTTTTTCATTAAAAAACAATAGAATATTTTAATTCTCAGACTAGCAGAACGGATCAGTACAGATTTCGAGATCACTGCACTCTCTCATCAGTTTTCTTTGTTCAATTTTGCCGCTTGTCTAGTAGGAAAATTTCTTCATTCATTCCATTTTAAAAAATGTTTTGAGAGCCAATATTATGACGTTTCAGTGAATAGTTTGTTTGGAAACAGCGCATTCATTACAAATTATTATAACATGGTTACGAGGGCAAATTAAAAAGAAAATAAACTATATTGTAGCTACCAAGGCAGATCTAAAATTTTGTTTTTGTTTTAAAAGTAATTGTACGAAAGAACGAATACGTGTGACATCGTGGGATTGGGAGTCAGTGAACAAAACTAGGGGGAAAGGGGAAAAATCCTCCTGAAAATTATTATTCATATTAAGGAGAATTTTTTTCCTGCCAACAATTTTCGCGGAAACTATTCACGGTTAGAACATCAGGAAAAGGGAAATATTCTCGAGGGAAAATATTCTCGAAAGTGTTGATTACAATAGGATTGGTTTTTTTATTCAAAATACAAAGTAATGTTAATAAATTTTTTGGGCCTGTTCAAGGCAGATCCTTGAGCCAGTTTTTGACTACATATTTATGTAAATATGCATTTAGTTAATATTTTCATTTTAATTTAAGCTACATTTAAATAAACTCAGTTTTTCCGTCTTCTTATTTAATTACGATAAAAAATATGGCAACATCACGAAATTATCTATAGTTTTATCGAAAAACAGATAAATAACATTTAAATAAGAAGTCTAAAACTGGCCATAAGTGCGAAAGAGCATTTTATTCGAATATTATTTGTATTAAGAACAAAAATAAAAAACTTAAAATTGTTTTACTTTTCAATAAAAATGTGTGTACGAAATTTTCTTTCTCATTTAGAGAAACAGGTGCTTTAAATGAATATCTTATTTCTTACATTTTGCGCTGAAATATTTAAGTTAATATCAGTCATGCGATGAAACGCGATCGATTTCAAAGCGAATGTTTTGAAAAGATATTATGAACGAGCTTAAAATTTGCTTTAAAGAAATAAATTGCTGTCATTATTGACTTAAGAAAAGCAATTTATCAAACAAATTTTAACGAAAAAGACGTTTTCTAAATAAAGCAAACATTTTAGAAATCAATTCATACTTAAAAGGCGGAGTTTTGAGGGAACAAACATTAAAAACAAAGACGATAGGAACCTTGAGAACACCTGGTTCCTTAACTATATGAATGCATATTTCATATATTAAATAACATGAAATTTAATTTACCTTTTAGCTTTTCTTCTGTAAAACATTTGCTCATTTATTGCATATTTAGCATTCTACTAGTTTCATTTTCTGGCAACAATGATAACGAACAAATAAAATCTGTACAGGCGAGATAATTTTTCCTAATGCAGTTATGATTTGAAAAAAACTTATGCCATTTTAAAGGTCTCTGCTTGCTGATGTGCACAATCTCAATTTTATTAAGATCGGCTGAGTAATTTGTGAGCTATAAGCATTTAAAGTTGCTATTAGAATGCATACACACTTACTACAAATGCATGTCATCAGCTTCAATTTGAAAAATAAACAAAACACGCATAAGTATGCATGTATTTGTCCAATTTGATTTTGTTGCCACAAAATGAGGCAGAGGTTTTTCTCTACTTTGTAAGCAAAAATAATAATAATAATAATAATGTTGTTTATTTAGAATGTTTGTTGTTTTTGTATTTTATGGTACTTGTGTAAATGTCAGCATTGCCACTTTCTGTATTATAGTACAAAAACTGTACTATTTAAAAATATTTGTATTAGTTTTGTACTATGAAATTTTTGTACCAGTTTTGTACTATTCTACTAATTGCAGAAAAATAAAAAAACTAAAACAGCAAATTCACCAATGTATATTTATAATTCCTTTCATATTCTCTTGGTATTTCAAATAATGTTAATTTATTTTTCCAATCGGAATCCTCAATGTTATACAAACTAAAATATGAAGTTATAAAAATACTTAATATTTTTTTCTCTAATTATTCATATAAAAACAGATATGTATTATGAAACAATAAGAATTATTTTTGATTAATCACACAAATGAACTTTTTTTCTACAACAAAATAAAATGTATATTGGTGTCGCTGCACAAGAGACTATTTCATTTTGTTCCGAATCAGAGCAACAAAAAATGTATACCGATTTCAGAAATTTTTACATTGAAGTTATTACACAAATTTTTACGGTGTATCATTTATACCAGGCTTGACAAACAACAAAAAGTTAAAAACAATAATAAAAAAAGAAAACATTAAGTTTGCTTTCAAACCAAATTCAACACTCAATAAAATATTCACCAACATGAAAGATAAAATCAACAAACAACAACAATGTAATGTTGTTTACGAAGTCAAATGCAAAGGAAATGATGAACAAAGCTGTAATTTAGTCTATATAGGAACAACAAAAAGATCATTGGAAACAAGAATGTGCGAACATAAAAACGATATCAACAAACAGAAAGAGTCAACAGCACTATCACAGCACATACTTAAAAGTGGACATACAGCAGATTTTGAAAATGTTAAAATACTTGACATAGAAAACAAAGGGAGGAAAAGATGCACCATAGAAAGCTTGCGAATACAACAAAACATCAACAGAACTATGAACCTAAAAGAAGACACGAACAATATCAACACCAGCTATAGTGTTGCAATAAGTAAATTTTGACTGTGATATTAAATTTATACAGCCACTTTAACTAATTAATGCAATAATTAATTTTTCTAGTTTTGGTACTAATTTGAAAAAAAAATTCTCTGTATATAATTATATACATTTCGTGTTAATTATTACTATGTAAGTAGATCATGAGTTTAGTGTGATTATATGTAATTTATAAACATTTTTAATTTAAAATAGACGAAACCCTTGATAAAGTCAACAAACAATTGACGAAACGTTGGGTAAAAATGTAATAAAAAAATCTTTTATTGACATTAACTACGTTAGGCCTTATTAGCTAAAGATTTAATAATCGATAAACACAAAAAAGCTTCAATTTTGAATAATTTCAAATAAAATCGTTATCAAATTTTAAAACCAGATTTCCGTCCGCTGAAAAAGATTACCGAAAATTAGACAATATGTGGCGCGAACATATATACATAAATGTCTACATAGTATACGTTGCGAATGTCAAAATACATACAAAATACTTTTACTTTTTTTCTGTATCTGTTTTCTTTGTTTTATCGGTTGGGTTTTTGACATACGCAATGAAACAACACAAACAAAAATGACTGTTGTTCTTGTATTGTTGTAATTGTTTTCCTAATGCTGACAAAAATGACTGTTGCTCTTGTATTGTTGTAATTGTTTTCCTAATGCTGACACCTAGTTAAATTCACCTTGATGTTTTGATGAAAATAAAAAAAAACCTGTTGTCGAAATTTTTTTTGTGCTATTTCATTTGGTTTTGTACTATTTTTACCAAACTTCTGTACAATTTTAACTTTCTGTGGTGGCAACGCTGGTAAATGTTTAAAGATTTATTTATCGATTGTAAAAGTAAGCTACCCCAATGTACGCTTCAAATTTCTTTGCAAACAATTTATATAAAAAATTAACAACAGTGGTAACAATGCATTACCGCACGCATTGTTCTAACGGCAAAAGTGTCGGCTTTTTCATTGTTACGCGTTTTTTTCAGTATTATTTAAAACAGTCACTATGCATATAATAATTTTCTAAAAGCGATGATTTCGCTAACGGCCGGAGTTGTTATGGATGCGCAGTGTTTCATGGATGTCGTGATGTGCCCATTGCTTTCGTTGCTCATACTTTATATTCTAGTTTCAATACATTTACATACATAAATTTTTGGGTCATTTTTCTTTCAAGCCGTTGTATATAATCTGCTGGTCTGTGTTTTTGAAAGGCTGATAATTTATTATTTTATATTTTTTAAACTTACCGGCGTCAATGCTCCTAAACCACCGGGCCATTCATGTGTGACATGTGTATCGTTCGGATACAATTCGCTTGGATTTTTCGCACCGTGTCTAAAAAGCTTTAATAAATTTAACTTTTCTTCTTATCAAGCTTAAATACGAAGTTTTAAAATGTCCCACAGATTAACAAATATCATCAATGATGACGTTAACATTTGTTTACATTTTTGTAATTGTACTCTCTTTCATATATTTTGTATGCTCTCTTTTGCATATGCCAAAAATTAAAAAAAAATCCACTTTCTCTTTCCTCAGTTAAACAATTACAAAAATAATAAAATGCAAATGAAAATTGATGATCATTGTTTGCAGACGCGTGTCGATGTCCTACTTACAATTGATATCATACGTAAATTTCGTAAGCCTCGTTCATCATTTGTATCACCAAATACAAAATAGGCCATCATCACTGTACAAAGGGCACCACCCAAAATTATAACTGAGATTTTGGTGCCCCGTCTGGATTTACAATCGATCTTGGACATTATTTCTATGTAGAAATATTTTCGCTTCACACTTTTTTCTAATAAATTTTTTGTTAATTAGAGTTTTGTTTCATAAATTAATTTAAATTAATTATGTGTTTTATTTTCCCATTTTTGCGTGTTTTTACATTTGTTTAGTTCTAAAAATAGTTGTAAGACATTTTTTATTATGTTGAAATGTAATAACAACAAAAATTGTTTTAATTTTTTTAGATTTTATTTCAACCGTTTCGTATGCAAATGTATCTTCAACTAAAATAATTTTAATGCGATTTTAGCATATTGAATGTGTGTTCTTTGCTTTGAGTACAAATTGTGAGCGAGAAACTAAAACAGAACTGGCGCTTTACTAAATCTTTCCGACCATAAAAAATTTATGTATGGCTGTTAATATGTATTTTGGCTGTTCATGTGTTTAAACTTTAAACAAATAAAGTGGTAAAGTGAGTTTTATTTCATAAGCGTGCTCTACAGTTGGTACTAGTAATGAATACTTCTGCTTGGCAAAAAAACATGCCGAGTCATTCTAGTTGATACCATTTTGGTAAATTTTTTTTAACTTCTTTCTTTCACTGTGCAACGGCTTTAGATATTGACTTGAATATAAAATTCAAATTCTATGTGATTTTTATGTACTACATATTAGAGATGGGATCGTGAGGGACTATATTCATTCACGCTCATGCATACTCCCAATTAAATAATTTTACTCATGCACGACCTTATGTTTTTGGATCACGTTCATGCACACTCAAATGAGTGAAAAAAGTTACAGCCTGTTCATCGAACGAAATAAACTAAAACAACAAGTAAAAATATCAAGGTTTTTCCTGTTTGGGTTCATGCAACACGAATGTCAAGTTTTTAAATAAAATACGTAACAACTGGCACATTTTTTTTTGTCTGTATGTATATCGCGTTTTTAAACAGCTGAAAGAAAAACAAATAGAATATATTATTCGCCGTGGAAAAATATAATTAGACAAACTAAATAAAAATTAAAAAAAATATATATTAAAAAATGTTTCAAAATATTAATTTAAATGTCATATAACGAACAATTGAAAACGTGTTACACAAACCATATTTGCTACGTAGTCGTTAACGTTCCGCCCAGTTTCGTTTTATT
The DNA here is from genome assembly GCA_956483585.1 of Gymnocheta viridis. Lineage (NCBI taxonomy): Eukaryota > Metazoa > Arthropoda > Insecta > Diptera > Tachinidae > Gymnocheta > Gymnocheta viridis. Next base: position 93,359,724 of record OY101440.1, on the reverse strand, counting down.
TTTGACGCGTTCCATGAACAGGCTGTTAGACACAATCACGAAAACTCACGCTCACGAAATACGTAAGAAATAAAAATAAAATAATTAAAAAAAATTATAAAACAGAAAACATTAACGCCAAAAATCTACACATGCACGATCGCTTACGCTGCATTTTTTATAATCACGTTCATACATGCTCATGAATGATTCACTTCAATTACTGGTTAATTGCAATTTTTTTAATCATAATAGCAAATACTTTTGATAGCTTGAAAAACAAATAAAACTCAAGGACAAGAGACCTCTGTAAATTACATTGAAAATTGGAGTGAGTTCCAAAACTTTCTTTGCATTGTCTAGTGAGACAAAAGGAAAAACGCTAGGAATGATTAAGACATGACGATTGTCATACTCTATTAATACAAAACCTGAAAAGCTGGTCGACGTGGACAAACTTCTTCAAAAATATTTTGGACTGGCGAAGGATAGAAAGTTTGAAGTTTTAACGTGATATTTTGGATAGCTGCGGTGATGCTTCGGAAGATCAAAACGACAACGATGAAGAAAAATTCCAAAACTCTTTCGTTACTTTGCATAGTTCCAAAACCCGCTTCTGGTAACTTTAAATCCGTACAAAAAGATAAATGTGAAAATACGGCCGTAAAAATACGGAGATAACAATAAGGACCAAGTTCTAGATAGGTACAATAGCATCTCATTTCTAGGCAACGTGCTGGCTTGGCAAGATTTGTCCCACAATTCTTTCGCATAACTTCCGTATTTCATAGATGACAGCTTTCAAATATGCTTAAGTATCGTTTTATCGGTCAGTTTTTGAGATAAAGGTGTTGTTTTTATGTAAAAAGTCGTGTGTTAATATACCATTAGAAATATATTTTAGAGCAATTTAAAATGATACCCATATTGTTTATATCTGTTCTACATATGTTGTAGAAGTTATGACCAATTAAAAATAAAACTTAAACTCCGGAGCAAAGAGAGACGGTCGAAACGAAGTACCCTAAAGTTTTTAGTTTAAAAAGGTCATTACCTCATGATTTTATCTTTAATTTTTAACAGTGTTGGTATTCTTGACTTGTTCCCATTTTTAATATTTTTCGCCAAAGCTAATTAATTTTCTAGGTAATTTTTTCGAGTTGAGTGAAAATTGTCGAAAATTCGACTTCGACCTACATAATCATGGTGATTGTATTAATATATTATACATGTATGTGATTTTAGAATGTGACTTTATTTTTCCATTAAATCGTGTAAATTAAAATCAGGATGAATATTGAGAACGATATGGCGATTTTCCCCATTATTAACTCAAAAATTAGGTTTTTCGAGTTATGACTTTATTACAGCAGAGGCTCGATATATATGTACATACAATTCTAGAGTCCACAATGCTTTAACGCTTTTAATTTAATTTGCAAAACTAAAAAAAGTGTTTTCAACCAATGGATTGTAAAAAAAACCGGATTAACAGTCGTCTTGCAACTGGACATTTCTGAGGAACCCTGTATCTGATTTTAACTGTACAAACTTATTGGGTTTCCCTCGTGTATAATAATACTTAACATTATATATTTTTACAATGTTCGATTGTTTATTGTCTAAAAAACTCGATATTTTTTTCAAATTTGCCCGATATCTAATTGTATCGATCAATTAAGTCGACCAAAGTCGTTTTTCACATTTACTCTTCTGTAAATAATAATTCTCCATTATTCTCTTAAGCATTTTTCAAATCGTGTTGTTTAATTGAGTGCAAGTTACGTGAGATTCTCACAAAAAAAATCCATAAGCAAATTTTAAACCTCAATAATTTAATTAAAATTAAAGCTATGAAAGCACATTCGCGACAGCAGGCTACCGACTACAACCTGTCAAAAATATAATACATATGTGTCTATGAAAATTATTGTTTTCCCGACTACACGGCTGCAGGTTGTTTGTTATCGATGCTGCTTTTGTCGTGTAGTCAAATTAAACTAATTTCTTGTTTTGTTGGCTACAAAACAAAAGAATTGTTAACAATATAACAAAATATGTAAAGCAGATTAGTGCTTAGAAATGGTTTTTGAATGTAAAATAAAATGCAAAAAATGCAGTTCGTAGTCGTGAAAATAATAATTTTCATATTCACACACATTTATTTTATTTTTGACAGGTTGTAGTCGGTAACCTGCTGTATTAAATGTGTTTATAGCTTAAGCGTGAATTTAAATGACCGCAAAATTTTTTGTTTTCTTTGTTGCGCAAAATAACAACAATTACGCTCCTTTATGGCAACGTAGTCATATCTCAAAAACATGATTTTTGAGTTAAGAATGCAAAATTATTCATCGTATCGTTCTTCATCTTATGTGAATAATTAATACAAATATATTGTCTTATCACCTCTTGAAAGGATAATACTTTTTTATTTTTTCATTGATGTCTGTGTAAATTAAAAACTTTAAACTCGTTCTCTGAACAACAAGATTTTTTGAGATATGACAACCTTGCAATAAAGGCCGATATGTTAGTGTGCATAACTTAAATAGACTTTAAATGCCCGGTTGGTCATTTCAATATTATTTAAGTTTCATTATAGTTTGTACTGCAAAAACTGAATTTCGTGTTTAAATAGAACTTAAAGATTTAAAAACTTTTGTTTGTTGAGGGTTTTTAGCTAGTCTATATACATGCATTTCATTGGTGCTTAAGCCAAATCATCAGTAGACCTTAAACCTAATTTTTAAATGTCTCAAACCTCTTTACTTATACAAAAACTTTTAAAAACTCAATAAGAGTTATAAAAATTACAATAGTATAAGCATAGTATGCTTTGAAACTTATTCAAAAATCCCAACAAACAAATTATTATATTCGATATGAATCTATTTTATTTTCTTTACCATTTTATTAAGCCCACTATGCTTATACTATTGTAATTTTTATAACTCTTATTGAGTTTTTAAAAGTTTTTGTATAAGTAAAGAGGTTTGAAACATTTAAAAATTAGGTTTAAGGTCTACTGATGATTTGGCTTAAGCACCAATGAAATGCATGTATATAGACTAGCTAAAAACCCTCAACAAACAAAAGTTTTTAAATCTTTGAAAAAAGATATCGAGGCAATCTCGATTAATATAAATTTCATAATAGAACTTAAAGATAAATAACATTTAAATACGAAGTCAGAAATTGGCCGTAAGTCAGTTTTGTCCATTTATTTCGAACGATCTTTACTTCTATATTTATTCAAATAGTTTTCAGGGACAAATGGTATATATATCGTCATGCAATTTCAAAAAAGCCCGCCTAAGTTACAAAAAATTCAATTATTTCAAATTGATTACGATGCCACCATATCAAAATACATGTCCCTGGAAAATTTTACATATTAAGTTAAGTTTATTTGAGACTTCAACAACAAACATTACAAAGTAAATACAGTGTAACCTCGGTGAACGCAACCAATAGAAATTTTGGGCTGTTGCGATAACTGAGTTGTTTGTTGCGCAAACCAAGTCACAAATTTCTAGTCATATTTTTCTATTTAAAAGCATTCAACGAGGCTACACTGTAATTAAAAAGAGTATTATAAAGAAAACTTAAATCTATAATGTTTTGATATAATGGTATTAATGCTAGACAGTAACAATCTTATCAATTTGTGTGGATACATACATATATATAATAACAATTTTTATAATTAAGTGCTTGCTCCCAGCACAATACAGATCAGTTATATAAAAAAGAATGGACTTAAAAACTAGACTTAGAACTAAAAGAAACGGAAAAAAATATATATAAAATAATAATAAAAAAAATTAGCCCCTGTGGGCACCCGGAATTTTTGATACGTAAAATTTAGGCAATAAACTATTCACACAATTTCGTTTTCAACATAACCTAAGGGAGAGTAGTAGCTAGTATTCAGTCAATTAAAACTCGCTTGATTATCAATGATGTTCTGAATTAAAACATTGTCCAGTGTGTGCAAAGAATTAATGAATCTTTTCATTAAATCAAATGCATAAGATGCCAAAGGTTTTACCTTTGCCAAATCATATATATATATATATGTTCATTTGAAAACTTTTTATTACTGCGTTCAAAATGTTTGTTAATGCATAGTCTAAGGGTTTTTCTCTCAAAAATTTCAAATTCTGTCATAACCGTTGGAGATATAGGAAACCAAGTCGAAAAAGCATATAAAAGTAACGGTCTAATACTTAATTTATATATTTGGTTTTCTCTGGTAAATACCTACTATTAAACATTCTTCCAAATACAAGCTTAATTCCTCTAGCTTTGTTAAGGACTGTTCTAGCATGATGATTAAATTTGAAAAGCTTGTCAAAATTAACTCCTAAATGCCTTATATTATCATCAAAGGGAATATTTTGTCCATCTATATTTAAACGAAAATGCTTGCTTTCTGGAACAACGAGGTATTTTCACTCTCCAAAAGCATTTCTTAAACAAATAGCAATACTTTTACCTGGATTAATTCGTATACGCCTTTGCTTATAAAAATCATTGACTTTATTTAAATATGAAGTAATTGATATGAGAGTATTTTTCGGAAAAATACCATGAGTATAAAGTAGTGAATCGTCTGCATAGAGAATTCCAGTTGCAGAATTATATGTGTGTGGGAAATCATAAATAAACATATTATATAAATGTGGTGCTAAAATAGAGCCCTGAGGTACACCGCAAACAACATTGCCATAGGCTGAGATATCATTCTGTAATTGATCACAAAAATTTCTGTTTGTTAAAAAATGGCGAATAAGTTTAATAAGGTGAGGACTAAATCCAATATTAATCATCTTGAAAATTAAACCATCATGATAAATGCTGTCAAAAGCTTTTTCTATATCAAGAGAAACCGCTATTGTATTGTACAACGTTTTTCCCTCAAATTATTCACAACATCATCCCGAAATTTAATATACATATTAAAATTTTACTAAATCCTTAATAAGCAAAAAAGCTTAAACTGAAAAAAATTTTAAAAATGTTGGTTGTTAGCTTTTCATATTAGAGAGTGTTTTTCAATGTAACTTAGGGCTTTTATACATTCATATAACGATATGTTCAAGCACACGTGCACTTCCTCCAAATACACCTTAAAATTTTTTAATTTTTTTCTTTGTTGACTGACAATTGATTTGGCTGTTTACACCCAAGGTGTATTCAACTTAAATACGCATTGTTTACTTACACCTTTTTAATATGATTTTATCCTGAAATGTTTATGCATATTTCATACCGTGTCCACAGTTTCAATTAGAATATATGTATGTACGCATTTTGGCTCAGCTGGTGGCAAATTACGGCATTCGATATCGTTCGAAATTTCTACACAAATTCAAAAAATTTTGTATGGGGTTTCGTTCGATATCGAATGCCGTAATTTGCCCCCTGAATAAAGTTGTTGGTGGCAATAATTTTTTTTAGAAGTACAAATTATACGTTGTGCTGGAAAGAACCAACACAACGGGCAACACATGGATATTACATTGAGATTTTAAAATCACTGATAGCAACATGTTGCTATTTGTAAACCCTTTTGTTTGAAGGCAGTCTTGTAATCAAAAAGAAAAATTAGAAAATCAAACATGTTTATAAATAGTGTTGGTGAATCATTTTTTTCCAATATATGCTCATTTATTTTACCACTGTATTGATTTAATAATATAAAAGGTATAAAAAATATAAAACAAATATGTTATGCTAATATCAACAACCACTTATAGATTTAACCACAAATAGTAGTAGTATTAACCTTAAATAACATGCCTTAAACACTTTCTGGGACATTTTCGTTAGGTTCCTCTACCAAATAGCCTTCATTTGCACGATACACATTACCGAGAAACTCTTCAGAAACTTTATCATTTAAACGCTTTCGCTTGCGTACACTTACTTCAAGATCCTCCATAACATCCTCTTCTTCGATTTGTGGCAATGCTGATATTTCTACCTCGCCATCATCATAATAACTATATATCATCCCTATCGGCTGCGGATGCCCAGATGTAGGCACTTGCAGTTGATACGCAAAGTCGCTTGGATAATTTGCTGTACCAAAACGATCAACAACATAAGTGGCTGTGTTGCAATACGGCTGCCAGTGTGCGTAATTGCAAAGAGTTACTTCAGGCACAACTTGATTAATGCAATAGCAACCAGGACGATAATATTCATTTGAATATACTTGAATGTTGGCTCTAAGAGTTCCATTACTATAAAATCCGATCGGGGCAGCTCGTTTGCGAGACATGTTCTTCTGTTTTTTGCTTAAACTTCTGCTAATAATTCAACTGTTCCAGTGGCTGTTCTATAGGCTCAATTTGATTTCTAATGTTGATACAAATACGCAAATAAAATACATGAACTTCAAAATTTCTCATTAAATAGAAATTCAAATATATTTCTAATAGCATGTAATTGTACAGGCTAATGTTTCACTTAATGTAAAGTTAATTCACAGATATAAAATATATTAAATGTTTTGTTTGAGAAAAACTGTTGACAATGTTAAAAATATATTTAAAATTTCTTCGCTAAAAATTTTGATTTAAAAAATCTGACGACTGCCTTATTTTTTTTTCGAAATTAATCATTTAAAAAATATTAGTTTACTTTTGAATATAGAGCTTTCAGTCTTTGAAAGTTTTTGTTGTTCGAATAAGAACTCGAATTGTTTTGTTATTCGATTAGTCCATGATCTTAATATATAATAATAATTAAGGGATCATGAAATAAATTTAATAAATTAAAAAGTATCCATGCATACATATTATATTTATTTGCTTGTAAGAGGATTCCAGAGATCCCGGGAAATTTACATTTATTTCCCGATTTTGTAGCAAATGAAAAAGTCACGGAAAAGAAAAACTCTAGTTGTAAGGCGTACATTTGCCTGGACACCACAACACCGTAAAAACTTAATGCTAGAAGTAAATGATAATGGTAGGATATGCACCAAATCGTTATCGTCCTTGTGATATACTGAAAGAGAAAGTTATTGTTGCTAGAGATGTTCAATTTGAAGAGAATAAATCGATAGTTCATAAGGATGTCGTTATGTCTACGGCTGTGTTTCCAATGAAATTTTAAGTTTGTCAAATAACAAAGTCCTTGATAATAACACTTCGCCTGCTATGAATAACCTTCAAGATCTAACTGAAGACGAATATGATAGTCAGTGATGATAACTTTTTCTCATCAAAACCCACTAAATGTGATGATTTCAAATGGAAAATTTTAGCGATATATCGCTAAATTTTGCAACTGATTTTTGATTTAAAAATTTTAGCGATAATTATACAATTTTTAAAAATAGCGATAAGCCTCTAAAAAGAATTGAAAAAAAAATATTCAAATAGTTCATTGTAAATAAAAATTTAAGTGTATTTTATTATACCTTGACATACGAATAGCACTAATGCAGTTTCTTTAATTTTTATACTATCAAGAGAATTCGGAGCCATATTTAATTTCCTCAAGTACGATTACGATCCCTTTATTGATGTTGCATCCGAATATTTTTTGTTTCAGCGTGACTTTATAAATCATATACTTCATTAGATAGGGAGCACTTGCAAGGTTTTCAAAATACTTTTGACGGGCTTCCTTCATCTTGCAATAGCCAATACAGGTCTATCCATTTTTTCGGTTTCAAAAGTAAAGTTAAATAAAATACACTTAAAGCTTGTTGTCATTCTCTAGTCCTGACTATAGATGTAAAATTACTAAACTGTCCGAAACATTGCACATTGCGAGTGTCCGGGCTATAGAGGTTACACTGTATTATATTTGTTTAAATCACCATTCGGGCAGAAGTTTAAAAGTATCCATTATTTTGAAAACATATTAAACTTATATTTCTCAAAGACATTTTTATATTTATCTGGTAAACATTCTTATATTTAATTAAAAACGGAAATAACGCAGTAGAATTTTCCAAAAAAAGGAGTCATTGTATTGCCATCCACTGTATTTCGAATTTTGAAAGGGTAATACTTCTTTCCAAAATAGCAGCAATGCGTATAGCGTAGATCTCTGCTTGAAATACTGTAAAAATTTGTTGGTAGTCGCTTTGAAATTCGAAGACTAGGTTTTTAAGAAGATAATTGAACCTGTGATTGACTCTATTTTGGGGTCCCATTTATATCTATTGGATGTAAACTTATCTACATATTTATGCCTTAAATGTTTTTATCTTATTAATTTGCGGCGTCAAATGATCTGGTTATTTCAGGGTTCTAGGCCTGCGTATAAGCAACAGAGTTACCCTTCAACTAGAGCTGTGATAAGCGGCTACTATTGCCTATTCAATACTACACAATATTTTCAATTGAGTACTCAATACTACTCAATACTTTTACGTCTTTTTTATTTCAAAATAAATAGTATATTTAATAATTTAAAATTCGATTTTATTATTACACGTACAAAAGATTAAATCATTTGCGCTTGACTTTCCTCAAAACCGATGTAAAACATTTTCAGTACCGGAAAATATATACGGTACTGAGTACTCGGTACTCAAATACTTAATACTTTTACAACACTACCATGAACCTTTTGAGGCGGTACATTGAGCGATTTTTAATATCTAAATGTGTATGTATGTATTTACATTTTTGCTTATAGTCGAACTGTTTTTAATTATAATTCAATGAAACATTTTAAGCCAGATTCAAGATCGTGTTTTCAATTTTATATTTGCAATGAAAATATTATGAATTAACGTGATAACTTTTAAAAAGACAGACACAATTCATAGATTTCTTATCATTACTATACATTGATTGAATGCTTTTTTTTCGAAATATATCTTTTCGATAAACATAATTTTCGATTCATATACACAAGATTATTGATATTAATTCTTATTTTCAACAATCGGGGCTGTAAGTATTTTCTTGAAATATTTTTTTCTGTTCATCATCGTTTATGCTATAATTTCGATAACGCTTGTGAATGATATAACAGAACCACACAGAAAATGGCAATATTGCCAAACCCACTGGCATAAGGAATAGCAACAAAAATTCTTTAGGATCTGTGTGCAGAACCTCATCTTCCCCAGTATAATCGGACCAATATTCCGTCAAATCATCATCATTTTGTGGTGCATACACTTTTAAATATGCTTCTCGCATATTATGACCATGAAAGGTTATGGCAACACAAGCATAAAAGCCTTCATCTCTTAAATGTGCATTGTTAATTATAAGTTCACTTAAATATATATTTCTAGAGATAGATTTTTCACGGGTCGTTGTCAATAGTTCATAGGCCTGCCCATTGTTATAGACTGTGGAATGTATTTTCTCATAGCTGTTGAATTTTGAATTGGATAAACGACGAAACCATTTAATGGTTGGATATTCTTCGCTATATACAATGGACTGAAAAACAGCTTGAGACCCTGTACGTGTAGTTTTATTTGTCGGATACGCATCTAAGAACTCTGGTGCCTTCATGGATGAATCTGAAATGGAATCAAAGGAGAATTGTTTGTTTTTATCCTAAATATATTGCAAAATTATATTTAATTAACTTTTAATGTCCAATTGAAATGTTCTTACTAGTTTGACATCTAAAATGTTAGCAATTTTGGGTATTACAGTACATTTGTACAGACCCGAATATTTTTCCGTTACGTTCTTTAAATGCAGCTCAGATTTACAATTACTGTCGTGACAGGTCAACTGTGTCCAGTCCTCATTATAATTTGTGCTATAGCAATTTAGAACACCACCTGAACCCTCACCACATTGCTGTAATTTATAGCAAATTTTATCAAATAAATTACATATGTACATACATACATATCGTATCTATGTATGAATGTATATAGGATCTTCCAATAAGAGTTTTCATTTTGATATGTCAAAAAACTAATCTTTTTAAGCGAAATCGTCGGATGTTTATTTAGTTGTAAAGAGGAGGGAAGGCCAATAATAATGGAAAACAATATCAGTAAATGGCCGCCACGACTGCTCGTGCAGGACCACATTATTTTCATGAAATTTTCCATCACCATTTCGCACATTTGCGGCTGTATGTTGTCGATCACTTTACGAGTTACTTTCTTGAGGTGTTGAATCGAAAAAGTCGAAAGGTGTTAAATCACAAGATGTCGGTGTCCAACCGCCTCTTCGAGAAATCACTTGATCAAGATAAAAGCGATGGTATCGATACATGTCTGGTACGTACCATCGCCTTGTTAGAAATAAATTTCGTTAACATATTTTAAGGCCTAAGTCTTTATCCAAAATATGACTTAATGTCGTTTTTGGAATGACCAATTCCAAAGACCGTCGAGAAATGGACAAACCTGGGGTTTCCTCAACAGTATGGGATACAACAGCAATATTCTCTGTTGTTCCTGAGCGACAGCACGAATTCATTTCTTCACAACACTAAGTTGTCTGCCGAGAAGGTGCTTCACGACGACCCCAAAAAGGCTTTAGTTTTGCGAACTGTGACCGCGAAATTTTCACCATTTTCGTAGTGAATTTTAATAATTTCAATGCTTTGTCGAAGGGTAGTTATATCATTCCGTTTTTTATTAATTGCATTGTTTTTACTTTCTATCTGTCAAGTGATTACAGTTTGAGTCATGATAACTGTTAAAATGGCGAGCTATTTAAAATGCAACGGCTTATTGGAAAACCCTATATTTATTTAATATTAAAAAAATGTATGTATGTACATATATTTTTTTCAAACCTTCTACAACCAATTACTCACTTTAAAATACCAATTATATGATATATCCGCAATATTTGTATTACCCGCTAGTCCATCCAAACTGCATTGTAAAGTTATATTGTGTCCAGTGCGCTGCTGTATAATCTCTGAATTTTCTAAAACATCGGAGTCAATATTATTTTTATCTTGTGATTTATATAGAAAGTAACAAATTGTATCCTGACTATTTTACAGATTAAATATTATTTTTTAAGTAAAAAAACCATAACCAAAACCAAAGAAAGGCTTGATAAATACTCTGCATTATCAATTTTAATGGTTAAAAAGTGGTTTACTGGGTTTACTTGCGATCGTACCAGCACAAGTGATACCAAACGTATAGGTCGCCCCCAAAAAAATCCTTTGAAATTGTATTAGACGATCGGAGAATGAAATTGTATGAGTTGCCTGATGCTGTAGGCATCTCAACCGAGCGAGTGCATCACATTTTGCTTGAATACCATAGCTCATTTCAAAGGAGTGTTTGGCGAGGATCAAGCACAATTCGAATGATTTTTTGCGCAGTTTTGTAACTGCGGACTAAACATGAAAACTTTCAGCGCCTTGTTTTCAAATTTGAAAAAATGGCTGGGTGGTAAGAAATTTTAGGGTGCTGAGAAATCTCTATTCCAAAAAAAAAATAAAAAATAGAAAGACGTTGAACTAAATGTATTGAGCTTAAAAAAACCATATTGAAAAATCAAACGCTTTTTTGTGGAAAAAATTTAATTTCAAAGAGAAAGTAGTGGAATTAGGAAACTGCCTCGTATTTGTAAATTTTGTTCTATACTAAAAAAATATTATTAAAAAGTTATCGTATCACACCTATTTTCACCGCTTGTTGGACGGGTATGTTCAGGACAAAATTTTCCGCAGGGTAGTGAGGGAATGAGAAAAACACACTTTATTCATTGTAGAAGTCTTACGGGCCGGGCCCACTCTGTAAATCGCAAAAGCTTAAATCACATGATTTCAAAAAGTAAATTGTGACTCAAAGCTGGTTTTTTATTGTTTTTGCGTGTTTGACATTCACCGTTTAACATTTTATTCGATCCATTAATGCTATAATTCCTGCGATTCATGATCCAATAATACAGGTCTAGTTTTTAGATCATGGTGCTATCTAGAAAACCCTAACTTGGCTGGGAATCACGTGAATTGAACTTTGATGGTCTTTGGAATAGGCCCGTTAATGACATTTGAAAGATAAACTCATAAAATTAAAATTGTATCCAAAACTTAAGGGCACCTAATTTGGAATATTTATGTATCGGGTGATCCAAATACCAATATCTTTTTAAAAATTAAAAAAAAGAACTAAACTTAATTTATTTTGGTGTATTATGGCTTAATTGGAAATAGCAAATATTCTCATTACTTATGGAACACGATTTTATTCATGTGACGGCCACGGCTGGTCCATTCCATTTCATAAATGGCTCGGATCGTTTCTTGGTTATTTGCATAGCATCGACCTTTAACGGGATCCAGCATTAAACAGTCTAAATGGGCGCTAGGCGGGAATCGACAATCGACAAGACGCCTGATAACACGATTTTTCGAGGATTTTTCCCAACGTTATTTAAGCGTAAACTAACTCATTTTCTATAACTATTTGTCGACTATAATTCCACACAAACAGTCTAAAAATAGGCATTTGTCTACTCGTCTCCCACAACAATTTACTACTATGTACAGCATCTTAATATTCTCTGAGGCCTATAAAATGGCAATTGGCTGTTGATAGTAGTCAATTGTTAACGACAGCCGGTAGACAGTTATCTATTTTTTGGCGTTGAGTTGAATTTACGTCAACAAATAGTTACAGAATATGGGGGAATATTTCGGAATATGATACAGAAAGATACTTGTATTTGGATTACCCGGGATTGAAAGCACTTTTTCACTTTATTCATTTTTAAGTTAACGATTACTAATCGTCTTTCCTTAAATAATTTATCTATGCATTTTGAGTGTCTAGCTTAACTAAGTTTTTCGGTACAATTATTTGCACCCACGCGCTAAGCGATTTCTAAAGCTTAATTTCCTAAAATTTTTACGTAAATATACAAATGCAAATACAATTGATTACCTGTATGATCTATAAAAAGTCCATATGCTGCTTTATATCCAGCTGTATTGAAAAGCGCAAATACAAAAAAGAAATTATAATAATTTAACACTCTATTAACTGTGATTTTATTGCTGACCATCTTCAAGAACCGCAACAATTAATTGCACTAAACATTATACTCGTTGTAAAGCGCTTAAACTTATTTCCACAAATAGATATGCGAGTATTTATGCGGTATAAATGTGTAAATTATTTATTTTTTATTGCAATTTTTCTCTTTTCCACTTACACTTTCATAACTTCTGATTTTTTAAATTTAATTATTAAAGATGCAACTATGTATATGTATGTATGTATGTACATATGTTAATAGTTTATCGTCAGCTGAAATGCAAAAAGGAATGCATAGTATAATAAAAAAATAGTTATTGAATAAGTAAAATATTAGTTAGAGAAAAAAGGATGTTACAAAGTTACAAAATCAAATAGTTTGGAATGCATAAAACTTTTTGGTTTACATACAGTATGTATGTACATACTTGCTGTATTAAATAAGTTGAATGACTACACCACTGTGCTAGTCGGTTATTTTAACAAGAAGGGCACCACCATACTGGCAAAACTAATTCGAGTTCGCTGAGTTCAATTAAATTTTTATGATGCTAAAGAATTTTTTTAATTTTTTTTTTATTTTTTATGGGCTTTCAATTTTTTGCTTACTTTATGTAGTAATATTTTTGGCGTGCTCGTGTGTGTAGTCTTGTTTTCATTTATTGATAATTTTTTAATATTTTTTATTTTGTTTGTTTCACTTCGTCAGTGAAGAAGTGGAAAACTGAAATTAATATGCTGAGTTTACAAAAAAAAACAAAAAAACTAAATAAAATATAAGAAATAACGGAATAAACATATTTTTACTATCGTTCAACTTATGGAATGTACTCCACTAAATATACAGACAGTATAACATCGATAATCCGTACAGATATAGCTTCAGCCTTTGCCCGGATTACTGAATCGTCCGGGCCACATTTAAAAAAATTTTTAACTCATAATAGAGTTACAAAAGTAAAAGAAACATGTAAAAACAAAAAACTAAAAGTGATTAAGAAAATTATTGTTCGAACTTTTTTTTGTTTAAATACACAAAACAAAATACGAAATATAGTAGGTATTTCGTTTTCTTTTGGATGCGATTGTCCATTGTACAACACTATTGCTCAATTACTTACTGCCAATAATCAGAAATTGCTTTACATTTTTAATAAAAAGACTCTTGGATCCATTCTTAAGCACGAATGAGCCATGACATCTCACCGCTTCCTCTAACTGGGAATTTTCATATTGTCGTCACTTGCATCAAAACCACAATTATAAATTCTTTGTTGTTAGCTTTTGACTTTTAACATAATTCCATTTACTGGCAAATGTTTTTCCCCTTTTGTTGAGAAATCATCTAGAGAGCTCCTTTCCGATACTGGAATACTTATCGTTTGACCCACTTTCCACGTGCAAAGTTTACTTTGTCAAAGTCTTTTAAATTTTCTGTAAACTTTGTTTCACTTCTGCACAAGCAAACTTGACTGTGCCGGCCTTTCTACACGCAAAGTTATATGTTAACGACGAACGAAGAAGAGAGGAACTTTGAGAGTACATCAAAATGTGCACTCACCCGCATTCTTATTTCCCTTCTCAACATCAAACTCAAGACTTTGCAAAGTAAGTTTTGCCTGTAGAAAAGGGGTATTTGACAGACTTTGTGTTCTTTTGTTGGATCAACATGTAAACCGACAACGAAAATATGCAACCTAATACAACTGTGTACAAACGACGAACGGAGAACTATGTCCTCATTCTTCTGTCGCTTCTCACCATCAAACCCATGACCAGCGTTGCCACTTTGGTTACTTTTAACCAAAATTGGTTACTTTTATTACTATTTTTTTTTTAATTTTGGTTATTTTTTTTCAAACCCAACAATTTTTAATTATATTTTTTATATTGACACGTTAAATTTGTACAATGTACATAATGAATTAGAATGATAAAATATTTCGATTGATCAGATTTTTACATGTGAAAATTGAAATTTGAAATTTGGTTAAACGAAAACCGAAAATTTCTTAAAACCATTTCGTTTAAGCGAATTGCTCTATAAAATAAAATGATTTCCTTTATAAAAAATCAAATTATATCAAACTTGTCCTCGGTGCCATCGCTGTAAATTTTTTGATTATTTATGATAATTTATGTAATTCAATGTTTCAGGATTGTCTTTCTAAAATGTTTTCGAAACTTTAATTCCTAATTTTTCTTTGACGGTTTTTGTCTGACTAAAATGTGAACCTTTACCAAGAAAATGCGTTGCCATTGAGAGATATTTTGCTGAAGCATATCGCACTTATTTACCAATATTGTATTAACTCAAAATTTAAAAAAAGTTCATGACACATACGCATAAAAGATGTTTTGTTCCTTTTTTTGTGGTAAAGGAACAGTCATAAAAATCCGAAATTTTTACAACTAGTAGATGTGTATGTTAGATGTCCATTTTTCGCATAAAGTGATAAACTCAAATTTGGAGTTAATACGGTATTGTTAAACAAGTGCGATATATTCCCTTAAGCTAACTGAAAACCTTTGAAATTATCACAAAGTAAGAATTGAGAATATTTCTTTACAATCAGGCGATTTTTTCTATTAAACGGCCATCGCTTATCCGAATACGTTTAAAGTTCAAAAAATACTATTTTAAATATATTAGAAGAAAATATAATTTTGGTTATTTATTTTCGTATTTGGTTACTTTATTAAGAACTTTTGGCAACAAACATTTTTCGTTCGTGGCAACGCTGCCCAAGACTTTGCCAAGTAAACTTTGCATGTGGCAAAGGGGTGTTAATAAAAGATCGATTTCATGAAGGCTTTTAACATTCATGAACATTTTTACTTTTCCTATCAACAAACTTCCTCTTGTTTCAATTTGTCTCTTGCACAGTTTAAAATGTTAAAAAAGTAATCGCAGTAGGTATTTTGTTTTTAAATAAATTATCATACTCGTATATAAATTTACTGTACTCGTACAATGATGTTGCTTACGATTTTGTTTAAATTTTCTCACAATTCGTTGTACAGAGCACACACTTTCCAAAACATTCGCTATATTAGGTAATACAATTTCAAAAAAGCTGTCCTCAGTGGTTCTGTCGACTGTTAGTTCGTTTTATTTAAATTTTGTTTTATTTTTTAATCTTATCAAACTGTTATTGCGAAATCCCTAGAATAAAATAACAATAACTGTATAATAACTGTATTAATTGTATTGTAGTGTTTTTTATTATACTGGTGTGACTTTGTTAATTTTCATTAAACAAAAAGTTAAGACTATTTAATATCAATGTGATAGATATCTATCTATCTATTAGATAAGTATGAATTTCTATATTTTTTTTAGACGAAAACTATTAATGGAAATAAAAAAATTTTCTTATTTTTCGTTTTATTTTGAGAACGCCTACTTTCAACTATTTTTCTACCGCTTCTTTTTTATTTAGAATGTTTTATTTATTACGAAAACACAATTTATGCTGGCACTTGCAATTTACACTAATCGCAGTTGTATATTCAATCCTTCGTTTTATAAAATACTGATCAAAAGAAATAAAAATATTCAACCAAACGGCGTTTATTTTACTTTACTACTACGAATGAGTGCTGGAGACTGTAGGTCCGAAATACATACTAAAATAGAAATTCTTATCACTGTTCAAATATGCGGTAGCCAACCAATATTGTTGATAAATTCATAATAAATAAAGTTCGTTGAAAACTAAACCGCATCGGCATAAGGTGATATTGAATTATGCTACAGAAAAATACAACACATTTGTAATACATTAGCGTGAATCTCATATGATCACTCCCGATTATGCATCATAATAATAAATAATGTAATTTCTGGAAACATATTTCATTTTGTTCACGGTAGCCTGCATATGTAGAAGTAGCACGATTGCCTCATATTGTTCCTTAAGTTGTCGTCTTCCATAAATAGCCCTTGAGAAAATCTGTGATGGTCACAATAAATCATCAACGATTTTTTCTGCCCACTTTGGAGGAGCCCAATTTTCTCGGGAACTGGAAACACGATTTTTATCACGATTGTGTCATTTTTTTCCTTAAGGTGTCTACTTCCTTCTTTGAGAATATCTGAGGTGGCCACAATACGCCAGCAACTATTTTGTCTGACCACATATTTTCGCCCCTGATTTCGATTCCCGAATTCGACGTTATTATTTAAATAATACACATAAAATACAGATATGGTGTTTACTTTTCTACAAAAAAGTGCACTCTTTTTTTTGCACTCTTTATTGAAAATTTACAACCTATAATGATTTGTTAAAATAGAGAGTTTATTAGAAATTATTTTATCACAAGGCATAATTTTTGTCTTAACCTTTAACTGGGGAGGTGAAATTTTCGGACATACTTTGCGACGTGGTGGTAAATTTTACCCCTTTTGAAAATTCTGAAAAATGTTTAATAAAAAAATCTTAGTTTTGAAATTGTTTGTCTGTTTAGTTATTATTTTGACCGTATTATAATTCAGTATAAAAAAATAATAGTTATAATATTAAGTAATTATTAAATTTATATTAATCGAGATTGCCTCGATATCTTTTTTCAAAGATTTAAAAAACTTTTGTTTGTTGAGGGTTTTTAGCTAGTCTATATACATACATGCATTTCATTGGTGCTAAAGCCAAATCATCAGTAGACCTTAAACCTAATTTTTAAATGTTTCAAACCTCTTTGCTTATACAAAAACTTTTAAAAACTCAATCAGAATTATAAAAATTACAATAGTATAAGCATAGAGGGCTTTGAAACTTATTCAAAAATCCTAACAAACAAATTATTATATTCGATATGAATCTATTTTATTTTCTTTACAACCTTTATACAATTAAAGGTCCTTTGGGTGACAATGAAAGTATATAATAAGGCAAAACGGAAAATAAAATCTTAACTAGATAATTATTAAATTTATATTAATCGAGATTGATTGACTGATGATTTGGCTTTAGCACCAATGAAATGCATGTATATAGACTAGCTAAAAACCCTCAACAAACAAAAGTTTTTTAAATCTTTGTTATAATATTAATATAATTTAACAGAAATGGCATTTTATTTCACCAGCCTTTATTTTTTTAAATAAAAACTTCGCATTTCAAATTAGTGAAAAAAATGAAAAGTAAAAACTATAAAAAAATAAAAGAAACGTTTTCAATATTACAGAAATAAATGAATTTATTGAAAATATAGTCATATAAAAAAAACTGAATGCGCATTTTTCGGAGGTTTTTTATGCATCTAATTTTGTTTCTGCACAGTTTGTGCATATTCGTTTGCTGCGGCCCATGTAGTGTGTTGTTTTTCGTTTCAGTCTGCTGGGACATATGTAAAAAAATGTGCGAGTGGTAGGCATGGATTCCAAGCGGGCTTGGGTTATGGAGTCTGGGACCAAAATATTTCCAATCACCTCAATAAATTTGAAGCCAGAGGCAATCATACAATATTGTGTTACAGGTACATGCATATTTTTTTAAGAACAAACACAAACTGCGAAGCCATTTTGGCTTGTCTGCAGAAACACCCAGGGTCTAGGCAGGAATAAAACCTGCGAACAAAAGACTAATAGTTTAATGTATCGTGTTTGGTGGTTGAAACAGAAGTGAGTGTTTTTATTATTCTTTCATTTTTATATTCTCTTAATCGCTAGTCAGTAAGTAATACTATTTTGGCGGTGTTGTACCATAACTCCCACCTAGAGGGCGCCATACTACAACTCCCACCTCAAGTTTAATAATAAGGAATACTCCTACTTAGATAATTCATTAAATCTTGTTCTTATATACAAGAAACACAATAAAATAATCTACAATATTAGGATATATGAGGAATAACAATATTAACGCGCTTTTTAACTATTCTAATTATTAGGATAATTTACTAATACCTTCATGTAATTCTTTGTAATTACAACGTTGTAAACGCCTTAAATTATGAGATCTAGCATCCTCTTGGCGCGGAGTAATGTTCAGCTGTCCACCATGTTCCCCAGATGCTGATTCCCCAAAATCTGATGGATTTGCGACCATGGCACTGGGAACTGTTTGCTCGTTAACATTGGCATTCTTGATTTCGTTTTGTGCACCGCAAATCATTTGGTTAACGTGTCTTTTAATTATCTTGTTATTTCGAGTTAAAATACAACGATAAGATTGTGGACCTATCCGTTCTTTAACCATAGCTTCTTGCCACGAAGCTTTATTCGGGTTCGAATAGTCCCGTACGAAAACATCTTTACTGGTATCAAAACTAACACTTCGTGCCTTTTTATGATTTTTGATGTTAGATAATTAACTCTCGACAATTTTGTTTTTTACTGGAGGTGGGCTAAGTATACTAAAACGTGTCTTAATTTCTTTCCCCAATAACAATTTAGCGGGTGTTTCCCCCGTAGTAGAATGTTTCGTTGTTCTGTAGTCAAACAAGAACATATTTATAATCCCATCCTCGTCGCCACTTTAATGTATCGTGTTTGGTGGTTGAAACAGAAGTGAGTGTTTTTATTATACTTTCATTTTTACATTCTCTTAATCGCTAGTCAGTAAGTAATACTACTTTGGCGGTGTTGTACCATAACTCCCACCTAGAGGGCGCCATACTACAAATAGTGTAGTACGCAATCTACTAGTCTAAAGGGTCTCCCCTATTCATATACAATGTATTGAGAATTGCGCAAGTTTTCGGCATTCTCTGCAATTTCTTCAGCGATCATGCCATCAATTTGATCTACAGTAGAGTATTCGCAATCTTCACTAACATCACTCTCTTTAATGTAAAAATCAGGGTCGATGATTTTGTCATCGACTTCGTTAACTTCGCCATCATCATCAAGAAAGCGTTCTGTTCTACAAAAATAAATTATATTTAAGTACAAAATATGGACTAAACTAGAAAATCTAGTTATATATACTTTTTGGCAACAATAGGAGGGACAAGTGGTAAAGATAATTCTATATAAATCTAACTATATGAAGGAGGTGTGGTAATTTTGCTTCTACTAAAGACTTACATTATCGCCGATGTAGTGGTCATATATTTTCAAAGAAAAAATTGCATAAATAAGGACAACTGGTAGTTTTTACCCTAACACCTGATTTTATTCGCTCACGCTATTGCTAACACAGACAAAATACAACTGAATAACAATGATCATGATACAAGAAGATACCTACGTAAAGAATAACAGTGTCAGAGCCAAATAAAAGAGAAATATTTAAGAAAATTAAGAGAGGGGGTAATCTTTACCACCACCTCGCCAGTGAAAGGTTAAGAAAACTTTGAATAGTATTTTTTTATAAAAAGAAATGTTACATTTTTTTAGAAAAAAACGGCAATGATCTTTGCCCGTATTTTTCCCGGTTTATGATATCTTGCAATCGACGCTATCTTGGCGCACGTCATAAAGCTTTGAAACAAAATTACCAAATATAAACATATGATTTTTGATTACATAAGAAAACCAATGTTGCGTACTTCAAAGCAATAAAACAGATAATTTTGTTCTAAACCGTGATATTGTCACCACTGGCTAATTGTTTAAACAAAATAATCAATGTTGCTCAACATCTTTCGCAAATTTGAACAAAGTACTTGGCTTAACATTTAGGAAAATGTTGCAATGTATTACTCGTACTACAAAACAACATGCGTTAAAAAAACACCCATATGACCACGAGAATGATGGGAACAAAGCATGTTCGTTTTAATCAGGAGCGATTCTTACCAAAAAAAAAAAAACACTCATAGTCATTGCGAGTACCAGTGAATCAAACAGAATGTTTGATATGAACGATTGTATTTACAATCGTTCCTTGTTGTTGAAAAATAACAAGTGCATCAGTAAAAATCAAGACTAGTCGTAAATGATCGGGTTTACTCGAAAATTTCATACTTGTTGCAGTTCTTTATTATGTATGTATGTATGCATGTATATAGCTAAGAAACATAGCTCTAAGCGGGTGTCCCCAATCCAAAAATATAAATTATGAACATAATAATACTGACAACTTGTCACATCGAAAATTCACACACGAATCTAAATTCGCCAAAAGGTCAACATAAAAAAGAGCAACAATGAGAAAAAACCACAAAATTCGTAGAAAAAAGATATAAAATCGGGAAAAATTACAAAAATTTTACAAAATTCATAATTCGGTCATAAATTCTTAGTTTCGAAAAAGTTACAACACATGTACTTTAAAAATTTAGTTTTAAAGAAAAAATGTTTAAGAGCTCATACCGTCATAGTTGAACAGATTAGTGGCTGAATATAGCGCTCGTACTTATGTATGTATATGTATTTTAATTTTTTTTTCATTACTTATCACAGATATTTAAATTTATTTCATTTTTATCAATCAAACTAATTAATGATAACGATAAAATTGGGTTTGTTACAAAAATGATTTTATCAATGATATCTGGCAGATTCAGTACTATTATCATTTGATAGTACTTTTTGATTTTTGATAGTACTGCTTCAATAGTCCGTACTTTTTCGCTCTATAATCCATAAAATTTTTTTCATTTGTATAATAACGGAACTTTTTACCGTAATACGTGTAGGTACAACTCGCAAATTAATTAAAATCATAGATCCAGGTCAGCAGCTTGACAATGAATTCATTCAGAGACGATTTCGACGGGTCAAAGTGGGAATGTAGAAAATGTTGGTGTTCAGAGTTCAGTTGGTTCTGATGTCAACACGTGCAGAACTCAGTATAAAATCAATAATAATGAGGCCAATTTTTCAAAACTTTTCGGTTCATAGATTTATAAATGTAAAAACCTTATAAATAAATGCAAATTTTGATTGAATTTCTATTTAAAAAAAGGCTATTAAAACAGGGTTTCTTTGCCTAATGTACATATGTATGTAGGTATATAAGAATATTTATAGTAAAAAAAACATACATACATATAATCCGGACACTTCAGTAATAGGGACATGCTCAGGATTTAGAGTGTCCGCATTATCGAGATAGTACTGTAATCTTAATATAAATTCTTGTTTGCAACCTGTATCTTTCTATAATGCAGTGATGGAAAAGCTGATACGATAGTACTTTTTTTGATACTAGTTGATATTTAAAAATACCGAGTTACTCCGCTGAATCATTGAAACTTTCTAACTAACTTCACTTCTTCGCGTTCCAGTATATCTCAACATATATAACATAGTGAAAGTATTTGCAAAGAGTGCAATGTCGTAAGCTTTTTTTAAGTTTACCTTTAAAAATCCCCCACACATATCCAGCTAATAAACAATTTCGATATCAAATTAAGAAAATTAAAATGAAAGAAGGTCCAATCGAAAAAAATCAAATAGCATCCAAAAATTAAATAATTTACAAGTTTTACGGGTAATACGAGTAAAAATAAAAAAATTATATAAATCCCATTGCAATAATACCAAAATAAAATGAAATAGCTACTAATGAAATAAGTTCATAAAAAGTTAAATAATTCCCTATAAAGAAATGAAATAAGACCATAAGACTTGTATGCAATGCAATTTTAGGACAAATAGAATGATGTATTAAGTTATTTCATTTGAATGCAACTTCTAAAAAATACTATTCTTCACCAAAGTCTGGTTTCTCACATGGAGAAATTTAAAACTCCAACTTTTCGCCGAATTTCGGGTTTTTGCAATGTGAGTGACTTTGTCCATTTCTTACTGTTTCGTCGACTTTAAAAGGATATTAAACATTTTATTTTTCCCAATGATAGGAAGTTATTGCGAATTTTCGCGTTTTTGAAGTTTTTTGCGAGTTTCTCACATTCCTTGCATTTGCTACTCGTTTTAGAAGATTTTTTTTGTAAAATTTCGCGCATTCTCGCGATTATCGCGTTATGATTGACTCAGTGGCCTTTTTATTGCTTCATTGAATTTTTAAGATTTTATAAAAAGATGAACACCGAATATTAATCAGGAATTTGATTGCCCTTATTTTATGCAAAAATTATTTTTACACAAAATGTTAATATCAAAAAATGAGCTGCAATTTTTTCATTTTATTTTACATAAAAAAAATATTTCTAAGCACTAATTTGATTTAAATATTTTGTTTTATTGAGCCATTCGTGAGACAGCATCGAAAACCAGCAACAAGGTCTTGGTAAATTGGACTGACCGGATAAGTTACTGTGTAGCCACCCGTAGCGGAAGTCACAAGAATGAAATGCTATTTCTTATTTCTAAGAAAGCCATAACACAGTACAACACATGATTTTGGAACTGAGAATTGCACGTGAAAGTATCCCCAGAAATAACAACTTCTGCATCATTCGTTTTGTCAAGTTGGCTGCATTATTATTTTTTTTTTAATTTATTAATCGAGATTGCCTCGATATATTTTTTCAAAGATTTTCAAAAACTTTTGTTTGTTGAGGGTTTTTAGCTACCATGCAGGAAATGTCAATAGTGAAATTATACTGAATATCTATTGACGATGTAACTAGTACTGCTGACAAATTATACCCCAACTAATTCTATCTAATATTGACATTTAACACAAGCTTGTCCTACGAAATCTACCAGTAGACTGGGTCAATACTGACTAGGTACATAGTTCTTGTGGGACCATGTGGAAAAAATTTCAATAGTAAGATTGTATTGACTTACTATTGACGATATCAGCAGGGAAGTGTCCGTAGTAAAACAGTAAAGGATGAATTAGCGGAGCGCACCCGTACCGTACTGTATCAGCTGTTCGTCTATGTTATGGGAAAAGCAATACAAAAGCTTACCGACTTTAAATGTACCGTAGTTGCAACGTACCAATATGTATAAAATAGAAATTGCTAACGTTGGTACCAGTTAAGGGGGTATTTCCGCTCTTATTTTTTGGTACTTTTTGATAATAATATATGTGTACTTTTGAAAAACAACTTGAAATAATGTATATTTGCATATATTTATATGTACAATGTACATTGTACATACATATCGTCACATAAAATGTAAAACGGCCTATCTATTTTTTTAAAATTTTCAGGAGAGACAAAAATCTTAATAAAAAGCAAACTATTGTAATCATAAAAATTATTTTTTCTAGGTAGTATCATTAATAAAAGCGGAATTAATGATACTATGCTGAAAAAGACAATATTTGTTATCACAATTGTTTGCTTTTTATTAAGTTTTTTATCTCTAGTGAAAATTTTGTTATAATGTGTAGATAGTCCTTTTTGCATTTGATAAGACGATATACATATTTAGATGTATATAATAAACAAATACATATATTATATAAATGTGATATGTACGTATGTATATTTATGTAAAATAATTTAAATGGTATCATTTTTTTTGTATGCACATATAAACACTAATTTGTTGTTTATATTTTTTATTATAATTTTATAATATAAAAGTGAAATAATAAATAATTTTTATATACATACATACACAAAATAAAGTTCTGATATCATTAAAATATCTTAGGTACTTTTTCTGCACAAGTCATCAATTGAAAATTTTTAATACCCATCACTGTGTTCTAAACAGCTGTTCCTTTTTCCTGGCAATAAAACAAACAATATAAAACAAACGTACTTTTTTTTAATGTTATATAAGTAGACCAACGTGCGAACAGTACGGTGCGGGTACAGCAACGCTCGGCTAACGGGCCCTTACAAAATACTTTTACTTTTTTTCTGTATCTGTTTTCTTTGTTTTATGGGTTAGGTTTTTGACATACGCAATGAAACTACACAAGCAAGTTTTTCTTATATTGTTGTAATTGTTTTCCTAATAATGACACCTAGTTAAATACACCTTGGGTACAAGTATTTATTTGAAATAATATTTAAAAGCAAAATACGGTATAACATATTTTGACAACATTTTCTCTATCTATCAAAACAAAAGAAAAAAAAACAATTTAGTGACAGTGTCATCAAAAAGACACCATAATTGTTGACAAAGTTATTGACATGGATATATTTAACCCCATGCTTCCTTCAGGGTAGTCTATATACTACACTCGAAATATTCTGTACGTAAAATTAACTGAAATTGTAATTTAAAATAAATGAAAGTTCACTTAAAAACCGGTCTACTCATTTTTCATTTAAATTGAACCAAAAGTTCATTTAATTTTTAGTGTTAAAAAATTAATTGACTTAAGCCCGTAAAAGCAAAAGAAAAAACAGCACTTAAAAACAACGGACAATATTTTTTGAATGAATGTTAGAATCAGTTAAAAATAAAATTGCTTACAATTTTAAATGTTTATTCTTTTAAAAATGACTGAACGGATTACTCTTGAAAAAAGTACAGATGTGTTGCAGATTAGAGTGGATACCCGCCATTTCGGGCTAACCCCACTGTGCTCTCAACACCGTGTGAAAACAATGCGTCCACCACCGCTCCCGTGCCGGCTTTGAAAAGCACCTGTGCGTGTGTTAAAAAGTCCGCACAGGTTGCAATTCTTGTACATAATCTTACCATTATGCACAACTGCTTGCGAAGCAGTTCGAGCTATCCAATCTCTGTTGCTGGAGGGAAATTTTTGTAGAGTTTCCGCCAGACAAGAAGAACGCGTCAGAACATTAGCTACACAACCAGTGTAACCATGACTGAATTTTGCCCTTCCCTCTGACTTCCACTTCCGGTACCTCCTCGAAATTCCTTCTTTAAGGACAATCACTACTGATGCAGTGCCTTTCCTATGAGAATTCCTTTCTGTGACTTAGAACCGGTAAGAGTTTTAGGTGTCACACACCTATATCCCAGCTTATAGATCCTAAGATCTATTTCCTTAACTTTAGCATATGAGTACGCCCATTCCCCTGATTTCAATACCAGAGCTAGGGTAGTCCACAATATGATTGTAGGCATGTGATCAAAGGTACTGCCAGGAAAGATCAACATACCTATTCGCAGACTAACATAAGCAAGCTTACTCTCTTTTTATACTGCAGGGTAGAGCCCAAAAGATCGGAGGTCTACAAAATTTCTCTACCCTGTACCATGCACCATATATTACCAAGGTGTTTGCCATCACCAAGATCCATTTAAAGCCCAATGAATAGCCCTGTCCTTTTGCCATCCAAGAGGATGTTAGCAGCTGATACCACGTAGAGGTAAGACATAGGCACTTGTCGTGTAACTGAACAGAAGCAAATGGTTACCACACCCGCCTCTGCCAGCCCACCAACTTATCAGCCTGAAAAAAAAGTACAGTCCGTTACTGTAATAACATTG
The DNA here is from genome assembly GCA_956483585.1 of Gymnocheta viridis. NCBI lineage: Eukaryota > Metazoa > Arthropoda > Insecta > Diptera > Tachinidae > Gymnocheta > Gymnocheta viridis. The sequence goes on along the minus strand of OY101440.1, from coordinate 93,333,541 downwards.
TAAGTGTACATGCATTTTATTGGTGCTATCACCAATAAAATGTATATAGCCTGCATGTGTATAGCTGGAGTCACACAACACTATTATTGGCCTCAAATATATAGCAATCGCCCTTTACTGACGAGTGATTGCTGCCTAATATCAAACTTTCCAACAATCTAAATTAAAAATTAATTATCAAACCTTATAAACGACCATTAAAAGGTGTTTACCAAACATTGAAACCAATAACCAAACACACACAAGCATGTGAACAAACAAACAACCAAACTATCAAAAACATAAATGTGAATGAACTCAACAAATCCGTGCATAGTGAATTAACCCAAATAAAGTGTATTTATTATACGACTATTTCAACTTTATCCCCAAAATTGAGTTCTTAATTATTGATTGATTTCTGTATAATTTGTGTGTGGGATAATAAATTCATAAATCAACAACTTCTAACATTCAACTGGAAATTTGTTTAACAGAGCGGCATTCATTATTCGTAAAGCGGACAAGTAAAAAATGTTGATGTTAGAAACACATTCTTTTTTATTTTTAAATTTGAATTTTACAAAAGTTACACCTGATTTTTTTTAAATTCTTATAATGGGGTTCAAAAACTAAACCTTTTACAGTGCTTAGCAAACAAACATGATTTATCATCAGAGCAAAAGTAATTCGTGCGTTAGCTAGTTGACATTTCTATCGAATTGTTTGTGGGCCAGTGTGCTGTCTGTGTGTGTCTTCAAATTCTAATATGTCTTCAAAGACAATAAACAAAGACAATTCAACTTGATTAAGTCTGAATAAGTACGAAATTAACCCTTAAACGCATTTTAAGTTTTGACATATTTCTAACATTTAAGTAGCATTTCGAGCTTTGTTTTATTCAGACACTTATAGTAAAGTTTTATGAAAAATAATTTTGTAGAACATTTTAACCCGCTGTATCCGTGCTTAAAGATATTTGTTTGACTTTTACTAAAAAAAGCTACAAAAAGAGATAGCAGATAAAAATGTCCCACAAAAATATTGGTCTTAAAATTATACTGGGCCTCATTATTAATTCCGTTTCGTGATTGCGGTACTGGGCCTCATTATTAATTCCGTTTCGTGATTGCGGTAGGGAAGCAAAATTTGAAATTATTGGTGCCGTTGCTGCGGTATTGCTATATTATTACGCAATAAAGTATATACATACGAGGGCGGTTCGGAAACTTCTTAGCCTATCAATGAAAGAGAATAGTTAGTTTTTCAAAAATATTTTTATTTTTCAATATAATCTCCTGAAACTTCAATACACTTAGTCCAACGCTTTTCTAGCAATTCTATCCCTTGATTAAAATAGTTTTCCTCAAGGTCTTCAAAATAGTGGTTTACAACTGTAATTGCATCTTCATTTGAGGTAAAACGCTTCCCAGCCAGGAATTTTTTAGATTTGGGAACAGGTAAAAGTCACTGGGAGCTAAATCAGGAGAATAAAGTAGATTATCAACCAATTCGAAGTGTATTTCATGTAATTTTAGCATCGTATCTGATGCTGTGTGAAGCGGTGCGCTGTCTTGAAGAAAGAGCACTTTTTTCTTCTTTAAATGTGGTCGTTTTTTCTTGATTGCATCAATCAATTGATCCAATAATGCACGATAATACTTTACTGTGATTGTGGATCCTTTTTCAATATAATCGATGAGCAATGTTCCGTGTGCATCTCAAAATACAGTGACCATAACCTTGCCAGCCGATTTCACTGTCTTCGCCTTCTTCGGAGCACTTCCACCAGCTTCCCACTTCCACCAGCTTCAGGTGCGTAGTGGTGGACCCACGTTTCATCAACAGTTATTAATCGACGCCAAAAATCAACAGAATGACGCTTTATCATGTCCAAACACCGCTGTGAAGTGGTCTGTCGAACTCTTTTTTGTCCGACACTGAGCAAACGCGGCACCCATCTTGCCGATAGCTTTTTCATCTTTAGTTCTTCATGCAAAATTAAATGGACTCGATCATTTGAGATGCCCATGATATTAGCTATTTCACGCACTTTTATTCGTCGATCCATATCATGCACTTTGGCTACAATTTCTGTTGTTGTTGCTGTTTTTGGACGTCCACTACGTGGTTCATCTTCAATGCTTGTACGACCACGTTTAAATTCAGCAACCCAATTTTTTACTGTTGCATATGAAGGAGCACTTTCACCTAACACATTCACCATATCATTATGAATTTCTTGTCCCGATAAACCTTTTTTATGTAAATATTTAATGACACCACGCATTTCTAATTTTTCCATTGTAAAAAAATCGCGGATGCCTCTTTTGTGAACACCTGTTTCTATATGAAGGAGTTGCTAGATCGAAACAAAATTTAACATGTGTTCATAGCAGAGATGGAAGTTTCCAAAACACTTAACTTTTTTCTGTTTATACCGCGCTTTTTGTGCTAGGCTAAGAAGTTTCCGAACCGCCCTCGTATTTTTTCATTTTGCTTACGTTCATATTTTGTAATGAAAGGCTCACGGAAAAAAACAAAAATGTAAAAAAAAATTATTTTTTAATATTTTTATAGGAATAAAAGAGAAAAATACACAAACAAATTGCAAATACAAGGTTAATTTAATGAAAACAAATCAGAACATTGACTGTTGGCAATTGATACTAAACTAATTCTCTAACTTGTTTTGTAAATACTTCAGCCAGCACTTTGCAAAACGTTGATTGTACTATTTTGTCATTAAAATGCTTACCAACAGTGCTTTCTGCAAAAAAACATAACCTTAACCAAGCCGAAAGTTTATCTTTTACAGAAAGTGCTCTTTGACGACCACTTCCTGAGATTCTAGCTCAGACAAAAAATATACATACATATTTAAATGCTGCCTTATTTAAGCTGTAAAATTAAACATATCTACATTTAAATTTCTTTGTTCTTTCTTTCGTGCACCTATAACTCATCTTCAGATTTATAGCGCAGAACTCTTCTTTCTACCCGAATATCTAAGCAATCATAAAAAATATATACACCTCTTGACGAGAGAATTCTTTTTTATTTTTTCATTTTTATTTCCGTAAATTAAAAACTTTAATCTCGTTTTCTGACGAACGAGTTTTTTTTAGATATGACTATGTTACAATACAGAAACGATACATACAGTCTGTTTTTGAAAATTAACTGCCAGGCCCACGATGTCACACGTATTCGTTCTTTCGTACAATTAAATTTAAAAAAAAAACGTGCTGTACTCGGGACTACCGCGGCAAAGCTATTGCATAGCATTTCTTATCAACTTATGCAATTATAATTATTTATTTTTTATTTATGCGTTATTTTTTTTCTTTGATATTTATTCAAGTTTTTTCTTCGATATTAATTCAAGTTACACTTTTTGAGCGTGGTAACCGATAAGAAACAATTTTTTTCTTTTGTTGAATAAATGAGAAGTTAATATCGTTTAAAATATTTTTATTATCTTACAATAGATGTAGGTTATTCAGGAATTTTTATAATTGAAACTATAGGTTTATGGTAACTGAAATAAGAAACATAAGTTTGAGACTTGATATCCTCTAAATATCTGGAAAATACCGCTTAAAACCCTACGAATTGTCTGTTTGTTTGTTTATATAATTTTTTGTCAACCACGATTGATCGTAAGTACGCCATTTTGTGTTTTCCTACATATACAAATCTGTTCTGGCAATACTTTATGTTAATGAAATCAATATCATACTTTAGGGATTAACATACGCTATGCGATTCAAATACTTAAAAAAACAAAAGACTCAAGAAACAAACTTAGTGTTAGGTTTTTTCGTTACGAAATTTCTTGATTCGGTCGCCGCGACAAAAGCTATGCAATAGCTTAATAAAATTTTAGAATTGTATAAAAAAACGAATACGTGCAATATCGTGGACCTGGGCAGCAATAAATAAAAATTTTCGGTTTTGAGTTTCTATTGAAAACAAAGACATTTTTGAGTTCTTTATTTTTGTTTCAATATAAATTTCTAAACGAAAATTTTCATATTATTTTCAAAAACAAAAAATCTTCAAAGACATCAAAGCTCAATATTCAACTTGAGTAATATCTAGAACTCACTTCAAATATGAAAGCTTCGGGAGCAGGAGCATGCATGATTTATAATTGACTATTTTCCGTCAAGATTAGTGCTGAATACTTTTTTTATAAATTAAGATATTCGGGTCTGCTCTAAAATAACATGATTTTCAAAAATTAATAAAAACCAGTTTAGTGTTTTTTAGATCATACGAACTCTAGCATTCGAGGATCGATTAAAATCTTATAATTTAATCACAATTTACTTTTTGAAATATTGTGATTTTTACTTTTGTGTAATTTACAGAACAGTTCCGATTATTACATTACAGTCTTAAGTGGGGTTCATAGAACCCAAGCAGTCGAATTGAGCAAACAATTTGTATGAAAACCACTCAGTTATTCGAGTGGTTTCCTTCCATACATATTTTCGACTCAAGTCGATTGCTTGGATTCTATGAACAGCACATTAAGTTTTGTTTTTCAATCTAATAATAATAATTTTAAATTTGTTTTCATTAAAAAATTATATAAAAGGCTTAATAAATATTAAACTCAAACTTGAACGCCACAAATAAGAAAAAACTTAAAATTTGTTTAAGGGTTAATTTCACACAGTGTTATTGGTTGATAAACTTTTTAAATTTTATTCATTAGTCTATATTCAATTGATATTTGTTTGAATTAGAATTTTCAGCTTTTTACCTTCCTTGAGTCCAAAATGGTTGTCCAGGATATGTTTGTGTGCCCACGTGTACATATTGATGCGGGTTGATAATGCGGGCTATATCATTAAATGTGCGTTCACTGCGTACTTGCAAAATATTTATGTAATAATTATTATCCTGATGTACACAATAAGCCTTTGTTAATAGGATGCCAATGGTTGCATAATATATTAAAGCGAATGATAAATATTTGTACATTATTCTTTTCGATATTTTATTATTATGACATTACACCGGTGATATCATGATATTTATACGTTGAGAATGGACAATGGACAAACAGGAATTTGAATTTGTCAAGGAAAAAGGAACGAGTAATCTCGTGATTATTCTTATAACTTCTACGTATGTATTTACATAAAAACATTTTGAATCAGGTGTAAGGTTTTTTATCTGTGTCGTATAATAAGTTTAAAGCAAATAGGTATAAGACTAAACTGGTCAGTTTTTTGTTGATTTGAATAATGACAAAAACTCGTTTTTATTTAATATGTTTATGGGTCATTCCATTCCACATAAAATTTACAAAATGTGTTACGCTGCAATTATACATGCAATAGTTGCATGTCATTGATGTATACGTATTATCAACGAAAAATTGTTCGAAAAACTCGAAACTCTTGCCACTAGCTTTTTCATTTGCGAGTGCAAGTTCATTTTCAAAATGTCGAAGGGTAAACTTAAGAACATTTTTTCAATTGCTTCCATTTTAACTTTTTGTTCTGTTTACAAAATAGGGCTACCGAGTTAATGATATAGGCACATTTTTGGGGAAACGGTTAACATTTATTATTAGTATTTTAATGATATTAATGCTCTATAATTAACAGACTGCCGTTTTGTATGTGCATTTTAAGAAATAGTCTTAATAGGCTGAATAACAGCCTATGTTCCATTTTTCTCGTTTCAAATTAATGATACCAAAAAAGGTAAAATAAAATTATGAAAAATATGGACCTATATCACTTTTTTTCTAACACAACAACACAATTTCTAAATATTTTCAAATCAGTTTCAACACTAACGTAGTATGTCACGGCTCATACTATGAAATTTTTCTTTCTGAAAGTGTTAGTTTGTAAGTGTACGGGGAGAGAAGATTGGGAAGGAGTATACTCTTTCATGTACTTTGAAATTCTCTTGTGTTTTGTTATTCGTAACTGTGAAACTGGAAATGGCTGCAGCTTTATTTTTGATTTTCTTTTACTTTTATTTTCTTTCATTGTGGTGAGAGCAAAAATTTGTTTACAAAAAAAAAAAAGATCGTAAAGATAAACATGCAAAAATCTTGAATTTCATTACAAAAAGTTTCAATGTGTAGATATTAATGAAAGTTCAAAAGAGAATTAGAGAAAATTTCAGAAAGAAAACTTTCATAGTCTGAACCGGGACTATGTTGACAAACATCGGCTTTCTGAAAAATGTCTCTTATTTAAAAACACAGCGCAACATATATCATATTATCTGAACACATTTGAAAATGAAGTATATGATGATATTTGTTTAGTTAATAACAAATCACAATCGCTTGGGTGTTTGTTTATTCTTTTGTCTGGTCATAACTGACATTATTTTCATTCAGCGACAATCATTTATATCGACATAATTTGTTTTTTTAGAACACAATTTCGATGTCTTAAAAGGTTTGTTCTTTTGAAATTGCTGTGGGATCTGATCAACAAAGACATATGTAGTAAAAACTAATTGAAATATTGTCATAACCTAAATTATACATTATTGTATAAAATATTTTAATTTTCAATTCTAATGTCATAGCTTTAAATATTTTTAATCTCCTTGAAATTTTGATTTTTAGACATTCCCTGTTATTCATGAAAACCACAAAATTATTCATTTGACAAGATGAAACTTAAATTACAGTTTTTACAGTTCTACAGTAATCCAGGAAAATTTTCATTAAATGTTTAGTGGCATGCAAGTGCCAAATTTTCACTCGCATGCAAATTTAGCTGCCACTGGAGCTGCCATTGCGAATAATATGGGTATATTAGTTAAAAAATGTGAGTGTGCTGAATTTTTCGAACTGGCAGTGGCATATGTAAACGCTAAGTATGATATGGAATTGTGAGTAACCTTTCACTCACGATCAAGCACGCACGCTCCGACCTAATAACAGCACTTACAGTCTAAGCACAGTGGCGTGAAATTAAAAAAGTGGTAATAAATACGTAACTTCTTAACTACGGAACCCATTTGCATGAATCGAATCGTTATGCATAGAAGAAGTCAAAAGCACCCTGTTGTAACAGTAAAAAATTACCCCACAAATAGGGATACATGCGCAAGTCCACTTGTCTCCGTTTATATGAAATTGTGTATGTACATATTTCTTCAAAACTTGTGTGCCTACTAGATTAATAAAAAAAAATAAATCAATAATATCTATGAGAGTTCATAAAAAAGTTAATGATGTTATTAAAATAGAAAAACACGAAAATTTTCACCTGAAGTGTTATATTTGCTTTCATCATGTAAACCTGGTGCAACTATAAAGATATATATATATAATAATACATTACAAAATTTTTCAACCCATTGATTTGGGACTCAATTCTGAGAATTGCACGTGAACGGAGCCCCAACAATAAGAACATCTGCATCATTCGTTTTGTCAAGTTGGCTGCATTAATAATTACATTTTAAAACCAGAAGAACATTGATTATTTCAATAACGAAAGTAACAAGCATACGTACGGTATACCGATATATAACCGTGTCAAAATATATAAAAAGTGATAAAAATCCAACTTGACAAAACGAATAATGCTGAAGTTCTTGTTTTTGGGGCAACTTTCATGTGCAATTCGCAGAATTGAGTCCCAAAATCATGGCTTGCACAGTGTTATATACCGTTCAATAGATAATTACGTCTATTATTCAAGTATATAAATAGTTATCATGATATATTTGAAGCAAATGAAAAAAAGCAAAACACACGAAAAATTAAATTTTGTATTTAAAATAATTTTAATACATTTTAAGAAACAATCACCTTTATTACAGTTGGCGACATCGACGTCACGTCAATACAATACCAAAACAATTGGAGCGTCGATGTCGCCAACTGGAACAAGGGTGATTGTGTTCATAATTTAAATCAATAACATTATTATAAAATAAATATTCAGAACTTTCTTTTTTTTTAATAAGAAGAAAATTTCGTGGTAAAATTAATTTTTTTAATTCCTCCGCAGATCACATTTATGCATAGACTTTTGTACCAGTTATTTGAAATAGAATAGTCTATGACAAAAATACAAAAAAGTTAAAAAAAACCTTGCAATTTCTTTATGCACTGAAAAATTAGTTTTTTTTGTAAAAAAAATTTTAAAATGCGGCCAATGCTGGATGTGGTTGCATTTATATAAATTTCTCTAGAGTAAGTTTAATGCCTTGTCTTTCAGATAAAATTAATTTTTTTTACTATTTAATAAATTTCCCAGAAATACTAAAGGTACGGTTACATGTGGCAAACATTTGCCAAAAAAAAACGTAATCACTACTTTTGCTTAGGGTTAGTGTGATTTAACTTGGTTTTTATATCACAAAATTAAGTCAATTTTGCCGAAAAATGCTATACTTATATTAAAATAAATGCGATCCCATAGGTAAACAAATATTGAAATTAAAGAAAATGCAAATTTAGCTTGTCTGTTAGTCACGTTTTTTTCGGCAAATGTTTGTCAGATGTGACCGTACCTTAAGAAAATAAACTATACTTTTTGCGTAAAAAACAGCTTTTTCAATATTTTTTAAAATTTCAGATTTAAGAATTTGTCACAGATAGCGAATATATATTTCTTTCTATTTTTTATATGTATTGGGCTTTCTAGAACTATTTTATGTTAGATATGAAAGAAATTACGGGTCAAGAAAAAAAGTTATGACAAAAAAATTTTAAGTGAAATTACTTTAAAACTTTTGGAGATACAATGACACTATAAGCATGTTTTATTTTTGTCTTTTAATGTAGATTACTCTAGATGAAAACTCATTGTAATAGGTTTTTATTTACAGAAGTTACAACAAATGAAACATTTTTTACGCCTTTTAGACCCACCCTGTGTTGCAAAACGGTGCTTTCAAATACAATATTAAAAAAGTTTATGACTTCTTCTATGCATATTACCCACTTGTTTTAACTTCACGTGACTGTAAACACCGCAGTATATACATTTGTGGTCGTCTAGCTGAGGCTTAAATATATCTGAATAAGACTATTTATTTGCTGAATGACCCATACATTTATTTATACGCATCAGACATAAAAAATTCTATTGTTTTTTTATGACTCTCCTAAGCTATTTTTTGTAAAATAATCTGTGCTTAGTACGTTTGTGAATTTTAAGCTTAAATGTCGCATCAATATTAAATAATTCGAAAATGATCACTTTAAAACATCTTGCTCTTAAATTCATATCAACCATAATTTGTTTAATAATACATAACGCTCAGTTGGTTAAGGGACAAACCGTATCTGTAGCTGTTGCGAATAGATTCACAGCGTCATCTTCATCTAGTTCGTCGGCCGGATTTTCATTTGGTTCAACACTGCCAGTAAATAATTTCTATCAATCATATGGAAGTGATTTTAATGACTTGCCGATATTTGCGGGAAATGCAATAGGAAATATACCAAATTTATATAATGTTCATGTAAATAATCAGGGAAATACCCTAGGTGCGCAGCAAAATCAACATTTAGTCAAGCAAGGTTATAATCTTAATACAAATAAAAATAGATCCAACCAACCTCATAATCGAAATTTGATATATCAAGGGAACAGCGGAAATAATAATCATAATCAACCTCTGCAAAATCAGCGCCCTAACATCAACAATAATAATTACGTTAAGATTCCTTTTAACAATAATAATATGCGCTATAATGTTAACAATAATAATAAAAGACCTGTTGGGAATAACTATTACCAAGTCCAAATACCTAATCGTGTACCCAGTAATTTTAATCTAAATCCTCAAACTGACAGTTATGGTTATCTACACAACCCACCATTTAATCCTACATATAATAATCCAAAAAGTCCTTATCGAAATTATCCTGGCAATAGTGATGCCCATGCAAATAATTCACCAAATCCTCTCCGGAATATACAACCGAATCTAAAATATCCTCAAATGCCAATTCGGCACAAACCAAGCAACGAAGTTGTACTTCAAACATCTAACTTCCAACCAATGTCTTCACCAACGAGGCCATCGAACCAGGAAAGTCTAATACGTGAGATAGTATCAAATCCGCTTTCCATAGATAGTCCAATAAGTGAACCAGCAGCAGACCCTCTCTTAGAACCAGTACCTCAAACAAAAAACAACAAAAATTCAACGCCAGCAACAGCGACAACAAATCCTTATACACATCATCCAGAAAAGTTACAACCAGGCATTATTATAAACCCTGACTCACCATACTACATTGCTGAAGCCTCTGAGGAACAATCATCGCCATTCGATATAAGACGTTATTAATCTGTGTTGACATTTCATTTATCCACTTATCGTTAAATTTGTGCAGAAAAAAATTAAATTAGCTATTAGCCACTTTTATTTGGCTAAAAATTAAAAATTTTAAATTTTTTTTGGATATTCATGTCATTAGTTTAGTGTTAATGTCCAGTCGAAAGCCATATTTTTGTACTTCATTTCTATTTTAGTTAAAATATTTTGTGTTTCCTATTTGGGAAACATTTAAATTAGGTATGAAATTTCAGAATAGAAAGTAGAATACATGAAATGAAACGTACGTCACGTAGTGTGCGTCACAAAGTTTCAGATCTTCTGATAAAAAACGACGAAATTTTTTTTAGCTGCAAATATATTTTTTTTAGAATTCTCTTATATATATCTTTCTTTTAAGCACCCCATACACGCTTCAATTCAATTGTCAATTTAGTCTTTCAATTGAACTGATTCTTGGCCACACACTTCATAAACTAAATTGAATGATTTGCATTTAATTGTCAAATTTATATATTTTTAAATTTTAATATATATATTTACATTTTAAATATTAAAAACTTCTATTGCAATGGCTCAAAAAAGAAAAATAATTTCAATAATGGAAAATTTCTCTCCAAGCATCCATGTTTGCCACCAATGTAATTTTTACATTTTTTATTTAAACTTCAATGAAATTAAAGAAATACTTAACTTTTTCTTTGCAAAAGAACACTACAAACATTAATTTTGACAGCTGATCAACAGACTCGAACACACACAACACGATCGAATTGAAAGACTTACTAGCCAACTTCAAAAAATCAAAATCTTTTGATTTTTCTTCAACCAACTCGACAACTGCAAAACTAATTAATTAATAGAGCCATACGCGTCTTGATTTGGACAACAACCGACTCAGTTTGTTGTTTGTTGGGATTTTTGAATAAGTTTCAAAGCATACTATGCTTATACTATTGTAATTTTTATAACTCTCATTGAGTTTTTAAAGGTTTTTGTATAAGTAAAGAGGTTTGAAACATTTAAAAATTAGGTTTAAGGTCTACTGATGATTTGGCTTAAGCACCAATGAAATGCATGTATATAGACTAGCTAAAAAACCCTCAACAAACAAAAGTTTTTTAAATCTTTGAAAAAAGATATCGAGGCAATCTCGATTAATATAAATTTCATTCATATCATTGCTTTAGTGTTAATGAAAATGGCCCGATCGAAAGCCATATTTTGTACATGGAATTCACTTAAATTTTGTGTTTACTGTTTTGGAAACATTGAAATTAGCTATGAAATTTCATAATAGAAATATAATAGAAAAAATCTAACGTGAGTCACGTAGGGTGCGTCACAAAGGGTTTATGTCTTCTGACAAAAACGACAAAATTTTTTGGCTGCAAATAAGTTTTCTCTTATATTCATATTTCTCTTAGGAACTATATTTTGTGTACTTTATTATGCAAAATTCGCAAAAAATTTACGAAAACACACTTTAACTTGCAAAGTTACTTCCGTTTTTTGAAGCGTGCGGAACAAAATTGTATGATCAATTATTTTGCAACAAATACCTGGTAAAAAATTATAACTTAAGCCATTCGAAAGTACACTTATAACCCACTAAATACCATGCATAAGTTGAAGGTACCTCTTTTGAAAGACCAAAAAATTTTTATATATTAATGATAAAACGCGTACGAATGTAGGGTTCGTCACGCAGGATTTACACGTATGTACATGTATATCATGCGATTTCAAACTTTGTAGTTTAAATTAAATTTTACTATTGAATACAATTGAAATTAAAGAAAATATAAATTTTCTTTTATTTTAAAGTTTTGAAGTGAAATTCAAAATTATGTACATATTTAAAATATTTTGATTAAAATCATTAATTTTCTAGCTCATAAGCAATCTGTGTAAAATATTAAGATTAAGTAGGACCTTGTACTTTAGTTTTAATAGATAATAGAAAAACAGGTTTATGCAGAAATTAAATTTTGTCAACATTTTTCCCGTGAAGTCTGTTTCACATCCCTTTAAGTATTCTTCCTGGCGTTGAAAAAAACTCCTTGGCTTGTAGCTGAACTGGATGGTACACACAGTATTTGTTAAGCTATTTTTTTTGCAGAATTGGAAGATCTTTAGCTTTTTTCCAAAAACTGAAAATTTCTAGGTCTGTTCGGCTGTGTGAACGCTCATGAAAAAACAAAAAAGAGAATTGCAGATGTTTTTTTCCAAATGTTCGCCAGTCGAAACTCGGACTTATACAGCTACTTTGACTCGTTCATTCATATCAGTACAATTAATATATACCGACAAAATTGAAAACCGCGTACCTACTCGTATTAAAAATATGAAAAAAATTCCAAAATCGACAAAATCACGAAACAATCACACAAAAAATCTACTCATGCACGCTCACTCACGTTAAGTTTTTTATACTCACGCTCATGCACGCTCACGTGATTGAAACAAAACACTGCTCACGATCACACGTGATGACGCATGATTCACGCTAATCACGTGAACGGTGCCCATCTCTAGTTTGTATATGTGAAAATCGTCCATTTTTTTAAGTATGCCACATTGTCTTCACTACAAACCACAATGTTTGAAGTATTGAACCGTCGGCGAAGTAAAATAACTAATGGAATTGGCTATAGGATTTTTGAGGAGCCGCTACACTCCCATCATCAGTATTCATGTGTGTTTCCATGTATCCGCCACGGTTTTAGGTAATTCGGTTGAATGTGATTTTAAATTTGTATTTATATAAATTATGATCATCTATCCGCCACATGGAAACACACGTGAACACTGACGATGGGAGTGTAACGACTCCCGAAAAATAACGTTGTTTCTGTTATGCCGTGGAAGTTAAAATTAATTGATGTTAATTTATCCTTGTACCTTTGGAATATTATCTCATATCTAATTCTTTCTAGAAAAACGGTACGAATAATCACTCTATTAATTATTTTCTTTATTTCAAAAAGTTTTTGCGTTGCGGGTTATTTTAGCTTGTCTATCTATATACATACATGCATTTCATTGATGCTAATGCAAAATCATCAGTAGACCTTAAACCATATTCTTGAAAAGTTTCAAACCCAAGATATGTATATTAAAAACAGGTATACTCGATAGTACAACAAAACATTACAAAAACCACATGTATGTATTTCGTTTTTGGAAAAACCGTCTGGGGTTGTCAAACAATTGCTTTATTTTTAGTATTTTTCTTTTTTTATTTTGAAAATTTAAGTAAACACAAAACGAAAATTATTTTAACAATTTTGTATTAAAAGCAAAAAAATTTTGACGGCTCTGGGAGATAAACTAATATAACCTGATCACTTAAGACTACCTGTTTTTAATATATGTATCTTGTTCAAACCTCTTATCTTGTACAAACAAAAGTTTTTGAAATTCCTTGAAAAAAGATATCGAGGCAATCTCGATTGATAAATTTAAAAAATATTTTCTTTATTTTTATTTAATACTCAAGGCTGCAGGCCGAGACACATAGAATCTGTCGTACATTATAAGTTAAAATTCAGGTTTTCTTTTAAGCTGTCTCACATTCCGTACGTCTCCGTCAACGCTAAGTACTTTGATAACTACGTTTTTTTGTTTCGTTTTTATTTAGCTTCTTCTGTTGTGTGGTGACAAAACTAAGGTAAGGTAAGGTACATACATATATTAAAAAAATTAAAACAAGGCAGGGCATTTAAAAAGAGGTCGATGTCAACTGTATCTGTAATAGAGATGGGCACTGCTAACGTGTTTAGCGCGAATCTCGCATGATTGTGATTAATTTTTTGTTTCAATCACGTGTTCATATTTCATACGTTTCATAGCAAAGCAGCTGTTTTAAGCATACTCTTCCCTTCTTTCTCTTCCTTTCTCTTTCGATTAAGTTTTTTTTAATACCATTTTTCGATTCGAACGCAATTGAATGTGGGAACGTAATCGAAATGCAGAATAGGGGTTATAGCATAAGTGAAAATTTGATAGTATGTGTGACACCAACGACGCTTGATGGAAAATCAAAAAATTTTGATTTTTGGCAAGCACGAACAAATTTTCAGTAGAATTATATTTTCATTGTGAACAATTGTCCAAAAAATCGGAATTAAAAGAAAATTCGAAAAATTACTCGCTCAAAAAAAGTATTAGAATAAAAAGAAAAACAAAGGAATGACTGAAAAAGGAAAGAGAAGTGTTAGAACTTATTAAACAATTTGTTATTATATTAACATTTCATTATTTAGCGACATTGTTATATTTTTTTAGGTAAACGAACAGCACAAAATCAAAGTAAAAATGAATGCTTGGTGTGTCGTCAAGCGTGTTAACATCAAGCCAGCAAGCACACGTACACAAACTTGACAGCAAGCATTTTGAACGTGTCTGGAGGCCTTAAGAACACCAAAGGGTGAGTAAAAAAAAGTAAAGATGGTGCCATTTTTGATATTTATAAAGGAGTATCTAATGACCACATATGTATATTTAAAAAGAATTGTAAGGTTATTCTTAAAATATTATAAATATTCACAAGGAAAGTATTCTCGAGAAAAGTATCCCTCCAATTATAAATTCGCAGTAGAAAAAAGAGGGATAACATGGAAAATTCCGCAATAACTTTTTATTAATAATAGGGGAAAAGAAAAAAATTCAGGAATTTCATGCGGACTTTTTATTCATGGTGGGGCTGATGGATAAGACAATTGAACTGATTTTAAAAAATATTCTAGTTAAAAAACTATAATAATAATTTTCAAAAAATTTTGAAAAAAGATATCGAGGCATCTCGTCGATTAATAAATTTGAAAAAAAAATAAAAAAGTAATAATAATTATTAGGAACTTTCTTCTTAAAGATAAAGTTTTTGGCAACAAGAAATTCATTCAACTGACAAAGCAACTTTCACTAGACTCTATAAACATTCATACGATTGGCACGACATTCGACTAGTTCTTCGAAATTTTCGATGATACATTATGCTCAACTTGCAATCTTAATGAAATAAAAGAATTTCTTTTTCTATTCTTATAAACTATCATTGTAGAAATTGGTTCGATCTTATTAAACTATACAGAAAACCTAGCAGTGAGGTGCCCCTGCACGTTAAACTAAACAATTCTAAATCTGTCACGGGCCGTGTTACCAAAATGGTAACTAAACGCCGTTTTTTAAAGCTATACCATTGCCAATTCCTAAAAACAATCCAGGACCCCCAAAATGCGAAGATGCCGGATGGCTAACTCGGCGGACAAAGTTAATAACCTTCTCAAACAAGCCATAAATCCTGCTATGTAAGCTAGCGATCCAAGGCGACCAAAGGTAGCAAAGTTTCGGAACCTGTAAGTGCCTACAAAAAGGATTGTCATGATTCTGAACCTCGAATCCTTGGTGTTACTTAAAGATAACCAAGCGAAGATATTCTTCGGTATCGAAGTCAACTTCCTGAGTATCTACAAAGGAACATCAGAGAAACTCAGGTTTCGGAAGTCGACGATCATGCCTGCTCTAGACGAAATGTCGGTAGATGAGTCTGGCAGTTCGTTTTCTCAAGGATACACCTTATTCAATTCTGGTTTGGTAGGTGAATTATTTGAGCGGCTGGACTCGGACGCCAACGTCACAATCAAACCGTTCCACGATGATGAAGGTAACGGAAGTGAATCTTCATCACTAAGGCAGCATCCGCTGCAATGCTCTTCCCAAGGGAGCGGAGGAATTCATTTTAGTTGAGGAACCCTGGCTTGAGGACTTGGTTGAAAGGTTTCAGGCTATTTGACGTAAATGAACAAGGTAAAACCAGAGCGTGTATAGTAGTCAAAGGCAACTTAAATATTTTCATTCTCTCTGATTTCAGTGATGAAAACACTTTAACCGCAGCCTTGGATACGTATATGGGCACCTTTATTGTAGTATCCAGCTATATGGCCCATAAATGCAAATTTCCGCGCAAAAACATTCGCGGTAAGAATATCGAATTTAAAAAATGTTCCAGGGGTTATTGGACCAGAGTCAAACGCTCATCATGCCGTATGCGGAAGCTCGGACACAAATACAAGAGGTGAGTCTTTGCTTGATTACATTATTTGCAACCACTTAGATGTTTCAAACGTCGGTCAGAACCTACTTTTATTGCAGGAAATTGAAGGGAAGTACTCGATATAACGCTAGTCAGTATTATTCACAGTTATATTGAATTCAAAATATAAATTCTGGTAAGCAGTCAGTCAGTACTCAAAAGAATTTTTTCTACTTCTTCTAGCAATCATTAATGATAAGCACGATATTGATATCGTGGTTGACAACCTAACAAACGCGATCAACTTAGCGACGTCGGAAGCCTTTAGACCTAGTAACTGCCGGGGAAATAGTAAACCATGATTGTGAACGCTCGTGAGGAGTCGCACTTTTAAATGAGGCCAAACGACTAGGCAACCGATCCGATTATAAGGCTTTTGAATCAGTCTCAAAAACCTGTAGAGAAACGCAAAGCACACAAGTCTTGGAAGTCCATCTGCAGCAAAGTGGTAGGCACTTTTGAGACAGCCCCGGTTTTATTAAGAAACCTGGTAGTAGTTAAACTACTAGCGAACATGAGACCCTACAGGCTCCGATATAAACGCACCTCACTTGTTGCACTTTATACACAGGAGAATATGCAGCAACCACATACATTGCCCAAAGAAAAAATCGCGTGGGCTGTAAAACCGTTTTAACCGCTTAAATCAGCGGGAATCGATGGCATTATACTATCTAACCTTCAGCGGAATGCAGACTTGCTTGTCTCTTGGCTAATCCAGATCTACTCGGCCTCCGCGGTTTTTATCCCCAAAGCAGGGAAAATCATGCACACTAACACTTAAGGATTTTAGACCCATTAGTCAGTACATCATCCTTTCTTCCAAAAACATTAGGACGGTTAATAGATCTGCATCTAAGATAGCAAATTGACTATAACCTTATATGTATCTGTCTCAACATGCTTACACAAAGGGACAATCTGTTGAGATGGTGCTGCACTGGTATATTAATTAAAAAATCCATGAAGCACAAGGAATTTGTTTTGGTGGAATTTCTAGACTTAGAAATAGCCTTCAACAATGTCAAACACGAGACCACTGTCATAGATCTAGAAATACAACATAAATCGGTCACTAGTTAGCTTTATCTGGAGACGGCCGACTAAGAGTAATTCGTGTCTAAAAAATAACTAAACACATTCTCGCATCGTCTTCAATCAGCATATTACTGGGTGGTGCTCCGGTAGTGGACTCAACATTAACCCAATGAAGACGGAGCTTGCTCTTCCCAAAGAATTACAAAATACCGTGCATTTCTCTACCAGGCATTATCCTACACTCCAAGCTACCATTTAACCCCAACGTGCACGCAAAAGAGCAGTAGGTATATCAACCCCAAAACTTCTGACTGCCCCTCTGACATGGTGGTTAACCTCATGTTAATGTCGCTAGTACGACTCAGTGCCAATGGAGCATAAACACATTGAAAATCTTGCCGAGCACATAAGTTTATTGCTGCTCTCCTATGCTTAAGCCTGATAAACGATTATCCTCTGATACATCATCTTCAAAACCGGGGGGGGGGTGTACTCGAGGTACATATACACTGATGGGTCTATGTTAGGCTTTGAAGTAGGTGCTATTTAGATTTCTTACTTCCAACAGAGGATGCTTTTCAAACTAGCGAGCTCAAATATCGTTAATAAAAATCAACAGCTAACTGGCTCAGGTACAACAGGATACACGGTCAGGATATCCGAATATGTGCCGACGATGCCACATCTGAGCTGGTTAAGAAATTACGGATATACTTCAATAAAATGGTGTCACATTCCAACCGGGCACACTTTCCCGGTAACACAATTGTGGACAAGCTAGCTTAAGAAGGTACTCGTTTACAAGAACGGGATATCGATCGGGTGGCAAAAGTTCTTCTAAGAAACTTTAAATCACACATACAGCAGTAACTATTATGCACACCACAATCCCGGTATGATCGTGCTAAATCTGGAACTATACTGGGTATGGGTGAGTAAACGTCATTTGAATGCAACAAAACAAAGTGATGCATTCCTTACCGCAAACATTGACAATGTCACACATCCCTAAATGTATAGTAAGTTATCGATACTAAAGCAAATTGTGTATCACTAACAGTTGGTTACTTTGTTTCGAAACAGTAGCAAAACCGCATCACTGCAATGTGTTTTGACGTTTTGGAACTCACCCTATCTCTTGACAACAGCTGCGAATACTCGGGCAGTATTAACACGACATAGGTGCTCACGCAAGAATACTGAGTCTTCCATACGACTTCTGCGAAAGCAGTAAAAACGAAGAAACAGCCCTGTAGTATTACAGAGCCAGAATTTTAACCTAGTACGAATGTTCGCTCCGTCTTCATATCTAAACCTTTCATTTGCAAAATTTAAAAGCATTGAAATAAAGTTAAAGCATAAATAAATTAATAAATAAAAAAAGCAATATTTTTTTAAGATTTTTTATTTTCTTTGCTTATAAATGTACTACAATTTTGTAGAATGTTTAGATTATTTTTGTGGTTTAATAATAATATACCGCAATTATAATTGCAAATTCAGGAAACACAAAAAATGTCAAAAAATTATCATTTTTAATCTTGAATTGTATTTTTTTAACGGTGTGTATTTTTTGGTAGGCCGGGAACTGCTTTTTTGTTTTATTTGCTGATAAAACGGTTTCAAATGAAGAGAAATTTAATTAATTTAGAAGCTACATCCAATACATTGTAAATTTTGTTTAGTAAGTATAAATATGCACGATCGTATTTGGGAGTAAACACCCATTAAAAGCAATAAACCCGTACATACAGACATAGCCAGCCAATACACATTCTAATGTGTAGTCAGACGTGGCAAATATTCAACGAAATAAGCTTAACCCAGTATGTTCGTGAAAGTTTCATATAATTATATATTTGACATATTCAAGACACAATTATATATAATGAAGATAAATATCAAAAAGTATGTATTACATTTTAATCTAAATAAACTTTATTTAAACGAAAGAATCTAGTGGTTGCCCTTTTTAGTCAAATATTTGCGACGTCTGACCTGAGCTTAAGAAACGTAATTTCGTTTGTTAAAATTACTACACATTCATTTAATTTCAAGATATTTTTTACGTTTCATTTAAATATGAATTTAAAGAAGTTTTCTAAAAACAAAAACTTATGGTAGTAAAAAAGAAAAACTCTGGCGAAATAATAAATTCGCATACATATTAATATGATTATAAAAAGACGAAGGAAAAAGAAAGTAAATTAGTTGTTTTTATTTTAAGTCTGTAAAATCTAATCATCCATACTCTCGTTGTTTCGATCAGGAGATGCGTTACCATTTTTCGCTGATGCCGATCTTGACCTGGAACGTGATTTGTTGTCATTAGAAACAGAACGATCGCTGTGAATAGAAAAAGGCAAGACGAATCGATTAGTATTAGTTTTAAAAACGAAACTTTATAAGAAAGAGATAGAGAAGCAGGGGTTAAATATTACGCCCCATATTTAGTAACACACACTTTATTAGTTCTTTTAAGGTTATAATTTGCATAATAAATACACATATGTATCCTGTAAATAACGATCAAGTAGCAAAATTTAATTTTACAGCATCAATGGGGCGTAAAATTTTGCAATAGAAAAAAAACAAACCAAAGGTAAATTTTTTATAAATCTAGTTTCTGCGTTTGAAAAATTGGTAATTGTTTTAAATATGGGAAATAGTTTCGAATCAAAAATAAAATGGAAATTAAATGGTAAATGGGATACAGCAAAGTAGTAATAGTAAAAGAAAACGTACTCAACACGAATTGTGAGAGACGGCAACATATGAGACGACAGACGACAATACATGTTGTACATCCATCCAAATATATATTAAAAATTATAATTATTTATGTGCATTGCAATCAATGGTTTTATGCATACGGTTGAAATCGATCGAGTGTTGCAAAATAAAAAACAGAAAAAAACATTTATTTTACAGTACAAAAAATTTTAAAAATAAAACACAACTTACCGCGAACGGGAGTCTCTGCGAGATTTAGACCGGGAACGTGATCTTGATTCACGTTTAGAGTTGGAACGTGAGCGGGAACGCGAGCGAGAATCACGTTTGATAGAACGAGAACGTGAGCGTGAACGAGACTTCGATTTAGATTTTGAAAGTTCACGTGATTTACTGAAAAACAAATAATATATGTAGTTGAAATAACGCTTAAACAAAATGTGGTCATAAACTTACTTGGAACGTGAACGGGATCGTGATTTAACAGGCGACTTCGATTTTGAACGAGCTCCACGGGATTTGGAGCGACTGCGTGACTTGGAACGTGAACGTGAAGAACGACGTGAACGAGAGCGGGAACGTCTACGTGAACGAGAACGTGAACGGGAGCTAGATGAACCAGATGCTCCACGTCCTCCGCGACGACCACCTGCACCACTACGACGGTCTTCAACCAAGCGTATACGGCGGCCATTTAAGTCGGTATCATCGAGTTTTTCAATAGCCGTCTTCATATCAGACAAAGAAGCAAATTCCACAACGCTAAACAAACAAAATATTTATTATTATTCTGATACATGAATATGAAATAAAAAAACATTTATTTACCCTTCATTCCGCCTTTGCTTATGGGCATCGGCATATGTGACTTCACCCGCTTGACGCATATAGTCTTTAAGATCCTATCATACAAATAAACACCACGTAACAAACACCATAGAAAGAATAAAAAAATAATAATTTACATTAGTGTACAGAGTTTAGAATCAAATAAGAGTAACACATTCGAAATTGAATAATCATATTCGGACGTTTATTACAGAAACATACGGTCGCTGTCTAGTCCCCACATATAAAAATCGATCATCAACTGACTGACTGACATTCTTCCTCATTCTCCTTTAGATTGTGCGCGCATCGCTTTATTTCTCTGTCCCTCAAATTACTTTTTTAGATTTTGTATGTTACACATAATAGGACCAGAATATGTATTCATTTTTCGTAGTGTTTTAACTCTTAAAACAAAAATGCTTAGAAGAGAATTATAATTAAAAATATTACATATAAAAGAAAACTTAAAAGTACAACTTTTTGACATGGTTGAATTGAACAGTTCTTACATAGGAGAAGAGACGTCTGTGTTCGAACCAACCATTCTACCAGAACCAGAAGGATATCAACAGATTGAACATAGTTACACGTGTTTTATGTATGTATAGGTGTTGGAAGGGTAGTTGTTAGAAGTAGATGACCGTTTCTCATAATTTGTAAATTTTATTTAGCTGTAGTAATGGGCTACACATACTCTTCACACCTTAAATGAACGACGCCCTCGTGTTTTTCTTACGAACTGTTCTACAATCTCGATAAGGGAGCACCTCATTATCATCATAATCACCATCTTAAAGGGGCACACACACACAGAAAATTAACGTTTCTTATAACCAATACTATAAATCGAAGGCTGAAGGAATAGTACCAATTTGCCAACGTAGACAGACGACTGTCTGAATAGATTCTTTTGTCAGCTTCCAGTAGTCATTGTTTTGGGAAAAGGGGAACATAGCGGCGATGATGATATTAGTAGTAGGTGACATTAGTTATTAGCCAATGACATCTGTCAAAATAGTTTTGCCAAAGAAATGTTTTAAGCCTGAACCTATGATGCATGGATGAGTACACTTTGCCAACCTCACTGGAATGAGTCAATATCAGTTCGCTATGAAAACGTACTGCAACTACTGAAAAAAAGAAAAATTGTGACATGTCTCCGGATTTAAAAGAGACAATAGTTGATTTATATATATTTTTCGAGCCAGTCATATCTTTCGAAATTTGTTTGTGGGGTCAAGCATCTCAAGTTTAAACTTTGTCTTGAATTTAGTAAATGAATTGTTATCATCACAACATCCGTCATCTTCATCTACAGTCAAAGGATCGCCGAACCCAGAAAAATAGGAAGTACTAGTATCATGTTCCGCCAGTCATCGGAGATATAGAAAAATTAATTGCAAGGTAATCAACATATCCCCTGTTCTTCCTCGTCCAATTCTTCGCTATTGTGGTTTTGAGCGATATGTCGGAAAGAAAAATTGGCTTCATTGGAATGTATTAGTCTGCCTGACCACCAGCCAGATTGCCTGTCTAAAAGCCATCAATTTATAAATTCTTGGTTTTGCCTCTGGTGCTGCGATTAGCTCGTTTTGGCTGGATTGAATTAAGGTTCACATGATTTTTAATTTAATACGATATTCCCAAAGCTTTTAGTTCACAATAGCACAATGGAGCGGACCTCTGCATCGAGTACTCCGAAATCGTTTGTTCGGAAATGACAAAAACGAAATGTGCTTTCAGAATTCTAGAATTAAATTTTTATATTTCAAAAATATTAAAATTTTTTTTAAACTTAATGAATTTAATTTTTGAAATACCTAATGTGATGGTATCATATTTTTAATTCATTCTCAATTTTA
This sequence comes from Gymnocheta viridis, assembly GCA_956483585.1. Classification (NCBI taxonomy): domain Eukaryota; kingdom Metazoa; phylum Arthropoda; class Insecta; order Diptera; family Tachinidae; genus Gymnocheta; species Gymnocheta viridis. The sequence goes on along the minus strand of OY101440.1, from coordinate 93,310,705 downwards.
ATCACAAACACAAACGTATAAAATAAAACAACTTCAACATTTTTGTATGACCACCATATTTGTCTTTACGTAGATGCTAGAATGAGGGAGATGAGATGGATGGATTTATCTCATTAGTTTTACTTCGTCGTGGCTTCACACCATAATGATGAAATTGTCTTTTTTATAAATAAGTGGCTTGACTTTTTGTTTTTTGTGTTATGTGATCATATTTATTCGTACGAGTGACATTTTTACACGCCATCAGGTTGTGCACCATTTTTAATGTAAGCATCTTCTGTGTTGATTACAATTGTTTACAAAAACCCTGTACTTCAGTTGCATCTATTACAAAAACATAGTAAGTATTATCCTTCTCTATTCATATATAAACGAACGACGATTTTTATCTTTGTTTAAATTTATACATTTTTTCCAATTGGCAAATTTTCAGTAAATTGATAGATCGTCATTTCTTTACTTGGAGGTGAGGTCACACGTTTACAGTTGAACCCCTTAAATCAGATCATCGTTTGGCAATGCGTTGACCAGGTTTTTACTTGTTATTATAATTGATTTTTTGTGTCAATGTTTATCATCATTGCTCTTTGTCATTGACATCGAATCACATCAAATTGAAAATAAAGGAAGTGAATACATTCTGGGACCCACATAGATAATTACTAGCCTAGATTCGGCTTTAAATGCACCTTTGCAATGGACCCAATTCGTTCACCTAATTTATACATACAGTATATTTTAAAAGTTTGTATTCGTATGGTGATCGATGATGAAACCAGTTTCGATTTGATGTGCATTTGGTAGTGTTTTGGTCGTTTACATTTCAAAAATAGAAATAATTTTAGGGGAAAGAATAAGTCAGTTTCTTTTAATTCACACATATGAATAAGATTATGTACAAAATATAGAAAAAAGGATTTAAAGGATGTTTAATTTTTTCTTTTAAAATAAAATTAACTTTAAAAAAACCAATAGAATAAAATAAAAAATAAACAAAGAAAGCAAAAATTTAATCTAATCTAAATTTGATTTCAAAGAAGCAGGAATATTTTTGTTTTGCATCATGCAGGAAAAGTAATTTTATATAAATACATACAGTGGGCGATAAGTCTACGTACGACCTACATATATTTTCGCAACTTGAACATTTTGAAATCATAATGAGCAAAAGTAATGAATGGTGCACTTTTGTTTCAGCTATGTTTTAATCAGTATAATACTTAATTTATTTATAGTTGGAACTTTTATTCACAATTCTGTTTTAAGGCCTAACACCGAACCGAACATTCGACCAAAAATCCGAAGTCACGCAAGTTACAGAAATGTTTACACACAAGTGAAAGTTCCTTTGGCAGTTGAATAAATTTGTGTTGCCAAGAGCTTAACATATGTATATTTAATAGGAAATTATACAGCTAAATTATGAATAAAAAATTCCCCGGGAGATTTCTCCCTTTTCTCAATATGCGAACAATTAATATATGAACATCTCTCAGGGAATTTTTTATTCATAATTGGCCTGATAACTTTTTAAGTATGTATTAGTTAAAAAACTAGTGTATTGAGCAGAGTAGGAAAATAAACAAAACGAAACGTTTGCTTTCGTATTGTTTTGCTCTTTCCAATGAACAAAACAAAAACTCAGAACGATTGTTTCATTTAGTTTTGTATTGTTTTTGTTTGTAAGCACTAACTGTATATTAATTTAAACGTGCGCAGCTAGAAGGGAGCAAAATTGAAAGTTTCAAGAAGAAATGTTTGCAAACGTTTGCTGATTGATTCGCTCGTTATACCTCCATTTCTATTGTACATATAATTTGTTTACTGTGACAGGAAATAATGTATTAGCGCGATATGTTTGTATGTATGTACATAACTCTTGTTTTTGGGTAATAGATATTAAAAGACAGTTTATAAGGATTTCTTTTATTTATGCTTATTTAGACTATAATAATAATAAGATAAAGTTAAAATAAAAAACAATTTAAGAAATTTCGGCGCGATACCTAAGTATTCAGGTATTCAAAGAATTAAAAAATATACATAAGTATAAACCTACATACATATATATACATATGTATGTATGTACGTACCAAATCATTTATTGGCCGAGGCATTTTACTTCTGTTTGTACACAATAAAATGACGAACTAAATGAAACACTCAAAAAAATACGTTTGAGCATTTTTGTTCACAAATGTACGATTATAACGGGATATTAAAGCAAGCTGATGAGCGAAAAGCCAATTGTTTTGTTTGCGCTCTTTGTCATTTAAAAAGTATTTGTTTTGGTTTTGCTATGTACAAAACGATTGAAAAAATTTTTAAAGTTTGAGTTTTCGTAGGAAACGTTTGCGAAAAGTTTTGTTTGTTTTCCCACTCTGGTATTGAGTTTTTCGAATTAGCACTTTCATGTGTACATACTAAGTAAAAACATTTTACAACATAGCTTAATATGTACATATATGTGGATTATTATTTGCGTTATTTTAAACAGCAAAAAGTATAATGTAGTAAAAAATATTCTGGTAAGTGATAAAAATCGACCGATTTTAAAACACGCGATTTCAAAAACTCAATTTTAATAATTCATAATTGACTTATTGGGGTAGTATTCGTTTTTAGAAATCGCGCTGTTTGAATCAAATATATTAGTTGCAAATTCATAAACGAAGTTAAAAAATTGTTATAGTTACAAAAGAGATTCCCATAAGATTAGCTCTTCGGTCGGTGTATATTCTTCCCGCAGCCCTAAATTATTATTTAATTAACTTCTTCCTTTATATATATTCCCCTTTGTTTAGTTGACTACTTTTCACATTCTCATGTAATTTTCTAGGCCCTAGAGAATAGAGGGAAGCTATTAATCTATTATATAAGGGAAAGACCAATTTTTAGACCCCTTTTCCCCCTTTGTTTACCAACCGATTTTCTTCGTTCTTTTACCAAATCGTAAACATTGTTGAGCTTTAGTGAGCCGACTATATATTATTTAAAGCGGTTCAGTATTAAAGTAATAAAAGTCTTCTAAAGTTGACACCACTACAAATGCTAAAAATACACACGTACTCACTTATGCAAGTAAAAACATAAGCACAGCAATGGAGGTGTGTAGAGTATGTATTACTTATACAAGATTTTTTCTCTTCAAATTAATAAAGCTGAAGAAGAGATTAGAATTAAATATGGATGTACATGTTCATTGCGTATGGATGTGCTAGCTTCAAGCACAAACTTAACAAAATAAATGAGTGTGTTTGTATGCAATTTTATTTTGTTTTTTTTCCATATGGAAGGGAATGGGATATTAGGAAGCTTTTTTCTCTTTAAATGAATGCAACTAAAATAGGTATACGTTTAAGCTGGCGGTCGAATTTCGACCACTACACAAACTCTAGTAGTAGTAATAGATTCGACAGCGAGTAGCTTACTTTTTGGTGTTGGCTTAATGTGACATCGACAAATAATTACAGAATAAGGGGGATATATTAAAAATATTTCGGTATCCTGTGAAATTTTTCTTTAGCCCCAAGCACAATTTCGGCCTAATCCAAAACTTAATAATCAGTCGAATTTTAGTGTATACATATATGTGTTAGGAGCGTCAAAATATTAAAAAAATTTGCAATATGACTGAACTTGAGACTGCGGTAGATAGATGATAGAAATATTATTTCATTCCGCTTTACTTTATCACTACCATCACTGAAATACACACATATATTATATATCGACTCGTCAGAGTAGACAAAACTCTTCCGGAAATCTATATGCTTTTCAAGATAATTGTGTGTGCGTTCCAAACGAAGTTATCGACTTTTAAGATAATTAGAGCATTTTGCGAAGTGCTGATATTGTAACCATTATTAGTTCGTGGATGTGCAGTTAGTTCTGATTTTGTTAAGATGCCCTCCAACAATTAAGTGGCATTATTTTATTAGGCTCTTTGTGTTCATTTAAAATGAAGCTAACATTTTTGTTTTGAACTGCAACAGTTTTTAAAATTACGGAATATTGTTTGAACTATAAACTTAGTTAAATTAATAAAATAATTTCTTACATTTCTGCACTTTACTAATCAATTGAAATTTTTTTACTGGAATCCATTACGCCAACTAAATAACTTGTTGAATCTGGTCGCACGCTCTTGTCGGCCACTGTATGTATATGAAATGGGCATATGTGGTCAGAGAAAAAGAATATATACATATGTACATACGTATAGATAGATGGATGTATGTATATATGTATGTATGTAAAGTACGTATCGAAACAAAAAATGTTAGTATGTATTAAAAAAACACATGCAATCTTGAGAAACTTTTTTAATTATTTTTTTCTTTATTTTAATAAGCTAAAAAATAATTTACGAATTTCTCGCAATATAATTTTAATTTGTAGCGTTCTAGTTCTTAAGTTAATATTTTAATATATATATATATATATATATATATGTATATACAATATCAATTTAGGAAATAGTGCGCGTACAAATAAATTTGCATGTATTTTTTAACATAAATTGATGGAATCAACTATCAATTTGTTTTATATTTGAATGTATTATACCCTAAAAAATCAAAACATTTTTAAATACTCAATAAAAATTAATATTTTTCGGGATATAAAACATTATAATTTTTTTAATCGACATTCTACGGGTTAAAATATTAGGCTACTTATATAAGAAAAGTAACTAGAATATTGTTTACATACCTGCCAGCTTACACGACTGGATAAATTCTCTACAATAAGACGATATTCAGTTCTCAACGGAGGCCCATAACGAGAATTTGATCTGTTGTTTTTATTTCTAGAAAGAACAATTAAAGAAATTATTATTTATATATTACCCAATATTTATTTAAATGTTTATACTATTAAGGGTAGCAATCAAACTTATCAGCTGTAAAAAAAAACAATGATGGCCTTATTCACAAACGATTAATAGTTATAATGGTAGGTTTAATGTTGGATTTTTATATGGAAAGCCCGGTTTTAATGAACACATTAACTTTACTAATAGTTTGTGAATAAGGCCATGAATATTGACAGCCAACTGTTTCCATCAAGTACAGTGTATTCGAATGCGCAATATAAATAAAGAAGGATACCTTCGCATATTCGATATCTATATAATTCGAAAAGCAACACTTGTTAGGATTTTTGTTTTGCCAAACGTTTCTTTATACAAATAATTAAACGTGTTGCTTGCATAGACTTTTTGAAAAAAATTAGATAAAAGTGGTTCTTTTCGAACACTAAACTTTAATCATTATTGCATAATTAATTACTGCATTTACGAATTTATATATTTCGACTAAAGCGCAATACTGGATTTATAAACGTGAAATAGTTTTTTGTTTCATTAAATACCAATGTTTTTATAAGAAAAATTGTATACTTTGTAAAACATATTATTCTCAGAACTTTAAAGATTTATATAATATAAAATGTAAAGAATTTATTATAAAGAATTTTAAATACTACTTGATCAACTTTTTTTCGTTTTGGATCTTTTATTTTTGTTCATTTAAGTTTTGGTTGGTGTATTGATGTTGTTTTAAAATGTAAGTCTAGTCAAAAGAACAAAAAAAAATTGTGTCTAAAATAAATATAAATATTAATAAATGCAATTACTTTTACTTTACATTATTTACATATTTACAACAGATTTTCTTAAAAACGGAATGGCATCTATAAAAAATATAATCGTTGCCGTACTGCCGTTTAATAATGAACGACAGGTTAATTTAAGCTATTTGAGCGGAAATTACCAATCACTGAAACGAACGATTTGGCACAGATCTATTGTAAAGGTACCCGGGTACCTTGGTGCGCACCTAAGGGTGTTGAGTAAATTGGCCCCATGCAAATAAAAAAAATTGTAGCTGTATTGCTGCAAAAATACATTTAGTAGCTCCTCACTAACTTTTTCAGATAGGCAATTTTTATAATCAATAAAAAAAATTAAAACGCCAAAGCTACTCTCGTACGTAGCTGCGCATATGATAAAATGTGAATTACTAAATGCATTAACTAATTTTGGCTTACAAACCTTGCATTTGCAAAAATCAATTTTTATTTAAAATTCTTCGGCTTTAAACTTATGTGAGATTTTCAAGGTTTATTATAACTAAATTCAAAGAAATGCTTTATGAAATTATAACAAGATTGTGATAACATATAAACTTTTACTTACTTGTCATTGTAGCGACCGCCACCGCGGCGTCCACCGTCATAGCGGTCGTAACGATCTCTATGGCTACCACGAGCTGTGCCACGGGCAGGTTCCACCACGACCCTTAAATATTTTATTAATGGAATTATTTACTTTCAATTATTTTTTCATATTGTTATTTATACCTTTCGCCTAAGAGTTCTTTACCATTTAACTCATAAACAGCGTCGTCTGCATCACGATAGTCCTCGAATTCCTAGAGTATAAAAATTTTTCATGTATATGTGAATGGAAAATATATTTGTAATGCTGATATTGATTTTGTCTTATATACCCACCACAAAACCGTAGCCATTTTTAATTAAAATGTCGCGTGTTCTACCGTAGCCTTTAAAAAAGCGCTCCAAATCGCGTTCTCTTACGCCATAGGGCAATCCGCCAACGTACACCCTTGATCCTACCATTGTTTATATTAGTTGTATTGTCCTTTACTTCTCTAAAAATATAAATCTGTTATTCAATAAAATTTGCAAACCTTTAATAAAATTTTAATATCATGCGAAATACAGTTCTGCGCAAAACACCTTCACATTTACATGCTTTAGGGTATTCACAAATTGCAATATGGCGTCACCGGGTACAGAACTTTTTCGGACGTTTATTTTTTTTGCAATTTTTTATTTTACACTTTTTATATTTTTCTCACCTATGCCAAACAATTGATTTATATCAATAGTAATTAATCTTATTTATAACTCAAAATTTCACTTTTTACAGTACGCAGAAAAACAATGATAAAGACTCACGACTCACGAAACGGAAGTAAAATTTTCCACTCTACATAAATGGCGGCATTAAATTTTCTTGGAAGTGTTTTGAAAATCTTTATGTACTAAAATTAATAACAGTTGGCAATGCAAATCAACGATAAGACCATGGGGTCTCACACACGAGTACATTATAAATAAACCCACACGTATATTATGTTTGCATACAAACTCAACCATTTGCAGCGGTTTTTTAATTTATATGCAATACACAATGCGTATTATCCAACTCGAAACGTAATACCGTTTTTGCAGGTACATAGCTTACTTTTCAACGAAACAATGTTTTTTTAATTTGACATTTGATAGCATGCAAATGTCAAATTTTCACTCGCCTGCCATTGCGAAAAATGTGGATGCATTGGTAAGAAGCTATGACCCTCAGCTAATGACTTAATATTTAAATAAACATTTATTTAATTTTAATTTAAATTTAAGGTGCATTTAAATTATTTATTTATTTAATTACGATAAACATATAGCAGTATCATAAAGTTATCTAAACTCTTTATGGAAAAACATCTGTTGAACAAAAATAAAAAAAATTTAATGAGAGGCTGCTGCAATGTTTTATATATATATATATATATATATATATATATATATATATATATATATATATATATATATATATATATATATATATATATATATGTGTGTGTGTGTGTGTGTGTGTAAAAAGGAGTAATATTAATAAAAGAAGTCCAAATTACACTCCAAAAGATGTTGATTTGCAATAGATAACTAAAATTTTAAAAACATTTTTATGGTGATTTTTTACCCTGTTATCGTATTTTTTCGCTTTTTACTATTTTTGCAATAGCTTACGGTGCTTTTGTTCTTTCTAGAGATACAAACACTGGTCAAAATACGTACGAAATACTATTGTTTTTTAACTTTTTTTCTGTATTTGTTTTCTTTGGTTTATGGTGATGTTTTTGACAGCAGCAAAGAAAGTATACAAAGAAAAAATACCTATTGTTCTTTAATTGTTGTAACATAGTGTCTGTACCTGATATAATATCAAACATATTTTTGTCAGCAAACGTCAAATTACGTAGCAGAGAGAATTATATCACATGTGGACTTCATTATTAGAATTTTCGCAATATTATATCAGATATTATAATATTGTTTTCATAACCCCTGACATGCGATAAAGCAATAACGCCGGCAGAATAACGGGACAATATTACTTATTGCTTTGCTATGGGTAATCTATATATGATAACACACAATGTATAACATTTCAAAGAGAAAGGTTCGCTAACAAAGAAAAAAATACTGAGAGACTTATCAAATTTTCATCTGAAAAACTCATCCTGAAATATGAAATTTTGCATTTATGTATATTATTAAAGATTTTCCTTTTTATTCGCCTTTTAATATCTTTCAATACTTTATTAAATTTTTTTGCAAAAAATTTTTTTTTTTTTGTTTTATGGCGCGTCCTTTTTTCTTTTATTTGGAAATGTCAACCGCCGCAATTATTGCCAAGTATGAAAACGATACGTCTTCACTGGACATAACATAATTATGACATTTGCTGCAATATATGTCAATGAATTTATTGCCAGTCAAGACGGGGGGTAATGTATGTATATTTAGAAAACAATATCATGATTTAAAATTTTAAAAAACGTACACATACATTCATATATAGATAAAAGAAAGTGGTTTTGCGCATTAAAAAGAAATTATTAAAAAAACTCCAAAAGTGATTTTTAAGCAATAGCATATAAATGTACAATGTATTTATAAAAAGATATGTCAAAATGTTTGTAAAACACATAGTACTATTAATATATATAGAAATATTCACTGCACGGCTGCCTCTTAATTATTCTGTTATTTACAAAAGTACGTCTTCCCCTAGGTAGATAGATATTAATATAAGTATACATATTGTTTTCTTCTTATTATGCCGACGTTCTCTCTCATATTATGGCAGAGTTAATATCATTTGCAGACGCTATGTAACTATTTTACTAACAGGGGGTCTTTACGTGCAGTAAAATTGGAAAAAATTATGTTTTCAACTGTCAAATTCTAACGCCAACACAATATGTTCACGTGTAGACCGCACAAACATTTATTTGCACATGTATTGCAAAATAGTTGTTCAAACTTATTTTTAAGCAATTATGTTGGAAATAAACCGTAAAATTTGGCTGTCATTTCCTTGACATTTGTTTTTCCCGCGAATTATATAAAGAAGTTCAAATATGTATATATTTACTTATTAGCATTCTGTAATGTAATGTATTTATTCACACCGAACTTTTTAATTTTATGTCCAATGTGCACTAAGTGTTCTCCACCTAAAAACATTAGCTTGTAATTAACATATTTGTAATGTCAAGCTGCCGACGTTATTGCTTATGTTCGGAAATAAATATTGATCGTGGAGACGTGCAGTAATATTGCCACCTAGTTAAATAGCCCTTGAGCACAACAAGCACAATGTCTATGTTGGCAAGGCACCACAAGCACATGCTTGTGAAAAACTGAACGAAGCGTCGTTCATTTTCGTGTTAATCCAGAGAAAACCGGCTGCCTTGAGTTAATTCATTTAAGAAAGCCGCCCGAATCAACTACACGTTTTGGAGCTCTATAATTTCAGTAAAAAGATTTGTTGAAATAAGAAAGTTAAATATTTAAAATATATTTTCTCTTAAATTGGAAGTATTCATAAGAGTTTTAAAATGTCTGGGAATGTGAAAATCGAAAATGGGAACGATTATGATGATGAGGTAAAGTGGCTTTGTGTCTTAAATTTATTTGTAAAAAAATTAAATTTGTAACAAATTGTAGATGTAGAAGGATATTAAGATTTAACTAAAATTTTGAAGAAAAATAAGCTTACCAATGTTTAAACCATATTGCTATTTTTCGGAAATTTGTGTATAAGCAATTAAAAAAACAAAATGGCCGCTTAAATATGTCTGTATAATAAAGTTAAAAAATGAGGTTATTTACCTCTTTTTTTTTTTTTGTACGACACAAATATATGTACATATGTTATACTATTAAATTATATTCCATTTGCGTTTGACTTTGGGAATATGTATTCGTAAATTCAATAATTGCACAAAATAAAAGTATCGATCAAAAAGGCACCACATGAAAGCCAATTTTTGGTGAAATTGCAAACAATTTATTGCATTTACGAACCCGACCAATTCTAAACAGCATTATACATAAAGTAATTCCTCAAACAGTCTGAAAGCGCTCAAGGACATTTACGGACATTCCGAAATAAAAGCATCATAAAATACCAAGGTTGGCAACCTCTACTGATCAAATATCGTTTAAATATAACAAAACCATAATACTGTGTTTAGACGCATCATGTCTTATTGACATGATTCTTACTCTTTCTTTGAACGTTCATTGTTTACACAAATCATGTTATGTTGACGAGATTTACTTGCAGATGCCTTCAGGCTTAAAATTACGAATGAGAAAAAAAAACGTAATCACAGTACATGCATGTGTACTCGTTTCTTCACCCCTCGTCGCTCGCGCCTATAAAGTAGCAATCATGTCAATAAGACGACGTCTAAACACGGTCTAATTTGTTTCGGTTCCGGTATGTCATGATCCAATAATACAGTTCTGTTTAATAATCCAGATGATTTTTTGTAACGTTTTTTAATGGCCGAACACCAACAAGATGTCAAAAGTTGCGTTTATATGTACTAGAGATGGGATCGTGAGTGACTTTTCACTCACGCTAGTGCAATCTCATGATAAAAAAATTTACTTGAGCAAGACCATATATTTTTGGCTCCCGTTCATGCACGATCACGTGAGTGGAAAAAATTTAGTCACAATAACGAAAACTCAAGCTCACGAAATACGAAAAAAAATTTTATATAATAAAAATAGTATAACTTATCCGTTGTGCTAGTCTGATGAATAAATTGTTTTAATAATACTTTCGTATAAATATTTTAATCTATCATAAAATTAATTTGAATTAATAAAGAAATGTGGTCAGATTTGAACTTGAGCCAAACAATTCTATTCAACATAAATCAAAAACAGTTCAACTAACTACGAGCAAACATTAGTATTTAAAACTAGGACACCCGTCAAACTCTATGTTTGCTTTGTCGCAGTTGGTTGAATTACTAAGAAATATGGTTTTTATTAATAGTGTTTCATTGATGTATGTACTTTTTTTTTATCTTGGACCCATCTTTTGAGCGGCAAACAACATTTAAAAGAGAGCCTGAAAAATATATGTTATCGTACAAAGAACTTTACACAAATCTTTTGAATGACGAAACCAAAATAACATTAAAAAAAGAAAAAAAAAATAGCAACATTGTAGTAAAGAAAAATACATTTTATTATAAAATTTTTGTTATAGTAGAACGTAACCCTTTTCTTTGCACTGGATTCTTGTTCGCATAACACGGTTTTGGCTAATACAACATTTTCGTAGGACTCAACCTCCGTTTTAAACGAGGCCTACCTGTGTTGTATATTTCTTTTTATAGCAAATAAAAAAAAGGAAACGTGGACGCATTTCTATAATGTGCAATATAATTTATTTTCAGCCCATCAACGAGCCCGAGCAATTGCGAAAGTTGTTTATTGGCGGCTTAGATTATCGCACTACCGACGAGGGTTTAAAAGCCCATTTCGAAAAATGGGGTAACATTGTTGATGTAGTAGTAATGAAAGATCCTAAAACAAAACGGTCACGTGGATTTGGGTTCATCACATATTCACAGTCATATATGATTGATAATGCCCAAAATGCTCGCCCTCATAAGATTGATGGTCGCACTGTAGAGCCCAAACGCGCTGTACCACGTCAAGAAATTGATAATCCCAACGCCGGTGCCACTGTTAAGAAATTGTTTGTTGGTGGACTCCGCGACGATCATGACGAGGAATGCTTGCGGGAATATTTCAAGGATTTTGGTAACATTTTGGGCATTAACATTGTGTCGGACAAAGAAACTGGCAAAAAACGTGGTTTTGCTTTTATAGAATTTGATGACTATGATCCAGTTGATAAAATTATATTGCAGAAAAGTCACTCTATTAAAAATAAGACTTTGGATGTAAAGAAAGCTATTGCCAAACAGGATATTGATGGTGGTCGTGGCGGCGGTGGCGGCAATGCTGGTGGTGGACGTGGTGGTGGTGGCAACCAAGGTGGTCGCGGTGGCGGCCGCAATGATCGTGGTAGCCAAGGTGGTGGTTGGGGAGGCAATCGCCAAAATGGTGGCAGTTGGGGCGGTAATAGTTTCGGCAACAACGGTAACTTCGGCGGCGGTCAAGGTGGTGGGCCTGGAAGTTGGAATAGTCAACCTTCTGGAGGTCCTTGGAACAATGGTGGCGGAAATGATGGTGGTTGGAACAGCGGTGGTGGCTTTGGTGGTCCACAATCCAACGGCAGTAGCGGTACCGGCAGCGGTTGGGGTGGAAACAGCGGTGGTGGCGCTGGTAATAGTGGTTTCAGTAATGATTACCAACAAAGTTATGGCGGCGGTCCTCAACGTAATAATTTCGGAAACAACCGCCCAGCACCGTATGCTTTTAATAAAGGTTAGTGAAGTAATGCCCTGATTTAACTTTTCTATAATGTAAACTATTTACAGGAGGTAATCAAGGTGGCGGGCAACAAGGAGGTAGTTTCGGGGGTAATAATTACAACAGTGGTGGTGGACCAGGAGGTGGTGGTAACCTTGGAGGTGGTGGTGGTAACAGAAGATATTAGATAAGGTAAGTTCATAAAAAAGAAAAACCCATTCAACAAAGAGTATAATTACATGGCACCGAAAACTATTTCTTTATTTGAAAATTAATTGTCTGTTAGATAAATAGGGCTTAATTTTTTGATATCGAACTTGTTTTTTTACTCGCATGTTAATACATACATATTTTTTAATTGTTAGGCTGTTATATAGTTCTTAATATTGTGCAAAAAAGTTTTGAAAAATTATTTTAGGATCCCTTAAGAATTATATCGTCGCTCACAGGTTCACAACTCTTAGATGTTTTTTTGTACTTTTCAGAAGACAAAAAAACATTACTAAAACGTGTTGGAAGTAAATAAAAAAAAAACAAAATTAGTAGAAGTAGGGAAGGGATTTTTTTAAATATAAAAGAAACGTACTAACATGCTGAACGACAAACAGTCTTTTTGGCATCAAAAACTATTTGATTTTTTTGCGAGTTAAGAGTTGTAAACCTGTGACCGACGATATAAGATTTTTATTTTAGGTGTTAGTAAATAGAATATTTTAAGTTTGATATAAAACGTTTTTTTTTAATTATGGCGACTTGCAGTAAATGAGCAATTGTATAAAATATCCAAAGGAAAAATTTTATAATGGTTCAGAAGACTAAAAAGAATAAAAGTGGTTGATGATTATCCAAGACCAAAAAGAATAAAAATATATGATTATCAAAGACCAAAATTATTTTTTTTAATTTTTGTTCATGGCGGAAAATTGTAGGCTACTTTTTAGAATCCCATATTTTACATTTCGAAAAGGAAAAAATCTTACAGTAACAAAATAACATGACTTAAAAGATACTGAGAATTATACACTGGCAATTTTTAACATGAAATCGCCTTATATAGGATATTATATATGAGTACACTGCAGTTTTTGAGAGATTTCCTCTCATTTTTCTCTTATAATCACCTCAATTCTGCATTTGGATTACGTTCCCGCATTCAGTTACGTTCGAATCGGAAAAATGGTATTCCAAAAAAATTTTAGTCGAAAGAAAAAGAAGAAGAGAAGCGTATGTTTAAAACAGCTGCTTTGCTTTTCTCAACATTGTAATTGTTAAATTGTAAAAAGTTAAATTTAGTGAAAATAAAAGTGATAAATATTTAAAAAATAAATATTGTGGTAACCTTAATTAAATAAACAACTCAGTTATATTCGGAAATTAAGAAAAAAGCCAGAGTATGAGTAAGCGGTATTTGTGGCCGAACTCGTTTTTATATGCATCATTTGGAATTTTATCCCAGAATGCCTGCACTTCTTCCTTGGGATACTTCTGATATCCACACGCAATATCATCCTTGGTCGCCATTAAATTTGCCAGCTTTTCTTATTGCTCAGGTGTTGTTGTTTTCGAGGCGCAATAAATTAAGTAAAGATTTTAAATTTGACAAAAAAAACGAGAATTTATTACAAAATAATTTTATAGTATTTTATAATTACATATATTTTATTTTAATTATACACTTTTTAACTACAAAAATTAAAATCGAAAAACTTTCCGTTAGTAAACAAACCACTTGAAAAACGTAACTACGATCGTAATGCAGAATACATACATACAATCGAAAAATAAATCTAAATGATACGGGGAATGGAACGCAGAATATCGAATTTGCTAAACTGAGAAAACTTCGATTCGAATCGAAGCGCAAATTAGGGGTAAATGAATTTCTCTATAGCGTTGTTTTCTCTGTATAGAATTTAATTTAATGCGTTGGATTTTAGTTTAAAACAGGTAACAACTAAATGTACATTTAAAACAAAATTTTAAAATTTGGTTCGAAAGAACGAATACGTGTGGCATCGTATAAATGGGAGTAAAGTATGGCTGCCTTCCTAAACGTTTGTTGATTTGAAGTGCGACAATGTCCCAAACGCAACCGCGCAAACTTTGACAAAGTATAGTATTCCTAAAGTCGGAACTGTTTCGCAGCTGATAACCAAATAAACGCAACTATCGCATTGTTTAAATTGACAATGTTTTTTTGTAGACAAATGCATTCGATTTGCAGTGCTATAAAGTATAATTGCTTGGTTTTAACACTGCTTTGACGTTGCATACAGATGTTAGGAAGGCTGCCTATGCTAAACTTTTAAATCAAAATTATTTCATAACATTTTAAAAATATTAAATAGTAATTTTTGGTATTTACGAATTAAGAACAAGCTTTTGTCTACTTTTTTTAAGTTGTTGATAAAAAGAATCTGTAAGTGGAACTTGAATTTAGTGAAATCGAATGCGTATTTAGTGAAATCTAATAAATTTTCTACCGCTTGAAAAGTGAGAGATTTTTTTTAACTTGTTGAAAAGCGAAATTGATTTTCTGTACGTGTATTTATTTTCTATGACATCTAAGTCAGCACAAAAAATAAGCTCTTGCTTAATAGCTGCCGGCAATCATTGACTGCCATCAACAGCCTCTTACTATTCTCTAAGTTCCAAAGGTGAAGTGCACAATATAATAAAGTTATAGTAGGTTTAATGTTGGATTTTTAGACGGGGAAAACGGTTTTCAGTTGTAAACATCGACGTCACGTCAATGCAATACCGAAAAATTGGGGCTTGTCTACTCGCTCTCGAGAACAAATTTTATGCTGCTGACAGTATTTCTGTTCTCTAAGTTATAGGAAAACACATTAGCCTGTCAATAGCAGCCAGTTGTTTTCAACAACCGGTAGACATGCTCCAATTTTTTTGAATTGTGTTGAGTTGACGTCGGTGTTGACAACTGGAATAAGGGTGATAAACTTTATTAATCATATGTGAATAAGGCCATAAGACTGTAATGACCGTATAATGAACAACTATTTGAGTCTGGTAGATTTTTTATGGTGAAAATTCTTTAAAGGAATGTAAACAATTTAGATTTTTGTGATTATTAAATAAAAAATCGTTTCTTTTGACAACATTTTAATTTTCGTATTTTAAAATATTATTGCATTTTCGTACATATACGAAAAATGTATACAAGGTTCGGTGTTCGGAGAAAATGTTACCAAAAGTCGAAGATAGAATTTTGTCGAACTCCGATACGCTCGGTCGGTCACTAACTATTTAAATTAAAACTAATTAGTTCTACTTTATATTAATATTTTTCTGTGCCATGTAATAAAACTTATAAAAGACTACCTCATTTTGAAAAAGAAACAGTACATGCAACCATAGTCATACAAATAGGACACTTCATAAACAATATTTTTCTTTAACGTTTTTTAATATATTTTTTGCATAAAGAAGTGTTAATTGATTCTATACGATTCTATCCAATACAAATTACATTATTTATTTTTCATTGTACATTTGATATAATTTTATAAATTCACTCAAAAGACCGCCTACGTCACGGATACTAATCCATATCTGTATATTTTTAAGCCATGTTATTTCTTTTCTTCCGTTAGTTTATGTTTTGCGTTCCTCATAATGTGAACCAAGTATGCATTTTTTTTTATAATGGCTAGCAGATCTACTGAGGTGTATTTGTATCAAAACTTCGCCGTTCGATACGAAATGGGTCCAAGATATTTTTAGAATTGGACGATAAATCCACATTTCAAAGGCTTCTTGATACCTACATCTTTTATGGTCCATACATACCTCCATTGCATATAGTAGAACATATCAAACCGAAGCTGTGACGAAACTTATTATCGTTCCCAGATTAATATCATGGTTGGTAAAAACTTTTATATTTCGTAAATTTATCTCTTGCCATTTCAATACGGTATCTTATCCCCTTTGAATTATCCGCCGTTCATTGATTGTAAACCTGAGATATTTAAAACTATGAACCATGTCGATGTAAGTGTTTTGTATGTTAAAAGTGGTTGTATCGTGAGTTTTTCGTACTCACGATCATATATTTCGATTTCCGTATATTAATCTACAGGCGATAATGATTCACTCTATGCCGTCAGTTTGTCTACTAGATGTTGGAGTCCGGACATAATATCAGCCATTAAGGAAGTGCCATCAAAATATCTAATATTGGAGAAATATGCCGTTTATATACATATGTATATACCTTTCTTAATATTGCTGACGGATTCTTGGAAAATTCTGCCGGTTTAGATATTAAATAAAAGTGGACACAGTAAACAGCCTTGTGAACTTGAGATACCTTCTGTCATCTCCCCATTGACATTAACTAGTACTGTTTGATTCCAATATAGACTTATATACAACGGATTTCCTTTTCTTGAAAAACGAAGAAAAATATTTTGTAATAAAAGTAACAAAACATATAATTTTCACATTATTTGCATTTTTATGAAAGATTCTTGCATACAATAAGCTCGTCAGTATATGTCCCAAGTCAAATATTTGCAAAATTAGTTAATATAGTTGTAAGGAATTAATATTTGTAAACAAACTTTTTATATTCACCCTTATTCCAGTTGGCGAGATCGATGTCACGTCAACACAATACCAAAAAATTTGGGGCTTGTATACCCGTTGTCGAAAACAACTGACTAGGCTCGTGTTATTTTCTGCAGCTTAGAGAACAGAAATGCTGTCAGTAGCACAAAATTGTTTTCGAGAGCGAGTAGACAAGCTCCAATTTTTTGGTATTATGTTAACGTGACGCCGATGTCGCCAAGTGGAATAAGGGTTATTATTATTAACACTTATTTATGCAAAAATTGAGGAAAAATTAAAAAATATATTTTTTTATGAAGTGTTTATGGTATACATACATATGTACATATATCATAAAAGCAATTTTTATAAATTGTAATGATCTTCGAAGATGTTTTCAAAATAGGTAGCATATAAAGTTTTATCAGGAAAACGTAATTTTTACCCATCATATTATATTATTTATTTTATAAGTATTTTTATTGTCAGCTCTCTGTTGCTGAATTTTTTATAATTTTAATAATGTCTCATCTTTAATGCTAATATAAAATTTAAAAATTTTTTCCTCCCTCGCAACTAGGTAAAAATAGAGCAAAAAAGTAAAACAAAACTAACAGACAAAAAGAGAGAGGCAGGCAGGAAAAGGCAAGCAAGGAAAGGAAATGCGCTAGGCTCAGGCAGGATTATCAGGCAAAAAATTAAATTTTTATTCCTAGAAAAACTAAAAAAATAAATCTTATGAAGTGTATCGTCTACTGTCTTAATAAGAGAGGTACAAGGAAAGAAACAGCAAACGAATTGAAAAACAGCCTGTGTATAGATTATGAGATTATGAATAAACTGATGTTACCCTACCTAGTAGCTATTACGAAAATGAGCATGTTAAAGTTTGATTTTTATGAACCTTGCTTTTTAGACTCTCTTAAGCATCATATATATTTTAGTAGACTTAATAAGCTTTTATTTATAAACAAAATATCAACAATTCCCTTCGTACATATATAGAAAACAAAACAAGAAATACATGAATTATAATAATTTATAAGTATGTATAAATCTTTCATTTAATTCCATTTTTAAAACCGCAAAACAAAACCACCAACCAACCAATCATCATAACAACCAACTACTCATTTTATTTGCAAAATGAGATGTTTTATATAAAAATATATTTAAGAAAGCTATGATTAAATGAAAAAGATAAGTTTCACAATTTGCAACTAATTGTTTTGTAAAAAGTACCTATTTTTGTGTACGCAGTCTTTAATTATAATCAATTTGAAAATTTTAATGACACTTTTTTTTAAACTTTAATACTTATTCAAATTCAAGCTATACATACATGATTAGTCTTTTTGTCAGTGTATTTACATTAAAATATTGCAAAATATATCTTAATTTTATATTAATACATTTTTTATATTTAATTTAAAAAGGAAGCGTCAACATTTAACCACAAAGTGGCATAAAACTCCTTTTTGCAGGTCATTCAGCATTTTGTTACCTTAATATAGAAAGGCCCTAAGTATTTTTTTTCAAAATCAAGTGTTTAACCTATTTCGACGAGATTCTTAAATTTATTGAAATATGCAAAAAACTCGATTTTGAATGGTTAGGGCCTTTCTATATTAAGGTAACGATTTCTATGTTATTTCCATACGTTGTGATTCGAAAGCATTTTTTTCTATTCGAATTACATAAATACTCTGTATTTCGAATCGAAAGAAAATGTTTTCGAATCAAAATATAAATGACATAAATTCGAAGAGTTTTTTTGTTTTTTGAATCGAATACCAGAGTAAACCACAAAAATATTTTGGAAAGAATTAGCCGATGTAAAATAACATGTAATATTTTCAATGGGCAGCTTGAATAACAATTTGCAAAGGGGCTGGCGTAAATGTTTATGTAGAAATCAGAAAAAATTTATCGCAATACCAAAACATTGCAGCACCAATTGACTACAGTCAATGATGACAACGTGAGTTCAAGCTTAGTTTTAGGCAAGTTCCAATCAACATCATGTATTTTTCTAATATGCATTCCTTCGTCCGTTTTGTACCCTAATCATTGGTGAAGTAAAATTGCAAATAAAATGGCTATACTTTAACAAAGCGAATATCCAAGGTTGTGAGACATTAATGTCCTGAGTACTGTTACTTCTTTTAAAAACTAATATTAAAAAGACAATTCGAAAATATTTTGAGTTTCAGTAATTGAACTGCCATAAATAAAATATATGTAAAATGAGAGCCATTGACCTTAGGAACGAAACACTTTTTACTTAGTCCGTTACAGAGCTAAATAGAGTTAAACTTTGCGGAGAGGTCCTGATAGACGCAATACACATTATACAGCAAAACTAATAAGGAAAAGAGCCCGTTCACATTTTTTTAGCTGTAACGCATATATTATTGAAAGTTTTATCTAAAGTGATACCTAGATATATAATATAATTTTTGATGAGGATAACGTCTCCCCGACAGTACAGCGTTTTTGTAGGAATGCGTCTTGCTGAGTTATAAAATGGAAATATAATCGGCTGCGTTTTGCAGCAAGTTAGCTACGTTATCAGTAGGTGTCACTAACATTCCACTTACATCTGAAGCGGATTTATAAGCGAGCTTAATGATGTGGCAATAGACACGCAAACTAAAATGTAGGTTACAGTCCCATTTGCACTTGTAAGGTAAAGCTAGTGCGTTTGTAATTGAAAAGAATAGTTGATGTTCATTGAAGTTTTTTTTTGTGCATTCGCCGTTTTAAATTTCTGGAAGAAAAACCTTCCAAAAGACAAAAGCTTCTTATTTCAACAGTAACTGAGTTCTCGCTTGGATTTCAAACCGCTCGATTTAGAAAATCAAATTCTACTAAAATCAAATTTAACTGATTCTTGTTTATTGTTTTCTATGTTTATAACATTTTATTAAGACTTAAAATCCATTCCACTACATCGTTCGCTCTACAGCTTACGTAAGTATGTGGCAAAGATTCGTTTTGAGAAATCAAGTGATCGGAACTCGACCGATTTCCATTGCCTGGCCGATTGTCTTTGCTTATCGAAATTAACACAGGTAAGTTTATAACAAGACTGAGTATTTTATATACATGTCATTAACGTTCTTGAGCGGCGTAGAAAAATCTAGATCTTCAGCATAAATACTGTTGACAAGAGTGCGACATCTTTTGTTATTCTTCTACGTTATGTTGTTTAGTTTGTATGACGGTAGTAGATGGCTTGCTAGTTAACAGTATATAAGTATATGGGACTAATGTGGACGATGAATGTTAATTTACATTCCCATCAATCGATGGCGCTGAAGCTTACAGTTGCTATTCATATTTGTCACTCAATTTTCTCCAACAATCGATTCAAACGAAGAATTTTATGACTTCCAACTTTCGACGTCTTTTTTGGTTTGATAGTGACCGGTGTAGAGAAGAAGGGTGTGGAAAAAATTACCAGATTTCTGTTTTTCATGTTCTTTTTTTTCATATTCCTCTAAGCATGGTACTCTGTTCATCATTTCGTGCGAACTGCTTTCAAAAATCCATATAAAAAAATTCATGCGAAATAACTGCAAAATAATATGGCCGAAGTTGTTGTACTCTGTTCATCTTGTGAAAACATACGAAATGTTTCAGGCAGCATTTTCTTTCAACTATAAAATGTTTCTGGCAACATATTTTCCAACTACGAAATAATATAAGCATCACTTCTTTCGTACGGAATTGCAAACAACAGGTGATCAGATTTTACTTAGCTTTAAATTTGATGCGCAAAAATAACTAAAATAATGGAAAATAGTGTAAAAATACCATAAAATGAACGTGTGTCTTCAAAGAACTCCGCAGCAGCAGCTGCGGTTTACATTAATTGACACGTTACAGCGCAAGCTCGCTCTTAATATTATCTTGTTGTCCATTTTCCAATTTTTTTAAATTAATCACTTCAAATATAAACATATGGTTTTTGTTTACATAAGAAAAACAATGGTGCTTACTTCAAGGCAATAAAACCGATAAATTTGTTGTAAATCGTGGTATTGTCACCACTGATCAAAATTTTCAAACGAAATAATCAATGTGCTCAACATTTTTCGCAAATTTGAACAGAGTACTAAGCTTTATTATACACTAATTTCTCTTTACTCAACTGAAAGTGTTTTTGATTATCTTTTATATACATAGGTTTGATAGAATTTATAATGTTAAGCTTAGTACTCTGTTTGAATTGGTGAAAAATGTTGAGCAACATTGATTATTTCGTTTGGAAATTTTGACAACTGATCAGTGGTGATAATACCACGATTTATAACAAATTTATCCGTTTTATTGCCTTGAAATGAACAACATTGTTTTTCTTATAAAAACAAAAGAAATGTGTTTATTAAAAAAAAATTAAAACAAATGGACAACAAAGTAATTTTAGGAGTTTGTACTGCAATGTATCAATCATCATCTCGCAGCTGCTGCGGAGGAGCTCATTGAATACACACGTTCTGCAAAAAGCGCTCACCTTCATTTTATATTATATTTAGATTATTTTCCATTATTTTAATTATTTCTGGGCAGCAAACTTAAAATTAAAACCACAACGCCCAGAAATATCTGATCATCTGTTGTTTGCAATTCCGCACGAAATAAGTGGTGCTTATATTATTTCGCAGTTGAAAAATATGTTGCCTGAAACATGTTGTATATGAAAAAATAATGCTGCCAGAAACATTTCGTATGTTTTCAAAAATGAACAGAGTACAACTTCGGCCATATTATTTTGCAATTATTTCGCATGAATTTTTTTATATGGACTTCTGACAGCAGTTCGTACAAAATGATGAACAGAGTACCATGCTTTACAAAAGGAAAATTGAAAAAAATAGACATGCAAAAAAACACCATCGTATGATTATAGAGTTTTTGGTAGCTTCAAAAGGGAAAAGATGTCATAAAATTCATCGTGTGAATCGTGTGTAAGTTCTTCTAACTGTAGAACTTTACCGAATGTTATATTTCTGTTATTTTGAATTTCAAGTTGTCTGTTTCTGCCGTGAACTTGAGATTTTAGAGATTTTATTACTTCATCTTTCATGGCTAACAGCCAATTTTAACTATCTAGCCCTGACACAGCTTTTTTTATAAGTAACTGGATCATTATTTGTAGTAACTCTAAAACCATATTTTTAGGGGGTACATTTTTATTTCTTCTTGAAGAAGTCTTTCGCACAATTGGTTGTTCATCTTGTTCACATAGTATTTCAATTGAAAGTGAAAATTGGATTTCAGATGAAGAATATGAATGATTCTCTTCAGCCGATTCTAAAACAATAC
Organism: Gymnocheta viridis; assembly: GCA_956483585.1. Classification (NCBI taxonomy): domain Eukaryota; kingdom Metazoa; phylum Arthropoda; class Insecta; order Diptera; family Tachinidae; genus Gymnocheta; species Gymnocheta viridis. The sequence continues at coordinate 93,288,241 of OY101440.1, read as the reverse complement.
AGTCTTCAGATACTGTTGTTTCAGAATATTGTACTGTGCCCCGCATTTTATCCTCAACATTATTGTTTTGCATAAAAACGTTAACTATATTTTCTGAAGATTGTTTTTCATTATATCGATATTAGCATCATTTAGCATGCATATTGCCATTTCCATTAGACTTCTGTTTTGCCTTTCCGCAAGATTATATTGTTCAGGTGCGTAATAAGCAGTAAGTTGATGACTTAAATATTTGTCACTTATAGTTTTAATTCGTTTTCCAAATTTATTTTCAGCAAGTACAATATTTTTTTTTCGAAAGCGACATCTTTGGTTTTAATAAATTATACATAACGGCTAAAGTCGTCAATCAATGTTAAAAAATATTTATTTCCAGCAGGAGTAACGCTTTGCATTGGACTTGAAGCATATCTCATTCATTACCATCCGCTAAATAAATAACACAATGTTGTTGCTTGTTTAAATTTAACAAAATAGCCTTCGTCATAACACATGTGACAGCATCATGTCATCAATGTGTCAATCTATATGTATTTGCTTTTTTTGATGTTACACCATAACACACCACATCTTTATTTGCAGTATTAGCAGTTACAATTTTCGCCGGATAATTTAATTTTTGACATTCCTTAATATGTCCTAACTTGCCACTAAAATGACATTTCGTAACAAACTTCTTTCATTGAACTTTAAATGCGTCATTTAATCGATCCACAATATTCAAAAATTCCGTCGTGTTCCTTCGATTGACTGCGTTCATTTTCTTCGTTTATAGTTTAAAACGAAGAAACTATGGGTGAAATTTGATTTTTTTTGGTGATGTTTCATTAATGCAGTTCCATATTGAAAGTTTGGTAAATTGCACAATAGTGCCACTCATTTTCTGTAACTACTTTTATTTTTATAATACGAATTATCAACGGCTTTAAATGCGTAATAGGGTAGACAGACGACAGCGTTAATTTGCATTAGTAGCCTTAATTCAAATTAACTTGTGCATTAGCTCCTTCCAAATGAGTATTTATTTAACGTAAATGCACGAAAGCAAATTGAATTTATACTGAATTTAGCTTATTTCAATTTGGCAATACCGTCGACAATCAGTCAGTTGTTGGAAAAATTTTAAAATTCAAAAAAATTTTACATTTATTTGAAAATTAAAATGGATACAAAGTCAGCAAAAATAATTTTAGCTTTCTTTAAAACGAATGAATGGTGATTTTGCACCAACAGCATAGCTGCTAATCGTACTTTCCACCTTCTATCCATTTGATCGCGATGTAAATTCCAAAAAAAAATATTTTTTTAATTACTAAATTTAAAAACTATCGGCTGTCAGGGTAAAATTTAAATTCACATTAATAAGTTTTTAATGCAAATTAACTCTGCCGTCTGTCTACCCTATAAGTCTGGGCTCCTAACCTGTTAGAACTATTTGTTTAATAGAAATAAAACACAGTTGAATAAATCGTCATAATTGTATTGAAAGTTTTGTAATTCGAAGTAAATATAATAAACATTATTATAAAAGCTTGACTCGATTGAAACATACAAAGAATTTATAGGTTAAAGTACAATATTTGTTATAAATTGTACATTAACACTTTGACTTAGCTGGAAAAAGCAAAAGTAAACTTTTCTGTTGCGATAACATCGGATATATGTATAAATGTTTTTCCACCACAGTATTACAACAAATTCATCTGTAAACTTTATGTTTTGATCACAACAACGCTCGATTTCATCCTTTCCATACTGGCTTCTGACTCGCTTGTTTGGCAGTAATATGGGGGAAAGTGGTTGTTGAGCTTGTGGTGTAAGAGATCTCAGTGCTGGCGTGTGAATGTCTTGATATGGACCAGAGGGAATTCCGGTATGATTTCCTGTTAGTTTTGTAATGCAAAATGATTTTATATCGTCAGTTCATTCGGCTGCAAAGATACAGCGAAAGGTATATCCGCAAAGTATCAGCTTCGTTTTGCAACACAAATATGTATATACTTATGTAAGTAAAATGGAAGAGTTTTTGAAAATTACTTCAAAGTCGTTGCATATTTCGACTAAACTGCAGGGCAGACATATTGAAGTTTAACATAAGTACTTCGTCTTTCAGCATTGTGTGCAACAATTTCATTAATTTTTACGTAATTGTCGAAAATTAATTTGTTCATTGGTGAATTTTTTTGTTTTCCTTTGGGGTTAGTTAGCTTTTTTAAATCAACATTCAGCTGCTTTTCGTAATGATGTTTTGGTATTGTTTATTGTAAGCAATATATCAGGAACGGAAAATTGATACGATAGCAGATTTTTCACATATATTTAATTATTTGATATTCAAAAATGCCGTGCAGACAACTTACTTTAAGAATTTTCAGCGTTGAATGCAAACAATAATATATATTTGGGGATTCAAATGGTAGTAATAAAATCATACGTTTTAAAATAATAAAACGAAAAAAATATGACGAAGTAGAACAGGCACCTACATACATATGTAATTTCTTACACTTCTCTCAAATCTCTACTGTTTGGATATGACAAAACAATAAACATAGTTCAAAAAGTCTTATTTTTTTATTTGAAGGACAATTTTTTTAAACTATTATAAAATATTAAGACATGACAATATGACTTAATATGAATGCCTCAATTATATTTAACCAGGTTTTATTGTATCTTTATATTGCAACACTATCTGAAGTCTTAAGTTCAACATTCAAAAGTTTCATCCTACAATAAAAGGAAAAGACAAATTTTACACAAATGTTTAACCTAGTAAAAAAAGTCAGCTGATCTAGTGCGTCTACTTTGCTTTGGACCTTTAAAACACTGCATCATGGATAAAACCATGATTATTGAAATTGCTATACTCTTATGAGCTACTTAAAGGAAATTTTAAAATAACTATTGGTTAATTTCACATTTACAGTACGCAACTTTTGTTACAAAATGTGCACATTTCTACTTTATTAATGCTCACTTAAAAATGAAAATTGCATGCAACAAAGTTGCGTTGTGGGAATGTTCAACAATTCACATTGTATGAATGTTGTTGGTAATTTCCCCATGTTTTTAAACAAATGTTTAGTATACAGTGAAGGACTAAAATCTACATGCAGTATCATAGTGTTATTCCTGAAGAAAATCAGACATGTGCTACAAAAGTAGTGAAAGTGAAATATGAAAAGTAAACTTTGTAATTTTTGAAATTCTCATTGCTTTTTAAAAGTTTTTTTGTGTAAGATAAGAGGTTTGAAACTTCAAAAATATGGTTTAAGGTGTACTGATGATTTGGCATTAGCACCAATGAAATGCATGTACATATATAGTAGACTAGCTAAAATACCCTCAACAAACAAAAGTTTTTGAAAATCTTTGAGAAAATATATCGAGGCAATCTCGATTAATAAATTAAATAAAAATGTATTTATTAGAAAAATTAATTATACAGTTTTTTCGAAAATCATATTTATTCATAAGAAAATAAAAGTTAAATTATCACTCGTCCTTTAACAAAAAAACCCACAAAATAAAAATATGATATGACAAAAGTGTACATTCAGCTCTGTCTTAACAAAAAGTTCCTAATAATATTTCAATACATGGTGTTCTGTTCAGTTTTAGTATTTAGTTGGTCCACAACCGTTATAATATTTTGTTATTTTCTATCCAGCTTCGTCGGTGTCACACACAACAAATTTTCACCAATGCCAATGCTTGATGTGATTTCGACAAATGTATAGTGAAAGAAGAAAATATGGTTCTAACTGAAAGTAATTTTTTTAATTTAACTAAAAAAAACTACCTACAAGAGGTGTGAAAGTGTGTCAATAACGCCAATTTTTTTTTTATAAAAACCACATCTCAACTATATATGTATGTACATACATACGAGTATGTATGTACTATCGGTGCTGTAAATCTAATCCGAGTAAATTTTTCGTTTACGATCCGAATCCGCGACTCCTTAAATCAAATTCACCTAATTTTACTCTTTTTAAAATAGAGTAAACAAATCTAGTCCAAATTAATTTGAACATATTAAATATATGAATGAATTGAAGGGGAAATAATCACTTCTATTTTGTAGTCAAGAGAGCTTTACTAATAATTTTCATATCTTTGGTTTGTTTTATTGCAAGACTGGCAATGCACCTAATCTGTGATTCCTTCAGTTCTACACGACGCTCTATGTGTGTTTCTTGGATTTACCCGTGCAAGAAGCTTTAACATTTCGGCGGTAAGTTCTTTCATATAAAAATTGTTTACTTTTATACTTGTACACATTTTAATTGATACATTAATAAATATATTTAAAAAAAATATTCCTTGTTTTAAAGTTAATTTCACACTATAATACAAGTAGTACGTAAATTGACAAAAGTGCCACTTCGATATGATGAGTTATTTATTTTATTAATTTTTCAAATCAACGATGCATTTTTAACACTTTATATACTTACTTGCATTATAGTGTATACTCTTAATTAAAATGTTTTACAAATATGTAAGTATAATTAAATTTCTAAACTATGCATTTGTAAGTACAACAGCGATAATGATGTAAGCTCTGTTAGATTTTGCTTCTATAACATAATGAAAAATGAAAAATAATGGCGGTACAACCTTTCTATAAATTGACCGTTTTGTTAAAATTACTATAGTAAAAATAAGAACTTTTTGGGGGTTTATCGCATTGCAATTCAGTTTTAATTTTTAATATTTCACTAAATAAGTAAAATTTTGATATTTGCAAGAAAAAATTTCCAAAAGTTTCTTTTAAAGATTAATTTTTCGCCATCCGGATCAATATGATTTCCGCTTGTTTCATCGCTCCTAAATGGGTTTTGCGAGTACAAAGAAGACGAATATTCGGCAATCTTAATAAAGCAGATTATAAAATGGCAAACCCAACTAACCACAAGTCAGGGGGGTTATTATGTATTTCGATTCGAAACGGAAATCGTTCGAATTTGTATAGCTTATACATTGCGTTTCGGAAATGTTCTCATTCGAATCGAAATACATAATAACCTCCTCCCAGCTGTCAAACAAAGCAGTGTTGTTAATTCAGAGTTATATTGGACTTAAAAAACCACCCTTTACTTATATATGTACACAGATGTATAAAAAAAATACGAGCACGTCTCGTTCAAAATTAAGCCCGAGAAAATGTGTGGCGAGGCTGCATATATGTACATATGTACTATAAATAATTAAAACCACAAGTACGTAAATACATATGTATGAAAAATTTTTAATTTTTTTATCTGAAGCATTTATAAAAAATCAGTGTAAGACGATCGTTTAGTTAGATCGCCTGTAACAAGCTCCGTCATACTCATATTTTCACAAGTTATGGATAATGATAATACTGTCGAGCCAAGGATATTTATACGCGATTGTGACTGTGCCGCAGGTCAGAGGATATCTATAATAAATGGAGACAATATAACTGACCCAAGAATATCCACAAGAAGCTCTACAAATCCAGCAGTATCTAGAAATGTGTCATATCACGCACAAATATCGAGGAGTACGTCGGTAAACAATGATTTTCCTATAAAATTGATAAGACTGGAAAATTTTAAAGAAGAAGAAGTACCTTTGCAAAGGAAACCCAGTGCCAAATTTAAACAGTTAAATCAAAGAAAGCATAGTTGCACAGACGTGCACTGTTTGATTATATTTGTATGTTTTATAGTTGCTTGGGTGTATATTGCGGGTTATGCATTTTCGGAAGGAAATCTGAATAATGTTTTGATTCCAACAGACTCGGGAAATGCTAAATGTGGTCTAGATTCTGGAGTTCGCGATAAGAAAATTTTATTTTTCTTTAATTTAGATAAGTGTATCGACCCAATGACGCCGATAACTGGATGTGATACCAAGCAGATATGTGTGAAAAAATGTCCCCAAATCTCTTTTGTATGGCAAGAAAACAAAATGGAGCAAACGGCAAATTTTACGTCTTTGAAAGAAGAACTAATTTGCGACTCAATTGTTGACAAGAAAAATTTGAAAAGTTTGAAAGATGTTGAAAAAGCTATTGAAAATGATTATTGTAGCGGATGGTATTTAAAAAGCAAATCACTGTTTAATCATTGCGTATGGGACTTCTCTGAAAATTTATGCAATATATTACCAAAAATGTTAACAGGTCGTAAACGCAGAACGTCAAACTTCATTGACATCACTCCGTTTAAAACTAAGCTCTCCGAATTTGTAGAACGCACGAAATCGATGTGCGCAAAACAAAATCGTACTGATACAAGCTTGGTTACCGTAAAGGAAAAACTCGAACAATCCAATTCGAATTTCAACCGGATAATTGCATCCATTATCTCTAAATTCAATTATAATAGTAAAGAAATATTGGCCGAACATATAGCTACTGATTTGAAAAACTCATGGAAAGTATTAATATTTGCCTTCATTATACATCTTTTTGCCGTTTTATTATTTATAACACTTCTACGTTGGATAGCTGGCCCCTTGGTATGGATTTCAATAGGTGGTGTTATTTGTGGTCTGACTATAGCCTTCGTTTATAGTTTTAACCAATATCGATTTTGGAGTAATGAACCACATGTACCTCATCACGCAACAAATCTGATGGCAACAGTTCAAAATGTTTTGGAAACTGGAGATGTTTGGCTTTACGCAACAATTATTTTAGGTACACTCCTTACTGTTATACTGTTAATAGTACTTGTGATACGAAAACGCATAAAAATTGCTGTTGCTATTATTAAAGAGGCCAGCAAAGCTATAACAAATATAAAATCATCCATATTTTTTCCAATATTTCCTGGATTACTTTATATTTTTGTATTCGCATTATCGATAATAATTATGTTATATCTCAGTTCCATTGGAGAGTTTTCGTTTATCATGGTCCGTCGCAACGATAGCAATAGAAATGGTATTACTACGGAAAAATGCATTTGTGATGGGCCTATGTCTAAACCGTACAATTTGGGTGATTCTTGTAATCCTGTATTGTTCGAAAAGTTCTGCCACATCGAGAACCATGTATCGAAATCTTGTGTTCAAACTTCCTGCAGTTTTAATGAAATTGTAAAAAGTCAAAAGACCCAATGGTTCATGTTATTCAACATTTTTGGCTTTCTTTGGGTTACATTTTTTATATCGGCCTACGAAGACATGGTTTTGGCCTGTACATTCTCGATATGGTATTGGACTTTCAACAAGAAAAATATACCAAAATTACCGCTACTGAAAGCAATGTGGATAACAACTTTTTATCATATGGGCACTTTGGCCTTTGGTTCGTTGATTTTATCGATTTGCCGTATGATAAGATATATCTTGGAGCTGATTGAAAAAAAGGTTAAAATGTACAATAATGCAATTACGAGGACCATAATATGTTGCATGAAGTGTTTCTTCTGGTTACTTGAAAAATTTCTTCGATTTCTTAACAGAAATGCTTATATCACCTGTGCCATACATGGTACAAGTTTTTGCGAAAGCTCTAAAAAAGCATTCAGCCTTATCACACAAAATATTTTACGTGTTTACGCTGTTGATAAAGTTTCTGATTTTTTGTTCTTCTTATCAAAGCTCTTGGTTACAGGGTGTACCTCATTTATAACGTATTACTTTTTAAAATCATATCCAACAATAATACCTATTCATTATCCGAGTGTTCCTGTTGCACTGGTAGCAATTGCTGCCTATATTATGACTTATTTTATATTTAGCACATATTCTATGGCCGTAGATACATTGTTCTTTTGCTTCTTAGAAGATTCCACAGAAAATGATGGCTCTGCAGAAAATCCATTTTATATGTCTAAGGAGTTGAATAAACTACTTGGAAAATCGATTATTAAAAGAAATCGGTCGCAGAAATAAAGAAATGGAAGCGTGATAGCTTTCTGGCAAATAATATATTGATTGCTTATTCTTTATTTATTTAATGGAGTCCATGGGCCATATCTGATTAACATTTTTATAGTAAATTGTAATGAACAAACGATAAAAAATTAAAATTAATTAAAATACTAGTATATACTACATACATACATATATATATATATATATATGTGTGTGTGTATCGTCATATGATTTCAAAAAACCTTAAGTTACAAAAAATCAGCTTGTTTGATTACGATGTACGATGTACATATATTAAAATATATGTACATATGTCGCTGGAAAATTGTACATCTTAAAATTTTACTGATTCCTTAATAAGAAATAAGATTAAGCTGAAAAAATTTTAAAAATGTTGGTTAACTTTTTATATTAGAGAGTTTCTGGCATGTGTAAAATTTTTTCAATGTAACTTAGGGCTTTTATGAATTCATATGACGATATGTATATTTGTTTGTGATAAATGCGTTATCGCTTTAAGGTTTCATAACCAATAAGTCCTTCGGCTTAACCATTTCAGAACAAAAAAATATTAAATGAAACATGAATATGTAGTATAATTACATTCATATACATATGTATGTATGCATACGTATCACACTTGTTTATTATAACACTAATTTGAAGTCTGCACGTAAGATAATTCTCTGGATTAGAATTTGGCTTTCCTCGATAGAGAATTATCAGACATGTAAGTCCCCTTTCACATATCGACAATTGAAAGACAGAAGGAGCGAAGATGCAGAGTGTGTAGTACACGACCCCCTGTACCGGATATTTTTTTGTTTCTCTTTGGTTATTTTCGAAATTTTCACCTTGTGGCTTTATATCACATTTCTCAAGCCCAAGTCTTCTTCGAGAGGGAATCTAATGCCAATTTTGTGCAATAAATTAGTTTTACCTTTTTTTAAATCAAATTTCATTTTTATAAAAAAATTGTTTTATATGTTTTTGGTAATTTGAGTAAACCACAATAAAATAAATATGTATGTATGAGAATTTAAAAAATGTCTGGCAAGAAATGTTGCATATGTGAAAGGGGACTAAGCTGTACACTCAATAGCTGCGTTCTAGTCTTTTTGCAATAAAGTGCAGTAAATGAGTAATTACTGAGTAAATTTTAAAAATTAGTAAGATTAAGGATACAGCTGCTTGCAAATCAATATAGTGTTGAAATATACATATTTACGCATGGACTACTCAACTCTTGCTTGTTGGCAATCGAAGCAATATTTATTATAACACGAATATTTTAAGGAAATAAAACAAAATATTTTCCATAATCGTTTCGATGTGTTTATTTTCCTAATTTGTGTCTGATTAAATTTATTTAAAAGTATGTATTATATTTGTGTTTACTATTGACTACCTTAAAAGCAAGTGAAGTACTAAGTAACCATATACATAACATTTTCACAGCTCCAACAAAATAACGAAAATGGTTTCTGCAAAGTTTATTTTCTTTTAAAAGACATATGTGTAGATGTTAAACAAACGAATAGTTTAAAAATAATTGTGCACTTATTATATTTTATTATTCTGTTGCAATTTTTTTTAAAATAATTTTTTCACAAATTGTGTGTTTTTTAATATCTTACTTTTGTTTGTTTACCTTTTAAATCGTATGTTTTTCTGTTTTACTACAAGAAATTTCTGCAGTAAAATTTTGTAAATTTTCAGCCAGTACTCGAACGCACTTAATCTTACAGCATTGTCAGATACAAACGCTGGCTACCCTAGTGTGTGAACAGCCCCAGAGCAGAAATTGTAGATGCCGCCGATACTTTTGCAAACTTGCCGCCGATAAAATTATAGACTTGGTTGACTAAAGTTAATTCAAAACAAATTTTTTGCAAATAAACTTTTACAAATAGAATTTTGAAAATGAGACGACGTGCAGGATTGGGAGCAATACAACAACAACAATTAGCAGCTGAAAAATATAAGGATAAAGGCACAGACCTGCAGGAATCACAATTGGAGCAAATGTCGAAACAAGTAGAAATATTTCGGCAAAAATTGGAAGAATTTGCAATTAAACACAAACAAGACATTAAGAAGAATTCACAATTTCGTAAGCAATTCCAAGAAATGTGCGCTGTAATTGGTGTTGATCCTTTAGCTTCAGGAAAAGGGTTTTGGAGTGTTCTTGGCATAGGGGATTATTATTATGAATTAAGCGTTCAGGTGGTGGAAGTATGCTTAGCAGCAAACCATAAGACTGGTAAGAGTATTATACATACGGTGACCATAATTTTAGAACCAAAATACAGAACATGGAACAAAATTTATCAGCCTTATAACGAATAAAATTTCACGTACAATGTGTTCTCTTTCCCAGAAATTGCGACTGCCAATTTTGTGTTGTCTTTCTGTAATACGTATTTTGGAAACAAATCTACTTTAGTCAACCAGAAAAATATATGTAATTGCCTAGGTGGTAGAAAATGTTAAAATAAGAAAAAAAGTGAGGATTGTCTTAGGGACACTCTTTATATTTAAATTAGGACGTCCCCTCAATAATTTTTAACAACTTCCTATTTTTTATATGTGTTGAAGTGGCAATATACACCCTGTAAGAATTTCTAATGTCCAGCGATGGACAGCGATTTGTCAAAAATAACACTAACCGGTTTTCGAATTGTTCGAGTATTTGAAAATTTTGAAAAACGCGGTAACGGTAAAACAAGCTGACTGAGCTAATTTCACACACATATATTTTTAAGAGATACGATTTTAATATGATTTATATATTTATTTAATATGATTTATATACACATCGAGAAATAACAAAAATAAATATGGACTTTTATAGTATCCCTATTTTTAAAAAATAAAATATTTACTGCTCTTACAAAACAAAATTGCCGGTTCTGCGGAGTTCATTATAAGAGAACTCCATGGTACTTACTTTTGACTTTCTTTTCATATGCAGGTGGTTTAATGGAATTAAATGAACTAAGAAGGCGATTAGTTGCTGCTAGAGGTCAAAGTTCAATTCATCAAGAAATTACGAACGAAGATATATTAATGGCTACAAAAAAGCTTAGCATTTTCGGTAATGGGTAAGTCAGTCAAGTGATGGTTTATAACACAAATTTAATAATAAACAAATTAAATTTATCAATGAGCTGTTCAGACATACATATGTGCATATGTTCTATGTACGATAAAAATTTTTTTTTTTTTATTTTTTTTATTTATTTATTTGTTCGCCAAGCATTTCTCCGTACACATTGAACATATCAGTTTGTGCTTAATCGTGAAAAGGTAAACATGGGCGACGAAGCCTTATTCCGTAACTATTTATCAACGTCACCTCAAAGTCATCACAAAGAACCTATTTCCTGGACACAAGTGTGCTGGTTGCTTGCAATCGGCGGCCTGTGCAACATAACCGCCTCAAGGTCACACCAAAAAATAAAATCAACTTTTGTTATTGAAAAACAAACAAACGGAACAAAAAATGAAAAGTTGCGGTAAACGAGTCACAAAATTATAAAGTGTTGCCCTAATAATCTACAATATAAAAACAATTGGTCTGCTGCAATAGCAAGAAGTTTTGTAAAATCAGGGTTGCCCAATATACTAGTTACATATTTATATGCCTAATGTACATGCAAGTGATGTAAGGAACATAAATTTTTGATATTCGCTAATACGAAGAATACCAGCAACCGATATTTTCGAATACGAATATTCGTTTTTAAACTTTAGTGTCATTGATCAATAATGGTTCACTTATTCGTATGTATTTGATACTAAGGGTTTTTTGATGGGCCTTATTACGGTTGTCGAATTTTCGTCGTTGTCTTGGACAGTTTGTATTGATTAAAGAATAATGGTGTGTGCTTCTTTAATCTAGTACAACTTGTCGAATTCGAAAATTCGGCAACAGGTAAAAGAATAACTATCGGGCCTGTTGTTTAAATCGATAAATTTAAAGATATAACTATTGACCTCTTTGATGTTTTTAAATTATGTACGGTAAACTAATTTCAGACATGATATTTTAAGCCCTGAAATATAGAAAACTACAAAAAGACATTAAAAATTGAAAACTAATGAAATTAATTTTTTCAATTACAAAACAGTTCCGTATGAAACTGCGGCATACCAGTTAAAATTTTCTTTAATTTTTAATTTTTATAATGTGGTAACTCATTTCAACTTTGTCCGAACAAAAATTAAATTTAAAGTAATTCGAATTGAGAGTTGTATGTACAAAATCGTTTCTCTCAAACCTCAAACTACATATAAAATAAAAATTGTCCGGAACACAAGGGTGGATCCAGCTTAAATGCCGAACACTCAAAAAACAATAAAAAATCATCAATGTCAATCAATTTACTTTTTGAAATCATGTGATTTGAAATTTTGAGATTTACAAAACGCCCAAATGTTTCCTATTAAAAAAACATTTACTGCTAATGTACTCATAAATTATTTAAAAATATATATAATTAGTGTTTGTACATAATTAGTTGAAATATTTTAGGTTTAAGTTGAAAGGAATTGCTTCGCTCAAGTTCAAAACTGGCTTAACCTCTTTTCTTTTTAATTTAAGAAATTTTTGGTCGAATACTCAACTACGAAAAACAAAAACCAAGTAAAAACAAAAGGAAAATGGTTTGATCTCAGCAGCCAATGGCGCCGTAAAAAGCGAGAGAGTAATAAATGGAATAACTAATCTTCAGAGATAAGAATTTCATTAAAATTCTAATTCTCTTTTGAACAATGTTTTGCTTAATATGGCGCTTGACTGTTTGGAAACACTGCATAAATGATCAGCTGTTCTATGTACTTACCTGGCTTGCGCGTACCTAGGGCGAAATATATTCCAAAGCAATTTATTTATTTATTGGTACATGTTCTACAAAGTAAATTTGCAGAATATGGTTGGACAAAAATGGCGCCGGTAACTAGACCATATGTCCATGATGTTATTAACAGTATTTTAAAAATGTTTTTGTGACTGACTATACCCGACCAATGCCTTCACATAAGAAGTAGCAACGTAGTTGACAACAAAGCAATTTATATTTGGCAAAATTATTACATTTTATTCCGAAAGAATTGAAAAGTTAATTATTCCAACTTTAGATATTAGATGTGTTACTGGTATTTACAGAACAAATACATATAAACAAAACATTCATTTCAGATTCGTTGTTCATAAACTTGGGAAAGGCAAATATATTGTACAATCTATACCAGGCGAGTTAAGCATGGAGGAAACGACAATTCTAACCGTAGCATCTAACAATGAACAGGGTTATGTAACCCTCACAATGTTAATAGAAAAACTGGGGTACGCTTTATTCGAAAATAATTTTTTTTTTTAAATAAATATACTATTAACAAATAAATGTTATAGATGGCCGGATTATCGAGCACGGAAATCTCTAGAAAAGGTTGTAAGTGAAGGCCTTTGTTGGATTGATGATCAAGGCGCCGAACGTAGTTATTGGTTTTCCAGTTTGTTTCCTGCTTGTAGTGCTCAAGCACAAGCGTAAAATAATTATTTTAAAATTTTTATTTTATAATTATATACGTAATTAAACAATTATTTACGTATCGTCACCTTAAATGCAAAAATCGAGTTTTTGATTAATTATCACACTACATTTAAGCAAAATTTTATACTCCTACGATCAAAAACGGCGGCTTTACTAAAGAAAGAAAGGGACAACTACACTCTTGTACAAAATAAATAAATAACTCTTGTCTTGTTAAATAAGCCCACTTACATACTATAAATAAAATTTAAAAGGATTTCAGAATACTTTTATTATTGATTTTATATATTTTTTGCATCTCCTTTTCAGAATACTTTTTTATTGATTTTATATATTTTTTTGCTTTTCCTGTTAAAAAAAGTGTATTACGTCCGTTTGCAATTAAGGGAACGATAAAAAAATCAGAAAACCACTCTTATAATTTAATAAAAAATATTAACATATTTGTATGCAATGAAATTTATAACCCGCGGAATAAATACATATATGTGTGTATATTTTTTATCTATTATTTTGGTATTTTATTGCTTGATTTTGAGCTTCTAGTAGGGTCACTTCTTGTAAATTATAAATTTTCCGTTAAAATTTTTGATAGGGAGTTTATAGTCGTAATATATTTGTTAAAATAAATTAAAAATTAAATTATTAATAAATCTGCGTTTACCTCTCTCAAAAAAGTCTATTATTTTTATGGGATGTTAACTTTTATACAAAGTTCATATGACGTCACGTGAGCATGCAAAAAAAATTGCTCGTAAAATAATCGCTCTGTGGTTTCAAATAAAAGACTTCTCCTCCCTAAAACACGATTTTAATACATGCGCTGTTATTCATGAAAACTACAGAATTTCCATTTTTTAAGTCACTAAAACTTTCTCAACTTGATTTTGTTTACTATTTTAAAATTACCGTAATTATAATTAACACACAATTGGGGTATTCAAATGGTAGTCATAAAAACATGTTTTAAAATAATAAGAAAAAATATGACGAGAAGTAACAAGCTTCTCTCAAATTTCTACTGTTTGGATATGACAAAACATAAACATATTTCAAAAAGTCTTATTATTGTAAGACTTTTGTTTGAAGCACAACAAGGAATTTTTTAAACTATTGTAAAATATTTAGACGTAATACACCGTTTGAATCCCCGAAAAAATATATATTTATTTATTTATTCATTTTTTTGTTTTAAATTTATTAAACATACTGTTTTAGTTATTTACTTAACTTTTCGTCTTAAAAAATAATGTTTTATATAACAGAATATAGAATTTGAAAAAGAAAAAGTATTAATTTCAGAGGGAATTGTATTGTAAAAAAACCTCTGATTTATATGTATTTTGGAGATCAAAGTATTTGTCTATTATATAAATTTAAATATAATTATTTTCGCAAGCGCATTTAGTTTTATAATATAAAAGTAAATGTTGAACGAAATCCCCACACATGCGGTACAAACAGTCAAGGGTTATTTGTAGGTTTATATATTCATATATTTGTTATTAGAGCCGTTCGGTAAATCACAAAAATTCAAAACACATGATTTCCAAAAATTAATTTCTGTCAATTGCTGACTTATTGCTGGGGTTTTCTTGTTTAGCATTTACACTACATGCATACAGCAAAAATATTGATGACTAAGTCATGAGTTAAAATGCTAATAAACACTACTTATACTTTGGTATTTTTAGTTATTACTTTAACATGGCGATGCTATTTGAGAGAAGTATTTGCAATAGGCGATGTATAAGATCCGAGAACTTACGGCACCATTAATTTATTTACCATCGCATGCAAACAACGAAAATTGCAATATTGAGAATTCATTGAATACACCAATAACCCCTAAACATTAAATGTCTGGTTTGAGTATTGAACACGAGCCTTTGGAGTTATTCTTGTGCTTGACGTCAAGTGTTTTACTCACTTATCTAATGCACAAAAACTTATTTTTGTGAACGTAAAGTCAATTAAAAAATACCTTACTTACTCAGCGGTTGAACTGACGACAAGTGCACCATCTGAAACTGTTTCACTCGGAGAATAAATTGTTTGTTTACTAGTAAGTAATAGTACGACTACTTCAAAGTAATCCATGTAGTATGTAACAAACCATCAACTCCTTCTCCCCTTAGTGTGCGGAACACACATGTTGCTGCATGTCCAATGTTAAAAACATTTTTATACATATATTCAATGAATTTTTACATAAATAGTATGAATCTAACATAACTTTTCTACCACACATTTTTCGTTCAAGGTAATAAGAACTTTTTAATAAATAATGTAAACTGACCAAAACAAAAAAATTGAAATTCGTAGAAATTCTTATACATACTTATATTAAAAAAGAATAATTTGTGGAGCTTGTCAATAAAAAATGCTAAAATTTGTTCAAGCTATTTTGGTTTTTTGAATTCTTAAATACAAAAAAGCATACACACTGAAACTTTTTTTCTGTGTCTTTCTTCTCTACAACGTGTTACAGCTCAGTAGCGTAAAGTTTCCCAATCTCCACAATAGTTACTTTATGTGTATGGATGTATGTATAATATACTGAGTTTAACTGTAATAAAGTAAAGCAATTTTCTTTAAACAAATAACAAAAAAAGAAGAAAAAAGTGCGCCTTAAAGTTTAAGAAACCACAAAAAACCGGAATTAAGTGACGTCAGGGCTAGGCAGTATTTGAAATACATGTACATATTTGAAATACGTATTTAAAATACAAATACGTATTTTGTATTTGTATTTCAAATATATGACGTGCAAGTATTTTGTATTTTAAATACATACAATAAATATAAGTAGTTTGTATTTTAAATACATACAAAAAATGGCAGTATTTTGTATTTTAGAAACGTAGTTTCAAACGACGATGATTTTGTTGTTTTTGTAGATAGGGATGATGGTGAATCTAGGACATCAAATGTTGGAGTTGGAATTTGTCAGTTTCCTCAGTGACAAGAGCAAAGACATTATCACTCTTGACAGCTATCCAAATATAAAAAGAGTATTCATAGAATTTAATACAAGTTTGTGCTCATCAAGACTTGTAGAAAGATTATTTTATTCAGCAGATTTTATTTATTCTCCAACAAGAAACAGTTTGTCTGGTGCTACATTCAAAATCTGTTATTTATGAAAGGAAACAATTGTTTTGTTGATTAGTTTTATCTAACGTATTTTTTGGTTTGAATAAAAATGGCGTAATTCGTATTTTAAATATGTACATACTTGACGTGGAAGTATTTTGTATTTTGTTTTTTAAATACTGCAAACCATGTATTTGCCCAACTATGAGTGACGTGTGCATAGAGTATAAAAATTACATTTTTATTGTTTTTATTTTTTAAATTAAAAATTTGTTTTAAAATAAATAAAAAAGGGCAAATAAAGATATACATATTAATTAAATGACTAAACATTAAATTTAGTTGTTGCATGTTTTGTGGGAATAGTTTTCTTTTTATTTTGGCTTTTTATGCGTGTTCTAGTTTTTTGTTTAGCCTACAGTATTAAATATGCTTTTGTCACCAGTGAGCGCCATGGGGATATAGCTCAGTGGTAGAGCATTCGACTGCAGATCGAGAGGTCCCCGGTTCAAACCCGGGTGTCCCCTCGCTTACTTATTTTTGCTTTTTTTTATAAAAACAAAAAATATTGTTATGTATATAATTTTTTCATTTTCATTTAACAAAAATTTTTAAATTTTAATAGATTTTTCCTTTTTCTTCTAGTCGAATATTCTTAAGAAAAGATAAGAAATAAGTGTGATCACTATCAAAAAATTTCGTTTTGTGGACTGTTTCTGGGACTTACCCATCAACTTACATAGTATTTCAAAACTAACAAATTGTTTCAGAAAAGTATATTTCTTAGTTAAACATAATTTTCCTCTTTTATTGCAGAATTTTCTAATCGTGAGCGTGCATCAGTGAAATTTGCTTATCGTGAGCGTGAGTGATTTTTCAACCGCGACTTAAACCTGGGTATTAATACAACTTGATTTTTTCACATTTATTTAATAGAAAAAAATTTAAAAACTCAAGGGGACACCCGGGTTTGAACCGGGGACCTCTCGATCTGCAGTCGAATGCTCTACCACTGAGCTATATCCCCACGTTCCAAAGTTTTATAAAAGCCTTATTAGAATAATTATGCACGCAAAACAAGCATGCGCTGTTAACTGAGTGAACAAAAAAAACACCTTATTTTAAAAGCTTCATGGGGCTACTTTTAAGCATTTAGGTTTGAGCACGTGCTAAACAATACAAATATAGCAAATAAAATTAAACCATAACCAGCTTAAACATTCGCTACACAAGCAAGAGGTAAAAATATCTTATCTCGTTATTTATACTTTAATACTTTTATGCACCAATTTTAGAATTTCTTTTTTATTTAAATTGTATTGAAGTATTTTTGCATACAAAGTATTATATTAAATACATATATAACAATAAAACATTTGTACTAGATAATAAAAACTCTTTAAAAAGAGATTAACGATTAATAGTAAGGATTCAAAAATTAATAATAGTTCAGTATTTATTCTTTTATTAAAATATTAAAAAAAAATTTTTATCAGAATTTTAATATTTTCATATTGAAAATATAACAATAAAACAGCATTTTACAATGTGGTAAAAAAAACTTCAAAAAACCTAAACAAATTTGTACATACCTGAAAACGCGCTCAACTTCTGCATTTGAGTATGAAAGTGACAAAATTTTAAACGCGATATTTGCTAATGCATGAAAAGGCTTAATATTAACTGTGCCTTTATCACGTTTAACTTCAGTCCAAAATTTTAATGTTGAATCAATATCTATTGTTCCATTGCATAGGGTGAATCATTCGCCATCCTTTTTCAATACTAGATAATATTTCGACATCGGATTCAGATTGTACTGCTAATGGCATGATATATTTTTTGCAATGGGATAAAATATTTTATACATTTGTGCATATGATTTGGTTCGTCTTAAACATCATTACTTGTTGTTCTTATTGTGGTGGTCTGTAAAATTAATTGTAAAAATATTGAACTGTTGAGTGAGCATATTTACACGAGAACATTTTTTAAGCCGCACAATTTTTTTCTCTCCAAATCACAGGAGACTAAATCGTCTGGCATAAAATGTATACGTATACACAGCTTTGTGTGCATTAGTGTTTTTAGTATTCATGGTATTGAAACAGGTGTATTTTATTGTACAAGGATTTTTTTCTCACACTGAAACAAAAGATTTTGTTGAATTTGCTTTAGTACCACCAAAAATTAAAAAACGCATCTTAATTTTTAAAAAAGCGCACCGCGAGCCAACTAAGGAATTTTTTGAACAAAAAATTTATAAAAAGCTCCCAAAATGGTGCGAAACGCACCGAGTT
Organism: Gymnocheta viridis; assembly: GCA_956483585.1. Taxonomy (NCBI): domain Eukaryota; kingdom Metazoa; phylum Arthropoda; class Insecta; order Diptera; family Tachinidae; genus Gymnocheta; species Gymnocheta viridis. Next base: position 93,269,424 of record OY101440.1, on the reverse strand, counting down.
GACAACACTGGACATACTCGTATTCAAAATTCTTAAATAAATTACTTAATTTTTCCATTTTCTACTTTCCCTTTTTATCAATTGTTGATAATTTTTATTTGTTCGATGTATCCAATGTTTAAAATAATTCTTTAGTGCACATGAATGGTTTAAACTAAAAATAATAATAATAAAAATAAGCAAATATGTATGTACAAATTTCAAACTTTTAAGAATACTATGGCACTAATGTGTGTACGTAGTATGTGAATATCACAACAATAAAATTTAATATTTTAACAAGTAGATTTAGAAAGTATAACAAGATATAGTGGGAATTGCTGAATATGTTCGTAGTTCTGTAACATGAGACTTTGAGAAAATTGCCGCAAAAATTTAAGAAAATTGCCGGCGTCACTAACTAAAAATTTTGTGCAGAAAATTGGACGATTGTGTAAAAATGTATCATCTACCAGGAATTTTTTTCTATTTGCTATTTTCTGCTTAATCGAATCACATATTGATAAGACAACAATCATATTAATTACATTTTCAAATGCGTTTGAAAAAACCGCCTAAGTAGCCTTTTGAAGTATTGCATGTCTTACTGTTTTTAACCAATTTAGATTAATTTGTTTTTAACGTTAACAGTAGCTGACTGCTTAGATCGTAATCGTAAGTTGTGTATGATATATCAGATCACACATTATTCAGGTTAACCGGTTTTTTTTATACAAAAGTATTTATTTTAATTTTCTTTATTAAAAAAAGAGTTAACTACTATAAAATAATATAACAATTAATGGTAGAACATAAAAATGAACTTCATATACATATGAGGAAGTTCATAACAAAACGCAACAATTCCACTATAACAACTTTTTGGATAAACGAATAATACATACGAGGGCTGATTGATATTGAAGCTACCTAGCGCTATATGGTAGCACAAACACAAAAACTTCGTTTTTTTACAAATTGCAATCTGTCAAACGTCAGCTGTTAAAATTTCATCCAAATTCATCGATAAGTTTATTTGTTGTAGTCGTTTGAAGTAAGCAACTTTTGTGTTTCTTTAAAAATGGAAAAAGTGAATTTCGTGCAGTAATTAAACACTATTATTTGAAAGGGGAAACGGCGAATGAGACAAAAGAAAAGCTTGATAAACATTACGGTGAGTCTGCTCCGTCAGATAAAATGGTAAAATATTGGATTGCTGAATTTCAACGCGGCCGAACAAGCACTGCAACAATACCATCAACAGGAAGGCCAAAAGAGGTTACTGAACAAAATATCAAGAAAATCCTCGATATCGTCATGAATGATCGCCGAGTCAAGTTACGTGAGATTGTTGAAATGCTAAACATATCATATGAACGTGTGTTCAACATTTTGCATGAACATTTCCATATGAAAAAGCTATCGGCAAGATGGGTGCCGCGTTTGCTCAGTGTCGAACAAAAACGAGTTCGACAGACCACTTCACAGCGGTGTTTGGACATGATAAAGCGTAATCCTGATGATTTTTGGCGTCGATTAATAACTGTTGATGATACGTGGGTCCACCAAAAATCAATCGAAACAATGGGTGGAAGCTGGTGGAAGACGAAGACAGTGAAATCGGGAAGGTTATGGCCACTGTATTTTGGGATGCACACGGAATATTGCTTATCGATTATCTTAAAAAAGGATCCACAATCACAGGAAAGTATTATCGTGCATTATTGGATCAATTGATTGATGCAATCAAGAAAAAACGACCACATTTAAAGAAGAAAAAAGTACTCTTTCTTCAAGACAACGCACCGGTTCACACAGCATTAGATACGATGCTAAAATTACGTGTAATACACTTCGAATTGGTTGTTCATCCACCTTACAGTCCAGATTGAGCTCCTAGTGACTTTTTCCTGTTTCCAAACTTGAAAAAATGGCTCGCAGGAAAAAGATTCATCTCAAACGAAGAAGTGATTACCGAAACTAACGCGTATTTTGAGGGGTTCCCAAAATCGTATTATTCAGATGATATAAAAAAGTTGGAATATCGTCTTACTAAGTGTATTGAGCTAAAAGGAGACTATGATGAGAAATAAATGTTTTTTTTTCCTACTTAGGTAGCTTCAATATCAATCATAATAAATTTATTTACATACATATATGCCAGTTGGTTTTTAAGTTATTTAGAAAACAAATTTGGAATTGTTTCGTTTTGATCCGATTCATAGTAATAAATTCGTTTTGATATGAACCCAATGGAAATGTTGCGTTTTGACATGAACTAGGTTTAGAATTATGACTTTTTCATTTCAATAATATTATAATTTTACCTTTTTGTTTTGATTTTCATAAGTTTTATAGAAAAATTTACAACACATTTATTATATAAGCAGTTTTCATATCATATTTTACATAAAAAAAATCAACATTGCGTTACAGTCTCGTTCCAATGTTCTCCTCCAAGCAATTGCATTAGGTGTCATCTATTTTATAGGCACTATTCCGTTGCTGGTCTAAAATTATATTTTTATAGTATCTGTAGCATGTACAGTCGAACTTCCCTGTAATGAATCTGCATGGGAGCAGAAAATCGCTTCATTATATAGAAACTTCATTATACAGAAATTATGTATTTTGCACTTTTATTTTAATGCCTTGTTTCTTAAAATATTTGATAAAGTGCTAGAAAGAATTCCTAACTGCTTAGCTCTATCTTTTTTTCCTCCATCTTCAATTTTATTAATTAATATTTTTTTTTTCAAAAGAAATTCTTCTTCGCTTAATCATTTTTATTGACTGAACGCGGACAACTATGTCTAAATTGTTAGTGATGGGACTCTGTTTCTTTTGGGAATCCCCTATTTATATATTATTTTATTCTTGTTACATAGTGCTGTTAGTATGCGTAATGGAGACAAACGCGCAAGAAACTCAAATTTACATCTGAAAAATTGCTTCATTGTATGGAAATTTCCTGTATGGAAATTCACTGTAAGGAGATGAAAACACACTAACATTGGAACGAGAAAACTGTGTTTTTCAACTGAATTCATAGTAGGGAGAGCTTCATTGTATAAAAGCTCACTATAGAGAAGTTCGACTGTATTAACAAATTTGAAAAAATTCTTACCGCTTTACAGTTATTTCCAGTGGCGGATTTAGGCCTGCTTCCTCCCTAGGCACTCTTTAATATGCCGCCCTTTTAGATTATACATATATAAGTGATTATAAAAAAAACAGAGTTTTTAAATATTTCGTGTGTATTCATTGGTATTAATTTAGATACTTTTTAAAGGTATAATTACTTTACGTATGTAAGTTATATGAGTTTTCTTACCATTTCCTTAACAACATTATAGATAGTGGACCGATTTTTTAATTTGAACACGTTTTCGGAAATAAAATATATATTTTTTTTAATTTGCTTATAATTATTCTAATCTTTTTGGCCAATTCAAAGCAGATTCATATCAGTCTTATTTTTCATAAATATGAATTAAATTATTTTATGCATGCATACAAATTTTTTTTATAATTTTCAAGCAGTAAATGGAAAAAATTTTACACAAGAGTTGGGTGGGATGTATTAAAAAAATGTATTCCGAATTTTATAATTTTTTTTCTTCAAAATTTGTGGTTTTAAATAAAATAAATTAAAATACATATGGATGCAGTTAAAATAGAAAAACAAAACTTTTGTGAAAAATAAAAGTAACTTTAAATATAAGTTTTTAATATGAATACTATTTTAAAAAATAGTAATTAGGTTTTTTAATCAGGGCCTATTTTATTAATTTAGTCTTTCGGGATTTTGCTCGGGCAAAAACATCAATTAAATCTTCATAGCTTATTTCTTGCATAATTTATGCTTCTATAGACAATAATACGAGAGCATTAAGTTTATCTTGGTCCATACTTGCCCGTAAATAGTTTTTTAACCTTTCCTCTTTGGAAAAAGATCCTTCTGCTGAAGAGTTTGTAGGAGGGATACTCCAAAAAATATTATTTAAAACCTTTTGAGCAGGGATAAGAATTTAATATTTTCCCGCCAAATCTAGCGATTTTGAAAGTAGTGGAAAAAATTATTTTAGCTATATGTATATGCAGTGATGCCAAGAGTAGGGAATTTACCCTTTTTGTAGGGAAATCAATGGAAACTTTCAAGCGAAGGAAAAAGAGGAGAGATTTTTCATTTTGAGGAAAATGTAGGGATTTTTAATACTTTGCTTTTTTCCTTTTTATTACGGTATAATTGAGTAAAACACCACACAAAAGTGTAATTATTAAATATTAAATATATTTCATACAGATAGAAAACAACTTTCGGTAAATAATAACCAGAGACAACGAAAGGCAAAGAAATGTGTGATATTCCTGGGAATAGATTTTGTATGAAAAAAGAAAAACAAATTTGATTTTTATTTTTAATATATAAATTAAGACATTTTATTTTTAATATATAAATTAAGACATTTTAAAATGATATATTAATCTATTTGAATTATTCAAACGCGTTCTTCGACACAAAAAACCCTTGGTTCATTCTATCTTTCCGGGGTCCCACATTTTTTAACGTGGTAAAAATTTTATTAAGCATTCAGAATCAAGATTTGATTAACCGTGTGAGAACTGCGTATCCTTATTTTAAAAGGAAATTTTTTATCTGGCGATATAAATGTGTCCAAATTTTAAAAATGCAAATAAAATGTTCAATGAATTTTTAAAGTAGGGAAAAATCTATGGAAACTTTTTTTGTGTGTAGGAAAAAAGGAGGAATTTTTTCGAGACATTTAGGAATTTTGTTAAATTTCTGCTTGCATCGCTGTGTATATGTATCATCAAAATAAAAAGTTCACAGTACACAGTACACAGTCTTTTTGAGAATATGGTTTTATTTTTTTATTAAATCTGTGGTCAAAATCGAGAACGATTTAGTCGACTTACTAATTAAAAAGTAAATTCAACAATTGAATTACTTAACATATGTATATAATTTAATAGAAATTTCGTATTCGCTTAAAGCAAAACTTGGCAAAATTAATTTTCTAATTTGAATTACCCTTACATTATTTTTAATTTTTCCTTTAAATTTTGGCGCCCTTTAAATTATGCCGCCCTAAGCCCGGGCCTCACGGGCCTAGGTGTAAGTCCAGCACTGGTTATTTCAGCGCTGCCATATTATTAAATTACTTTTTACTTAAAATTTTTTAAACAATATTTCGAAGTTATTTATTGTGGAATTGTTTCATTTTGATCTAAATCATTATATGTGTTATTGAATAACACCATAGTTATTGACATTTGTTAACTATTATAGCAAAGACAAAATAGTAAATAGTAAAAAAATCAAAAAACTTAAAAATTGAAATTTTTTCGTTTTGTTATGGACCTCCTCATATGTACTTCACTACATATGTATAAGATATATATATGCATATTAATGAATCAGGTTGATAAACAGAATATCAATCAATATATAGAAAAATGTGATTTTAATATTAATCCTAAATACTTACTATTAAGTAAATACTTTGGATTAATATCAACCAACAGCTGGTGGGGATTACTATGTATTTTTATTCGAAAAAAAGAGACTTTTGAAGTTTGGAATGAATTTCCGTCATCCCACGTCAAATTTGGTTGATAAACAGACCGGTTTCGGCTATGTGCCATCTTCAGTGTTCTCCCAATAACTAATCGTTTTTTGTGTTGTCCCTTGTCTTTTGTATAGTTTCCTTGTGTACCTAACTTCTTTTCCTCTCTCTCTCTTGTTCGTGTATGCATCTCTCTCGTTCGTATATATTCGTGTGTGGCTCTCTCTCGTTCGTATATATTCCTGTGTGCTCTATATCTACCTGCTTCTTGTTCGTTTAATTTTTCTCTTGTTAGTCTCTTTTGTTTACCGTTACAGTTTATTATTTGAGTGATCATTTGCTAAGTGTTTTATCTTTGTGTAGGTAGTAGTCTGTGATTGTACGTTTCTGGGTCTCTTTTTGGTTTTGTTCGTTTGTTGTGTTGTCTGGTTTTCTTGGGTTATTGTTTTCTTTTGTGTAAAAATGTTTTAGCGGTTCAAATATTATGTCTGACGCAGTGTTTATTTGTTCGTTTATAATTCTTCTGTCAAACGTTTTTTGTTTGTATATTTCCATGTTTTCTAATACGTTCAGTCGCCGTCCTTTGTGCTGTAAATGCAGTAATTCAACTGTTGTCTGATGTGTCTTGGTGTACATTTGTTGTTGAATATGTGGTTCGCGAAATTTGATTCTGGCGTTGCTCCTGGTTGTTTCAGTTTCTTGTTGTAGTCTCTTATGTGCTCACGAAATCTTGTTTTTATTTTCCGTCCTGTTTGTCCGATGTAGCTATGTTTGCATGACGTATGACGTATGAAATATAAAAATTTCAATGATTTTAGTTTTGAATCGAAATACATAGCAATTCTCCTGATTTTTTTATATTCATATGGAATGATCTTTTGCTTGTGCTCCTGAAAAGAATACTTGGTATAAAGCACATACTTTTGCAAGTTTTTTATCGAGTCTTCAGAGTCTAGCTCTTGATCAGCATCTGAATGTAAGTCGTTATCGATTAGGCGACCATATAACTGACAAGCGCATTAATTTGTTTCATTTATGGAAGAGTATTTAATAAAATTCTCGATTTTGGGTTAGTTTCTTGTACTGAGATACATTATTAAAGTATTCGAAACTTTTTGGCGACGTTCGTTTTTGGTTTAAATAACCGTTTTTACATATCGTTCCTTTATTGTAACGTAGTCAATTTCTGTTTTTTTTAAGAAAGTTTTATTATTTGTATTACATTCATTTTTTTCTTTCATTGCAGGTTTTTCAAACTCTTCCTGTAATTGCCAACAAATAAATTTTTAAGTATAGTCAATTAGTTATTCGATTTTCTACTATAAAATAACTTTTCCAGTTAACAGTTATTGCACTTAAATGCTTTAAAACCGTTAATTAATATTTTGTCTTTTTTCCTTTACATAATCATATGTACATATCTCTAAATAATCAGATTTTAGGGAAATAACTTTTTTATTTTTCTTACCCATGACTCTGTTGATTCAGGAACACTTTCATATTTTCGTTTTAGCATAAAGTTTGTATGTGATGTGCAACATCAGTTTTTTCATTGATTTTTTTCTTTCACACATTGTTTGCCTGCTTTCCTGTTTTCTTTACCTGTGAGTTTTTTTTTAAATACTTTTTCATTTATTCCCTACAGAATCAATAAACAATAACCATACCGAAACTAGCTGACGCGGCAAAGGATAATGGTGAATATATGTATGTATGCCGTATATACGCAGTGCAAAGTTGCCGGGTGAATTTGAGGTTGAATGCATTCACTTCCATTGGAGTGATACAAATAATTAAGGTGCCGAGCATGTTATCAATGATATACGTTACACTATGGAAATGCATATTGTGCATCGCGACAAGAAAAATGTCTCATTGACAGAAGCTCTGGATTATTCTGATGATGCTGCTGTGCTGGGATTTTTTTCAATGTATGTAAATATACTAGTATCAGTTTTTAAACCGAGTTTTTGCATGCATAGTGTGTTCTGATACATAACACAAACTTTTGCATTCTTTCAATTAATTTTAGTTTTTTGTGCTTTAAGTTTTATAAAGAGTGTTGCATTTTTAGGAATAAGCCATTTTACCATATAAGGGTGATATAAGATAGCAAATAAAATCTTTCAAGGATTTTCACTTTAGCGAAAATTTTTACAATATTTTGGACAACACACACATGCACACTTTGTTTATTTTTCAAGTTGAAGCTGATACATGCATGTGTAATAAGTGTGCATGGGTTAGTAGCAACTTTAAACGCGTAAAGCTCTATCAAATGGATTTAAATAAAATTAAGATTATGCACATCTATGTAAAAAAAACCGTTTAAAAACATATAAATCTTTCCAAAATCGGTTCAGTATTACGGCCGTAAAATGGATCTCAAAAAACGTGTTTGCCTATTAATAATCTATACATAAATAGGCAAAGACAAATTTTTAGATCTCATAAAGTTGCATCCACTACAAATGCTAAAAATACACACGTACGCGCATTCACTTATGTAAGTATTGGTGGTTCAAAGTAAAACTTAAATAAAGCAATGAATGTTTAAGAGTACCTACCCTGCAGACAATACCCTGCAGATAACGCGACTAGTCCAAACACGCATGTAAAGTATATTCCATAAAGGACTAGGACTAGTGCAAAAGTAACCCAAATGTATGAAGAAAACATGGTCTATATTTAACGTTATGATATCCTAGGCATTACATCGGACTAACCCAAAAACTACTCCATGTCATTAAAAATGGAACACGCACAAGTAGTTTGATCGGCACGAGTACCATCGTGAAAGCACGAACAATTATCGTATAACAATAAGTTTTTGTTTGAAAATGACATACTCCATTACTACATTACATAGGACCATGTTGTAACTAGTCCGTTTCAGCTATAATGGACCAAGTAGCACAATATTATCTGCAGGTCATTTTCAAACAAAAACTTATTGTTATACGATAATTGTTCGTGCTTTCACGATAGCACTCGTGGCGAACAAACTTCCTGTGAGTAGTCCATGTATTAATGATATAGATTAGTTTTTGGGTTAGACCGATGTAGTGCAACCTGGACTATATGGTCCAGTCCTAGGCCATCCTAATGTTAAATAGACAATGTTTTCTTCATACTTTTGGGTTATGTATGTAGTATATGATTAATACGATTTTTTATAAATGTGCGTGTTTGTATGCAATTTTATTATTTCTTTTATTGTTTTTCCTATGGGGAAGGGAATAAGTAATTAAGTAGTTTTTTCTCTTTTTTCTCTAAAACGTTTAATGGCGGTCGAATTTCGACCACTAGGTGTACTCTAATATAGGTAGATAGATAAGATGTATATACATTGTTGCCAGAAAAATTTCGCTTCATTTCCCCAATTTTGTCACCCAAATATTTTTAAGTTTTCCAATAAAAAATATTTTTTATATCATAATAAAATTACATGTTAATTGAGGACAAAAATGAATGCTTCTTCATTAGTGCAATTAAAAACAACTAAAAAATCTAAAAAAAAAATTGTTACACTAAAAAATTCAATGCAAAATATGAGAGAAGTATTTGTACATTAAATACAATTTGACAAATGTTATTCTGAGACGTGAATTTCGTACTAACATTTTTTCACAACTTCATTTTATCATTGAAACTAAAATTTTATGAAGCTGCCGAAATTTTAAAATTGTCGATAAAATACAGGCTGTGGCGTTTTAAATTTTTTATTTATAAATATGCTTAAAAATGATAAAGAACTATTTTCTGAAAAGGGGGGTAAAAAACAGCGTTACGTAATGTGTGAACAGCCTGTTATTTACAGGGTGGTATGGTGTAAATGGTTTATAAATTTTTGATTTAAAATTAATTTCTTTCCTTTTTTTAAGATTTGTAAAATGAGGACTTGGGAAATTTAAAATGCATTAGTACAGAAATTTTATGATGAACAAGTTATACACAGTACACAAGTTGACAATTCTGGATTTTCTTCCACACTCTCGCGTACACGTTGAATATTTACGGAGGTGTGAACCGTTAATAGTATTCAGGCACTAGGGAGACTCTTTACCAAACTGTGTTGCCGAAAAGTGTCAACCAGCGGATTCATTGTGGACACTAATGATCAACACCGTATGCTGCGTCAGAATAATAAAATTAAAACAAAATTCAATGATTTTTTCGTTATTCTATTGTGCACTGTTCCACTTTAAATTTCTCTAGTCTTCTTTGCATATATCTTAAAAAAAGAAACAAATTTCAAATAAATAAGTTATAATATATTTACACGATAACGCTTTTTTTTCGCCACCCTGTATAATACAATTGTATACGTTTACACGATATGCGTGAACCAATCGACACACTCAGCAGGTAGTTTATAAGTGACTTGAAAATAATTACTTTTCATTACTTAGTTAGAATTCGGTTAACGTGCAAATCAAGGCATTAGTTTAATTTTAAACCAGTAGCAAATGTGTCTTATTATTCGTATGTTTCTTGATTATTGTTAAATTCACAAAAAAACAAAATTTTATATATCCTTGATTCGTATAAAATTCCTTTGTTTGGCTTTTTTAGTTAGACGAAGATGAAGGTGTTGGTCCTAATACAATATGTCGTCATTTGCACTTGATACCGGAAGCAAATAAAGAAGTTGCCTTGAATGTTACATTTTCTCTATCAACTCTAATAAATGGTGTTGATATTGATTGATAAATTCTGTACATATTAAGGTGAGTTGATTCAAGGCGTATTAAGTAGGTGAAATTATTAGTACAACAGTTACAACAATACAAGAAAAAAGTTTTATTGAAATACCAAACTATGTAAATACGAAAAATAAGCAGTAGAAGTAAAGAATAATTGTGGTAAATTTTAGCAAAGTATATATTGGGAAAACTACATAACAGAAAAAAATTATTGCAGCATATAAAATAATTGTTTGAAACTTTTTTTTACCAAAGTTATTAAAAAAAACCCATAAATTCAAATAAATTTTTAACTAAATGCGGACCTATGAAAGGATTTTACTGAAAAAAGCAGTGCTTGCTGTTGTTGTTTTTAGTGTATACAAATAATTCAAATAGAAGCGTTCACTGACAGACCAACTTAAATTAGCTCGTCAACCGTAGCGTTTTCCAGCGCCTAGCTTTTACGTTGCATTGACTTACTTAAACAAGAACGTCAACGCTGTGTCATAAAGAGTAATATTAAATTATCTTATTTAATAGAAACCGCAAAATATAAATTAAAATGGAGAAAAAACAGCAAGATTGACCTAAAACTAGCTAAATTGCCATTACTTTGTATCAATAATAAAAGCCATGGTAGAATAATACAGCTAGTGTCGAAGCGTTAACGGACTTTTTTTTAGGTTCGGGTCTATCAAAATTTGATTTTGTATTACTAACGCACACCCACACTACTAAAAAAGCACACTTTAACATTTGTTTCAAATGCAAATAAAAAGGAAAGAAACAAAATTCTTTATAGAACAGAAAATGCAACCATTTTGCCGTTTTTCTTTTATGCTTTTAGACAGTTTCGAACCTAAAAGCAGTGTTGTTGTAGCTTCGATACTACCTGTATTATTCTACTATGATAAAAGAAAGGCGGATCTACCAGGTATTAGTGATTCTACATCAAATCAAAATTTGTTGTAAAAATACCTAACTAACTGTCAAAACTTATACAAAACCGGGGGGCACTGTCAGCACAGTTGAACCTCTAACAAATGTCAAACATCATATAAAGCTGTGCTGTTTGGCAGTTTGACATCAGCCATGTCGTTATGAGTATTTCACCCTTATCGTGAATCTTTTTTCCCTCGCAATACTTCCCTTTTCCTTGATGTTCAAATCGTGAATTATTCCTGCGAAAAATGTTCGTATGGGAAAATAAATTCCCCTTATCATGAATAATATTTTTCAGGGGGATTTTTTCACTTTTCCCATGGTTTTGCTCACTTAACTTTTGCAGGTGAAATGAATAAAAAATTATGTAATTTCAACATTTTCCTTCTAATTACATATTTAAGTTTATAAATATTTATTTTTATGACAAGATCAGTAAATACTGTTCCCTTTTATACATTCACTGATAGCGGGAAAGAAAGTTCACGGGAGATTCACCATAGCAATTTTTTCTTCGAGGGGAATACAAATTTCATGGGGAAAAAAATTCCACTTGTTATTCTCGATAGGGCTTTCACACACGGGCATAATTAGGCTGGCATAACATGGTAGCTTGTGGGCGAATTCGGTAAAGAGAATGGTTTTTGGTTGGCATAATTTTTCAACCAGCTACAACACCGCATTAACAGTACAAAACTAATACATACACTAAAAAATGCCTATTTTATGGACCCCGAAAATCCTATTTTCGTAAGGTATGCAATAACTGGAGAAACATTGGACTAAGTGTATTGAGTTAAAAGGAGATTATTTTTAAAAATAAATTTTTGTTTTGCAAAAAAAAAAACTGTGTTTCATTCAAAAAGTCACGGACTTATTTATCCACCCTCGTACCTACATATTGATGCGATTTCGTACCTACTTTTCGTTTCGATTTCGTACCTATGTACATATCGTTGCGATTTCGTACTTACATATCGTTGTGAAGTCATGTCAACTCGTAATATTTCTGTTCCGAAATCGGAACATTTGGTTTGGTAGTTAGTTAATACAGTCCTGTGAATGCCATTAATATTTTTTTTAATAGTTTTCCGTTTAATTATTACAAATTTTTTAATTTTTAAAATAAAATATTTAGGCCCTTCGAAATAACTTGTTTGAATGTCTAGATAAGATGATATGGATTTATCAACTAATAAATGAGTGCACAATGGGTAATACATTTACATTTATGTAGTCGGAAGCCTTATTTTCGTAGTATGAGAACTTTCAAACCAATTCTTTTAAAACTTCTTTATTTTTACAAAAAAAAATAAAAAAACAATAGTTATTGTATAGATAAACTTAAAGATCACTTAAAAATCTTATTGTTTATTGCCATACAATTTGTCCGGACTGGGTATATCTTCGATCATAAAATTGGCTGGAAGCATTAAGAATACTGGGTACAAAATATCAAACAAGACACGTTCCACTGTTTCATTTATCAAAGGTCTTAGAGCTTCAAAGAACTCTTTCCAATTCTTATTAAACGACTCATTAGTGCTGCGCTCTACTTCTTTATTATTGCCACCAAAGAGATCATCAAACTGTGTACGCAGCTTAGAGATATCCAAAGTCACTTTAATGCTAGTTATATTGTAAAAGGTAAAACCACCCTTTTCAATTAGTTTGGTTTTTGTGCGCATAATAATGTCCATATTATCTAAAAGTACAAAAAAAAAATAATACAATATGCGTAAGATTTATAAATAATTTATTAGATTAGTTGTACCAATTTCAATGAAAAAGTGACCTTCACCACTTAAAGGTAAAAGCAATATACGACCATCCATTTTGTAGTGGCCTTCCAGTCTGAATTTCGGTATGAAAATTGTAGTCAACCAACTAAAATCTTTTTTGCTCACCCTAAAGATTGATGAGAAATACATTTTTAAGCTCATCATATACTTGAATTCTTTTTAGACTCTTTATATTTGATTAAATTACTTGCTCTCTTTTATAACTAAATCCTTTAGTCCTGTTGCTTTTATATTGGTTAAGTCCGCTCTCAATGAAGCCGCTTCCGTATTTTCCTGTCTAAAATTGATTTCTTGCAGATTTATGGGATCAACTGTACCAATGGCGGCAATTACTTCTGGAATACCTGTAATGTAATAGATTAGATAATTTGAAAATTATTTTATTTAAATGAGCACTCAATTTATTTGATACCTTTTGCTAGCTCCGCTATAAGTCTCTGTGTGTTTTCGGTGGAACATGGTGTGAATCCTGGTTGATAGATCTTGCAGGGTTTTAAATAAGCAGCTGAAATTGAAATTTAATGGTGGGTTCAGAAGAGAATCGGTGAAACATTTCAATACATCATTAAAACCTCTAAATGCGTCTATAAGATATATCCTTTTATTCGCTACCTTTTCTGTTATACAGGGAAGTTCGCTTATATCGTAAAACTGTTAAAACAAATTCTTCCGTCCCAACACTTTTGCATGCATTTTTCATAGAATTTAGTACAGTGATAACGAATTTTTGCTTATAACGAACTCTTTTTCAAGTAGTCAATATAAAAATGTGCGTCCATTTATACGCCTATAACGAACAAAACAAACCCGAAAATCTTGACTGTTAAAATAAATATTTCCCTTTATTTGATAAAATAATGTTACTATAAATAGTCTGTACTTACAGACATAATTATATTAATTTCATAATAAAAAATGTTCAATTTTACCTTGGTCCAGTCTTAGTTTTTAAAGAAAAATCGCATCTAATTTGCTGCCGACTTTACTGAAAACTTTAAAGGGACTTTGCACCACCAATTTAAATGATTAAAAATTTGTTTACTTAGTTTCGTTGTGGTCGTGCCACCACAAATGATGTCAATCATATAGGCCGTCCAAAAAAGGACGTCACGTCAGAAAAAGTCAATAAAATTCATTGAAATGGTATTGAACGATCGGAGAATGAAAGTGCATGAGATGGTTGAGCCTGCAGCCATCTCAATCGAGTGGTTACATTATATTTTGCATGAATATTTGGATATAAAAAAGCTTTCTGAGGGATGGGTGCCGCGATTGCTGACAATGCACCATAAACGCAACCGCGTTTACTATGACGAAAATCCATGAATTGATCTACGAACTGCTACACCATCCAGCATACTCTTCGGGAAGGGGCTACCCTTTTTGTTATTACTTCCTGATTACAATTTTTAAGAAATGGCTGGGCGGTAAGAGATTTGGGTCAAACGAAAAGGTTATCATTGAAACATACTCTTATTTTGATGGTCTTGAGAAATCTTATTATTTGGAGGGAATGAAAAAACTAGAAAGACGGTTCACTAGATGTATCGAGCCTAAAAAGTTTTATATCATCCAGAAAGTCATGGAATTATCAAACTGCCCTCGTATATGTATTACTATGGCCGCTATAACAATAAATACTAAAAATAACAAGATGTGCTATCTTTGATATACATTTAATTTAATTTAATATGTTATTAGTGTCTACCTATTATGATTCGATTGGGTTCCGTTTTTACAATCTGTGAGCGGAACCGTAAAAACTGCAAACGAAGTCGGTTAAAAATGGAACTTATCAAAAATATTAAAAATTTTTATTAACAACCACATACTTATGGAACCTAACAATGCTATTCGCAGGCATACTACATCTTCGTGAGGTGCACACCTTCGTGATGAGTGGACGCGATAGGTGATAGAAAGTATTTTGCAGACTTTGATTTTTTGGTCTCTATTTTGGTAAAAACAGAGAATAAGATTGGTTTACGTTAGGCTGGAAAGAGATATGTGATCTTTCCTGGCATTACCTTTGATCACATACTTACTCGTATAAACGAATTACAAACGGGGGCGGATGTGTACGCATATTTTCACACGTTGAAGTTAGACCAAAAGCCAGATAACCACCTCAATCTTGAGTAGGTACATCTGTATCTATATTGGGATATTTTTGGAGGACTTTTTGAAATTTGGCATGTCATAAATTTAGTTACAGCCCGCTTTATTGGAACTGAAATATGATTTTCGTCGTTATAGTTATATTTAAAAACTAATTAGTATATCATTGGTTCCATGGTGAAATAAACAGGTGGCATTACTACGTCATATGATAATTTTTTGCTCTAGCATTGTTTTTCCAAACTTATGTCAGTTTTGGTAATTTATAATTTATATGGGAATCTTTCATATTTTAGTGTTTTAAATATTTTATTCGCACTTTTTCACAAAATTAATATTTTACTTATTTAGTAAAACATTAACCATTTTGTTAAAAACAAATTGCAATTGATTATTGAGGGGTATAGCTTGTTCCTATGCGCATTTCACTGTTGCTAATGCAGATCGTCAGGGAACTTTACCCAAATATTTCTTAGAACAACTGGAGATATTATATTAAACCTTCATTAAAACAAATGAAAAGTTTAAACAATATCAAAGTTGTAACAAGAACTCAATAATCAACTACCTAGGCTGACTTTTTTTCAACTCTAATTGTAGTTGTAAGAGGTTTGTAGAAAATGTAAAAACAACAACTGCTATACATTTGTATAGAGTGATGTCAAACAAAATTTTGCGACCGGGTGCTTGTCAAGTTAATAATTGGTGCTTTTTATGGGAATCTTTCATATTTTCGTGTTTTAAATTTTTTATTCGCACTTTTTCCCAAAATTTTTTGTTTATATTAGAGATGGGCACCGCTCACGTGATTAGCGTGAGTCATCGTAATTAATTTTTTTATTCAAATACGTGAGCGTGCATGAACGCGAGTACAAAGAAATTGAGTGTGCATAAGTAGATTTTTGACGTGATTGCTTCGAGATTTTTTTCCTATGCTGTTATTTTTTCGAATACTTTTTTAATTAATATTTCTATGTAATTAATGAAATTGTTTTAAGTTTATGTTGAAAGCAATTGTTTGACTCCAGTTCAAATCTTACTTTACTTTTTGATAAACTAAAATTATTTTTATTAAGAAAGTATTATTGGAACAGTCTATTCATCGGACTAGCAGAATGTTTCAGTGATAATAATATTTTTTTAATTATTAATTTTTTTTCGTGAATATTTCGTGAGTGTGACTTTTTGTAATTGTGCGTACCTTTTTTTCCTATCACTTGAGCCTGCTTGAATGGGAGCCAAAAGTATAAGGTCGTGCATGAGTAAAATTTTTTATCGTGAGCGTGAGTGAGAAATCACTCACGATCCCATCTCTAGTTTATATTTACAAAATATCCAAACTTCTGTTTGTTCAATTTCTGTTTATTTTTTTATTAAAATTTTAAATAATTTTTTATAGGTTCTTATAGATTTGTGCTTGTTTTGAGAGTGGCACTACCTTCTTTATGGACCGCAAATGCTTTCAAACTAAGCCACACTTCCTTGTGTTGCTCATTTGAAGCGTCCAAAAAATTCAATGGTTTCTGTTAACTTATTTTATTTAATTTTTGTTTACAATAATTTTTGACAAGGTCTTAGACTTTACACAAACAAAAATTAATTTTTTGCCCTAATAATGCCACCTGTTTATTTCATCATGATTGGTTCACTTCTTTAATTTTATACTCCTTTATTTCAGTCCAATTCACCGATTTTTCTTCGTTGTCGATTCGAATTGATAAAACTTCAGGGTCTGTTGGTAGTTGTTGAAATCCTTAAAGAATGGAATACTCCACACATAATGGGAACTTAAAGAACTAACCAATTGCACTGGAAGACCATATTAGTTATGTATATTACATTTTGCCTTCAAATATTATGAATGTATTTACTACAGTTTTAACAAAGTGTCGCACCCGTAACATTTCGTACATCATCACATTCGGTTTTATTTTGTTCACATATTTTTTGTGTAAAATACTTACATTTGAATTACTATATAAATATTTATTCAGAATAAAAGTTCGGATATATACGAGTTTGTTAATGTTTCTTGTTATCATTTTAAATTAAATTTAAATTTATAATTAAAAAATATCATGTTTTTATTAGCATGAACAAGATTTTTAACATTTTTATATCCCATGGAATATTTAGATTTTTAAAAATTTGAGATCAACACATATTAAATTTTTATCAAATTAAAAAAATCATGCTATGACTGCTAGACTGCTTTTTTTAATATAAATATTCTGACGAAAATTTAACATAAGTCCTTCAAAAATATCTAAAAATAAATACAATGATTAGGTACTCCTAACAATTTTGCTTAATCTCTTTATTAAGCTAACAGAGCCTGCAGCTTTTTACAAATCACTTTTTTTTAAACAAATAATCATATTAGTTTTTTCTTATTTTTATTGATTTTGTTACTCCTGATATCGTCCAATTTATAAAAAAAGAGAATAAGACTAAAATTCTGTTACCATGAATAACTATTTATTGTTTATTTGTTTATTTTTTGTCCAAGTTAATGTATTTAGAAGAATTTCCAATAAGCTAATTGGCTTTATTATATTTATGTAAAAACAAATTTTTTTACCTCTTTCTTTATCACATAAAATATATTTAAATGGTTGTACGTACAGCTTACAAAAACATTTAACATAAAATTAAATTAAGCTCACAACTTAAAATAATATCACAGTGGTTTGTTTTCTTTTTCTTTATGTTTTATTTGATAAGAGCTCTGTAACTGAATTACTAAATAATTATTAAAAAAACCCTGAAGATGTCCACAAATAATTGACGAAACGTTAGGAAAAAGATGTAAAAATATATAATAAGCTTGGGCCTCAGCTTTTTGGAAATCCTTCAAAATATTTATTATTTTATTTTGAACTATTTTTTTATTTCGACAAATCCAAAATTTAAAACAGAAAATTAAATATCGAAAAACTTACGTTGCTCCTTAAAATAATCAAAGCTTGTTGAACCATTTATTAAATTAAAAAAACATGCAACAAAACCCAAAAGGCTCAAATGCCAAATGCTTGCACGCGAAAGGTTAATTGTTTTCATTATTTAGTTTATTTTTCTATAATTTAAAACAAATATGCGTTGAGACCTTAGAATTTTTTTAGATTATTTTATTTTAGCCGCTGCTCAAGCGCATTAAGTTTTTTTTCAACTTTTTTTAAGCAAAGTTTTGTATTTAATAATATAATCGCGTTTAGTTTTGTAAACTGGTAAAGTTCAACTGTTCGATACGTTTGTGGCGAATAGCATTTTTATAAAACTGAGTCAAGTTAACATCGGCAAGTAGTTGAATTTTAGAATACGATAAGTTTTTTATGTATTTATTTAAACTCTCCTTACATACTTCGTACTTGTATTCATCAAATATAGTATTACATGTTCTTAGCAGGGATGGATGGAAAATTTAATACTATTGTATTTTGTTAGAATATTTTCAATTTCAATATATTCGAAATGGCCACTAACTGCAATTTGAAAGTAAATTTTTTTTACTTATACACTCATACTTTTAAAACTTGACACGAACTTGCTTTTGAAATTCTCCTTTCACCGAGTGTTTCAATTTATAGTCAAGAAAACAGCTGAGTACAATTCTTATAACAATTTTTTAAATATTTTTTTACAAATATTGTGCCGCAATCATTTCTGGTTTGTTTTTCACAAATATTCTGTCGCAATTTAAAACTACTAATTAAAATCAAATAATAAAATATGCTTGCGAATAAAAGCGATAAGTGTAATGATGCTGTTTTCTTGACGATGACATCTTAAAAATAAAATTGCTATCAAATTGAGTGCATCCTACATAACTTGGTGCTCACACGATCAAATTTTCTTGCAAATTTTAAATTCTCTCTCACTTTTTAAGCCAATACATTCACACTTTTAAAATTTCACGAGAATTTGCTTACAAATTTTCATTCCATAGATTGATTAAAATTACAGTCAAGAAAACAGCTGATTGCAGTTTTTTTTTATTCAAATTTTAAATTGATGACATTTTGCTAAAAAATTTGTGTTAAATTTTGCTTTACATTTTTGTGAATTTTGGCAAGCAGGATGTGTAAAAATCTTAAATGAGAATTTATAAATAATTTGATGGTGTGACTGCAGCGTAAGTCATAACTATGAAACACTTGAGAGAAAAACTTTAAATTGTGGCTGCAGAGTTAATAAAAGATTGTTCCGAATAAAAATAAAAAATTACAAAATTATAGATTTTTTCTTTGCGATTTTTAAGGAAAGTAAAACGTAAGATGTGTTTAGTGCACAATTTGTTTAATTAACTTGGCTTATCGGAAATTTGAATATGAAACCAGATGCACGACTACAAAGATGGGCCAATGTGGAGATAGAATAAAACAATATGGGTGTGAGGCATTAACGAAATAACAAGCTGCTTTTGGCAAAGCAGTAGCTTTTGCTGAAATATTAAAATTATTAAAATTTTATTAAGGTACTAGACTTTGTTTTCAAAAATTTCAAAGTGTAGATTAAATATTATAAAGAACATTTCCAAAAAATTATCGTTTAAATTTCAAATCTCCATTTTCCATTACTGGTTGGTTCGTGGCTACCTGTTTTAGTGTGGTTGTTGTTGTTGTTATTGTTGTTGTTGTTGTTGTTGTAAATGGTGTAGTTGTAGCTGATGGTTTAACGATTTTATTAGTTAATTGCTATTTGTTTTTTATCATTTATATGTGTTTTTTAAGATGTGTATTTATTATTATTATTATTTTTATTAATTGTACAAAGTACAATATTTTGTGTATTTATTTTAAAATGTTGTTTGAATTTTATTGTTAACCGTATAATCGTTTGCTTTAGTATCAAGTTAATTATAAATCGTAAGGGCTGGTTCATAAATATTTAAATCAATATATACATACACGTACATTAGGATGTACCTATCTCAAAAAAAAAGTTCGCCGCACACCACCGAATATAAAGTATTGTTGCAAGACAGTTTAAAAAAAATTATTAATTTTCTTTTAGCCGGACGTAGGGGTTGCCAAAATACATTTTTCATTGTATCTTCGGAATTTACCGTCGGATCTTAAAGTGTGACATATCGATGTTTTTGTGTCGAGGAGGCCAATGATTTTGCTTTAATAGTCATTGGCCTCAAATATGCCGTTCTAGTATTTCCCCACCAGATCTCAGTTCGTACCTCCCGTGCATTAGAAAATCAAGGCCTGCAAAAAATCATTAAGCTTTTGCTAAGGAAGTATTTCGATAATTGCAGCAGATCTAATTAAAAAATTTTTTATGTTCTTTTCTGCCAAACTTAGGGGTTGCTTTTTAAAAATTTTCGCCAGTTGACGGACGATGTTCAACAGCCTCTTCGTCCGTTCATAGACAATAACGCGTACTTTTTCCACCCCGAGAATATTTTGTTATCGATGATAAGAAGGCAAGATCCGCTAGTACGTTCAAATGGCTATACTAAAATTTTATCCCAGTGATTTCTAAGATATTACTTATAATTTAAGTTTTTTTTAATAATATATGTATGTATGTGTATATAAAAAACATCCCTTAATACACCAAATAAACAGTATAAAGAAACAGTATAAAGAAAAGTATAAAGACACCTGAAATTTTAGGATTTTTAATGAGTCGTATCTAAAATTTTCTTTATTTTTCATATCAATAATGAAAGCAAGTAATCGTGCTTCACTAATAGTATTATCCTAGGAAACTTATCATACAGATATTTTAGAAAATAACTTTTTATCCAAAATAATTAGTGTCATGAATGAAAAACAACACCCATTTTTCAAAAATGTCAAACTAAGAACTGTACTGATTTTAGCAAGTTTTAACGATTCATAAAAGTATGTTCATAATGAAATTTTGCAACAAATGAATAAATAATTCAAACTTCAATGCACAGGTAACATTAGCATTAACAATATATGTAGACTAGACTAGTTTTATAAATTAAAATTTAATAACTTTTTTAAGCTGTCAAAAATTTGTTTTTATATTTGTTGTCAATAGTAGTTTAAAGGCCTCATTAGTTTTCACTTTTCGTTGCTGTTCTGTGCCGTTCTTTTCTGTAGACATTTCTTACTTACTTGTTCTGTGCCTGAACTTTCGAATGTGGACGATATAATTATAAGATTGAATTTTGTAAATGTTTGCAAAATTTTTTTTATTTGACAAAAATATAGGAACCTTTAAAAATCTTGAATTAAAATAAAATATTCTGACTTTTAAAATAAAATTTGTAATATTTCATTCCACAAAAAGCTAATACATACAAAGTCTTGGCAGTCACTTAACGTTGTATTATATTTTCTACAGAATAGTCCGCAACAGAACAGAACGAAAAAGTAACAACAAACCACACATACAGTTTCTCAATTGAACAGAAACAAAACAGCTGATTCGTAACAGAACAGAACGTATAAACTAATTCTCCCTTAAGTAATTACAAATAGCAAAATCAAAGGTTTTTGATACAGCTATGCTCGATTCGATCAGACATCATAATCTTTAATCAATTATATCAAGATATACGAGTATAAATCACTTAGGGTTCGTATTGAGCTTATAAAAAACTAAGATTTGTTACTAAACGGATTACAATTTTTTCATATTAATATTTGACATTTAACAATATGCCACTCGTATACAAACATACTGTGTGTTTACGAGCCAATAAAGGCAAAAAGTATTACAATATATGTTAAAAAACTTGAGAGCTAAACAATTGTGATTCGTTTTACAATGTAATCAGTAGCTGGTTTCTGTAACTTGCGAGAAGTTTTCGCATCGAAACAATTTATAATTATGCATACCAATAATTTATTAAATTTATAAATATACTAAATTTTTTTCTCACTCAATGGGTGTTTTACAGATTGACAACAATTTTTCCGATGCAAGAAATTCATGTCTTAATTTCAATTGACACCATTTTTTTCTTCTCGTGTACTACAAAATAGGCTGACATGACTCAGCAATTGTTCGCTTAGAACAAATATATTTTTACAAATATCAATAACTTGATTTTATTTAATTAAGCAAAGGAAAACAGTTAATATATTCCATTTTTACAAAAAGAAATGGAAAATTTTATGTATATTGTGGGTTAAAAAAATATTTTCGAATGATTCATTAAAAGTAAACAATTTAAATTAATTGCTCTTTACTTTTGTAGAACTTTTTCGTTTAAATATTTTAGTAAACATTTGTTTTATTATCTTAATACAATTAGTAGGTATTAAATAATAAAAAAACAATTAATTTTTAAGATTATCATGGAAAAAAGGTTTATTCAAATTAATAATTCTTTAATGGTACCAGTTTGAATAATATGCTGAAAACAACAGTGTGCGTGATATTAAAAGCCACGAATGTTGTAACTAATGAATTCTTAATTAGATTGCAGTTGAACTACATAAGTGTTTAATGAAAAATATTAGTTAATTTTTTGATAAATTGCTTACAATCCATTTATTTTATAATATTATATATTTTAAAAGACTCTGATTTTTATTACTTCCTGGGCTGGCATATATAACTTATTTTTGTTCCTGTCTCTTTCCTAACTTTCCAACACTCGGCCATCAGAAATTGCCTTGAACCACACAATTCTGGTTGTATTTGAATTTCATGAGTTAAAATTGAAATGTGTTATTAAAAAAGAAATTCGCGTTACAGGAATTGTAATTAAATTAATAGCTTGCAACAAATTAATATGTTTACTAATTATTTAAATTGACTTTCAATTAAACTTGTTAAAGCCCTGATTAAATTAAAATATGGCTTTCCCCCACGGCCTGCTGTGATTATTTAAACGTTTTATATTATTGAGAATAAATGTTACTTTTATCAGAAATTTTAATTGATTGTTCAAATAGCTAATATAAAAACTAATATTTATTATCTTATTGTAGCACTTTCACAGTTTTGACTTTATATAAATTGTTTGAAAATTATTAATTATAGAAAATTGCTACTTTGTAAAATATTGAAAAAAAAATCAAGAGAAATTTACCGGTCTTATCAAAAGGGCATTTGGAGCATTAACAGCGAAGTGTTAGCTTCACTTGTAACCAGTTTGATATTAATAAACCTTTTTTTTTTGCAATAAATATGCCAATATACAAGCAATAAGTTTTAAATATTATAGTAGCTAGTGACTACAAGTTTAATGTTTCAAGGTGCCAGTACGAGTACTTTGCAGTGAGACAGTTACTGCTCCATTCATGAAATATTAAATTTCTATGTATGCTTTTTAACCTTCAGCAAAGTTATTAACAGCAAATCAACTTGTTAGCAGAGCCAGATCAAATTGATCATCTCAATAATTGATAGCAAAATAATATAATCGAAGCTATAAATCATTTGAAACTCGTTTCCATGGAAGTTGTAAGCGGCGATTCATTTGGAGACACTTAAAGAAATAATAATGAGATAAAAATAGAAGTTACAGTACGAGATCCGACATAAGACTCAACTGTCTTATAACTGTAGCGAGCATAATATATCTGCAATAGGCTACCTATTGGAATACGGGGAATGCTACACTTACAAGTAATTAAGATCAAACGAGCGTCTTGACCTAATTTCATTAGACAACTTATTCGCGATATATTCTTTAATGTATTATGATTGCTAAATAATGCTGGCGAAAAAAACCGACTTAAATACGAAGAGCCATTCGAACAGATTACAAAATGGATGCAATTAATTTAAAGTCCGCTATCATTCATTTCAAATTTGAAATTTAAATATGCCCTTCCAAGTAAAAATTCTGAAAACCGGTCCATAATTGGTGGTCCGAATTTCACTTGAATTCCTATGGGGCCGAAATGCAAGCAAACTCTTTAAATAAAAATTTTTTTCCCACAAGCGGTCCATAAATAGAGGAATTATGCCATAATCAATATTTCCAAGGGGGTAATTGCCCTTTCAATTTTCGAATAAAATTATGAAACCTTTAAATACAAAAAAAAACGATGTTTCTTTTTTTTAATGTGAATATTTTTCGAAAAAATTGGATATTAGTAGTTTTTAATCCAAAGTGATTATTTTGGCTAATGTTCGTAACATTTTTAGTCAGAAAGAATTTGAGACAATATTTTGAAGGAACAAGCGAAAATTTAACATCAATTAATTTCAACTTACACGGCAGAACAGAAACAACGTTGCTTTTCGGGAGCCGCTACACTCCCGTGTTTATGTGTGTTTCCATGTATCCGCCACTGTTTAGGTGGCTCGTTGTTTCTGTTCTGCCGTGTAAGTTGAAATTAATTAATGTTAAAAATTTTTCCTTGTTCCTTTGGAATATTGTCTCATGTCCAATTCTTTCTGACTAAAAACGTTACGAACATTGGCCAAAAAATAATAATCACTTTGGATTAAAAACTACTAAAAAACAATATTGTTTTGAAAATATCTTATGCGATAATCAATATTTCGGGAGGGCAAATACACTGTCCGATTTCTGAAAAAAACTTATGGGACCCAAATTGCAAGCAAATCGTTTCAAACAAAAAAAGAATTTTTAAATTGTTTAAGCCTGTATAAACACAAAACAACACACGAATTGAGAACCTCCTCTTTTTTTTTGAAGCCGTTTAAAAAGAAATTCCATCCTGAACATGTACATGTCAGATGTATAGAAATTTTAATACGGCTTCAAAAATGAAAAGTAATTTGCCAAACATATTTGATTCTAGAAATCTGCCTACTGAATACAAATTAACTTATCCAACACGACTTTGTAATGAATTCTATTAAGAACAACATACTTTTCCACAAAAACTGCATACATACCGTCTGTATTACTTTGAATCAGTCGTGCAATAACCAATTTATTCACTGACTGGCGCGACGGTAGAGGGTGGTGCCCTTATTATAAGGTAGATAAGAAGTTCAACTTCTGCTAAAGCAATGTTACATTACATAGTTATGTAATAAACACAACAACTCCTTCAAGAGCTTGAGTCCAATTCTGAGAGCCGGCATTTAAGTATTCCATTGAGTTTTGTGTGTTCAATGACTTCTAGGTATTGACATTTTGAAGCCATTATAATATTACACTGTTAAGGTAATGACTTAAAACGTCAAATTGGAAGTAGTCAAAAGT
This sequence comes from Gymnocheta viridis, assembly GCA_956483585.1. NCBI lineage: Eukaryota > Metazoa > Arthropoda > Insecta > Diptera > Tachinidae > Gymnocheta > Gymnocheta viridis. The sequence continues at coordinate 93,244,181 of OY101440.1, read as the reverse complement.
ATGTACTCATTACTTTGCCATAAAAGTTTTTGCAGATTCGATATCATTCAATAATCAAAAACAAAGTCATTTCTTTTTATCAGTCATCTTGTGTGTTTCCCTTATAAAACTTCTTACCTGTAAGCTAACCTTTATAGTGTGGTATACCTTTTCACTATTGTAATAGTAATCAACCAAACAATACTACATAAATTCTTTTCATATTATTCATGATTGCTATTAGAAAATTGTTATTAAAAGAATATTTTTTTATCATGTTGTTTTTATTTTCCAATTTTTAACCTGTAAGAATCAACTTAAAAACAGCATCAACCGCAACAAGAAATTAAGATGTCACCACCCTTGACAATGCTTCAAGTAAATAATTGTGTCGATGTGAACACGACTTGTACTGGGTATGCACAGTGGGTTCGACAATCTTTTCAATGGCAAGATTAAAGAGGTCAAATACAATATAAATAAATAAATTCTTCAATTGTTCGATTCAATCTGTTGATTTTTTCATTTGGTTGGTTTTCTGTTTATTTGTGCTATAACGAGACGGCATTAAAAACTTTATTGTTTGGCAAAAATATAAATAAAAGAAAACTTGAATAAATGTTTAAAATTATAGAAACCATTACAGCAACTACTCGTATTATAGTTGAATAATTATAAAATATAAATTGAAATTAAAATATATTATAAGCAAAAGAAATTTATTTTATTAAATAATTTCAAAAAGTTTTGCTTGTTGAGAGTTTTTATTAAGTCCATATACGATTTCATTGGTGCTTAGACGAAATCATCAGTAGGCCTTAAGGCCGAGTCAAATGAGAATTTCCAAAATCACAGAACTAGTTGAAAATCCTCAACAAAGAACAATTTTTTAAATAAGATATCGAGGCATATCTCGAATAATAAATTTGCTAAATATATATTAAATCCTTTTTTCAATATAATTTTCTATTTTTAATATGATAATCCAAAAAGTCGTTTACGAGTATTTATCATAATCTTTTATTATTTTTTTACATAGTTAGTTCACTTGACAGAATATTAATGGACATCCCAGCTGAAAAACTTATATATGGATCATAATATATATTTCATATGTGTGCATGTATGAAATATACTTCAAACTTATCTGGAGCATGTGCCTTCAATATAAATTTTTTTGCTGGCATTTTAAAATTTATAAAACTTTTTTACTTAAACTATCTGAACTATGACACTTTTTAAATATTTTTTTTTTTTATTTCTTGACACCCTTAGAAAATAATTCATATCAAGCGTAATACTCAGCAGCACTTGGTATATCTCTAACAAAAAAGTTGGCCGGAACATAAGCGTATGCTTTCGTCATACGATCTTTCATGAGCTCTTCCACAGCTTTTGTTATAGCGGGACCTAAAACTTCATAGAAATCACGCCAATTTTCATTGAAAAGAGCATTTGTGCTGTCCTCTAAATCCTTTTGACCATTGAAGAGATTTTCCAAATGAACATGGAAGTTACCAATATTGGTAACGTCCAATTTAGTTTTTTCGATGTCGGTAAATGTGTAACCGCCTTCATCGCGCAGCTTCAGTTTTAAATTGAGTACCATGACAACGTTTTCTGTAAAAAAAATAAGAAAATAATAAGTCACACATTTTACAAGGAGAAATATATACATACGAGTATGTATGTATATTTTCAGATATATGTTCCATCAAAAAGCGTAACCACCACCATGTCATTTGTATTTATTAACCTCCACCCAAAAAAGAGGGGTGTTATAATTTTCTATTGTGTATCTGTTTGTCTGAACGATTTTGATGTTTTTCCATTTAAAAGGTGAATTGATCGAGAGTGTACTTAGCAGAGAGCTGCACGATCAGTGGTTTTCGTGATTTAGGTATACTTGTCTTAAATGCGGTTGCGGTGTGAACGCTCAAGTATTCTCCATATCCGTACACACTTGAGTATTGCTACGTTTGAACTTCTAGCATACTCAATCATATGCGTTCGCGGTGACTGCTCTGCTTTACTTTTTTCACACATTCGGCAGTTGAACTCCATACTTAACGTACACAACAAAAAAAATATTTGTATACGAAAATGCGAGCACATTTATTGATGAGTGCTTTATATGACGTAAATACATCGTTGCCACTGTGTAATTATACAAAAGCTGTACTAATTTAAAAAAAAAGTACAGAGCAAATAAAAGCGAATAATAAGTACTACTTAGATAGTTTGAAGAAAATCGATTAAGCCGCTTTGAAGTTATCACATCTTAACTATCTTGAATCTGTGTGTCTGTGCTAGAGATGGGATTATGAGTAACTTTTCATTCATGCTCATGCATGACCACGATCATTATATTTTTGGCTCACGCTTACGCATGGTCGTGCTTTCTAGTGCATCATTGTACTTTTAGTATAAGACTGTATCTTAGTACAAGGCGGTGGTTAGTCTTATAGTATAAGACTTGGGGTATTACTGTTATGAGTTTAAAGGTGTAGTCTTAGCATAAGACAGTAATTTTAATATGAAGCGGTAGGTATTCGTATTATAATTCTGTTATCGTAGAATAAGACTGTGAAAGATTTTCTGGAGGAAGTTGTATATGCAGGAAAACAATTTCAATGTAACGTAATACAAATCGTAGATATTTGCATTGCTGGCGGGCTATTCGTTTCGTGATCGAGAATCTATTGTCTGATAAAATTGTATTTTTAGTAGAAAACGGCAGTCGTTTGAGATGGTGGTATTAGTATAAGTCGGCAGTATAAGATGAGAAAACGGATCTCATATACTTTTTTAGTATTATATATATTATGTCCTGTGGTTCCTATAAGGAACAAAGTGCTAATACATATTGCTCATTTGCTGCAATAACATCATAACTAATCCAACCACTAGTTTTGCCGAAAATGGGTTTAAAGTTTTCAATTTACCGCCATCTTAATGGAAAAATAAAATAATATTCTCATCTCAAGAAGTGAGTATGGAAAATATTTTCATGAAATTTCTACATTTTACGAAGATTAATTTTTTATTATTAAATAAGAAAAAACTGCAGTTACATTGATTTTGCAGCAAATGAGGCACATACTATGACACTCTTAAAATAAGTTCAGATATATCAAAAACCATTTACCAAATTCAAATTCAGATTTGCCACTGGAGTTCAAAACTAAATTTAAGATGCGTCCATTTACTTTGTAATCACAATCAATACGAAATTTTGGCACAATCAGTTTTAGTTTAGATACTAAGGTTTTAGCATTGAATCTGAAAAGAAATAATAGTTTTCATACTTACCGCATTGCAATCTCAAGATATTAAGAACAAACCTGGCTTCCTTCACAATCATTCCGCTAACGCCTGTTATCACCAAATTATTCAGTTCAGAATTAAGAGCTAAGTTACTGTTGGAATCTTGGCTAATAACAATACGTTTGACATATAAGGGATCAAGCCTACCAAGTGCTTTGTAGCCAGGAATGCCTTTACATTAAAGTCAAACAATAAAACTTTAAACTTTTGAAAATTAAAATCTACACAAACGAATGTTGCCAAAACGGAATACTACCGGATGCGGAACATTTATTGTCACAGGCAAAAATTATGTCTGTGGTCACAAGGTTGTTAAGAATACAAAAAACAAAATATATTCCGATAAATATAATAATTTCACCTGCTTAATACGCCTTGGTGAAATCCGTTTTATACTTTTGAAACTTTTGAAGAAAATCTCTACCCATGATTTGGCATAATCACAAAACAAGTCTTTTTCAAATTAAATTGATAGAGTGGGTGTCCGACAGGATGCACCTTTTTGAGATCGAAATCGAACCCGAACTTCGGTATAAAAATTTTTCAGACCAAAACCGAACCTGAACTTTTGTCCATTGAATAAAAACAATTTAAATATTGCTGAATTATTTTATTTACTAAAAAAAAATTTAGCTCACAGAAACGACTTGTATTTTAACAACGTTGTACTTTTCGGACTATAATATTTTACAGTTTCGACTATTTACGTATGTTTGATGATATAAAAACATGTATAGAAAATGTATCCCAAAGTTCGGTGTTCGGCGAAAATTTAGATCCGTTTTCTGTATAACTAGATTGTTTGAGTTATGACGTCCTTGACGCAAATGTGCAAACATTATTGTTCAAATCAAATGTTTGTTCTATAAATGTTGTTGGTTAATTTCCACATAAACATGTTTCTAAGCAAAATTTTATTATATTTATAAAAATTACACACAACATTTATACAGCATACAACTCATACAATAGGTTGTGGATTGGACTTATAAGTTTATATCACTTATTTACTCAAACAACGTAGTAGCTCAAAAAACTCTTCAGAAATGGGCTGTAAAGTTACACACACCACATTGGAAAAAAATATTCTCCTCGCGATTCGTGAGTAAACAAGATATTTGAATTAAATTTTTACACAATATCAAGAACGATGCAAAGAATAATTCTAAAGTTTTTACTCAAACATCAAAGCACTTTTTGTGAGTTATGACGTTATTCAAATAAGTGCAAAATGCATCGTTTTGGTAACATGGATTTGGAAAGTGCCTAACTGGCATAACCTCCAAAACATGACAATGCCTTAAACTTTCAATACAGTGTAGCTAAAAATGGAATTTTAAGTTTTGTTGGTTAGACCACTCTTGCACTCATCACATCTAATGCTCAAAAGTATACCATCTTTCCATTCGCTATAAATCACTTGAATGTTTTTGGAAAAACATTCATTGAAATTACGATCCGCAAAAATACAAGGTGTTAAAAAATCCGCTACAAAAACAAAAGAGAAAATAAAATGAAAATGTTTTATGCCTTTATTTTTAAATTTATTTTCAATTTAAAAAATTTTATATTTCATATTTTCTACTTACGTTTGTCTGCCAGAAACTTTGCCGCCTTGGTTGTATCAATTGCAACAGCTATTGTTATGACCGAAATAGCGAAAATTTTTAATTCAACTTTCATTATGAAAATGTTTGTTTTTTTATTCCTATAATTTGTTTTTTTTATGAAGTTTTTTTTTATAAAAACGTTGAAAACCCTTGTTGTGTGTAGGGATATAATATTTAGTCTGGCGTAGTGTTGTTTATCGAATCAAAAATACTGAAATGATTGTACTATTTTGAATTTTTTATATTTTGATTTGTTTTTCTTTATCGTCTGATAATAATATGTATTAAATATAAATAATATTATGAGAATCTGTTTATTATATTAAATTAAAATTTGTATTTAATTTTTAATTAACAACGCAAACGAACTTGTTGTTCTACACTGAAAGAAATTCGTGCAGCACATGAACGAAACCTTTAACATATTGTATGCATGTACAAAGGTACGTCTCTATTTCAGATTTGATATGATTTCAGATATTCTACTTAAACACTGAGTCGACCCTTTTCTTAAGTGATAAAAAATATGTAAATAAAAATACATATAAGAAAAGCAACTTCGCTAAATATATATATAAATATATATAAGTTTAAAATTTATGTCGCATTATGTATGAAAGTTTTTCATATTCTACGAAGCAAGTAATTATAAATATTTTTTCGTAGAATGTTGCTTGGATTATTTTCAGTGTAGTGCCTTCTTTGTATACAGGTTTTGAGAGATGAATTATAAATTCTTTGTATTTATTTTGAATTCACCTAAATTATAGTAGTACAAATATAAAAGAAGAGAAAACATTATTTTAAAGTCCAAAAAACCCGTTGTTAAGAAGTTTGACTGCTTTTACAAATTTCTGGATTAACTGACAAAAAAAGTCAATTTTTAGTCCAGCCATTTTAATCAAATTCAATTATACATTTCATACTGTTTGAAAACGAAATAATTTTGCACTTTTATGAACTCTAGTTGCTTTCTAATACGAGTATAACCTTGAATCATGCGAATTGTATTTATAGCACAGTGTGATATCTCGTAAAGATGCCAAGCTTCTCTGCACCTTTAATCTGTTTTTTCTTATTGATAATCAAAGCATTCTAGATATCGTTGAAGTGGAAATCGTGCACCACCTAAATATATGTATGGGGGGTTTTAAAAGTGTAGTGATCTCAAACTTTTTCAAAATTGAGAAAGTGCTGAAATTGTACTTTTTCGAAAATTTTTGTTTTTTTTCCTAAAGAATAAAATTTTTAATGCATATAAAATATTTTTATTGAGTTTTATACAGTTTGGTGAATTTCTACTCTTACAAAATTGAGTGTGCGTTTAACTTCCACTTTGTGAAAATGTAGAGTGATCGTGTGGTGAGTTTAAACTTTTTCGAAAATATAGAAATTTCAAGAGCGTTTTTCGACGATTTCGAAATTGAAATATAGGTCGTTCTGAAATATTTGACTTTTTTTGGTGGTTATGAAACACAGTGGGGAAAGCTTCTTTTTATAAACTGGAACCAACATTTTGATAATGAAGTACCAAAAAGACTGCACTAGTTCTGGTCTAAAGTTTAAGATTACCACGCTGCTACTGGTACTTACCACTTCAAGGAGCTCGCAGTGGCCGTTCTTAATACGCTGGCTGTTCGCACAAGTAACGTTTGTGTTGAAAGAATATTTTCCAAGCTCAGAATCTTATACCCGATTCACACATGCCCCGTTTGACTCGTCAAGTCTTGAGTTTTTAGGGGATGCGGTCTTATCTCATATTATTTTATTATTTTGGGATATACGTGAAGATAACTTCGGACCGATGATATTTCGGAACACATTCTTTCCAACTGAAGATATGTTAGTCAGATTTAATTCGAAACAAATGTATCCTAGTAAGGATACAAACAATAATAATAATTAGTACGAAAGATTTGATTCAATAATTGATAAATACACGTTTACGTGAACGTTAATTCTAATTTATTACAAGATTTAAATACCAATTTTGATCTCCATGCTTAAGTTCAATTTATCCTGTTTAGATTGATCTTTTGGAACAAGTTATTTTTGAGTATTCATATCTTATAGTAAACCAATGTACCTTTTGTAAATGAACTGTTTTTAATCTTAACACCTTTTCTAATTTTTCTTAAACAATATAATTTTTATGTTTTACGATAGTCCTTACCTATTGAATTTCAAATTTAACAATATTAGTAATGCAATTACAAAATAAAAATATTTTTTGTAGTTAAAATTTAATTTTTTATTATATTGGCGATAGTTGAGATAATTCGGGTGATATTCTTTTAAGTTAATTGCTATAATTGAGTGCACTCTTAAACCCTGAAAAATGCACTAGTGTAATATACCGTAGAAAGGGTAAGTACATCTATTATACAGTCCAATTAATAATTATTGGAAATTCTTAGAGCGAGCAAAGTTAAATTTTGTAGTCAAAATTTGACGTTAAATATCTCGCGTCTTATTATTATCACTACGTCAACAATTTTTATACATTTTAAGGTGTATGTAAATTAAATCGATTAAAATAGAATATAATTGTTTTGGTTAACAAAATTTTTCCTTCAAAGATTTAAGAAGATTAAAGAGATTGCCTCGATCTCGATTAATAAATTAAAAAAAAATACTTAAAATTTTTCCTTTTCGAAAATTTCTAAATCTTCGCAATAGTGCAACCTGGTTAACTCGGATGACTAATTCAAATAAATTTTATCGCCAAATTTTTATTAACAGTCCAGTTAGTAATTTTTTATAAAAAAATGCTTGCATTGAAACTTCTTTAGTTTCAGGAGAAAATTGCCTTGTAATTTGAACTTTTTTAATTTTTTTTTCGGTTTTAATTCATTGTTTTTTGACGTGGAGGACTTACATAGTGTCAGATAATATTTTTAAAATTTAGGTTTATTACCGATAAAATTTAAAAATAGACTACAGCAAATTGCATGCGGATATAAGCTTTCGCTAAAAAGTTACATGCATCTGAATTTGGAACATGTACAAAAGCATATTTACGGTTTCGCCCAAAAAGGTGTTATTGCTTTTCCACTTTTACAAAATAAATTTACTCTTTCACATACAAACATTTTAACAAGCTCCGCAAGCGAACTTATTTTTTAAGCTTGCAAAAGCAAAATCGGGCCGAACGAGGCAGAGGTTCTCCCTCGAACCCTATTTCGAAACAAAATGTATGATTACTTCAAAAATTCCCAAGTGTGCAAAGAACTGATTACAACAAAAGTCCATTTATTGGAAAGCTCTGGGTATTGTTTAGTTTTACAAAAAGTTTTTTTGAATATCACATGGGTAAAAACGGCAGCGTGACCATTTATGTGAAAAATTTAATTTTTGGATTATATTTTTCCCGTTATAGGAATTTCGGCATTAATTTGCAAAAACGGCAACACTTATTTGTTTATTTATTTATTAGAAAACAAACAGTTTTATCTAAACAATCTTGACTCAATTGTAAATACTTTTGCAGAATATTAAACTAGAAGTTCTACAGCTTCCAAAAAAAACACCAACAGAAAGAAGTATGTGTTTTAGCTTAAGAAGGCGACCAAAATTATAAATTTGAAGTAGACATAGTTTCTATCGCTACCTGAGCATTGCACATAAATTTGGCGTTAGTATGCACAGCAACACATGAGGCAATTGGAGTCACACATACACTAATAAAATATATAGAGATTTACTTGAACCCATTTTCCACACGCTAAGTTTACTTTGACAACTTTTGTGTTTTTTTATTGGATGAACAAGCCAACCAAACACAAACATGCAACCAAATACAAGTACATATGTATGTGTAAACGAAGAACGGAGACGAAAGCCATTTTGCAAGTACATTAAAGTTTCCTTCTCACCCTCAAACTTAAGACTTTGCAAAATAAACTTTGCGTGTGGAGTGGAATAGGGCCTGGCTATTCCTTTGTAAATATGCAACACTTAAAGAAACCCCTAATCTTATTTCCTCTGCGTATGCAAGGGAATTAAGCTGAACGGCTCGAACCGCCTTAAAAATAGCTCCCGAGCTTGTCGGCTATATTATTGCGGCGCGCCACCAGCAACATTGAAACTAAACATTCGTCACCGATAATTTTGAACCGGGTTGTTTGTTCGACTGACAGCTGACACTAATCTCGAATTTTCGACTTCGTATTTAAATGTTATTTATCTTTAAGTACGATTTAAATATGAAATCAATATTTTCAGTGCAAATAATGTTTAAATGACGAACCATGAACATTCAAATTCTATTTTAGTTATAAACATTCCTACGTGTTTTTGATAGTTCAACAAAGTAAACAAAACATTTGTGGTCATTGAAAAATCAACTTCTATTGGAGTGCAAGTTGTACTTCCTTTATCCATATCAAGATGCTGTCACATTTTCATCGTATTTAAGTAGAACTTAAATTTAAATAAAATGAAAACTGGACATACGAATAAAATCAAGATAAAACGAGATATGGAAAATTAAGAAATAAACGCATTAAAAGTACACTAATTGTTATTTAAAGCTTTCCCGAGATTTAATTTTTTTTTGAACCAAAACTTCAGTATGATGTAATTGTCCTTTTTCCTTATCAGCTGTATTCAGTATCAGCAGTATTGCAAACTAAACTAAAAAACCCTTAACAATTGATAATATAATAAAAAGTTTAAAATGGCATAAATTTGTAATCTCAAAAGCTTAAAATTGTGAATACACCTATTACACTTACCATTTGGCTTGCAAAACAGTAAGAAAAAGATATGTCTTTAACCAACATACAATTTAAATGTATTTAAATAAATAATTCATTTAAAAAAATTATTTAAGACAAATCAGCAACGAAGAAATTGGCTGGAATATAACGAAAGATTTTTTTTGTGCGTTTAAAGGTTATTGCGCTTATAGTTTCTTCAATAGCAGGACGTGATAATTCAAAAATATCACGCCAATTTTGATTAAAGAGCATATTGGCATTTTCAATTAAATCAGGACTTCCATAAGTGGTGTTACGGAAATAAGAACGTATATTTCCGATAGTTGTAATACTCACTTGACTATTGGTTACATTAAAAAATTTTTGCTGATTAACATTAACAAGGTTGGACTTCAGAGTGGTAAAGGCAACTACATCGGCTGAAACAAAGATAAAGAGAAGAATATTTTCTTGTAAAATTTTATATTGTTAACATAGAGACTTTTTTATAAGTACAAGCTTCCAATTCAATAGATCCAGCAATGTCCATGTTTAAAAGCAGAATATTGCCTTTTATGCGATATTTTCCTTTAAAATTCAATGAAGGTTGTTTTGCTAGATATTTGATTGTATTATCATGTTTGATGCTGGAATTTCAAATGTAATAAATAGTAATACAATTATATTGTGTACATCTATAAAGACTTACCTGCCCTTAAGAATCTTTGTTTTGGATAGCCCTGTTAAAATAACATCCGCCAAGTCTATTTTTAAATTGATATTTTGATTATTTTCCTGCAAATGTAGTTCTTTGATACGATATGGATCAAGCTTGCTGAAGCCGGTTATAGCTTAATTTTTAGTGTGTTGAAAACATTTAAGTTTTATATTTAATTTATATGTAAAATATAGACAAATGTTTAATTGTATGAACTTACTTTCTATCCAATCTGCGAAAATATTTTGAAGAGCTTTTGCCCAGCATGCGCTATTGTTGGGATCGCCAAGTTTACAGGGTATCAATAATGAGGCTGAAAATTATTATTGAGAAATTAGTTTGAATGATCCAAATGTAAACTAAAAATATATTGTCATGCATGAGTAAAATTCTTTTAACGTGAACGTGCCTGAGCGTTAGTGATCCCATCTCCCCTTTCTATACAGCAATCATTTGATTGAAAACATTTTAATAGGAGAAAGAGATGAACTCAACACTATTTGATGAAATAAAAATTGTTGTCGTAAGTAACACTTTGAGCATCATATTCCTTCGGCCAAAACAATTTCTATTATGTATTTGTTTTTAGTATTGTGGTACACGGCAGACCTGTAGCTAATATGTTTAGAGTGTTAAAAGTTCTTAACGTATCCCAGATACATTTAACTACGTTTCCAAATTTTCCTGTTTATTTAAAATGAATGAATTCAGAAGATCATATATTGTAATCATCTATTTCTTAACCGGTCCGCAGTGCGTTGAAATAAAATACAAATTTTTTTACTAACGATTGTTTATTAAAATATTATATTAAAAAAAAAACCTGAACAAACAAAACGATATCGAGACCTGTCTGGAATAATAAATTTAATAATTACTTAAAATAATATACATATGTATATTATATTGTCTTGTGTTAAATAAATGAAACCCGTAACATGGCATTCTGAAGTATTAACTTTCCTAGAAAAACAAATTATAGTGCTGTATTCAGCAAGCTAGACTTATAAATATATAGAAGTATAGTCTTCGCTAAAATATGTTGTTGTTCAAGCTTATTTTTCATAATATATTGTACATAGAAAAAAAAAACAATTTGAATTTTCTTTGATGAAGATTTTTGAATACCATCAAGAACGTTTGACAACAATAACAACAGGCATTTTGTCTGTTCATTTACTTCAAAATCTTAAAATTTGCAACAATTGTTAATAGAAAGAGTTTATTAACTCCAAAAAGTTTTCAAGGAGAGCATAGAATTGAGATAGAAAAATGTCCTGCGAATTTTTAGTAGGATAATTTTTACTTTTAAGAATTTATCAAACAGCTATTTTGTATTTGTATTTACAAATCAAGCTTACTAAAAGAAGTTGAAAATGCAAATATTTTGCGAAATTTAAGAAATTGTAAGTAGATGTAAATACGATAAAAAACCAATTTTAGTTTAACTTAGGATCAACATGATCAAAATAAGGGTCTGAGGATGTTGCAGTAAATGTTAGTGATTTCTGTAAACTAATGTATTTAACATTTAAAAATTTATAATCTTTCACGGATTAGCTGATTTAGTTTTAGTATTGTATATATTATTTGGAAACGAGTTTCTCACACAAATATAAACAAAATTATTTGAATACGAAGATTGTCGATTCAATAAACAAGAACTGTGATAACCCGTTTTGTATATTTGATAACAAAATTGTGCGTATGATTTTTGAAATAATTTTTGTTTTCTTGTTAATGTGTTTTTTAAGTTTTATTCAAATTAATACGGAGCTTTTTCGACTTCACTTCTATTTTCCAGAAAAAGAGTTGGTAAAAATGTAATTTGTAATCTGTTAGTTTTTTTAAGTAAAATAATTTTCCCATCTTTCGAAATTTTTTTTTATCAAAATATTTTTGTATAATTAAAACTAAACAAGTACGTTCAAAATTCTTTTTAAATTTTGATGATCTTTTTGTCGACATCGCTGATAGTTATAGCGCATACAGGACAGTAGCGATTTTGTACTACACGGGACTTATTCATAAATTCGGATACATAGGAATATTTACAAATATTAATCAAGTTCTTTGTTTACAAATGATTTTTTATAAAGAAAAATAAAAAGGTTGCATGACTTATATTAGCGCTAGCTCTAGAACGATTTGTCTAGTTTTGTTAAATAAAAAAATTTAAAGTTTTAAATTAATCTCTTCTCAAGAGTTTCAAAAATACTCGTATTTAAAAAGTTGCAACAGAAAACGCGTTTTTTACATAAAGTTTATAAGTTTTTGTTTTTAATAAACTCAATAAAAATCTAAGCTGAAAACAAATTGGGCTTAAACGCAAATTTGTATATGTCTTAAAAATACGAAAAGTTTTTTTAACTCCATGCTCAAGTTTTGATTTTATTAACAATCTAGTGACAGAACTTCATTGACAAAAATTACGATACGCGATAAAGTACCGTCATTTAATTGTAAATAAAATCAAAAATTTTATTTAAAACATATTTTGCTTTTTATTCTTAATTTAAGAACAGTATTCGAATCCGTTTTCGGATTTTTATGAACTTTTAAAAACTAATTTGACAATTTTTTTCTTATACATTTACTTATAATCTTAATTGCAGCATTTAATTCTTTCTATGCTTTGTATAATTTTTTAATTTTACAAATCACAAATTCTATTTAGAATAAAATGAAACTTACGTTGGTCCTTTAGATATTCCAAACACGTTGAAAAATTTATGCAGATAAAAAAACACACAAAACCAAAGAGTCCTAGATGTGACATTTTCAATATTTCCATTATTGAATTTATTTTTATTTTTGATTTAATACAAATATGCGTTACAGCTTCAGATTTTTTCAAAACTTTTCTTAGCGCATTAAATTTTTCACAATTTGTTTATTTTATTATTTCGTTGTTAATATAATCACGTTTAGTTTTCAAATCTGCTGATCTTCAACTGTTCAGCTATTATGTTGCGAATATCGTTTTTATAAAATTCTTTCTATTTAATCTTCGTTTTATTATTCACAAAAATTGCCAAAATCATTAACATTTATTAATCAGTTTAGAGAACAAATGAATTCGATTTGTATTTATTTTATAACACAATATTTTTTATGACTATGATAGTTAGTACAATATAACATGCTCTTAAAAGGAACGTAAAATTCCATACTGTTGTAGTATGCCAGTATTTATTACTCGTATTATGTTTTATTTGTTCGAAATGCGCAAAAACCGAAAACTTTTTAATCGGTTTTATTTGTAAGAAAACTAACCGGTTCTGAATAAATTATACTATCGCATAATTTGACAGGCCGATTACTTTGCGCTGGCTTATCGATTTTTTTCACCAAAAATAAGTTTTCAGTATTTTATAAAAATAAAAAACAATTTTTGTCACTTCACTTACTTAAACAGGGTATTTAAAATAATTTAATGTGATAATATGAAAAACCGGAAAGAGCTGTATTTTAGTTTAAGTAGAAATGATGGTTGAATTAAATCTGCCCAAGTGAGGATGAGCTGCGTTGCTGCACCGAAACCGTAAAATTGAGATTTTTTTGAAAGTCATTTTATATTATTAATAGCCAAACACGTTTTTTAGATCCCTTTTACGGCCGTTATACTGAACTGATTTTGAAAAGATTTATGTATATGCACACTTATTACACATGCATGTATCAGTTTCAACCATGGTGAAATAATACAGGTGGTGTCGAAGCTGCAACAACACTGGTTTTAGGTTCGAACCTGTCAAAAATTACAAAAGAAAAATGGCAAAATGGTTGCATTTTCTGTTCTACAAAGAATTTTGTTTCTTTTCCTTTTCTTATTTGCATTTCAAATAAATGGTCAAATGTGTTTTTTAGCAGTATGGGTGTGTGTTAGTAATACATAGTCAAATTTTGACTGACTCGAACCTCAAAAAAAGTCCGTTACCGCTTCGACACTACCTTTATTATTCTTCCATGGTTTCAACTTGAAAAATAAACAAACTGTGGATCTGTGTTTGTCCAATTTGCTTTTGCATAGAAATAAAACAAAGTTTTAAGTTGTTTATTTAGAATGTTTTTTGTTTTTGTATTTTATCGTATGTATTTATGTAAATGTTTAATATTAATTTCTAGCAACTTAAAACAAACACATAAAACAATTTCATTCGTCTATGGAGTCTGATTCTATTCGAGCCCCAAGTCCACCATGGATGCGTTCATATGTGTTTGGTTTTAATATATAACTCTCCTTTATTGCAACGCAATCATATCTCAAAGAACTCGTTCTTTAGAAAACGGGTTTTAAAATTTTTAATTTACTCACACCCAAGGCGAATTCATATCAGATGCGCTCGGCAGTTCAATGAATCATTGTCTTTTTATCATCTTTTATTGGCAAAATGTATTTTCCTAAATTTTACTGATTTTCAATTCGCCTTGAACAAATTATTTTGATATCCGAGAATGATATTGCGACTACGTGTTATGAATTAGCGTGGCTCTCACCTCAATGAAAAAATTAAGAATATATGTATTATCCCCTTAAGAGGTGAGTAAAAAAGATACTTGAATGAATTTTTTTACACAAGATGAACGATATCATAAATAATACTGCATTCTTAAAGCTGTAAACACATTTACGATAGCTGGCTGAACGACTACATATGTCGCTGGCTACAAATGTCGCCCTGTATTCAGCTACTTAATTATTTTGAAGAGGACAGCTACATAGTAAGCATCTGATTCATTTATATTTTAGTGGTTCCACTTAATATATTTTGCTGTTTTAAGGTAACGCTTTTTCAAAAAGTACAAATCAATGAAGCAATAAAATGACAAAGATAACTCATATCTCGAAAATACTCGTAGCTAAAAACCTCGAAAAATTGAAAATTTTTTAAAAAGGCGTAAAGCTTCCTAAATTGAGGTAAAAACTTAAAGAATGTGATATACATTCAAGTTCCTTACATTTTTAGGTATTTTGAAAAGATGTTACGGCTTTTTCAAAACTTTGCAACTTTTTTTTTTCGGAATTTCGAGTTTTTTAATTTTTCTATTTTTTATTATTTTATCAACTTTTAAATGATATTAAACAATTTAATTTCTCCAATGATGGGAAGTTATTTTGAATTTTAATTATTTTTGCATTTTTTTGTGATTTTTTTTTTCACATTCCTTGCATTTGTAGTTCGTTTTAGAAGATTTTACGGAAAGAAGTTTTGGAAAATTTCGCACATTTTCGCTATTATCGCGATATGATTGACTCAGTGGCCTTTTTATTGTTTTGTTGAATTTTCAAGATTTTATAAAAAGATGAACAAAGAATGTTGAACTAATATACTGGAATTTCATTGCCTTTATAAAATTATTTTAACTCAAAAAGTTAATACCAAAAAAGAACTGCATTTTTTTTATTTGACATTGAGAAAATATTTCTAAGCACTAATTCACTTTACATATGTAGGTATTTTGTTATATTGTTAACTCTTTTTCTGTTTCGTAGTCAACAAAAATAGAAATTAGTTTAACTTGAATATACGGCAGAAGTAACACGGACAATAAATTGCAGCCCTGTAGCCGTAAAGTTGTGAAAATAATCATTTTCATATATATGTATTCTATTTTTAACAGGTTGTAGTCGGTCGCCTGCTGTCGTGAATGTGTTTATAACTTAGCTCAAAAATTAATTTTTTTGTGTCATTAAAGAAACGATATATAAATATTATTAAATCTGTTTAACCGGTTTCTTGCTGAAAGCCGTATTCGAAAACTAATTTTTTAAAGTAGCTGTCTTTCGAATAGTGCGAAACTTTGTTTCGTAAAAAGTCGGATTTTGGATTCTCTACAAAATACATTTACAAAAATTAAAAAAATTCTATTGTTTTTTTTTTTAATTTAAAACCACTTGTATATAGTTTCTTTTGCAATAAATATAATTTTTATGCTTAATAATGGATATTTAGGATCATAAAAAACAAGTGTTTATAATAAAAATTGGACTTTGTGATATTATAACTTGTTTAATATTAAACTTTCGGTTAATAACAACAATTCATTATTAAATTTATTTGTCTGCCTGTTGAATGTTAAACTTTCATTTAAAATTAAAAAAATTTTACTAACTTTATTGTTTCTACACAAAAAAAGTTACCAGCATTCGTTATGATGTAATGAATGGATCAACATTAAAATTTTCCATTCCTGGGTCAAGGTTAATTGGACTGATGTAGCTGTTGTTAGTGCAAGTGGTGTTTACGTTAGAGCTGTGTCGTAGATTCAAGAAGTACAGGCAAGGCTCGATATAACGAATTATGAGCGGTATAACGAATGGGAAGAAAAACAAAAGCCGTGCTAGCAACCAAGTTTGATTTTTTTCAATATATAACGAATGTTTTGAAAATTGTATGTTCTGTATAACGAACAGTAAGAAAAATAAAACTAATGGCCTCATTTTGTAAAACAAAACGATTGAAAACCTTTCAAGCTCGTGTGAGAAATGCAAAAAAAAATTATAAATTTAATTTTTTTCCATACAATTATCAAACGTTTCATTTTACAAAATGAGGGTCCAAATCGGAAGCACTGTTAATTTTTATATTCTAACATATTTCAAAATAAAATGTTGCGTTCCTTTTTATTATATTTAAAGTTGTGTAATTGTTGAAGTGAAACGAAAATGAGAAACAGAAGATCAATTTCGCTGAAAGAAAAAATTAAGATTTTGGATGAATGTAAAAAGAGTTAAACCTGTCTAAAATCAATCTTAGGGAAATGGACGTGAACAGTGAAGAAAAGGTAAAAAATCGATTTTTTTTAATTGTTTGCGATTTTAATCTTGAAGATGAAGATTTTTTGATTTTATATGTTCACAATTTTTGTTCGTTATGACAAGATCTACAACATTGCCTCAGAGAGTAAATCAAAATTCTGAGCGATTTGCAAGATATGAGCCCGAGAAAATGATCAGTATTTTGCAAAAATTACACCGAGGCCCCAAATCTTTGGGGGCTCAGAAAAAAGTGCAAAACTGGGAGACACGGGTCTTATTTTCGTTGGTCTTTTATCACGTATTGGTGTCCGTATATGGTTATTTTCTTCGTGTTGCTCTGTGTTGTTTGAAAATAAAATCCACACATTTTTTTAAAAACAGAATTCCTTTGGTATCATAACGATGTCGGAATGATATCATCTACGAGTAGGTGATAAAAGTTGCCATAAGTTTTAATCGTTATCGAATTATAAATTTTTGTGTTTTAATATTAACAAGTACTTATCAAAAACTTGGCAATTTATTGCAGCTGCATAACAATCACCCTTATCATATTTTGTGTAGGCGTATTTCGACTACGGGCGTATTTGTAGTCGAATTTAAAATTCAATGGTATCGTGTAAAATTTACGCCTAAGATAATTTAATTATAATTTAAGATAATTTAAGATATTTTTGTAAATGAATCATATTGTAAAAGATTGCGCATTCTTAAATTATTATGATACAGCCTGTTATGAAAACTGTCAAAATAAACAATTAAAATCTGTGGAGCATTTTTTATTCATTTAATTTTTATTAACTAAAACGTTCAGTATGGGTTTATTTTCATCCTCTGAAAACGAGAATGAATGCAGTGCACAAGAAATAAACATTGCAAGAAAAAATCTGAGACAGCAAACAAATATATTCTCCTTTCCTAGTAAGAAGTAAGTAAAAAATATTTTTTTTTATAAAGTGGTATTTACATAAACAAATACATATGTATGTATGTGTTGTTTTATATTTATTGGATATTTCAGACTCAACAAGGGTACTTTTAGATATGAACGGAAGGGAGGTCCAATGCAATTTAAATGTTTGGATATGGCATTCCACTCTTCTTTAATGTTAGTTTTTTTAAACTTTGTGAAACCATTTTGCCAAATATGGGTTTTCTTGCATTAATTCCACCATCTTTAAGAATTGTGGGGCAGTTGTGACCTTTGTTATGAAATGTTTAAGAAAGATTATTGCAGCAAAATTATTAAATTATAGTTTTTTACAGACTTACACTTTATTCCCCTCCATTTTAATTAATATTCACTTTGGAATTTGGAATGAATTTCCGTCATCCCACGTCAAATTTGGTTGATAAACAGACCGGTTTCGGCTATGTGCCATCTTCAGTGTTCTCTCAGTAACTAATCTAACTAATAACTAATATTCACTTTAGTAACGTTTGTGTCGTGATAAAAATTACAAACGTCTGTTTTTAGCAATTTAGACAGGCAAAAACGCCAAATACGATGCCGTTATAACGGCATTCTTGTAATAGATTTTTATTCAAACGCTGAGTTTTCGCAACGAAAACGCCAAACACGATAAGGGTGAATATTTTATCTAATGAATTAATGCCATCTGCATTACTTGGAAGTAGTTAAGTTACAACTTGCTTATCATCTGATGTATAAGTACATATATTTGGAAAAATAAATAAAACGAGGCTAGTGGCAATCGTTGGTACATATTAACTACAAAGCATGCAGGGGAGGCAGAAAATGAATACTATATAAGCGCTATTTGCGACTCACTCTATACGCACAATTAACGAAAGAGAAATGAAATAATTATTTGCATTCTCTTTGGTATTATTTTTCATGTACGTTTGAAAATTATGTAATATGTTGTATTAAATAAGATAAAAGACCAACATATAACCGCACTATACATTTTCAATGACCTCTTAGTTCAGTACGAATTAAAAAATCTCAACTTCCATGAATATACAGGGGGTTTTCAGCTTCAGAACTTTGTTTTCTAAAACAAAATAAAACAACAAATTTAGGTAAAGATGATTCAAGTTTTTGTTGTATTACGAAGAGAAAAGCTTGGGAATTATGACTGGAAAATGGTACCTAAAGAATGTTCACCACGACCACACTGACAGATGTCGATTCTTTCATAAAATTTTTTAATAATTTTTTGGCAAAATGGCGGCTCTATTTCGTTATTCACATTACGGATATTGAGTTTTAAGGCTACAATCGATTCGATTAGCTCCGTATAGACTCCGTTCTCAATATAGCCACACAAAAAATAATTCAGTGGTGTTAAATCGCACGATATGGCTGGCCACTTAACAGCTGATTTTTTTTTTAAATTATACGATCGGAAAATTTGGTTTACAATAAATTGATTGTTTCATTGGCTGTGTGACATGTGGCACCGTTCTGTTGAAACCATAAGTCAGTGATATCCAAGTCATCAATAATAGACCAAAAATGACAAACCAGCGGTCGGCTTCAATTTCTGCACCACTTGAATCTTGTAAGGCTTCAAAGCCAAATCCTTACGCAAAATTCGTCGTGTGGTGGTTTTGGATAACTCAAATTGTGGAGAACGGCGAGGAATTGTCAAATTTTTATCTTCTTCAACACTGTGGCTCATGGATGCGATTTTGTTTCGAGCCTGTGGAATCGAATTTAACGACCAAATTTTTAATAGCGGTGTCAGAAGGAAGATTATGTTGTCCGAAAATATCACGAATATTACGAAGTGTAACTTTAACAGAACCATGATTTCATAGTAGAATATATGCAATTATTTTAATGGGATTTTCGAGCAAAATTGAAGTCATTGTTAAAATTGTCAGTGCATCTACTACTAATACGTCAAAAAACTAAATGTCAGAACTATTTGCAATTTTCATTTTGTACATGTCTTTTATTAGTTTGTGATATCAACCATCTATCTATCTTTGTACGCTGCCTCGATTGTAAGATACGATTGATCTCTACCATTATAATTATATACAATTATAATTTATTTTCAAGTTAGTATAGCTTTTGAAAAGGTGGCGAATTATTAATTTCGAATCTAAAGTTGTATGTAAAAAACTAAAAACTTAAAACACTAACTTGATTGTGTCTACGTGTTTGCATCCTAAGTCTTTTGTGTTTTCATAAATTTATTTTGCAGTATATTTGATTAATTTCATATTAATATTTTGAAGGGAGATGACATCGGCAATGAGTTCTGTCTCTGTTTATCAAAACTAGATATTATACCTCAGCCGGAAGAAACTAGCTACTGCTAGTTAAGTACTCGTAAAATAGCGTGTTCTTGATCCGAACTTTAAAAATACTAAGGACTGTTTTTTATTCCAACGTTCGAATATTGGTTTCTCAAAAAAGATAATAACCAGCACTCTTTTGGGCAATTGTATTTTCACACCTCAAAGAAAAAACAAGACAATTTAGTATAAAAAATTGTTTAAAGATTTTGGTTGAAAAGTTTAGCCCTCAGAAAATTTAAAGAGGCTTCTTCAAAAGGTTAACTCTACTTCGTTGACCGTTTCAGACGTACCATATTAACTGATTTAAGTGTGATGATATTTTTTTAATTTGTTCGACAGTGCAACAAGACACCAGCAGAAGGCAGTAAGTATTTTCTGAGCGTTCGTGAAGAGTATGCAAATAAAGTAGTAGTAGTGAAACAGATGTAGGAGAAAGATCTATGATGAAAATATTTAAATTTCATTTGACACTGTTTATTTTACAAGTATCAGGTATATTACGAATCACTGAGATGCTCGCTTATAATAAATATATTTTAAGAAGCTAAAAATTCTTAATAATCATGAAGTTTCGTAATTTTTATATATTTTTTTATAAAAACAACTAACAGCCTTAATTTTTTATATTGAATATTTCTATAAATATTTTATTATATTATTATAATAGATGCGCCCTGTTGTGCTACCCACTATTAAAAAGTTTGCCCTTTTCCTCTATAGCCTTTTCTCTGCTCCTTGTTTAGTTTATGTCATTTTCTGACCGTTTAACCGCCACTACCAATACAAAAAATCATGTCGATTATTTGCTCTATGAATAATTAAAACAAATGTATCCCACGGGAACTATTCATTCTACCGATATAAAAAGTAGCCAATGTGCTATTCCAGACTTTATTCTATCTCTGTGCCAAATTCTATCCCGATCCCGATTGAGTAACAAACATCCATCCATCCATCCAAACTTTCACGTTTATAACATTATTTAGATAGATTACGTGTTGACCACGTACACATGGCCTTGCTAAATAATTTATTTCTGGTAATCATTTAGGTTAGAAGTGAGCATTTTCCATTGAGAAGTATTTTATGGTATTGTCCAGGTTACGTGCGTTATATGTTTCAAATTTCAGCAAAATCCGTTGATAAATGCAGTTTTGTACAGCGAACATTTCTGGTAAAATTCTGAAACTTGAATTTACCACGCCCCTCCGCCCACATACTAAAAATTGATATGAAATATACTGTACGATCTATTCTCAAAGATAATAAATACACTTAAAAAATTTTCGCAAAAATCGGTAAGCCCGTTTCGGAGGAGTTCAAACTCAAACCCCGTGACACAAGAATTTTATATACATATAAGAAGAAAAATAAAATTAAGCCATGTTAAACAATAACAATTATAATAATAAAATAAAAATAATTTGAAATAAAAATTTATGGCTTGAGTTCAAATCTGATTTTACCCATTTCTTCTTAATTTGAGAAATTATTAGTGGATAAATTCATTATTTTATTAAGAGAGTACTTATTAAACCTCCATGTTTACATTGTCACAGGTGGTTGAATACTAAGAAAGTCAACTACAAGACAAAAATAAAGTAAACAAAAATGGAAAACTGCTTGATCCCAGAGCCAATGGCTTTTAAAAAAGCGGGAGAGTATGGAATATTTGGAATAATTAATCATCAGAGATGTGATTTCGTACTAACCGAAATTGATATAACTTGGAAGGTTGCACTTTTGGTATTTTAGTTCGTTAAATAATACGGTTAAATAGTTGATATTCCTATCCACCATGACAGTGGTAAAATCGAACAAAGAACGCTGATCAGATGATGTAGCGACCTCGAAATCAGTACTGATCCGTTCTACTAGTCTGATAAATAAATTGCTCCAAATAAAAGAAGTACTCTCTTAATAAAATAATGAATTTATCCAAAAATAATTTCTTAAATTAAGAAGAAATGGGTAAAATCACATTTAAATTCAAGCCATAAATTTTCATTTCAATATATACCTTAAACAGTTCAACAATTACGTATAAATATTAACTATAAAAATAATTTGTAAAATAATGATAAACCTTTTTTTTTTGTCTTCAGTTTATTGACATTAAATGCTTCGTTTTATAGTAGGGTAACTTCATATTGCGATGTGTACCAATAGTTGGATGTCGTACCATTTTTCTTTCGCATCGCAATAGAGAGTAATCCCCCAGAAAATTCTGATTGCCCCTTTGGTTCTAGTTGCTCTTTTCAATAAATAAAAGTTTATTTTAATATTTTATTTATAAATGACATTCATTTTGAATTTTCTAGGCTGAAAAAGTAAGGCGAATTCATAACAGGTGAACTTGATAGCGCAGCTGATAACTTTTTTTTATTTTTATACAAGGCGAATTAGGTTTGGATGTCAAAATTTATTTTTTTCTTTTGTTTACATTCAAGTTAAAAATTTTTAAAAAATAAAAAATTTAATTGTGAAAAAGAAAAATCAAACAAAAATTTAAAAAAGGTAAAAAAAAGAGTTTTGAAAAAGTGAAAAATTCGTAAATGTTCATTGTGTAAAAAATATATGAAAGAGGAAGCGGTACATTGTTCAGCATACCCAAAGACAATGAACGCAGAACAAGGTGGAGCGAATAAATGTGTAGTGATAAGATTTATTAACAACAGGTTTCAATCATAGGATATTTCTTAAATTAAAATACAGTGCAAAATAAAACTAATTTCCGATTCAGCATGCACAGTACAGGCCATCAAAGCATTAACATTTTGTTCCTCAATGGAATTTCAAAATGTTTTTATATCCGTTGAAATTTTGTTCGTGGGAGGTGAAACAATCACAGACTTGACAACGACGTTGAACGACATTACGGATGGCAGGAGCCAATAATTGATCAGCGGATCTTTACAACATATCCACACAACAGATTTCTTCAAAAATAATATTTGTTAAAAAAACAACCCTTAAAAAACAAAATTTTTTGAAATAATAATTTTCAATATTTTATTTTTTCGCCTCAATAAAATATTTTTGACAATGTACTTTGATTTTACACAAACAAAATGCTTGTATTTTTTGTAGTGTTGTGGTTGTGTTAGTATTAAGCTCACCTGTTATGAATTCGTCTTGGCTGACAAGTAATTTACATTGAATTTTAGCATGACTTGTTTTATGAGTACAATATACACGTGTCTTACTGGCTAATTGCAATAAAGATTTATAGTAAATTTCAAATTGGCACAATACTAATGACCAATTTATAAATGTATTTAAAGGTTAACTCATCGTTTTATCAAGTTACGCGAATTTCAAAGAAAAAATAAAACGACTTTTCATTAAGCTATTGCACAAATTAATAAAAAATCAAGAGTTGTTAACTGACTTAGCTTGACTAAGTACTGAGTTTTTGAGTACACATATTTGTGGTTTTCACGAATAACCGCGTATGTTTTAAAGTGGTCTTTATTTGAAATTGGGAACATGTTGTGATTTTTTTTACACTAAAGTGCAAAGATATAATAATAATACCCAAAATGTGTACAGAAGAAAATCCCTTATGTCTTTGTAGCGAAAAATTATCGAAAAATAGGAAGATTTTAAATTATTTTCAGCAATAACTACGCCTCTTCTAATGATTGACTTTAGGCAAGATTTTTTTGCCGCAATTACAATTTATAGCTTTCTCTTTCTATCTCACTTGCCAAGTATGTTCGGTCAATGAGCAGGCAGATGTTTACGACATAAATACTTCCTTAGAGCTGAAATTTAGTTGAACAAGTTATCACAAAGTTAATTTATTTTAAGGTAAATCCACAAAAAAATAGTTGGCTGGCACATAACTAAATATTTTCTTATGACGATCTAATAAAACCGCATTCAAAGATTCTTCTACAGCCGGACGCATTATTTCAAAAAACTCCCGCCAATTTTGATTGAACACAATGTTTGCACTTTCACCCAATTCCGCACTGCCATTAAAGAGATTATCAAAATTAATATGGAAATTGCCGATATTTTTAACACTTGCTTTAGCACTAGAAATATCGAAGAACGTTTGGTTGTTAACCTTAAGTATTTTGGTCTGAAGAGAGAAAAACACTTCTAAATCAGCTGAAAGGGAGAGAGAGAGAGAGAATTGTTTAAATTTTTTTCCTTCGCTCTATACATATAATATTTACTTTGTTCGGTTTCCATGGATCCGGAGCTATCCAAGTTTAAGAGCAGAATAGCGCCTTTCACCCGATAATCCGCTTTAATGCGCAAAGAAGGAACTTTTACCGCAACTTTGAAATTGTACTTATCGTTGACACTGGAAATGTTTATTGCGCATACTAGTCTTAAAATAATTAAAAATTAAATATTTGCGAAAACTTACGTAGCTTTGGTTACTCTCGTTTTCGATAATCCTGTGATTTGGATATCCTTGAGATCAAGTTTTAAATTAACATTTTGATTATTTTGTGCAAAATGTAACTTCTTAACATGAAATGGATCAATACTGCCAAGACTTTTTAAGCCAGGTATACCTTAAAGATTTTAAAATAACAAACATTTAATTACTGCAAACACAAATAGTTTTATACAATTTTCAATTCACCATTTTTCCAATTTGTAAAAACATTTTCAACAGCCTTTGCCAAGCAAGCGCCATTTTTAGGATCGCCAAGTGCACAGGGTATTAAAAATGGGGCTGCAAAGAAGAGTAAAGTAAAAAGTTAAAAATATTTATTAAAAGATAATCGTTTTTCAATAGCAAATTGCGGAACTTGATGTCAATTAAAATTTTTATTTAAGTTATTTAAAAATTTTAATTGCAATGGAACCGCGCCATTGTCCCTCTGTGGGAAAAAGCGTGATTATACATCCTCTAAACTAATAAGCTTTTGACATTTAAACGTCTAGTTTTGACACAGTGGGCGTTATATGTTGTTACATAAGAACATTTTTGAAGATACATTTTTATATTTGTGCACTATGATAAATTATGTGCTTCGAGTTTTGTTTTTCTAAAGAAGACAATTTTGTTTACTGAGGGTTTTCTGCAACACGATTGGTAAAAAATGTTTCGGAATGTCAATAAAATAAAAAATAAAAATAGATGACAAATTCTGTAAAAAAATGATGAAGGACAAGTGCTTCTGTTAACAGCTGATGAACTTAATGTAGTGAAATTATTTCTAAGGATATTTATAAAGAAAAAAAAAATAAAAAAATGCTATAAAACCGCCTTTAAACCACTATAATTTTAAAACTCAGTTCAATTTTGTCCGGGCAAAAATTAAAATTAAACAAAATTCAAGTTGAGAGTTGTCCGAACAAAATCATTTCTCTCTCTCAAACCACATGTGAAAAAAAATATTGTCCGGGTTAAATTTTATGGATGAACCCAGCTTTATTATTGAAAAATTTAAGAGGTTTTAAATAAAATGCAAATTTTAATTTATAAAAATTTTTTTAAACATTTTAACAACGTAAATGATCAGTCCGCAAATTTCCTATATTCTTCTTGTAGACTAAGTTTTAACAATAAATTTTGTAGAGCTTGATCATATTCTATTGCTATTGAAAACTTAAAAAAGGCATATTTTGAGCCCGCGCCGGAGCTGCTAAGAATTAAGCATTTAAAAAAATTTTAATTTTAATATTAATTATTAGCAATTATTATTAATTAAAACTAAAAGCATTTTTATTTAAAGTAAAAAAATAAATACAACATTGATTCTTATACAACATAAAACAATAAAATTACGAAATTATGTTAAGTATTTTTTGGTCACAAAATCTTGTTTACTGTAAAATCAGGGCATCTCTCGCCTTAATTCAAGTTTCGTCTGTATTAAACCTTCTCTTGATTTGTTATCGCATAGAGTCATTAATGCTTTTGACACTATTTTCGCAGTAGATTGTCCCTTTCTTGACACTCAAGTAAGCGCATTTCTTTCTTCGGTAGTGATGTTCCGAAGAATTGGTGGATCGAAAAACTTTTGATTCCAATTTATAACTTGAAAGTATTAGTTACTTGCGTCAAAATTCGTGTAGTAATGGTAAAGTAAGAAAACAAAAACAATTGGTTGATTATTGAGTTCTTGTTACAACTTTGATATTGTTTAAACTTTTCATTTGTTTTAATGAAGGTTTAATATAATATCTCCAGTTGTTCTAAGAAATATTTGGGTAAAGTTCCCTGATGATCTGCATTAGCAACAGTGAAATGCGCATAGGAACAAGCTATACCCCTCAATAATCAACTGCAATTTGTTTTTAACAAAATGGTTAATGTTTTACTAAATAATTAAAATATTAATTTTGGGAAAAAGTGCGAATAAAAAATTTAACACCAAAATAATTTTTTGTTTGAAAATAAAATGAGAGAAATGTGCTTTCTTTTCACGCATCCTCGCTTCAAAACAGTCCATTTGGAAATAGTACAACTTTTTTATTGCTACCAGAATACTATCGTTTTCCTTGTAATAGATAACAAATGTTAAAAACTTCGAGTACTTTCCTCTTGCAATCAGTATCAGCAAATGGAAGGAAGTTAGCTGGAAAAAATTGACAAGCCCCAAATTCGAGATTATACATACATATATCAGATTAAAAATTTATTTTTTTCCTCTAACCTTTTAAACTTTTGATCTAACAATAATGCTTGCCAAGTTCAAAACAGAAGGATTGATGGACACTTATTACGAAATTTATACAATTATTAAGCGAGACCATTTTTTGTAATCAATGGATTTTTAATTAAACTTCGCATAATTTAGTCTATAAAAATAATTTTCAAATGTGTTTATTAGGGTAGACAGACGACAGCGTTAATTTGTCTTAATTCAAATTAACTTGTGAATTATCGCCATTCCAATGTGTATTAGATTTAACGTAAATGCATGAAATCAAAGAGAATTTATAGTGAATTTAGCTATTTCAATATGTCAACATAGTCAACAATCAGTCAGTTGTTGGGAAATTTTTCATATGTAAATGTGCATGTTTATCAAAATTGTTATTTTATAGAAGATTTATCATATTAGATCACAAACGTTCATGTACAATTACCTCTGGCATTAGCCATGTTTATTTGCAACAGCTAATCTGAGCGCAAATTTTATTTGAATTTTTTGTTAAACGTGTTTTATTTTGTGAAATATATTTAAAAAGTAACAAAATTATTTAAATTTTATTTCACAATAAAAAAACCTGATGTCAGAAGGATTTTTAGATCAAAATAGAACGCGCAATTGTAATTTTGTCAGATGACTTTACACATGAGTTTTATAGAAGCAATGTTTATGAGGTAACACACGACATGTACATATTTTACAGTGTGAAATTTGACAAGTCAGACGTAAAAACATGTTGTCTACGAATACCTTTAGTATTTTAAAATTAAAATTGATACAAATTCAGCAAAGGTAAGTTATTTTGATTAAGTTTAATTCCTATACCGAATAAACTACCAACAGTTCTATATATTCCGCTGCCGATCACAATGCGAAAAATGCTATATCGAGTGAAATACAAATCCTGATATAAGTGTCTAACCTCGACATTATTTTGAACTTTTTTACACACTTTTTAGAAATCCATCGTCCATCGTTAGTACGCCATACTCCAAAAAAGTGCTGGCGCGGTCCTTTAAAAAAAGCCATATACGAATTATGTCCGTTATGGAAACATATTAAACTTACAAATTTCCACAATTGCCTTTCTGTTATTTCAGAGTGGCCTACTGTGATCCCAACTTGTATCATCACGTTCAAATTCATGGTTGCTAAAGCATGTACAATTTTTACATTATTGAGCAGTTTCAGCAAAAGTAATTTCAATTTTTTCTCAAATAAATGGTGATTTTTTAGCAACAGCAAATCTGCTAATCGTACTTTCTGCCTTCGATCTATTTGATCTCGATGTAAATTAAAAAAAAAACTGTCGTCTGTCAGAGTAAAATTTTAATTTACAGTAGAGAGCTTTTAATGCAAGATTAATTTTATTAACTATGTTTTCAGATTTAGTCGATTCTCATATCGACTCATAGGGATCCAAACACCATAACTTCAAAATTCATATTACATAATTTTCTATGATTCTTATTTTAATCAAAACACAGAATAGCAGTTTTAAAATCACTCGTTTTGCAACAGTGGCATCGAAATTTTCCATAAAATTTGTTTTCTTCAATAAATTTGTCTTACACTGCAGCCACACAATCAAGTTTTTCTGTGAAGTTTTTCACACATACCACTTGTCAAAATTAATTAAAATTGATTGCTGTGACGTAGGCTGCACGCAATTTTCAAGAAATTTTATTATTCAAAATGTTTTTACAAAAAAAAAAAAACAACTTATATGTGTTATAGTTTTTTGTTTTATTACTTTTGCGATAATCAATAATCAAAAGATTTTCTAAAAAAATTAGTTAATAAAACAATATCTAATGTAATCGCTCTTTGTACTTTGGTTTTTACTATAAAACACATTCTATGATTTGGATATACAAACATACATAATATGTACTTATATATTTGAGAACTTTCTTTTAATCTACTTATTTTTAACATTTCGACTCGATTTTCAACAGGAATACAAATAATATTACATACTATTTATCAATTGTCTTCGCTGTGCTCGTTCTCCCTAATTTCTTCGCTTAGGGCAGCAATATCTATACCACCGTCATCATCGTTTATCATGATTAATTATAAGCTGTAGGACATTGTGTAAAGCGGTCTTGCATAGATCGAAATGCTTCATAATAATCAGACCCTTTAGACTTTAGGGAATTCAACACCATAAGGTCCGGTAGTCATACCACCCAAACAGGGACAACCCCAATAAATTTCGGCATCCTTTGTTATTAGGCCCTGAACCGGTTCTCGGGGTGGCAGATCTGTATTAGGAGGTATTGCATTGTCTTCTTTTGTGGCAAATATTACAGTATCTTTGACAAATATTTGCTTTAAGCTCTAAGATATTTCATGAGGTGTAGGGGGGTTTCAGCAGTTTTGAGAATTTGAAAAGAAAATTTCGTCCTTA
Organism: Gymnocheta viridis; assembly: GCA_956483585.1. NCBI lineage: Eukaryota > Metazoa > Arthropoda > Insecta > Diptera > Tachinidae > Gymnocheta > Gymnocheta viridis. The sequence continues at coordinate 93,214,766 of OY101440.1, read as the reverse complement.
GTTTTAAGATTACAAATGGGTTTTATATGAACGTACAATTGCACATCAAAGTAGTGATCATTTTTCATAACTCAGTTGCTTTAAAGCAACTTATTTCCATCTATTTTTATAACAAAAAAATTCTGCATAGAAATTTTATGTAATTTTATCGCAACACATCATTACACTTATTACTTTTATTCACAAAGATTATTAATTATATTTAAGAATATTTTTAAAAAACAAACCAAAAAATGTTTTCTTAACAGTAAATTGAAACATTCGATGGAAAGAGAATTTCAAAAGCAAGTTCGTATCAAGTTCTAAAAGAATGAGTGTATTAGTAAAAAAATGTGAGTGTATTGAAACTTAATAGACAAAACTTGATCGTGTAACCCCTGTGTTATATGAATTAAATTTTGAACGTTTTAGCGCGTTTTGGGTATAAATACTTGACAGTACTGACTTCAAGTTGAAAAATTAACAAAAAATTTATGTGAGCTTGTACACTTTGGCTTAGCAAGGATCTAAATGCAATAATGATACACAGATTGTTCTCTACTTTGGATTTGAGGAATTGCGGGAAAGGCGTAGTAAACAAATGAGGGCTTTATTGGATTATTTTCAACTTTTTTAGTTTTTGTTTGTTATCGTAAGTAAATGTTAATTATAAATAGAAGATGATCGATTGCGCCGGCCTATGGAAATACAAGTGCAAAAATATTCCATTCGGTTCATAAATATCGGAGCTCTGAGGAAACAAACTTACAAATATCAGCTCAAAACAATTAAAACAATTTTTTTTAACGTGGTTTCATTTAAAACTTTATTTGGGCGTTAATTTGAAGTAATTGTTATTAGGCTAAGGTTCGCGGCATTTTTATTCCGAAAGAGTTGAACATGAGACAATATTCCAAGGAACAAAGAAAGAGATAACGGCAATTAATTTCAACCTGTTTAATTCAATAATTTAATTTAATGATTAAAACACAACTTGAAGCTAATTCAGTTTTGGGACTTTAAAGTTTTATTAAACCAGATTGTGCGAAATGTTCTCATTTATTGCAGTTTCTTGGGAGTTTAAAAATAGTATATCTTACTTAAAAAATATTAAAAAAAAACTCACCCATGACATACAAAACTTCAAACGTGTTTGTGGTAAAGCAACCATAGCACATCACAAAAGCATAGTGGTTGTCATATCACAAGTTTTGTTTTCTTCATTCAGTTTTAAAACTTTATATTATACCAAATGTTTGGCAAATATTGTTTTTTGCTTTTCATAAACTTCATTGAAACCACAAAATTTTTTTTAGATTCAAATTATTATTGTTATTATTATTCCATTGTTTCTTTCACCCATAAAGGTCAGATGTAAGATTTGATAAGAACTTTGAAAGTTTAAAATTAAGTTACACTTACGTGCTTCTTTTAAATAATCATCACCCTGCGCACTACCGACCAATAAACTTAAGGAACCAACTACAAAAAAAGAAATAATGCTGATGCACTTGTGTTGCTGATAAATGCTAGTGGGATGAGGCTGAGGATGCTGCGACTGCATATTGAACTTAAAGTTAAGAAAGTTTTGAACAAACTAAAATCTAGTTCGATTTTGTTAAGCATTAAATAAATTTTCTAAGAATGCAAATGTAGCTAATTAGCATTTTGTTTTTGACAATATACTTGTATAGAAGTATGTGCAAGAGTGGCCTAACCCACACAAAACGTGAAAATATTAATATAGTGCACTTGAGAAACTTATTGGCATTTTATTGTTTTCTGGCTTAGGTCGCTCATTTCCTCATATATAAATTAGTAGTAAAGCTTTTTATCACATTGATATTTTATTTACATCCCACCAAACACTTTTATTTTCAATATTTAAACTCATTACTTCAACACGGCGATGTTATTGTAGACAAGTGCTTAACACCTTCGCTTACAAATAACGACTTAACAACAGTGACTTAAGAAGTCACTGAAAAAAATATATATAATAAAGATCAAATGTTTGCCTTGAGTATTAAACTCTTGCATTTGCAGTTATTGCTGTGCTTGATGTCAAGTGTTTTACTAACTGGCGTATTGCAGAATATTTGTATTACGCGCTAAAATCTTCTTTTCATAATTACACACTCAAGTAAAACAATACAAATTGCTTTGCAAGGACCTGCAACGCTTATATGCTGCATGATAACGGCAGCTTTCACGTGCAATTCTCAGAATTGAGTCGCAAATCAATGAGCTAAAAACTGTTGTACTGTGTTATACTAGGTTAACCTTCGTAACATTATATTCACAGAAGGATTCGGTCGTGAAATAATTCTGTGACAACCAGGGAAAAATTTGTTGAATACCAACCCACTCGGTAGAAAATAGCAACGTTGTTTTCGGAGGCCAAAAAAATTTATAAATGCATTTATTTCACCATTTTGTTGTTGTTGTGTTGATCGTATGTAAATTAAAAAAGAGTTTATAAAGGGTGTCCCAACAAGAACGCAATTTTTAAATCTCTACTTTACGATATAATAAAGTTTCACGATTTTTTTTTAAATATCTGTGTTTTATTTAAAATTTAAAAATTGCGCTCTTGTTGGGACACCCTTTACAAACTAGTGAATAGTGGTAATCGATTTCAATTTTCGTTAAAAAAAATTTTCGTAAAAAAAAAATTATTTTGTGGTCGACTGACGTCAATTAAATCTAAGAACATTTTAAATACCAAATAGACGTCTTGTTTGAGCCATTGTTCGCAAGAAATCAAAGTTAATAAAAACCAAGGTGTATTAACTATGTGCAACTATTACAACATTTACAACAATACAATACCAACGGGCATTTTTTATATTGTTTCTGTCATTAACATCTACAAAAAATTTATACAGAATAATATAGACACCCTTTTTGACATTCAAAATATAAAACTTAAGACAGCTTTTCCACAGTCAAAGTTTACTTTGCAAAGTTTTAACTCAGCTGACAGAAAGACAGAGAGACGAATATATTTTTATCTGCCACCTGAATTAAACTTTGTAAAGTAAACTTTGACTGTGAAAAAGTCGCCTAAGCAGGACAAAAAATAGTCAGCTGCCGTAATGATGCCACTGTCTTAAACAAACACATTTGTAAAAACCAAATTATTTTTCTTCTCTTAAAACACAAATAATTTCATTCTAAATAAATAAAAAGAAAAATTTGACTATTTGACAATATCAAGAGGTAACTATAAACAATACGAAAAATATATCGTAAAGTGATGGTTACAAATATTTTGTCGACGAGAGCAGCAGCGGCTTTTCTCTTCTTCATTATTTTATTTATTTATTATTTTTTTAATGTAAATGGAATATTATGGCATTTGTAATTTTATTTAATTATTTTTTTAATATTACAATTCAATTTAGTAATTAGAAAAACAAGAAAAATTTTCGAGATTCGAACTTGTGACCTCCATAACGGTAGGCATTTGGTTTCGGTTCTTTGCATTTTTTTGGAATTAAACGGCTTTTCTATAGCCGTGCACTGCCGGGTACCAAAAGCTCTTGTATAATATTATTCAAGTTGGAATTAGTGATTTTGTTTGCTTGCAAAATTTAAGCTATCATATTAAAGAAATAAATTATAATGTTAGATTTGATTTCACTTATCAGGAAGCTTAAAAATTCTAGTCTTAAAAGGTATTACATTTTTTTAACAAAAACAGGTTGCAAATTTTAAAGTCTTCTTTCTAGCTTTCAATTTTTGTTTTTAATTTTCAGTTCATTTTGAGATAATTTTTTATGTTATTTGTGTAAACAGGAAATTATTTATGAAACAAATTTTGGAATTCTGATTACCTTTAAGATTTATTCATGATACTATTGTATCATGGATTTATTTGTATTTATATTGTAGTTTTTCTTCTCTTTTTTTACAAACACAATATTATAGATTAACATTTATTTAATATAAGAAAATTTGGAACTCGTTTATGTCTCATACTAAAGTAATTATTATATTTTGTTAGTCAAAAGCACAGTGCACGTAAAACAGGTAAGCGCCTGAATACAGCTGATCAATTATTCTACGTTTCCTCAAAGTCATGCTACATATCTAATACAGCTCTCTATTTTATAAATTATTTATTTGCTGTTACTTATCAATACCAGCCAACTATAGAGCTGAGGCAGTACCAGCAACCGGCGTACCACCAGCGGACGTGGGATGTATTAATTTCACATGGCAGGACCAGCCACCATGAAAGTAGTGCTGGTGATGTAAATGCGGGGCAGAAGTTGCGACTTAAAGATGTTCCACGAATAAAATCTAACGTAGTATTTATACCAGTAACCGTAGCCACAGCGCCAGTATCTGAAACCGACGCTGGTGTAGTGCGAATGGGTAAAACTAAACTTTGACTTGCAGACGGAAAGCATTAGTCTGTGTTGCATTAGTACACAGAAAGAAAAACGCCGTACTAAATTCATGTTTTTTCTACTTACTTTGAGTTCGCGTCGTACTCATAATTTGGAGTACAAATAACAATAAGATGTACTTTAATCAAGTCGAATTAGTTTAGATAACCAATCCTGGAGTTTCAAATGAGTACAAAATTTTGTAATCACATGCAAAATCTTGAATCAGCTAAAAAATTCTTAAATTAAATTGAGCATTTGAAACCGTCCATACTTAAGCCAATCGTTTTGTACTTGATTTTAGTACATATGGGATTGCCGTACATTTAATACCACTTGGGATTGATTTAAGTACGAATGGATTGATTTTTCTTTTGAGTGTAACGGCAATCGAAGTATTTGACACGGATATAGATAGAACTGTGGGAACTGCAACTGCAGCTTCTGCCACCTGTATGTCCAACAAGCTGACGTGATTTATTGGTAACACATTTTGCGCTGTTTGTGCCTTTGCAGATACGGCATATTATCGTTTGCTTTAGTACTTTGTTTGTTCATTTATATTCTTTACTGTCTTAGTTCTAAAAAAAGAATGCAAATTTTATTATTGGTTTGTTATATATAGTGACAAAGCATAGTAGTTTGTGATGTAGTAATGATAAAGAGTGCACATCAATGCAATGCTATTATTTCTTAATTTTTTAAAAATGCGTTAAAAAAATAAATTAAAAATAATAAATAGAGCGATACAATTTTTATCAAACAAAAATTTCAAACACTATTAATTTTTTCTTTTATACGTTTTATAGAGTTTAGTAATCTGATTTTTGTCATCAGATTGAGTTCAGTTTGGGCTTTGTTGATGGCACTTGCTTTAGCACTGATGCCATAGTTCTGATGACAAGGCGTCAGCAGTGCAAATAATAATAATAATTTTTATGAGTGTAAGCAATACTATATACATATCGCTCATTTACTCATATAGCGTCATAACTCAACAAAACTAGTTTTTCAGAAAACGCGTTTAAAGTTTTTAAATTACACACAAGTCAATGGAAAAACAAAAAAAAAATAATATTCTCTCCAGAGGCGCGTAAAAAAGATATTTTTGTGAAATTTTTACACGAAGAATAATTAATTCTGCATTTTAAATTAAAAAATTACTTTTTGTTAGTTATGACGTTGTATGAGTAAATGAGCGATATGTATACATCAATGGAATTTACACGTATTGCTGAGTGTATAAACTTGATATACAATCATACATGGTAGCTTATTAAAGTGTCAGATGTAATTCACTGTGATAATGGTGAAAAACTACAATGAAATACATTTATTTATAACGGTCTCCAATCAAATCCAACCAACCTTTTAACGACGAGGCCTATTGATTCGATTGTCATTGATTGTAATAAAGTTTCATTCACATAAATTGATTTTGCTTCCCAATTCCTATCACTGAAAATTAGATAGAATATGAAATTCATTATGCGTGAAATCGAATGACTTCCCGCTTTGTTGCTACCGAAAATCAATCTTGGGGTTGTTTATTTTTGTGTGATTCTATTGTGACATTAACATCAAAGAATTTTAATAATGTATTTATTCTGTGTCATGAACTACTACTGGATGTACCTACATATGTATATTGTACGTGTAGACAAGAAACCACAAAGACTTTTGTTTTTGCTTTCTAAGGTCGTTTATAAATACACATCCCTTGAAAAGCAAAAAAAAAAAATTGTCGGAACTATCACAGTAACAGTATTTGTTTAAATAAGTAGTCTTATTGACGGCTAAAGAAATACTACTGAAATCATTATACTAGAATTCTATGTAGGATTGGAATTTGTAATGAGAAGAAACCGCATAAATTTATTCAGTTATATAGTTACTTAAGTCATTCTGTGTTTTGTTTAAGTGGCATTAGAAAAGTGTTTTCTATAAGGAAATGTAATTATTTGGTAGAATTATTCGGAATGAATTTTTAAAGTGAAAATAAAAAAGAAATTGTCAGAAAAAGTCACTTTAATATAAATATATGTAACTAAAGTTCTCGTTGGTCTTTTTGATCACATGAGTAATTGATTCAACTACTAAATTATTTGAAACCAATTTTAAATTTTGAGAAATTATTTTATTGAAAATTTATTTTCGATATTATTTCCACAGAAATAAATATCCTTAAAAAGAAAAATGTCAATAAAAGCTTTATCGAAAATGATAATTGCCCAGCTAAAAGAATTAAATATGAACCAAAAACCTTTGGATCTGAAAATTAGGATAGTATTTTTATAAAATTTGTTGCATTAAAATTAAAGAAAAACTATGAAATGTTTGTCTCAAAAAAAGTAACAGGGGGTCATTAAAAATATTAAAAAAAAAATTATTTTTTTAAAAATAACAAAACATTTAGTAAATTTATTTTTCGTGATATGCCTCGATATCTTATTTCAAAAAGTTTTGTTTGTTGAGGGTTGAGCTAGCTCACTAAAATAGTAATGTTTTATTTGGAAACCGCTTTTTTAGTGAATTTTTGTTTATTTTCTTTTAACTTATTGTGCCTGTAAATGTTGAAACTTCTACATTAAAAACAGCGATACTATTTTAACAGAAATAAAATCATACACCTACTATCAATTGAGTGATTCTATGTTTTTTTTTTCTTTTCCTATAAAGTTATAAAAAGCACAGTTACCTGGGTTTTAGTTTTATATAACGATATGCAAGTACAGTTGATTTTGGTTATAACAAACTCCGCGAGACCGTGCAGTTTTGTTCGCTATAACTGGATTAAATATTTGTTTCTTTCTAAAAATAAAAATTATTAGTACAGAATACTTTTATTTTTCACTTTTCGATATGTTTAGAAAGAAGCATTGCTTTCATTCTTCTAACACTTTCGTTTAAATATTATTTTGCTAAAAGGAATTGAAAATTGTAGAAATCAGATTGAACTCACACAAACTGCAGAACTAACAACATTCAATGAAAGTTTTTTTAATACAATTTAAATCACGGCTATTAGTTTTAGTGGCCGCAATAAAGCTGCTTGTAAAGTTTTAAGCAAACACATCAATAGCTCGCTATTGCAATAACTTTAGATATTCTAGAAAAGATTTCGCTCAAATAAAGCTTTAATGTTAATACTAATAAGTGTTACTCAAAACATTCTAAAAATGTCTTGAGGTTAAAAAATTCAAAATAATACGAGTATTATTTAATACGATTGTTTTGAACAAACTGGCTTTGCAACAATTTGTTACGTTTTTATTTTTCTAATACATACTTTTTTAATTAAATTTGCGAAATTAGCAGCAAAACAACAGCGAAAGAAACACTTGTTATGCTGATGAGGGTGGGTGTAGTTTAAATTCCATGGGGAGAAAACTGTTTGTAGCCGCGAAGGCCTAAATTTAAAATTTTAATTTACAAATATGATTGATTTTGAATACTTGTTTTTAAAATAACTCCAGCCTAGCGAACTCCACAATGGACGTTTTATATGGTTATCTGCCGCTCATGCGAGTTAAATTGACACAAATTGGCACCGCTAGACTAAATCTTGTGAAGTTTTCTAAAGTAATAGATCTTTATAAGTTAATTGCAATTGAACGATGTCCTTAAAGTCACTACCACACAGGCCATCGCTCTCTTGGTAGCCGAGAGAATAATATCAGCTGTTATACAGAATTGATAGGGCTTTCAAATAAAAGCCAGCATGCCATACCATACTTTAATATCGACCAAGCCTTATTGGCAAACAATTTATACGTAAAACGCAAAATATTATAAAAATAGTCTCTCTACAAGAGGTTTCATTGGGACATAAAAAAACGATTATTTTTAACGAAATCATCGGATGTTTATTTAACTCCAAAGACGATTGTATGTCCTTAATAATGGAAAGCGATATCAGCTAAATGGCCGCCACGGCTACATGAAATTCTTAACCTCCGAATCGCACATTTGCGTCTGTATGTTCTCGATAACTTTACGAATTCCATCTTTGCGCTCTTGAACCGATTGTGGGCCATTGGACATTGTCTTTCACTATAAGCGTAGATATTTGCTAGAAATGTACGGATTATAAATATTCCAACAGATCAGAGGATGAATTTTAGGGCAGATACGGCAAATGTTGCGCAGACTTATAGATATTTATTATATAAAAACGGAAACAGAAAATAGAAAATACTATATCCGTTTTTTGTTTGTTTGTTTTTGTTTTTTTAAAAAGTTTTTCATTTCTAATTTTGACAATATTTGTTTTTTTCAAATGTAAAATTTTAAAATAATGTAAATTAAAATGAAAAAAATATTTTAATTTCCTGAAGCAGCCAATCAACGATATTGGCGAAATATTGATATTTTAAAAATTAAAAAAATAAATAATACACATTTTTTTACATAAATTGACCTAAAGCTTGGAGAAATTTTTTATAATTATAAAAAAAGGTCGCACAAATAAGAGAATATTATATTATTTTATGTTTGTTTTTATTAACTGAATCGTTATGTTTTTGTTTATGTTCACCTATATTTGTAAGTTTACTTTTATCTCATATAACAATATAACAATGTTGGAAATAACCTTTAAGGAATTTAAAAACTTAAAGTTAAAAAAAAAATAAAGTTCCTGTGGTAATACCCAATTTAAATGAACATATTAATGTATTATTAAAACATAAGGTATGTTTTAGTAAAGGCCTACTTGGTCGTGCGATCTGCCAAAAAAGTCGTGTGTGTTCAAAAAGTGTGGCCATAAAATGCACTTGTGAGGCAGATTTTTTGACAAGTCTGTCCGACTTGCATATAGTTATGAAAATTTCCATAAAATGATAGATTACATACGCTCCGAGATGCATCTTTTTAAGAAATTTAGTTGCAACGAAAGCAAAATTAAATTAAAACTATTTATTTTATAAATCTGCAACTATTTAGGCGAAAAAAAATCAATGAAATCTAAAATTTCTTGAGTGAAAAATACACATGTATGTATGTATGTGTTTGCTTCTGTTTTGTGTGATTGTGTGGCAAATTTAATGCGAATGCCTAGCAAATTTAATATTTATTATTTCGTGGAGCGGGTTCCCGGGATCCCGGGAAATTAAAAAAAATCCCGCTTTCCCGGAAAATGAAAAATTGCGGGAAGAAAAAAATCTAGTCAAAACACAACACAACCACACACACAAACTGCGCAATCTTGTTTTCTTGATTCATGAGCTTATATTAGTTATACTCGTAGATAAGTAGTTAGTTACTGGTAAATAAACAAAAAATCGTTCTCTCGTAGTGGTTGACCGTGCCCTTACCCTACAGTTCAATTCCTAGCAAAGGAATGTGTTGGTTTATAAATTGTGTGTGTATTTGCGACGCCAATTTTTTTGTAAAATAATTGTGCAGTAGACCAGTGCGTAAAACAATTGACTTAGAACACGACAATAATAAAGATGAGATTAATAGCGATAGCAGACATTTAACTTTTGTTGTGTCTTGTGTATTTAATGACTTCTAATAGACCAACAGTACTGCTAACAGTATTGCTAACTTACCTTGTCTAATACAAGTCACTAAAAGCAAAACGAAGTAGTGTTAAAATCGCCAAATTGACTTTAAAATCACTAAAATGCCATTACTAACATTATAGTACAATAGCATCCAAATTCACTACTTAAGGCGCTGTCAAAATCGGATTATCCAATTGCAATGCGTTGACGCCGGCCTATTTGTAACTATTTACATTTTTAAGTCGACATTTATAGTAAGCTCTTGCCGCCAAATTGGAAGTAGTTTGTAGTGGTTTCTAGATCTCAGAATATTAATAAATCATAATTCTATTTGCTTTTTGGAAGCTATGTAAAAATGTAGTAATCACAAATTGACTAGTTTTGTGATTAACTTTTTTTGGGTCCATTGAAAACAACTGATTTAAGCCCCAATAAACAATTTTATATTTATTATTACTGAACCACAGTGGCAAAAATCAAAGAACAGCTTTTTATTTATAATTATTTGAATTAAACTTGAGTTCGGCTAATGTGCTATAGGCCAAGGAGACTAAAGTAGTATAGTGTATTACATGCCAATTATGCTCAGACATGCCAAAGAAAAGTGAAATAAGGAACACATAAGCAAAAAAAAAGAAAAAAAAACTATTTGAAAACTACTTGAAAAATATTGAATATCGTTATGAAGTACTCTAAACAGTTAAGCTTGATTGAAGTCCCAGTTTAATTATAGAAACAAATTGGAGAAAATTTTTTAACTACCCGAAGAGTACTTGTGATGGTCCGCCACTTTTTTCAATGGGTGGTTTATGGGTTTTTTCACTTTCTCTTAAATATCTTTGCAAATTGGGCTCCACAGACTCTTTCACTTTACCGAATGGAAACCTAAAATCTGTAGTGGAACCCCGACTGGGATCGGTTCTAATCGAATTAAGCTTGAAGACGTTATAGTCAAATAAAAAATAGGTATATCACATTACCCGAACTTACTCTAATAACTGAACAACATAAATTTACTATGACAATGTGACTGATAGCACACCTGGGGATCGCTTTTATTCGTTTAAGCATTAAGAATTACTGGAGGAAGATAATAAAACTTTCCAATCGTAACCTAAATCTGTCTCTATCTCAAATAAATGCATTAACATTTTTTTCAGTAGAATACTCATGTAAACTTTTTGAGATAATTTTTCTTTAAAAATATAAAAACATGTGCTTGCACACAATATTTTTGACAATACAATTGTGTTAAATTTTAATTTATAGTTTATTATTTATATTTTTAGTTTTTTTTTAAGTAATTTTTGTGACGCCTTTAATGCTTTTTCGATGCTGTTTTGCATAATTGAAAAAATGGTCCAGTGATTTTAAAAATTTCTTGCTAATAACTCATATTTTATTTTATTAATTTTTTAAAAGATTAATTGAAAAATTTGAAAACTAAAACTTTAGCAATTCCAATAATATTCCAATAATATTTTATTTAGAATTTATAATTAAAATAAAAAATTGCTTTGCTATCTCTTTACATAATCTTTCTTTAACTGACTTAAAATCACTTACAATAATTAAAAAAAAATGAAAACTTCAAAATGATTCTAAACAATAACGTTTCTTCAATTCGAAATATTTTTTTTTACAAAGCAACAAATTATTCCAAGAAAAGTGCATAAAAAATTACAATGTTTCTTTCGCTTCCCCCACGTCTATCTAAGTCATGCTGCTGATTACAAATAACTTTGGTATGAAATATTTTGCAAAGGCATTGTTGTATTTGTTATACAATATTTTTAAATAAATGTTATTTATTCTATTATAAATTTGTTTTCTCGTTATTTTGCTGCAGCAACTTATGTATTCAACAACATGGAATATTGTTTATTTTTATTGAAAAAAGAAAAAAACGAACATATAAAGTTTTAAACCATTTTTTTGTTTCAATATTTATGTAAAGTGCTCTAAATTGAGCGCGTTTTTTCAATAGATGTAATATCCAGTTGGAGTACAAGCTTTGTTCGAGGTGCTCTATAAGCCAATGAATGAGTAGAAAAAGTATCTATCGATACTAATAGCACTGCATATTTGTACTTGTTGTAAGCAAAAGCTATTTACTTGTTTTTGTTGCTGTTGTTAAAGGTGGCGTTGTTTTTTGTTTCGGTTTTGTAGTTGTTGTTGTTGGTGGTGGTATAAAAGCATACACCTCTTTGAATTTCTTTTGAGTCCGTTGTTTTACAGAGTCTTGTGCAAGTGCAAGTTCTATTTTAAGTTTTTTTTTCTGTTTGTCAATTTATTTTTTGACGGCTTGACAAAAACGAAAATTTCGTTCTATGAATTTTGATTTTGCACACTAGTTCTTGGTGAAAAAAAGAAAATTAATAAAAAAGAACAAAGAAAAGCGAAACTTTTAAGAAAAACTAAAGATTGGTTAAACAACGAATAAAAAGCAAAAAAAAAACATTTTAAGGATTTCCTTAGTTTTTCATGTTTAAGTGGTTCTAGTGAAAAATACAAAAAAAAACTATTAAAGACTGCCATAGACTTATTAAAATTACCAATAAAACCAAATTTATTTTATAATTTAACTTAATAAAATAAAATGTATAAACTGGTAAGCGTTTTCTATTACTTTGTTAATTACTTGCTTAAATTTAATAACTGTGTTAAACTGCAACTTAAAAAGCTTTAATATACGATGTAGAAAAATTGTTTGTAATAGCTTAATTAAAAAACTATTTTGTACAGTAAACGTTAAAAAAATATACAATGAAATACTAACAACTAAATGCCCAGCAAAAGCTTGGTAATGACTTTTATTTTATAACAACTGCTTACCGCCTGCATTACTTTAAAGTAGTTTTACAATTACTTACTAGTAATTGTTTGAAGTTGTCAAAATGAGAAGGAGAAAAAACTGTCAAACCCCTTCTCTATCAATGGACTTAACTAGGCAATTATACTCTTTCAGAACTAAAAGAGGAATAATTTTGTTTATTTGAAGATCAGATTGATTTAACACCGAATCAAGCTAAAGATAAATTGCTAAATTTCTCCACATATACACATCAGGCATGCCAAATGGGCAATTTGCCAGCTTAGTAGTACACCGTGCGGTTTTCAGACAAGTGGTTGTAAATTCTGATTTATCATGAAATAAAGTTTTATGTGATTAGTAGAAAAGTTCTGAAATTAGCCAGTCAGTAAAATAGTTGACGTCGAACACTACAGTGGCTCTCAATGTGCAAGCTCAGGTATCTCTTAAAGCAGACATTTAATATTTATTATGTTTTGTGCATTTAGAAGTAGAAATCATATACAGTTGACTCATGATAATTTAGCACTTTTTAATTTGAATCTTTCGATAATTTGAGTTTTTTCTGGGCCCCTTGAAAATACTTTGAAAAATGAAAAAGTCAGTACAGTTTGGTCCTCTCTATAATATGAAGTTATATTAACGACATCTTGCTCTTTATAATTAAAATTAGTTTAATGTGCTTGGCTTGGTATTAAAAAAAAATTTATACTTGAAATAAAAAAAAATTTAAGCTGAAGTGAAAAACTAAACTTTGTTTGAAATTGTAATAAAATTCTTGTTTATTATATTTTTGCGACATTTCTCTTGCTTATTTAAGCTGTTCTCTTATTAAACGGTCCGTTAATTGAACTTTTTCTCCAGTTCCTTTAAATAAAAAAACATTAAAATCCACAAAAGTTTTGATTATTTAAAAGTTAAAAATTTCTGTATAAAAATTTTAATTTTAATCTAGAAAAGAGAATGTGCTATTTGAATCACCCTATTCGCTGAAGATTTTATCTGTTTAGGTTTTTAATTGATTACTTTCATATGGCTTATCTAATTTTGAAATAGTTAACAGAAAAATAAGAAAGTTTTCGCCGCTTTCTGGCCGAATGTCCCACAGTGCATTGTTCTTTGTAATGGTGCTTTATTCTACATCGTATTATCTTTGACTCGGTAAATATTTTGCAAGCCGATTTCTTTTGTTTGTTTATTTTAATTTGTACTGAAAAGAGTAATCTTTACGATTTCTTCTGCCCAGAACGATCTGTGTATGTACATATTTCAAGTTTGTCTCTGCAGTCTTTTGTATACAGGGCCTTTTCTTAAACAACATCAAGTTGGCCTTTTCAATCTTAAGAGTTAATCACTTTACTTCAAATATTTTAAGTATTTAAATTGATTAAATTCACTAATTCAATACAAGCCAAAAAGATCTAAGATCACAAAATTGCAAAAACAACAAAATTGTTTTAAAAAATCGACTAATCTGTGAAAAAGGTAAATTCATTATTATGCTTTACGCTAATCGTTCATTTGTTTTGTTAGTTATTGTACTTGTATTCTATATGCTCCATACTGTGTATGTAAGTACAGTTCAACCTCGGTTAACGCATTTTCTTGATTATCGCAACTATAGATTGCTTACGTTTTGGACTCAACTAGTGTAACTATTCTAAAAGCCTAGCTAGGGGTTATTTAAGGAATAACAGAGAGTAATAAACTCAGCTATAATATAACTCATTAAGTCTGCAGCTTAATTTGACGTTTCTTAAGTTGGTTAGATATACATACATTTAGAGGAAGAAAACAATAAGCAATTCTTATAGTTGTTATTCAGTTTGAACAACTGCTAAAATTTCTTTAGTTGCGTTAAGCCAGGTCTCACTGTATTTTTAATTTTATTAAATAAGTTTAATTATAGCAATTAAGTAAGATATATTTTGTCCAACCACTTGCAAGTATTTGAAAGGTGTGCCACACAGCAAACACATATACATGTGTATGTATGTATTGCCGCCACCGCAGCACCATTAATATTGAGTAGAAATTAGACATGGTCATTGCTCAAGTGATTATCGTCAGCAACGCCTGAATTATGCTCGATTACACATGTTCACTATAGTTCTTTTCCTTTAATTATATGAACATGGACGAGCGTGATTATAAAAGAAATCATTGTGGTTGTTTGAAAATTTTGTACTTCAATTTAGCATAATTTAAAAATAATATAATTACTGCTCCTTTAAAAATTTCTTTTCGCGATCGTGACCGGAAAGCTACCCACGTCAACATCTTTGGAGTTAATGTGTGTGTTTATTTGCATAAGTCGTTCAATAACAACTTAATGTAATAGAACAACAACACAATCGCATTCAAATAGCACGACACACTTTAACATATTGTTAAGCACCATACCCAACAAACACAAATACTATCGTTTAAATATGATGGTTTTATAATGTGATATCAATTCTCCAAAATCTTGTTCATGTATAATAATTAAAGCTAATATTCACTGGAGAATAAATATTTGACGAATAATACTTTCGCAATTTGATATCAAGTGCTATTCACCAATTAATGTTAAACCTTAAAGTGATATTGTTTCAAGCTAATATTTCCGCTTTCAATGAAGACTCAAATAATAAGAAAAACAATTAAGAAAATGGGTAAGAAAATTTCATTCGAACATTTATACATAAAAATCAAAATAGCTTGGAAGTTATGAGCGAAGGGATAAGTTATTTAAACGGTTCCAGAGTGGTAGCGACCAGTTCTAATTTAGCAACTTTACGTGGAAGGAACTTGTACATGGCGCTGTTAGTGGAGGGGATCGGTTCGATATTTAATGGTGTTTTCTCTTCTACACAAAAAATATCACCTTTCATGTTTAAAATATCTTGCCAAACCTGTAATAATTCAATTTGTTATTTCACTAGGACAAACCACAATTTATTAAAAGGTGGAACGCCCTATTTTTAACAAGTTGACAGCTAAATTTTTTCTATATAACATAAGACAGGAATTTGAAATAGTAAATTAACAATATTATAAGCAAAAATTATTATAAAATTAAAGGGTAATTATTTTAAAATAAAGAATAAAAGTGCATAAATAGAAATAAAAAATGAATGACGAATCTCCAATTTGCTCGAAAGCTGTTCAATGTAAGTAAAATTATACTTAAAATATGGCTGCTAAATTGCGATATTTTCATTTGAAGACTTTGCTTAAGAGCAATTTTATAACAACGAATCCAATAAGAAATATCACTCACAAATCTAGCATTAACAATCTAATGTTTTCTAATAGTTGTTCTGTAAAACAATAGAGAAATTAAGTTTAGAAACGAAACTTTAACTTCCTAATTCAAGGGGATTTTTTCCCAACATCTTCTAGTAATAATATCTACTCGTATAAGGAAAAGTCAACTTTTTTTCAGGGCACTATCAGCATAAGTGCATTGCCTTCCACCATTAGTGAGTGTGTTTTTTAAGAATAAAACACACTGCCCATTTACAGAGCAAAACATTTGTAAGAAACGAACACCAAATTACTCTTTCTACATGGAAATGTTGCATTTTTTTGTAAAAAAGAAAACTGCATAAGATTCTCGATTGTGCTTGTTTATTGAAAATTACTATCCGTGTTTATTGATATTTTTTCTACATTATACATACTTTTTAATAAAATATTTTACTCTCTGGATGTTGTTGGAAAAATGGAGTTCTTCATGAAAAAACATGATTAATGTGAGTGAGAATTTTAAATGTGTTGGGCTTTACTTCAAGCATGCGACATGATCACCACGCCTCGTCTCAAAGGGATTTAGACAAAACAAAAATAAAATAATTTTACACGAAAAATGCTTATACGAAATTTATATTTTAATTTGTACTAAACTAAGAAGTCATTGATAAATGTATAATGCGGTTATATGTTGGTCTTTTATTTTATTTAACATAATATTATTGTATACTTTTCAAATGTATGCAGAAACTAAAATCACAAATAATACAAACTATTTTTTTTTTCATTTCTATTTTTCTTTTGTTTCTGCGTACAGAGAGATAAGCACATAAAGTATATTATAGTCCTCTCTTTCTCTTCCTGTCACTTTTGAGTAATTTGGGGATTTGTTGGGTGCTAAAATGATATTAAATAGAATTTTGAATATTTCTATTTCGCTATGACTTGTAGAAGATCGGGTTCTGTTTTGAAAATTCTGAATTCGATTCAACAGGAAGCAAACTTACTAAAGTTTTCATATCACACCTATTTTCACCGGCTGTGGGACGGCTACGTTCAGGACAATTGACTCAAAATTTAGCGCAGTGCATATACATACAGGTTGAACGCATAACCCGTTTTCATAAAATCAATAATAAATTGATAGTGGATATTTTTACCACAAACCGCAAACTATTCTTAAATATGTGTAAGATTAAAAAAAACAATATGCAGTAGGTCGCGGTTAGAGAATCGGAATTAAATTTAATCATAATTTTACGGCAAAATATACATATGAGAAACAGTATCCCCAATTAAATAAATTAACTTTCCATTTTAACTTGTCCCATATTTATTTCCAATACAACTTTTGAGATTAAGTTTAAAAATTAATCCATTTCTCAATTTGAGAATAAAGTCAGCTTTTTTTGAGAATGCTATGTTTTTCAAATGACATACAAACAATTTTTAAAATATAGATTGATAGTGAAATCATTCTCAATTTGATATCAAATCTGTGTGCTTGCTAGGCAAGCATAATTGTTAAGCGTTTGTGAGTGTTTCAGAGCGCGAGTTTACTATTAAATCACTGATAACTATTAACGATAACGGAAATATTTTTAATTGTAATATGTTTCTACCTCAAATTAATTACCATTAATTCTTATTTCTATTTGCTTATTTGTAAATTCTATCTACTCCCATTTACTTGTGTTGAAAATACAATTGTTGGTTCATAAAACTAAAATCATTTACATTTACCCAAGGAAAACCAATTAAATGTGTACAAATCTGCTTAAACGAATTGGTTATGGCTTTAATTATTTCGAACAGTGTATTTGTTTAAAACCATTTCTGCATTGTTATATACGAGTAAACACATACATATACACATACATGCATATGTATGCATATAGAAATATTTTTTAAATTAATATTCGAAGTTTGTTAAGCTACTAGAGCGGTGTTTCTATGAACAATCAATATTTCTTAATTGTTCTAGTAGAAATGCAAACTTTTGTTAACCAAGGACGTTAAGTTTGTTTTATTTTATGAAATAGCTTGTGAGTTTTATGCAGTTGTGGTCTTTCAAGTAGAATTGTAATTAAATGTGTACATACGCTTATATTTAATTAGTTATTCAGCATAAAATAACTACATATAGTTTTATATAATGTTTGTATAGTGAATGATGTAGGCTTTAGAGCGTTTCCAAGGAAAGTCAATCACATTTTTCATAATAGGTCTCCGATTTGAAAAAAAATTATACAAAACTATCCCCTTATTTTTCTTTAAAAGCTTTTATAAAATTTGTTTCAATACAAATGGGTTTTTAAATTTTTTTATTTTATTTTTTATAGAAAGAGAAGTAACACAGCTTTTACACAGTCAATGGTTACTTTAAAGGCTTTTACGCAGTTAAAGTATTCGTCTCTCTGTCTTTCTCTCGGCTGAATTATGCTTTGTAAAGACGGGGTTCACACAAGGCAATTTTGGTTGCGCAACTTTTAATTCAGCTAAGAAAAAGACAGAGAAAAACTGTATTGCTTTCTTTGTATGTCTCATGGCTAAATTAAAAGTTTCGCAAGAAATATTGCCCTGTGTGTGAATCCCGTCAAAGTAAACTTTGGCTGTGTAAAAGACGTCTTATGTTAGTTTTTATATCAGTAGGTACATTAAATTTGTTTAGTTATTTTATTAGTTATTTTACTTCGCCGACAGTCTTGCTACAATACCGATACAATAGCGCTGTGGTGTACACTAGCATACACCAGTATCAATTGCTGGCGGTACTGTTCAGTATCCAGTGCTATTTAAGAGAAATATATTTGATTTGTTTTTTTTTATTAAAACATATTTTTATCCAAAAAACAAGCAATTTATTTTTGTAATTTATTAATGCAATTTTTTAGAAATGTGTAATAAGACACGACGTGGCGTATAAATTCCGGTTCGTTTAATTTACTCACTTATTTAGCGATATTATTTTATTGAGGATTATTTATGCCCACGGATGACAAACGATAAAAATAATTCCTACCAAGATGCTGCTAAAATAGTTCTTTTTAAAATTATAAAAATTTTAAATTTGAAATCATAAAAATTTTACTCAGAAATTATCTTTCTTTTGAGTTTAATTTTGTTTAATGTTGATATTTCAAAATTACACACAAAAAATAAAACACATCATGAACTTATATATGACATTTCCATCTCTTTGCAGTTGATAGTCTCCTGTCTAGTGACTGCTTTGCAAATAGTTAAAACACAACAGTACACCACACCAGTTCCAATTTTAAAACAAATCGATAGACAAAATTCAGATGGTTCGTACACGTACGGATATGAAGCGGCCGATAAGAGTTTTAAAATTGAAACGAAATATGCCAATGGTGAAGTGTATGGCAAATATGGCTACGTAGATGATCAGGGGAATGTGCGAGAAATAGAGTATGGAGCTACAAAGAGAGGTTTTGAGCCAGCAGGTAATATTTTGAATTAAATTTATAAGTACTCTTAAATTGTTAAATTTATATTTTCCATGCATAACAGGTAGTGACATAAATGTACCGCCACCCACCTTAACCAATAGTAAAGCAACACCCTTGGGTCCAAATGAAATCGATGATGGCCAGTATCGAGAGGATCCTGCTGAATATTACAAAGATCAAAAGTTTAATCGTCCAGTGGCTGCCAGTAAATTTAGTTTAAACAACTACCAACAGCCAAGAGCCCAGCAGGCTTACAATCCAGCACCACCAGCCTACCATCCAGCACCACCAGTATTTAATCATGCGCCTACTTTTAGACCACATGCACCAGCACCAGCTCCTCAACCACAATATTATAATCCACAACCACCAGCACAGCCACAGTCTCAGCCACACTATCAGCCCAATTATCAACCCAATTACTACAATCAACCTCAAGCACCCCAGCCACAATATAATCCCTATAATCCCCGTAGTTCACCAAGTCACTTTCATCCAGCCGTCAAGAGTCTTGACATTTGGAGCGGTTCTTACAGTTTGGATTATACGGGTAGAAAGTAGACTTTCACAGATTTAAGCTGTTGTTGAAGATGTGTCAAGAGTTTGATAGGTTTAGTGCGACCGAAATGATACGATTAGAGAAACTTTAAGTATCCTTTTATTACATTTCATCAAGACTAAATGATAGATGTTCTTCTTTATTGTAAATAAAAATAAAAATTTCAAATAAAAATAATTTCTAAAACCAAATAGAAATTAGTATACAATTTCGAAAAGTGCACACATAATACGAGTAGTTTTTCCACAGTATCTAATCGGAAAATTCACAAATATCTGATATTAAGAAAATCTAATATTATATATTTTTATATACAAAATACAAATGTGCCCCTTTCGAAATTTCCTCTGAGTTTATTTGTTTGAAAGCAATGGTTGTCTAAGCCGAAGTGGGTCTGCATTTGCTTAAAACGTTTTTTGCGGCTGTCAAATCTGCTATTTCCAAGCGGGATACTTTTTTGTAATAGTAATAATTTTATAGTAATAAAATTTATGGTATTTACTACTTTTTGGTGCATTCTGAACATAATTTTCTAAAACACGACGACAAGTGATATTTATCTGAAGAACGAGAACAATATTGCAATAATTAAAAAATTTATTTCGTATTTTTTAATCCAAAGTGATTATTATTTTGGCTGAGGTTCGTTATATTTATGTAGAAAGAATTGGAAACACAAATGAACACTGATGATGTGAATGGTGTAGCGGCTCCCGAAAAACAACGTTGTTTGTGTTCTGCCTTGTAAATTGAAATTAATTGATGGGATAAATTAACCCTTGTAACTTTGGAACGAACTTTAGCCAAAATAATAATCACTTTGGATTAAAAACTACTAACAACCAATTTAGTTAAAAAAAAATTTATAAATTAAATAAAAAAACGTATTTTTGTTTTAATTTGTTTTTGTGTTTGTTATAAACAAAGAGAATTTTAATGGGACATCACATGCATTTACTGTTTCTTCAGTATTTATTTTCTTGCTAAGTTCGACAAATTATAAAAAAATCGTTAATTTAAACCAGACGATAGATGGGTGGGTGGCTGAGCCGGTGAACCAAGTAGAATCAAGCTGTGTTTAGAGATTTTTATTACATGTTACGATTTTCTTGTCAATAAAAAAAAATAAATTTTTAAAAACTATTGTTGGTGTCGGATAAAGAAGGACATTCGGGACTATTTTAAGCAGTTATTTTTATACTCATAAAAGCAGAGAAGATATTTCAATATCCTTTGAAATGTTCAACACATTCTTTTTGAGAAAATCTCTATTGAGGGCTTAATTATTGATTAAGACTTAAGACTTTCATCCTTCTAGCATTTTAATTCATATTTGTAAAAAAAGTAATCGACTTTGTACACTCACACAATAATAAAAAGCTAAAATTATGATATTTAGGTATTTTGTGTAAAATAATTCTGATTGTCCTCTTTCATGTGAAAGTGATATTGACAATAAATAAAGGGTTGAAAATAGAATTGAAATTTTTCTTTCAAAAATTAAGTGCTAAGAAATTTCGATGTCATATAACAAGAGAAGGCTAATCAATCAACAAATAAAAATGTGAAAACGTATTATTATTTCATAAGACAGCTAATCTCAGTTTTATATCATCAAGTATAATATGCCCTTCAGCAGCATTGAAACTTAAACAATTTCAGTAGAAACTGATTTCCTTCTGAGAATTCATTTGACTTCATGAAAAATAAAACTATTTAAAATAATCAAATCCTTTTATTTTTCTTTTGAAATACCTTCTCTAGATAAAAAATCATAACATTTCTATTTTACTTAGTACGCTTAACTAAAACTGCAAACAGATATAAAGAGAATTGCAATATTTATATGCAAAATTAAAGTTCAAATAAAGAATAAAACATGAAGCATTGCAACATGCTACATTAGATAAATATTAAATTATTTCATAAAATATTCGATTTATTTATTTGAATTGAAATATTTATTTTGCGCATTGTGCTATGAGATAGCATTTTATAGGTGAATGGTTCAAAATGGGTGGGGGGACCCAGTTACTTTATGGATTATTTCTTAAGAGCTGATTTTTTGTTTAATAAGTGGGTGTTAGTTGAAAACCATTTTTCCCCTTTTACTTGCATTTTTTCTACAAAAAACATTTCGTGTACACTACTGTCTCTTTGTTTAGAGTAATAAAATTTATTATGCCGAATAGAGTTTAAACTTTAAAATGTTATAATAAGAACACAAGTTTTACTACCAGCCAGAGAGTATCTTAATTGAGATTAAAAAAATGGAAAGTTGTAAAAAGGCAAAACAAAAACATTTTACGGAACTAATCAACTGAACAAGTTTTTTTATTATACATGAGAGTATGCAGGAAAAAGGTATAAAAATATCTAGCGCAAAAACTATTGTCTTTTAAAGTCTGCAGAAAGGTGGATTTAAATGAATGTACAGTCAATAGAAGTATAAAACATACGAAAAAATTATAAGAGAATAAAGGTCGACTGCCAGAGGCAGTGCCTTGAAAATATTTTCAAGGACAGATTAATGGATTGATTGATGAATTAACAGGTAAATACATATATCATAAATATACATAGTCGTTAAGCAGCTCTGGGCTGAAGAACAGCTTTCGCGTCATCGTAATTATTTCTTAAGTGCGGTCAGGCTTGCGTGTGTTGTTAGGCCTTCGAGAGTTTTTCGTCTCGCTCGCACCGGTTGACTGATTTGCCACGGATAACCGTGGAATTTCGTTGACAACCACGTTGATACTTCCTATGTGAAAAAAAGTTAGGTCTATCATCTGGTTTGAAATGGCTTACAAGAACCCAAGGAAGCTTATAGTCAAAGCTTAAGGAGACAATAAAATAAATAGTAACAGAATTGTTTGCAGAAGAGAAAGAAGTTACTAGCATAAAAATATGGGACATTTGGCCAGGAGCTGAGGATAATAAAGACCAAGGCTTGGGCTACATTTGAAATAGAGCGCTCTAGATTTTTATAATGTGATTGTACAAACAGCACTTGGTGGTAGCAAACAATATATAGATTTGTTTTTACATTTTAAATATAAATTTATTCGTGGCAAATACTGTCTTGATTTCATGTGACCATTAAATTTTTACAGCTTAAGCAGTTGGAAGATGGTTGGATTAAAACCAAATTTTCATTCATACAGAACCATATTCATATTTATTTATAAACAAATTAGCACTAAAATCCAAGCAAATAAGTATACACCGTACATAAACACTCACATATACACTACATACTATACATTTGCATCGTTATGTATGCTTAAAATTCTCATTTCGATTGTATTAAAAATAATCTATATGAAACCATATTTTGTTTACACTTGAGAATAAAAATAAATTATAATCATTGCTAACCATATTATTTTTGTATTATATTATGTTTGTGTTATATTTTTATGTTAAAACTTTATTATTGACTTAAATGATAAAATCTATATTGTTAATAGACAAACACGTTATTATAGATCCCTTTTCCGGTAATAATACAGGACCGATTTTGAAAGATTTATATGTTTTTATACGGGAGTTTACATAGATATGCACAATCTTAATTTTATTTAAATCGGTTCCATATTTAGTGAGCTATATGCGTTTAAAGTCGCTACCAACACATGCAAACTTTTTACACCAGCTTCAACTTCAACTTCAACTTGAAAAATAAACAAAGTGTGCATGTGCGTTTGTCCTATTTGCTTTTGCATAGAAATGGGACAGAGTTTTAAGTTGTTAATTTAGAATTTTTTTGTTTTTGTATTTTATCGTATGTATTTATGTAAATGTTTAATATTAATTTCTAGAATGCGGTCGATTGAGTCGACCGCTGGATAAACGAATAGAACAAAATCTGCCACATCATGCAAAATCGCTGAAGGCTCATAACGCTGTACAACGAAACAATTAATAAAAATAACAAGGTTCTAATGCCTGACTCTGATAGAGGCCACCAAAAAATATAGGCGCATTCTCGTTTTGATGGTTTGAATCTGGGACTGTTTTTAGGAATATTTAAAGGTAACCCTTTTGCTCATTCCCTTAGTGAATCGGCATAAGAAATCTTGGAATCCTTATGCTTAAGCTATAAGATGTGTACAACACTTTAATGTAAAACATCACGAGCAGCATTTGGTGGAACATTTAAATCCTCCCATTCTTCGCTGAATAGGAAATTGTTGCCCATTTTTTGTAAAAGGTCCAAAAATACCCCTTTCAGAGGAGTATGGCGCGATAAAATGTACTGCAAAATTATTTGTCATAAAATTCTACTACATACATATAATTTTTTAAAGAGACAAAAGCTCCGAACTCAACTTAATTGGTCGAAACAATTGAAAACTGAAAAGGTCTGAGTAAGTACGAAAGTAACATATTTTGATTTTTGACTAATTTCTTGCGATCAAATTGCATTTGTTAGCTTTGGTGTATTCAAAAGAATTTCAAACAAGCTAGGACACTTGTACGACAATTTTGTCGCTGTTTTTCCATATTTTTTAAAAAAAGGGGCAACAACTAATATCCATACTGTAAAGACTTATAAGGCTAAAATGTAGTTATGTTAGATGGGATTGTGACTGAGTTGGTTGAGGCATTGTTTGACAAAAATGCAAGAAGCTTAGCAGCGTAGGTTCGATATTTGAGAGCGACACCAAGAACAACAAAAAATTTAAAAATAAGGGAGTAAAAAAAAATAAGTGTATGAAGTAAAAATTTCAAATCAAGTTTTGTTACGCGCTGACTAGATCACGACAGCAACAAAAATAGAAAATGATCTCTACAGAAATCAAGTTAAAAGGCATGTAAGATGTTGTTATCACACCTAGCAATATGGAGTTTGGTATAGTGGTTCTTAACCCAAGTTCTAAACGCGTAAATATATAATATAAATTTTACTTTCATGCCAGTTAAAAATACCACAGGTAGAACAGAATTTTACAGTTCATATGTTATAAAAATATCAAAAAAAAAAATATTAACATGGCTAGGTTTTATGGCAACAGGGTATACATCTGTCTTCCCTCCCTACGTACATGAAATTCGCACCTTTGACAATCACATTCCCTAGAACTTTATCTGATTGTTTCTATGCTTAGCCTGGCTATCACTTTTCTTCTGTCATTTATTCCCAAAGAAAATTTAAAGAAATTCAAAAATTAATTTTTGTAAATTTCATAGTAATATGTTTATTTAATAATTATATGGGTAGTTATCAACCGATTTTTGTCATTCGTTTACCAAATGGTAGACATTTTTGAGCTTTAGTGGCCCGTTTATATATTATTTAAATCGGTTCAGTATTACTGAAATAAAAGGTTCATAAGGTTGACACCAGTACAAATGTTAAAAATACCCACGTACATTCACTTATCTAAGTATTGGTTCAAGTAAAAACACAAGCAAAGCAATGAGAGTGTTAGGAATACCTCCTTTTTTTAAAAACTGCGATCTGTCAAACGTCAGCTCTTAAAATTTTACCCAAATTCATCGATTAGTTTATTTGTTGTAATCGATTACATGGTAAAATATTGGATTGCTGAATTTAAACGCGGCCGAACAAGCACTGTAACAATACCATCAACAGGAAGGCCAAAAGAGGTGGTTACTGAACAAAATATCAAGAAAATCCTCGATATCGTCATGAATGATAGCCGAGTCAAGTTACGTGAGATTGTTGAAATGCTAATCATATCATATGAACGTGTGTTCAACATTTTGCTTGCACATTTCCATATGAAAAAGCTATCGGTAAGATAGGTGCCTCGTTTGCTCAGTGTCGAACTAAAACGAGTTCGACAGACCACTTCACAGCGGTGTTTGGACATGATAAAGCGTAATCCTGTTGAGTTTTGGCGTTGAATAATAACTGTTGATGAAACGTGGGTCCATCACTACACACCCGAAACAAAAAATCGTTCGAAACAATGGGTGGAAGCTGGTGGAAGTACTCCGAAGAAGGCGAAGACAGTGAAATCGGCTAGCGACTGTATTTTGGGATGCACAAGGAATATTGCTCATCGATTATCTTGAAAAAGGATCCACAATCACAGGAAAGTATTATCGTGCATTATTGGATCTATTGATTGATGCAATCAAGAAAAAACGACCACATTTAAAGAAGAAAAAGGTGATCTTTCTTCAAGACAACGCACCGGTACACAAAGCATTAGATACGATCCTAAAATTAGTGAAATACAATTCGAATTGGTTGATCATCTACCTTCTAGTTCAGATTTAGCTCCTAGTGACTTTTTCCTGTTCCCAAACTTGAAAAAATGGCTCGCATGCAAAAGCTTTATCTCAAAGGAAGAAGGGATTACCGAAACTAACGCGGATTTTGAGGGGTTCCCAAAATCGTATTATTCAGATGGTATAAAAAAGTTGGAATATCGTCTTACTAAGTGTATTGAGCTAAAAGGAGACTATGTTGAGAAATAAATGGTTAAAAAAAAGGTTTTTTCCTACTTATGTACCTTCAATATCAATCCGCCCTCGTATATCAGTAATAAGATTTTTTTTAAATGTGCGTGGTTGTATGCAATTTTATTTCGTTTATTATTTTTTCCATTAAGAAGGAAGGGAATGACTAATTAGGTAGTTTTTTCGCTTTTAATGATATACATTTAAATATAATAAAATAATTATTTTAAAGAAGTCTAGAAACTTTTTAAGCTTTAGAAATATTATTAGTAAATATATTATATACGTTAGAGTTTTATAGGTATTATAAAGCAATACATATTATGGTATTATGTTTAATCGAATTGGATGGGCGAAAAATAAATTATTGTTAGTACATATTGATGGTTAAAGATTATTTAGTTAGGAGAAAAATGGCATAATTTCAAAAGGAAAGATTATGTAAAAATGGCTTAGCTGATCTTTAAATCTTGTAATTTTCAATTCATGATTTTTGAATTTATCTTCTAATTTGGTAACACGTGACGATGCTGTAGATAGTCATTTCTTATAACTTCGACCAAAGTTTCCCTGTGCGATACGAAGGAAACACGTGCTTCATGTAACACGTTTTTCTTTTATTTTTATGTAAGTTTCGAAGCTTATAACTGGGAATGTGAAGTAAAGGAAGACTCTATATGCCAAAGGTATACCAATTATGTTTGTTGTAGCCAAACTGGTGCAGTTAAATTCCCTAAGAGTGCATTAAACATAAGAATACTGCACATCTCAAGTATTTTAATATATCAATAAATTACCTTTTCTTTTGATTTGGAACTATGTCTTTTTTCTTTTTTCTTAAATAATTTTACAGGAAGATAAGGACTGTAATTCCTTTTTGATATTAAGCTAATTTCTTTTAGGTTCAATAACACTGCACTATATTTAATATTAAGAAAACTGTACTTATTTAATATTAAGAACACGGAACTTTACGACTGAGTGGTTTCACTTTTAACTGATGAATGATAAATTAAAATGTGCATCAATTGAAAATATGATAAAAGTATCAGTACCTTTTTTTAATCATAATATGTGTATATGAAAATTAAACGGTACTTGCATTTCTATGTTATAATTCTCTTTCGCTCAGGTTATTTAATAGTTATTGCTTATATACTAGCGTATTTACCAAAATGAACTGAGATATCTCAATAATTTGTATACATAATTATTTGTTACGTAATACAAAAGTTATTTGGTAAAACTGTAGGGTATTTGGTACATGTGCTCCCTTATGAGATTATGATTTTTTTTGCCATTGCAAAATCGGAACAGTTTGTTCCAGGATTAAATAAACATAAATAGCCTTGGTCCTGTTTGATTAAAGCCAAAGAAATTTTATTTAAAAAAATTAAGGCTTGATTTAGCGATTGCTTTTGATTGGATGTATCCTGATGAACGTGGATTAAATTTACTTTAGTCCTCCATCGTCTATCCAATTCACATCTATCATGCAACGAATACAAAGCCATCCAATTCACGACTTGAATCAAATCTGTATTTCTAGAAGTAAGACTTTTCACAATAATGCTCAATAATGTCTATAATTAAGAATTCAGCTGTTAAAAAATTCTTTCGTTAATCAAGTGTTCTGTTCTTGGCTTAAGAAAATACGCACATATTGTACTTTTGATGCCACTTTAACCTGATTTACATATGTACGAATGGCTGGATTTAGCATTTCATGCATGTCCAATGAAACTATTTAAGGCTAAAAAATATTACAAAGTCTACAGAATACACTTAATAAAATATCTTCGACTACAATGTATGACTGTTTGCTACTACCAACGTTGCTCTACTCCTTAATGTGTAACTATGCCAATTTAATCAAATACAATACAATACTCTACCACTACACTAGTAATTCTTGGTATTTTTGTCTAACAAAACAGTCGTTTGTCGATCAATGGGTGATGATGAAGTTTTTGCTGCCTTATGGCATTCTGTATTTAGTTGTGGTCTGGTCTGGTCTGGGGTCTGGTGGTCAATATTTCGTTTTGTTGTTTATTCTGTTCAGCTAATAAATGTTGCATAAGTGAATAGGAAATTCACACACTCTTACATTGATATGAACTAGTAAATTCCAGACCACTGAGTGAAGCAATATTTGTAGTAAAATGAAACAAACAAAAAATATATCGATATGTTTACAAAATTCTTTTGTTTTCGTGTTAAGCTTTAATGGTATGCGCTTGTGCACGAATATTGGGGGTAAAATATTTTATATTCAAATTGTTTAAAACTACTTGTTGAATTTATAATAGCAATAAAAAAAACGCAAGATTTAGAGGCACTAACAGGTAGTGGAAACAATTTATTGCTTTCGCAACTATAAAAGCTTAACAATTTTCATTTAACATTAAATTAGGCCATAACATATATTTTATGGAAAATTGAGCTGCATGAAAGCATTATAAGATGTAATACTGTTTATAATGTTTTTCTTTTCTGTTTTGAAAGCAGATCCTATTGTTTCATAGTCGGCTTATCCCAAATAGAAGATATACCTTATTCATATCCATCAGTAAGTGAATCTATAGCAGAGTATCCTTAATAAAATCGCTGCCAGGGCAAGCAGTAATTTTTATTGGTATTTTATTGATCTAAATAAATAGCAGAGAAAGCTCTTAAGAAAAAGCTTAATTTTGGAAAATATAACGTTCGATTTATGACACATTGAAGCTGAATGTACACAATCGATTTTGACAAGACTTCTACTACGAGTACTTTAAAAACAATTACTTGCAGATGTCCATTTATATTTACATTTTATTAGGATCGTTTTAGTATAAGTTTTTAAAGTTGCTGCTATTACATTTACACTTATTACATATGTTCTGAAGTCCAAATAAACTCGTTTACTTGCATGCATCAGCTTTAAATTGAAAAATAAATAAAATAAGCTGAGACAGAGATTCTTCTCTTTTTGGATTTGTGGAATTGTGGGAAAGGCGTAGTAAGCAAAAGAGAGTTCATTAATTTAAAGTTGTTCTATTTTTAATCTTTTTTGTTTTTGTGTATAATCGTATGTACATATGTGTTTAATATTTTACTAATTAATATTTATATGTAATTAGATGGACTCAAATTCAAATTTGACTTTACCAATTTCTTTTTGATTCAAAAAATTTTGGATAACTTAAAATTGTTTTTATTAAGAATTTAATATTGAAACGTTCGATTTCAAGATCGCTACACCATCACATCACCGTTATTTCTTCAATTTCACCCTTAATGGCGGTGGATTTGAGAAATTACCATATAAACTGTATTATTTAATAAATTAGAATGCGAAAAGAACTTCTGTCCATTTTTACAAGTTAATAAATATCGGTTAGAACAAAACCCCCAGCTCTGAAGATAAATTATTCCATATAAATTTACTCTCTTGCTTGAATCTAGCTATTCTAATTTGCTTTTTTAATTGTAATTAGAATACAATCAATGACATCTGCTTCAGCTTGCACTAGTTATATCAAACTTTTTAAGAAAAAGAAGTAAAGTAATGAAATCATTAATATTTTCTTTGTGTACACAAAAAAATTATTTAAAAAAATATCTTGTATTTTTAAGACTAAATATTTATGTTATGCATGTTTTAAGTTAACTATTCTTTTTCTCATTATCTATGGTTTGTGTAGGTTAGATGAAATTGGTTGCCCGCCTCACGGCGATTTCACTTGGAGGTCTAGAGGTCGATTGTAATAAATTTAGTAAATTTGAGAAAGTTATTCTTTTTAACACTATTTGAATTTCTTCATTGATTTACAAGCCCTTAAAATCTTTAAAAGAGTATGTTTCCTAAAAGGAAAAGTCTATATATTGCAAAGTATATTCACCAGCCAGCTCCAAGGAGTGCTCTTCACTTTAAGGGATTCCCAAATTGCAACCAACAAACTGTAGTGCGATACGCCGTACTGCACAGTTGTAAATCCGGCGAGAAAGCTCAATTAATGATTGCTGGAGGTCATCAGTTCAATTGGCGTCTTATGACATGCATTCGGGCATAAGAATAGTTTAGGCTAGGTGATGTTAAGAAGGGTAATGCCTCTGAGCGAAGGTACATTGTGAAATCCCACAAGGTGTAAGAGAAGAGAAATGAAGAAGCAGACATATAGGTAAACGAAAGAAAAACAAAAAAGAAGAAACAAAAAAAAAATAAAACGAAAAAAGAGTACTGGCATTCCAGAACACACAATTATGTAAAAGCAACCTTCTACCTCCCATTTAGTTAACCTATTGTTAATTACGCAGTTGTGGATCGTTTAAATTTTTAGCTGCTGCATTGTGTTTTGTTGCCATAGAACGACTGAATGAAATAATTCCAAGAAATACGAAGTGATTGGAAAGTTCTGATCATGCAATTCCATGAGAATTTTTAAAACTATTGTGCAACAAAAAGTTAGATCTAAAAAGCTCTATTAGTAAGCGCGTGCAGTCTATTTCAATATTATTATTAGTCTGATCAAAATCAATAATTTATAATATATAGAAAATAATATTTATGTTTTTAAATACCTTGAAATTTATTAAGAAGGGATGGGCTATTTTATCTAAGTCCATTCACCAGTTGAAGATCAAAAAAGTTCTTTAGTAAAGCTTTTCGGAGTATCTGTGGTTAAAACTTTTGCATGAAAGTAAATACACATGCAACAAAATGCAGATTTAGTGTGCAACAACATTAAATAAATAAAAAACGAGATATAACACAAGAGCCTTGCTAAAAATGTAATTACTGAAAATACCTTCTGGAGAATCTACTGAAATATAATGCTTATCATGAAGAGGTTTCTCGACGAAACTAGCTACCGTGTATAGAACCCCTTTCAACAATCTATCTTTAACATACGTGTGTTGTATCTTACACTGACTCTTCACGTAGCAATATCCATTGCGGGAATCGTCAAATTTGATTGCGTTCATTAAATTCGCTACGTGTGGACTGCGATTGCCATAAGTGGCAATCCATTGCGCAATGATTGTTCAACTGATTGCTTGAGCAATATTTATACAACCTCTCACTATGAAAATTTTAAATTTGTGACGAAGCAATTTTACGTGTTCTCCACCTAAAAGCAATCAGCAATCGAACTATCAAAACTCTGCTGACGTTCTTGCTTGTTCTCAGCAATGAAATTGCTAAGTGAAGATCCAGTGTTAATATTTATTTCTGACATTTTCTCCTTTACGTGCAGGGCGGGCAGTGTTGAAGTTGACTATTTCGAAAAAGTATCATAAAAAGGGTATTTAAGGAAAAAAGGGGCAAAAAAGGGTATTTTAAAGTAAAATAGAGTCAAGTTTTTTGTGAACAAAAAAATAATATTAATTTCAATAAAAAAATAAGCCGAATTTTAAGAATTAATTGAATACGTTAGTTAAAGTAAAAGTAATTATACATACATGAATTATAAATCAATTTTAAAACTAAAAAACAATGTACAGGGACATTCCAATATAAGTTATATTATAAAAAAATATAATTTACAAAAACTTTTGATAATGTTTATCACTTTTTAGAAATACTTATTCTATATTTTATAATTAATTCTTCGCTTGAGGTGCATTCTTCCAGCTCCGACTCGGGCAAATAGAGGAAAAAGAAGGAAAAAACAATTCACAGAGACATTCAAATATAAGTCATACTATAAAAAAAAAGAAGTTAATTTTACAAATATAGGGAGGAAAGCATAGACTCACAAGTTTCTACGAGTATTTTTAGTTTGATTGTAAGTTTCTTTTTAATCAGTGATAGTTTTGAAAAAATTCGTTCAGCGGAAGCACTACTTGAGGCAAAATAAATATATTTGTAACGAATTCATATAAATTTTAATATATATTTTCATCAAATCAATTTTTGAAAACCAAAACTTTTTTGCGTTAGTTAATTTACGTATATCTTCATACGTTTTGCTGTTTATTAATATTTTAACTTTTACTCATTTTCAAAAATGGACAAAAAAATTTTATTAAAATGATACAAATGGATACATTTAAAGAAGGTGCATAAAATGTGTAATTGGCACGAAAAATGGTTATAAATGATACTTTAGTGTCCGGGTAATCTTTTGAGGAAGTCTGCCGAAGTGTGATAGTTTAACAGAAGCAGCCACGGGATAGGCGAGAATTGAACCTCAAGTCAAGCACACTATCAACTATTTTGCGGACGATCATTATTCATTTATTTAAGATAGTTCAGTTAATCTCCCTTTCAGAAATGCGTGCTGTTGTGTGTTTCTTTCTACCTCTCTCTTTTATTGTATTGAGTATAGATTCTACTTTGGGTGATTTCACTACGACAGAGTGTTAAGCTTATAACATAAATATTCATGCCTTATAACATTCAATAATTTCAACTACATATTTATTCTTACACCTAATAACATAAAAAAAATAAATAAAATAAGTAGGTATGTAGATCGAAATAAAAAAAACCTATTTCAATTTAGTGATAAACTCAATACGTTGTAGTAGTTCGAGTTTTATTTTTTGTTGTTACTAAATTTAATAAATTGGAAAGGAAATCCGTATTAAGCCATATTAAACAAACTATTCAACACGAAAAGTTCAAAAGCTTGAAAACCAAATTTTATAACTTAACAAGGTCGTTCACATATTTAATATGCATTTGATTTTAAATATTTATTGGCCATTAAATGCTTAATTTGAATAAAATGTAATACAATTTTATTGGGGCAGTTGATTTTGGTTAAGTTGGTGTATATTTTAATATTAAGAAAATTTGCCAAAATTAAGAAAATGTTGTTAACAAATTATTGAGATTGATTAATGCTTCAGAAATTGTTTTGTTTCGTTAACAAATAAATTTCTTAAGCTTAATTAAATTAAATTAATTACAAATTATTATGAAGAATGAAGCTTATGATTGGAATTTATATTTTCAACCATTTTTAAATTTCTAATGTTGTTTGCATAAGGATACAACATGCGAAATATTCCAGGTATTTTTTATGATCTGAAACTAATATATTTAAAGAAAGCAAATTAAACTCAGAGAGAAATGTATTCAATTGCAGTACAAAGTATTTATAAATTAGAACTTTTAGTAAAAAATTTTTAATTCCAACAAATTTCATTGTATCATTTGCAAAACTTCAGCCTCAACATGTGTTACCACATTAATAGAGACATCTTCGGAATAGAACTTCTGAGTTATCAATTGTACTCTGTTCATCATTTCGTGCGAATTGCTGTTAAAAGTCCCTATAAAAAAATTAATGTAAAAAAATTGCAGAATTATATTGCTGAAGTTATATTCTGTTTATGGCAGAATTTTTTTTCCAACTACAAAATGTTTCTAGCAGCATATTTTCCAACTGCGAAATAATAGCTGCGTTCGAGTACTTTTACAGTAAAATGCAGTAATTGAGTAATTACTGAGTAAACTCACAAATTTACTCTCAAAAAAGCTATTGCCCAAAGTAATACGCGAACGGAAAAATTTTAAAAATTGGTAAGATTAAAGAAACAGGGTATTGCAAATCAATATAGTGTTCAAATTTACTTACACTTTGGA
This sequence comes from Gymnocheta viridis, assembly GCA_956483585.1. Classification (NCBI taxonomy): domain Eukaryota; kingdom Metazoa; phylum Arthropoda; class Insecta; order Diptera; family Tachinidae; genus Gymnocheta; species Gymnocheta viridis. Next base: position 93,180,788 of record OY101440.1, on the reverse strand, counting down.
CTAGTCAACTTTTTTTCTTGTTAGTACTCGATGCAATATTAATAACAACAGCTGATCAGGTTTTAAATAGCGTTAAGTTTGTTGCGCAGAAATAATTAAAATAATGGAAAATTTTGTAAATATGATATAAAATGAAAGTAGGGTCTTTTTGTAAAACGTGTGTCTTCAAAGAACTCCTCCGCAGCAGCTGTAATTCGCTTTAATTGATACGTTGCTGCACAACCTCACTATTTTGTTGTCTATTTGCTTTCACTCTCGGTTTTTGTTTACGTAAGAACAACAATGTCGCTTACTTCAAGGCAATAAAACCACTGGCTAATTGTCAAAATTTTCAAACGAAATAATCGATGTTGCTTAACATTTTCCTCAAATTTCAACAGAGTACTAGGCTTTAGTCGATGCAATAAGTGTGTAGTGCTTAATTATACTCGTAATTTTTTTATATGTGTATTACAAAACAACATTAACAAATTGTGCTAATCCACTTCATGCGGATCAAGTTTATACATTTCAATTTAATTTGCATCTTTTACAACTTGACTTTTTATGATTCAGTTTTTACAGCCTGTCAAAATAAAGGTTTAGGTGTCATAAATCTAAAAAAAGAAACTGTAAGAAGCGCCTTCTGTCGATATGAGAACCTAACGAACAGTGCCTACTGCGACCATAATGTGTTCAATCAAGATCCTTTATACTAATGACAAATATATGTATATTGCAGGCATTCTGGACAATATGACACTCACGAACGAACTAAGAGCCTAAGAACCGAATTAACTACACGCAGAGAAAACGTTTCCTTTATTAACTTTAAATTGTAGAAAACATTATTGTTTTAAATTACTGTAAACATTTATTGGCTTACAAAAAACAAAGTCATTTTAATATATAATCACTAAATTGCTACCATTCTAAAAATTTAAATTTGATTATATTTAACAATATAATTTTGTTAAAAAATTCCGACTGAGACTAAAACTTTTATTACTATGCTAAAATATTATAATTTCCAAAGCGATAAAATATTTCTTCAATTCATAACTTGTTGTCACAGTTGCATGTCAACAGATTTTACAAAGGTATTAAAATGTTATAAAATGTTAATGTTTTCTCTGAAACATATTTGTACAACACATACAACTTTTATTTCTATGTCTTTCAAATGTCGTATGTCATATTTCAAAAAAATGCAATTTATAATTTTTTAAGCTTTGATTATAAACAGTTAATAAAAATTATGAAAGTCTAAAAAAAATTTAGTATTCAAGTAAGTTCAAAGAATTTATTTTTAATCCGAATCTATCACATCACCTCTCTATTTCTTCCTTAACCAATTTGACGTTGTGATGCATAACAACCTGAACTGAACTGGCTGCTCACAAGTTTGGTAGGTTTTTTTATACAATGTTGTAGATTCCAACAGGTGTGAATAGAAAAATTGCCAATAACTATGTACACTATTTTAATTTTATTGGCGTGTAACACAATTATGATTAGCAAATAAACTAATGAAGTGTTCTTTTTCCAAAAATCTTTTGTTCTCTTCTTTGGTTGATTACTTTTCTATCAGTTCTGTGGATTACTTCATAGATATCAATTGATTTAAAAAAATAATTATTACGCGTTTTTTGTAATTTTAAAAGGAGTCCAACAAGAAAATATGAATTTCTAATAAAAAAATGCAAGAAAAAAAATAAGTAGAAATATAATTTAAACTTAAAACATTGTAAGGCAATTTATGCCTCTATTATGATTCACAACTAAATTGTTAGTTGAGTTGTTTTTGTAAAACTTTTATTATGAATAACAACTTAACTCAACTTTCAATCAGCTGTTCACTTAGTTGCATTTGTTAAGTTGTTACCCGTATTATGATTTGCAACGAAAGCAACTACAATTCGTTGTGAATCATAATACAAAAAAAATAGTTGAGTTGAGTTGAGTTGTAACAATGACAACTCAAATTAGTTGAGTTGTGAATTGTAATAAGGACATTAATAATTTAGCCCAGCTGTGAATGAAAAACTTAATTATCATAATTTCTGTGATGTTGTAAATTTCTAATTATGTAAAATTTGAGTTTAACCAAGTTTTATTTATGTTTAAGTAAAATGTGATAATTTTGTATTATATTGTTGTTATGTCTCATAAAGTCCTGGTTGTATTTCGTATGACTAGATTGTGATAACATCAAACAATATTACAGTTAGCTGGCATAATTATATTGCTGAGTAATTTAGTAATAATATTTGTCCAATTCACAAGCTACTTTAGGAGTTGCAAGATGTACAATTGCTCTTGGTAATTTCCATATAAACATTTGCATAGAAATGTGTTTATGTGGAAATTACCAGCAATATTGCTACAACTTACAACTCTTACAATAGCTTGTGAATTGGGCAATTACTATTATTAATCTGCACAGTAATATAATATTTTTTATAACTTTCCTACAGTTATATGATTTGACTGCAACCATATCGTATGATTTAATTATAGCATGTTGCTGTTACATTGCGATTGCTTCACCCATGGTTTTGAGTTAGATTTCGAATAAGGCTGCAATTTATTTTTGGCAACACCCTTTTTGGCAGCTCAGCTGCTTCCGTGAAACAAGTTCAGTTTGTTCCATGACCTAACCATGAATTGACTCACAAACGAAAAACGCTTGCAGATTATTGAATTTAATTTTATACTCATGCTCGGTTAAAAAAGTGCATCGTCCACTTCTTCCACTTTATGGTCAGCTTGGGCGATCTTCTGAGCGACTATGCAGAATCTTGTGACTAACTTTCGCACCAAATTTACATTATTGGGCATTGAACCGCCAACACGCATAAGTGGAGTGCGGACAGAGGAAAATATAGCAGTTGTATCCGCCAGTGTTGTTGATGACCGTGCAATATTGGTTCGGCGCCGTTCGCAGCAATTGGGCCTTTGTTTCCTTGTAAGACGTTTTAAAATGCAGCTGGGCAAGAAATAAAGCCACACGACCTTTCACAGCGACTAATTTTTTCTGACAAAGTTAAATGAAGAACCAATTTTTTTATCGGAAAGTGACGAAGCTTATTTCTGGTTGAATAGGTACGTGAACAAGCAAAATTGCTATATTTGCTGAGAATAGCAGCCACAGAAACATTTTATAAACTGCCAATTCATCCCGAAAAATGTACTGTTTGGTGTGGATTGGGTATCGGTGGGAACATTGGAACGTACTTTTTAAAACACGACGAAGGCAGGAACGTTAATGTGAATGGCGAGTGCTACCGTGCAATGATTGTAAATTTGTTTTGCCCAAAATGGAGGAGCTGGACTAAGCTGACATGTGGTTTCAACAAGACGGTGTCACATGCCACACAGAACGCGAAACAATGACCCAGCAAGTTCGATGGACAGTTTATTTCTCATTTATGGCCGGTGAATTGGCCGCCTAGGTCGCGCGATTTAACGCCTTTAGACAATTTTTTGTGGGGCTATGTTAAGGCTCTTGCGTATAGGGACAAGCCCGCAACGGTTGACGCACTAAAAACTAATATTGAAGAATTTATTCGTGAGATACCGGCCGATATTTTGGAGAGAGTATGCCAAAATTGGATCCAGCGTATAAACCATTTGAATCATATATCGTTCTATATGCAAATGTTTCACTTCCACGATGCTTTAAGGGGCACCACAGACATTCTCTATATATGTATGTTTGTATTAACTTGGATATCCTATCCAGATGCTGTTTTTTTCAGATAAATTTCGACTCACTCTAGAAAGGTCCCTCTATTACCACTATTCGCCTAAGCGGTCAACTCGGTCACTCTCCACTAGAAATTATTATATGTATGTATTTGATTTGTATTCTATTACTTATAGAATAGTTAATAAATGTTATAAAAAATGTTAAATATTTCACAAAATATTAAAAAAAACAAGGAAATAATAAGCAATTATTTCACTTTACAAGTTTCTTTGTGCGAAGTAAGAAATTCCACACAATGACCTTGATTGATTGAAAAAACCTACCTGAAAAATACTTTTTTCTTTTATATATATTATAACATTTTATTTAATTTAATTTTTTCCTTGCAGCACAAAAAAAATGCGTAATTATGTGTTTGATTTACGTCTTTCAGTTTATTTTAAGCTGCGTGTTTAAAATGTATTTAACCTGCAGCAAGCGATACATATCAGTTTAAGCCACAAAGAAACTTTTTGCAATATATTCAACTACAAACGAGTTTTTGTTGTTATTGTTGTTGCTGTTTTTTCTTTTGACAATTTTCTGGTAACACAAAGCTTCTACTATTTCAGCTATTGCTTGAAGAAATAAAGAACAAAACTTGTTTATTTTTTATTCAATTTATTTTTATTGAATTTTTGCTGATATAACAACCAGATGTTGTATTGTACAAGTTGAGTTGAGTCTGAGAGTGAGTAAACGTACTGAATGGTTGACACTTTTACTTGACATTATTGTTGTCGTTGTTGTTGTTGTTGTTATACAGCAGCCACAGTCCTCTATCAATATTCAATTTAATTCACGTAATTTTATACTTTTACATGTGCACAAACAATCTTGTTAAGTATTTGTGGTGTTAGAATATAATAAGCATTTAAAGGTTGTCTCAGTAAGAATGCAATTTTTAAATTTAGTATTATTATTATTATTTTTTTAAATCCTGAACTCTGAAATGTGGCAGCTATGACATATTTTTATTCCGAATATTAAAAAATGGAACGCTTTAGGAAAGAACATCGCATTATAAATGACAAAATTTTATTTAATTTTTAAGGATATGTGGGATGAGATTATTATAATGATTTCGACCTTTTGATTAACTTCCTATTTGTAAGTTAACAAATAACAAAAAGCTTGATTGTATTTAATATTTTTGCAAATTTTGATAAGAAAAAAAGTTTTTTATTGTTTAAAGAATTTTTACAAAAAAATGCCAAATATTCCAGAAGAATCTATCTGTTGTGATTGAGAAATATTAGATTTGATAAAGCTTTCTGTTATTTGTTAATTTATAAGCTTGGAAATTCTTATTCAGATCTGTGGGGGTTTTTGGGGATAAGAAATAAACTATTTTGGGGAATTTGGGGAATGAAAAATTGCAAAACGGGAAGAGGTGAGAGATGAGAATTAAATACATTCATTAAGTATAGATGTGTTGGCTTCAAGCAAAAGTCTAACAAAAGAATGTGCGCGTTTGTATGCAATTCTATTTTGTTTATTGTTTTTCCACGGTTATAATTAATAAGCGAGAGCATTTCTTATAGGGCAGTATATGTTCATATTATACAGCTGATTTTGACAAAGCTTATATTAATTCCAAAGGTATTTGCTTACAGATGTGCACAATCTATAGTTAATTAAGATCGGCTTAGAATTTTGAAAGCTATGGCCGTTTTAAGGTTCCTACTATTACATGCCCACAAAACAGAACATGCTCGTGTGCTTGTAAAATTTATTTATACAAAGAAATGAGAAGAACATAGCTTAGAAGAATATGGCCTATTATACCGACCATCGACTATACTAGTATTGGGCTTAGAACCAATCTACATATGTATATATTCTAAAAAATAATTACATAAATAAATATATTTGGGGACACAGTGTAATTAATAGAATTATTAAAAAAATGCCGATACGCATCTTATAATAAAATAACTTATTCAGAATAATTTAATATTTATATAAAATATTCAAAAATGGTTAGGAAAAATGAGTTTCTTGTTAACTTGGACTTTTTACCCAACCAATTATTTGCTAAATGTTTTACAATTTGTCTTTTTTTTTTTTGGTTTGTTAAACAAGTCCGTAGTATAAAAAAAATATTTTCCAGTTTCCAATTCTCTTGATATGACGTGATTAAAATTGGTCCGGTCACTTGAGCACATACATAAATACCTCAGCTGCAGCAGTAAAGAGCATTTCAATGATAATGTAGCCACACCCACCCATTTAGTTTCCAATTACCAGTCTTTTTTCGTCTTTCACTTACTTCAAATGAATCATATCAAAAACTGTTTTGCTGGAATAGATATTAGCACAAGTAAATGCACAGAATTTTAAAATATCTTGCATTAACCTTGTTAAAACTTAAATTTTAAAGTTTATCTCGAACTAATAGATTATATTACGAATGTGTTTGGAATGCTTCAGAATTTCCTTTGAATAAAATAGACGGCATAATATTTATTTCAGAGTGCATTAACGTATTATGTGATTTTACGAGTAGTAGAGTACAGTGGAACAGATGGGAAAAGTATGAAATATTTTTATTAAAAAATTACGAGTAAAATCAATCTTACCGGAGGCCTGGTACTGGTGTTCATACCAGCCTAGGTCTTTTCGAAACAAGAGTTTCCTTTTTTGTCGTGTTTCGCATGGCAATTAATTTTTTTTGGCTTTTATTCCTTCTATTATTGATGTGGGCCCAAAACAAAGTCGACGACCTTAAGATTTATTCATTTTATTCATTAAATACGTCCTAAAAATAAAATAAATTATCTATAAAAACTGCTACAGCAGACGCATTTAAAGAGTACATTTCTATGGGAAATAACGTTACGTCAGAGTTATGTTTCGTCATTTAGTCTCAAATTTTTATATTTGTTTCTTTCTATTTGCATAATTTTTTTCTATGAATTTTTTAAGACTAGAATTTAAAATAAAAAATGTGTTAAAAAATATCTTTACACAATTATATCTTTGTTTATTGTAATTTAAAGAGATGACGTGCACAGGGATAATGAAAATAATATTTATTTGTTATCGCTCCTATTTAGTTAAACTAGCCTGCGTAGCCTATTCCAACTTACATGGGGCACAGCTATTTCCCAGCGAGACAAATGCCGCGATTTCAATTTTTCTATCAACGGTGTTATTCACGAAGGAGTCTTCAATAATTTAATTAGCGATATGATATTAAAGAGGATTTCAAATTAGGATTTCAAATCAGACAAATCAGAGAGAATTTTAAATCATACCTTGAATAGTCGAAGTTTTTACCATATATAGACATCTAAGAACCACCGAGCCAACAATAAATGGCTCTATTATTGTGTTCACTAATGAAGTCAAATATATTAGAGTCATTCCAGATAATTTACTCACTATACCGCGTCGTGGATGCGACTCTATTTAACACGATTTATTTCCATATATAAACAGGATATAGCTTAGCACATCCGTTTCTTTACTGTCAATATATGTGAAAGTAGTGGGCTATGAGAATAGCTTCGCACTACCAGGAATCTTGGCATGATCACTGGAGACCTGTCGATAGCTAGGAAACTTATGAATGACCCCTTCAACGAGCTAGTCGACCAAATATAAGCACTTTCTGTGTATCACAGAAACTTTGATGCCCTTATTTCTGACAGAGAGGAATGGTTTAATCAAATCTTATAGTACGAAATACCTCTTGAGTGCGATTTTTTAATAAATCCAAACAGAAATATTCTTACTCAGAAGTTAATTTATAAAGAACTATGCTTATACCTAATATAATCTGAATATCTTTAAGCTGCAAATCTATATCATACTAAGGTGAATGTTTGAGAAAAAAGATTGGGGGTATCTGATATGACATCGAAAGACAGCACTTCATGTATTAGTCTCGTATGAATTAATGCCAGAAGACATTATGAACTTTGTTATATATTTTGAAAAACTTTATGTCTATAATAAGTTAACGTTATGTTGCTTGCTTGCTCCTGGGCGCCATGCAAGAAAGGAAAAGTCTGACTGTCTAGTCAACATTTTAAGAAGAATATTGATTCATAGGTTGAGACCAGAGAACAGTTTGAGTGCCTTATTTTATACTTTTGAATGCAATCACAAAAAATGTGCACATGACACAATTGAGAAAAGTGAATATGACGAATAAGATGCCTTGCATTGCATGTCTTCCATTAATAACACCTAAAATTCACAAAAGCAATGAATACAAAACGATTGGTATGAATGGTCGCAATGCTTATTGAATAAAACGTAAAAAATTTTTTCTATGAAACATTTTACTATATTTTTGGTGTTTCTTTTTTTCACCTAAAAATTATTAAAAAAATTAGAAAATATGTAGAAACATATATCATGTTTAATTAAAAATAAGAAAATTAAGGTTCCATATTATAGTTTTTCTGTTTTCCTTAATAGTACGAAAAACACCTGTATTTATTTTTGCCAAAAATTCTTCACACTGCATTTTTTTGTAATATGCACATATGTACTCCAAAAGGTCAACGAAGACTAAACGAATGGTGCGATTGGTTTTATTTTTTTAATGCGTCATCTCTTTATTCTGTTGCTTGACATGTAACAGCATTATAAGTGTTACAAAGGCAATTATCAAAAACAATGAATGTACAAATAGCAACAGCATTAGTAATTGTTGTTGAATGAATGCATGGCAAAAGCAATGAATGCACAATAAAAACGGATGCTTTCATTCTGTTCTCTGGTTGAGACCTAGCGAAACTATTTTTCAACAGCCTTTGCATAGATCCCAAATGTAATTTTCGCTCGATAAGCATGAGTTTAGACTACTAAATGTATGGCTTAGGTGATTATGTGGCCATTGAGGGAATAACTTTATGAGACCATATATGGTATACAATGTGGATTTCATGAATTTTATGTAGAGGCCCCGCAGCATATTTTTTTACTTCTGCCTGTCCCTATTGTCTAGTAAAATCAAGTTTCTTGGAGGCGCTTTAATGACTCCAAAATAAATTTAGCTTTATCCGCAGCATGTGTTATTAAAATTTAGAGATATATACCGCTCACATGATCAGCTTGAATCATGCATGTTCGGGATTAGTTTTTTATTTCAGCAATGTAATTGTGCATGAACGTGAGTACAAAAAATATATTAAGTGTGATTGTTTCGTTATTTTTTTAAGTTTCAGTAGTATTTTTTAATTTTTCAATTAGTTTATAGTTTTTTTCCGTAAATATTTCGTGAGCGTGATTTTTCGTAAGTGTAACTCACTTCTAGCCACTCACGAGAGCGTGAGCGAAGAATATAAGTTTCCGCAAGAGCAACATTTATTATCGATAGTGTGCATCGACGTGAGTAAAAATGCACTTACGATCCCATCTCTAGTAAGAGTCTGGGAAGAGTCTTTATGTCACAGTGTACTGTGCTTGTTTTAATTTTTTTTGTTAATATGCTTTTAAAAATATGTCTTTAAGCAAAACAGTGTCCAGTTCAAAAGAAATATCTTTTGGTATTTATTTATTTTTTTCCCTTTAAATTAATTTCTTAAATAAAAAAATTAAAATTAAGTCCTTCAAATAAAAAAAATTATTAAGAATTTGATGAGAAGAAAAAAAAAGAAATATCCTACTGTGCTTACGTATACTTAATGGGGTATTGAGTACACGCACTCACTTCTATAAATGTAGCAGTTAATTTCAACATATGGATACACATTCATACATACATACAGATAGATATTCAATTGGATAGACTCATATACAAGAATAATCGTGTCGAATTGTGTTTTTATACTCATTGTCATTGTTGCTATCTGTTCATTATCACATTGTCAAACGTGTTAGTGTGTGGTTCTCTGTATGTATGTATGTATGTATGAATGAATGTATACCATTTGTATTATATATTCTACATTAACAATAACGGCTGTTAGGTGATTTTGCGTAGATAACGGTTGTTGGCTGTAGTCCTATTTACATCCGCATAGGCATATGCATACATATTTACACATCTATACATACATACATGTGTATGTACAAATATATATGTATGTATGTAAGTATATAAGCTTTATTGTTATAACTAGCCACAAATGTTTTTGTATTATTTTTTTACGCAATGTCGAGGTCACTGTCAATAATGAATTTTGTTCAATATTTGTGTGTTTTTTATTGTTGCTTTTTATATTAAACGAAATAATTTTATTAAATTGACTAGATATTTCGTATACCACTCGATTTAATTAATGTAATTTCTAATTATTAATTTTATGGTAGAAAATGAAGAAAAAAAACCCGGTAACGAAATTTGACCGCTTGTGGAGTTAAAAAGAAAAACAAATCCTATTGTAATTTTTTTTAAATAATTAATGATAACTTACATATATACTACACAGTACAACATTTTTCAGTTTATTGATTTGGGACTCAGTTCTGAGAATCGCACGTGAAAGTGGCCTCAAAAAAGGAATTTCTGCAACATTCGTTTTGTCAAGTTGGTTGCATTAAGAATCGCAGTGTTGCCAGGAGCTGGAGGCTAATTCGGCTTTTTAAAGAGGCCAGGAAAAGCTAAATCACCCAAAAAATAAAAGCTAATAAGGCTAATAAATTCTTATTAATAATTTAACGTTCAATGCATTAAACATGTTAAAAGTTATAAAAAAATGCTCTTCAAATACATAAACTTAAACAAAAAAAGGAATAAGAGTCTACATATTTTTAAATTCAATACATATAAATCAAAGATCAGTTATTTCTTTGGATTCAATTCAGTATTGGACCAAAAATATGACAGAATATTTGTATTTAGGCTTGAAAAATTAAACTCGTGGACGTCGCTGATATTACAATTGTAGCCCATAGTGTTGCGGAAATCCCAGGTTTGTCCATTTCTCGTCGATCTTTGGAATTGGGCATTCCACAAATGACACATGAAAAGTTTCCTGACCGTGTGAGTTCTTGAAAAAGTGATCGCAATTGTCCTCCGAAGTCTTGCAATTTAAACCATTAGACTTTTTTTATTTGAGGCTACCTAAAATATATGGTCTTATTGGAAAACCCTATACAAGGTGGGCCAAAAGAAGTCATCCGATGTTGTTTGGCTCTCATTTTTTTCTAAACGATAAACTTTGATTCTGTTTTTGGATTATGTTTATTTGAAAACTTAGAATTTTATTGATCAAGTCGAAAAGATGATATCGGCCAAAAGGGCGCCGTCACAATTGTTTGCTATACGGGATCATTTTATGGCATTTTTCATCACTTCGGCGAGAACTTCGGGGGACAGATTCTCGCACTTGTATCGAATGTTGTCCCTGAGGGCTTCCACGGTCTCGGGCTTGATCACGTAAACACGAGACTTCAAAAACCCCCACAAAACGTTTAGAACGGTTAAATCGGGCGATCTTGCGGGGCAGTGTAAATTCCCAAAACGAGAGATGAGGCAACCCGGGAACGCCGCCTTCAGAATATCGGTTGTGGCTCGCGCAGCGTGTGACGTTGCTCAATTGAGGCAGAAAAAACTCGGTTAACATGGCTCTATAGCGCGCACCGTCCACTGTTGTCGTCTGACTAGCGTCGTCCTCGAAAAAATGGCACGATGACTCCTCCAGCGTGAACAGCGCACCATGTACTCACTTTGAGCGTGTGTAATAGCTCCCCGTGCGTCACTCGTGGATTTTCGGTGGCCCAGAAGCGATAGCTTTGCTTGTTCACGTACCCGGTGAGGTGGAAATGAGCCTCATCATTTTGATTTTGGTCGAAAAATCGTCCACTTCGTCCTCCAAAACGAGGATGGCTTGGGCGTAGGTTACACGCGTGTGGCGGTCAACAGGCAGCAGCTGATGCACGGACTGGACTTTGTACGGGAACATGCGTAGGTCTTTGACCAAAATTCGTCTTAGGGACGACCGGCTGATGGCTAATTGAGAGGTACGGCGTCTGGTCGATGTTTCTGGCGACAGCTCGACATCCTCGGCAACAGCGGCGAAATTCTCGGCAGAACGGGAGCTCCGGGGCCGACCACTTTTGGCAGCGTCTCGTGTGGGTCAAGGCTGGTAGCCAAACTGGGCAGTGGTTGCGCAGTAGGTGCCAGGCGACCGGGGAATCGGCGACGGAATTCGCGCTGCGCCAACACCACGGACGAATTGTTACACAAGAAAATAGACACGATTATTTCTCGTTCTGGGGAGTATATCGCTCCATGGCTTGTTCACTTGTATTCTATATCTGTCTAGTTCACATATGTCAAAACAGATTTGACATTGGCCGCCATTTGCAACAATAAGAGCATCTTCCAATAAGGTGATTTCTTTTGGCCTACCTTGTAGATATGGAGCTAAATACTGGATTAACCAAATCAATAATTATATTTTCTGGCAGTACATTCTTAAATTGTCACACTTCCAGCCAGAACTCAACTGTTGACTCAACATTTGTCCATTTCTAACTTAAAAGCTTTCGCCATGGGATTCCAATCAATATAATTTTGCCTTCAGTATGCTTAAGTGTGCACATTGGATTAATAAAAAAAAAATTTTCAAGGTGATTTTAAAATAAAAATTTGGCCTTTTAAAATTAAATTTAAAATAAAAAAAGGATAAAAAAGCTACGTAGCTAGATCGTAAAGTTCGAGGCTAAAAGACAAGAAAAAAGGCTAAATCTAGGATAAATCGAGTTAAGTTTGATTTGAAGTAGCCATTTCACAGTGCAAATCAGTAGCTTTTAGTTCAGAATTTAGGCAAACGATAATAATCGATTCCTTGGGACAGGCCGTAAATTAAGCTAGAGTTCCTTGACTTAAACTATTCTTGAATTTCTTCAATTGATGAAATGATCGACTATCCCGCATTAATATTTTTTAATAAAAACACTGTAAATTAACGAATTCAAGCTTGATACAATTACATTTATGTGTAAAATGTATGTGTTTTTTTAAGGAAACACAAGCTGTAAATCCGTTTTCCCACGTCTGCATTAATAGGTAGTATGCATGAATCGAACCTGCGAGAATGATAGTATAGTGAATGTGTTTGTACAACATCGTACGTTTAATTAATTAAATTAAAATACTGAATAATCCATAAGACAAAGTCACTTCAAGTAAAGTCCCGAAAACGGAATCTTGCTCTTTTTCTTAGCACAACATTAATAATTTCATTTCCTTTGGACAAATAATAATAATTCCATCCCATACTCGAGACCAGCAAGGTATAAGATGAAAATGTTGTAAAACTAATTATAAAGAAATGCTCATAAATATTCCTGTACACATGTGTGTACACACGTCTTACATATCAAAGCTTTTTATAAGCTAGAGAAGCTTTTCCGTTGATTATTTTCTTTCAATTAAAAGGTGGTAAGTACAATATTTTTAATTTTAAATTTTCAACTGAATTATAAAATTATATATTATAAGGTAAACTAAGAAAAGAAAATTCAGAGAAAAATAGAAATTGTATAAAAAATCGTACAATCAATTAAAAGAGTTCATTCAAAACCATAAAAGCCGTAACAAATATTAATATTTAATTATTATAGTTGTTGAGTGTTGAGTTAAATAATTTAAACTTAAAGTAGAGAGAGAATTGCGATACAAGACAATAAACTTAGCAAACAAAGCACCAACTTTAAAAAGGTTTCTTGGTCTTAACTGCCAGCTTTGGCTTAAGCCAGACAAACATTCAGACACACAGAGCCTCTACCACTAACACAATTATAAGTTTATTTATTATAAATACGAGTACTTTTTTCATATTATTTTCCACTGTACAAATCAAGTACAAGCTATAAAAAGGCCAAGATAGTTTTCTGGCGGTTCAGTCCAAACGCGAAGTTTTACAAAGACATTGAGAACGTAACGAACGGGGTGCAAATAGAAAACAAGATTTAGAAAAAATTATAAATTAAATAATTGATTTTAACTGGTTTAATAAATTGTTTGAAAGTTGTGCTGAATTTTAAAGTTGTAAAGGAAAACTAAGAATTCAATGGAAAATTAAAAAAAGAATTTTCAATAAAAATTTTTAACAACAAATTTCTTGACAAACAAAAAGCAACAAAGCATAACAATGCAAGTGGTAGGTGCAATTATTTTCAAAATGTAAAAAACAAGATTTTCAATAAAAACCGCATTGACAATATTACAATCAATCATTTTTAAAAGATCAAAGCAAAAGGTCAAAGTTAATAAAATAAAACTAAAAATATAAGAAAACTATAAAAACTTGAACAATGCAATGAATGAATCTTTATGTTTTTCCAAAAAAACAAAAAAATTCTCTGGGAAAATTTTAAATCAGAAACAACTAAATTTACATTATTGTGTTCGTACGTACACTCATACAAAACACACAAGTAAATACATAAATAGGGGTGCATGTGTGTGTGAGTGATTATTTCAAATATGGTAGATACGTATGACTGTTTGTTGATTTTTTTATTATTTTGGACTGCTGCTACTGCTTGCTGACTGGATCTGTTCATTGAACAATTGCAGTCTTTGTTTTTGGATTTAAAAGTGAATTTGCATACATTAACATATCAACTACACTGTGCATTAAACACTCGCGCAATATGCTCACTGTATTCAAGAGTTGTCCAAATGATTTAAGTGCTTTCGGTTACCATGCTACTTGAGCCACTTTTGGTGTCAGGTGGTGGAGAGTCTTAAGGTGGTGTTACAATTAAATATGCATCCAAATTGGCCAAAGACTATAATGCTATAAAGTAGATTTTCTAGTAGAGCAAAGTTGCGCTACATGTGTGTGGCTGTGTGCAACACGAAAAAATTGATTTAGATACACTTTCAAAAATCTATTAAAGCTGTTTAAGAACTCGTTGGTGTTATGTATTATGAAATTTTTGTATCCAGTGAAAAGTAGAGCTAAAGCCAATTTGTAGGGTAGACAAATAAAACATGTGCTTATAAGCCTGCTTACAATAAGCATGTAATTAATATGGTGACTTCCGAATAAAATAATAAAATTAAAAAGGCCCCAAAACAGATATTTTGGACAAATTTTGTCACAGCTTATTAGTTTTTAGTAGGAATGCCAAACGGAGCTGCTTATCGTAAAATCCGGGATTTCAAATACCCAAAATGATCCCGGTGTAGATTACGATACCGCGAGTAATCGTTTTTTTCAGGTTCGGGAGCCACTTGTCAAAACACACAATATACGATGTAAAAAATTTTAATTAAAAAAAATGAACTGAACTCATATAGTTTCTTTGGTTTATTTAGATATAATAAAAGTTCCCATTATTTATGGAACACAATTTCATTCATGTGAGAGCTGGCTTTGTATTAGCTTACCCTGTCAATTAAATTTTCCAAAATTTTGTTGCCGCTTTTTGGTTCTCATGAATGGCGGGGATCGCTTCTAGGCCATTCGCATAGCATCAGTATTTAACGGCACTCGATTAGAAAAAGTATAAAGGGATCAAATCGCAGCTCTGAAGCGGCCAGTTGACATCGCCAAGACGGCTGATAACAAGATTTTCCATGACTTTTCGGACACATTCGATGTCCGATAATAAGTTTACAACATTATCCAACGATTTTCAAGGTTAAAGCGACTCAATTTGGCCCGCGGCGGTATGATACTGACTGATAGTCAATATTTCGGACAAGACAAAAAGTATCAGTATCAAAATAACAAATGACTTAAATAGTTAAACATATTTGGAACACTCAGAATATAAATGGAAATAAATATAAAAATACAAGAAACTAACAATTAAAGCATACAGCTTTGGCTGAAATGCAAAATCATATATGTAAATCATGACATTTTTTAAAATAACTATTGTGTAATAGCCTGACCCGTACGAAGACTCCAATAGTTACCAGTTATCATGTATAATATTTACTTATTTTTCATCATTAAAGAGGAAAATAACTTTTAAGACGACGTATAAAAAATTAGTTTTTACACAGTGTTAGGGAAAATACTTCGTATAGATAACTTTACGAACAGATGGACATCGAAAATGGTTCCTATCTGGAAGAATATTCTTTCAAATGAAATAAAAAATTTTTCAAATCATTTTATAAAAGAAATCAGACAAACAGACAGATATCTAGATGAACCATAGAACTTTAATTTGAATAATAAAAGAAGTTTTTAAAAAAGAGTGGCATAAGATAATGTGGCACTAAGGGGTCGATATGCTACAGCAGCACAAAACTAGCAAGTTATCTAAGTAACTTGCTTTTTAATTCAACTAATGAAAAAATAATTTAATTAAGAAATTACTAAAATTAAGTTGTTGAAACCAGTTTCAATTGCTGTGACAACTTCAAATTGAACTCTTTATGAGATATCTTAACTTCACTCACTTGTTGATTTTTTTTAATGTTATAAATGTTTTATTTGTAAAACTGTATTTTTTTTAAATCTTACTGAATTATTTTTCTGATTATATAAACATTTTTTCTTTAATAATTTTTCCATATAATATACAAAACTTCACAAGGATACAAAATATACAAAAAAATTGTTCTTCTATTTTTTTATAATAATCAAATATTTTCCTGGATAAGAAATTTTATATTTTTTAAATAATAATTTAAATAAAATTAAGTTAAATTTATTCAAAGGATTAAACATTGTACAATAACTAATAACTCTATGAGATCATTTCGATTGCAATATGCAAATACCAAGAAATTTTAATAATTAAAAAATTAAATATATTTGATAATAAAAAAACATAAGTTCCAATATCTTAATAAAAATAAATTGAATTCATCAAACAGTCTTAATAAAAAATGAATTTTGAAATTCGAATATTTAATTCGAGCTTAAATAATATCGTACAAATTAATCCTTTAAAGTTGGAAGAAATTACGTATAAATATAATTTTAATAAAGCCTTCTCTATATTCATCCCACGATGCCACAGGTATTCGTTCTTTCATAGAATTGTATTTACAAAAAAAAAAAACAGAATTTTAGAATTTGTTTTTGTTTTAAATGTAATTTCATGAAAGAAAGATTTTGTTCGACATCTTGGGCCGGACACTTAATGTGAAAATTCTATTAAGGGTGTGTGCCAATCGGTAGCAAAGTACTCTGGTATGTAAATTTTTGACACTGCTAAGATGAATAAAACTTCACTAGCCCTGGGAGCTAGTAGAATTTTTGACAGAATTTGTAAATTTTTGAAAAGCAGCAAATTAGAAACATGGGATCAAAAAAGAAAGTAAGCCACCGCCATCGTTTTTGAAAATTTGAGCCTTCACCCAATACGTTGAATTTTTAATGGTCTTAAATGTAGATAGACTGAAAAATGCATTGTTTATTATAATTCGTAATTGTAATTGTACATCGCACTATACAATTTTTCGCTACAGCATAGAATTTTATTCATGTGTATAAAAAAGTTCTTTTAAAAATTTGTTGGTAACCGGCGGCTTGTAGTCAAATGATTTGCCTCGCCGCCGCAGCAATTTTTTCATCGGTGGGTTTCTCTGCTATAGCGATCTTTTTCACAGACGTAAAAATTTTATGTTGTCCAAAATATATCAATTGAAATATGAAATTTTTTCCCCACAAGCAAATATTTTTTCACCATAGTACTTTGCTACCGATTTTCACGCGCCATAAAAGTTATTAGTGAATAGCAACAATTTCAAAATGTACGAGTATAATATGTTTTCCTTATATTTGTAATCATACGATCAGTCTGCTATTGACTTTGTTTTTTTAATTACGCTGAGCAAATTGAAGCCATGGTTCACCAAAATACTTCGGCACAATATATGTACATTGTCGAAATACAAGTTTTCTTAATTGAATTTATAGGATTACAATTTTAAAACATTCAAAATTTTAAATGTAAATAAAACGTGTCTCTGTAAGAATGCAATTTTTCATTTTAAAATAAAACCAAGTAATTTTTTTTAGATATTTGTGATTTTTTTATGGGGGGTGAGTATGGAATCCGTCATATAGCCCCGACGGCTCTGATGACAGGCCATCAATATTTTCAATAAAATTTCCATTACTTTTTCACAGATATGTGTCTGTATTTCACAGATCATATGTTGGATCTCGGATTTGAGCTAAGAAATTGTTTCTGGATTACTCGCATAAGCCCAAGTTTTTACAAAACCTCAAAGAAAAACATCGCACAGCGTTAAATATTGTGGCCAGTTGGCAGGTGGTGCCCTCTTGCTGAAATTACAGATCCTGTAACGTTCCTATACCGAATACTGTTCACAGTCACAGCGATTTCGGCATTCATCCTCAAAAACCTAAGGCCTAATCACGCCACCTGCCGAAAATCCGCACAAGACAGTTGCTTGTTGTGGGTGCATTTGCTTTTCATGGATTGCATGCGGAGCCTCGAATTCGACAATTTTGTGAATTCACGAAGTCATTCAGATGAAAATTCGCTTCATCGGAGTATTTGACTTTTTTCTAAAAATTACCATTGACCTTGTAAGAAGTTTTCACAATTGTATCGCGTTGTTCTTTCGTAAAGTGCTTCATTTTTAATAATTGAAATAAACATTGTCACAGCGGCCAGACTTCAGAGTTCTCACTTGCACAAAAAATAAATAACATTAAATTTAAAAAGTGCTTTCTTACTGAGTCAACCTTTACATATGTATTAAGAAGATGTTAATAAGAGTTTTTAAAATTTGTTGAACTAAAAAAAGATATTTTTAAAAATATAAAGAATTTGCTCGTACTGAATACATTTGTGTATTACTATTATATAATAAGCTATTCTGCTTATTTGCATAACATTATATAAAATATATTTTAGATGTTTGTATGTAATTACAAATTTAGTTTTATTCTTTGAAATTTGCCTTGTAAATTAATACACTCGTGCTCTTTAAGCTATTGCTATTACACAACTTATAAACAATTTAATTTTAAACTTAAAATTATTTTTCGAGAGACTACAAAAAGTTGGTAAAATCGAATGAAAAGTAGATCTAAAGCAAACTAAATATCAAAGGCTTACAACCGCAATGACTGAATGGAGCAAAAAGAATTATAAAAAGTTTATAATAATGAAAACATTGTATTCAATTTTATGGACATGTGTAACTCTATTAGGGTAACAGCTATTTGCGAAAAAACCATTGCCAGAGATGTGTTAGGATGTGGTTAACTTTATTCATAGGTCAAAAGTTTGTATTAAAATAAAATAAAAGGAAACATATTAAAACAAAATTAAATAAAATGAAACAGAATGAATATTTTCCTTACCAGGAAAACCTACCACTTCACCCGAAGCAAGAGATGTTGAGCGATATTGTGTGTGGGAGGTTTGTTTTTAATTTTCTCTCAAAGCACCCACAAAAAAGCGCTAAAATCACGCGTCTTCGTCTTATTGTGGCATCCAATTGTATCATCGTTAATTTTTTATGTTGCTTTGCATTGAACAACAAAAAAATGAAATTCCGTATACTACTTTGAATCTATCTTCAAAACAATGCATTTGGAAAGCATGAAAATTTTTAACTGCTTCCAGAAACCTAATATGGTGTTGCTGGGAAGTTTCAACTTTTATTTTAGTAGCAAATAAATCTGTATCTTCTGAGCTACTGATAATGTAGATAAACAGGAGTCTTAAGAGGAGAAGATAAGCTTGAAGAAACGAGAAATATTGGTCGTGCTGGTTAAATATACGGCCAGCTTCAGAGTGCGGAAGACACACAACTTTCGATACGGCTGCAGTTAGTAGATGAGTTTGTTATAAAATAAATTTGTCAAATCAAATGTTTATATAGAAAATAACAACAACACTCAAACAACCTATAACTCATGCAATAGTTTGTGAATTGAACCACTGAATTTGATTAGGGAGGGATATTAGGTAGTTACTTTGTGCATTTCATTGGGTATAATGATAATAAGGGACCCTTTACTTTTGAAAAACTTTAAAGAAGTGTCAATGTTTAGTTTTTCTACTCTCACATATTTTACATATTTGTAAAGAAATTTGAGCAATACTTTTTTCTAGACTGATAAATTTAAAATATCGCTCGAGTATGGGATTGGCGTGCGTATTAATTCATTAGTTAAAAACTTAAAAACATTCTCTTTTTAAAAATGTATTTCGTTTTTAGTTTATTTTTTTGTAAGAGACATTAAAAAATCTAGCTCCAGTTGCACTTTTTCAAACAATATTTAAAATTTTTTACTTGTATAATTTTCCATGACTGCACAAATTGAGATCATTAAAAAATAATTTTATATTATTGAAAATAAGAAATTATTTTTGTTAAGATTTATAATGGAAAATATTTGCAAAATTCAAAGTAAAGTCAAAGTAAAAATAGTTACTTCGATTGCAATGATTTTTAAAACCCCAAATGTTTTTAAGCACCAATGATGCCAACTTTGACACTAGCCATTACCAAGTTTTCGCAACAGGTTAATAACTTTTCGCTAGGATATGGACTGAAAGCTAACTTTGTTGATGTTAAGAGGACAGACGAATTAAATAATTCATGGAAAAACTGTGTATTGAGAAAAAATATTGAGGCAAGAATCAATCGTTTTAATATTTTTATAGTTCTGCAATCTATTTGAACATTCTAAAGATTAATCGGTTTTATATTTTTAGTAGATTTTATTTCAATTATTGTAAAGCCATTAAAAACTGTAAACATACACTAGATTAAAAATAATTTTTCTTTAAGCAAATCGAACCGCTTAAATTAATGTTTTTTTATATTGAAATAATAATAAAAATAATTTGTATTGTTTTTCTTTGCAATATAAACTGTCAACCGAAAATTTCAATTTTATTTCCAAAAATATGCAGTTAATGTTGCTCTTGCATTCTGTAGTGACATGACGACCACACTGGCTCTTTTGTTTCTAAAGATATGACGTCGTTAAAATTAAAAAGGAATAAAGTTATAGATATCCGAAATTTGAAATCGGTAAAGTGGGTGGTAAACTTATTATATCCAAATTTATAAGAAAGAGAAGTAAATAAAAAAGCACCACTTTATGCAGATTAAAAAGACGAAGTCAATCTTTAGTCGCGCTGTTCAAAAAAATTGTGAGACTTTGCAATGTAGAAACATTGAAAATTTTTCCTTATTTTTCACCAATCACCAGTAAAAAAGTACTCGTACAATGTGTGCCGTATGCAACACAGCTATTGAAGATATGCTAAATGTGTGCCTACCTAATGTGCAGATTTTAAATCAATATTTTGAAACAATTTTATGGACAAGCAACTTAAAAAAGCGCAATTCCTAAATGTTTATAAACATGGTTAGATGAATAGATAGATCGGTGTTTGTATGCATATCTGGGTCTAACAAATATGTTGCACACTTATGCCTTTATTTGCATGATATATTTTTTTGTAAAAATTTAATCTTTAACTGTTGAATATTTTCAAAATAATCTATATTGACCTCCAAGTATCGATAACGTTGCATATCAGTACATGGATAATAAAAAGAGTAGAACTCATTTGAAATGGCTCAGAAGGACTTAAAGGCAGCGAATTGATCAATTCGCTAGTTAATAAGTGCAGGCAGACTGCTCATATGTATGTCCACTAGAGATGAGTTCCACCAAGAGTATTATTTTTTTAGGAAAATACTTTTATCTTTACCAATTTACTTTCGAAATATGTATGTATGTATTAGATGTAAAATTTAGTATGAAGGTGATCTAACAAATATCGGTATGTGTAAAAATTATTTCCTTCGCATGTTAATTGAAATTTTGCTCTGAAACGGCCAGAGTAAAACTCAGTTATAAAATTTTATTCCAAAGCAAACTAAAGTTCATAATATTTTATTCAAAAAGATCTGAACATGCGAGGAATACGCAAGAGTTTTTCAACCTATTCAGCAGATCATATTTACGTTGCTTTCGGAGGTCGCAGCAACGACTCATCAGTGTTCATGTGTATTTCACTTTGAAGGTGATGCTGGTTGTTTGTAAATTAAATTTTCTATGCAAATCATTTGTGAGAATAGAATGGAAGAGTTATTATTATTCCAACATATGCAAATTCTGAATTTTATATCAGTATCATAATACGTATATTTAAGTAGCAAAATCAACCAAATGGCTCTTTATTCCAAATGCTTATAATTTTTGGATAGAAGGAACTTGGAAGTGATTTCATATGTTATCAATTCACATGACTATTCATTTCGTTTAAAATTTACTGCCTGTTCATTTAAAACAAAAACAAAATCTTAGAATTTAGAAATTGTACAAAAGAAATTTGTGCGGTATGTTTTTAAACACTTCCCGGGGAACGCATACTCTATTCTGCAAATCGAGGTATAAGTGTACAATATACTCCATACAAGCACATCTAAAGTTTGAATTTCAGTTGATTGTTTCTTTGGAGATTTTATACGCTTTTGTGTGTGTGCGTGTTTTTTTATATTAGTTTTCATCCGCAGTACATAAAATGTTTAAAAATACAAAATACCCACCATCATCAAGGCTAAAGCATGTGTCGCCAGGTTACCAATAATGTCGATGATAGATTTACCGACTACATCGTACTAAAGCATCGTCGCAGTAGTTATTTTTCATAAAATGAAAAAGAAAAAATACAAAATTAAAAATTGTTACCAGCCAACATAAAGCCAAAGAAGTGAAAGGTTTCCATGTGAATTTTTATTACAATTGTGTGAATAACATCAAAACAAAAAGTTATTTTCTAACGTTTTATTTTTGCGAGAACGAAAATGTTTGTAGGGAAGGAGGGAGGCTAGATGGCGGTATGCTGACATGTTAAATCAAGTCAAAATCCAATAAAACGAACCTGTTTAAATGTTTGTTTGTTTATTTGTGGCTTCATTTGAAATTCGTAAGATTTGTTAAATTTTTTAAATGATTTATATCTTGGCTTTTGTTTACGGCATTAACAAAGCTTGAAAAAAGAACATGTTGAGCTAACAATTTTATATTATAATTGATCAATTGAATAATTGATTATTTTAGCATTCATTTCAATTAGTTTTCTGTGTCGTTTTAAAATGGTTGTCGAAAAGGATTTGAAAAGAAGATAACAAAAAAAAAATTATAAAAAAATTCGCTGTTGAAGAAAACTTCAATGGGTTCTATTGGCTCCAACATAAATTGAATTTAAACCTACTACGAGCACACATATAGCATCATTCTGCTGATGTGTATAAGTACTCGTATATCATCGGCTTAGAGTGTAAACCCGCACATTCCATTATTTATTTAATTTGACGTATTTTATTATTCTGATTGTATGAGTACTATAAACATTATAGTTATGCCCAAATATATGTTTGTTATTACACTGGTATAGTATATTTTAAAGTAAATTAAATTTATACTGCATAACTTCCTGGATTGCAAATAACAAATATTGTATTGTCAAATATTCTTGAAGTCAGTTAGCGGGTTTACCCTCCAAGCCGACGATATACATGTGCAGTTTTAATTGTGGCAGCCAAATTGCACTTTTAATTATAAAATCCGAGATGCAGTACACTTTCATGTAATACCTACCTATGAAATATAAAAGCAAGTCAGTAGAAAGTATTATGATCCTAACTTTGTATTTTATATATTCCTACTGCGAACATGCCTAAAAGTCAAGTACTAAGTAACTCGTGGATAACCTTGACCTTGATAAAACAAATTTTATACACATTTTTCACATATTTTTTTTGGCAATTATTTTTGGCACTACAACCAATGTCGACAATACGCTTAGATTGCTTTTCCACAACCAAAGTTTATTTTGACAAAGTATTTTAATTTTTTTTAAAACTTTGTTTCCATTCTTCACACGTAAATTTATTTTGACAAACTTTGCGTTCTTTGGTGGATCAATAAACAAACCAAACACACAAATGCAACCAAAAGCAAGTATGTGTAATCGAGGAACGAAGAAGAAATGAACTTAGCGAGTACATCAACGTCGTGAGTACAACTTTCCCTTCTCATCATCAAACGCAAGACTTTGCAAAGTAAACTTTTCCCATAGAAAAGTGCACTTACTACATACTTTTTGTATGCAAGGCTCATTTAGAACAATATCTCCATAATATAATTTATTTTATTTAATGTGATTATTTTTCGAACTGAATTGGTTGATATTAGTAGTTTCTAATCCAAAGTGATTAATATTTTGGCAAAAGTTCGTAACATTTTTGTAGAAAGAATTGGATACAAGACAATAATCCAAAAAAGAAGTAACACTCAGGCAATGAATATGCCTACCAACCAGCAGGCGTTTCACATTCTTTGGGAAAAAGGTAGTGCATGCGGACAGATGGTGAAGAAAGTGAGAAAGCTTAATTGTTTTATAACTTTAGATCGGTATTGCAGCGACGCTGCTGTAAAGCAGGAACATTGAATAAGCTGCTTTAGCTGTGCAGCCACTTTTTTATTAATTATTTTTACTTCGCCGACATTTCTTCTCCATTACCAACGAAGGAGGGCGCATTACATTAGCATATACCAGTATTAATTGCTGCCGTTACTGTTCAGTGACCAGTGATATGCCTTCGTCACTTGAACAGTCAAAAAAAAAAACAAATACCATGATATAGTAGTGCACATCCGAAAAGTGCTGGAAGCTATGAATTGCAGAAACTGGACTCGAATCTATGTTCTTAGTCGTTATTTGCTTTGTAGTCAACAGCACCCTCAAACGAACTTTAGTACGTTCGAAGGAAAGCCGCTGACTGCAGCTAGACTTTTCTCAACAATTTCGATTGTAATTGTTTCTGCTCTGAGATTTTTTATATTCTTTGAATTGTTGCTTGTTGCGTAAGTTTACGCTAACCAGCATGAAAATTTAGAAATTTTAGCAATATAATTGCCAAATTGGCAACACTCATGCTCATCAATTGTTGAATATATTTTCTCTGCATATTGTTTGTTTCCCTTCAGCATTTGTGGCTTATTTGAATTTTTTTAAATCTATTTCTCAGTTGTTAAATGTTATTGAAAAAGTTTAGAAGTATTGTTTGCACATTAGATACTTGTACTTAAACTCAATAAAAGTACGATATATTA
Organism: Gymnocheta viridis; assembly: GCA_956483585.1. Taxonomy (NCBI): domain Eukaryota; kingdom Metazoa; phylum Arthropoda; class Insecta; order Diptera; family Tachinidae; genus Gymnocheta; species Gymnocheta viridis. Next base: position 93,156,047 of record OY101440.1, on the reverse strand, counting down.
ACATATTATTGTATTTTTAATTATTTTCATAGTTTATTTCTATGATGTTTATTTTTTTTCTAAAAACTTTACACAATTTAGTGTAAATGTTGTATAAACTTTTATGTTTATTGGTTTTCATGGTTTATTATTAAATTTTTAAATGCTCGGAAGTAGTTTAAAAACAAAGAAATAAAAACTATGTAATTAAATATGCCATAAACTTAAATAAAATTAGATATTGTATTGCATTGCATTTCTTCCTGAATGACATTGATCACGATATTTATATGCCGCTATGGAATTTAATAAGTAAGCTTTAGCTATTGTATAAATTAAGTTGAATTTAAACACATACTTTATTACGCTTAATGATGTGTGTATGTAGGTTATATAGAGTCATTGGCCAATAAAAGTGAAAGGGCTTGTAAATTAATAATAGTAGTTTCGAACTGCAATTACAAGTTTCATTTTGTATAATTATCTGTTATTATTCATTGTTGTTTGTATGTTTGCAAACATGGGTGTACTTATTACATATTATTTGTTGTTATTATTTTTTGCTTCAGTCTTTCTTAAAATACTACACATTTCATTTATCTGTAATGTGGTAGATTTGTCATTTTATATATGCAACCTACTACCACTTTGTTAATGAAAAACATTATTTCTGCAGCAAAATATAAAAAAAATACAATATTTGCATGACAATGTTTTGTTAAAAAATACATTTGATTACCTGTGTGGCTCAAAACCACCCACAAAGATTACTGGTATCTTTTTTACTCAATTTTATTTCTCTTTTAAATTCATATGTACATATCTATGCATTTGCATCAAAACGTTTTGGTTCATAACCCCCCTCGTAATGAAACAAAATATTCTGTTTTTCAAGCGTATCCTGTACATTTTTTTGGCTCGTTTCTGATTAAAAAATGCAAATTATTTCACACGTATGTTTAAAAATTTCATCTAAATGTCGATTTTAATCATGAAGTATTTTATATTTGACAACTTATTTACTCAGAAATCATATTGCCAAGTTTGAACGTGATCGCTTGATTTTTAAAATTGATACATGCAAATCACTTTCTAGGAACTGCATTAAAATTTTTAGTTTTAAATGAGCTTAGCGTATGTAGTTATGACTCGCCTTCTTTATGATAGTAGAAGTGTAGGAAGTAGTTGCATGCGTTGCGACGCGTTAGTAGTGAAATTATATTTTTTATTTCTGCCTTATTCAAAAATTTTTTCCATGTTTCGTTATTATTTTTCGATTTGAATCTTAATGTTATAAAATGTTTTTACAAGATTCGTAAGCTAGACAAAATTACATATTGTTTGGGTATCATTTTCCAGAATAACTAATCACAGCTAGCAGCAACAATATCTAACGTTTCCTGTATTAGTTTAATTTTTATTATAAAAATCATTATATTTGCAATTTTAGCCCAACCAATTTGCTAATGAGAATATTTTTTCATCTAAATAAATTTAAAATTCGATTAGAAGCTTTTGAAAATTTTGACAATTAATATGATGAAACTCTGTTTTCAATGTATTTTTTCGTAGTAACTAGTATTTTAAATACGTATAGAATGAATGATTTAAAATATTATTTTTAGACACGCACTCTCACAAAAAAGCTGCCAAAAATGACTTTACTTTTTTAAATTAGACTTTACGTTTTCAGTAATGAAAAATAAAACATAAAAGGAGAGTAATTAAATTAAATTAACTAGAAATTTGTCGTTGCTGTCGTCGTTTTATTTTTGGCTTTTTTTCTTTCAGAGTGATTTTGTAGCCGCATTTCATTTCATTCTAACTTCATTTTCTCCAATATAAAAAATATCTTTGTAGTTGCACCAGTATTAATAGTTCAATCATGAACAACCCAGCTAGACTTTTGAATTTACTTAAGAGATGTAGACATTGCAATCTGTGCGTAATCTTAAAAAAAGGTTAGAGTTTGTCGGAAAAAAACTGAACTGGACTACTGTGCAATGGGGTCAATTTTTTTTCTTAGATAAAACGAAGATTTATGTCCTCTTCCTTGGTTACAATTAATATTTTTTTGACCGAAGTTAACATTGTATGTCACCAAAATATGCAGTACAGGGTACACTGCAATATGACAGTCATGGCATCTTGGGTGCTATTTCGTTAGGTTAGGTTCCATTGCGAGCCGTAATCAAGCACAGCTCACGTGGGACCATTTCATTAGTTCCCGTTGTGTTACCGGTACACCGAATTGATTTATATATTAGAGTAATAAATGCTACTGCTTTTTTAGGCAGGTCCTGGACAACTTTTCCATCAATACAGTCAAAGCCTGGAGAATTTTTGCAGTTCAGCATAGATATTTCTTACCGAACTTCCTGAGGTGAAATATGCTTAATTGACCAATCGATTGGGCAAGGACTAATTAAAAAATCTTCAATTTGTTTGTGAAAGGAGTGTCTCTTAGGTCATGAGGTTGAAACGATTTATTTAGATGTAAGGCAAATGCTTTGCTTTGATCTGTGTTGCACCATGCACCGTTTATATCTTTAATAGGAATGTTTCGCTTCGGTGGACGCTTTAAATATCTGTTAGATAGGCTTGAAATAAAAACTCTTTTTTTCTTTCTGAAAAACTCTTTTATGCTTTCTGAAGAAGAAACGGAAGGTGTTCGAAATATTGAACGAAAATTTTAAAATAAAAAAAAAATCCTCTAATAAAACCAGAAAAGAGTTTTATTTGAAGTTTATCTTTGACTTAAAAAACACATAGAGTTAATTAACAAAAACTTATAAAAACGTTTCATACTACTTGTAGTCAAACTCTATACTCTGTTCACTGCATTTTTGCAATATAAATTTATTTATTATTATCTAGATTTAAAATCTAACAAAAAGTAGAATAATACAGGTAGTGTCGAAGCGCTAACGGACTTTTTTCTTGGGTTCGGGTCTGTCAAAATTTGATTATGTATTACTAACACACATCCACACTACTAAAAAGCACACTTGAAAATTTGTTTGAAATGCAAATAAGAAAAGGAAAAGAACAAAATTCTTAATAGAACAGAAAATGCAACCATTTCACCATTTTTCTTTTGCGCTTCTTGACAGTTTCGAACCTAAAAGCGGTGTTGTTGTAGCTTCGATACTACCTGTGTTATTCTACCATGGAACTGTAATTTATTTTTTATATTGTGAGTTATTTTTTATATGTATAATTTAGAATATTGGAAAACATATATTGTTTTCAAAAAATAAAGTATTAAAGCTTTTGAGACTTGAATTTCACAAAGTTTTATTTCTATCATTGCAGTTAAAACGTTTAATACTTATCACAATATTGTGTGCCGCCACAAATGCACAAGATTACCAAGACTATCAGGAGAATACACCTCGACCTGCACCTATAAGACTGCGCCCCAGTTCCGCCCAAGCAGAAGCGCCAAGACCGACACCAGTGCCAATATTAAAACAAATAAATAAGTAAGAATTTATCGCTAAGAAATAAATGTTTTCGTACTCAAATCAATTGAAAAAATATTCGATTTCCCCAAATTGATACATACACTCACTGTAACATTACATTAAACTAATTAGAATCTAACATCATTGAATTAATTGAATTAATCCATTAAGTCTTCTAATACCTCAGTACACTACAGCGTACACATCTTTAAATAATAATAATTTGAAAGTCTTTTATAACAGTTTGAAATAAACAAATTTATAAACATAAGAGTCCATAAGCAATTTCATAAAAATTAAGTAATTTTTCATTGTTTCTACGCAAATGACAACATCAACTCAATATACAACTTTTAAGAATTTAATGTTAATTAATACGTTTTTATTTTTTTATTAACTTAAGGCACAACGAAGATGGTTCCTATACTTATGGTTACGAAGGAGCTGATGGTTCCTTTAAAATTGAAACGAAATTGGCCACCGGTGAGGTTAAGGGAAAATATGGTTACGTAGACGAGACTGGGAAAGTACGAGTTGTGGAGTATGGTGCCAATAAATATGGTTTTCAACCATCTGGTGAAGGCATTACTGTAGCACCACCCACTTTGGTGGACGAAACCAAGACGCAACAAGAGCCAGATTACGAAGATGAATTGGTGGTAAGACCTCAGAGACCACAGGTATAATAATTAATACAAAAGAAACTGTTTAAAAAATATTAGTTACACAAATCATACATATTATTCCAGCGCATTAACCGTCCACAGCCCCAATATAGACCAGCACCGCCACCACCACCCCGTCCACAGCCACAGCCCCAGTATGTTCAATATGAAGATGAGGAACAAGAACCAGAGCCACCACGTAGACCTCAATATGTTCCCCAATCTGCACCACCACGGTCTCAGCCTCAACTGGGACCAGCACCACCAAGGCTACAAATACCCGGTGCTCAGCGTTCTACCGATGTTGTTTACTCGCCTGTACAGAAACCTTCTCGTCCCGATTATACGCAGCAACAGTCTTCGGAATACTCACAGTCGACATCTTTTGGAGATGGTCAATCAAATTTACGCATATCCCGTCCCGTATATGCTCCCGCTCCAGCAACGCCAGCGCCATCCAGTGCCCGAGCACAGGGCTTTTTGGGCCCTGCTTCGGGTGGTCGTCCACATTTAGATCCCTTCCAATTCGGACCCTCTTCACAACAAGCACCTGCACCACGTCCCGTGCCCCAATCGATACCCGTGCAACAGCCCCGTTATCAACAGCCACAACTGCAAGGTCGTAGTGGTGGCGGTTCCAGTAGTCTACTGGATCAATTAGCTCGTGACTATGCTTTACCTGAGGGCACATCTCAGCCATTGCACGACATTTCTTTCGGTTATTATTAGAGTGTGTAAACTTGTACAATAAATGTAGGAAAGTCATGTAACGAATTTATGTTGTATTTACAGTTATAGAGTTTTATTTTTATAAGTTCGTTGTTGAGATAAAGATATTTGAGTGTTTTATTTTTGTGTGTTTACTGTGAGCTTTTGTATCTTCCTAAAATTGATTGATATTATTTCAATAAAAGCTAAAAGAAAATTTGCCATTTCTTTTGGTAAGAGTTATTAGATTAAATTTTTATGTTAGTTTTTTTTTATTTTATTTAGATTGAAATGAAAACTTTTTATAGATATCAATTTGATTACTTAGAAATTAAAAAAGATAACTACAGGTAAACGCGAGTTTTGGGATATACATACTAGAGTATGTGTATGTATGTAATGTATTCCAGCGGTAAAATTGTTAGGTCCTTAAAATTTTTGGCCTTCTTTAAGAGCTGTAAAAATTTATTACTTTATTCAAATTGTTTCTTGCCTTTCAAAGAGGGGTTTCTAAAAGATTTAGTACAATCTTCAAGCAATTGGAAGCAACAGCAAAAGAATGCAAGAGCTGTGACCACAATAAGAAGGGGGAAATACAAAAATTTATTTTTTTGTGCTTAAAGATTCAATGGGTTCGGTTGAGTTTTAACAAGTAAAAGATTAAAAATTAAATATGATGTAGTTGTTGCTTGGAAGCTGAATAGCTTTTAGTAACCTTTAAATTGCAGCTCTTTTAGCAAACCTTCATTTCAAATCCCTTTTTAAAGATTCTATTACAATATCGTCCTCCCATCATACACTCCACTTATACCTTTTATATTAAACTTTCTATGGAAGGACTTTTGAAAGAAATTCCATTATCGAGCCTTTTAGAATCTCTCCAAGTGGCAGCAAGTGTGGAAGTCCTGCGTGTGATGAGAACGTGGAGAAAAAAGATATGAATATGGAATGGAACGTGGTGTCATTGTGTCTGCTAATTAAGATCTTCTAGAAGGCTTCTTTGCACCTGCATTTTACTGCTTGGTATCCAATATATGTGTCGTTCATTGTAACAGTGAATTATCTCCTTGTAATTAAACTTCGAGAAAACGAGCCTTTTGAAAATAAAAACTACTTCTTTTAATTTTCAAGTACACATTGCTGCCTGTTTTTGGAAAATTAAAACAAAATTGTGAGTGTGAATTTATATTGAAAACAAAAACAAATTTTCGTATTATATTGTCGTTTTCAATATTAATTCTGAATTACAATTTTGTTCATTTTCTGAAAACAGGCAGTTAGTTATTAAATACCGTTTGTTTTATAAACCAATAATATGAAATATTATTTAAACATGTTTAATAAGACTAAATTAGTTATTAGACTTTCAGTTAGTTGCTTGTTTGGGGCATACGCTTAGGAGCGAAATTATAACAAAAGTTTAAGGTAGCGCCTTAAGGTGATTGACGTCATTACAGCTGCTGAAATTGCCTTTATACATTATTTCGTTTTGTTTTTTTTAATTTCATGGTCTAACGGTTGTTTGACGTTCGGCCAATGGCTTCTGCCAAAAATGAAACAGAAATAAAATAAAACAAAATATATTATTTAATGCATTTGTAACCAATTATGAAGTAATACTTAGTTTGTCCAAATTTTTATATTTCCATATATGTACATCTTTGGGCTATTTTTGGTCAATGTTTATTTATTCGCCGATGTAAATAATACAAATTATTTAATCTTTATGTTAAAGTTTCGTCGATTTTCCTAGTTGACTTAACAATTAATTTTATTTGTCTTTGGATTAGTTCCAGAAAATATTTTTATATTTGATTACTGGTTTTTTATATTGCAATATAAGACTGATGGCACGATATAACGAAGGAATCAGTTCTCGGCTCGAAAGTTTTCGGATCTTTTGGCATCTGTGCAATGTTAAAAAATTCATGTTATTTTTTAAAAACTTACTGGATTGTAGCGATTAAATTGGTTACTTTTTAATTTTTTTTTTAAACAATAATAACACTTTATAGCCAATATTTTTTATTTAACTTAAAATGTCAGCTTATTCAAAGTTTAAAGCAGGGTAGATGCTACAATAAATATTTTTAAAAACAATTCGTGCATATAATAGCTTCATAGCGCTATTGCACGTTTATAATTACTATTTTTGCGACTTGATCTTATAAACCCTTGATAATGTATTCATGATGAATTAGATTGTTTACCTTTTAGTTCGAACGCATGCAACAAAATTAAAACCATTTTTAAATTAAAGTATAAAAAATATTTGCTTTAATACATTTTGTTTATAACTTAACTAAATATATAATACACATTCGTACAAAGAAAAATAAAAATACAAAAGAAAATGTTAGGGAAATGATAGACAAAATTTATGAAAATAAATACTTAAGATTAATTGACTGAAAAACAAAAACTTTTCAAAACAAGTACATGCAAAAGTACTTTGAGTAAAACAAAACACCAGCTTAAAATTTAGTAGGAAAATTAAAACAAAATTTTTATAAATAACAGTATACTTAGAGGCTTAAGTACAACTGAAGTTGATGTTTAACTAGCATCTCATGCGCAAACCAAACACACATAAAATTAGTAATCGTTATCGAATGATCGTTCACTTCATTTCAAAACTCCTAGTAGGAAATTTACAGAGTAGTTGAGTAGTTAGGAAATATAAAAGATTTCTGCATTAAGCAAAAGAAGTTGAAGAATTTATTTATTTTGTTTTACTGGTAATAGTAGCCTGGAATAGAGGAGAAAAGTAAATTTAGAGTTATTTATACATGCTTCTTGGGCAATATATATATTTTTTTTTGAAATAAAATCTGTGTCTAATGAATATGGGAAGGATTAATAGTGACTATACTTACAATATACTTACAGGTGATGTTTTCTAAAATATTGATGATATGAATTTAAAATTTAGAATATAAATATTTAGAATTATGGAAATTTTATACAATTCTGTTTCGTTAGTAGAATTATTTCTTTTATCGAATTCCTCGTTTAGTAAACCGAGTCGATTGCAACCCAATCGGTTTGGGACAACTTATTTCAATAATACTTGAATTTTTTAAGTATCTTTTGTAGTTCTTTATTTGTTAGCTTAAAATACCTTATTTGAAATTAATTTAACGTACACATCAAAATAAACATTATTATTTATTTTGGCAAATCGCTCGATTTAAGTCAATTGGATTTATATATGGACAGCTTAGTCCTCATAGTTTCCGTATTGCTAACGTCTAACATATTTTGTTTGCATTTAACTGCTGCATACAGATAGATTAAGTCGTGCCATTAAAATAACAGTTTTTTTTATTATATTATTTTTTGGAATTATTTAGATTAAAAATTATGCGATTCGCAGATCAGAACAAATAATTTAAAATATTACTATGGGGAGCCCCCGTAAAATAGTAGATAGCACCGTGACGGTGGATGTAAATAAATTAGTAAATTTTAAAATTTTATCTAAATTTAATAACCTTAAACTTGGTACAAGTTTTTTATTCAAATGAATTATTAACTTTTTAATATTGCAAATTTTATTGAATTAACTTTTTTGCCATTTCTTTTTAAGTGAATACTGGTTGTTTAACATGTTGAAATATCAAAACTATTTAGTACATATCGAATTTTTAAATTGTTTGCAAATTTTTTTGTTCAGGAGAGTCAAAAAACCTCATTTGAAAATTCTGTAGTAATGAGATCTCAGCAAAGTGCAATAAAAAACACAAAGACTGTGTGCTACGCATGTGTATGTAATTGCTTAATAATTTAGTGATTATATATATAAATTAGAATATGATTGATACCATCGGTCGTCGGCTATACAAGTTATACAATAATGAATCGTTTAAACATAACAGAATCAATTTCTCGTGGAAAATTTTTTTCGAAATATCTATTCGAATTTCCGACGAAACTTTGCTTGGAACTAATTTTAATTTGCACATCGCTATATTTAAAACACAAAAGAGTCATCTTCCTAAGAAAAAAGTATTAATTTCAAATGCAAGTTTTACCAATTGATGATGAAACAGAACAAATCTACAAGTTCTGGAACAATCGCTGGTGGCCCATAATAAAATCGAAGACAGTAATTTTATATTCTCTCTTATTATTGTTTTACACCGACAGGGTGTGACATGGGAGTTGTCGGACCGAGGATTAACTACTACGAGTCCTTGGGAAAAACTTCTACCATTTTTCAATCGGAGATTTAAATTGTTATTTGAAGTACTGTTGAGTTTGCTTTGAAAAATTTATTTAAAATTCAAATTATAAAAAACTAATTTAGAACTAAAACAAATCAGTTAAGACTCACAACGAATATTAAAAGAAGTTGTGCTTGACGGATAACAACGAGTTTTGAAGGGACATTATTAGGAATTCTTAATTTTTATTTATAGTCTTAAGGTACCGCGTAACAATTAATACAGGAGAATGACCGCCGAAAATTGAGTAGCTATCGAGAAAAACGCATTTTTACAAATTAATTTTTCTGTTTTTATATTATAAATCGAAAGAGTTTTGAGGTGGAAAACAGTTAATAAAATGGTTTCATTAGAAAACAAACAAAAGAGAAGATTTGCCAAAGTGTAACAACTACAATAGATAAAAACGCATTTTTATGTCTACGATTTCGCTTGAGGGGGTTTTTTAAAGGGCGAGTTTTGAGGTAGACAATTTGGAAGATGTATTTAATGAAATTTATTGTTTTTAAATTTATTTAAGATATTTATATGCTCTTGTTTATGTATAAACAAAAGGAAAAACTTGCCACAATTTATGTTTTTCTTACAAAAATAGCAAATTTAAAGATGCAAAAAAAGGGAATACTTATTAGCAAAAAACAAGAGGACTCACCGAAATTCAATATTACTAAATACACGATATTTGTATTTTTTTAAGGATTTAAAGGATTTTAAAATAAAAACATTTTATAATACAATACATTCTAAAATTGTGTTTTTATGTTAAACATTCTCTTTATCGTTCGGATTCCGCTTTTCGATGGATTTTATGTGGACACGTGCAGTGGTACGTATGATTAATATTCCAGTTTCCAAAAAATTTATTTAAATGCTAAATTCTGGTGATTTACACAAATGCTCGTTATGTGCAAGAAGTTTTTGTTGCGGTCTACAATTGAATTTTCGTCTGAATATATATTTATTAAAGGACCCATACTGACATATTGTTTCTTCTTATACATAAAATGTAAGCAGAAAATAGCAATTTCAAGCAAATTTAATTGAATAAATACATGTTTTAATTTAAAAAGTTACTCATAACATTAAATTTTGTCAGTAGCAACGAGAGTATTTGTAAAAGTTGCAGTCTAATCACAAAGTTCTGCAAGAGTAAATCATACTTTTAAGCGGGTTTTAGATAAAGTGTTATATTAAACTTTTTAAGAAGTCAAAAATATGCACTTAGTGATATCTCGGAAGCAATAATTTAAAAATGCCTTTGTATTTTTATTTTACTGGGATATTTATATGTTATTTCTCTTTATGGGAAAATTTCAGAATGCAGGTTTCAACACCAAAATCAAAAAATAAATAAATCAAAAATAAATAAATATGGTTTCAATAGATTATATATTAACACAAACTTACCACTTCAATAATTTAATAAATTATAGCATTTTTACAGGGTTATAAATAAATTCGTTATGTCATCAGTAAAACAGGAAAACTACCGGCTTCGCTAAAAATTTAACGGAATAATTTTGTAAGGTTATGCGAAAAGCTTGACAAAGGTGCAAAATTTTCGCAAAAAATTTCCAGTAAATATAAAATTTTTTAAATTTAGGATATATTTAGATGAGTTATGAGTCCTTGCGCAAAGAATTTTCAAATTTAGGTCTTTAGGAGATTATTATTTTGGCAAATGTTCGTAACATTTTTAGTCAGAAAGAATTGGACATGTGACAATATTCCAAAGGAACAAGGGAAAATTTTAACATCAATTAATTTCAACTTACACGGCAGAACAGAAACAACGTTGTTTTTCGGGAGCCGCTACACTCCCATCAGCAGCGTTCATGTGTGTTTCCATGTATCCGCTACTGTTTAGGTGGCTCGGTTGAATGTGATTTCAAATTTGTATTTATACAAATAGTGTCTAGAAAAAGCATACGAGACTTATTTGTATTATTATTTGTTTTTTACAGTAAACACTGTTTTACCACTATCAATATTAAAATTTTACCATCACTAATTAACGTTAAATTAACCCATTGTTACACGTTGGTTTTATCTCATGTACCATTTTTCTTTCTAATTTTTCTTTTTACTTAAGAAAAACTTTTTTGGTTTGATTAATACTTAAGTGTTATATTTTTTTTGTTTTTTTTTGTCACTTTAGCCAAAAATAATAATCACTTTGGATTTAAAAAAAAAACACTATTTAATTTTAAATTTTAGGGTTAAAATGATTTTAAATTTGCAATCGAAATTCAGTACTATAATCGAAATTCAGCTCATAATCGAAAATAAATGTAATCTTTTGAATGATTTTGCAGCATATGTTAGAGCTTTTCCGTTGTGATTCTGATAAATTTCTTCACTGAGTTATAATTGATCATGAAACGTGGATTTATCAAAAGCGAAACATTCAAGTCAGATCAATAAATAAAATCCACCCTGAAGAGAGGGAAGATAGTGTAATCGGTTGGAAGGGGATACATTCGTAAATTCAGTAAATTTGCTATAATGAAAGTTAAGCGTTCAAAAAGCCCACTTGGCAGGAAATTTTTTAATACAATTTTTTTTGCAAACAATTGAATGCACATTTCTCCAACTATGACAACATTTTATTTATTTCTGCAAAAGTTTTGATCAGAAATATTTACTGCTTTCCGAATTCACTCAAGGTTATGTCCATGAATTTTGCCTCATTTAAAGATTTAACCACATCGGTCACTTGTCAAAAAGAAAAAAAAAGGATATAGAAAATATTATTAATCACCATTGGACAAACTAGTCAAAGTCTTCAAAAAATTGCTTCCATTAAATTAAAAAAATACATATTTTCCAGTAAGGTAATACTCGATTATCATTTCGATTACAAAAATGCTAATTTTTAGGTTCGAATTATTGCCATATAGAGCTTATCACCCAGAGCCTTTGCTTCTTGAGGGTGCTGTTGCCTGTTTAAGTGACGTAAACATAGCACTGGTCACTAAACAGTACCGGCAACGCGTGTTACTGATCCATGCTAATGTAGATCACAGTGCCCGCCCTCCTTCGTCAGTATTGCAGAATCATTGGCAAATTAAAATAATGCACAGCTTAAACAAATTTAATAAGCCTACACTAAATACCAGGGGCGCTGCATCACAGGTCTACAAATTAAAAAAGGAAAGAAAAATAATGTTTGACAAGCGTTAATTGCCTGAGTGTTACTTCTTTAAAAAAAATTAAAAAGTTTCAGAAAAAATTATTAAATGCCTCATTAGTTTTCACTTTTCGTTGCCGTTCTGTGATGTTCTTAACTGTAGAAAATATTTATAATTACCTGTTCTGTGAAAGGAAAATACTGAAGTTCTGAACAAAATGTTTTCGTAAAAATTCTTTTGTTTGAATAAAAAAAGAAACAAATCAATAATTAAAATAATTTTATATGATGAACTCTAAACTCGATGTAATTGCAGGAATGAATTTCATAAATGTGTGCTAAATGTGCCAAACCGTAAAGTATCAGAAGAAGCTTCATCAGGGGAGGTGGTACGCCAGACCTGCTAATAGGCTTTTCATTGTCTCTTGTTTTTTAGTTGACAAAAATATATAAAGCCTTAAAAAATCTTGAATTAAAACAAAATTTTGTGACTTTTATAAAAAAAACTGTGTAATATTTGACACTTCAAAAATTAGTCCATACGTAATCTTGGTTGTCGCTTAACGTTGCATTCTATTTTCTACAGATTCGCAGCAACAGAACGGAACAAAACGGAAAAGCACAAAAAACCACACATACGGATTTTTAATTAAACAGAATCAAAACAGCTGATTCATAATAGAACAGAACGAACAAACTAATTCTGCACCAAGTCGTTTTTAACATATAAGCCCATCTTAAGCACATATTGAAATTTTGCTTTGTAGAGTGCCTGAAAAAGTTCTACTATCCCTGAATGAATTATATTTATATGAATAATTATATGAATTGTAAGAGAGCAAGATAAAAGGAAAGTTAGTTGAAAACACTTGCTTTTCTATGTTTTTTTCCACATAGATTTAAGGATTTCCTCTCGAAGCTTCATGTTTTAGATTGTGAATTTATTTAAAACTTCACGATTGTAAAAATTTGTAGACCAACACCGCATTTCCACTATAAGCCTTAAATTATTTCATATTACTCGTATATCTATCTATCAGATAATCAAAAGTTGACAACAACACATCATTGTACGTTGAGATAAATATGCAAATAAAAACCAGGCTTTAACCATATTGTGCATCAAATATGAATATAAATATGTATGGTACGTATGTATGTATGTGCGAATATATTTAAAAAATTATAAAAATAAATTAAAATAAATATATGTATGAACAAAAAATTAATTACAATTAAGAATAAATTAGAAAAAAAAACACATTTGGGCAAATTTTCGTATAAAGATGCATAAAATGTTCTAAATGACTTAGACTAGCGACTAAAATAAAAAGTTTGTAATAAATTAATAGTTTAGTTTTGTTCTTCAGCCGTTCGTTTATTACGAAAAATCTTTCATCATCAATTAAAAGTCATCCAATACAGGACCGTAGAGAAGTGTATCGTGATTGTCATACTCATGACCAGCAAAAGCCCGCACCCTACGCTCAAAACGCACTGGAGTTACAGGCATAGCACTACGTTTTACTTTGTAGGGACCATTATAGGCCGGTCTGTTATGCTGACTCTGATATTCATATTTGTCAGGTGAAGGTTTATAGTAAATATATTTATTTTTCTGTACTGCAGGTGGTAAATATTGAGCTGCACCATTTTGTGGCAGAGTTTTATGTACATGTTTCTCAACAGCATAAGAAACTTGAGCCTTGCCAGGCTGCTGTTGTTTGGCTACTTCGAGAGCTGCTATTATAGGTATGAGGTCCTTAAGAGTATTTTGGTTTGAGCCCCCCGAACCAACATGATAGTTGTCGTATTTATAACTGTTGCTATATTCCTCTTGATGAGGTGGCTTATAGTCATAACCCTCGTTGGGATGCTTCTCGATATAAGCTCCTTCAGCGCTTTGTTTTTGTTTACGCATTTGATGATACAAGTCGTAAGGTGTCTTAGCGCCATAGGCTGCTTTTATCTGTTCGGTATGTGATAAAGATTGTAAAGGACCCAAATGATTTGGCAAGCCATAGGAATTTAGATCTGATCCTTTTCCAGGGCTTGTTGCATAGCCAGTATCACCACCACTGTATGTGCCAGAGTTTGCTGTATCCAATGTCACAGTTTTAGAGGCCGTATATTCAGTCTTACCATTTGGCAACATGCTTAGGATTTCTTGTAGCTGTACAGCAGCTTTGCGAGCTTCTTCATCTGTTAGTTTATGATGACGACCATAAATGTTGAATTCTTGTCCATTAGAACCTGTTGTCCAAAATGTTTGGTTTATTTTTATTTAAGGTGCAAGAAAATCATTGTGATTTGTTGTGGTAAAAAGTGTTTTAGTGTTTTTGTTGTTAAAGCACAGTAGCGGTGGTAGATGTTGCAACATAAAAAGTTTGAAAAAGAGAAAATCTCATACGGTATCATTTAATAAATTGATTTAAATGATGATATGGTAACAAGTGTAGCTATAATTTTTAATTCAGCAAGGAATATATACGAGTATGTACATGTATTGTGTTATATGTGTATGCAAATGTTTTCTTGTCAATGTGTTTATGTGTGTGTTAGTATGTATTATTTGCTTGTTATTTACTTACTTTTATGAATGTGGTTGTATTTTACATGGCAAAGGGTTTTTTCTATGCTATTTTATTTTTAAATTTACAGCGAAAACATCTTATTTACTAGTAGATTTTAAATAATAATTTTATTTTTTAGCAAAAAGCACTCCTTAATAACGAGCGTCTTTTTGACTTGTACATTTTAGACAAAAAATTATTTATGCTTTAAATTCTTCAAAATAAATATTTTCTTTTAAAAAAGCGACCATTATAATCAGAAATGGGGAAGATAAACGATAACGAGGTGTAGGGTACTCCGATCAATCATAATTATAATAAGGACTGCCCAACTTACCTCATCAAAAGAGAATATAATTTTTTCTATAGTTCGGAAATTAAATAATTCTGTTATAATACCAGTGTCAATCACTAGAAGAAGTTTCTTCCACGAGCAGTCAATCAGAAAGTAAATATCTAACCCTGACCTTAATTTGTTGAGTTTTGCAGTCTCTACCAGCGTCTCTATCTACACACAGAGAAATGTCATATTTGAGGCATGGTGACGACAATTATATTATATTATAAAATAACAAAACAAGTTATTAATTTTAATACACAAACTCAAGACTCGAACGTGAGCTCCATTTAATAACTTTCAGTTATAATTTAATTATTTTATGTAATTTTTCTAACTGTATTGGATAAAGTGAAAGTTTCTAAATTCTAGATTTTACAGAGCAAGAAGATTTTGCTAAATGGAAATAACTATGAAAATTAGTAAAAAATATCGCGGTTCTGATTTTGCTGAAACTTTCTTAACTTTTTTGTTTGTTTTTCTAACTGCTAGTTTTTTCATGTTTACACCATGTGACAAATATTAATTTTTAAGTTTGAGAGAAATAATTCGATATACGCATTAATCGCCAGACCTAATGTAGTAAAATTACGTACTCAGTTTTTAATTTACTTATCTTTTGTCCATTTTATTGGCTTTAACATTTTTGAAGGACTTAAAAAAATTTTGAATATTTTTTTTGCATGAATATTTAATATTTTATAGCAGTTTGAGTACCAAATGGAAGGGAATGATCGCTACTCTCAGAAAAAGCTGCAGTATAAAATCAAACTGTATCGTACTTGACTTTAGAATGGTTCAATTTTATATTTCGATTTGCTTCACAGTCTAGAAAGTAGAAAGAAGCAATATAAATATTATCGTTCTAAAATTAAGATTATTATATAGATTTAAGCTTTTTCATGGCGTTTTGGCATTTTGTAAGCCCGGTTTGTTTAAATATTGCTTGTCTTATTGCTAAGAGTAGCACTTACAAAAAATTTCGTTTGGTTCACGCGAACAAAAACTTAAAAAAATGTTCTTGAGAGTTTTTATATAAATATTTTATACAAAATATTTTCATATACAAACAACGACTTTTTCGGAAGCGTTTGAAAAAACTTATAACGAATTTTTTGTTTTGACCCCAAAGCTTTGACTACAAAGTAAACATGGACTAAAAAGGTGGGCTCAAATCCAATGCCATTCAGTCAAGTCATCAACATCATGCATTTTTCTGATGTACATAAGTGAGGTATTGTATTAATTGTTATTAGACTTCTTAAGTAACGTAGGCATAGATAGCACTGGTCACTGAATAGCACCGACAGGAATTATTATTTGTCTATGCTAACATCACAGCACCATCCTTCAATGGAATCATAACAGAATCGTGGTAAAAGGAAAATAAATAAAAAAAGCCCACACAGCTGTAACAAATTCAATTCACATTCTTAACACTAAAAAACCTGCAAGACTGAACAAAAATTGCCAAAAGGCTCTATAGCTTTGTAATGGTTACCATCTGCTGTCTCTCAGTTACTCTTTTCCCAAAGAAGACAACTCCCCTAATAGAATTTTTTAGATTAAAAAAAGGTTTACAGAGGAAAACTACAAGCTATCTAAAATGTTCAAACCTATTTTCAGGTTAAAGTATATATTTTTGTATAAAATGCTAAAATAAAATCTTCCAAGGATGTGAAAGGATACATTTTTGAAAAAAAATTTTAACCAAAAAAAAAAAAAAAATTAATATAAATCTGTTTTAAATTAATATGTGTATAATATATGTATATATAATATGTGTATATTTAATCGTGCGTCCCTAGAAAAAATTTAAAGTTCTAAGGAAAAGACAAAAGGTGAGGAAATAAAAAAAACGCAATACGCAGTTGTACTACATTTGGTCTATACATTAATGGGAATATTGAATTATTTATACTGCAAAAATTTAGTTGAAAGGTGTCTTGAAGATTATAGTTATCTATCTTTTTTTGGGTATAATATTTCTGATATACGTTTCGGATTATCTGCGATATTAAGAATTATATAATTTTCAGTTCAATGTAATTGTTTTTCGAACAATTTGGTTGTTAGTGGTTTTTTAATCCAAAGTGATTATTATTTTGGCTAAAGTTCGTAAAAATTTTAGTCGGAAAGAATTGGACATGAGACAATATTCCAAAGTAACAAGGGAAAGTTTTAACACTAATTAAAATTTTCTCTTGTTACTTTGTAATTTTAATGAGTTTGAAAATTTTCCCTTGTTACTTTGGAATATTGTCTCATGTCCAATTCTTCGTGACTAAAAACGTTACGAACTTTAGCCAAAATAATAATTTTCACTTTTGTTTGAGGCTTTTCGCGGTACCGAATTTAGTGGGGTTTCCAGTTGATTGTATTTTTTATAATTCCGCCATTTATAAACCGATTTGAATTTTTATTTTCTGTTCGTCTATATATCGATACGTCTTTCTATTTTTGTTTTATATTTCTCCATTTTTTCAAAACCTTGTCTTTCGGAAAACTCTGAAGTCTTTAAAAAATTTTTCGTTAAGTTATTTTAAGCTCAGAATTGATAATTTACTAGGTAGCATGCCATCATTGCAAGCATTTTCATATTTTTTACCATTCCAAGTTATCGTGTAAAATTTGCTACAAGCTGCAAATCGAGGATGACATGTACTTTAGAATATCTCTGCTGGCGGTTTATTATTTACAATGACGCAAATATTATTTCAAGAATATTTTATATGAAGTTACAAGCATAATAATAATTACATAAACAAAAATGTTAATAAAACAACTAAATATTTGGGATTTTTCTGTTTCGAAAACAAAATTGTAATTGCCAATTTCAAAATATTTTTTAAGATAATAAAACTTAATTACTAACACCTTTTATATAAGTATTGTTTATTAAATTGCTAACTTCTGCGCTAATTTACATATAAAAACGAAGCAAATTTAATCATTTTAAACTTGTTCAACCGGAAATGCCCATACTTTAATATTTTTAATTTATAATTAAATTGTTTACAAAAAAAAAATATAATTACTTAATAAACTTACATAACAAAAATTTGAAACAATTTAGCCGAAATTCAATAGCAAATAACAATAATAGACCAAATAACTCAACTCACCAAATATGGCTAATAAAAAATATAAATATTACGAAAATAATAAAAAGAGAAGACAAATCGAAATTGCTAAACCGCTCGTTTGATACTGAAAGTACGTATCAAGATATCAAGCACGCAATCAAAAATTTTACATACTAACACACCATAACTTTAACAGTTTTACTACATCAGTACGATGCGGTGAGTGAGTGAGTAAATAAATGAGTGAATAACGATTGACAGTGAATGCAGACCGAAGCCCAAATACGCTTTCACCTTCGTAGATCGCATGCAAAATACCTTATCGGAATGTTTTTTATAATTTTTTTCTTTTTGTATCTACTGGTTAGTTTTATAGGGTGTTTTCTTTTTAACTTGGCTTTTTAAAGCACTCTTTCTTGTCAGCGCAATTCGTTTAGGATCGTCAAGCCAGCGACAGTTTTGGTTTTGCGCTCCGCTGGTATAAATGCAGAACTTGAAAGAATTTAAATCAGGATCAGCTCAAAATGCTCCTTGAGTTGATAAAGAGCACCCTATAATTCCCAAAAAGTTAAACCGAAATTTAAAAATTTTTATTTTTTATAATTCAACCATAAAGTCCACATTTGGCATAGAACCAAGCTTTGCGATTTAAGAATATATTTCATGAAATAAGGCCAAAGAAACTCTTTTTATTCTCCTTTTTGGGCATAAATTAACGAAAACTCATAACTTTTTTTAACTTTTAACTTTAAAATTGTTTATTTTCCGCTTCAGAAGCAATATTTGCATAAAATTGCATTAAATTTGCATAAAAATTTTATAAAAAAGCTATTGTATTTTTTTTAGCTGAACTAACAAAAAGCAATTTCGAAAATCGGTTGATATTTGGATACGATATGTAGAAATTTTAATTTTCAAGTAAGTAAAACTTACTTTTAGAGAGTTTTTTGGCATTTAAGACGCTGCGCTCACCTCTGCGTGTTCGCGAGTTTCAGTTTCAGCCGCCTCTAAAATGGGATACAAACACTGTTTGCAGCCGTCCACTCTGGATCATACTTCGGGCAAAAGACAAAAGGTTTGGACGGGCAAGATGCTTATTTAAAGGCGGTAGTGGCTCACCATGCGTGTGGTGTTTTCAGCATTGTGGTATTTCAAGTTGCTTTACGGATCAAATCGTTCAGCATCCACCTCCATATTTACCACCCGCTGTTGCTGTCCTGACCGCTTATTTGCGAAGGATCACTTAAGAGAAAGAACAAAAGTGGCTGACATTGTGAAACGAGATACAGAAGCAAAATGGAGCTGGGAAGGACACGCACCTCGAATGAATGGCAACCGGTTGACAAAAAGTTTACTGGAATGAAGACCTATAGAAGACAAGAGGAACAGTTGCAGGCCACCGACGTGTTGGAACGACGTTATTAAAAGAGTAATAACAAATTAGATGAATGTAGCACAAGACAAAACAACATGGAAAAAACTAGGTTAGGCCTATGTTCAACAAGGGGTGCTAGCAGCCGTCTTGATGATGATGATAGTAACTTACGTATTATCTTTAAAATCCGTTTAGAAATGACTGATTAATTATTTTTAAAATTATTTGATTCTGCCCGACTGTGCAGTGGTCCCGGCCAGGAATAAAGTAGTTGATGTTCCTGTGCACATGAAGCTAAACTTTTTTTGGATTTAGTGCCGTTTTTGCTCATGACAAATTTTAAATGAAATTCGTCAACTGTCTTTATTGAGTTAAAGAGATTGTGGTGGTAATTTATCCGCGATCTACCGCCTTTTGTAAGGAAATATATTTTCTTTTAGCAAAAAATGGTACAAAGATAAAAGTGTTGCAGCCACTTACGCGATACATTAGCTAATGGCTTATTGACGAAAACTGCAGCCACAGCGATGATAGTTCCGCCTAAGCGAACGCGAGTGATCAAACGATTTAGTATTGGACCAGCTTTTAAAGGATGCCCACAAAGCTTGCGTTAAAAACCACTGAAGAGTTCTTTCTTATAAAATAATCACGTGGGTTTTGGAAGAATAAAACATAGTGCCTGTAAGATACCGACTCAATACCATTAGAAATGTATTTTTTTACTAAATCGAATGGACATTTTCACGGCCAAAATACAACTCTGACAAAAAGCACAACTTTGTCTAAGAACACACGACTGAATGTATCCCTGAGGGATGTATAGCATCTACTTCCCAAAAATGAAAATAAAACTTACAATTGCTGCCATTTTCACAAGGGTCTACTAACTCTTTTACCGGCTGCATTTGCTTACGCCTAAAACATTTGTTGGTGTTGTTTTCTTGCTAAAATTTGTTGTGGAGAAAATAAGCAACAACTTTAAAACTTTTGTAAAACTTATGCTCTTGCAACCAAATAAATAGTTAGTGTAATTTATTTAATTATTTTAAACTTTAGTTACAATTAGGCAAGACAAAAATAAAAAACATTTGTATTCCTCTCTCCCAAAAAATCAAACTTGCGGTTAGAAAACTTCCCGAACGTAACTTCAGTCTAGAAGATTTTAATCACTTTCAAAATAAATCAATAAGATATCGAGCTGAAAAATGAAATATTTAAAACTGCATACATTTAAGGTACTGATTATGATCAGACTTTAAAATGTAATGTAGTTTTTGCTGAATGAATATGACATTAATATTGATGGGTACATTTCTGTAACCCTGAACTTTTTCATGAATGAGTGCGACGATGCTGATGGTAGATAGTGATGACGTTAAAATGAGATATTTGTGTAAAATTTTTATTATTTAACAAGTTTGAATGGTGCGTTGATTTGCATAAATGAATAGTTGGCTAAATGAAAATGTTAGGTTGGTAAGAAAAACATGTATATGATAATAAGGAAATGTATAACATTTACATATTATTAAATATTTGTCTACACACATACATATGTAAAATAATATTATTTACAATTTACGACTGCAATGATTTACATCGAAAACTTGTTAAACGACATAATAACAGGGTACACAAATAGTTATATACAAAAGTGGATGGAATACATATTTACAATATACCAAATCAATCAAATACACTGGCATTTACATTAATTGTATAACAATAAAATACAATGAAAATATATACAATTGTGAATAGAAAATATGAAAAAATGAAATGTTTGAAAATGATTTTTATATGCTTGAATGGATGATAATGAACAGTCCATGCGGTATCATTATGATTGTTACTCGTATGAGTATAAATGATTATGCAAATGATTTGATATGATCACATTTAAGCCACACCAATATTAACTGAAGAATAGGTAAAATCTCTTTTTTCCTTTTGCCATAATGACACCCGTCATTATTTAAATAATAAACTGTTTTTTTATACGCACCATCTGGTCCATAGGCTGTTGGTAAATAATTGCTAGATGGCGCTTCGAATGCTACATGTCCGCCACCGTAACCGGCACCACCACCATTATAGCCACCCGTACCGGATGGTGGCAAATATTGATGTGTGGCACCGCTATACGTTGGTGGCTTTGATGGTGGACCATAGCTTGAATGACCGCTTGGTATTTCGTATGCTGTTATGCCTGTAATGGAGACACATAGATAAGAGAGAGAGAGAGAGACACACACAATTAACAAGAGTACAATAATAAACATTTTTATATTTTCAGCATTTTCGTTATGATCATGTTGCAAAACGAACACCTATTAAATTGTTTTCTTATCTTTGGTTTTTTCACTTTGAGCAATTATTAAGATAATATTAATAATAAGATATTTGTATTTATGTGAAATATTTTCAAGTTGGCTATTTGGCAATATAATATTTATATGAATAATACGTGAAGATGCCCTTTAAAATGTTCCTCATATTCAAAAAATAACCAATTATTGCTTAAATTTTACCTTATTACGCTTCAGCAGATAAAATAATTATTTCATTAATGACTAAAAATATTTTATTCGATTAGAATTACAGAGCTTGACAAAAATGTCAAGGATACAAGTTATGATGGAGTTATCCCATATAAAGCAATCTTTGGCTTTTATACATTATCATGTATAACTCTACACCCAGCGTGAGGCATATCCTTAAGAATTGTAGAGGAATTTTGTAAAGTTGCAAATAATTTAAATGCCGTTTGCGGGAAAAATAAAAATCCTTTTTTCCAAAAATGTTGCTGAGCTCTTTGTAGCATGTGTAAACATTGTTTTTTAACAATTTTCTGAAACCTGAACAGATGTGGAACTTAACAGAATGCCATAATTTTTCGCTAGACAGTATCCCTAATCAGCAACACGTTATCGCAAGTAGAGTCGAGATCGTCACCCACCCTCAAAATAAAATTATTTTGCTCATCTACACGCCTCCATGTGAGTTCACTCACTCTAGAACTTTGTATTGTTACGGACACGGAAGCTTACTGGATTGAAAAAAATATAATCACGAAAGAAAGAATTAAAGAAAGTAAAATATTTGGTGTTATACTTTATCTAGGTTTGCTCCTCACAAACGGCCAATCCGGAAATTTTATATTTGTAACGTGTAAAGTTATGAAGATTAATTCATTTTTGGAGAAAATAAAGAGTCGCATTTTTCCAAAAAGTCTTTAACATAGTTTTCATAATAATGAAGGACTTACTATGTTATAATGAGGTATCTCTCACCTGCTGCAAGCCTTGAAAATTAAAAATAAATCTAAAATAATTTTTCGTTAGTACAAAGTACGATCACAAAAAATATTAAAAACTCAAACAAAAAACTATTTTTTTCAAAGGTTGTTATATTTTTCTTTATTTACAACCTATTGGATGAGTTGTATATTGGATAAATTTTGTAGATGAATTCCACATAAATATATCGTTGTCCCGTTCTCTATCGATTTGCTCAATCCTCAGGTCTCTATCTCTTATGAATTTTAAGATTTTACGGAGGACTTTCATTGTATATTCACTTTTGATAAAAATTTAACGCGTTATAATATCGTATGAACACTATTATGGATATACGATAAAAAGTATATGGAAGTTTTTATTAAAAAAACATGGGTTATCCTCACGTATGTTTGAGAAAATATATAATAAGTTATCTTCACGTATGAATGTGATAAAAATGAAAAGTTAAAAATAAATATTATAACATAATTATACTCTCCTCGACCATTTTATGGAATAGTTACGGTATTTAAATGTTATTTTGTTATTATATAGATGGAAAGTAGATTGTTAAAGGATATATGTCCTTTTAGCAAAAACTTACTTTCTTGTAAATAAATTAAAGTACAATTCTACAATTGAAATAAAAGAAATATTTAGGTTTCAGCACCTAAAAAGACATAAGATTAATTTAAAAAAATTTACAAAATATAATATAAGATATCTCTCGAGCATAATTTTTATTTATTTATCTATTATTTTTCGTTCTGAAAAGTTAGCTGAGTGTACTAGTTGCAAACTTAAATGAATAACTCGAAAAAATCTCTCTTTTATCTTTAGAAATAAGTACTTATTTGTGTGCTTGTTTTTCAAAAATGCTTTGTAAAGTAGTAAACACTCCCTTTCTGGCTTGTTTTTTAAGCTTGTTGACTAAAATTCATCTTCTGCGAGACTGAATTGGTTCTATATTTCTTTTATTATGGAATTGTAGCTGGCTTGTTTTGAAATCTGTCGGAAGCATTTTTATAATCTTTAAAGTCCATCTGGATTAATAGTTCTTTAGGTTTTTTTTTATCAAACCTGAGGGAATTTTGTTTTTAATATTATAACAGATAAAAATGTTAAAAACGTAGTGTAAAAGAGAGGGGATCAGCTGATGGGAACGAAAATTGATTTCGCAAAAACACATTAATAGTATTTGCTATGCGCTAAATTCAAAAGAAAATAAACAAGAAATAACAATAATCGAACAAAATTGCTTAACGAAGACTGAATAAATCAGGTTTGTTTAATTGCTTACAGATGGGATCCTCTCACGTGATTTCCGTTTTAATGCAAATGCAAGTAACGTGAGTGTAAAATGCTTAGTTTTTTGTTATCGTGAACGCAAAGGTGCGCGGAATTAAAAGTTGTTCACTTACTAAAGTTATAATTGTAATATACGTGAAGATAATTTTGGACATAAAACACTAGTGCGGTTTTTATCAGTTTATTTTCACGTATCTACCATAAAGTAAAAATTATTTTAAAAAAAGTGGCATATACTATAAAACACGAAATGTTCAAAATGGCTATAACTTTAAAAATTGTTTCTATGAATTTTGATATTTTTACACAAATCTATAAAAAACTTCAAACATAATATCTGATAAAAATTTGGACCACTTTTTTCACGTAAAATTTGTGGTATATAATGTTGAGACTTTAGACTCAATTTCCCATAGAAAAATTTTTTGGAGATACGTGAAGATAACTTCGGGACGATGATAATATGTCAAAGCTAATTTTTATATTAACATTTCCAATACTAATTATACAACATACAACTCATAAAGTAGGTTGTGAATTGGGTTAATATGATTGACTAATACAGCGCCATGCTCTAAAAACTGAATAATCTTAAAGAACGGCGGAACAGATATCACACGAGTCTGCATAATATGTATAGGCTACGACAGTTGATAATAACTAGTCCCTCAGATATCTTGAATCAAATTTCTTATTACATAGAATGTTGCATATTTGTATATAAAGTATACGCGTAGGATTCCCATAATATGACAGTAAAAAAATTAAAAGGAATCGCATCTTTAATGCGGCTGATTAAGAAGTTGCGTAGGTATTTAACTAAAATGCGGGTGTAAATTTATTTTACTTGCACAAAATGTCATAACTCGCTAACAGAAATGCTATGAATTGTATTTTGAATAAAAAACATTTTTATTTACTTATGTACTTAAGAAGAAAGCAGTTGCGTCATTTTCATACTTAATACTACACCTTTTTCAGTTTAAATGGAGAAAATTAAATTGGACAATTACAAACTGACAATGAGAAAACCGAATTGACACTGAAATCCCAATAATATTGAAATCTAATTAATGTTGAGATAATACAAATTTGATAATAAGAAGTCTAAATTTATACTGGACAAAAAATGTCCTAATCGAGAAAATCCAAGTCATTCCATTGCAAAGTCTGCTTAAGTCAGTAAAGTAAAATAATCTTAAGAGCACAATTGATTCCCAAATAAAATTACAAGTGTGTACATATTAAAGTATTTTCAAGAATTCCTTTTAGTACAGTTCATGAAAGCATAATATTAATTTATTTTTATTTACCATATCTTCATCTAAAATGCAAACGGATGTAACTACACTTTTATTTATTTTAAAAGGGAAGATAACAACGTTATAAAATCGATAAAAATAAAGTATTCTTTGTAATCTTTTTAATTTTCTTTATAATAAAGAGACTTATTTATTTTTGAACAAGACAAGTCAACACTTAATTTTTTTTCAAGAGAGTATGTACTTACACTTTTTGCATTAAAAACTACATGCAACTGTATTTACTACCGCTTAAGTTTCTTTAATGAAGGGGCCGATGTGATCGCAGGAGTCTGCGTTTAGAAGAAGTTTGACAAGACGAACCATAATAAGTCAAAAACTCTATTGCGAATATTCGTGTAGTTATGACCGTTTACATTTAAAGTGACGATATAAAACTTCATTATCGATTTAACAAAATTACAAGTAGCATCATTGTCTTAAATGGTTATTCACAAGGTCTTGAAGCTGATATATTACAAGCAAGTAAATCCTTAATATTGAGTAAATTTTTTAAAAACATAAATTAAAATTGAAAACCAACGAAAAAACGGCGATTTAAATTTGATTGTTAAAGTACTGAATGAAAAAATACACAAAACGGAAGTTAAGGATCCGAAAAAAATTAATTTATATAATTGTTTAATTTTCAAATTCGCTTTTAAGAAGAATAACCCAAAGATTTCGTTATCAGTAAAAATAATAGGAAATTAAAAAAATCTCTACTACGGCAAATTAGCTACCAATGCCTCTCTTTTTGTTATACTTGTATTAGACCCACCTCTAAGGCAAATAGAAATTAGAAAATTTCAAAAATATTTGGGCAAAACAAGTCCTGCCAATGTTAAGGCTGCCATTCCTTAAAATCTATCAATAAATTTTCCCACTATATTCGATAGAAATTTCCTTTTGACCTTTAACAATGAGAAGGAAGTGTTTGAAGGAAAACATAGAAATAAATGAAAAAGAATATAATTTTTCATGTTCAAGGAAATTTTTATGGAAAACAAATCAAAGCAAGTTGTTACGAAATACAATTTGTATGCAAATTTTTCATATCCAATATTATTTAAACCCATTTAAATAAATAACTAAATGTGTATTAGTACGGATTTGTAATCATGTGTATCGTACATACAGATATATACATATATATATACAAAGATATGTGTATGTACATACATATGTATTTGTGGCTACTTTCAATGCTAACTAAATCACTAACATAGTTATGTATGTACATATCTAATAGAGTATCCACTCGATTAGAGTCGTTGTTCGATTAAGCGGATAATTTTTTTCTATCATTTGATCGGATACTTAAATATAGCAAATTTCGATTAACGATTGATCGAACACTTTATGTCAACTAATCACCGTTTTTTTTATACATTATGAAATTTTTTCAGATCTCTAACTGATGAAATTTTTTAAAGTTGTATTACATGTTCATTCATTCTATTTTGGTCCGTTAAAATAATGTTTAAAATTAGACATGCTTAGTTTTCACTTCTTTTTATTAATCGACCGAAAATGAAATACAACTCTCTTGTATGCGCCGGTGCTTTAAAGTCTATTTTGAAGTTAATCGAACGCGTACAGGAGAGGGCGAAGAAGCTCCTCAGTGACAGTAGTGTAGCCAACTCTACTGTCTTTCAGAATTTTATCGTTATTACAATAGAATGTGCTCTAATAAAATCGGGGAACTTGTTGCCGAAACGCGCACATTTTTGCGAACAACACGTTCTTTCTTAAGAGCGCATTCATTTGTGGTTGATATGCCACATAACGCTTTTCATGGTTTGAGATATTGTTATTAGCACATCTCAGAGAAAGTTCAACGCTCTTATAGCCGATGTAGGGGTGAAATTTTCAAGTTCAAAGTAGGATTGCCAGCTTACGGCCTCCATCTTTTCAGAATTTGTAATTATGTTATGATCCCCAAGTTGCTTTTTTAGCGTGTTATCAATCTACACTTATCACTTTATTTCACTGTGATGCAAAAATCTTTATCTTAATTCATTAAGTTTCCTTAATAATGATAATTTTTTAAAAACGTGGAATGAAAGCTGAAACAAAAGATCTTCCAAACAAATTATATAATCAGATGGGTTACATTACATCCGATCAATATGTATCAGTCTATGACAATTGGATTGGATGTAGAAAATATGGTTCTAAGCGAAGGCAATCTTTTGTGTGACCTAAAAAAACCAAACAAAGTATTACACTTAAATTACAAAAAAAATCATGTTTACTGAAAAATTTAGTATCGTAGATGATTTCTTGTATTTGAATAAGACGAAGAAAAGATCAGAAAAGCCAACCCTACTCCTGCTATACACTTTAATATTTTGAAAGGTATGCCCGTTCCACAGAAGCAAAATATTTTTTTACTTTATTGTTAAACAAGTTTTGTAATTTTTATAAATGTATGAAGCATACACACATATATTACGTAGATTCCCATGATGTAGATTCCGCACTCTAGGTCTGCCAGTAGAAAAATGATAACCATTAAAACAACAAACATAAAATTTTATGTGTTAAACTTAGGTTTTTGGAAACAGATGAAGGTTTTTGACGTTTCAGTTGGGAGTCTACGTATTCTATGGTATGAAGTTTCGTTTGTTAAAAATCAGTTACTGATTTTGTAACAATATTTTATAAGAATTATTTTAAGTTTAAAAGACTATCGAAAACTATCGATAGTTATCGATGGTTTCTAAGGAATTATCGCATACTATAGATAGTGTCAACTATCGATAGTTTCAGACCACGAATTAGAATGCAAGTTTTGGAAAAAAGTGAAAAAAATTAAATTTCGAGTTAATACCGTCTTGTTGATCAAGTGCGACGATACGTACATACATATTTATATTATTTTAAAAAAATATTTTTGGACTACATACATACTAATGAATTGTTATTTTCTCGTTAAGTTTTTAATTTCATATCCGATTTTTTCTCTTTTTTATTAATATAAAAATTGAAAATTTTTGAAAAAGAGGCAATCTCGATTAATAAATTTAAAAAATAATTAATATGATAAAACTATTAATTCATTACATGATTATTCATTGGATACAAATTTTAAAAATTATTTAAATTATTCGGGAAATTTAAAAATCCTACAAACGATTAATCGCTTTCACGAAGAACACTAAATGTTGAATAATTGGATACTCTAGTATGTACAACATCATGTGTCCAATTGAATATTTTATTAAAAAGTAACATTAAACTAATGGTATTGTTTCTTGTCAATGCTGTCATTATTTGGAAAGTTGTATTTCATCAAAAAATTAATAAAAAACAATATTTTTATTATAAGAGTTTTATAGTTTGGGTCAATGAACACCACTTACGCGAACAGTGGAGACTTCAGTTATAGCAGTTCTTAGGATTAATACTTAATTCGAGTCTATTTTTATAGCACATGATTTTGAGAATCAATTCTGAGAGTCGTACGTGAAAGTAGCCCCTAAAATAAAAACTTCTGAATTATCATTTCGTTAAGTTGGCTGCATTAATAATTAACGGCCATTTGTTCAAGGTGGATTTTTATCACTTTTTCTATATTTTAACATGGTTATATCTCGGTATACCGTACGTACATATTTTCCATATTTAAATATTCAATTTTCTTCTGGTTTGAAAATGTAAATGAAATTATTATTGCAGTCAACTTGGCAAAACGAATGATGCAGAAGTTCTTATTTTTGGGGATACTTTTACGTGTAATTCTCAGAATTGAGTCCCAAATCATTCAGCTAAAAAAATTTTGTACTGAGTAACATATTAAAACATATCCCAATCTAATGCACAATAGGACCAATATAAAATAAATGATCATTAATATATGTATATATGTATCAGATACCTGCAACAGGTATGATGGAACCGTCTAACACGCTAGCGCTAAAAATTCAGTACATGCCAATTAAGCCCTCGTCAGTTTTGTTCATGTTTGAATATCATTCATGATCCAAAATATTCATTAACAAGTGGCGTATCAGTTGCAACATTAGATACTACTGGGAATAATTTGCTTACAAGCTACTACTCTTGTTTATAAACAATCGCTCGTACCAGATTATCGCTTAATTGCTGTTGAAACAAAAAAAAATCCGATTTACACTTTGCAACAATTCGTGTTGCATTCGAGGTTTCAAAAACATCAAAATACTTTGATATTTTCTGGTTGCTTTGATGTTGGTGTATCTTTGTTTATTATTTAAGTTCAATGAAAACAAGCAAGCTGAGGATATGTGTGTTTGTTTCTATGTTTCTCACGCAATGTTCAATGAGAATACAAAATACAGAACTGATGCTGCGTTTATGGTTTAATTGTTGGTTGTGTGTCAAAATATTAAACATGAGTGATAAAAGTATTGCATTAACACGTTGCAAAGCATGCACCTACCATAAGACACACACACCAAAACTTAACCCGTTACCAGCGTTGTCAACTTAGAGTGTTTTGCACTTCTTTTTACAGGTTTTTGAAATTTTCATCGCTTGATAAATTTCAATTCAGAATGCAATAATAAACGTTATTCTACTACAGCTTATCACTTTGTATTGCTTCTTTTTGATTCATTCAAATAAAAACGTTTAAATGGTTAATTGATCGATATATATCGAACTATTTGGTTCATCTTCAGGATCTGTGTATGTACGTATGTATGTAGTTTAAACAAATTTATAATTTATTTAATTTATATTATTTGTAACTCTGCTTAAAAGCAATGCAAATTATTGATAACAATTTTGAAAGAGAATTGAAGACCTTGTTCAAAAAATTTTTTGTAAATTCTTGCAAAAATAATGTTCTAATCCAAGATGCTGCAAAAATTAGTTTTACATGTTTTTCGCAGTGTTAATAATATTTTTTTTCATTTTCGGGAATCAGTTTATCATATTTTAAACAAAAAATAAATAACGATGAAGTACAATTTTCTGGTTTAAGACAGCTGAATTTTATTGTCAAGATTTTCATCCTTAACTTTCACTTCTCTAAGATCCCGTAAGTATATAAATAAATTGTTAACAGATAGATGGATGGGGTTTTGTCTATATATATAAATTCAGCAAATTTTCCTTTTAATTAATGCTTCATATTGGTAAAAACACGTAGTTCCTTGATTTCACTACTTTTCGAAATTATAAAGTTAACAACGCCGCTGGCAAGCATGTTAGCAAAGTATATGCTGATCGAAGCAATTTTGTCTGTGTATCAACACGAATAGCTAAAACGTTCTGAAAAAGAACAGTACGACACTGATGCAAACAGTTCGTTCGTTTCTCCCTGGTGCGATAAAACCATATCAAATAAAACAATTACAAACATTAAAGTTGATTGCCAATAAAACTGAATATTTTAGATGGGCGCTTGTTGTTGAACAATTACGGCTGCATCGATCGAATACACTCGAAAGTTTGCGACTTGATGCAACTTTCTAACAAATGTGTACTTTAAGAGGCTACATAAAATCAACATATTTGAAGTCGCGATCGCTTCCGCCAGAAATATTCAAAAAGTGTAATATATAGAAATTTTAAGATCAAGAAAATAAATTAGGGAGGACTCGAAGCAACCGAAAACAAGATTTTTTTAAATTTTTTTAATTTGCTTCAATCAGCAATAATTTCTGAAAAGTGCTTTTAAGATATACGCTGTTACTGATGAAAACTACAGACTTTAGCTATAACATCATACATTGTTTATTTATTTATTTGCTCAAAGCTGTAGCACAGAAAACTTTATGAAAAAGTAAGCAACATATTGACAACAATTTCAAATCGAATGCTAAATTAAATTTATTTAATATTTAAAATATGTATGTAAGTATATATGACAAAAACTCAATTTAAGATCACAAATACATGCATACGTATATATGTGTGTATTAGAAATTATGTTAGAAATCAATCAACATTAGCAAATGCTTTTAGTTTTTATGTTTCTTTAACCAAATACATACATATTGTCAAATTCAAAATTGAGGGATGCTTGCTTCATCTAAATTTGTTAAGAGATGTAACATATTGTACAAGTTTCATATTCAAATAAAAGAAACAGACAATCAAATAAACAAGAAAATTTTCTCTTATTTGCAATTGATTTTAGTTAAAGTCTTAAAATTTTCATCGAAATGACATGAGCTTTAAAAGCACTGTAGTTCTATATATAATTTCCTAAATATAATTGGCCATGAAAGAAGGATGTGTTTGAACTGAATTCTGTTTTAACTCTATTCAATTGATTTAGGCTTCCAATGGTAGTCTCACATTCATTATAACTTTAATATTTTGTTATAAAATTATTAAAAAAAAATTATGAATTTTATTAGATTACTCGTTATATTCAAAAGAATTTTAGTCACAAACTGCAAATCAAAAACAAATGAAAAAGGGGCAAAATGGTAGAGTTTAGAGATAATTTGGCGGGAAAAAATGTATTTTAGTGGCACCCCGATTGTAGGAGACGAAATTCAGTGTTTGCGAAAATATTAAATTTTTTGTATGAGATGCGCATTCCATATGATTCATGTTGCTTGGCAATTTGTATATTCATTTATTTTCTGTTGCATTGCATTTTACTAACATTAAATGCGGAGAAGTTTTAATTTTTAATGAAAATTGTAACAAAAGAAAATATTTTACAATTAATAGACGAACGATTTCATAGAACCGTGTTAGGAAATAGTTAATTCTTGAACAGCAAATTATGTTAATCGTTATAAAGCTGATCCACATGCATGCATTTTGCTGGTGCTTATGACAGCTTATCATTAGAGCCTTCAATCACGTTTTTAAAAAGTTTCAAGTTTCGGCTGTTTATTTATTATTATTTTTTTAATTTTCGATTTAAGCATTTAAGCATAAAATATGCTTTAAGGCTTACGGGTTCATTGGTATAAACTCCAAAATAAGAAATACATGCATGTAGATATACCAGGTTGTAAACTCAAATAAGTTTGATTATAAACTTAGAACGCACTTTCATTAACTTTGTATTTATACTCACTTTCTGTATGTACAATTGGACCCGGTGGATGTTTGACGCCGCCTCCACTACTACTGCCACCAGAAGAAGCACCAGATAGTGAGGCAAATTTACCGAAAGGATGGCCACCTCCACTAGGTATGGGTTGCAATTTACTGTGAGCCGAATTTATAATGTACTTGCCAACATCGGTAACTTTGTCACCCGAAGCAGCCACCACTTGACCACTGGCACTTAAAGCATAGCCACTGCCTTTTATTAACTGACCCTTAAGAGCTGTAACACCACCCGTTATAGCCTTAACAGCTTGGAAGATGGTATTTAAGACGGCCTTTTTCAAAGACCAAGGATTGTAGTCAACCGAGTTGCCCTGCAAAAAAAAAATTTAATAATTATTTTACAATATTTTGTTTTTTAAATAAAATAAAACCTACATGGTGACCATCCCCGCCATATGATTTGTAGCCGCCACCACTACTACCGCCCGAGCTTCCCGATGCTAGAGAGGCAGAGGCTTGACCCAGACTAGACAAAAATCCTTGTTTTATATGCAGAGCATAATCCGCACTCCCACTACCCGATCGCTTGTGTAATTGTGATTCTTTATCACTGGCCGATAAATCATTGTCCACCGTTACATCATCCAGTGAAATTGTTTTCTCATCGGCTTCTACTGGATATGAGTTTGTCAGCAATGGCAGCGTTAATAAAAGCAAATAAAAATACTAAAAATGTAAAAAGAAAAATTCTTTAGATTCTGCTTAGCAGCATTTTAATTATGCAACTCGTGTTAGATAATTTAAGTTAATGTGTTTTTTTTTATTTTTTTTTTTGTTACTACGTACCACTCTTTGTTTATCACGTATTGTACATACATTATGCCTAGTTTTGCTGACAGCCTTTTGGAAAATGTTTGTTTGGTAAAATTGAAAAAACTACTTTTTATAGCATTTTACTTTATATGGGAATGTATGCCAATGGCAAGTATGTGTAGTGGTTACATATCAAACTGGCTGTGAGTGCTTGTAATATTTAAAATCTTTGAGCTCGAAAAAATTGTAAAAAAACAATGAAGAAAGCAATTACAAATGCCAACATATAATATCAAATATATTTTAATTTATATGCAAAGTGTAATATACAATAAGATTAATAATTAATGTTTGTCAATATACATAAATTATTCATATTTGCTTAAGCAACAAAAGAAAATGAAAGGCTTCCGAACTGCAACAAACTTTGCTAATCTATTACAAATGTACATTACATGTTAACATTTTTGTTAGAGAGAGAGAACAAAAATTGTAAAATTTCCTGTGCTGAAGATTTGAATGTAAATGTTCGTATTTGAATAAGAAACGTCTTAATTCAATAAACAACAATTTTTTAATTGTAATCAGTGAGGAAAATTGTTGTATTGTTGATGCAATAAAATTGGATGTGTGTTTATTGAAAATATTTTTTATAACTAGTATTTTCCAAAAGAATTTATAAAAAGTTGTATTGCCGTTAATATTCAAATCAGTGCCAAACTTATACGACTTCGGTACGGTTGCTAAAAAGTTCTTGTTTCTGCGTATGTTTACAGAACAACAAAATACTGGACAAACAGACAATGTATTTTCCATAATATATTTTAAATAACCGATACCTATATTAGATCAGTTATACTTCGCAGTGTCCGATCGGTTTCGGATTTCAACAAAAGCGTGTTCGATTTTTCTATAATTTTCCATTGCATGTCATATTATCAAACGTACGCAAAAATGTAGACCTGTAAAAATTTAAGGCACAACTTCTCAATAAAAAATCGTTAAAACCTGAGCTTGCGATCCGGAAATAATGAAAATTTCGAAAATCTATTTTGTAATTTGGCATGCTGTACGTTAACATGAAAAGGGTCGTAATTTCTGTATCAAAAAAGAATAAGTGCTTAAATCGACATAAGCCTCATTTGAGTTAATAATTTCTTTATAATCTCTATACTCAGAAGTCAACCAGGTCAAAATTTAACTTATTTTGCTCGATTTTTCAGGAAGCTATAGCGTAACAAATTGCTTCTTATATTTTTCCAACTTAAAATTTCACATGGAATAACAGCTTAACTTAACTTAATGTATTCCTAAATTAAAAAAAATAAGAAATGTATTTGGCAACTTAAATTTAAATAAGAACGAAATTCTAAAGTTCCACTTAAAAACTAAAGCACTATTTCACTTTCCCACAGATTTGTTTTATTTGTAAAATAAAATTAATAAATATGTTTATAAATATATGTATATATTTTTTCGATATTTTTATAAGCTGCCAGGAACAGGATGCGATTGCAATCATTTTATTTTGTGTCACGTATGTCATGTTAATAAGTCAATATCATAACCAACTGAGCTACATCACCAACTACAACTACTAATGGAACGAAGTTGACAAAGTGGACTTGCGAGTAGCTGGGTGAGTAAGTGCTGTTGACAGAGAGCGTTGTCCGCTTTGAATAGCTTTTCAGTTAAACCTCTGGATGTTGTTAATAATAGTAGCTAGAAAATTAAAAAATATACACTAACTGATCTTATGGAAGTAATGAATAAGTCATTCCTCTAAAATTATTTATATGTATATATTTTTTTTTACTGGGGCTGTCAAAATATAAGATTTTTATTTGGGCCAATTTCGTTTTTATTAAATAACTGCCTAGCCCACTATGTCGATCAAATTCTTTCTTTCATACAATTGCATTTAAAACAAAAACTAATTCTAAAATTTTGTTTTGTTTTAAATGTAATTGTACGAAAGAACGAATACGTGTGACATAGTGGGGCTGGCAGTAAACAAGTAAAAAAACTAAACATTTTTTTATTTAAAAAACAAAGATTTGCTATCGAGTGCAGTTTCGGGTTCGGTCTGAAAAACATACCGACGGTTGGGTTCGTGTTCGATCGGAAAAATTACACTCGGTGCGGCACTAATTACCAACCGCATTTCTTTGGGATCGCACCATTTAATTAAAAAACCATAATTTTTTTTAGAGTTAACACATCTTATTGAAAAAAAATAATTAGTAACTTTAAAAATTTCGACTGCTCAATCGAATGTACCAATGATATTAAAACTTTGTAAGCTAATAAGAGGGGAGTTTTTAAAATCTTTCGAATTTTATAGAAAAAAAACATAAAATATAGAGGAATGTATGAAATCTTTTTTTGAGTCGATGAAAATGTTGACCGCAGCACGCCTCAAAAGGTTCATCTGCTGGATTAAATTTTGGCATACTCTTTCCAACATATCGGCCGGTATCTCACAAATAAATTCTTCAGTATTGGCTTCCAGTCCGTCAACAAATTGAGCACCGCCAGACGTGAAATAAACGGTTCACCGAACTACCCTCTCAATTGCGCGGTTATTTTGCATGCTGTGTAGCATGTGGCACCGTCTTGTTGAAACCACATGTCAGCCAAATACTGCTCTTCTATTTTGGGCAAGAGACAAATTGTAATCATCGCCTAATTGCTATGAACGGCGCCAAATCGGTAATTCACGGTCATCAGCAACACTGGCGGATACGGAAGTGATATTTTCCTCTGGTCGCACTTTACGTATGCGTGTTGGTGGTTAAATGTTCAATAATTTTAATATAGTGCAAAATTTAGTCACAAGATTTTGACTAGCCGCCTCATAAGGCCGCCTAGACTGACCACAAAATGGAAGAAGTGCACGAAACACTTTCTTAAGCGAGCATGAATATAAAATAAAATTCAATAATCTGCAAGTATTGTCCGTTTGTAAGTCGATTCATGGTTAAATTATTGATCACAATGAACATGTTTTACAGTAACATGTTTCATGGAAACACCTGAGCTGCCAAAAACAGTGTTGTCAAAAAATGTTGCTAAAAAATTACCCTTTCTTTATATGTCGGTCCCATGATTTAGTTGCTGTCGTTAGTTTTCAAAAATTTTGTATTGAACACGGAGTTTTGCTATTTGAGATGGAAGTTTTAGAAAAGTGTGTGATATGTCTCCATTTTCAAAATGGTACGAAATAGCTTGTTAGCACAATTCGTAGCTGAAATTATAGTATAGATCCTTACATAGTGTCTATACCTGATATAATATCAAATATATTTCTATTAGCAAACATCAAATTTCATAGCAGAGAGAATTATAATACGTATGGACTTCAATATTAGTATTATTGCAATATTATATAAGATATTATACTATTGTTTTCTTAATATATATTTATAAAACACTATCATCCCTGCAGGAGGTGCAACTAGTATCTAACTAGTACGAAAGTTACCAGTACTAGTTCTCAACTGTAAACTTCCCTATACTATGTTAATACTCAAATTAACATTGGGTGTGTCAAGAAAATTACTAGTATCATTGGTACTAGATGAGTACTAGTACAATTAATTTTAGTCGGATACTAGTACAATTAGTTTTACATACATACTAGAGCGCTTGAAACCGATTGGGTGCTTAAAATCTAGTTTTGTACCAGTTCTTTTATATATAAAAAGTCCATAGAATTGTTGATTTTATTAAACCAAATGAAATTTGCTAACTCTTTGTCTACACACGCAATTCTTGCATCAGCAATTCTGAGTTTGTAAAAGGAAATGAAAAATATATAGAAATTTGTAGAGAGCTTCATGTACACGGAAATTCTTTTTTGTTTTGATATTCGTTCTTTTCAATCTGAAATTTGTTGTTTGAAAGTATGTACATAAGTATATGTATAAACAAATTTAATTCTTAAGTAAAATTTCAAAACATCTGTGAACAAAAATGCAATGCACAAAGAAGAATTAAAGTGAATTGCTGAAGCAAAAGTTGCCTGTCTAGCCTGAGACTAATAAAAATATTAAATTTTAAATGATGGTTTTTATTATTTAATTTAAAAGTAACTTAAGTGGATTTTTTTGTAATTAAATTACAACCGTATTTTTCCAAGGCTGGTTAGACCTTCAACAATTGCAACAGTTAAAAAAAAAAACTCGCAATTCGCATTTAAACATTGTTCAAATACTGATATGAAATGTATCATTAATTATATGAGTCAAATCAATCTACAAATGAAATATTTGAAGTACTAGTAATTTCCTATATAAACTCTATCACCTTTTGAACTACTTCTTTTTGTACTAGTTATTGTACCAGTACTTTTTAGACAATTAACGCTAAATCTCCTGTAGGGTGATATCAACTGTCAAAAAACGTACACATACATACATATGTAGATGAAAGAAAATGGTTTTGTGTATTGAAAAGATCATTGTGTATTAAAATAAACGCCAAAAGTGATTTTTAAGCAATCGCATATAAATGTACAATGTAAATATAAAAAGAAATAAAAAGAAATGCCAAAATGTTTGTAAAATACATAATACTATTAAAATATATGTATAACGATGTTCACTGCACGGCTGCTTGTTAATTATGAAATATTGTGATATTTACATGAGTACGTCTTCCCTTAGATAGATATTAATATTAGTATACATATTTTTTTCTTCTGATTCTTCCGATGTTCTCTTTCATATTATATCAGAGCTAATATCGGTTGTATATGCTATGGGTATGCATCGGGGGTATTTTGTTTGTAATATTTATGTTTGTGACTTTGATGAAAATAAATAAAAATGACAAATAAAATTTTTTAATTCCATTTGCACTAGAAATGTTTTATAAATACTTCTTGTAGGTATATTAAGTACCTTCTACCGAATTGTTTACAAATTCAGTAAGCTCAATGATTTTGTTTTCTGATAGTTTTACTTATTGTGATGTTTCTCATTACTATTTTTGTATAGCTGCCCTTTGATCGGGTTAAACGGGTTTCTCCTCTCGGTATATTGAAGAGTGACTTTTGCTTATTACTATTTAGGAAGGGCATCCTTTTCTCCGTTTGTCAAACAAAGGCTTCTCAAAGATGTAAAGGCCAAATTCTGGATACGCAAAAAATTTTAACTCAGAGAACCTGCTATTTGATGTATAGAGAGGAGAAAAACCTAAAACTCTTAAATCTATTCGATAAACATTTACCCAGCGAAGTCACTTTTTGCGGTGTTATTTCATATGAAGATGTGTATGATAAAGAGTAACAGTAACGAAGGAGAAATACATAATCAGATTCACACAGCAGCTGAAGAACGGCAGTCCCGAATCATTTGTTATTAAATGCATTTGTCATTCCTTGACATTGCGAACCGAGCATATGCATGTGTGTTGAAATGTTTAGTATTAGAACCCAAGAATAATACATACAATGGCGGTATTCAGTGTTTGGTGTAAATGCTCTTGCGAAAGTGCAAATGCAACATATCGTAGCTTTTTTGTAAAATCCAACAACAAAATACACAGAATTGCAGTTAAATTTCTCAAAAAACTCGATATTTTATATTTCCTCTTTTGCAAGACCATTTGCACTAAACACTGAATACCGCTAATGTTCTTGTAAAACCCAGATGTGTATCTTTTTGCCAAATTTTGGTACGAGCTTTAGAAATGATTATAAATCATTTAAAATCGAATTTTTCTTTATAACAGTACTGGATACTTAAATGAGAGGTTTTCGCTTTTTTATCGTGGTGTAATTGTCCAGTTTAAACAGT
Organism: Gymnocheta viridis; assembly: GCA_956483585.1. Classification (NCBI taxonomy): domain Eukaryota; kingdom Metazoa; phylum Arthropoda; class Insecta; order Diptera; family Tachinidae; genus Gymnocheta; species Gymnocheta viridis. The sequence goes on along the minus strand of OY101440.1, from coordinate 93,116,986 downwards.
TATAATATACGATTCGAAATCTCATTCAACTGAGTCATCAAAAATGTGGCGAACACATGAAAATACACATGAACACATGATGATGGGGATGTAGCGGCTCCAGAAAAACAACTTTGCTTCTGCTCGGCCGTGTAAGTTTAAATTAATTAATCTTAATTTTTCTCTTGGTCATTGGTAATATTGTCTCCCTTCTGACTAAACACGTTACGAGCTTGATCTTAAAGCTGGATTCACCAGATTTTGTCCGGACAAATTTTTCTTTATATATAGTTTGAAGTCTCTCTTCTTGAGAGAGAGAGAGAGAAATGATTTTGTTGGGATAACTCTCAACTTGGTTTGGTTTAATTTGAATTTTCGCCCGGACAGATTTAAACTGAGTTTTTAAATTATAGTAATTCAAAGGCGGTTTTATAGCAATTCCTTACCAATTTTTTTAAAATGTTCTTGGAAATAATTTCGCTTTATTAAGTTTATTAGCTTTTAATAGAAGCACTTGTCTTTTACGATTTTAGTACACAATTTGTCACCGACTTTTCTTTTTTATCTACACAATTCATATTATAGTCTGGATATTGCAGAGCATTTTTATTAATGAATGAATCGTATTGCAGAAAACTCTTCGGCAACAAAATTTTGTCCAAAATAAATGGGTGAAGCTACCGTAATAATAATTACTTTGAATTTTTTAAAAAAATTATTCTATTTTATCCATATTTTCTTATTTTATCGAGAATTTTATGATTTATTTATAATTTTTTTTGGCAGCCTTATTGCAAACTTTTCTTATCAAGCGAAATCAGACTGGTAAAGTGGTAAAATCGAACAAAAGAACGCTGATGAGGTGGTGTAGCGACCTCGAAATCAGTACTGATCCGTTCTGCTAGTCTGATGAATAAATTGTTTCAAATAAAAAGTACTCTCTTAATATAATAATGAATTTATCCAAAAATAATTTCTTAAAATTAGAAGATATGGGTAAACTCAGATTTGAACTCAAGCCATAAAATTTTAATTTCAAAAATTCAAAACACAACCTGTTTATTTTAATAAAAAATCATTTCTTAAATAGGAGATAGAATTCCGCAAAATTGCATGTAACGTATACGGGCGAAAATAATAAGCGAATGACATGGAAGCATAAAACCAGAAATATCCAAATTGAAAATGGAATACTTCTCTAAAACATGTTTTAATATAAAGTTAACCAAAAAATAAATACAGAAAGAAAATAAGTTTAAGTATTTTTAAACACTTTTACCAGTTTAATTTTTTTAAATCTTATGTGGTGTGACAACTGTTACCAACATCAAGTTGTGGCAAGCGTACTCACAATAACAATAAAAGAAGCATGTTGCATAATTGCATGCATTAGTGCCTGTTTCTTATACAAAATAATAAATTTCATCTTGTCATGCTTTACGAAACACAGATTTCGGGTATTTTTCCACATTTGGATTTTTTATTTTATTACATTGTGTTTAAGTTAACACAACATACGAGTACTTAATTAGTGCTGTCTGTTTATTACAAAACGATACATTTTTTTCAATAATTGTTTAAGAATTTCTTAATTGAACTGAAATTGCTTTTAAAAACAGAGAAATAGTAATTTGATAATAATTATTATTTTTGCTTAAATATATCTGCATGTTTTTTTTAAGATTTTTTTGCATACAATTTTATTATGGCCAAATCAGTTTTTGATTGCTACGTTTCTTTCAAATAGATGAATTGAAACTAAAATTTATTATTTATGGTCCATTAGTTTATGCTTTAACAACTGAAGCATTTAATTGAACATTTAGCAGATTTGCCAATCGTTACTTTATTTACATGCTATCATGAAATAGATTTTGTTTCTTTCAAACTAGAAATGTTTTATTTTGTCATTTGAATATTTTTGCTTGTATTTTTTTTGTTGCTGGGGCAGAGAATTTAATTATAAACACTTATAACTTGTTGGACGTTTTATATCAGACGTAGAAAATAAAGCTTTTCAAATGGTACAAAGTTTCAACTTGACAAGTACTTGTTTGGCTTTAAGAATAGAAATTCTCAAATCTGTATGTGGATTATTTCGTTTGGGAAGATTTTGATTAATAGTTCGAGAAATACAATTTTGATGTGTGGTATCCAATGTTCGACTCTTTAGTATATATATTTTTTTTACAAAATTTTTGGTAAACATTTGGTGTTACTATAATTATAAGACTGTAAGTCTTGTTGCCAGGGAATGCGAATAATAAATAAATAAATAAAATTTCAAAGGATAAGTTTTTGAAAGTAAACTATCGAATTTTTTTTGCTTAGAGGGATTTAAAAACCGTGCATAAAATAACCCAAATCGTCCTCTTTTACTTTTCTTTTAAATTTAGAAACTTTAAAAATTAAAAACTGTAACTACGGTTTTACTTCAATTAATAGTAGCTAAAGTTTGATCTTATCCACTTCAATTGTAATAAGTAATTTCGGACAGAGTAATCAATATAATTATAAGTTGGCAATTTTTTGCTATGCCATTATGAACTGAACAAGCATTAATCAAATTATATGCATTCGTTTAATTTTAACTTCTTCTTTATTAAGTTTCTTTATTGAAAATAATGCAGCATATTAGTTGCAGTTATTTGCGTATCCAAACAATTGTCCTAAGGGTGGATAGTCCACTCCTAGAGAAAATGCATTTCAAATACAGTGAAATTGTGGCAAAAGTCCAAATACGCTTGCTACGCTTATTCCAAGTTCTAATTGATAGAATTAAATTAAAAGAGGAGCAAATTACATGATTTTTATTTCCTGGAAATGTAAAAAACAAGTACTTTTACGGAATCACAAGCAACAAAATTCCTTTGAGACTAAAAAATATTTTGTGCAAATTGTCTTTAGAAGTAGAAATTTGTATAAAAAATATGTATAAGTATCTAAACTTTTGTAAAATTTACTGGAGAAAGAAAAAACGAAATAAAAAAGTTCAAGTGACTGAAGTAACGTTTTTGTCTTTTCGTTCATAATTTGAATGTGTTTTATGATGGCAGTTCAGGGACACTCGGTTTGGTGTAATACACCGTAATTAACAAAAGCGTGCTTTTAAATTTATTGTTTGTTATATGATTTTGCACTTCTGTAAATGATATACAGAGTGTTCCAATAAGGCGATTCTTTTGCAATAGCCCGTCATTTTAATAATTGCCAAGACCATTGATGACATTGGAACAATCTACGCTTCAACAAGGCATTGAAATGATTAAAATTCAACACAAAAATGGTGAAAATTTTCAAAACTAAAGCATTTTTGGTCGTCCCGAAGCACCTTCTCAGCCACCAGTTGCGAAGCGGGTGCAAAAATTTGAGCTATTGTGACAAGTTAGTGATTTGAGAATATTACTGCTGTGGCTTATAGTGTTGAGGAAAACTCCGGGTTATCTATTTGTTGTCGATCTTTGGAATTGGACAATCCACAAACCACATTTCTCCGTATTTTGCATTAAGACTTATTAGGCCTTCAGACTTTTAAAGTTCAGTTAATACGAAAATTCATACCCTCCGACCATCAGCATCGTTGTGTCTTTGCTGATTGGGTCCTCCAAATACATCAAACTGATACAAAATTTCATAGAAAAATCATCTTGAATAATTATGCCCTTTTTAGCATTGGAGGATACGTTAAGAAGCAGAATTTTTGCGTTATGGGGCTTAGAAAATTCAATAATTATTATGTAATTTTCTCTTTATTGGGCTTTTAAGGTCATGATATGTAAAAATAAAAATAAAAGATTATTTATTTTTATTTTTACATATCATGACCTTAAAAGCCCAATAAAGAGAAAATTACAAAATAAAAACAAAGAAAGGTCAACAATATTAAAAAACAGATATTCAATAATTATTGTTAAAAAGCCTCTGCATTCTTATCGTGTGAGGCAAGTGGGCTTTACTTTTTTGGAAATGAGACCGGAGCAAAGGATACGGTAAATGGATTGCGTTATTGAACGATGATTACAGATTTTGTATGCATGGTAAGTAGAAAAGATATTGATATGATTTTGTGCTTCATATTATGAACATTTTATATTGCTAAAACAATTACATATAATTCAATGTAAGATACTCAACTTTTATCTCTAATGAATTTTTAATTTACTCAAACAGCGTCAAAATTCGAAAAATGCGTTCTTCAGAAAACAAGTGTAAAGTTTTCAATTTACACACAACTCAATGGAAAAATAAGAAAAAATATTCTTTTCTCAAGAGTTGATGAAGATACAAAAACGAACAAGAACGATACAAAAAACAATTCTGCATTTTTAACTCAAAAATCACGTTGTTTTAGTAAATGAGCGATATATAAATTTAACCCTTTTTATCAATTTAGCATTCGAATTTCAAAAATGCTGTCTTAGTAGCTAACAAACCGTGAGCTGAAGAACAGAAACACGTATTTACATTTTTAGATTTAATAGGAGAAAGATGCAACTAAGTAAATTAGTTCGTGTAATTGAAGCAACATCTTTTTAAAAATTTGTTGTGTAGTTTGATGTAATATATAATAATAAACTATAAAAACACAATTTTGATATTTCTTTGTTAGTTAGTGGCCTTTTCCACATGCAAAGTTTACTTTGACATAGTCTTTTAAATTTTGTTTTAAACTTTTTTTCACTTCTCCACACGCAAAGTTTATTTTGACAGATTCTGTGTTGTTTTGTTGGATGAACATGCAAACCAAACACACACATTCAAGCAAATGCAAGAGTGGGTAAATGACGATCGAAGAAGAAAGCAATTTTTCGGTACTCATCGCCAATGTTCTTTCCCTTATTATCTTCAAGCGCAAGGCTTTTCAAAGTAAGCTTTCCACTTACGTGGATTTGCATTTCATCTAACGATATATAGATTACTGCACAGGCCGTACAGTTTATAATATCCAGTCGGTCAGCTGTCAAATTTGGAAACACTGTAACTGACACTAATAAAATATTTTATTGTATACACAGAAAAAAATACTTACATCTAATGAATTTTTACATAAATTGTATGAATAGAACATTATATTTTCTTCCCAAATATTTTTCATTGATGCCAAGAATTTTATAATAAATAACTATAAAATGAGCTGAAAATTATTTTAGTGTTAACCCAATAATTTTAATTTTAATTTAGTGTAACCCAGTGAAACCAATACTTTGCAAATAATTTTTTTTTAATATTCCAGATGTTTGCAACACAAAAACTTTAGTTCTAATAATTTTTAAAAATTTAATGAATTGAGCGGAAATCTATGAAGAAGAAGTTCGAAAGAATATCAAATATCTCAGCAAGGAATGCTTTAATTTTGCAATTATATTACTCATAATAATATTTCACTAATACGAAGCAATCATTAAGAGGCGGGCAATCAAAAAAGTTTTTTAATTAAAACGTTTAAGAAATAAGTTTTGCAAAATTGCACTGTTTTAATAAGAAAGGCATAATTAATTTAAATCCATAAAGCAAACACAATTTGTTGCTAAACTATGAGTTCACAGTTTGAAACTAGATTTTGTAGCCGAGTTATTGAATTAAAATAAAAACAGCAAATGTGTTTTTTAATAGCTTTTATAGAAAGTTTTAATGTTTTACGACATATCTGTAACATTAAAAAAGTAATGAATATTGAACATGGAGTCTACACATTGTTAGTCATAGATCTTACATATCTCTGCCATACACACTGTAATACGTTTATTTTAGCTTCAACATAAAAATTCAAAAGTTACTTCAAGAAACTTTGATTTTTTAATACACAAATGAAGAAATTATATAATATATTTTTTTTACAAAGACTTATGAAACCATATCATGCTATTTATATATGTTCAAACTTATTCTGTTTATGTCGAATCATGTTCACATAATTCCAACGAAACTAAAATACAAAAAAAAGATTTCTAGAATCGTGTGTTACTGTGTTTCAAAACTACGGCTACGGACGACCAAGCTTATTTTTGTGCAGAAATTAAAGTTGGCCTATAGACCAACCATGTTGTATATAATTTTTCTGTATGCTAGTGGTGTAACAGTTAAAATTAAGGAAGAATTCGTTTTCAGTTTAAAATAATTAAGAAAATCTCTCTAGCATCGTTATCACATCTAAAGATAGTTGGAGAGATCATAATATTTTTATCGTAGCCATGTCATAAGTATGTTTTTTTCTGTGTGTACCATAATTTATCTAGTCGTTTGATTTGCCTTTTGCTTCAAATGCACATCAATTAATCTTCATTTAGAATTAATTTATTTCCCTACTTGTTTGCTTCTTTTACAGTGATTGAAAAGATGCAGTTTTTTCCATTTCTCATCATTAAAAATTCACTCCAATTTATTCATTAGCTTTGTATTATGACACGTGATGATGACAACTTATATTAATTTTTTTTTACTCAATAATAATAAAAAGAAATTCGAAAACAAAAAGCGAAGATAAAAAAGGACATAAAGCGGACAGTGATGATGATTTGCTCTTTTAGGGCATAAAGGAGCATTATTATAATTTTTCTTTTATTCTTTCTTCGCCCTTTTTCATTTATTGTGGTAAAACCCAAGTTTGTTAAAAATAAATGTTCAGCAGTTATTTCAATATTACATTAACAGTGTATTAATTAACCTATCAAAATAATTGCCAGCAAGAGAATATCAAATTCAGTTAACAAGTGCTAAGAAGTATGTACATATGTAAAATATTAAATATTCAACTTGAAATGTTTGCATTTCTGTGCCACTTAATATTTATGCATGTGTGCGTGTGTTAGAGATGGGCAGCGCTCACAGGAGTGGTACCGCCTAATGTGATCATGCATGATCGTGAGTCAGATTTGTTTTTAATCAGGTAAACGTGAATGAGCGTGAGTGTATAAAAATTATCCTTGATCTGGAATTAATATAAATTGTGCGTGATTCTCTTATGATATAAAATATTTTTTTGCTTATTTAATATTTTCAAATACAGAAAACTTTTAAACTTTTTGTTGTCGATGGTTAAACTTAATAAAACTCAAGTAAATGAATATGCTATTGTAACTGAAATCAGATCTTATTTTTGTTTCTATGTAAGAGCATTTTGTATACTGAAATTATGTGCTCAGACTATATTGACCAATCTTATGGCCCCTGTACTGTCGTTTATTTGGACGCGGCTAGAAAAAAATCTTTGAAATTATGTATTATTTTCAATATACTATCGTAAGAGAAAATATGGAAATATGGAAATAAACTATAAAATAAACCTTTTTCAGTACGGCCCATCTGACGAACGGTCATCGCCTGAGCTCAAATTTGTTTGGGAGTCCTTGTAATCTTTAATTTGAAAGGGATAAAAACACGATTTTCCTCTTCTCAAACGTTGGGTAGTTTTAATGTATGTACATGTAAATATGTATGTATGTATATTGAATTTAATTTTTGTTTTTAATTTTTCTTTTATGTTTCCAATAATTACGGTCTAAGCATGTAACCCCAATTTCATAATGTCAAATTCGATAGATACTCGTATGACATGCAATACAAAATATAGCTTTAACAATTGATTAAAATTTTTATAAAAAAGACTGGGTAATCATATGAAATTTATATAATTTTTTTTATAAAAATTTCAAACTTTTTAACTTGTTTTACAAAACTAGGCCAGCAGTTTCATAACACTAATTTTATTACTTTTATAATTAATTCCCTTTAACTTTTATTTGCATTCAACTAAAAATGTTTAGTTATTTCGTGAGAGGCTTGATAAACCATTTTTATCTACCGAATATTGTTAAAGTTTTAATAGCATTTCTATATTAATAATACATTGATTCAAAAACTTTCTTAATATCCATTTAAAATAAATATGTTAAAGATATTTGGAAATATGATAAATGGTATTTTTTAACCAGCGAATAAAACACAGATGACAGATAAAACTATCCTGTGAAGTACCGTATAAAAATAATAATTTTCATATGAGTTATATTGTGTAGTACAGTGAAATTGTTAACTTTTGTTGTGTGATTAACCACAGAAGGCAAAAATTAGTAAATTCTTAAGAGTTTGAGGTGAGCAGACATAACGATAAAACACCAACAAAATAAAATCGCAACCTACAATAAAAGTGATCTTAACTGAAAAACACAACGACATGTTAAGCAAAATTTATTAAAAAAATGTTTTTAAAAATTTTATTCGTTAGTGGTTCTGACCAAATACACAGATAACTAAATATACTCAAATCGCTATAAGCAGGGAAACAATCTCCAAATTTCTTTAACAAAATTTTTGACATGTAGACTTTTTTCTGCTTAAGACTGGAGCTAGAAAAAATTAAAGCTAAAATTGACTTTTAAAACGAAACAGAACAGGCTAAGTTACACATTAGTTTAAGAAAGGCTACAAAACTTTAGCTTTAACAGTGCTCTACAAGTTTGCCCTTTTTCTTGACATAGTAGTAAAGCGTGCTTTATTAAGCTCAATAGAACTTTATATTAAAGTACAACACCTATAAATTATATTAATTGCCTTAAATTTGGCTTCATTTGAAAGAAAAGCACGCGGGTGGAGTGTAAATGGTGCATACTGGATGACCAATTTTAATACATTTTTCAAAATAATTGCAGCCGTATTTTTCCAATAACGCATAGAATGTTGTTTTCCAAGTGTTCAATAGTCTATAGTTTAACGTCGTATACAAGCGACTTAACATATCGTCAGAGAAATTAATCTAATGTTGTTGGACCGTATTTTGGATTTGTAAGCTGTGGTATAGCCTGAATCTATTCATTATAAAAAAGCAAGCCAAACCAGCTACAATCGGTTGTCAAACAGAGCAGTGTAGCCAATTCTAAGTTCTATCGGACTTAACAATTGTCAAAAATGACCAAAAACAGATTCTCCTTCACAATAAATTTTCGTTGTCTATGCAAGCATAAACATTTTTAAAGATATTAATTTTGTGAAAAATTGGCTTCTAGTAAATACAATTAATTCAGCATGCGGTATATAATGAAATAAGTTTATGAAAACCAATACTTTGTTTTTAACATTTTATGATTTTAAGTCTAGAGAATTTTAGCGAAAAATAAAAAAAAATGTGTGCAAGATGAAAAAATAAATACAAAGAATTTAATCGTTCTTGAGCCTGAGTCCGCAGTCAAAACATAAAAATAAAATAACGAAGATAAAACATAAATTTCCAGTTCCTCAATTTCCAGCATCGACCAGTCTTAACTGGCAACACTGTTAATTACTAACATATCATGCACGCAGAAGTTGTTACTTTTAAATCATCTCAATAAGAGCATGATCATCATAAGCTTCTACCTAAATACGCAACGGATAAAGAAATAAAAATTAAGTTAAACTTCGGCAAATGCTACTTTGGGTTGTGTACGCTCCAACATATACGGAATAAGAAAGCTTAGTTACAAAGGTATATTAACTAATTATAAGGTACATTCACTTCGTCAGCTGATTACCAACTGATCTGCCAAATTTATTTCCTAAGTGTGCTGCGAGAAATATTTCATGTGTATGTGAAAAATAAAATAAGAAATAAGGGGAACACATTATTGGAAACTATTTGGTGGGTGTTTCAATTGACAATTTAAGAGAAATAGGAAACACAAAATGCCGGTTGGTTTTGATGTTGTAGAAACAAGCGTACTTAAATAAATAAACTTTGGTATTTGCAGTTTATACTTTCATGTGACATCAGTTTATTTTAATTAAATTAAATGAACATACTTGTCAGATTTTTCGTTTGAGAGACATTGCTTGATGGAACTTTTAATGAAAAACAAATACTGGTCGCATTTTATAAGGGAATTCTAGAGTTCACGGCTGTCTTATATTATCCTATTATGTGTATCTACTTCTTTGAGCAGTTGTGCAGTTGTGAAAATTTCCGCTTGAAAAAAATTGAACTAAAGCAGTTTAGGGTCAAAGTCAAGCTTATATTTCGATATATGTAGTATGAATAGATATATGATTACCACGTGATAAAATTAGAAAATATAGTATTTTGAATGGCTTTTTATTGATGTATGATTTGATTACAGAAGTATATTGCAATCGCACTACACCAAATTCTGTTTTTACGCGAATTCGATTTCATGCGATTCTAAGCCAATATTTCATTCTGGTTTTACGCAATTCAATTTTATTTAACGTGGTCTGAAAATGTGGAAAATTTGGAAGAAATTTTGTATTATGGACTGTATCAAACATGGTGGATTGCTATCAAAATTAAAACAATCAACGTTAAGCGCATATTGGAGAGAAGTTCGATCAGATTGCGTTAAAAATTACACCTAAAGCTTTGATAATTTATCGTCTGCAAATATTGATCAATTATTTTTAGATAAGATACTCGGACTTAGCGATGCACAGAGGAGTATTTGTGCCAAAAAAAAAACTGGCCAAAAAGCAAAAATGAATTTAAAGAAATCTTAAAAACTAAGTACGCAGATCGATACACAACAAAATTTTACATCATATTGTAAATTTTTAAGACCTTAAATTGCGACTTGTAGCTCTAAGACACTGCTGAAGTCAGGAAAGTGAAAAAATTACATGCGCCCTTAATGTTTTTTCGGATTCAAGATTTTATATGATATTTTTGTGGCTAAACGAATAAAGGTATTTGATTTATTTTTGTGTTTGCACTGAAAGATTTGTTGAAAATATTAATGTTGAAAGAATTCGTTTAAAAATTAAAAAAAAAATTAAATTTATACATATTTTTGCAAAAATAAAAAGGTTTTTAAAAGTGAAGGTAGCAAATGTACAAATTATGTTTTATGCCACAATTAAGTGTGGAATCTCTAATTTTAGATTGAAAAAAAGTTTGTATAAGTTTGCGCCATTATTTAAAAATTCAAAGGATCTTCTTCACATACTTTTTTGACATCATAATCTTTTGTGTCTGTTGAATTATTGATTTTAAATGTTATTCACGTCACTTTTAACACTTCACTATGTGTTTACCTGCCTATAAAAATTAATTTGCAAAATATTTATTATTGCTAATGGTTATAAGGGAGTGTCCCACAGCAACAGTTTTATTTATTTATCTGCGCTGAGGAGGTGGTTGTTCGAAAAACATCCGAAAATAGATTTTTTATATCAAATTACACCTAAAACTATCAAAAAACTCCATCTTTCAATTCAAAAAACACGTTTAATCATTTTGGCCAGCTTTTTGGATCAAATACTCCTCTGTGCCATGGTGAACTCTTTTATTTTGTGCTTGCGACACTCGATACCATAGAAATTAGTAATAATGACGAAGAGTTTTCTACCCTCACAGCATGCATAGTTAAACAAGAACCCTAAATGTCAGCATAATTGGGCGATCGTTTTCGCAAGCATAATTCCAATAAGGAAATAGCCGTGAAATCTTAACATCATGTGAAATAGTCTGAACAAAACTAGAAGTCAGCGATTAATAACAGAATTTGTAACTATAATCTCTGAATCTTCAGCACAAATTGAGTATGGGTTGGAAAATATTTCCAGTGAAGAAGGTGATGTCCCTCGTAAATGAATGAATGCAGCTATTAGAAAATGATACTGATTACATATTTTTCAATTTTATGATTTCTGTAATTTCGGTTTCTAAATAAACTATTTTTGAAAGATTTTTAAACCCGCTCAACAAACTAAAGTCTTTGAAAATCTTTGAGAAAAGATATCGAGGCAATCTCGATTACTAAATTTAAAAAAACGAAATGTTTTTTCTTTTGTTTTTTAATAACATGTGTGTATGAACCAACACGAATTTCAACTAGATATTTATTTTATTACACGATTTTTTTTATGTGAATTTTTGAGGAACCTATATGTGACCTTCTCCGAGAAAAGGGCTTAGTGTGTCAAAAACGGGTTTGGACTTGAAAGTGGATTCTGGTACCTAAAAGAGTGTAGAATAAGATGAAATGCGTTTTTCTCAAAACTTCATTTTCACACACTAGGTCCCTTTTCTCGGAGAAGGTCACATACATATATCGGGTAAAACCAGAATCAGGTGCATATTGTTCCTAGATTGTGGGGGCATCAACTATGTTTTTTTGCGAGTAGTCTGTATTGAATATTTCCCAGAGACTTAATTAAATATATTCTAGTTGAAATCAGAGACATTTTTAATGGGAAGCAAGTTGTCACTATGCTGTGTTTCAGTTGTGCTTATGAACGATCTTGAGAAAACCTTTAGCCATTACGATCTGTTAGAAGCATTAACGAAATGCAGCATGGTGTCTTTGATTAAAAATTTTTAATATCAACAATGCTGTATATCTTGATGCCTTTGAAATAAAAATAAATTCAAAAATAAAACGTAAAATAACAACTGACAGCACTTACTAATATATAAAACTGTAGTTCGTATTACTGTATCTTAATGAATGGTTCCATAATATTTGACATTATGAATCTCTTTAGGATTCAGATCTTCACTTTTGCTAACTTCAGGGCATAGTTTTGTTATGCATTCGCGTGAAAGAAATTGTATTCTCTTTTTATGACCAGCAAATTTTTATTTAAAAAAAACAAAAGACTTAAGAAGCAAACATCAATTTTAACAAATTATTTTTTGTGATTTTAGTGTTTAGTGCTTCTTAAGTCTTATGTTTAATGAGAATTACCAGTAATTCTGCCATTCAAATATACGAATTTTACTTATTTAAGTAATAATTATTTTGTAAAATATGTTGCAAATAAACATGAAAAAGCTATTTTTGATCATTTTTTATGTATCCAAACAATCCTGTTATTTCTACATAATGTTTCTCGAAGTGTGCGAGTGAGTGCATGTACGTGTATGTGGTTATTAGAGTGTGAGACATTGAAATAGTTATATAATTTCTAATACACAAACATAAGCTTAATCGTCACAAAGCTTAATGCTCACTTCGACCACATAACTGTTACGCTCGATCGCAAACGAAAGTGAAAACAAAAGTAATTTAATAACGAAAAGTAAACATTTATTGGAAATCACTCACTCTCATTATAAAAGATTGAGTTTTAACGTAATTTAGAGAATAAAATTTACAAGGTAAATGGGAGTAAACGATATACATAAATATATAGTGTGGAGAATATGCACTTGAACTTGTTTTATCACAAATGTGACTTATTGCAGTAGCGGTTGAGATAGTAGTGCTGAGAGATTTTCACTTAAATAAATAAAAAGAGTCGTTTCTTTTCATTTTGCAGCTGAGTATTTGAAGAGCTACATTAACATAATAATATTAATAAATTGATAATTGAAAATAGCTGTTTTGTTGTTGCTGCTGCGTGTTGATTTATTTGAGTTGTTGGTCATTGTCACTTTGAATACTAAATAATGTTGGTAAATTGTACAACATGTAGTTGGTGTTTTTTTGTTGTCTTCATTTATTGTTTTTATTTTGTTGTGGTAAACCCCACTTTCACTTAAGTCTTAAGCATTTTTGAATTTGATTATAAGTTTTTTAAATGTTTATTATTATGATTGCTTATTTGCTCTGTTTTAGTGTGCAAAAGATTTAATTGGAGCACTTGATTTTTAAATAGAAAAACATATTTTTTCAAGTAAAACACTTTTTTTAATATAATTTTTTGCATGTAATAACTCACCTTCATTTTTAGTTTTGTTTTGGGTTTTTAGTTGAATTTTTTTTGCAGCAAGCAAAATAAAATATTTTTTGTGGCTTAAAGTTTAACTTTAAAACGCGTTGGTAAACACGTCCGTTGCGTTTGGTATCGTTTCGACTTTTACTGGCTCAGACCGGCATGTGTAACGTTAACTGGCACTCGATGTTATGTATGGCTGGAGATTTTTTTCTTTTTGTTTAACCTTTCTTAAGCTTTATTTATTTTTATTTTATCTTTTTGTGTTTGAGTTTCTGTTTTTTTGAGTCGATTTTAAATTTTACTTTAACTTTCTTTTAACCTCTTATTTCCGATACAACTTTACAATGGCAGCACTGTTTGATTTTTTCTTGCGTATTTTTTTGTTTATTGAATAATTTTTTTCTAATAATGTTTAAATGAAAATTTTCTTATTTTTAGTAAATTGTTAGCATTTCGTTGTTACTCGTTTAAAGGCTTAAAAACATTTATAAGTTTTTCCGCCTTGTAAGCGTCTTTTAAAGAAAATTTGTTTCAAATATCTATTTATGTGTATTTTTTCGTAAGCTTTTTATTTGATTTTTTTTGGGCTGCTTTATGTTAACAAACTTTTGTAAATGTGTGCTCTTTTTTCTTTTTTCATCATTTGTATCTTGTTTTATATGTAACTTTAGTTAAAAGTTTTTAAAGCATGAGTTTTCATATTTTAACCACCTAACAATTAATTTATGCTCTTTTGACTTTTAGTTTTAACAACATTATCATCATCACCATTATCACTGTTGGCAGAGTTGGAAATAGTGCACTTAATTTTTTCACTAATAAATAGAGAGTTATAGTCACAATGTTTAGTGGTTAAACGAATAAAATTAGCCTTACTAACCAATGGTGATCATGATTTGAAAAAAAATCTGCTTAAAATATATTCCTGCAAGAAAATATAATGTTTCTGAAAATAGTAAAAAAAATTGCACAGATTCCACATGCGCAGTTTTGAAGCGCTTCCGAGAACACGCATAGAAGGCAGATTGATCAATTTATTTTTGAAGACAAATAGTTTTACCTTTCAATCATTGAAAGAAAAAGAAAGGGATTCAAAGATAATGTAAATGATTTAATGTTTTTTTAAGCAAAAACGAAGTTTAATGATGATAAAATAAGACGAACAGCCACTGTTTGAATGAAACGCAACAACCAAAAACTTTCGGTTACAGACCTGCCTCGGGCCAAGCAGTAGTGTCAGCAAAATACATTTTACTTGAATGCCAGAAGAGCTTAAAAATGTTTTACTAAAACAAAACGTTGAGGTGTATACATTTTTCAAAAACTGAAATAATTTTTTAATACAGCTTTGTGTAGTGACTGTTAAAACTGTGTCCTATTCGAGAGTTGTGCATATTTAGTAATATTAAAAATAAATCGAAGTATTTGTAAAAGTTTTTATTGGTATTAAATACATTTTTCACTATCACCAAAGAAAAAACAAAATTTTTCCTTATTATAAAGTGCTAGTTAAATGTTTAGTGTACTATTCCCAGCTTTGACAGTTAGCTTTGTTGTTGTTAGTATTTTATTGCTCCTAATGCTACAATTTGTTCGTTTGTCTCAACATATACACATATAGTTTTGACTCTTTCTCTGACAATTTCCTTGAACACATTTTGATATTTTTTCTATTGAATCCGCGCACGTTTTGATTTGATTTTGTTTGTTTCAAAACTACAGTGGAACAGAAAAATTTTAAATGTTTTATCAGACTGATAATAAACCAGTCTCACAAATTCAAATATTCTCCGAATGTGCACAAAATTATTGCGAAAGCAAACTACTTATGTTGTTTTAATTACAAGAGCCCTTCCCATATAATGCATGACTAAAGTACATACGAAAGGTTTTTTCTGGGGTAATGGCTAATTTCCATCATTGCAGTATTTGCAAGATAAATGTACAACTTGCTGTATTCAATACGAAGTGATTCTCCCTGATTTCATCAAATCATGGAAACTATAAAATTATTAGGACGGAATGTTATTTGCTACAAATGATCCATAAATCATAGCATGGTCATGTTAAAACAAAAAATAAATGTGTGACAAATCATTCAAAATGGTATGTCTGTAAGTCGTTTCAACAGCGAGTAATTTTGCTACATGGACCGACGTACATTGGCAATTTGACTTCTCCAATTCGGTATACATATCGCTCTTTTTTTAAAATGTAGTTATATCTCAAAAACAAATCGTTATTCAGAGAACGAGCTTAAAGTTTGTGGGTTATTTACACCTTAATAGAAAAATAAAAAAAAATATTCTCTTAAGAGGTGAGTAAAATAAGGTAATTGTATGAGTTTTTAACAAAATATGAACAAGGGAAAAACGAATACTGCAGCATTCTTAACTCAAAAATCACGTTTATTGAGACACACTTATGCTTTGGCAAGTAGCAAATACAGAACACAAACGGAATAGCAAATTTATATATACTCGTTTATATATCGTTTCTTCTTGTAGTGAAGGATATCAAAAAATATTCTTAAGTACTATTCACGTAGTCAAGACATCCGTGAGTTTTTTTTGAAGGCTTTCTATACAAGTTTTTAACTCAAGTCAATTGTTTAGTTTTGAAATCGAAATAAGAACTAAAGTCTATTAAGAATTGGTGTCTATAGCACAATAACAAGATAACTTTGTAAAATGAAACGTTTCTAAACGGTTGAAATTTGGTAGGTAGAAAACGTAAATTTAATAAAATTTGTTGGTAAGTTTATTATTCGAGATATTCTGTCAATTTAATTTCAAAAAGCTTTGTTTATTGAGGGTTTAGCTAATCTATATACATACATGCATTTCGGTTGCGCTTATGCCCCATTAGCAGTAGACCATAAATCATATTTTTGAGAATTTTCAAACCTCTTAACAAAATAAACAAACAAAACTTGTGGAAATTTGTTAATATTAAAAAATTTTGCAAAGTGAGTGAGTCCACTGAAAAAATATAAATTTATTTTAACTAAGTTGAAAGCTCAGAGTTTTTTTTACTGATAAGAAACGAATTAGTCGAAATGAATAATTTTTAAATGTATTTTAAATTTAAAAAATATGAATAAACAATTAATCCAATTCAACAGTTAGTGCATTTTAAAATTTTCCATAGAATTGTGTCAAACCTTACTACCGCGACACGAGCTAATTAAAAATGATTTGAAGCCAAGTCGACACCAGTTGGAAGATACAATGAGTGATAATACCTTAAAGTTTTCGTCTTAAAATGTTTAGTATATTTTTTCAACCACGCAATCAAAATCATAAGCTTTTCAAGGATTTCTTCTTTTTGTTCCTATTTCTCATTGCAGCAAGACTCAAATCAATGCATGATTCAAATCAATGCATGAGTCAAATCAATGGATGATTCAAATCAATGCATGATTCAAATCAATGCATGAGTCAAATCAATGCATGATTCAAATCAATGCATGATTCAAATCAATGCATGATTCAAATCAATGCATGATTCAAATCAATGCACGATATAAATCGATTTCCACTGTATCATATTAAAATGTTAAGAGGTCTCTACGAATGTTGTAACAACAAGCATTCAAACAATGAACAGATTTAATAAATTATTTTTTGTTTTTTCTTTTTCTTATTTAAAATTATTTTATGCGCAAATTTGTCTTAAAGCATACATCATCAAAATTTAAAATGCAGTTTTTTGTTGTACGAAAAAATAAACCTGGAGATTTGGGAAAGACTTAAGACACAAACTTGCATTTAAAAACCACAAAAAAAATAGTTTTAATTTTTTCTCTTTTTTGTGTGTTAAAGATGCAATTTATCATATTTGGAATTTTTACCGTATTACTGTTTCGAAACCAATTTCGTTTTATAGTTAATGATTTTCAAAGGATAAAAACCGAAAATAAGATTTGGCGCTTATCAGGTTGAGCCAGGTATTACGTATTAAATAATTCAAGTAGTAAGTTTGCATCACACCTGTTTTTATGTAGATTAATAAATAGTAGACACATTTAAATAGACATAAGTTATGAAAACTAAATATTTTTTTAATTCATTTAAAATATTTTATAAAGAAGAATGACACGCGCGAATAAGAAAATAAGCATGATTTTTGAAATTACAAAATGAACTGAATTGTTTATTTTATTTAGTGAAAATTAAAATGGAAATCAAATTGCAATTTTATTTAATATCATGGTACTGATTAAAGCTATTTTTTTAAATATTTTTATAGTTAGATATCTTGTGAGTTCATTAGCGTATTGAAGTTATGAACACATAGAACTGATTTTTAATTGTTATAATATTGAGCTAGACGGATTATTGTTTAAGAGTTTATAGTTTAAATGTAAAAAGGGTTTTATTTTTATCAAGAATATCATCAAACGTTTCAGGTTTATGACCGCTAATATTGTATGCTACTTGTATCCTATTTTTAGACACATTAAAAACTAAAATCCTTTGGATTAATGTGAATATTATTTTCGCTAATGTTCGCAACATTTTTAGTTAGAAAGAATTGGACAAAATATAATATTCCAAAGGGATAAGGGAAAATTCAACATCAATTAATTTCAACTTACAAAGCAGAATAGAAACAACGTTGCACTCCCATAATTAGTGTTCCTTGTTTATCAAGCAGAAGGTGATCACTGTTTGCAGAACTTATGGATACAATTTTTCTTGAAATTTAAGTTAAAATCTACGTAAAAATTTTTAACTTTATAATGTATATCCCACAAACAGTCTCTGCTTGCGATGATAATGTGAAATGATTGAAAACTGAATTACTTTCTAAGTACAGAATGGCAGCAAAAGACAAGAGGTAGACAAGGGTAGAGGAAAACAATAATAATTCTTCTCGTTGCAAAAAATTGCAGGCTTCATACAAAGCCAGTAGGTCCAGTAGTAGTACATTTTAATGTGAAGCCTAGAACCTTGAGGCTTGTCACATGGTTCACTGATTATAAAGGCATTGACAAAATCGATAAAGCGTAGTCATGTGACTAATTCATTATGTTGCTTAGACCTTTTCCACCGATACAAAACTGCTGACACAACTCAAATTCGACAATATATAGCAAAACGAATACAAAGATGGAATTTTTAAGATCTAGTGGCCAAACGTAATAAGCAGGGCAAGTTCTAAATGCACGAAAGTTCTTTAAAAAAGTAGGCAAAGTGGCACAAAATAAAACTAAATAAGTATTTAATACAATTTTAAATCACACAATTTATATTACGGAGTATAATTGAGTAATTCTTTTTATTTTTCAAAGCAAAATTATATTATACTGCCACGTAAGAAAATTTACTGCCATGCCCAGTATTTCGATCGAATTCTTTCTTTTGTACAATATATTTACATCTAGTCTGATGAATAAATTGTTTTAAATAAAAGTACTCCTTTAATAACATAATGAATTTATTCAAAAAAAAAAAATTCTTTAAAATTAAGAAGAAATGGGTAAACTCAGATTTGAACTCAAGCTAAAAATTTCATTTCAATATAAAGGCAGAATTAGTTTGTACGTTCTGTTCTGTTACGAATCAGCTGTTTTTTTTCTGTTCAATTGAAAAACTATATGTTTGGTTTGTTGTTACTTCTTCATTCCGTTATGTTGCAGACTATTCTGTAGAAAATAGAATACAACGTTAAGTGACAGCCAAGAGTTTGTATATATTAGATTTTTGTGGTGTGAAATATTACTTGTTTTGTTTAAAAAGACAGAATATTTTATATTAATTTAAATTATTAAAAGCTTATATACTTTTGTCAAATAAAAAACATTTGCAAAATTCATTCCTATAATTATATCGTCCACATTCAAAAGTTCAGACACAGAACAAGCAAGTAAGAAATATTTTCTACAGAAAAGAACGGCGAAAAGTAAAAACTAATGAGGTTTTAAACCTTAAGCAGTTCAACAATTACGTATTAATATTAACAAAAACCAATTCCAAAATTTTGTTTTTGTTTTAAAGGTAATTGTACGAAAGAACGAAAACGTGTGACATAGTTGGCGTGGCAGTTCATTAAAATTAAATATAATTGTTATATGAAACAATGAATTAGTAAATTCAAACTCTATTAACTGCTATTTTATTGTTCTACCTTAAAATAATAAACAAATCAAATTTAATGAGTAGTTCATGGTAACAAAATTTAAGTTGCTTAAGCTAACTTGGGCACTTATGGAATAGTATTTTTAATAATGCAGATTTAATAATTTCATAATTTTTGACTTTACATTGAACTTTAGCAATAACTATAATGTGCATATATATTAACTTATTTCAATAAAACCAACATTTATTATGTTATCTTGATTAAAAAAATATATACGAATATCTACGCACTTTGACTTCGATGACAATGAACTTTCTTTAAAAAAAGTTCAAGCGCTCATATGATTTCATTAGATATTTCTTAATGCAGGCTGATCTTATGCTACAGTAGAAATATAGTTTTTTATTTTATTTAAGTATTTTTTTACTTTTATTGCTACTTTATTGTTAAGTAAAAACGTTTTTATGTACTAATCATAGACAGTTAACAAATTTTATTCAAATGCTTTATTTTAATAAAGTAATTAATTTTAGCTACTTTTTTTACTGTGCAAAAGATTTTCACATAAAAACATAGATATTTTTTTAAAGTAAATTTAAGTTAATGTGGTTTTCATTTGTGCATATTTCATTTTTAAATTTACCAGGAATATATTATGCTTTTATTTAATAATATTTATGTTCAGTTATCAACAAGAGCTATGAAGTACTAAGGCGTAAATAGTTTGATCTTTAAGTAGCAGCAAATTGGAAAACACTGATACCTCATATATCAACTTACAATTAAATGACAATTGAAACCAAAAACAAAAAAAACTTGGTAGTGGTGAACCATAATCTACTATTGTAATATCTATATATTCCAAGTAAAACATTTTTGGGTTTCTCGCAGTAGGTAACGAACGAAAGCATTTATATAGTAGGACCTTTATTCATTCGCGTCCTTGCAACTCTCGCTCACAAGTTGCACTTAGAATTAAAAAGACTTTGAAATGAGTAGCAAATATTTTTGAAATTAAATTGTTGTGGCGGAACAGGCGTTGAGCATTCTTCTTTAATTAGTACCACTAGACTGGCATTTCAGTAGATAGTCAATGTCATATCAATGGCTGTCATCAACATCTAATTCTATGGTCAAGCCGATATTCGGGTCATGAAATTCTCGCTCTTGAGAAAAACTTCAATTCCAGACTCCCTCCTGCCTATCAGCAGTTTAACATTAGGCATTAACGACTTTCGGGAATGTGAGATACGTCACAAATGCAAGCGCTTATCTAACTAAGCCTTTCCTTGCCTTTTGTGCTGACCTCTCGCTTAAAAGAAGCATGCATGTTTCATTACAAGCGTACTAATCAGTAATAAAAAAATACCTTTTAATTGATTTCAAATATGAATTTTCCATATACCAATTGTGCATTTTGCAAGCATGTTTGTAAGCTAAATTTGAATGGTAGAAATATTTTTTTAGTGATTTTGAAGCTGCTAATATTTTCATACCAATAATTAAAGATAATTTATTGATAAGTGATAATGTCAAAACTTCTTTGAAAAATCTGCTGAAGCATGCACTAATAATGATGTATCATATTTTGATTTGGATCACTGCACAATTAAAACTGGAACTGCAGCATATTATCAAAATAAGATGGTGATGGATCGTAATTATCAGGACACTACTGATCAAGGAGTTTTGCAAGCTCGGAATACTTGGTGTCGAACCTGCTGCATTTGAATGGACTTCGAATTTATATTCTTTCAATATAATTTTTTTTAATCGATATTATTCTGATGCAAAATTGCAAGTAAAAAATCTCTTGAACATTATGGGCGTTACAAATGCACGAAGCCAAATAAATTTGCATAATTTTGTACTCCGTTTAGTTCAAATATTCCTGTGCCACATAGTAGAGTTGTATCTGATGTGGAAACAGATTGAAAAAATTTATAACTTTATAATTTTAATAGCAAAAAAAAAACAACAAAGTAAAAGTATATCACCCCAAATGCTTTCAAAGAAGCACGACATCAAAAAATTTATTTTATATTTCTAGCCTTGCCGTTTTCACTTTTACTCGTAACTCTTAACATAAATTAAAAACTGTTATGAGTACTATGAAAACTAAGAAATTAATTAATTAAAAAAAAGTAAAAAAACTAAAACTTTTTGAAATTGGTTTCAGAGGCTGAGGTTTTATATTTAAAAGAAATTGGGTGTTTTTTTTAATAAATAAGCTTCAAACATGACTGTTACTGTAAATTTAAAATATTTCGAACACGCTATATCCAGCAGTGGTAGAAAAACAACAATTTGAAGATTAAAAAAATGTTTTCTCGTGGACTGGCGGATGGATAAAATATTTTAACTTAAATTTACTTTAAACTAAGTTTACCTTTAAAATAAGTTCAAGGCTTAGCCAGGCTAACGTGATCATAATATAGTTAAAAGTTATATTATTATAATTAAATATAACTAAAATATTCGTTCCTCAGAAAACTAGTTTAAAGTTTTTAATTTACAGACACATCAATGGAAAAATAAAAAAGTACTCTTCCCTCAACAGTTGAGTAAACACGATATTTGTATACATATTTTACACAAAATGAAGAACGATACAACGAATGTTTCTGCATTCTGAACTCAAAAATTGATTTTTTTGAGATATGACAACGTTGCAATAAAAGAGTGACGTGATCAAATCGTAAAATACGTGATCGAGTAGATCGTTATCGAAAGCGACAATTAGATCACAGATTTTGTGACTGTATTTTTTTTTGTATTAAAAATTGTCTTCAGTGTGTTAAAAATTATTAGTACAACAATTACAACAATACAAGAACAACAGGCATTTTTTGTATCGGCTCTTTCAAAAATATCTACGGAAAACATATACAGAAAAATATAAAGTCATCTTTTCTGACATTCCATATAGAAAGCATAAGCAAGACAAAGAAATCAGCTGCCGTAATGCTGTCATCTGTTTAATACGCCTGGGATGTGTCGAAGTCTCTTATTTTTATGTGATGCAAATGCATTAAGCGCCTTTACAGAATATAGTCCATACAAATATTTTCCTATTCTTATGTTTGTGTGTGCATATTGTGTAGGCACAGGTGCATATTTTTGGTTTTTCATAGCATATTTAATGCGCATGAAATTAATTATAAGTGTAACTATTTACATATTCCAAGTTTGCCAACAAACTGAAGCGTTCTTAATAATGTGTGCTTATATTGAAATGCTTGCAAATCCATTCGTTTCGTGCAACTCTATTTAAACTTTTGCATGTAAAAAGTGTGCATGTAAAAAGTGTGCATGTAAATAAAGTGTTTCTGTCTTTTTTCATATAGTATTTAAAAAAAAAGATCGATAATGATGATTTGTAAACCAATTTGATATAATATTAACTATTCAAGGTTTTAGGTGAATGTACTCAATTAATTTAGTTTATCTTAAAAAATGCTCTTATTTCTTAATATTTTATTCAATAAATTTTGATAAAGTTCAAATTGATTTTCAACCTTATAAATGAAAACCTAAATATGAAAAGACTGTGCGTGGACAAAGTTAATGAACAAGACTTTAATTAAGACATACAAATGAAAAATATTATTAAACTAGTTAATAAAAATTAAATAGTTTAATGACTTTATGCCTTAAAATGTTTAGATGCACATTGTCAATTGTTATTCTAGAATATTTCATTGCAATAAATTTTATTTAAAAAGCCTTGTGACAAAAAGCTACTTTGTTCATGCGTGATGAATCATTCAATATACATAATAATCTGCAGACCAAATATAATAAAACTGCGTACTAAGTTCTTCCTTTCCTTATATTTTTTCCTTTTTATTAGTCTTTACATTGTTGAAGGATACAAAATTAGAAATACATTTTCTTAGTATTAATTAGAGTTGTCAGAAAAAATTGCAATCTCATTAGATATCACTGGAAAAATTTTAGTAGAGCTTTAAGGAAGTCACAGTTCAAATTCTGATTTCAAATTAATTGAATGCGAAATTGGTTCCCTTTTCAACAGAGCTCATTTGTATTCCGTGTGATCTATTAAACTTATCCAGTGTTGTCAGAAATACGGGAAAATACCTACAAGTAGATTTTATTTCCACTAAGGTGGCATCGTAGAATAAATCCGACATATATTTTTTTATATTTTTCAATCACTATTTATGCTGTATTTTCCAAAACTTCGGAGAAATGATCTTAATTCACAAACTGAACTTAAACTCCTTCCTCTTAATTATATCTCGTTTTTATTTGTTATATTGACCATCCCAATCGTGATTAAGCGCTAATTATTTCAAATTTGAGGGGGTTTCCAATTTATTTAAGTGATTTCTTAAACACTTCTAATTCACGAAATTAAAATTAATAATTAAAAATTTCTTTAATATCATAGAAGACCATGAACACATCTCATGCAACTCATGTGAATAATCGATCACACAAAAGAAGCGAATGAGTGTAGTACCGCACGTTAAAAAATTAACAGATTAGAGCGGCATTCGTCAAAGCCAAAAGAAAAATACGAATTTGTAAGAAAAATTAGTGAATATTTAAATAAATAATTTATAAAAGTATTTTTTATCTTTTTAAACAAGGAATTTTCTCTCCACCCTCAACGGGGTCACTAATCCTTACTTTTTCGGAAAAGAAACCGAAGTAACTGTTACGCTGAATAGATGTTGTTATCGAATCCTACGTGTCATAATACATCGCTCTTTTGCGTGAAAAGCCTCTTGGCCCTGTGATTTCTGGAAGATTAGGTCACAATTGGTCACCGAGATCTTGTGATTTATCACCTTTAGACTTTTTCTTTGGAGCTGTGTGAAAGATAAGGTGTATGCCATTGGATCACAATCGATTTAACATCGCAAAGATGGAATTTATGAAGTTATCGAGGACACACAGGCGATTTGGAGGTGGCGTAGCTGTGGCGTCCATTTTGCTTATATCGCTTTTTATTATTAAGGGAAATCCTTCCTCTTTAGAGTTAAATAAGCACCCGATGATTTCGCCAAAAAATAGTAGTTTTTTCATAATGTTACATCATACTCGTACTTTTCATATGACTTGATGTGGACGATGTTTATTTTGAATAAGACGGCACTACATGCCACACAAGCAAAGATACGTTGCGTGAAATGTCTCCTCACCGTGTTATTTCTGCAAGAGACAATCACAATTGGCCACCAAGATATTGTGACTTAGACTCTTTTATTTGGGCCTATATGAAAGATACGATCTATGCCAAAGCCCCACAATCGGTTTAAAGATTGAACTCGTGAAGTTATCGAGCGTATACAGTCGCATATGAGTCATAGTGTTTTCCATTATTAATGGCGTACCCGCATCTTTACAACTAAATTAACAGCCGATATTTTCGCTTGAATATTATCGTCTTTTTTACATACCAAAATGAAACCAAATACTTTTTCAATAAAAAGTCTCGTTAATGTGATAAAGGACTTTTACTCACAGTGTTTCGATTCTTTTTACCTAGTTTCGAAAAGTTACAGCAAACTAAACGAACAGTAAACGAATGTGGAGTTTCTCTACTTGTAATTATACTGAAAATTAATATAATGCGCATTATAAAAGTTATGGAGTGCGGCGTTATTAAAAGACAAACAGGCAAAAAGTTTGTAACTAAAAATAAAAAACCTACGAAGAATAATTAATTAGTGGACTCCCCAACAAAATTATTTAAAATAAGTACGTCCATTAAGTCAACAAACTTCAACGCATTATAGTGTGTTTGCACTGGTTAAGGAAAACTAAAGGTGTCTTATATAAATACAATTTTTCTTTTCAAATTGCATCCACAAAAATTTAACTTCCTTGTAGATTTTCCAAAATATTAAAAGCAATGTTTGTGGTTGTATTAACTGGAAATTAAAATATTCCATTTCATTAAGAGTAAATCAAGTTTATTATGCAACGCAACAGCGTATTTTGTTGCAACACTTGAACTTAAACTTCGCTTGTGTTTAAGATTGCAAGAAACAAAAAAAAAATACTTGTTAAAATTCGTGGATTTTTCATGTTACTATGTTGCATCGCTTGTGCTTTTGTACTCGTATAAACAATGCACTTTTAACTTATAAAAATAGAAAGAAATACACTTTCCTGAAAGTAATACAAGAGAAGGAAAACTAAATATGCCATAAAAAAACACACAAAAATATATTACAATTATCCCATGACTGTTGTCATTGGCGCAGCTAAGTATTATATTTGGGGTGTCAAAGTTTCATTTTGAATGGGTGAGCAATATGAAATTAATATTTAAAAGTTTTTCATTGGAACGATAAATTTTTCGGCATTTCGGCCGATCTCAACTATGATGTTGTCTTCCAGGGCTGGAATTGTGACTGGCTTGGTCCTGTATATGTGAAATTTCCCGTATCCCCACCGAAAATTGTCTAGTGGAGTCAGATCGCATGATCTTGGCGTCCAACTGAAAAAAATTATATAATTATTAAATTTATTATTCGAGATAGAAAATAAAATATGTCCAAATCGAATATAATTTGTTTGTTGGGGTTTTGTAAAGGTTTCAAAGCGTACTATCATTATACTATTGCAATTTGTGAAATTCTCATTTGTTGTATAAAGTAAGAGGTTTGAAACTTATCAAAAATTTGGTTTAAGGTCTTTTGACGATTTGGCATTAGCACCAATGAAATGCATGCATATAGACAAGCTAAAAAAACCCGTAACAAGCAAAACTTTTTAAAATTCTGTATGCCGAGGCAAATAGAATTCGTCGTACGTAAAATGTTGTTTTTCTCAACTGACATTAAACTAACGGCGGAGGAGGTTGACACAATGAGAACTTTGTTGACGGATATTAAATCAGCTAAATTTGATTAAAGTATGCATTTTGAATGGAATTCAAGGATATTCTTTTAATTGTAATTTAATTAAAATTTTGTCACAACATAAAAATCTAAATAAAAACGAAGGAAAAAAATGATAGCTGTCAAAGTACAAAAGTTGCGCAACTTTAGTGCTTTGCGTTGAGGGAGACATACAGAATGGGAAAACCTGTATTTCAACTTAGTTGTCAGTTGAAAAAAGCGACGTATAACGTAAGACGGATTCTATGTGCCTCGGCTTTTTGAAAAAAATTATATTGATTTTTTTCGGATTTTTTTTTATTTTAGAAATTACAATAATTTGTAAGCGTTTGTGTAGCTTGAATCTATTCATTATAAAATGCCAAACTAAACAAACCACAAAGCAATTGTCAGCTGTCAAATCGGTTGTCAAACAAAGTAGTTTCATCAAATCAAACTAATCTATCTCGCTTAAAAATCACCCTTTACTATTTGTTTCTCTCTTCATTATTCTATCACAAATGTAACACACGCTTTTGCAAGCTAACTGGCCTTATACAGTGCTAGTTCGCTAATCCGAAGGTATGTAATCCAAATTATCCAGTAGTCCGAATTGAATTTATAACGTATTACATACTCAATAGTATGAATTGGTTACAAGCTCGTTAAACCGAATTTTTATTTTTTCCTGCTTTTTTGTCTGTTTTTCTTTTATAAAACCATGTGTGGAATTTTAAAAATAACGGGAGGGACATCATTGAGAAGCAGAGCTTTCTATAATTGATATTGTATGTATGTAATTATTTATAAGTACATATGTATGATTTATGTCTTGTTGTAATTCTTCTATAAATTCTTGTTGAAAGCATATTCATTCTCAGAGGTGGGCTTCAGATTATAACATCCCACTATCATTGTTACAACAAGAATTGCCTGAGAATGATTGTGTTAAAGAAAAAGAAGATTTTCGCAAAATAACCAACTTATTTCACTGAAATAATGACGTGCGAATTTCTGAAGGTGAAATTATTCTTAGCTGGATTATTAACTCTGACAATACTTCGTGTAGTAGTTCAGAGTGAGACACAGAAAATGTGGAATCAGAGCATATAATTATGAATGAAATACGTTAAAAATCGTGAAGCTGTGCAGGCCTTAAATAGTACAATAGATAGGGCAAAGGAACGAGGTATACAAACAGATAACATATTGATGCTAAAAGAATTGAGGATCGAGGCTTTGGAAGCATGTGCAAAGAAAGAGAAGCAAACCTTTATCACACATTATGGTAAAAATAAACATAATATTAAAAAAAGCGTTAATTTCTTCTTTCTTGACTGATAAAAATAAAATAAATTAGTATTGAAATCCTGGATTGTGTTTTATTTTCGAATATAGTGAATTATAATACGTAACAACAGCACATCCAGTAATCCATATATCTCGTTAATCCGAATCAGGGTCCACAATCATTAATTCGGATTAGCGAGCTGGCACTGTATTTCATATTTTTGGAAATACTTCACCACATATTGATGAATTAGTGAGTCTGTGAATTGTTTAAAAAAAATTTGCCCTTTTTATACCTTCATATCTCGGGAATTATGGTTAAACTTCCAAGCCTGATCTATGAGGATACCTGCATGAAGTATGGAAAAATAATTCAAGTTTAATTATTTTATGATGAAGTGAAGCAAAGTTATGAGGGGCAAAAACAGCGCGAATGGTTTTGTGTAATATACTCGTTGTGTGTAAATTAATGATTTTGAGCTTTCACAAATAAGTTAGTAAAAATAAGTTTCGCATGTAGCCAGGACCTAAAATCTTAACAAATTCAGTGCAGCAAGATCTAATCTTTTAGGAATCGTTAAAGGACTAAGATTAACCCTGAAGTACTTTTTTTTAATTAAATTAAATATTAAATAAATGTGAATGCCAATAATGCTAATGCTTAACATATAAAGTGCGTTTAATACATGACATTTACTTGACATGTATGTGAACAGTGCTACAGAGCCACTTTTGCAGCTGCATTGCTACTTATGCTGCCCATTTTCAAAGTGAACTAAGTTTGCCACATTTTTACAAATTAAGCAGTTTTTCAAGAAGTGATACTTTTTGTTTTAATCAAAGGTTTATACAGCACGTAGATATTAAAAATAAAAGCAAGCACTTTTTTGAGTACAAAAGTTATGCAGTTCTTTAGTAGATACGTATATAAAAATTTGGACATGTTATTTTGCCGATGCATGGATCCATGTGCATACCCTTTAAACTTTAGCAATTTGAAACCATTAAATCAATTTTATTTTTCATATATCCTTTTTCTGTCAGCAGTTTTTTCAAAAAAATTTTATTATGGAAATTTATTAACTGCCTTGCTTGCATGTTTGATTTTTGATCATACATTCATTATTTAATTTGGTAAATTAAAAAAAACTTGGTTGTAGTCCAACCATGTTGCATTTTTACCGTTGATAACAATTTGCGGGGCTAAACTTAAAACAAAAATTGCATTTCGCAACAAAGGTTACATTTTGCTATTTAAGAACGAACATAATTTGTTTGTTATTGTAGCAGAAAACTAAGTAAAGTTGTCGTTAACATGCCACAACCATGTCTTTTATCCGTTTAAGTGCGAGTATATTACTTAGGAGAATTGTTTACACATTTGTTTATAATAAATCGTATGTTAATAAAAATTTTTAAAGATCAATATCAATAATGAAATGCATTCGTTTACAGAAAAAAAAAGAAATCTACCTTCTCTTTTTACCATCACAGGCGAACCTGTTACAAAAGCCCCTTCTTGCTGCATCTTGCAATCGAGCACTGTATGCATGTCTGAGTGAGTTATGTGGTCATAGCACAGTGCCACTAATTAAAATACTAGTACGTACGTGAAGATTTAACAGGTTTCACTTTTTTTATCATCTATCGATGATTTAATAATTTAAGCATTTTACGCTGTTGTATATTTCTTGGTATGATGATGTTGGACCAAATTTTGTTGTAACGGAAACCTCTTGACTTGTTTGTTTGCTCCTGCAAGTCATGAATAACTCTAAAATCGGAAGCAAAAAATAAATAAATTTTTGGCGGAAGTATTTTGTGTGTTTTCTTTTCAGTTTTATTTTTGCAATTCAAACAAGTTTTGAACTAAACAATTTATTTAGGATCAAACACTTTTACAGTTGAAGTTTCTGTAAGTTTGTAGAGTTTCAACACTGAGACATGAGTTTAAAGTGTAAGTGGAAAAGTCACTTTTGTTGTTGAAGTTGTGAATAAGTATTTCGCTGTTTGAATTCATCCTTTATATTTAATTCAACTTATTATGTCACAAATGTTGGTTTCTCCAATAAATGGGTTTTTGTTTACGTTATTTTTTTTAATTTGTGTCACTTTGTCGGCATTTCCTGGATTTTATATTTTCTTCACAATTAATAAAAATTCAATTTCAAAATAATTTGGAAAATTTATCTTGTTGTTCATGGTAGTCCAATGAAATCACATATTCGGATTAATTTTCGATTGGTGCATAAATCTTAAATATTTGCCACTTTATCTTGAGATCCATATGTATGGACATGTACATTTATATATTTTTTCATTATGCTTATAAACATGTGAAAATATATTGTTCTATTAAAAGAAAGGAAATTTGCCGGCTTGGCTTGTCCGTCTTAAGTTGAAAATGACTAATTTGCGTTTGTAGTGTAGGTTTTTTTTATCTTTGTATTTGACATGGTGTCGAGAGTTTTTCTAGTTAAATTCAAAAGTATATGTGTTTCTTCAATAATGCCAGGTGCATTCATTGACGTTTCACAGGTTTCTGATAAGTTTTATAATAAATAATTAATTTAAAACTTGATTACGAATAAAAGGGGGTAACGACCCTGCGAACCTTGATTTATAGCAGGATGTAGAGTGTTCTAAGAAGATGCCTGCATACTTGTGATTTTGTGATGACCTTTTTTATTTCTCACACGCAAATACTGCAACTGTATTGAACAGGTCTCTGGATGGCTTCCGAACCTGCGTTAGGGGCATATGCCACTCCAGCTGGAAGGCATTAATCCCAAATCTAATAATTTAATTTCTTTAATATAAGAAATGTAATAGTTGGATCCCTGGATTGACTGTTGTTATATTATGGAACCTGAGTAATGGCTCAACTGACTGCATCCTTTTAAAACTTGGCAAGTCTCGAGAACCATTCGAAGTTCATTGATATTTGGTTGGATGAAAATTCCAATTAATAATATAATTTTGTCAGCCCTCGCATGGAGTTCAGTGCTTGCAAAGGATTCTAAAAGATCTTAACAAGGCTCTGCACATTGAATGAAGAAAAGATTTCGAAAGACATGGAAACCCCTTGTTTTGAGGATTTCAGTGATGATGAGATCTTCTTTTACATTATTGAATAGCAGAACTCTTGTGTGTACTAATACCGTATATAATAGTGCTGAGCCTTGGTGCAGTATTTTGAATAAATCAAGGGAAAAGATAACAAAGTTTTTTATATAAATATTTCAGATGAATTAGACAGCAAGATTCTTGGTAGCGAAGCGCCAAGAATAGGAAAAGCAGTAAAAAACATGTACAATAGAAGCGGGAAGACCAAATCTTGTGCAATACGTACACCTAACACTCTTAGCCCCAAAGTGAACAAATCTAAGCCAATGCAAAGCAAATATTAAACCCAAAGGTGCCGGAACAAACACGATTGTTAAAACAAATTCCAATGTTGCAAAACATGGTTGGATTAAAGTCCACAGATATTTTGGTTATAAAAACGTACGGGGGAAGTTCCTACGCTGACATTTTTTGGAATATCTGTTGTTGCTCATTAATGTATTAAAAACATATTCTTTTATGCATCCGCAATAGCATCCGATTCTCTGAGATACGATTTATATGTGAACCCGATATCTGTCGTGTAGAGACAAGCGCCTCTGCGAGTATGTAATGCACTTCCGATGAGGTTGCTGGCATGATGTCCATCGAAATAGACGCCGCAATAGATGCTGCGAGTGGTGCGATGGGGTAGTGTATAGTAAAATGGTAGGTGGACGTATTCTCTTATACCTGACATTAGGTTTTAGTTAAATAGAAGACACATTGACTTAAAGTATTGTATTATGCAGTTGAACATTGATATTTTACGTTATAGTAGTAATGATTCAGACATGACAGCCTGCCCTTTTGGACGAGTTGCGATGCCAATCTCCTTAAAAAAGCCCAACATGTTTTATTCATCTGTCACCGATTCGTAAGTTGGAGAGAAAATTTCCAAGAAATTTCAACGACTTTTAGCATCTGACCTGAAATGTTCTTATTATAATGGAGTTTATGCATAACTAGTTGACTGTATGAATTTTATTGGTTATTTTATAACTCTAAATCTTGGACGAGATTCAAAGAGGAATCAATATAGTTTAGTTGGAATCTTCTACCGTCCCCACCCTGCAATGAATAGCATTGGCGACTTGCCATGGAAAACGATTGGGTAAGTCTTAGAGTGTAAAACCCTCGCCGTCCCGGCTTATTTCGGTACTAGAGACTTGCCATGATTCCATTTCATATGAAAAAAAATACCCATCGGCAAAACGGGAAACCATTGCTTATTGTAGTTACTTTTTACATTTCGACACCATCTTTTGCAGGTAAATATAATGAATATATATTATTTATTATACTTAAAACCAACAACTTAAATTCTATGTGTATTGCTTAACTTGATGTAAGGACAACTCTTAACCTTAACCTTAATAGCTAAAAGCCCCAATTATCACCAATACGAACAAGCAATTCCATGAATTAAAAGCACTTTAGATGAATTTTAAAAAAATAATTAACTCTGCAATCATAATTAGATCAAGATTAATAATTTTACAAAGTCAGCATTTGAAAAAAAAAACACACACACATTTTGTGCAGAAAAATAAAGTAAAACATGATTAATTGAAAAGATTTGTTTTAGTTTTGTTATGATCTCATTAAGTTAAATTATCGCTAAATATAATGATATATATTGAAAAATTTGTGTCAAAGTTACTTCATCAACTAAGACAAAATAGTATGTAAATGGCTCACTTGTCCTCAATAGATTCAATATTTAAAAGAAAAATATTAAAAAATTTTGTATGATAAAATATTAAGTTGGAAAACTGCACGTTGCAAATTAATGATATGAAAAATTTGGTTTAAAAACAAAAAGTACCAAAAATAATAGACATTAAAAACGCAAACCTCAATGGTCACCAGCCGTGACATCGAATATGATAAAATATTTAAAGTATTTCAGTCAGCACAGCAGCAACATTGTTGTTAACAAATATTTTACAAAAATATTAACACTTATTTAATTAAACAAGAGCAAGTACGTCTGTGCGGGTCATAAGCTTTTGTTCCGGTTTTATTTAAATATTAAAAAATAAAAAATAAATTTAGCCTCAATATGAAATGTCAAACAGTCAAACTAATTTTTCTTTATGGAGACATTTGTATTTTTTGCTTACACAATTTTATAAATTCGCAATTCAAGAAAATTGCTAATAGATCGCTTGTACCTGATAAGATTTTTAAAAAGTAGGGCCTGATTCAGAAACAAAGAATAGACGTGCCCTAAAAAAAGAAATTTATGATAATGCTTATGAATCGGAAGTTAGGTTTTATTTGCTTCATGTGAAACACGATAAAAGAAATACCAGCAGTAATTTGATAAACTGTATGCGAACGATAATACAGTTTGAGCCAAATAATGTATATTCAAGTACGCTTGTTTCTACAAAGAAATGTGAAATAGATTTAAGAACCGATTTTCGTCTTTTCGATTTATTTTTTTTATTTTGATTTTCGAACCCGATTAATCGAACCACGACCTAGAGGTTATTATAAAACCGCTCTAATTTTTATATTAAAAAGAAAATATGAAAAAAAGTTGCGAATATTGAAACATAAACAAATTTTATTCATAGGAAATAAACATTAAACAAAACTTTTAAAGTACAAGTATTTTTTTCAAGTACAGTTCATGATTTACGAATATTATGTTTCCCAAAGAAGCCATTATGAACATTATAGAAGCTTTCTTGCGTAATGCCGAGTTAAGACAATGGTCTAATTCATGTAATTTTGCATCACTATTTCGCACGTTTGCGGCTGCAAGATCTGAATAACTTCACGAATTTCATATTTAAGACCTCGAATCGATTGTGGCCTATTGTCGCAGACTTTATCTTTCACGTAGTTTCAAAGATAACAGTCTAAAGTGGTTAAATCTCACGATCTCGCTGGTCGGTTGTAATCGCCTCTTCAAGAAATCTTACGCTCAGATCATTTTTCGAGCAAAAGAGCGACGGATTCGAAAAACCGAAACATACAGGATGTCGAGGCTTTTCAACAATATCTCTTGGTTCTTTTCAATCCAAAGTGATTATAATTTTGGCTAAAGTTAGTAATATTTTTATTCAAAAAGAATTTGACATGAGACAATATTCCAAAGGAACAAAGGGAAAATTCAACATAAATTAATTTCAACTTACACGGCAGAACAGAAACAACGTTGTTTTTCGGGTGCCGCTACACTCCCATCATCAGTGTTCATATGTGTTTCCATTTATCCGCCACTGTTTAGGTGGCTCGGTTGAATGTGATTTCAAATTTGTATTTATACAAATAATGACTCGATAAAGAATACGAAAGTTATTTGTATTGTAGAAGGTATTATTATTTGTTTTTACAGCAAACACAACTGCACCACTATCAATATTAAAATTTTTACGATTTTTAATTAACGTTAAATTAACCCATTGTTTTATCTCATGTACCATTTACCTTCCAATTTTTCGGGGTTTCCAAACCACAGATGGTACAATTATGTTTGCTAACGTATCCTCCGAGATGAAAATAGGCTTCATCAGCCAAGATGATTTTTTAATGAAATTCCACATCACTTCAATCTATTTCAATGACCTGATCAGCAAAGGGAAAATGTTGCTGATGGTCAGTAGGCATAAGTTAATTTTAGAAACCTTAAAACGTGAGTCTTAATGCAAAATATGGTGTAATGTCGTTTCCAAAGATCGACGAGAAACGGTAAAACCTGGGTTTCCATCAACACTATTAGCTACAACTGGTATATTCTCAATTGTTTTCATGTCATTAACATTTGCGTGCTTTACGACGACGCAGAGTGGCTGAAAATCGTTTTTCGTTGGCCAAAAGTCTAATTTTTTTGTCACCGATTTTTAAAATTTTTACGCCTTTTTGTAGCT
The DNA here is from genome assembly GCA_956483585.1 of Gymnocheta viridis. Taxonomy (NCBI): domain Eukaryota; kingdom Metazoa; phylum Arthropoda; class Insecta; order Diptera; family Tachinidae; genus Gymnocheta; species Gymnocheta viridis. The sequence continues at coordinate 93,082,140 of OY101440.1, read as the reverse complement.
AATATATTCAGATTAAGGTAGTCAAAAAATTAGGTTAAACTATTGATAATTGTGGGCGTGGCATGCTGTCAAACTCAACTGTTTTTTTTAATTTCAGAAAAAGGTGTTTTTATTTTGTTTTTTATCAAAAATAAATGGTTACTACTCGCAAGCTATAATCGATAATGGCCTGCGGTCTTTTTTGTATAATGTTGGTAGGATTGTAGTCATTAGTTCTTGTAAGTGGTCACAGCTCTAGCGTTTAATATTAGGAGTGTTACGAAATATTTATGAAACTACTATATTTTTCTCATATTTAAACTTTAGTGCAATAGAGCTTCTAGGGAACAAGAAACGTATCCCACCTGGAGAAAGGTGAAAGTGTCCTCTTTAACGCTATATATACCTTTGCACCCGTCACTATCCGTGGGTAGAACAATTTTTTCATTTTAATGAAATTACTCTAAAAAAATATCAAATTACGATAATTTAAACAGCCCTATATGTACTCGTATACAATGGTGTATTAAATTTTCACTTTTTTGCCTAAAAGCTTATGTTTTTTTTTTACTTTAGACTACGTAAAACTAAAAAAAATTAAATATAATACTTGCGAAAGGGTTTAATGGCTTTGTTTTGATCAGCATTTGATCAGTTTTTACTTATCATCTGTCAAGTAGTTACAGATTCAGTCATGACAACTGTTAAAATAGCGGGCTATTGAAAATGAAAGACCTTGTTGGAAAACCCTGTACTCGTATATACATTTTTTTTCATAACTCGTTAGATTAAACTTAAAATCAGCTAAAAGCTAATTGAAAATGATTGTAGATTTAAAAATGCAAAACCATTTCTTATAATTTCCTTAAGAGGTGCAACAACTACTTTAATTTCAGTGTTTTGAAAATAACTAACTTTAGCTTTGAGCCAACTTAATCATTGTCAATGCCATTAACAGCAACAATCTGTACTTTTTTTTCACAAATTTCTGATAATCATTCAAAGTGAGCAAAGTCTGGTCACTAAAAAGTAAAGAAACTTAAAAAAATATATATTTAAATGCAGCAGAGTTTTAACGCGTATTTAAACGGAAATCAGTAAATAAATACTCGTATATGAAAAATGTTAAAATGAAGGATATTTATACGGCGTATGATTTATGCATAGAAAAAGTGTGCTGTTCAAGATTGGAAATGTTAATAGAAATATTTATTTTTTTAATTTCCTCATTTATTTTTTTACTGTTTTCTACTTGCAATTGAAAATAAAATATTGCAAAAAAAGCTTCCAAGCGCTTTTCCCCGGTTGTAGTATACATTTCTAATTATTTTTTACGAATTGAACTCTTAAGCAGTGTTGCTAGATACTGGGGAAAAAATAGAAAACCAGAAAAACTTTAATTATTCCATAAGATAATTTTAAAAAATTCAAACGCGCTTTAATTTAGGTTTTAAGATTTTTTAATAAAATGTTTATTTATTTTTGCACTTTTTGCAGAGTCGCCCTGCCCTGCCTAACAAATTTTGTTTGACTCCACAAAAAGATTTTCATTTACAAATATTTATTTTTTTCGTTTTTATGTCTGGCTGAAAATTTATATTGGAAACAAAAAATATTATTTCGATTTGTTTGTTGTTTTCAATATTCACAATTTTATTTATGTTGATGTACTAAAAATAGTTTAAAATTTTATGTTGCTAATTTTGTCTCCATAAATTCAATATGTGTTCGAAATTGAGCCACTTCAGCAAAATAAAATTCAATTAAATAACATTTTCAATATCGATGAAATGGTAATTATTCATCCGTAAACATCATACAACGAAATGATTTTATAAATAAGTTCTTTTTATATTTTCTGATAATAAAGTTCCGGGCTGGGCTTTGGAATTCGAAAATTAGGCGAAAATAAATATATTGTGTGCAGATAGAATAAATCAAGATTATTTATTTTGCTTCGTTCACGCTGAATACAAAACGATAAAAGGCTGGAAAAAGGATTTACTGGCAATGTTGCATATAAGCAATACTTTTTCTTTAAAATTTAAATATTATTTTTTGAAGAAACATATGGAGGTCCTTGCAGCAGGATTACTTAGGCCCCAAAGAAAATCAAAAAGTAAACTGAACTTACATAAATATGTACACACTCGTTCATACATATGTATCTATACAGTAAAACCATTTTTTTTAATCAAGCAAAAGTTCTCCTCAAGCTGTCTCACTCACCATCACAAACGTTTATATGCTTGAAGGTATTTGATTCTGTATTTTCAAATAAACTTTATATGCCATAAATTTTTTACAATAATTTTGTAAGCCTTAAGGTAAACTTCACTTCAAAGCTTGAAAATGTACAAGGCACAGTGGGCTGAACGAGAGACATCATATTTCTTAAGATAAGAAACAAATTATGAATAATTTAAATAAATTTATAATAAAAATATTTGCTTTGTATTTAATAGTCATAAAATAAAAATATATTCAAACCGCAAATTAGTACTTTTCAGTTATTTATTATTTATGTTACTGTACGAATTTAAGTTTGCTCAAATATACTTTCTACCTGCCTCAAAATATGCGATTGTACTTAACTTCATCAAAAGTCTCTTTTTAATTTACAGTATATGTATTAAATGAACACACTTATAGCTTTTGTTTTTTTAATTGAAATTAAGTTACATTTGCGATTCTCAAGAAAAATATGGAGTTTTCCTGACTTCCAGCGATGTCAGCTTAGCCCTTTTCGTTGTTATTTTTTTTTAATAAAACACAATTAATGTAATTTTTTGTTAATGTTTCTTCTTTGGCTTTTCAAATAAGATTTTTATATCATTTTATTTTAAGGATTTTAATAAGATGTCTTTTGTAGATTTTTTTTATATAATGTTTATATATAGTATAATGTTTTTTTTAAATGAGAATATAAATAATTTGATTAAATATCCCCTTAAATATGTTTTTTATTTTATATAATTTTACCTAATAATAAATAATAATGGCTTGCTCGTCATCTATTTGATTACGGGCATAGGCTGTCTATTAATTGTATCCATCTTTTCTATTCTCTGATGGGTCCTTGAGATCACCAATGTTGCTTACCTTCTTGTGATGGATTTTCCCCTTGAGTTCCTTGGATGACCTCTTTTCCTATCAGCCTGTGAGTTATATTCAAGAGCATGATAATATATCACCTCAGGAGGCTTTCGAAGTGTGTGACCCATTCATCCAAATTTTCTTTTACGCATTTCAATATTGATGTCATTTACTTCTGCTTTTGCCCAAAGTTGCTCGTTGGCTATTGTACGAGGCTAAGAGATTCTAAACATTCTTGGAAGACATCTGTTAACAAAAACTCGTAGTTTATATTTAATGTCCTCGGACATATGATTTAAATATTTCAATTTTCGTCTTTACGCTGCGTAAAGAATTTTACTTGGTGCCCCTTTGAAAATGTTTTTATAAAAAAGCTTTTCAAGGATGTTTTTTATTTAAAACAGGTTTATATAATGTCCTTTGTAAGGAATAGTTTAAGTTTTTCTGTTTAAATTTATTTAAATTTTTTTAATGTCGTTTCTTTACTCGACAATCTCATGTGCAATGACCCTTATGACTGCATGTACAGGCTCATACAATTTTGGCAAAGTTGACAACAGTATAATAAGAACTAGTTCATTTTAAGGTTTAATATTTAAGTTTTTCTAAAATTTCCCCGAACTTATTTAAATACGGATTCATTTCTTCATTATCTGCCATCTTAAGATACATCGAACGTTTGTACAGCATAACATTCTGCATTGCGCCTTTAGCTTTGTGCACTTCAGCTAACTTATTTCAAGCTTCAGCTGATTTCGAGCTTGTTTTTATTTAATTCAGCTGAGTTTCTTTAATACTCAAAACTGTAGTTGCATGTGCTTTTTCATTATACGTTAATCACTCTTCCTTCTTTTGCACACTCCAAATAATCTGACCATTTGCGAACTTTCATAATTCATTATGAATAAAAATGCACTTCATATGCACATGTCAGGAATCATAGTTCCTCTCATCTAGCTTTTCAATTTGAAGAAAAGAAATCATATTTTACTCTCTTTCAATAAAATTTCTTATTACCAAAATGAATTATCGTTTATTTAAATACGTGGGCCCATTACTAATGCAGAATAGATTGTAAAATGAAAACAAACAATTCGTATTACTTTTGAATAATTAAAAGTTTAATTGATGAAAGACAAAAATATTAATACGAAAGTAAGATCAAGACGAATTTATTCCAGGTGATCTCAAAAGCCCAGCTGACTCATTGCGTTTCATAATTTTTATTGTCAAAATGTTCTTTTTGGAACATTTTCCTGATTTTAAATTAGTCTTGATAAGAATATTTTAACATTCAAAAATGATATTTGCCAAGGCGTCTGCCTTGACCATGAATAAGAATACACCAACACCAAGTGAGAATTTCAACAATTTATTGAATGTGGACTTAAAAAAATAATTAAAAACGATTTATTTTGAACGGATAACGTGAGAAAACACATGTGCGAGAATTTAATTTCTGTATGAATATTATTTATTTTATGTATTTTATTTATTTTTTATTAAATTGCAGCTGTTTTTAACCGTTTCAATCATGAACGTTCTTAAAGTTCTACTAAATTGAAAAAAAACTCAGATTGTTACAACAAAGTAGACTATTTATTAAGATTTTTTAAGCAAACCATATTTTTTAAAACAATTAAAAGTTTATTGAACATCAGCTGCAGTGTTCAAAAAATATATAAAGGTGATAATACAAGTTTAAAATGACTTGGAAATTTTGTAAAAATATATGCAAAATTGCACTTAAAAGCTTTAAAAATGGTACAAATATGCCTTATAATAAAACTAAAAACATTTTAGTAAAACCGATATCACTTTTATCTAACTTAGGAATCTCTTTGAAAATGTTGTTAGAATTAGGATGGATAACAATTTGGAAATGCATTCAAGATTATTAATTTGGTTATAAAAGTTGTTTTCAACAAATCGTATTTTGCTGAACCCTTTCAGACCTGTGATGATATTTTAAATAATTTGAGGGAATAGTACGTTGTGTTGATATAGAAAAGGTTTTTGGCATCATTTATCATGATAATTTAATTTATAAGGTGGTTAATATTGGTTTCAGGTCTCACCTTATTAAATTTATTCGCAATTTTTTAACAAATAGAAAGTTTTCAGTTCAATTACAGAATGATTTTTCAACCATTGACAATGTTGTATGTGCTGTAGCTCAGTGCTCTATTTTAGCACCACTTTTGTATAATATGTATATTTATGAATGCCCTCAAAAATATGTATATATAATTCTGCAACTGGAATTCTTTGTGCAGACGATTCACTTCTTTATGCACATACTATTTCTCCGAAAAATATTCTCATATCAAAATCTTCTTAAATGACGTCAATAATTTTAAAAAGCAATAGGGTATAAGAATTAATCCGGGCAAAAGCAGTGCTATTTGTTTGAGAAATGCTTCTGGAAAGTGCAAATACATGAAGAAAGCAAGCAACTCAGTTTATATGTATTTGGATGGAGAAAATATTCTTTTTGATGATTATATAAGATATTTTGGAGTAAATTTGGACAAACTTTTTAAATTTGATCATCATGCAAGAAAAGTCCTTAACAAAGCTTGAGGATTTGAAATAGTATTTGAAAGAATATTTTATAATAGTTATTTACCGGAAAAAACAAAATACATATATAAATGAACTATTAGACCGTTTTTTATATGCTTTTACGACGTGGATTCCTACTTTTTCAACTCTTATGAAAGATTTTGAAATTTTTGAGAAAAAAAACTCTTAAGATTATGCTTTCACAAACATGTTGAAATAAATTATCTATATATGATTTAGAAATGGTAAAGCCTTTGGCCTGTTATGCATTTGAATTAATGAAAGGATTCATTAATTCTTTGCACACGATTGACAATGCTTTAATTTGAATTATCATTGATAAGGAAGCGGGATTTATTTGGCTTGTGTTATGTTGAAATTGAAGTTGCTTCTGTTAACACTTTATCGCCAAAATTGTATATCCCAAAAATTGCAGCTGCCCACGGTTGCTAATTTTATGATTATTATTTTTTTCTTTTCTTTTAGTTCTAACTTCTGTTTTTAAGTCCGTTCTTTTTTATATGTATGTAGATACTCTGTGTTGTGTCGAGAAGCAAGCATTTAATTTAGAAAATTTTTTATTATAAATATTCACTGTTTAACATTAATAGAATGATATTAAAACATTATAGATTTAAATTTAAGTTCACTTTGTAACACTCTTGTTAATTATTTACTTTGTAATGTTTTTTGAAGTCTCAAATAAACTTAACTGAACTTTATTATTACATTTTATATGTACACATATAATATAATTTTATATTATATATGAAATTGTCATTACACGGTAAAATCGTGTGTTTTTTATATTTTTAAAGAGAAGTGATTTTAAATAGTCACAGTGGACTGCATGGAAAATACACGTTCGACATCAGTACATATTACTAGAGCATTTTTGAATGCATTTGGTGCAAACGAAGATCAATTTTGAATACACGCATCTGTTTGTTTTTTATTAAAATACTCAATGTTTATAGCTCCTCGTATCGATTGGAAGGTTCTATTAAGTTTGTGGAATTTTTTTTTTTAATTTTTTTACTCCCTTAACACTTTTGTAATTTTCTAATACTTGCACACATAGATATTTATGATATAGCACTGAATCTGCTCTTAACATTTTAGAAAACGACAAGTTTGACATTTTTCGTTGGCAATTACGGCCTCCTTAAACAGTTAAAACGTCTTGGAATTTATTCTGATCAAAAATATCTCCATAGAAAATTGGATTTTTATGGCAAAGTAGATTAAAAGTGCCTTTTTACGAAATAATTGAAAAATGGTCAATGCAATAGAAAATGGCATATGCCATAAAAAACTTGCCCTGTATATGATATTCAAAACGTTCATATCGTTCCTTTATTGCAACATAGTCATATTTAAAGAAAACGTTTTTTTGAATTTTCACTCCCGTCTTGAGGGGAGAATACTTTTTTTTGCAATAAAGGAGCGATACATAAAGTAACAAAACCAAATTCAATTATGTGGCTCTTCTCTGTAGTTCATTCATAATTTTTTTTAACTATCAAAATTTACACACCAGAAGCACGTCCCCTGAGTTCTTTTAGATTTTTGTGGCTCATATTAACAAGCATAATGAAAAATAGTTGCTCTCTTTATATCTTATTTTTTTTTTTGAGTTTCAAGGGCTTCTACCTTGTTACTTTTTAGGGAAACACTTGTTACAGGATCATGAAAAAAATTTTTAGGTTGATTTTTACATATATTTGAAAACCTTTTAACATTATTGTTCGAATAAGGTAGTATGATACAGCTTTTAAACGTTTCAAAGATCTCGTACTCGAGATGGAGTATGAGCATAAAGGGGCCGAAAAATTGTATTGTTAATCGTTAATTTTAAACCTTTTCCAACACGTTCTTTTCATGCCCGGCTGTATTTTAGTTATTGGAATATTCGCATATTTAATGTTAATAATTAAAATCATTTGTATAATTTGAAATTCAAATAATGTACAAATAACTATCAGTTAAGTTAATTTGTCTCGGTGTATTTTTTACTTAAATTGAAATTGATTAAGAAACAAAGTCTCTGTTTAATTAATGTGCTTTTTTTCACAGCAAAAAATAAAATGTAAACAAAACATAAATAAACAAACCCAAAAACAAAACTCACAAAGAGCGAAACCTGCCAAATGAACAAAAAAGAGCACATAAAAAAGCGTTGATATTTAAATGAAGCACAGCTTATACAAACTTGATTGAAATTGACGTTTAAATGCTAATGCGCTTAAGCATAAGTATCAGGGGTGGATAGTTCAGTAGTATTGCATTTTTTCAATATCTTTCAATGCAAGAAATACCTGAAATATTAAGATTATTAAAAAATCTAAGTTATATGAAATGAGACATATATTATAAAACGTATGTTATAAAATTTTCTAATTCTTAATTTTTTTCTGTTGAGCCGAAACTTTTCAACTTTTCATTGAAAAATTTCGGTTTTTACGAACATATTTAATATTCAGTTAAAAATTATAATTTTTTGTATTTCTCTGCCCTTAGACTTACAAATTTGCACGATTATAGACATGACAGTATTGAGCAGGCAACCATTCTAAGAAACTTAGAAAGGCAAATCCTGAGGAAAAAAATACCTGTCATCAACCTTTGCAAACCGTTCTTATTCGAAATACTTAATATAGATGACAGCTCGTTCTAAATTTAAGTTTTTGCTCATCATTTTTAGTACGAGTCGGATTTAAAAATGTCATTACGAGTAACACTAAATTGCACTTGAATCAAACACAAAACTGTATTATTTAATAACTTTAATTCTGGAATTACTTAAAAGAAAAGTAAAATGTTTATATCAAGTACGAAAATCTTGATGCAACAATTTTAAGAATTTCAATAACCCAGAATTCTTCAGTCATTTACGAACACCTTATTCCTGATGTATTAGCAAAATAAAAATGTATGTATAAAGTATTAACTTTAAATCAAGTCTGTTGCTGGACTTAGCAAATGCTTCCCCATCACCCATCCATCTTTATCATTCAATCCAAAGCCTGTCTTTCTTGAACTATTTTTTGAATAATTAATTGAAGTTAATAGCTTGGCGCTGCAAGAGCACTTTCTTTAGACAAGCTGCCGCACTTGGCTTAAAAAATTTATTCTTACGGGATCGCTTGACTTTCCTCTTAAGCGTGATTTCCAATATGTAATATTATTTGAATATTTTCGTATGGCTGCTAAACGGATCAGGGTGCTCATCGGAGATCAAGTGCGTATGTGGATAGGCGTTTTAACGGAGAAGCTATTAAGCTGAAGAAAATTTCTTACACTCTGTTCTAAAAGGACCAAAATCCTTACATATCTTCACAGCAACATTTTGAATGCATTTACAATGATGTAAAATGACTGGAAATATTAAATAGCTTTTAAATATTATGTTTGAATAACAGAATAAAACAAATTATACTGGGAACTTTAATTTCAAACGACACAGAAAAAACTTTCGAAATCAATATTCTTGTACCACGTAGTATTTTTTGTATATTATACTAAATTTTTGGTTGTTCGTATATTTGACGAGATTTCGTTCAAATCTTGTAGCGAGCTGGATTTTGTTTTATATGCAAAATCTGGTAAAACTTAAGTAGATTTTGTTTACTATCTTGTATGCACTAGATTTCGCGTCGATGTAAATGAAACAAAACATCAAAGTTGCTTGAACTATTCAAATGCTAACATACTTTTCTTTTATTTATATGAAGTTCGATTAGAATTCATATACTACGGTCTGTCTCGTAAAAAGTAAAATGCTGTATATTCTGAGCAGCGTTACCTGTTTACCCTTTTCGCGGCAAGATCTAACTTCTTGTTTAGTCTTTCAGCCACATGGAATTTTTTGATTTTTATCATTTTGTTTTTGGCATCAAAAAAACTAAACTTATTTGAACATATTTTTAATTAGTTTAATACACTTTTAAGGATTATATGCTGATATTGCAAATTTCATGTTATCTAAATATCTGATAATTCAAACGCAAAGGATACAAGGACAAAGTTCCAACGAGGAAGATTTGAACATCAAAGTATATCGAAGGAGGTATAAATTGGAAACCATTTATACTACGAAACATAATCGCTAGCGAACTTCTTAGAGTGATCGTAGTATTAAAATAAACTAAACTATTTGGTGTGCTTAAAAGGAATGCAAAGTTATTTAAATTAGTGGTATCAATCATAATTTTCGCAAAGGTAGTGCTTGAAAGTAGTTACTCTAAATATTCCTCTTCGAAGCCGGCTTGTAGCGAATATCAAGCCTATCTTGCTTACAGACCTGCTTACAGCTTATTAAATTTCACACTCGGATTATAAATAAGCAACAAGTCAACGTTGAATTAAATTCCTTTATAACTCGTTAAGATTTTAGAGTGTAATTTCGAGAAATTTATCAACGCAGAAACGAAATAATAATGGAATTTTTTTAAATGTAATTTGGTAGAAATATTTTAATACGAAAGAAACTTTTGCAAATATTTGAAATTGTCGAAAATTCAAAAATTATTTTTAGCAATTTTTGCCAATTCGTTTAGGTTTTCGAAAAGCCGCATTACTTTTTTTTTGCATCAGCTGGTACCAGTGTTACAGAGCTCAATACTAATTTTTCATAAATATTTTTTTTATTAATCGGTTCATCTTATTTACTACAAAGTTCTTAACCTAAATAAGAAATGTTTGTAAAAAAAAGATTTTGGTTTACGCTATTTATGATTCAAGGTAAATAAGTGCTTTTAATTCTGTGCATTTAATTAACATTTGTTCTATGTAGAAAAATAAATGTACTTATTTTAGAATTATCACGAATATGAAGGACTTTAAATTTGGGTTTATTTTATTACATGCAATAAAGAAAGATTTCAAGGTCAAAAGCGTGTTAATAAAGTATATTAAAAGTCTAAGAACGGTATGGAAGATAAAAAATATATATTGTTTTATATTTAAATAATATATTTTACTGCAATTACTATACTTTCGGGTACTTTTAAAAGCGGGCAGGTGAGGGAGCTGTTGAAGTGGTTATTTTTATCAGTGAAGATAGATAAACCAATTTAATTAGAAAATATCGCTTAAATTATAAAAAAAAGTCCAAAGCAAAACGTTTGAAATAATTTATATTAATGGTGTTCCGTTTAATTTTAACTAATAAGAGTTATCGATTGATTGAATGTCGGAAAAACTCGCTTGCTAAATAATTCAGGTAATGAAAATAGTCGATGGAGAGCATGACAAGGAACTCAAATTTGTTACAGTTCTTTTTAGCAAAAAAACGATTGTATGAAAGATTAACATGCTGTTAATGAAAAATTATTGAAATTATGTATAATTAGGAGTTTATTAAGTTTGTAAGAGCTTAACTAAATGTATTTATTTATTTATTGCCGATTTTATTGTGAATATTTTTTAAGATGAAATTATAAATAAGGATTGCCAAACCTGGATATACCTGTATTTGCTCCCAAGCCAACCGAGAAGTTAATGTTATGGCACTTGAAAGCGTTTTCGCAGCCAGTTCTATTATACAGAAAAATAAAATATTCGATGTGAAAAATCAGTAAACAAGTGTCCGGTTTCGGCTTTTAAATACTCCATATATACTTATATTATTCCACTTTCAAAACTTACAGATTTTTTGAGAACTGAGTTCCACGGGAAACCAATTTTCAACGAAATGCGTTATCCTTCTGTTCTGTCGAAGCTTGTCCATGACATCAACTAAACAATGATTTGGTTTATTGAATGTTCAACGATTCTCTACTCTTTACAACATTTCCAAAATATTATAGACACGCTCTGAAATAACGTCCAGCAATGATATTATTAGACGTTAATTAAATGCCGATTTTTCTCAATCTGGCATCCCCACTCATACAGTATGTGATTAATTTCTCACAAACTTTACAAAATTAAGAGAAAATAAAATAAATAATTGTATTTTAGTTATTTTCGATCAAGCTTTTCTTTATAGTACTGAACGGTCCAGTAATTGAGCAACAACGGATTGGATGGCTGGATTAAAAAGACATAAATAAATTTTGTTGTTTTTAATGTACAACCAGTCAGTACACGTTCGTAGCGTAACGAAGAGAGTTCATATTTTGTATAAAATTACGTAAAAAAAAACTACTGTTTCCATACAAAGATTAAACAATTTTATAGAAAAAAATAAAGGTTCCAAGAATTATATATACAAAAAAAATTTTCCTTAAGTGATATTTTTAATTTTATTATGTGTTCATATATTTTAAAACAACTTTTTAATATTTCAACATTTTGGAAAATTTTAAAAACGTAAACAGAAGTGCCAAATTAAAAAGCGGTTTCTTGTGTGTGAAGACAAAATAAAAATACAAACACCTGCTTAATCAACAAAAGAATGACATTTTGTGCCATTTACATAAATAGAGAGAGAAAAAAACAAATCATTTAAATAAATAAACAAGTTTATGGTTGCTCATATATATTTTATAATTAATAGAAAATGATTGCAATTAAATAAAATTAAATACACAAGCAAAAGCCACAAAAAAAACGACCAGTCTTTATTTAAATGGCTGCTAGTTAGTTCATTGCTAAGCTGTGATTAGCAAGTCGTTCAAACCTTCAAACACAGTCACTGTCACATATGCACAAATACTAAGGAAAGAAAATACAAATCTTAATACAAGAAACCCAAAAACAGTCAGACCGAAAGACACCTCTGCCAAAATATCGGCATGAGCAAGTTATTCCAAAAATAAGCAAAACAATTTCAACGATTATTGCCAAAAGCAAGAGCAATAATATTTCTTCTGTTTACCATCAACATCAGTAAACAAAAGTGACAGCAAAAGCACCAGCAGCAACAACATCTCTGTGTGCTTTTTTGTTTTGTTTTTGTTCCCTCGCCGTTTGTCAACAACAAACTCACATTTAAGAGACATGGCGCAATTTTTAACACTTTTGCCAATTCTTTTACTTTTTGCCGTCTTCAGTCCGGTAAGTGATCAAAGTACAAATAAAATATGAATAAAATAAATAGTTTATAAAATATCATATTGTTTGTAATTATAATATGCTAGACATTATTATGTCTACAACATTTCTTAAAATTATCACATTTTGATTAAATATTAAGAATATTTGTTTCGATGTAAATATTACATGATTTTTCATTTAATTTTTGTATGCAATAATAATATTTTCTATTGTAATCATTTTGGTTATTAATTATTTCATTGACAGCTGGTATAAGTTTTTTAATCAAACGTTTATTTTTGCTTATTTTTTATTTACCTTTTAAGTTTGTTTATAATTACAAATTGATATATTGGTGCTGGTATTTTCTAATGCTATAAAAACTTTGTCTTATTTTTTTAACATCACACACAAAAAAACGGTAACTTAGAAGTAAAACACAATATTTACAGGATTTAATTTTACTTAAAATAATATGAACTATGATAATATTTATTGCTATAGATATTATAATGTTTTTGAACAGTAATATATACAAAGAAGGCAGGCCCCTTCTATAAAAGGCCACTTTTTGACCCGCATTCATGCATCAGTAGATGATTATTCAGACAACTAATGGGTCGACATATTAATCACTGAGAGATGCACCATCACTGGCATTCGCACTAAGTGATTTCTGGCAGTCGACTAGTAGTTTTATTCTTATTTTCTCATCAATGAGTTCTTAGTAATCGCTAGCCACTGACTGAGTTCAACTATCGTACCTACATGAAATGTGTCGGCCAGTGATTATCAGTCTAATGCTAGCTGAAGCTAGACAAACAATTTGCGCTGCTGTCTCAGCTTCTTTTGGTCTTCGCCAAATGGTATCTGAAATTTCCGTGTTCTGTCAATGACAATTCTTACATCGGTTCCTCTCTTACCTCAGGCTATCACATATTAATTTGAACCATATGAACTCGGAGTCTTCGGTGCCAGAGCCATTCATGACTGAAGAGATTAACTTTAACGCCCTGAACAAGACGTCGTTGCCCATCTCTCTCATGTCTCCTCCTACACCGGTTCCTATTCCGTTTCAGTTTCTCAAGCTTATATGTACATGATCCGCATTGACTAGAATTCGTCATAGCAAGATTTGCCAAACTAGAAAACTCCTCCGCTTCCGGCAGATTCGTGACCAGGGTCGGCTTATATCTGGAATGGGATCAATGTCTTCACTATATTGCCGCTATAAACCAAACACAAGCCTACTTCCCCTTACCGCCACATGGAGGTAACAATTTTTATATATGATTATGATTATATGTAACATGACTTTTTTTATTGTAACTTAATTAATGTTTACAGTGACAATAATAGTTTGTTTTCCACAACTAGAAATTGTTGCAGGAAGCAAAATATATATCTTGCATCCACATGTGGTTTTTCTGTGCGTATGTTTTTCTTACTCCTCTCAATTTAAATATCAGTCTATTTTATGAGGACTTCCAAAAAATTTTGCTGGACTCAAAAATTGTTTTAATATGTATATGTACAACGGTTTAAAAGATGGCATTGAGCGTTAAGAAACATTAAAACATATTTTACTTTGCAAACAATCAGAGCAGAAGTTATCATTTATAATATTAACTTTGTCTGTCATCAAACAAATTCACTTTGTATGTCAAAAATAAAAATGTTGGAACCAAATGATTATAATTGCACAATACCTGTAATAGAATCATATTCAATATATAGTGGAAGAAACAAATAAAATATTCACTCAAAAATCAGTTACGTATGCAAGGGCAGATGCCTGAGTTTTTCGACGTGTGAGATTTTTTAATGAAAGAAAACGCAATACAATATATTTTAGTCGTTTGGTAGAAGGAGCGATAAAATTTCGTCTAGTTCCCTGGATCAAATTCTACTAAAATGCTACAATTATTTTGCGATTAACCGCACTTATAATTTCTTAGAAATTTGTATACTTTTAAATCTTGTTTTCAATATTATGTATTCATTTATTTATTATATGTATTTTTAACCGCATTCAGTAAAGCAGAAGGTTATAAATTCGGCTGTATTCTTTATTTTTGCACACGTAAATCATTTATGAACCGATTTGCGAAATTATATTTTGTTTTTTTTTTGTTTTGTTCCATAATTTAATTTTTCTTAAGGTCTGACGCACACATTGTGTTCCCGCAATATTGATTATCGCATAAGTGCTTCATTTATTATTCGATTTCGGAATTGTTTTAAGTGTATGCTTGCAGCTTAATCTCATGGGAATTTAAGTGGAAATTGGGCAGATGAAGTGGCTACCCAAAATACTTATTATCGCATAACTCTGCTGTCTATAGAGTAATTTTCAAAATATGATAATTCAAAGGCCATGCTTTTGGTGTTTTAAAATATTCAGACAGAGCAGAATAATCTGACAGAAATTTCGTCAAATATTCTATATCTCCCTGATTTAAAGACTGAATATTTTATTGAAATCGTTTTTCTTTCATAAAAAATAGTATAAATTTATTTAATTATTTCTTAAAAAAAGTTAAAAATAAACATTTTTATTTTATTTATTTACTTAAATGAACTTCATATCCTTTTTTATGGCATACTGCCTTATAATTTTTAAACACATCAAATATTTGCAAATGTGAAATATATATTTTATTAGAATTTCGCAATATGTAAGTGCGAATTCTTATACTTAAAAAGTATTTATTAAATTTATTATTTTAAACATGTGTCGATATCAAAAAATTTCAACAAACAAAACTTTTTGAAAATCTATAAAAGTCTTAAATTTAGCTATAAAATTATAACTACAAAATTAAATCTAACATTTAAGTTCACATTTTCAATTAAATCGTTTAACCTTATTTCCTGTCACCTTTCCTTCTTTGTCATTTACATTAGAATTAATTCAATTTAACATGTAATTTATTCGTCCTTCAATTTACATTATTTCTGTTGTGTGCTCTTTTATTCATTTTTTTTATTTATTTACCTTTTTTAAATTCAAATAAACACCACTGTTTTATTGCTTTTTACAATTTTCGATGCGGAAAATTTTCCTTTTTTAAATTAATTTTTAGTGTTTTTTTCCTTCGGCGATTTCAATTCTTCATTTGAAATAATTAAAGCAATAATTTGTGTGTTTGATTTTTTGTTATTGTATATTTTTATTTGTGATTTTTGATAAAGTAATACATATCATTAATTTTTTCATACACATATCGCACAATCACAAGACACAAAAACGTGATTTTTGACTTAAGAATGCAAAATGATTCAATGTATCGTTCTCAAATAGTGTAAACAAATTAATTTAACTCTTGACACAAGGAGAAAACTTTTTATTTTGGCACTGAGGTGTGAGTAATTTAAGAATTTTAATTCCTTTCTCTGAGGAAAGACCTCCGAAAACTGCATGTTGTTTCGTATTTAATTCATTCCGTAATCACATAAAAAATGATTTTTTTAGTATAAATAAAGTCAATTAATAAAAATTTAGCAAATAAATTATATCTTGTTACAAATAAAAAATACATCACCCAAACGGATGGTTCCGTTTTTACATTTTAATTTTTAACTAAATTCTATTTATTTGTATTTGTTGCTCAAGGGAGAGTTTCCAATGTCTTTTAGGGTTCACAAGTTACAGCTCTTTGTTAAAAAAAACACCTCTAAATATTATATATAATTCTATTTTTCAAATAACACTTCGTGTATACCCTTAATTTTTAAACTAATTAAATTTTTAATTTTGCTGTCACTTTCCTAATACTAATGCACATCCTCTGAAAATGTCAAGTGTCTACTAATTACGACTCACGAGATGAAAGCTTGTGACAGCCAGACACACTTTGTCTACGAACCCTTAAAAAGTACTTTTTATCCTCAATTTAATATTAGATTTTTGCATATGGCGATTTTGTATATACTACATTCTTCTAGCAAACGAGCAATATGAACTTTTTAATGCATTGTTATTAAATAATTAATTGATAGCAAATATTTACTTTGAATCGTAATTTTCAAGTTTTCTTATTCGTTGGGGTTGTTTGACATTGAACTTGGAATTTTTATTAAGAAAAATTCTGAACTTTTTAGCAATAAATAATACAACATTTAAGCACCTGCTATTAAAATGGGTTGATTACTTTTAAGAAAAACTTTAATAGTATTTAAATATCTATAGGTTTTTTAAAGATACTTAGTGAGTACGAGTTTTGCAAACTTAAATAAATAAAAATTTAACAAAATAACAAGTTTTATAATTGAAAGATATTATTAGACTAGAGTTCAATAATTGAATATACAAATTGTTAGGGTTCCGTATATAAAGTAAAGTGTAGAAACGAAACTCTATTGTTTTCGGTAAGATGTCTATCCGCTTGCCACAGGCTACATTTAATGATCTCAAAAGCGCCGGTATGACAAGGCTGTCGGCTATGAAATATCTATCATTTGAAGTGTCAGGTTTGCCACTTACGAATATGGATCGTTAGACAACCGAAGAACGGGTAAAAATAGTTAGAAATTACTACGGGATGATTATGGTCGTCACAATTGACTTAAGATACGGTCACAATTGGCAAACATTTGCCAAAAAAAAACCTAACCACTACTTTTGCTTAGGGTTAGTGTGAATTAACTTGGTTTTTATATCAGAATATGAGGTCAATATTGCCGCAAAATGCTATTTTTATATTATTTTTAATAAATGCGAAGCCATATTTAAAAAATATTGGAATTAAAGAAAATGCAAATTTAGCTTATCTGTGGGTCACGTCTTTTTTCAGCAAATGTTTGTCAGATGTGACCGTTCCTTTACTGTGCAAGGACTTGGCAGGACTATAAAGAAATTTGAAGAGACTGGAAGCGTTACAGATGTGATCAGGCCTGCGCATCATCGTAATGTACCCACTGCCGAAAATATAACTTCTGTTAGTGATCATATGGCGGATAATCCGAATTGGTCGATTTCACGGTGTTCTCAGAAATTGGGCCTATCTTACGGCTCATTGTAATAAAACGTATAATTTCTTTTTTAATTTTGCATATGCTACTGCTGGCGATATGCACGAAGTTGAGAGCAAAGTCGAGCCCGAAACTCAAAATTTAAAAATTTAATGCCAAATTAATTGCAAAGATATTTATAGATATCTTTATAAAAACAAAATGTATTTTCTTTATTAAAAAGCTTTACAAAAAGCACAAATTAATTAAAATCAAATAATATTTGCAAGAGCTTTGAGGTCAACAACGTTTTTAATGGCCGCGGTGGTCAACTTTGATACGCTGTGGCCCACCTCTTGTTTCAACAATGTGCTGCAAGTTTCAACATTCTTAAAGCTTAGGTCCTCTTCTATGATTTTTCCATACATCGTTATGTAATCGGATAACAAGTTTTAAATATTATTATCCTTTTTTTCTAATTGGAACCATTGTGCGCTTGAGCATTTGAAAGCCATTATTCGTCAAGTTATCGCCGATATACCGGCCGAAATGTGCGAAAAAGTTTTTAAAAGCAACCTAAAAAGGATCGACTGCGTCAAGTCATGCAAGTCAGAGGCAGTTACTTAAATGTCATTGTATTTAGCACATAACGCCAAGTTCTTAGCATTATAATGAAATAAAAGTTTCATAAAAAACACAGTTTCGTGTGTGTTTCATTTAACTTTACTTTTGAGACCGAATAATGGATAACTCTGTATAACAACATTAATTAGAGATTGTAAAGATGACTATTCAAAGCCATTTGTCGCCTATGATATGTTTAAATAAGGTTGAAACTTAAATAAAGCCCTCATCACCAACTAAAAAGGAGTAAAATATATGTACGAAAACTGTAGAGAAGGTTTTGCGATCACCGGAATCGACGTTCTTATGTTCTGCCATGAAGGGTGGTATTAATCATTTTTTATTTAATATGTTACAAACTTTAGCTTAGTAAAAACTACTTGGAAACAAAAGAGCTTATATAATATTCATCTGGTAGCAACAACTTATAAAGGTGCGGTCACATAAATTAAAGTACATTTTTGTAAGATATGTAATAATAGAGATCAACGAAGATGATTTTTAAGAAAAAAAATAGTTTATTTATAAAAGATTTGTTTCTTTAAAAATTGAATTTTATCTGCAACAAAAATTTCAAACTAGATTTGAAAGATAAAAAAGTACATAATTGAATATAATAAAAGTTCTTGAAATTCAACATGCAACAACTCCCATTCAATATCAGTCCATAGTTATTTCAACGGTTTCACTTGAATCCCAAATTCAAGGAAATTTATTAAAATGCAAACCAGATTAAAATACTCTTTCAACCGCATGTGGCTTGCGTTATTTATATAAGAAAATAAAACGTCAAATAAAAGATGAATATTGATATCTAAAAATATGTTAAAAAAAATTAATTTACATACTTATGTACATAAATTTATTTATTATATGCTAAAATAATTATACATATGAACACGTACTGCACAATTATATAAGTGCATATGCACCTACATGCATGATATATGCAATTACATATGACTTAAAAGTTATCATCACGTGCAACGTTACATATGAAAAATAAGCTACGTAACTACAATGTAATACAGGTTTTAAGAATAAGTGGTTCCCAAACATATTAACTATTATTTGAGGGAAAATCTTTTGGAATTTACAGTAAAGCAAAAACTAATTAAAGAATCTGATAAAAAAATTATATTTAACATTTTAAAATTTTATTTGTTCAGTTTTTATTATTTAAATGATTCACTTGAAGCAAATCTATTTGTTTTATACTGATTTATTGAATAAAAATTTCCCACATATAAGCAAATATAAAGTGCATATTATTTCACATGTCATTAATAGACATGCAAGTCATTAGCAAAAACTGTGTGAACTATTTTTATCAGCTTCGGTTGATTTTATTGAATTTTATTTTTTATCGTAGAGTTTATTAAACTCAATGCAAAAGTAAAATCCGTGATCATACTTTATATGTTTTCAATAATCAGATAAAGCATAATATATGGTGAAAAATAGATAAATTCTTACGAAATATTTAAGTATAACTACGAGATAATGCATATTTTGATTTGTCTAAATACTAAAAAAATACGTGTTCTTGTATTATTATAAAAAATTTTTCCAAGCTTTAGGTCAATTTATATAAAAATGTGTATTATTTATTTTTTAAATTTTAAAAATATCGATATTTCGCCAATATCTTTGATTGGCTTCTTCAGGAAATTAAAATATTTTTTCATTTTGATTTACATTATTTTAAAATTTTACATTTGAAAAAAACAAATATTGACAAGATTAAAAATGAAAAATTTTTAAAAAAAACAAAAACAAACAAAAAACGGATATAGTATTTTCTATTTCCTGTTTCCGTTTTTATATAATAAATATCTATAACTCTGCGCAACATTTGCCGTATCTGCCCTAAAATTCATCCTCTGATCTGTTGGAACATTTATAATCCGTAACATTTCTAGCAAATATCTACGCTTATAATTAGTTTCTGGATTTAAAAATAGAAATACTATATCCGTTTTTTTTTTTGTTTTTGTTTTTTTAAAAAATTTTTCATTTCTAATTTTGTCAATATTTGTTTTTTTCAAATGTAAAATTTTAAAATAATGTAAATCAAACTGAAAAAATATTTTAATTTCCTGAAGAAGCCAATCAAAGATATTAGCGAAATATCGAAAGTTTTAAAAATTAAAAAAATAAATAATACACATTTTTATATAAATTGACGTAAAGCTTGGAAAATTTTTTTATAATTAGTAAAAAAAAGGTCGAAAAAATAAGAGAATATTATGTTCTTGTATTATGTTTACACTAATTTCCAAAAACCGCACATCCCCTGTTGGACATGTATTCAATATATAATCAACGAACAGCGGAAGACGCCACATTGACGTAACACAAAGCTGCTTTTAGTGTACGCCACTAAGGCCCATATTCTCAGTCTTTAGTTAACTAATGACAGTGGTTTAACTAACAACTTTTCATATAAATTTCATGCCATCATTAGTTAACTAAAGATTGTAAGTTTGGGCCTAAGGCTGTCATTGTCATTCACATTGTCGTTGCTAATGATACTTATAGACGATAATGTCATATAGTACAACAAAAATGTTAAAATTATCGTCAACGAATTAATCTTCTATAAAAACACATTTTAAAGTAATTTTGGCAATAAAAAAAATCAGACTGATATAATAAAACAATATCTAACTACCCGGGTAACTGGATTTTCCAATAAGGACTTGACAACATTTTTTTTTAATAAAACGCAAACCATTTTAGATATTTCAAAGACTTTATGATCGACTTGAAATACAATTAAAACATTTATGAATTTATGAACTCGACTTCGTTCACATGGCCACCGCGGGCACGTCGCCAGCGGTCGATTCGTTGGACCCAATTTTCGATGATTCGGTCACACATTTCGCTCAATGTTGGCTCTGAGTTCTTCCAACGTCGTCGGCTTGTTGGCATAGACCAATGATTTGACGTGCCCCAAAGAGAAAAGTCTATAGGCGCTAAATCGCATGAACAATTGACTGGTCCATTAAAAATAATCGGTAATCATGGCGCGATAACAATATGCATTCACAGCAACGTAACGATCGCTATTGTCGACTAAAAAATATGGCCCAATGACGCCGCCCGCATGCAAACCGCACCAAACAGTTATTTTTTGTGGATGAAGTGGTGATTCATGAAGCACATGTGGACTTTTACCAGACCAATAACGTATATTTTGCTTATTGACGAACCCATTGAGCCAAAAACGAGCTTCGTCACTGAAAATGTTTTTGCGATGAAATTCGTCATCTTGGCGCTTCTTCTCCAGAGCCCAATAGGAGAACGTACGTCACGTGAAATGATCCATTGGCTTCAATTCAAAATTCGCCATAAAGTGGTCTTGGCGATGCCCAGTTCTTGAGAACGCCGCGGAATCGATTGATTTGGATTTTGCTGCGGACGCCTGAACGGCAGCGATATTTTCGTCAATTCGACCAACCCATTGTCTCACTGGGACGGCAGCACCAGACAATCAATATGTAGACTAAAATTTGCACTAAACTTGTTACTGCTTGTCTACAAGGGCATAAAATTGAAGTTAACGCTCTTAAAGTTGCGGTCACCGACTCCGAAATTTGGTAGTATATTTTTATAATTTGCATACGTTGTTCGTTCGTGTACTTTACCATGATGAAAATTTTGAGATTACTGAAAGAAGGAAAGTAACAGTTAGATAATCAGTGAAATAGTGCGTTCACGATTTAAATTCAAAGTTGTCAAGTACCTATTGGAAAACCCTTTACATATAGGTTCTTTCAATAAGACTGTTCAATTTGATATGTTAAAAATCGTCTATTTTTAAGTGAATTCATCGGACGTTTATTAAATTAATTAATAATGGAAAGCAATATCAGCCAAATGGACGCCACGGCTACAAGCTGTGTAAAGTCAGATTTTACCATAAGCCAAATCTGGAATAATTAGTCATCAGAGATGGGATTTCGTACTAACCGAAATTGATATAACTTGGAAGGTTGCACTTTTGGTATTTTAGTTCGTTAAATAATACGGTTAAATAGTTGATATTCCTATCCACCATGACGGTGGTAAAATCGAACAAAGAACGCTGATGAGATAGTGTAGGGACCTCGAAATCAGTACTGATCCGTTCTGCTAGTCTGATGAGAGTACTCTCTGAATAGAAATTCATGAATTTAGCCAAACATTTTTTTCTAAATTAAAGAAATGGGCAAGCTCGGATTTGAAATTTAGCCTTACGATTCTTATCAATATAAACAAAATATAAGTTGGACTAATTATTTACAAACATTAATTACTTACAAACATTATTCGTACGCCAAACAATTTTTTTCAACATAAGCCTAAAACACTTTAGTTAATTACTTACAAACATTATGAAAATTCTTAATAAAAATTAAACTCGTAAAGTCAGATTTGAGCTCGAGCCAAACAATAATTTTTCATTTAAACCTAAACCTAATGATTTAAGGAATTAAAAAAAAATCGTGAAAAGAATTTGGGAAGAGAGGTCCTCTATTAACATTCGTAGTTGCCTTCTTTAATAGTTTGAAATTTCTGAGCTGTTCGAATTATTATTATACTCTGAGGTATGAAAGTTTTTGCGGTATTGACGGTGGTAAAGAGGTGGTGATGCCGTATAATTAATTACAAATTAAAAAAATAAAAAATTCAAAATTCAAAAATAATCAACCATAAATTTATATTAAAATATGGCATTTTTCTTTGGCAATTCGTATTCGCATCCTTATGGATACATACCAGAAACATTTTTCGAACATAAAATTTCTAATATAAATGATTGATTATTTTTTCTAGGAATATAGTAGAAAAATTCTTAAAAACTTATGTACATATACCGAAAAGATATATGAGCAGCGTTGAGGGTTTATATAATAAATTTTTGTATTTAATAATCTTTTCTAAAAGTAGTTAAAATATGTAAAAGCCTCTTATTAATATTATGTCTTAAATACCCACACGTTTGCAAATCTTTTTTCTCTAACTTGTAAATTTGATTTATGGGAAACATGTAATTTGTCCTTTTCAGCAGTTATTTCTTGAGGAGACAATCAATCATCAATGTGAACAACTTATTGGAGAGTAAAATTTTTAGCAATTTACATTTTTAGCATCCTGTATCAGCTATTAAATATATTTGTGTGTTGTCGTATTGCCTGTTGTTATTTAATTTTTTAGCTGATTATGCTATTTGAGCAGTTTAATATACTAGAGTACACCTAGTGGTCGAAATTTCGAGTGCCAGTTTAAACGAATACCTATTTTAGTTGCATTCATTTAAAGAGACAAAACTAATTACAAACCTAATTACTTATTCCCTTCCCTATGGATAAAACAATAAAAGAAATAAAATTGCATACAAATACGCACATTTATAAAAAATCTTATTACTCTTATACGTATGTATGAAGGTGTGGTGTCAACTTTATGAGCCTTTTACTCCTTTAATACTAAGCGGAGTCAAATAATATATAGTCGGGTCACTAAAGCTCAACAATGTTTACCATTTGGAAAAAGAATCAAGAAAATCGCTTGTCAAACAAAGGAGAAAAAGGGATCTTAAAATTGTTCTTTGCTTTTTTATTCAATATGTTATGCTTTGCCCAGCTATCTTAAAGTGCGAATATTTACAAATTCTAACACACTATAAGGCATCTCACTCAATCCAATTGGAATGGTTTTAATCCAGCACTTAGAATTCGCATTTTCAGTTGGAGCTTCATACACATTTCAAGTTTCTGAAGAGCATGCAAAGATTATGAACGAGCATTTGTTTCTAACTTCTAAAAGTATACTTATTTTTTAATATTTTTATTTTTATTTTACATTTCTATTCATTTTATATCATTTTGGGCTCTGCGCCTTCAAGGCATTATTGAGGCAAGTTGGCAAATGTGTTTCATTTAATCAATACACAACAATAGCTTAATAATTGAATTATTTTAACGCTGATTGGTACACTAATGACCAAATGTTCAAAGTCCATTTACCAAAAAAAATATTACTTGTTTAAACTCCATAAAACAATTTGTATCGAAAGAAAAACCAAAATACAAAATTTAATAAGGTACGATTCGTTCTTAAGGGGGCTTTAGAAAATTTCAAAATGTTCACATTTTTGTACAAATTTTTGGTGTCACGATTATTTAATCTTTCGAGGAGAACGCTTTGCTGAGCGCCTACTAGTTTGTGCCCCCTATATCGTATTTGAAAGCATATCGTCCTTTTTCTCTATGAACCTGGTAATTTTACATATTTTCAAAACTGTGATTATTGGTAAAAAATAATTTTTATCATTTCTATTGCGTAAAAAAAACAAATCGTATTCTTTTTACATTGAATTCTTGAAATTTTATCGATGCGAACATTTTAAGATATGTTTACGTAATAGAGTTGCTAAAAAATGTTTTTTACTAGTAATATCATTTTCGAAAAATATGTAGTTACAGCGGTCAAATGAAAAAAAGATGGGTTGGTTTCTTGAAAAGTCTGCCGAACTTCTTTTATCACCTCAGCCGAAAGCAGGACTAGCTCTCATATCTTACTAATGGTGGGCATAGTGACTTTATATTGTTACGATTTATGGAAAACTCACTGTTTCGTTGTCTGCTACAGCAAACACTAAAATTCCTAAGAAATATTCATAAACTTGTAGGTAAACGGAATCAAATAAATGAAATAAAAATTCCTTCTATTTTCTGAGTTCTTAATTTCATTAAATAATACCTCGTACCTCGTATGCGCTATTGTTTTTTATTGTTAAATAAGTTTTAATACACAGAATAAGAAGACTTTAAGAACAACTGGCTGCTGATATTATTATCGTAAAAAAATATATAAATATAGACATCTAATGTGCGCAGGAAGAGAACGGAGCTACTTGTACAATCAATGTGTTTTTTTGTCACGTTATTTGCAAAAATACATAAAATTTTATTTAATTAATCACACCGTGGGCAGCAAATGTTAGTTATTAGGAAAGTATTTTTTTTTCAATACAATTTAACTATAATTTAAATGAAATTGGGCGTGGGAATAAATAATTTAAAATAAAAGTATTTTTTTCCTTTCATTAAATATATTGGGGTTTTTTTTATTATCAAGAGCTCGTATGTTGTGCGAGGATAGCTTTTGAGTTCGGCGACGTTGTACAATATGCGGATTGAATTCGGAGCAAAGTTTGTTTATTTTCAACTAAGGAGCCCTTTTAAATTGCTGATTTTTTCTGAGATATTCAGTTGCCTTTACATCCTGGCTTATGTATGTAAGTAGATAGTAAATTCCCATCCTCTTCTTTTTATTGTTGTAGAAGTATTAAATTCGAGCGGTAATTTTTCAAATGTATCTCATATGAAGCAAACTTCCATTATAAAATTAAAAAAGAAATTAAAATTTTGTGGCCTAGGTTTTTTCACAGATATATTTTAACTGCTAATATATGCTTTGGCAAAACCACTTAGATAATTCGTATAAAAGCAATTCCTATTGTTTTGTCTTTCAGGATTACATTTGAACTAGGGGTGTAACAAATGTTCGCATTCGCCCATTTTTTTATATTCGCATTCGCTAAAGTAGATGCAATATAAAAGAAATCGGGATGCTTTTTAAAGAAAATTAGTTAAAAGAAACTTCTAAAAAAACGAAAATCATTAAAAGGCATAAAAAACACCGCATACTGCAAGCGTTCTAAGCAAAGCCCAAACTTTAACGGTTAATACATGTTTTTCATAAACAGGTCTTCATAAGTATTAAAATGAAAGCAAAATCCAATGGTGTTTGAAAACTTGTAAGAAAATATTTTCTCGTTAAGAATCAATAATAAATGGGATATTTGCAATCCAAGATCTATCGAAATCGGCAAAGTTAATTGGAGAGTTTATTGCGATTCAAGACCAGCCATTACATTTTGCACATGGAATCGCTTCTAGACGTTTAACAACATCAGCAATGCCTTGCTATAAGCCAAGAGGAAGGTAATTTTTTTTTTGGCATATGTTTGCGGAATTATTTATGAGAAAATTAAGGATTGTTCCTTCTTCTTATGTTGGTTAAAATATTTAGAAACCTTTCGTTTACAACAGACATTAGGTCAGAACCCAGTGCTACTGTTTCCTTCTTAATTTATATGCCGTAATTGGAT
Organism: Gymnocheta viridis; assembly: GCA_956483585.1. NCBI lineage: Eukaryota > Metazoa > Arthropoda > Insecta > Diptera > Tachinidae > Gymnocheta > Gymnocheta viridis. The sequence continues at coordinate 93,055,775 of OY101440.1, read as the reverse complement.
TTCATATAAAAGTGAATATAATTCTCAAATGCGAGAGCATTGAAGGCAGTCATACAGGAGGCGTTATTCGTTAAACTAGATACTCGTATTAACTCGATTCTAAATGAATGGAAAATTAATGACAAAGTTGACAGTATTCTTCACGGTAAAGGGTCAAATAAGATTTCAGCAATTAATCTTACAAATTATATAAACTGTTCCATGCATAAACTTCAGCTTTGTGTTTAAAATGCTAAGATTATTGCTACAAATAGAAAGCTTGTATGAAATTTAAATCCTTCTTTTTTTTGCCAAAGATAATTACTTCCAAAGAACCTTGCAATTTCTGTTAGTTCGTACTTTTTGTATTGGTTATTCTATCCCTTCTAGTGGCTCTGAAAATTTACATGCAATATTTCGAAATTTCTAACATAAATGAAATGGTGGATCAGTATTGTTATGAGAAAACAGTATTATCAAAAACATGCTAAATCGACTTATCATAGCTTAGTTTTGAGGACTAAATATAATACAAAATGTTTACAATTTAGATTAAAAAAATTTGTTAGGAAATTTTTTAAAGGAGTCCAATTAGTGATAACTCGGAAACTTTTGGCTTTATCATTTGACTAAGCTGAAGGAAACTTTAATAGCATATTAACTAAGAGAGCTCAAATATGTATATATGTTTAGTTTGAAGGCGTCAGCATGATATAAAATTCGTGCAATGTTTATAAATATATCGCCACTTTAATGCAACATAGGTTTAACAAATAAATGTTAAGGAAACGTCTTCCACAACTATACCTTTATACGCAAAATTTTATCAGAATTAAGTCTCGAACTTATCAAGGTTATGCCGCATGTAACTAGCAAATATCAGCCGTAGGAACGTATTGATTTTTTCAATAAAGTGTCGATATGAAGTTTTCCCATTAAAAAAATTCGACCAAAATCTAGTACTAATGAGATTTCGAGCAAAATCTTGTTGGTTCGACTAGATTTCCCATACAAAAAAAAAATCTACTTCCCCACTAGATTTTGAAAAAATTTTCCCAAAATCTCGTACTACTTCGTGATGCAACTAATGTTTTTCCAAAATTGTTCTGCAAAATACTACGCTGTTTAATAACAATTCTTTGTAAGGTGTGCTTGCCAGCTGTTTTGCATATGAATGATAATTTTTTGTATGGAGTTTGACATCTGAAAATGAAAATTCTAACAACTGCTCTTGGCATGGATACGAAATCTTGATTTTGATAGAGATTTCAATTGAAATCTCCATATTATACCAGCTAGTGCGGTCATAGTGAATTGGCAACCAGGTATCACTCATAAGCCGGTTGATTATTTTTCGATCATTGCGTGTAGAACAAATGTACAATTAAATATAGAAGGTGACGCAAAATTAACGTTATGACGTAAATGCTTTATAGCTTTTCGCTTTAAAATTTCTTGCTTTCTTCTGTTTAAGATTTGTAGCAAGAAAGCATGGAAAATTTTAAATGCAACGGTAAAGAAATTTAAGATGGAACAGCGTTTCTGGATTTTCTTCTACTTAATATTCTGACACGAGGCAGAGTCCTTACCGAAGCATGTTGATGAAAAGTGGCAACCAGCCGATTTATTGAAATGTCGATGATAAGCTCGCTGAGTCGGAAAAATTATATAAAAATGAAATGAAAACAAAATTCACAGGTTTTTGTTCGTTGTTCTATTGTGTTCTGCTGCATTTTTAATTTCCCAAGTATTCTTTGCACAAATTATTTAAGTAAATAAGTTATAAAGCATTTACACCATGGCGTTAATTTTGCGCCACTCTGTATAAAAAATTAAAACAAATCTGTTTAAATTTTTAATATTGAGTTGTTTTTGTCTTGTATTCATTCACTTCTTGTTGCAGTGGCCGTATTAAATTCACCTGTGGGTCGATTCTGGTTCTGAGAAACTGTGAAATGTAAAGTTTTTTCATATTTTTATAGAGTTTCTGATTCTTGTATAAATTATAAATAAATTCAAATGTTTTCATATGAAAAGACCAAGTGGAATGAAACAAATTATTTTCACAATTTCACAGTAATATGATTCCTTTTCTGTGCAACAGCGCAAAGAAGTGTCAAAAACTTTTATTTTCTCACATATTTTTACACTTTCATTTTAACGTTGAAAAAATGGAGAAAATATTTGCCGGCAAGCGCGCAAGCGGGAACCAAAAATAATTTTTAATCGATTATTTAGAGGAAAATATTTACATTGCCAAAGACAGGTAATATTTTAAGAAACTAATAACAATAATCATCTAAGAAGATGCGTATTTACACAAAATGGCAGGTTACATAATTCTTCTAAAATTTGTATTAAAAGTCAAGTAAGGTTACGATCGCCTTACGGTTTGATTTGTTTTGTCTGTTCAATGCCCTAGATTGATTTAATTGTTTTTTACCGTTTAGCACAACATCCTTTTTTTCAATAAAAGTGTTTAACTCAAAAATTCCTTATACTTATTTTATATCAATTTTTAATTGGTTGAATTTAATGAAAACGGAAGAAATTCCGTGTAGTGGCCCATACTATGCCTAAGTTTACTGTATGCATTCTCTTTGTTAGTAATACGAAATATTTTTGTTAAAAAATCGAATAAAAATGGCTGAAAATGATTAAAAAAAAACTTTTAAACAAATACATGTAGCTCAACGGTATCAGCATTTGACTATTACATTCTATTAATATAGATAGAAAAGTTTGACGGCTACAATGGAATGAAACACCTTTTCATTAAAAGAACGGGAAGCGCAATTTGTGTAGTTGTGAAGTGATAACATGAAAAGCTCTTATGAAATAGAAAATGAAATTTCCATTTCATAGTTTCACAGAACCAGAGTCGATCCCTTGTGGCCAATTTGCCTTGAAAGGGATTTCAGAACCCACAAATTAATTGTATAAAATTGGGATGAATATATCATTCAATTAAATTTATGCATATTAGTATAAAAAAATAAATAAATTTAAACTTAATTTATAATTAATTTATATATATTTTAAAAGGAAACTTGAATAAAAACTCTGGTTGTGAAGGTGGGGAATTTTTCTTGGCTTTTGCAAAAAAAACCTGTTGTAATTAAAAAGAAGAAACATTAATTACAATTTTTGTTTTAGAAGGTTATTTTTTTATGTGTAAGTTGTTTCCCAATAGATTGCAGTCTTCAGCTTGTATGTTGAAATAACTTTGTACCATAATGAACAAATACGTGTTTACATTTTTGTATTATTTTAATAGTTGGAATTTGTGTTCTTTTAATAATAACGATATTAAAACGTATTCAGTTTTTTATTTGCACTAGAGGAGGTTTTTATGGTATAAAGTAAGACAATATAAATATTATTCTATAAATAAATTTAAACATATTGTTTGATATTGTTTTATTATTTTGATAAAATGTATTTTTTTTAGAAAACAATTTCGTGCTTTCCTGCTTTTATTTTGGCCATAAATATACGCACATCGAATGCAAAATTAACCACAAATTTTATATTTATATCGGAGGGCACTCTACTTAAGTCAGTATTAGCAATATAAGTGATATGGATGTTTTCGTTTCATTTAAACAAATAATGAAATGTTTTTTGTTCGATAATTTCAAATAAGTTAAATCATAGATGTAACAAAACTCAACTTCTGTTTTTTGCAGTTCTAATTGTCTGGGTCATTATTATTATAATTATTAATAATGTAAGGAAAACACTAAAGAAAGTGAAACTATCTGTCTGCCAATTATAACAATTTTATGTGATTAGATAATTTTTTTAAGTAGCGCTCTTAAAATTTTTTATATTTATTTTTTGTTAGGGCTCTTAAAGTTTTTTCATTATTAAAACAATTCATAATTTTATTCTCCATTTATTTTTTTATTCGCAGAGATTACTGAATACGTTGATTTTGCGGTTTGTATTCTATTTTGATTTATTTATAAAGGGCTCTGCAATAAGAGGTTGCATTTCGAAACATAAAAACAATGAGTATTTTTAATCGAAATCATGGGGACATGGAACACAATATCAGTCAAAAGGCCACCACAACTTTGTTTGGAGGGCGAAATTCTTTGCAAGAAATTTTTCATCACCAATTTGTATATTTGCTGCTGTATGTCCTCGATAACTTCACGAATTCAATCTTTAGGGTCTTAAATAGACTGTGCGCCATCGGCGTCGACCTTATCTTTCACGTAACCCTAAAGAAAAAAGTCTAATTGTGTTAAATTACAAGATCTCGGCGGTCAATTGTTGCCGGTTCTTCGGAAATTACACGGTCTGGAGCGAGGGCATCGTGGCATGTGGCAGCGGCAGCGATCGATCGACGAGAATTGGACAAAACTGGGTTCTTTTCTACAACAAATCAACACATCACTAACTTGTACCAACATTTAATATTTTTCGACCAGTTTCACGATTACTGCTCGAGAAGATACTTCACGACGTCACAAAAATGCGTGACGCGAAATTTTCACTATTTTTGTAATAAGTCTTAATGATTGCACTGCGTTGTTGAAGCGTACATTTATCGTTACATTTTTAATAATGGCTTAGTTTTCACTCGTCATCCGTCAAGTAGTTACAGGTTGAGTTATGACATGAGTTAACATGGCGTTGAATATAAAACGACTTATTGGAACACCCTGTATACAAATTTGTTCATATTGGTTTTCATCACTTGGCGTCTGCACACTTTGCCGGCAAAATTAGGCACTAGTCATGAAAGTTTGATACTAGTATAGAAGTAGGAATCCATATAGCTACGAGTATTTATAAATAAAAATACTTATTTTATATTAGACGATTAAATATTAAGCCAATTAAATCAAATACTTTTCTTTAATAAATAACGAAATTTGTGTTATCAAATTGAATATTGAGAAAGCTCTGCGTCTCGAATCGAAATCTTCTTCAAACGTTTGAGATTTCAGATGCACTTTGAGTTTAAACTATATAAAGTATAAACATGGTTGAATTAAACGTCATACTATGATTGAATTGTATGGCTGTCATTTTATGTTACAGTAAAACAAGACGGTTGTTGTCTGAATTAATAATAATATTTTACAATATTGCCACTACATTATAATATTGCCATATATGATGATAATATGATTCAAAATTATTTTATTATATTCGAATATAGACAAAATATGGTTCCATACTCTGAATATGTGCAGGTATGGCAATACTTCAGCCGAGGCCGATGGAGGCATTTCTGACACAAATTACTGAATTTATATCGCGAATTTATTAGCGAATATAATTTATTTGTTAGTGCCTTGCAGGAATCATTAATCGACTGCCAGTACACCTAAACAACTATACAAATAATGAACACTCATTTTCTTGATTATAAGTTTGAATTTAATTACAAACTGTTCATTATATATTTTTGATTAAAGATCAGTTCGGCAAGAAATTCGAAAAGAACCACAACTTAAAATTTTTTCAACGCTCAAGATTCAGGCCAAAATGAGAGATTCGCGATAAAAAATCAAATAAAAGTTTCAAAATGTCTACATCTCCAAAGAAATTAAAAATTAACAAAAATAAAATTTCACTTAGCATTTATAGAAAAAAATCACCAAAATATTTAAAATTCAATAGAAATTAAAAAAAAAAATAAATAAATTTTACAAAAAAAATACATGAATAACGTCCAGTATGTCAAACGTTTTCGTTCCCTGGATTTTTAAACCAGAAATAACTGATTTAATCATTTATTTGTCTAATTATTTACTAAATAAAAAAAAACAAACTCAATAAATTTATTTTTCGTTTACAACTCCGGCGAATGATAACGTTCGATTTCGGGAAGGGTAGTAAATTTACCTTAATTAAAAATTTATTGAATTTGGTAAAAAATAATTGCTCTAAAAGCCAAAATTTAATCAACAATTTACCAAAAATTCAAATTTCGAAGATATCCAACTTTTGAAATTTTACAGGAAATTAAATTTAAAAAATTTAATTTGTAAATCCTTCAGCAAAATGAAGAGATCTGAAATAAAATATCATACAGTTTAAAATTTTTGCATCAAATTCTGAAAAACATTTAATAAATTTTGATACACAAATGGAAATTGTATTGCCTGAAAATCGCTTATTTTTTAAATAATTAAATTTTGCAAATACCAATGATCTTTTAGCTTACTTTTGGTGTTTTGGGAGCGAGATATTTGCAATTTTACAACAAGTACAAGAACATTAATGCATTTGAAAACGATTGTTTTTGTAATACTTGTAGCACTGCGAGCTTCTAGATCTCTTATTCCCAAAAGTAAGGCAAAGGCTTATGAGCGTTCATAACTCTATTACCAGATCTACCGATCTATTACTAGATTTGCCAACAAAGCATAACATGACTTATAATTTCTAAATACTTGCAAAGCACTGATGTTCAATCCTGTAGAATTTATTTCAATATTGATCAACTATTCGAAGCAATAAAGCTCAGTTTGAGAGCACAATCTAAATCAAAGTTTTTATTCTGCTGCCATATAATTTTAAAATTAATTTCGATTAAGTAAAAGTGAAAGGAAATAATTTAAAGAAGTTAAGTTTGAGAATAATTTAAAAAACAACGAATTTCAATTAATAAATATAACTAATAAAATCCATTTCCTCAATTCATTGCTCACTTTAGGGTTGCAACAAAAAATAAAATACATACATATTTCCAAAATAATGTGATATTAAGTGTTTTTAGAGGCACAGAGAAATGTTTGAAAGTCTTAAATTTTTTATACATTTTTTTGTTGGATAGATGAGACTTAAGTGTTTATTTCCAGTTCAAGACAATTGAAATGGGAATATAAAAGGCAAAGTTATGAGGTGTTAAAAATGCTTTTAAATTAGTAGACGTAATCAGCTTTAATCGAAAAAATAAAATGAGTTTGTGTAGATTTTTATAGCACATATTAAAAAGTCATAATTAAACACGACAATCTGTGTCCATCCTTCCATGCGGAGATGTCTCTGTTATCGTTGTAATCGATCTAGCGGCTACACTTTTTGAAATAGGAAATTTTCTGCGATTCTTTCCTTATAAGATGGAAATAATAGCTATAATCGGTTACCAATTTCACGTAGCCCACGTGCAAATGTCGTTCGCATTTAAATTGAGTCGACTATTAATGAATTGCCAATTTGAAGTTCTACTGGGAAAACCTTTTCGTTTATTAAATGTTTTAAGTCAACTTCTTTGAAAACTAAAAAGAAATAATTTTAAAATAAAACTTGTTTCAATGAAAAAATCTGTTTTTATTACATTAATTGTTGACCGCACGCTTTTGGTTTTAACACAATTGACGTAGCCTAAATATCGCTGTTGTCATATTGTTTTAAGTTTTTTATTTTTTTATTTTTAAATGCAAACGAAAATATTTCTGCAAAGAAATAAGCGATTGAACAAGTATATTCAAAAAACAAGAAGCAAAAACATCTGTTCAAATTTAAGTTATTCATTTTCTTGTTATTGTTTATTTAGCATTTGTTATCGAGCAAAAGTTAAATATACTGAAATACAGAAACAAAACACGAAAATTGACAAAACTCACAAATTTTTAATTTACATAAATAAGTACATAAGTATGTACATATGTATACAATATCGCTCATTTAGTCGAACAACGTCATAACTAAAAAACTTGATATTCTAGTTAAGAATGCAGAATTATTCTTCTCCCTCATGGAGAAGAATGAGGTGTACGAAAGTTAAAAACTTTGCAATCGTTTTCCAAAGAACGCGTTTTTTGGTTTATGACGCTGTTTGAATATGTACATTAGGGATTTATTAGTATTTGTTTCGCGCATATGACATGCAGCATAAAAACAGAATTGTTACGCGAGAAGTTTATTACTGCCATAAATTGTAACTTAGCAATTTTACCTTAAACTATCAGAACAATATGTGTCAAATTTCATCACCATTAAATTAATGAAAATACTAGCTGATACATCAATCACTGTATAAAATACTATAAATTTTCAACGTGCTTGTGGTTATTTTAAATGCTCCAAATTCGCTGGATTTTTTTATGTATTAAGAACGCCCTAATTTGCTTAGATCATCATTACAGCGCATTTCGCACATACACTGAATGAAAATATCTGCCATACTATATCTGCCATTAAGGAAACTCAAAAGGACCTTTACTGTTTTTAAAGATTTAATGAGGAATAATTGTTCAAATTATGTAAGCTGCTAATGAATAAATTATTTATTTTTAATTTATTTTTTTGGTAGACGGCTTAGTTTTCTTTTTATCAATCAATCTAATAAGTGAATATATTTTTTTTGAAACATCTTGAAAAAAAGCAATAAAAATCCCCTTCAAAAATTCTTATATTAACAGGCAAGGATCGGTTCAGCATCTATCAGTCTATATGCAAGAGATCAGTGTCTTTAATATGATAACAGCGGCCATCAGTTTGAGTGATAGTAAGCTAATTTATTGTAAACTTAGGGTGGATTCACCTATTTTTTTCGGACAAAATTTTTGTCCAGACAAAATTTTATTCATTATTTCCAAGGAAAAAAAACTAGAAAATAAAAGAATCGACGTAAAAACGCTTTTGAAATACAATAATGTGTCAACTCAATTCTACTTTGTCCAAACCATGGTGTACGAATAATACAGGTAGTAGCGAAGCGTTAACGGACTTTTTTGTTGGGTTCGCAGCTATCAAAATTTGATTATGTACTAAAAAGCACACTTTATCACTGGTTTCAAATGCAAATAAGAAAAGGAAAAGAAACAAAATTCTTTATAGAACAGAAAATACAACTAAACACACATGTGAATATTCAATTTTTTGTAATTTTTCTTCTGTGCTTTTTGACAGCTTCAAACTCAAAAGCAGTGTTATTGTAGGTTCGACAATAATACAGGTTTATGCTACCATGGTCCAAACAAAATCATTTCTCTCTCTGATGAAGAGAGATATCAAACTACATAAAAAAAATTGTCCGTACAAAAATGTTATGGGGGAATCCAGCTTAGCATAACAATAGGCGCGTTCGATTACTTTTGCAGTAAAATGCAGTAACTGAGTAATTACTGAGTAAAGTGAAAAATTTACTCCTAAAAAAACTATCGCACAAAGAAGTACGCGAATGGAAAAATTGTTAAAATTAATAAGATTAAGGAAGCAGCTGCTTGCAAATAAATATAGTGTTGAAATATATTTACTCTTTTTACTACTCAACTCTTTTTCTTGTTGGTACTCGATGCAATATTTATTATATCACGAACATTTAAATAAAACATAAAGAACTTATTTTCTGTAATCTTTTTCATATGTTTCTTTTTATTTTATTTGCTTTTGCTAATTTGTGTCAGATTAAATTTATTCAAAAGTAAGTGATTATTTGTTTTTGATATTGATTACCTTAAAAACAAGTGCAGTACTAAGTACCCATATACTTAGCACTTTCACAACTCCAAAGAATTAAAATAACACAACGAAAAGAAAGTTCAAAAATAGCAAAATAAAAATATTGGATGTAAAACGTTCTCCTGAACGAATAGTTTGAATATAATTTTTCACTTTCTATTTTTTATTATTTCACTTAAATAAAGAAATTCCTGCAATAAAAATTTTTAAATACTCAGCCATGAACTGTCACTTTACTGTATTTTGGGTAAACGAACGCAATTTTGTTTCAATTCAGTAAAGTTAAGTAAAAATTTGTAAAAACTTTTGGGTCCTCGAACGCACTTAATGACAGTAAATAAAGCTAGAGAGGTGCCTGCTTTTATGAAGCGGTGTTGGTAGTTTATTTACTTTAATTGAGCGGAAACGCTCTTCCGAATCTTCCATCCTATAAAACTGGTCTTGAGCTTATCAAATTATATACTTTAAAAAGTAGAAGGGTGATGCTGCAATGTGGTGATGTTTATTCCAGATTTCTTCTACGCAATATAGATTTTATTGTTAATCGTCGATCTTTCTGTTATTTATTGCCTTATATCTTATTGTATTTTAAACGATTTTGCTAATGTACATCGAATTAGAAGAATTTATAAAAGTTGTAATGATATCTATAACTTAATTGAATTCCCTGTAAATGTTGATGTTCCTGAACGTAATATTATCTTGTATTTAATTACTTATTGCTTCATTTATTAAATATATTTCGGGTTCATAAAAGGTGTGTCAAACTAATTTTGTATGGCAATCTATGATCAAAGCTGTCTGACACCTTATCTTTATTTTTATATTGAAGGGGTTTGTTAATAGTTTTCTTTCAAATTAATTAATATTACGTTTATACTTTACTTCTTTATATAATGCTTCTTAATATTTAAGATATAAGGTAAAGCCAAATATGTGCAATAGTGTTTTTTCTCTAGTGTGTAAGAAATTTTGTTACTATTGACTAAATAAATATAATATATATATATATATATCTATGATCAAAGCATTTTATAATTCAAAAATATTTTTTATGAATAAGAAAGTTTTATTTTATATCAAACATCTATTGTTAAACAATTTATTTTTAAGTGCACTGTAGCGGTCTGTAAGAAATATTTTCTGTCGACTATAAATAGATAAATAAATAGCTTAGGCAATGTGGGTAAGATCTACTTATTGCTGTTTAATGGAGAGAAAACGAATATATGTTAATAACAAACTAAAATGTCAATACATAAGAGGAGTGTTTTTCACATCAATCGTATAGGATATTTTTATTCTTCATGAATTTTATGTTTTTCAAAAACTCGTTTAATCCAAAGGGCTGAACTAAATAAAATCAAAAAGTTCCAAACTTCATGAGCTCCTCTCTGGAATAAGATAAAGCTAAACCAAACAAAAACAATAATAAACCTTAATAATAATAATGAAGCAAACATTTTTCTGCATGCTTTTCTTTGAAACTGAATTTGAATGAATCCAACAACTGTAAAATTTTTTAAAAATAAAAAGCTGGCCTTAAATTAGCATATAATTTGGAGACGGCTTTAAAAATGCTTCATAAAAATTGCAAGTTTATATAATAAGATTTCCGAAATTAGTGCACGTTGGATATCAATTTCAATTTTATTTAATTCTTAAGACTTCGTAAGGAGGAGAAAGCATTGTTTATATGATCTTATAAATATTAAATACTTTTAGATAGTTTGTCCCAGTAATAAAATGTTTAATGAAAGACGTCAGCGAGCTCCATATATAGAATCCATCGAAAACATTTCACAACATTTGCGTGAGACAGTTGCGAGTCGTTTAAGAAAAGGAACTACTCACAATAAGGAACGGGCAGAAAGCCACCCGGCCAATCCTCCAAAGAACAATCAGCAGGAAAACAAAGAATCTATTGTGGACAAAAATATACGTAGTGTGTTTACAACAAACTTTGGTGCAGGTTTATATTTATTTAATGTAAGTTATATTTAAACACTTCATACACGTTCATAATTTGTAAATAGTAAAATATTTTGAAAATTAAAAATGTTTTTATGAAAATAATATTATTATTTTTTCTTAGAATACAGCTCCATATGTCAATCAAACACATTTCAATTCATATAACGATCAAATGGTTGGCGATCAACCAGTTCCATACACACCACCATCTACATCATCAAATAGCGATAAGGAGTTTTTTAAAGTTCAAAGAAGTCCAGAGGGAAATTTGAGTATTATCTATAACGAAGATTATATAGGAAAAGCGGAAAAGGATAAACCAAATAGTGGCTGTAAGTATTACATAGTATTCAAAATGAAACACTATAATATATGAAAAATAAAGAATGTTACTTAAATAAGGAATACATTGCAGCAAATAAAAAAAAATCCGAAGGTAGATTTCAAACTCATTTTTCCGACGGACTTCCTTTGAAAAAAGTAAGTTTTGTTTATTATTTGTATTTAAAATTAGTTGTGATAAATAACATAAAAATAACAAAACTTATGATAAGGTTAAGGGTAGAATTTAATAACTAAAATTATTTTATTTACTAAGTAATTAGGCGCATTATTAAAACTTGCCGGTAAAGTAAATTTCAGTAAAAGATAACTTAAACTATTTGCTTTTAGTTGTAATATCCTTGTAAAATAAGATAAAGTATTTGGAATATATGGCATTACCGAGGGAAATGCATTTTAAAGGTGGTGTTGCAAACAAGACTGGCCGTTTCATTGCAAACAGTTTTTTTTTGTTTTATGGTGTTCGAAAATGAATTTTATTGTCTATAGACAATAGTGCGTTGCTCTAAAAAAATAAGTACTTTTGTTTGATTCGTATGGATTCTGATCAGAGTTGCTAAAAATATTAATTTTCTTTATTTTGTTTTTGACATTTTGTGCCAACCTGTCGGTGTTTGTAATAATATTAACACAACCTAAAATTGAATTCGCCTTGGCCAGTACGGCAGCCAATCCCTATTGATTTGTGATAAATTGACAAACATACAAACAACACTTATGCTTTGTCATTTTTATTTTAATGTTTGTTCATCATCGAAAGTCAATTGAAAAACTCAATTAGTATCATGATATAACAAACAAGGTAAGTACAACAAAAGCATTAATATTCTCTTACTGTCAAATGAACTTCATAAATAAAAAATATAGTTTTAGTTTTTTTTCTCATATTGAGTTTGACACTTCGGAAGGATAGTGTAAGCGATCAACTGATTTAACGGTTTTACCTTCTTCATTGTTTCATGATTATAAATAAATTATTTTTCCTTCCAAGACCAAAGAAATATGGCATCTTAAATTACATGAAGTTTACGTTAAATGTTAAAGGTAAAAGTATCTTAATACCAAAATAATTTATTAATGTATAAATTTTAATAAACTATTCTAAAAAAAACTTCGCTTACTAAATGAAAGTCCTTAAAAAAAATGTTTTCAAATATTTTTTTTATTTGTAAAAAGTATTAAAAATAAAAACTTATGTTTTTGGTTTAGAATAATGCGCCTACAGTTGAAAGCATTTATTAACACCGCAAGAAATACTTTAATAACAAAGTGATGAGTTAAAACACTAATAAATACGACCTTCACTAGTTCTTCCACATATCGATGACAATGACTGAAGGCAAGTACTTATCAGTCACGCCCAGTAAAAACTTGGCAATGACTTCATATATTGACAACATACTTTTCCACATAAACTATATACCGCCTGCATTACTTCACAGTATTTACATAGCTACTTACTATTAAATAACCAAGAAAATTATTCTCTGGCTGTCGCAGTAGTTAAATGTGTGCTTATCTTGCATATGAATGGCTATTAATTTCTTACGGAAAGCATGTAAGTCTCTTTTGCCTGTAAGTGTGTGCTCGTGACAACAAGTTTTCAGTGCGTAATAAAATAGTTGTCAAATAGACGAGCAGCTCCAAGAAAGTTCATTCGCCGCCACCGCCGGACAGTATTGCGTTTCGCAGAGTCTGCATAGTTCTTAGAATTGTCAAGGATAAAATTGTGTTGCTTGAGACCACAGTGTCTAGTAAACCATCCTGTTCGTAATCTAAGGTCATTTCTGTCCATTAGCAGTAATTTTTGGGAGCCGAGGTGTACATGCCTCCAATGGAGTCGCTATATTAATGTAACGACCTAAAACGCTAATGAAGAAGGTTTGTTAGCATTCACTTTAACTCATCAAAGTTTTTACGGATAAAGAGTTCTAAATGTTATTATATTTAAAGTCATTGAAATAATTTTTTACTTATAAAGTTCATTATTAACAATAACTGAAGAATAATGAATTTATCAAAAAATTTCTTAAATTAAAAATGAAATGGATAAATTCAGATTCGAATTTTAGCCAAAGTAATTAGTTTCAATATAAACCAAAATATAGTTCGACTAATTACGTGCAAATATTAATTACAGCCAAGTTATATTAAGCGATTTAAGCCAATTAAGTCTTGTTATTTTACTGAAATAAAATATTCTTTGGGGGTTTTTGCTTGATTCTAAAATTTGGTTGCTAAAAATTTAATTCCCTTAAATATATTTTGCTTCCCTTGCAAAAAACTGAAAAGTGTACGAAAGGTCCTTCGGATCTTAGATGTCGGTATGTACGTACATAATAGGTATGTATTTACACTTTCTATAAAATAAAAACAACCAACTATAATATACCACATTATTATTTTATAAAAGCATAACTATTGATAACATTTAAGTCAAGTTTATCCGATATCGTATAACTAAATTTATAATTATTTTGCGATTTATCTTCAACAAGTTCACTTGTCCTTTACTTATCGAATTTACTTACTTTGAATTATATACACACATACATATGTATAGCTACAATCGTTTGAATAAAATGCTATAACTCACTTAGCTGTTTAAATCATCTGCCTACCATTTTTATTTAAATTAAGAAGTTTGAATTAAATTTAATTGGAAGAAATAAATAAAGTCCACTAACTTAATTGGAAGTCTTCAAAGTTTATCAAGAGGTATTTTTTAAACACAAGCGTGTTTAGTATGAATGAAGTTAACCCTTCAATATTAAAGCATAAAAGTCTTAAGCTGGAAGGCATCGAAATTACTAAGATTCGTACTAGCTGAGTACCCAAATATTTAAAAACTCGTGAACTTTAACAATATAATTTTGCGTTTTTGTTTCAATTATACATAATCTGGCAGAATTCATATCAGAAGACTCCAAGCTACGAGGAAGAGTGCAAGAACACTTGGCCGACATGCTTAAACGGGTTTCTAAGCTGTTATTAAGGAAATTTCGGTGTTAAATGTATTTTCGCCATTAGTGTCGTTGTTTCCTCCAAAGCCAATTACTTATATATCAAATAATAAGTAGGGAATTACTTAACTACTTTCAAGTTATGCAAACGTTATGCAGTATATAATTGAAAATTAGCTGCAGCATGTTACTAAGTTTTTGCTTTTATCACGCAAAATTAATGTAATTCATGAACAAATTTATGCAATACTTTTTTTATTCCCTTTTTTAATAGAAATACCACATGATAATAAATTTAATTTAAAAAGTTGGTAAGAACCTGGTGAATAGAAAATCGCCAGTGGAAAAAAGTGGGTTACATTCATGATTTTAATAAAACATTCCCAGTGATCCCTTTTATTTAACTCTATTTAACAGATAAAGAAAATAATCATATTTACTAATGTGCTTATAATGAAAAGCACATTAAACAATTCATTTCATAATTTTAACAAAACAACATTAAACAAAAGGGCTAACAATAAGTTTAAAAAATATTCTCAGTTACAAAAAAAAATTAAATGTACGTTTACGAAACGTATTTTCCATCAAACGTGGAAGTGTTTAAATGACTCAATATTGTTATTTTTTCCAGACGAAATTTGTTCGTCTTTATTTAGTCCTTCAAAAGTTAAAATGTATTTATACGCTCACATGCAGTTTTCAGAAATCTACATATTTTAAATTTTGTCCGTCATTCAACTGATATGCTCGAACTACTGTAGTCTTTCTTGAGTCTCATTAACAGTAACGGTTGGAGAAGGATTTAACTCAGCCGACGGTAAAAATATCAAGGCTGTCAAAAAATTCAAGCCGAGTTAAAAGAAAACGTTTAAATTATTATTTATTTTATTATTGCAGAGTATTGTTGTGTTTTTCTAAGCTTTCGAAATTGTTTTGATATTTACCTTTTGATCTCTTAGAAGTTCGCAAAATTTATACTATTCATTTTAAGAAATATGGAAATTTATTTAAATTTGCATATTTATTCAATTTTACTTAGTTACTTATGTAAAAGAATGATAGAAATTTCTATCATTTTTGCTTATGGATGCACATATGTAAAAAAAGTCTTACATGAAAACCTAAAAAGAGAAGTTTAATTATCGGTTTTCGGTTTCGGTTTAGATATTAAAAACCGCGGTTGTCGGTTTCTGTTTGTGTTAGTACCAAGCAGCAATCTCTACTGGCAGCTATGCAGAGCGACACGTATTATCTCTACTGTCAATTATTTTACTAAAAACTTAAAAATTTTATTCTAAATTAAATAATTGTTTCCTTAAAATTTGGTCGTGCTGCACTACGCACTGCACTGTACAAAACGAAAGGTTTCAAAATCAATTTTCATACTTGACACTATGGATTTTTAATTAAGTTAAAACATGGAGTTCGAGGCATAATTTAGTGTAAATAAAAAATGCTTTCAAATAGGTTCAAAGAGCACGTGATAATTTTTTGTAGCGATATTTTCTTAACCTACTGTGATTTTTACACTTCCGTATCGAACTTAACTTTACTTTGAGTACAGAGAAAAAATGAAGTTTTGATTATTAATTTTATTATTTAATTGGTTCCCCCAATTACTTTGCTGTATTTTTCATTTCCAGTTTTTTCACGTTTTTCTTGCTCACTTTAATATTTTGGTATTTGAGTCATTATTTGTGTTTATACCTAATACTTTGTTCTTTTTATTGATTTGTTGTTCATTTATTATTGTATATTCTATTTGTTACTAAATTTTTTAATATACATTATTTAATTTTTCGATTTGACAGCTTTGACTTTGATAAATTTAGGAGAAAAATTAGAGAAGAAACATATAAATTAGTGTATAAGTATTGGTATATTTCATAATTAAATATTTCCAAAATTTAAAGTTGTCCACTTTACTCGGAATTCCCCATATTCAATTTTTATTTCAACGCGTCCTTGTTGTTAAATACCTCCGTAGATCCACAACTATATTTGCCTGTTTAAGAGACGTTTTCATCAATACAGGTAGACCTCGCTTAACACTTCCTTCCTTGAGCACGGCCTCAGTATAACACGGTTCAAATTTTGTAAGACGTTCTTGGTTAACATGGAAAAAACATTGCAAAAGCAAGTTTTGTATAAAAAGTTTTTTTTGAACGGCGAACAATTTTCAAAAGAGATCTAAGAAATGTATTTTACCATACAACGAACTTTACATAAATTTTTCGAATGACCAAACAAAAATTATAGATTTTTTTCAAGGCAAATTCTTAACAGCTAGACTCGCCTCAATTTGCTTTGAAAAATACCTGCTTTCTTTGTCAAAATCAAACGTCAAACGCTATATATAAATCAAATATAAACAAATTTTGACGAACAAAACAGATAAAAATGCAAGGAGATGCAAGGACCAAATCACCTAAACTGTCAAGACCACTTGTTATGAATTCCCCTTGGATTCTTCAAAGGAAAAAAATAACAATATTTAACGATATGAATAAATTTTATAATGAAATTTATTTTTATGTTTTTTTAATGGTTTTATGTACATACAGTCATGAAATATTTTTTATGATTTTCGTAAATTATTAAATTTATTGAAATAATTGAATGTTAGGTCTTTGTTTTTATGCAAAATTAAAATCGAATAAAATATTGAATATATTTAAGAAATTGTCTGAATGGCACTGGTTTCTTGTATCGCTTAATACGGTTTTGCTTAATACGACATTTTCATGGAACAGAACCCTCGTGTGTAACAAGGTCTATCTGTACTAATTTCAATATTTATTTCTGTCTTAAATAATAATTTTCGGCAGTTGTTCTTCATTTGCAGTTTCAGTG
Organism: Gymnocheta viridis; assembly: GCA_956483585.1. NCBI lineage: Eukaryota > Metazoa > Arthropoda > Insecta > Diptera > Tachinidae > Gymnocheta > Gymnocheta viridis. The sequence goes on along the minus strand of OY101440.1, from coordinate 93,038,229 downwards.
TTGTATTTGTACGCTATTTGCCTCCTTGGTTGTGTTTGGATGGTTCCTTTAATATTTTATAAAAACGTTTCATAAACATGGAGTTTACTAAATGAAGCTTATAAATTTCCCTTTATTGCATGCATAAATTATAATATATATAACTGATACAATTTTCTACCGTGACTTTTATTGAAATACAATTTTTATTTTATAATCAAAAAATAGAAAAATAGTTCAAAGTTAATGTGAAATCTTTTTAAATATAAAATTAACACACTTTTTTATTTTAGGATAATTTTGCTGCATCATTGCCAGCTGCGGCTAATGCTCATAGCAAAAATACCGGTAAGTAAATATTAAATTTGTCTACGATGCGTAACTAATATTATTTTAAAATTTTTGCGAATATGAATGCGAATACGAATATTTGCTCCAATATTCGCGAATACAAATATCTAATTTGAAGTTTACCACCACTTCTCTCGATTTTAACGTCAGGAAAATAAAATATTTTAAACTAAATTTTAGAAAATTTCTCTTTGCATCAATAACTGCCGAGTGCAAAAACTAGAAGTCATTTTAAGAGTTCACATTTTCTTTGCTTTCCAAAGTTATCAAAAAATTAACTAAAAATTGCGTACAAATTTATTTTTCTTTTACAGAATTTTGTGATTCGTTAAAAGATTTTTCAAACACTTACGATAACAATAAAAAATCTAAATTTTTCAAAGAAATTTTGCAGAGAACACGTAAGAAAAACACGTAAGCTTATTAGTACAGTTGTGCAGTGTGGAACTTGTTTGACAGTCACGAAACCCAAATGCTTTTGCGGTAGAAATTGGCTTACCTGGCTTAATCTGCCTTGAAATTTTGTGAGTAAATGAGAATTAAAAAATAGAGTAACTCGCATATGACAATCCCATGGAAAAATCATTTAATTCTGATATCAAAGTTTTCCGTTTAATTAACTTTTTCGGGATATTATTTTCTTACTGGGAACGAATTTCACAAGTTATCCCACTTCTATCGGTATTTACATTCCAAAAACAGTATATCAATTTCTTGTCTTTACTAATTGACTCCAACTCCGATTGTTTTTTTGTACTAAATTGGAATCTATAACTTTTGCACTTGCATTCCTCTACAGAAGAATTTTTATTTACGATTAAGCTTCTATTCGCGCCTTTAATCAGCATTCATAAACATACAGTATTCATAAACATACATTTATGTATAATCAACTCGATTCATATATAATAAGGCTTTGTTTTAGGTGTTTTGTACTTGATGAATCGATGATACCATTAAAGGTGCAAAGTATCCTTGAGCAGATGATGCAGCATTACTGGTTTTCTACATTTTTTATTTTTATTTTTAGTTAAGGTTAATTTTCTTAATATTTCTTAAATTAAACTTAATTTTTCGCCATAAGTTCAAAATATTTTTAATGATTACAATTCTTCCGCAAAACTATTTTTTGCACTGCGATCATTTTAAAAGAGCAACTTACAAATTTTCGATAATCAAGTATTGTTTATCACAACCGCATTCATTGGTCTGAATTCTAAAGTGCGTAAGTTTTGGATTTGCTTAAAGGCTGTCAAACATCTTCTTGTCTTTTAAAAATGCGAAACGTACCAGATTAGATCCAACCAGTGTTGGAATATACATTTTTTAAAAATCGTTAAAATAAACAAGCATATCTTTGAAATATCACAAATATTTTTTCGAAAATACTGCGAGAAGCACCGGACGTCGAAATTGAATTTTATTCAGTGTTGTGTTTTTCTTCCGACGGGGTTTGATGCAATTTGGAATGAATTTCCAAATTCCGTGGGATGACGGAAATTCATTCCAAATTGAATTTTATTCATTTATCTTTTTAACTTTGGCGCTTGAAACGACACTGTCATATAAATTTCATTTAGTTTGACTCGAGACGTACTAACTAGATGATTATTAGTGCAACAATTTCAACAATGCAGCAGTAGTTTGTCATATTGTTTCTCTCAAAAATATCTACCACAAAACAAAGAAACCAGATATAGAAAAATATAAAGACATCGTTTTTGACATTTGAAATATGTAGAGCACAAGCAAGGGGAAAAATAGTCAGCTGCCACCTGGTTAGTATGCATTGGTTGGACTTAATAAATTTAAAATCAATAGAATAGCCACCAGAGAAAGTTGTACAGAAGTTTGGCAAAAATAGTACAAAACCAAATGAAATAGTACAAAAAAATTTCGATTAAAGTTTTTTTTTATTTTCATCAAAACATATTTGTTCAATTCACAAGCTCAGTCGTATGGCTTATCGTTTAAAAAAGACGATATTTGTTATGTGCTTGTGAACAGAAAAAATTTTTGTATCGTCATTTTTTCGTATTTTAAATGTTAATTCAATGTAGTCTGTGAAATTAGTCAGTTTGACAACAATTTTCAATTATTATTCAACTTATGTACTTACACGTATAATTTTTGCAATAAAATTTATTAATATAAATAAAAAATTAAAATAAACATAAATGATGTCGCCGGAGGAAATATCACTAGCTATTGTAAAACTTACCAAGTAAAAAATCGAGATAAATTAAGTTATCAACACTTTCACGACAGCAGGCTACACGGGTACATATGGCTACAAATTTCTCTGGCTTTTTCAAAAATTTGCAACTTTTGCGAAATTTCGCGTTATTTGCAATGTGGATTACTTTTTCTATATTTTTTTTTTTCAATAATTGGAAGTTATTGCGAATTTTCGCCATTTTTGTAGTTTTTTGCGAGTTTTTCACATTCCTTGCATTTCTATCTCGTTTTGGAAGATTTTACGACATTTTCTAAATTTTGCAACTTTTGACGGAATTTCGCATTTTTTGCAATATTGGTGACTTCTAACAAGTTTTTCAGCATAAAAATGCTGATTCAACATATCTTCTAAACTTAGCTTTACAAATAGAATTTTTCCATACTTGCCCTCAATACAAAGATGTATAAATCATATAAAATTCAAACATATAATTATAACACATTTTTGTATGAAAATTACAAATAACAAAAATACATTACTGTATAATTAGACGATTACACAACACATACGCCGTTAATACGAGCTTGTGAATTGAACAATTGTTTTTATTTAAAAATCATAAGTATAGCAATATACATATTTGTACTTTAATATATAAACATATATTAAGACTCTTACGTATATACGTAGAAATATACCAAATACACTTAATAATTAATAACGCATAAAGTCCATTTATTCCCTTACATACATATATACTATTTTGTAAATACATATGTACACATCCTGTAGATATCGCGACTAGTCCAAACACGCATGTAAAGTATACTCCATAAATGACTAGGACTTGTCCAAAATTAACCCAAATGTACGTAGAAAACATGGTCTATTTATCATTACGATGTCCTATGGCTGGACCATCTAAGTACATATATCTATATCTATTTATTAATACATGCATACATATGTATTTCAGTGGTCACAGTTTTTGTACCGTCTCAAAATACCAATAGATTTTTGCTCTAACATAAAAAGTAAGAATTATTTTTTCCTGTAGGTTCAAAATTTGCACCCCTCATTTTCTTAATACCCTCTTTCTCAAATATAATAGATGCAATTGTGTCAGTTGACAATTTATTTCTCGAAACCGTTTTAATATTGTTTAGCTTACTGAAAACCCTTTCTACGGAAGAATTAGAAAATGGTAGTATTAGAAGAAATTTTATAAAAGTTTCTAAAGTTGGGAAGAGGGTTTCACCAGTACAATTCTTTATTTTAAAAACTTTGTGCAATAAATTTCGACTTCTAAGAAAGATTTAGCTCTTTGTGGTCCAAAAGTGTATGTTCGTGCCACTCATTGTCTAATTTTTGGTAATCTATTTCACTGAACGAAATCGGTTTTACAATTTTATAACGCTTTTATTTCAAATGATTGTGCAAATTTTGGATATGCTATATCTTTAAAGCTATTAAGGTCATAATCAAAATTGAGTCTTTTTTTAATATGGGTAATAACTTCTATGTAAAAATTTCTGAAATCGGTATACATTTTTTGTTGCTCTGATTCCGAATAAAATGAAATAGTGACAAAATTTTAAATTTAACGTTGTTATACAAAAAAAAGTTCATTTGTGTGATTAATCAAAAATAAATCTTTTTGTTTTATAATAGGTGTGTGCATTTACTTTACTAGTAAAAATTAGCAACGAGAAAGTAACAAGAAATTTTCCAAAATTACTCTAAAAAATGTGATAAAGTAAATGAACACTCTACTGGCAAAAATTTGCAAGTTAAAGTAGTGTTGTAATGTTTAGGTATATATGAGTACTCAACAACTACCCCTATATTTTTGGACAAGTTATACATATATGTATATTGTTATAAAAATAATGTGATTATGGTCATTTATATTCAGCATTGTCGTGACTGGCGTTTTTCGAGTACGGCTTGTAATAGAATAATGAAAAGATTTGCAATTTTATTTAATCTAGTACCAGGCGTAGTCGAAATACGCTAAACACGATAAGGGTGATTAGCTAATTAATTGATTTAATAAAGAAAATAGCAAACAGCGGGCGAAAAATGGGTTAAATATATTTTTTAAAGGAAACAAATTTAAACAATTTTTATTTTTCCAAAATAAAATATCATGTTGATGCCAGCATTGAGCCCCAAAAACAGTAATTTAATTAATTATGTGTTAATTTAAATTTATTTGCAAATATATATCTGAACTAATTGAATTATTGCCTGCTTAGTGTAAATTACCGAGTAGGTAGTTACTCATAATATTTACAACACTAAAAATAACAGCTGGTGTCTCTGTTTGCCGGAACATCCTTTGCCACTGATGTACCAGATACTGTGTTGCTTAATTCACTTCCATTAGACATCTTATTTTGCTTCTGTTATCCCTAAGTTACAAAAAAATTAATTTGTTATCTTTTTAATACTTTTTATCGTTTTAAAAGTTTACATTTACTTACAATTTTTTAAATTTTCCAACATATTTTTATTTTCAACTTAATTTAGAAATATTATTTTGTAAACACAAACACAAAACAGCTGTTTGAATAATTATTGCAAGTAAAAATTTAACTTGTAAAAACTTGCAAGAATTTTTCTGTCTCTCAATTTTTTACGCTCTTTAGACGCTTTCTCGTTGCTAATTTTTTGGGTTAAGGAAGGCTTTTTAGTAACAATTGTTACAAATTAGTAAAACAATTTTTGTAAATGATCACAGCTAATATTGGTTTTTGTTTAATTAGGCAAGATAATTCAAGCAATTTCATAATTTAACTTTTTTGTTTGTATAACACTGGAGATTCTGATTGGAAAATTAAATTGAAATTAGTTAAAATACCAAGAGAATGTGATAGGAAATCTAAATATACTTTGGTAAATGTGTTGTTTTATTTTTTTAATTTTCTGCACTTAGTAGAATACTAGTACAAAACCTTTACAAAAATTTCATGGTACAAAAATAATACAAATATTTTTAAATAGTACACTTTTTGTACTATAATACAGAAAGCGGCATTCAACATAAAATCTCTTTGGCTTGGCATATGCCTCTTCAAGAAGTATGTGGCTTATTTACCCACCAATAAAGTTTTTAGCATCTCGATATACATACATATGTATATGTGTACGTATGTATATAGATTTTAATAAAAATTAGTATTTTTTGTTCCATTATTTGGAAAGTTAATATTAACGAAATATTCTCAAGAGCTTGGCGAATAGGAATGCGAATACGATTATTAATAATATACGATTATTGAGATTACGATTACATCATTACATTTAGTGTCGTTCATTAAGAAGACATTTACAAAAAACTAGTATTTTTAAACGAAATCATCGGGTGTTTTTTAAATTATAAAGAGGAGGGTATTTCATATACTTGTATAATAGAACACAGAATCAGCCAAATGGCCGTCACGGCTGTATAACTTTGAGGTGTTAAATCGTTTAGGGGCCATTAGCATAGAACTTATTTTTCACGTACCCCAAAAGAAAAGAATGTAAATGTGTTAAATCGCAAGATCTCTGTGGCCACTTGTGAATGCCTCTTCAAGAAATGATACGGTCAGGAAAATTTTCACGCAAGAAGGCGATAGTATCGTTACTTGTTCCGTCTAATTGAAAATAAACGTCATCCACATTAGTATCTTCCAACTTCGGCGATGCATGATTGTTGCTCCACATGACTAACTTGTCCCAAAATCTCAAATTTGTCCACCGGCAAGGTGCTTCACGGCGACCCAAAAATGCGTTATTTTACGAACTGTTACCTCGAAAGTTTCAAATTTTTGTAGTGAATTTTAATAATTTCATTGCGTGTTATAGCTCATATCGTTAAATTTTTATTAACAGTGTAGTTTTACCTTGTAATCTGTGAAGAAGTTACAGTTTGAGAGATGGCAATAGAATCACTCTGTATATGTACATATACTATAGAAATTTATAGGCAGAGAAAATTATTTAGTTAAGTGCATCTTAATTGAAACTTTCGGAATTCTCAAAATGGCTACAAAAAATGCTTTTTGAATACACAAAAGAAAACAAATTGAACTTCAAACATTAATTGATATCACAATGGATCACATTCAAATGCGGTTCACATCATCTAGAAGGCCAACTCACCTGGAAAATTTTTGTAGGAATTACTTACTAACTGGACGAGTTGACCACCCAGATAGTGTAAATATTTATAATTGTGTTATAATTTTTTTAATTTAAATATTTTTTTAATCTAGCGATTCATTTCCCCACCGAAGAACCAGATAAAATACAGCGAAGCAATGAACTGGACATCGATGACTGCTTGGAAGAGGATGAGGTTAAAAATAAAAAGTCATTCTGCAGTCATCTTCGTAACTATCCTGAAAAAAATCATCTAGAAGAACTAATCAAAGATAAGTTTCCAAATTTGGAGTCATTTTTTGGTGAAGATTTGGTATTGCCACAAAATATAAGTCAACGCATGAACAATGCTCCCAATGAAGAGTATTTATGCCGAAGTCGAGTCAGAGTCATCTATCCGCAGTCAGGTCAGAATAAAGATTGGGATTGGATTTATATTGTGAATTCACCACATTACAAACAGGGCATACGCATCGAAGAGTGCATGTAAGTTGGAATATTTAGATATGATCAGTTCTAGTTTTATAACTAACATTTGTTTTAATTTTTAACAGCGAACCTTTTAAAACATGCGGAGAAAATACTGGATTGAGTTTACCCAATCGTTTTACGGCAACTTGCGAACAAAGTTATATCTATCGATCGTTAATTGCGTACAACAATGACACTATTTTCAAGGATACTTTTAGAATACCATCATGCTGTAAATGTGTACTGAGATCGAATTAATGAGATTAAATATCAGATCAATGGTACTTAAATGGAAAGGAAAATGTTGATGTTATATTATTTAAACTCAAAATGTGATTTAATGTAAGTGTAAAGTGTTGTGAAACAAAAGTGATGATACAAAACGAGGGTGTGACTTCAATCGGTTGTCGTTTCTCAAATCATCTGCTCTTGTTTGAATTGAAAATAATACTGCAATTTTATAATAATATATTAACTCTTTTGTGAAATTGAAATTCTCAAACTAAGAGCACAAGAAAATATGTTATCAAAATTTAATAAATTCTAATATAAAACTGTAGCAGGTAGACGTTTGTAAAATGTCAATTTCTTCGGAAAATTACTATTCGACGGAGTTGGTTTCATCATTTATTCACAATAAAAACATTAACTTTATTTAAGATAAACAAATTTTGAGTAAATAAATTAAGTAAATTTTTTATTTGATGTTGTTTGTGGTTTACGATCTAAAATAATTGCTCTGCAAAAACATTCATTATCAGATATTGAGAAAGAAAGCAAATTTACTCTTCAATTCTTTAACATCTCGATTTAAAAGCCAATAATGACGATGAAAAAAAAATAAATTCAAAATGCCAAAACTCGGAAGCCACTGCGAGAGTTGCGATTGTCAAGTAATTCAGTGACTGGGCCTATTACAGAGCTACTCGTATTTGATTACGCGCAAAATACTTTTTTTCATGAACAGGCGCAATGTTTCAGATTCTTTGAGCAGCACATTAGTATTTTTAGCACGCCTCCATTGATATAGCCCTGTTAAAATAATAATTTAAAACGCCAAAGAATAAGAAGTGTAAAGTATGGATGTCATATGCTGGTTAAATATTTAACTCATTGCTTTGCCATCAGCATTTTTACTGGGTCGGTTCTGTTTCCTTAAAAAAAATTGTCTGCCTTCTTGGGAGGGTTTAATGTTGTTTAATTTTCAACAACATGCCGTCAGCTCATTATTGGTTTCGCGCACCCACCATTTTTCAAAGCATTGAGTTAAGGGAATAGTATGTAGCTATTTCAAACACTCTATTTGATTTCAAAACCTGTCTCGAAATTTTTTTTTATTTTTTCTTAACTTTCAAGCATTTTTATTATTTTATTTTGACCAATTTGAAGAGTTATTAAGTACTGTTTTGCTCTTCACGCCACTGTAAATTTTTTTATTTAATAAAACATAAGTTTAACAGTTTATTTAATATTATTCATTATTGTAAATACACTATTATTCTGTGTTTTTCTTGTTTACGCTTAGCCCCAAATAGTTGAAAATAGTCCGACTTTAAGCTTTAAGTAGTACTGCAACATAACAACTTTGGTGAACATAAATACAGCAAGATTCGCAATACACAGCAATTAGTATACGTATGCAGCACAAAATGCTGCTTTTCAAAAACAAATTCCATATGCGGCACAAAACCATATTTTTTACTTTAATGATGCTCATGAAAGTTCGCAACAATTAACAATTTAAGCTCTTGTCTAAAACATATGCCGGTAATAATTCTGAAAATACAAATAAATTTCTATTGTGGGCTTATTTTGAAATAATATTCATGTTGTAATTATTCCACATTTCGAATTTTCGGCATATGCGTCAAACCAATATTGAGCCAACGATATGCCTGATGCCATAGTTTATTGTATTAAAATAAATTTTTTAAACTTTTGTAGTTGAGAAAGCAATAAAGGGTTAAGCGATTGAAATGTTACCAGCTACAGGTTGGCCGATAACGCCAGCTATATCAAATTCATACCGATGACAGCTCTTTATATTGTTTACAAGCTACTTCAAGGACTTGCATCTAAAATTTCTTCGAAATGGAACTCAAACGTAATATTGTGATTGCGTTATATTTGGGCGGAAAATCATAAACACCTATTGTCAAAGTGAAGAAATTGTATGCGTTGTTTATCGCGCAATGCTCCCGAACTTGATGGTGGTGAACAAAAAAAAGCCGCAACATCACATGATATGGTTCGAAAAGAGAAATCTCGACTCTATCGAAATCCTCCTCTTAGTGCTAATTTAAAGGCTAAGGAACAGCAAATATTCAAGCGAAGCATTCGACGCATATTCCAAAATGAGCTCAAGGTAAAGCCTTACAAGGAACAAAATACGCACAACATTACACGAAAGCAAAAACAAGATTGACTCGAAAGAGCAGAGGAGTTGTTGTGCAAGCGTGAACGAAAATTTGCCACGTTCCAAACATTGTGTTCTTTGATGAAAACATTTTCCTATTGATCAGTTCATAAGCTCATAAAGAGCCACACCCTGTTGCTAACGCGACGCTCAATGCTCTGATTTAGGTATGATTGTTAACTGAACGCACTCACGAAAATTTGGGCCTACGAACAGCCACACTAAGTAATTTTCCTTCTCAAGTAATGGTACGGGCAGCTGTGACCGCCGATGGACGCTGTCCAATTATTTTAATTGAACCATTTGTCAAAGCCAATGTGACTTATACGGGCAAATGGACGATGAACATTCAAATAAGACTCGCCAATGTCTCATAAGTTCGTGTGAACAAAGAATGGTTAAAAAACCAATATTTTACAATACATTTTGTCTACACAAATCCGATGCAATATTGCATCTGGGCCATTTTGGAGAGCAAGGTGAGCATTAAAAAAATTACACTATTGATGCGTTGAAGAAAGCCATTGCATGGGAATGGTCCCAAATACCGCAAGATCATATTCGTGAAGCATTCAACTCATTTTTAACTGTTTGAAGGGCGTAGTCAAGGCAAAAGGTGGCCACAGCGAGCTAAAGTGAATGAACTGTAAAATTTTGTAATTTGTATCAATAAAAAATAATTTCACATAGAACAAAATATGGGCATTTGAATATGTAACACTTCAATTGCCTAACCTGTATATTGTTTCCGTCACCTATTAGTGCTCCCAAATCTCGTATTTTTGCCGCGGAAGGAACACCAGTTTTCAAATACCTTCACATTTTAGATATGATTATGATGCCTCAGAGCAGGAATATTGTAGCTGCATGTGTAGCAAAATAATATTCACAAATAAATTAAAATTGTTGTCTTCTCTTATACTTTTAGCAACCCAAACAATCAAACACGTGATGGATGGCAGGCCAAAAGTGTCCATTATCTTAGATTCTAAAGTTTAATGTAGTAGCGGTTCGCAAAAAAAAAAAACTGATGCCATAGTCAAACAATTTGTTTGAAAATATGATTAAAAATATGACAAAATGCTAATTTAGTATTTAATATTAAAATAATACTATTAAAAAAAAGTAAAACACACTATTTTCCATTTTGTTTAACATACATATAATAAGCTTTATGTTAATGGATTTTTAGTTTATATTTAGAAAATCACTTTGGTTATACTTCACCTCAATTGAAATTGACTGTCTGTTTTGGCAAATAAAATAAAAATATTAGGCTGGGAGTTTATATTGAAAACAAAACCAACAATTTTGAGTTTTTTTATTGTTGTTTCAATATAAATTCCCAAACAAAAGTGTTTATTTTATTTTCAAAAATAGGCAGTAATGAATAAAGCTTTAAAATAATTTGTATATAATTCTTTTGTTAGCGCTGCATTGATGGGTAAATTCTTATATGCAGTGATTGTCAAAACTTTCTTTGCACAAATAATTGACAGTACTGCAGCACATAACTGCAACTGCAGCAACTTTTTGTTTACTGATGCAACAGTATGCATATTACTTGCACTAATTTACTGCATTTACGAATGCACCCAATAATACAATTACTGCTTAAAATGCTGCTTAGCGATAAAATTATGTTTATCTGCAAATTTTCTAAAATACCATAGAAAATATAACTTTTTTTTAAATAATAATAAACTATACAATGAATTATTAATTTCAATTAATATTAATTTTACTTAATAAAAACTAAGTAAACAATTAATAAGAGTTACTACAATATCAACTGTATATGTTAGTATTAATTAAAAACTGGAAATTATTGTTAATTTATTTCTGATACGAATCTGTAAAATTGAAAAAAAAAATTATATTAATTAAAAACTGGAAATTATTGTTAATTTATTTCTGATACGAATCTGTAAAATTGAAAAAAAAAATTATATTAATTAAAAACTGGAAATTATTGTTAATTTATTTCTGATACGAATCTGTAAAATTGAAAAAAAAATTATAATTATTATTTTTTAAATATTTTAATTATTTCAAGGAAATAAAAAATGCAAATTTGAAAGCATTCAAAGTTGGACTGCATACATGTTTGTTGACAAGTTCGTATTAAAATCCGTGAAATATCGGAATTATTATACGTATGAAAGTAATTTGAGTTATTTTTTGTAAAGTTCGTAAAAATCTGGTGGCGCAAATATGAAACACATTGGCTAAATATCTTCTACACTGTATGAGTTCTCATTTGATTTCAGTTTGTCAACCAGTTAAAAATATAATCTATTCCGCATTTATTTATTTAAAAATCAGAATTGTAACTATATTTTATAGATTGAAACCCCATATCGGTGTACATTCTATAATTCCAACACCTTCCGATTTTAATCATACAATTATTTTCACTCAATCAATCTACTTTCTTAATGTCAATTTTGAGTCTTATTTAAATACACCGCACGAAAAATGTTTGATAAAACCATTTTCTTTGCATTGATTTGTGCAGAGATTTTCAACACAACATTGTCGTTGTGATGGGAAACGGTGCACAGTGGCACATTTTGGAGAAAGTACAACAGTATTGTCGGATGTCTTATTAAATAAACAATTCATAAAACGTATTAAATATATTCACAAAGTTAGTAACTCCAATTTCTTTTCTAAAAATATGTAACATTTCTATCACTTTTTTATCCAAAAATTGCTATTCAAAGTTTTCTTAAGACAAAAATTTTGACTTGTAAGTGTTGATACAATTATTTCTAATAAGCTCACTATTTCAATAAATTATTATATTGAAAATTTTCAATAAAAAGGGGAAAAAATTTTACACTTTTTTCTAGAAAAGAAAACGGCATACGATGGAGCATGTGCAGTGTTAAAAGCTAAGCAGGCCATACTAAAGTAAACTTATTCAAGTGCATTCGTCTCGGCAGCTGATTAGCAACGGATTTCACCCGAATTCTCAAATTTTTTTTACATTTTAATGTTTTCCTTTTAATTAAAATTTTTAATATTAAATAATAATAACAACAAAAAGAAAAAAAATTATTTGAATAATTTTATTTATTTTCATAAGAAACTACAAAGTAGTAATAAAAAAAACAAGGACACTAACTGCTTCTGTATGCTCAATGTAGTCATGACCAAGGTGTATTTAATGAGGTGACAGCATTAGGAAAACAATTAAAACAACAATACAAGTACAACAGGGATTTTTGTATGTGTAGTTTCATTGCGTATGTCAAAAACCTAACCCATAAAACAAAGAAAACAGATACAGAAAAAAAAAAAGTATTTTGTATGTATTTTGACGTTCGCAACGAATAGTCAGCTGCTGTAATGCTGTTTTATGCGCTTTGGTCATGACATGTAGTTATTTTCCGGTTAGGCTGATATAACACAAACCTAACCACATAGTCGAGCCCTAGAACATCGAAATGATAAATTAACGACGTTTATTACATACCTTTGGAATATTTCTGAATTACTCTTGAGCCCTCATTGAGTATGCACACCATGGATTTATTTCTCAAACTGAAATGAATTAAAGTTCTCCTAATATGACTTCATCGCCTATGGCTTTAATATACTGCAGCCTTATATCACTTATGCACTTATTAAAATACAGGCCGTAACATAACAAGTATGGAAACTCTTGAATCACACTTATGCTTGCTTGTTAAGCATAAGTTGTGGTATTTCAAAAATTAACGTAGATCTTAGCTTAAAAATACAAGAAAAAATATAGATAGCAGCTACGGAATCACCCATGTTATCACCATCAGTTTATATATAAGTTAAAGAATTTTTGTGGAAATCGACTTCTTGCACTACGTCCCCACCCGCAATTATTTATGCAATTTAATTTGCTTAAAAACTAGTATTTTTCAAATATTTACACGTGCTCATAATGCCGCCCATAGAGGACACGCTTTTTACGTTTGACTTGTCACTTTTGTGACTCATATGTCATTGTGCATGTCTGTCGAAATTGTTATTATACAGAAGATTTATCATATCGCTCCTTTATTGCAACGTACTCATATCTCAAAAAATTGATTTTTGAGTTCAGAATGCAGAAATATTCGTCGTAACGCTTTTAATTTTTTGTAAAAAATATATACAAATATCTTGTTTACTCACCTCTTGAGGGGCTATAGTTTTATATTTCTATGGATGTATGTATATTAAAAACTCTAAACTCGTTTTCTGACGAACGAGTATTTTCGAGATATGACTACGTTGCAATAAAGAAGCGATATTAGCTCAAAAACGTTCATATACAATTACGTATTAACCATGTTTATTTGCAACAGCTGATCTGAGTGTAAATTTTATTAGAATTTTTTGTTAAAAGTGCTTTTTTTGGGAAATGTATTTAAAAAGTAACAAAATTGTAGTGTGCAGTATTATTACAATAATAACTCAGGGCATAGATTTCTGGTAATACTTTTTATCACAATATCACAACAGCTGATGTCAGAAGGTTTGCCAGATCAAAAAAGAACATGCTCTAATTAAATTTTTTTTAAGATGACTGTGAACATAAGTTTTCCAGAAGTAAGGTTCTAAAAGTACCACACGACATGTACGTATATTACAGTGTGAATTTTGACAAGTCAGATGTCAGGTGGCGTAAACGATTTTTTTTTAATTTTTTTTTGTTTTGCTTATTTTATAAATAAATTTTATTACTTTTTTATGTTGCTGCTTTCGCTGTTTTCGACAATCAGGGAACAAATAGCAAAAACGAAATGCCAATGTCCGTTATTTTTGTTGTTGTAGAAACAATTGTACTTAGATAAAAATCCTACAAAAAATATAATTTTATCTGACTACGGTTCATAGGGAAATAATTGAAATATAGATATCGGTTTTAGCTTTTGAGATCGATGACAAAAAATAAAAAATCTTTTGGACGCTTTTTTTTATAAAATTTCCCACAGTGCGGCCTGTGTTGTGGCAATTACAAGCAATTATGAGTAAAAGCAAATAACGAAACCGTTAATTATGCACTACTGAGCATATTTTGACGAGAAATAAAATTTGTTTTTAAAATAATATCGTTTGTGTTTTCTCAAAATTTTGACTCAAACAACAACTATCTCGGAAGGAACACATAAATCGGAAAAATACGCGAAAAAGTGAAGAAATCGTTAATAATTGGCGAAAATTAATAAAAATCAGAAACTGCATCTTAAATACAGAAAATCTACTAAACAAATTTTTTTTTTAATTTGGGAATATTATTTATTGAAATAATCACAAAATCATTAAAACAATGGATCACGATTAACTTTTTTAATTGATAATTTTTAGTAATTTGAAATGTATTGATATTTTATCAATATTTTATTTAAAAACTTCTCTAAGCCTAAGGTCAACAATAACAAAACTAAAACATTAATTTTTCCCATATTTCGTTTTTTCTATGGAAAGTTTCTTTAGGGATATACATAGTATGTAATAAAATTGGTAATAACAATAAAAAACTTATTCTAAAACTTTTTTTGAAAAACAAAAATTATCAAAATTTAAAATGAATTACACAAAACTACAAAATTATTTAAATTTATTACGACAGGTGTGTTCGAGTACTGCAGTAAATAAGTAATTACTGAGTAAACTGGAATTTACTCTAAAAAAAACTGTCGCTTAAAGAAACGGAAAAATTTTAAAAATTAGTAAGATTGAGGATGCAGCTGATTGCAAGTCAATATAGTGTTGAAATATATTTACTCGTTTGACTCCTCAACTCTTTTCCTTATTGATAGTCGATGCAACATTTATTATAACACGAATATTTTAAGAAAATATAAACAAATTATTTTCTGTAATTTTTTTCCACATGTTTATTTTTATTTTATTTGATTTTTCTAATTTGTGTTTGGGTAAATTTATTCAAAAGTATGTGATTATTTGTTTTCGATATTGATTACCTTAAAAATAAGTGCACAACTCCAAAGAATTGAAATAACACAACGAAAAGAAAGTTCATAAGTTGTTATGGAGCCCAAAAAAAGAAAATTGGATATAAAATAATCGCTTAAACGAATAGTTTAAAAATAATTTTTCACTTTCGATTTTTTATTATTTCAGTTTTTCTTTTTTAAATAATTTTATCACAAATTGTATACTTTTTGTTTTCATTCTTTTGTTTGTTTACGTTTTGAATCATATGTTTTTTGGTTTTACTAAATTTTACTACAAGAAATTTCTGCAGTAAAAGTTTGTAAATACTCAGCCATGAACTGTCACTTTACGCTTTTTGTTTGTGTTCTCATTTACTGTATTTTGGCTAAACGAATGCAGTTTTGTTAAAATTCAGTAAAAATTTCTAAAAACTTTTGGGTACTCGAACGCACTTAATATCATCAAAATGATTCAAAATACCGTTCTATTTTTGTAAATTAAATGTCTATAGTTATGAGCTACATTTTCTGTATTCAATTTAAAGTGCATTCGTTTCCCACATGTAATGACGTTTGAAGTTAGTTTCTGTGTTTAAAAATGTTGTATTTTCAAAATCTGCTGTATGGTGAAGCATCGCACAATGCGATGTTTATTTTTGGTGACTTACCTTATTACTAATTATTTCCCTCTTGTCCTTCATTTTACTTAATAAACTTAATAGAGTACTTATTATATGTATATCTTATGGCTTATCGTCTAATTATTAAAACCATAAATTCTGGAATTCTCTTAAGATTGGAAAAGTTTTTAATAAAATATAAAAAATCTGATTATGTCTATTTTATCTGTAGTGAATAAATTAAATCACAATTCACAAATTTACTTCTTGGAGAATGTGTTCATCACATCAAGAAATGTCCAAGAATGCCGGATGACTCTGAAGGAGATAGCAAGACATTCAGTTGTTACCCTTAAGTGGGGCCCCGGACAGAGGGACATAATCTCAGAAATCTAATTACGATCATAGTTGGCCAATGTCCTATTGGGAGGCACGCCCAAAGGGTAATGCCCACTTACAATGATCTTTGAAGAAGTTGTGGCGACTAGGAGGAGGAAGAGTCGACAGAACATCTTCTCTATCATTGCTCGTCATTCGGAAATCTAAGAATCAACCTGTTTGGTCAAAGAACCCTTGGAGATAAACCTTGTCTCTCTGATGTTGATTTAAACACTCCTTTATTGAATCAATCGGGTGGCTGTGTGAGAATATCAGCAGCCAGATAACATAGGACCTTTGGTAACCAAATGGGAACTAATCAATGGACCCCAGTGAGCTGTGCTTGATCACGGCTGCCAATGGAACTTAACATAAACTACTTCTTTTTTGGTTACAAACTACTTAAAGAAATTATCTGTATGACCGTAAAACGAGGATATTGTGTAGGCATTTTTCAAACAACTATTTCTATTTGTCTGTCTGCAGAACTTGTTGGTATTTTCGTTATTAAAAATGTTTACTCACTCAATTTTGTTCCTCACTCTACGTCACTTGGTATGAAATAGAAGCAGTCAAAGACAAATAGATAGTGGTATATTGAAATAATACCATTGTATTACCTTTAACAATATTGGTAGAATATCCACGTATGGGAAGTACTAGAAGCAAAAATGAATCAAAAAGGAACACAAATAATAAAATACTCTCGCGTGTACATGCACTCACAAATAAATGCCTTGAATAATGGCACGGAATTTATAAAAGGTTCATGTTGGCAGCTAAACTCTTTCATTTCACCGGTATTCTTTTGGTAAGAAAAGCCTTCGCAGCAAGGACATATCGGCATTTTTACTTTTTGGTTTGTGTTCTTTCTGAATGCAAATGTTTCAGTGAGTGAGTGAGTTAGTGTAATCACAGTCGTAAGTAGGTAAATAGGAAAAATTAATGGTTATCTAAAGAGTACCAAGAATAATACTGTTTGTTTGCGCTATACAAATAAAAAATTATAATTTGAATTAAATAAAAAAAAGTACAAATGTTTTAAATAATTGAAGAACTTTATAATATGACGTGATTATTGTTATTATTTTAATATAGTTTGAAGCAGTTAAATAATTAGGAAAGAAAGTTGGTTTGTCTATGACACAATTGGTGAACTTTGTAACAAATCTATATGAGTCTTGCAGTGGCAGTGAAACGTGTGTTTTTATTTGAAGTTTAACTCTCCTTAATGATCCATATAATATAACAAATGCTACACGTGCTAAAGTGAATTAAAAAGTTATACAGAAAGTTAAAATAAAAAGAAATGGATAGAACTTATAATACAAATAATATTTGGTCAACAACTAATGGATTTACGATACAAAATCGCCGACCAAGCACTCCGGGTGAGTAGTTAATGCTTTGAGAATTTTAATAAAATCTAAAACACACATGTATACATATTAGATTTGAATTACATAAATAGGAAATAAAGTGTTTAGTTTTTCATTATTTTTGAGATATTTTTCAATGAAATGAAAGCACGTTGTTCTGCCGTGTAACGGCAGCCTTAAACTTTCAGCTGTGAAATTGTTTTTTAAGCTTACTAACACTTTACTGCACAAATGGCAGCAAATTCAAATCTTGCGTTAATTTTGGGACCCCCTTTATATATGTGAAAAATCTTTTCGTTGTTAAATAAATTTTTTACATTTAAAATTTTAAAATTATTATCAGAGAGACACGTGTGTAGAAGTTTAACCTTTTTTCATTTTTCATTTCGCTTCACAAATTGCAGAATATCAAATCAACAAGTTTGTTTTTAATTTTTTTAAAACAATGAAAATTTTTTTTTTACAAGAAATTCCTATTTTCTAATGAAATTTCCACTAAAGTCATGATAAATACATATTTTATCAATGCGTTGCAAAACAAAGTGTTGCACTAACTTTTTATGACGCGTTAATACAAATGTTTTCTATTCAATAGTAACGAATATTAATGTTTCAATGAATTTTATGTTTTCGTTTGAAGTTTTAAAATTCTGTTTTTTTATTTTAAAAATCCTATTGCTGCGTCCTTGTAACACGTGTCTTGTCTATACTGACAACCTTTTTGATAGTTGGCGGTTGACAAAGTTAATAAATCGCTATAGAATAAAATTGCTAATTAATTCTGACGAACAACTATTCTTCCAAAGAAAAAATGTTGTCCAATAATAAGAACTTTTAATTATTACGAATAGGCCTTACGGTATATAATTCGCACTGCTGGACCTCTACTTATTTATACCACTATTTTTTAGCTCTGAAAATAACTTGTTCGTAATGAATATTTAAATATATCATTATCTGGAAGTAGTTATTTCAACAGTTTCTAGTTATTTGTAAAATAACTAAATATAAATCATTTCTGTGTTAACATGTGTATGAAAACTAGTTATAAACATTTAAAATAAGAAATCAGCAATGGGTCAGTGGCTCAATGGCTCTAAAATCATGATCAAATGAGTTGTGAAAACAGTAAATAAATGCGGTTGAAATAAATTTTGATTTCAATGTTTTATTATTTAATTATTTTTATTCCTTTAAATATTGTTTAGCTTTAAGGAAGTAGAATAATAACTATTTTATACGAGGTCGGATCAATAAGTACGTGACTTTTCGAACCTGCCTTGTAGTAATATGAAATGCAACACTGTTCCCATCAACTACTATATGTTAATAACCTACTCTCAAATTTTGAGCAAGTGTCGTCATTTACTTTGCGATTAACAGCTGTTCAAAACATACAACCTCGTGTATTTTTCTAAAAATTGAACAAAGTGACTTTCTATTAAACATTATTTTTTGCGAAATAAAACCCGCAATCAAATCGAAGAAAAGCTCTATAAATACTATGGGGGCTCTGCACCATCGATTTAATGGTAAAAAAGTGGTTTACTGACTTTCGTTGTGGTTGCACAATTACAATTGATTCTCAACGTCCTGGACGGCCAATTGAGGTCAGTACACCCGAAAATGTCGAAAAAGTCCACGATATGGTATTGGCCGATCGAATAGTAAAACTGCGTGAGATTGTTGATGCCATGGGCATTTCATATGGCAATGTGGTTTCGATTTTAAGTGATCAGCCTAGTTTAAGAAAGTCGTCTGCAAAATGGCTGCCGCGTTAACTCTCAATTGACCATAAACGTGTGAAAACTTTAAAGGATTGTTTGGAGTTGTTTAACCGCAATCCGAATTGGTACCTCATCCGCCATATTCTCCGGATTTAACCGTTAGTGATTACTTCCTATTTCTAAGCCTAAAGAAATGGCTCGGTGGAAAGAGATTTAGCTCCAGCGATGAAATTATTGACCAAACAAATACCTATTTTAAGGACCTCGAAAAATCCTATTTTTTGTAAGGGATACAAAAACTGGAGAAACGTTGGACTAAGTGTATTGAGTTAAAAGGATATTATGCTAAAAAATAAATTTTTGTTTTGAAGAAAAACTGTGTTTCACACAGTTTCACGCAGACTTATTGATCCGACCTCGCACATTTGTAAGCAGTGCTCGCTATACTTTGAATTTATTAAAAACAATAATAAATATTTTTCTACCAAATATTCGCATTTTAAATGATACTTTATAGTTGTTGTAGTTAATGTTTTAGAAATGATTTTAAGTGTCATGGAGAAATATCTTGCAGAATTTTAATTAAATTAGTTTTTCCTCAAGATTGAGTGAGATTATCTTAATCAGCAACGATATTTTTCATTAATTGCGCATACTTTAGGGTTACTGAATTGTGTTTAAAGGTGAGTTATTATTTTCATATTTAAAAACTTAACAATGACAAATTAGAAGAGTCTATCATGAATTAGAACGCAATGGGAAGATTCGCCCGAGAGTGATCACGGGGGATTTCTTATGAATCATAAAATGGCGGTACAGAAAACACAAGAGTGATTCTAAAGGATCAATAAAGGCAGGAGCAATTACCTGTATCAATTTTCAATTCAATATATTACTTATATATGTATATAAATATTTATTACAAAAATATTAAATTTGCCAAGTACAATTAGTTATGAAAGATTAAAGGAGCCTACGGACGTTCGGTAGATGTCGATGTTGACTCTATATAAAGGTTGTTGAACAAGAGACCCGAAAAAAGAAAAAAGCAAACACGTTAAGTGCAATTTGGTCTGACAAAATGCGGCGAAAAAAAGCAAAATTTAGTTCTAAATCACGGTTGTTAAATGCAAGGATGGAAGTCTCATAAATTACAAAAGCACTTTACTTATAATATATAATTCAGTGCGATAATTCAAGGCATATATAATAATTAGAATTTGTTTCAAATAAATCTTACATTCGCGAAGTTGTTTGAGCGGATTGAATTAAAAAAAACTAAATGCGAGATAACCGATTATTAATAAAAAATACCACTCAACTGTATATTTACTACTTCCTCTTCGACCAGTAGCTTTTACTCTCTAGTAATTGTTTTAGTTGAAAAACTCCAATGGCATCTAGTCTAATTCTATGTATGTGTATAGGAAAAAGGATTTAAGCATAAAATGTGCTGCCTCCTCAATCCCTCCCAAATACAGTTTGTCAACATCATCTTCCTGGGTTTTAATGTTTTTCAAATAATTAAGTTGGAATAGGTGACGTAGAAAGCATAAAATAAATCGACTAGAAGAAACTAAATTGCTCACAAAAGTATTTAAAAAAGCTGAACAAGTTTTAATTTAAAATTAAGTTTTTATTAGCAACGGTAGTGCTTTACAGTTTTTATCCTATAAGGTAGCATATGACCACCGCAAATTTCTTCCATTCAGATCTGTCTCCATCGCAATAGTTTTTACTTCACTGCAGCTTTTGTGCATTTTTCTAGCCTCACTATCAATTTGCCTTCGCCATTTATGTGCTGGACGGCCTCTCCTGCGACTCTCCAGATGGTTCCATTCGATAGCATTTCTAGCCAGATCGGACGGTGGTTTACGGAATGTATATCTAGTCCAGTTCCACTTTCTTCTCTGTATTTCTACATAAAATGGCATTTGACGTGTTTCAGTCCACATGGCCTTGTTTGCGATGGTTCGTGGCTAGAAGATTCGTAGCACTCTTCGGAAACATTTATTGACGAAAACTTGGAAATAATATCAATGTAAAAATATTTACTTTTTCCGTTTCCTATGCAATTATAAACGTTTTGAAGATTTAACTAAAATATACATTTTGCTTCTGTTGAGTACAATAATTTCGGTGTCCAAAATTTTTTGTTTGGGACTAAAATCTCTTAAATTCCATAAGTGTTCAAAAATTTTGCCATTGCAAAAAGTATAGTGAATAAACTTTATTCAAATAAAACTTACAATATCGCTGGAATACTTGCAGTATATCATCAAACTTCCTATGAACTGATTTTATGGAAAAAAAACTTTGATATTTTATAATTATAAAAATCCAGTTCGAAAAATGTTAAAAAAGCGTGAGCAACAAGAAAAAAATCATTACTCTGTACAAATATTTACACAGAAAGAAAAACGCCTTGCTAAATTCAAGTATTTTCTATTTACGTTGAGTGCTAGTCGCATTCAAAATTTTGAGCTCAAATAACAATAAAATGTACTTTAATCAAGTCGAAAATGGTATTACTTTAGACAACCAATCCTGGAGCTTCTTAAATTGAGAACAAAATTCTTTAATCACGTGAAAAATCTTAAATCAACTAAAACATTCTTAAATTATATTGAGAACTTATTTGAGTCCGTACTTAAAGCAATCTTTCTGTACTTTATTTAAGTAAATTTGAACATACTGAAAACCAATCGAATTTGAAAATAAAATTAAAATTACTAAATTACCTTATTTTCAGTATAATTCAACCGAATGAGTTCAATTAAATGAATTTCGCTACATTCTGTGCGATTTTTAATCCTTAATGATGAAACAGAACTAGACTGTAAAGAAGACCGTTAACCACCCTCTGACAAAAAAGCCGATATTAAAAACAATCCCAGTATTTTATTATTGCTTTTTCCTTGAAAATATGGTAAATTTTTGTGGTAGCGAGAGTCTCAAATATTTTTTTTGTAACACAAACACTTACCGCGAAGCCAGTTCGGCTTGTCCGCAGAAACACCCAGGGTCTAGGCAGGAATCGAACCTGCGTCCCCCAGACCAATAGTCTAGTACGCTATCAACTAGTATATTGTAAAATAGCTACGATATACGAATATGTAGAAAATTACGTTGCTGTTGGGTTCTGTTTCATCAATGAGTTTCATTTCGTTTTTCAATTTTCTATAAGGGGAAAAAATATTTTGAATTTGTGATAATCTTTACTAGAAATATTTATTACTTTGGGCAGAGTTAGTTGCAAACTTTAACTATGTAAAAGAACAACTGCTAAAAACAGAATACGACAGGTAATTGTTTAATTCACAAATCCCTCATAATTGATATTGCGTTTTTTTGTGTTAGAAATTTACAACAAATGTCCCGGTCAGTCAACTTAACACAATATAAATATTTAAATAACATTAATATTAAAATACATTTGAAATCATAAATGTCAAATTGTATTACACATTAAAATACATGTTAAAGTGCTATTTAATAAAAAAGGATTCTGATGTTTATCCGTGAATTAACTCAACTCTAGCTATGCACGATATTTTTAACTTTGCATACTAATTGTTTTAAAAGATAGATTTTTATACATAATTATATTACTTTTAAATTTGTGTTTTATTTAAACACGCAATCGTATCTTTTTTGATTATCAACAATAAGTACAATGAACTCAAAACTCAAAGCATTAACACATACATCCAGACAAAAGTTTCAAATATTAATTTGTTTTTTTTTTTAATTTAAATAATTGTAATAAAAGACTGTACATACTTTTGTAAGTAATATTAAAAAGCAGGATGTGTAGAATTTGCTCACACACTGACAAATACTGCTCCTGTGCCGGTGGTCATCATATTTAAAATCTGATACGAGTACAACGACCAAAGTTCATAAATATGAAAACATGGCTTAATCAAACAATGAGACCGAATGTGTAAAAAAATTAATGATAATAACATTTTACCCATAATGACAGAATAGTGACACGTGGAAAAAATAACGTTTTACCAGTATGTTAATATATGGTTGACCGCACAATTGACTGACCGGCTGTCAAAGTGACTGATTGTCTGAATTAATGAACATGTAAACTGTCAAGCAAATAATACATTGAAGGCCCAAAGGTTGTATGATAAACCCTTTGAAATCGCACACTTAAGTAAAAGTTTTTTTTACTTACGGTAGTGGGTGACATGAGGCATTTTATGTGTCATTGGATGAAAGTTTACAAACATGCTTACACACACATACATTACTAAATATATTTTCGCTTAATCAAAATTTAGCTTTTGTATAATAAGAACAATATAATTCAACCAAATATTGTGAAAGTGTATAAAAACGTTGGAAAGAAAATTTAAAAAGCTGAGGTCAAGCTTCCCAAAATTTTTTAAAAGAAACTGTTACCATGTTCAATTGCTTTACTGAGAAATTCTAGCTACGAAAGCTGTGGAACAAAAATTTTTATCGAATGTCGATTTGTGACAAAAAAATGTGTCTTTATTTCAAAGTAAAAATTTCCGTTTTTATTGGAAAGTTTCCATTAATTATGTCTTTAAGAGAGAAAGAAGCCGAAGAAAAATTTTAGCATCAGCGAAGCAGTGTTTTCTCCAATACTTTATTAAATATGTTTCTCTTTGTTCTTGTACTCAAACTAATGTGTTATATGATTTAATAGTATTATAAAACATTTTTAGTAAGTTTTTCAATAAAAGATTAAATGTGTAAGTTTTCAAGTGATTAGGATAAAATAGAAATCCGATGTTCACATCCAGAAAGGTTAGATTTTTTTCTTAAATACTTATAGAAAAACTCTTATAAATAAAACAAAAATATATGTTGGAGATGTGGTCTGATGGTGTCCCTACTCGAGCCCACCAACCATTTTTCTTTCGATTAATTCCTTTAAAAGTCTGTGCAAACATAAATATCTACGCAGATTTGATGATTATCAAAGTTTTTCGCAATAAATGCATACTGTGGAAGCAATTGTTCAGCCGTTGAGAACATTTTTATGTGTTTACAAAATCGTGGTATTATTAAATGGAACTGACAAAAAATTTATGAAAAGCTAGAAACGTAATTTCATAAATCATAACGCACTGTTTTAAGTGTTATTCACACTTAACAAAAGAGTTCACTATATTTTGAACAGCTTCTATACATTTTTCATACAAGTAGAGCGTTAGAGTTGTTGAAATCGCAATTTAATGATAAAATATAGTTTACAAAAAAGTAAGCAACAAGGTACATATATAATATATACATTTTATATTACTGGTGCGATTACACCACGATGTGAACAACAGTCAGTACACTACGATCTACAAATTATCAAAGTCGAATTGTTAAAAATCTTTCGGAGCGGAATGTTAATCCTTTATGATTCTTTTAGTTTGTTAAAAAATTAAAAATAATCATTATATGAATTAATAAGTCAACAATTTTACACGCGCATATATTGTCTACGTTTTATTCAAAGCGGGAGATTCAATAAGTCAGCCGAATTTTTGATTTAAAATTTTTTGTGTTTTGTTACCGTTTAGTTCCAGATAAAATAAAATTTGATATTTACTTTTTTATTCTGCTGGAGCTGCCAAGTTGGTAGTTAGCCTTGAAATTAAATGCTATTTTAACTACCCTTGGTCCTTTGTCCTCTTCATCATCTCAATATTTTTAAAAGCCGAAGTTTTTGAACAGGAACTTGGCGTTATTTTTCACATTTATGTTTTTGTGCGTATCTTACGCCTTTTTCGAAGAATTTTTGTCGGATAATCGAACATTCAAATAATTTTATTAACTACTTTATGTAAAAAATATTTTACTTTTATCTCATAACTTTTATTAATCAAATTAAAGAATTTAGAAAAAATAGCAATTCCTTTTCTACGGATTTAATCAAAAGCCTTAAGAATCGAATTAGTGGACGACCTTTAAAATCACTGAATACTTTAATATTATTCCTGATCTCAGGGAATTTCCCATCCAATACCAGCTTTTTAAAATACGCCACCAGAAGCGAAACGAAGGAGTACGCAAATACTTTGTTTTCACGATTATTTTGTGATAAAACTATTGCGAATGACTTCAATTACGATGAAGAATAAGATGACGTTTCTTAGGTAACTGATAACGTTTTATTAACTGCTCTAAAAAAGTCTATAAACAAAGTAAGAAATCGTACTAACGCAAAAAACGTTAACAGCATTGATGATGATCTGAACTATTAAAAAAAATTAAAGAAAACTTGATATGCTTTTTAATGATATTTAAACCGTATCACCAACATCAACAATTAATGAAAGAAATTTTTCTACTTATTCTTTTATTAAAAGAAGAATCGTCTACAAGTTAAAAATCTGGACTATCTGCTGTTTTTAAAATATATCTATGAGATATTTAAATATTTTTGTATATAAACGTACTCACAAAAAAAAAATTTTAAATCAAGAAAAAATAATGTTTTTGTTTTAAAGTTAAAAATTTTTGTTTTAAATGCTTAATGTGAAATAAAACAATTAAACAAAAAATAAGCAAACTTAGTTGTATTTTAATAAAGTTTATTCTTGCTTTTAAAACTTTTTTTTTGTACATACCTAAATAAATATGAATTTAATTTCGTTTTCAATAATATTTTAAGTTTTTCCTTTTGCAATGGATTGTTTTGTGATTTTTGTTAAACTAATACATATGTGTCGGTTTTTAGTTATTTTTTACATTATTCGAATAAAATTTTTTATTTTTTGTTCGTTCGAATTATTCGAACAAAATTGCAAAATTATTCGTTTATTCTAACAAAAAAATATCGTGTAATTTTATTCGAACAAATAAAAAACACGAATAATTGACAACCCTAATCACCAATAGTTGTGCACCAAGGCCTATCTGTATACTGAATTTCAGCTATTTAGGAACAGTGTAAGTGCCCCGAGTAAGCTGAGGGGAACCTAGGATCCCGATGAAAATGTCCATGTAGTTGTTCACTAAGTACAGCAAATTTCAGCTCTCTACTGGAAGTGCTCTACAATATTGATGAGTCGGTAAATCAGTGAGTATATACCAAAATATTCACCTTTTACACATGTATATCTCGGAAACTTTTAACGGTAGAGCTTAACACTTAAAGTTAAAGGATTAACTTGTATTCAAAATTATATAATTTTTAACATCGGAAATGAAAGTTATGAGGGGGTTAAACACAGGGTAAATGGTAAATGGAGTACTACCGTGCTCTTAAGTCTATATTAATCCATATTATTATTAAAGAATATGAATAATTTCTAAAACATAAAATAAACACAATATTGAAAGCCATAGTTTTATTTTAACACAAACATACACAGCTAATTGTCGTCAATGGCTTACTGACCGAGTATAATAATGTTAATCAATAGCAACAATACAACAATTAATAAATTTTCCATACTAATAAATTTTCCATACTAATAAATTTTCAGGCAACTTGAGCATACATTCCACGATTTCTGGTCGAATTTCCACAGTAGGACACAGTGCCGGTGGCGTTGACCATGTAAATCCAAACAGTAATGGAGCGAAATCACCACACGTTCTGCATCATTATCGAAACAATAATTTAATTGGGGTGGAGTCCAGGTGAGTGTATTGGAGGCATATATTAAAACATTTGAAGCTTGATTCCAGCGTAATTGCATTTTAATTATTGTATTTTTTAGGAATAAATAGAAACATGTGTATAGAAATTACTTTTGAATTAATATTTTTTTGATAACCTTTTTAATCTAAAATCTCATTGCAAGAAAAACATTTTAATAAAAAAAAATTTGTAAGTATGTAAAATGGCAGAAATATTTTAAGGCCGCGGCACATAGAATTCGTCGTACGTTATACGTTGCTTTTTTTAACTGACATTAAAGTATCGGCGGAGGAGGTTGACACAATGAGTACTTTGTTGACGGATATTAAATGAGCTTGATTTGATTAAAGTACACATTTGCAATGGAATGCCAGGATATTCTGTGTTTTTTTTTATTTTAATTTTTATTTAATTTAATTTTGTCACCCCACAACACAAAAAGCTTAAAAAAAGGAAAAAACTGATATTTGTCAAAGTACTACTCTCAACTTAAACTTGCTCAACTTTAGTACTTTGCGTTGAGGAGACGTACGGAATGTGGAAAAGCTCATAAGAAAACCTGTATTTCAACTTTGTTGTTAGTTGAAAAAAGCAACGTATAACGAACGACGGATTTAAGATTATTAAGAAATTGTTCATGCTAGCTAATTCGAACTATTCGAACATCGGTTTCGGGAAAATGTTGAATAGTCGATCACCCTACACATAACATAATTAATTTGCATAGAAAATTTTTTGGCAATCTAGCCAACAATTTTGTCTCTAATAGCCGATTTTACGTTTTTTAATCCCTTCTCAAATCCACACGCATTCACATAAGGACTTTTCTTGTCGCAAGAGTCACAGGACTTTTATAAATTTAATTGATAAATTCTTCTAATTCCTTCATTTGTAGCAGTGTCGCCATAAAGGAACAATTTCTTACTGCCTGTTCGTCGATATCGAAAAAAAATTTCTTTTGTATAATTACATTTAAGACAAAAACAAACTTTTAAAAGTTGTATTTTTTTTTCAAATGTAATAATCCGAAAGAAATTTTTCTTTCGATATCGACAAACAGGCAGTTAGTATATGAAATGTAAAATTGATATGCTTACGGGCAATACAGGCATTTATTTATAAAGCAAAACTAAAAGTTATTATTAAAAGCAAAATGTCTGATTCAACCAAAATGTCTAATTTAATCACAAATATCCAAATACAAGCCAAAAATTGGTCTCACTGGCAACACTACCTCATACATAACAAAACAAAAATACGAGCGAAAGCAATATCCAAAAGAGAAGTGGCAAGATTGTCGCTTCAAAGCCTTCTCTATACTTGCCCAACACAAACTCGAGTCGCAAGCGACGTGTCGCAGGGAAATCACCCCCACTGTAAACAATGTCTATGTGTAGAATTTGACTTTGTGCACCTAAAACAAAGAAGTAGAACTACATATGTATGTATGCATGTAGTCTGATAAGTTGGAAAACCTTTTTAACTGACTTATTTGTATTTCCACATCATCTCTATGATTCTCAAAACAGGGAATTAGAACATTTTATGAAAAGCGCTACTAGAATTTTATATATATTTATGATACTATTTCGGACGTCCAGTTCAGGAAAGTGATCGGTGACTTAAATTACGAACATATTTTATTTTTAATATTGAAAATTATGACCTCCTCGGTTCTGGCGTACAGCCCACTGGACATTTTTGAGACACAGACTGATAGAAAAACCGCCATAACGCTGATGTAATTTGACATCGAAATGACAGGGGTCTTCGCTTTTGACCCCATGACACTTGTCATCATTGCGATGTTAGCCTTTACATTAGTTGGTCATAGATTTCTCGAAGCAGTAACAAATTTGCACACTTTCCCAATGCGCCCCTTTAAAGCGCTTCAAAGGATGAACAGAAAGAAATACAGAAGTCTCTCAATTTATTTTGAAATACAAAATAGTTTAATCTCTCATTTATTGAATGGAAAAGAGAAATTAAAAGGAATGCAAACTTAAGCATCGTGCTCTAACTTGCAAACAACCAACACAGAACACAAGCATACAATAATAAGATCTCTGGTCCGTTTGGTTTCATTCCGGGAGTGTCTCGACAGAAGGTTCAAAAATTGTTTATATCCGCTAAATCTGATTTTAAAATGGATTTTCTGAAAGAAAAATGAAATATTCTAATAAAGAAACTAAAATAGGTCTATTCTTTGGCAAAACGTTTTGTAGCCATTATTTAATGAGAATTTTCAAGAATTCATTGCGCCAGCACTTTTATGCATTAATTAAATTTTGCTGATGTATTTTTCGATAAAAATTTATTTGTTCAAATGCTGTTGAATTTACACAAGAAAAATTAGATTATCCATATTTTTCTAAAGAAAAAAACTTGGGAAAAAATCGTAATGTACCAATATTTTAGAACGGTACTGTATAAAATTTCAAATAAGCTTTTTCTCAATATCAATTTTGATTTATTATGGCGTTTTTTTTTTAATTTTTTTTATCGAAAAAATTGCAATTCAAAGTTTTCTTAAGACAAAAATTTTGCCTCGTAGGCGATGATACAATAATTTTTAATAAACCCCTCTATTCCAAAAAATAATTATATTGCAAATTTTCAATAAAAAGAGCAAACAATTTTACGCTCTTTTCTAGAAAATAAAAATGCTATTAATTTCAATTCATTTTTTCTCAATATCCATTTGAATTTCTCATTATCAATTTCTGTTTTATAAATATTGATTTGTGTTGTCTCAACTTCAACTTGTAAAAATATAGAATTAAAACTGGATCTGTTCCTATGACTTAATTTGGAACATGTCCTATTCCCTCTCGGAATTAAGCTGTAAGCATAATTTGTTGCCGTGAACTCGAGGCATACATTCAATAAAATCGGTTGACTTAAAGCTTTCGTTCATTTTAGATACCACAGAAATATTGCTTAAGTGAAGTCCACATCATCGACCCCACCAGAGCTTATTAGGAAGTGTACGATCCTCCAATTCAAAGGATAGTAATCAATAGGAAGTGTTGTATACTATTTGCTGCATCGTAATCTTGACAGCTGAGGCAGGAATCGTCATGTTAAGTTTGAAAACTTTTTGCACGCCTTTTCATAGTAGGCGCCAAAATACTTATTTATCTTCTATTTCTTAAAAGTATTAAGACTGTGTCGACATTCATTTATTGGGACCAAACTTTTGTTTGCCTTGTAGTGAGATCATTGGATATCGACTTTTTTCGGTTCTCAGAAGCGAGGAGTCTAGTGCGGTACCACTAACAGAGTAGATGCTTATGACCGTAATCTCTGGTAGGGAAAACGCTGCAGTCATGCGGACGTTATTCTGACATAAAAAGATTCAAGTTCACTGAGTATACCCTAAATCCCACATCCTTGTTATTTTTTCGACAATCAGTATAAAAGTTTACCCTTTTTCTTTTACCCGGAGTTACAATACTCCTTCAATCAAATGAATGTGAATGTGACCTACAGCCAGAAATGTTGTCTTCCATTCCGCGGCCCGAAATAGTTTCTGCTTTGCTGCTTAATACGACATAAAAGGCTCAGTGGTAGCACTTTTAGAAAAACTTAAATATGTCCAAAACACATCTGTGAAAGTAGTGGGAATATCAGTAACTATAGAAAGGGTTACAATCATTTCAACCTCTGTAACATATTAAGATGTTATTTTTTGTTTGTTTTGCAGTGATGAAGCTACTGTAGTAATATCTTTAGAGAGTTAAAAAAATAATATCTCATATTAGAATTTATATACGGCACGACGTAACCACTAATTTGTAGCCCGAAAGTTAAATATCTTTTTTTTTTCAAAATCTGATCTGGCTTTTAAATTTTATCTCTTTCTAGATTTCGCCGAAAATACTACAATAAGACTTTATTTATTTTGCTCATAGTATTAATAATTGTATTGCTAATAACCATCATAGTTTTAAGTGTTTTATTAAGTAAGTAAAATTGATATTGTATTTCAGTTAAATATTTATATTTTCTTATTGAAATTTTAAATTATTTTTTAACAGGCAAAAACTCTGTTAGTACAATTTGTCGGTCCAACGAATGTGTACGGACAGCGGCAAGTTTAATTTATTCAATGGACAAAGAGACTGATCCTTGTGAGGACTTTTATCAATTTACCTGCGGTCGCTGGTCCGACGAACACCCACGATCCGATTCTGCAGTATCAAATGATTGGTTCCGTGAAAGACATAACAAGATAATGCGCCAATTGCGACAGTTTTTAAGACAAAATATTACTGATGCCGAGCCAGAGGCTGTGGCTAAAGTGAAACTAATGTATAAAGCGTGCATGGATGTACACACCTTAGACGAAAGAGAAATGGAACCGCTAATACATTTCCTACATAAACTCAAATTACCTATTATACCTAGTGGCTTAAATGTAACCTTAAGCCCAGAAAGTGCTAAGAAATATAATAGAAGTGAAAAGTTTAATTGGCTGCAATCCATGGTCTTGATTAAGAAATATTTGTCCATGGATTTAATGATTGGTTTTGATATATTTGTCGATCCACTTAACGGTACCATTAACCGTATTGCCTTGGGTACTCCGGAAGCAGACTCAGGTCTGCCTTTGTAAGTCGAGAAATATCATATGAATGCTTTTAAAAATTGAATTGTTAATATAATATTTTAGCAATAACGATGATGTTAACAAGATTCTTAAGAAAATACGCAAAAAATTCATAATTGATGATGACAATGGTGAAGATGATGAAAACGATATTGGGGCTCGTGAAGAGGATGAGGAGGAGGACGAAGAGGAGACAGCCAAAGAAACGTCTAGTGGCTTAAAGGCATATGTTTCTTATGTAAAGAAAGTTTTAGAAATTTATATTTTATATTTGGATCCGGAAGCGAAGCCTGGTGAGAGTGAGGAAAATATTGAAGAAATGACTTCGAACGCAGTAAAATTATCGCAAAAGATTCATAAGGTAAACAAATAATGTTTCGTTTCAGAGGCCAACGTTAGTTGAGCTCATGTCTTATTGACATGATTCTTACTTTTTCTTTTTTGAACTTTCATTGTTGTTCACACAAGTCATGTCATGTTGACGACATTTGCTTGCAAATGCCTTCAGGCTTAAAATTACGAATGAAAAAACAAAACGTAGAGACAGTACATGCATCTGAGTAATCGTCTCTCTCGCCTATAAAGTAGCAATCATGTCAATAAGACATGACATGTGTAAACGCTGACTTTAGGAATTTCACTCATTGGAGAAGCACATGTAGAGAAATTAAAATTAAAGAAGGAATTCTTGAATGTATAACTAGCACTATTTATGCTGCTGTTGACTGAAGTACAAAGCAAATAATGACTAAGAACCTGGTTGTTGAACTGTTTAAGTGATGAAGTCTTAGCACTGGTCATTGAACACATTGAACATCAATTGATGCCGGTCTATGGTAATGTACTTCACAGCACCTTGAAAGAAAATGTTCGGTGAAGTAAAATAATTAATAAAATAGGCTACACAGTTTGAACAAATACAATACTCTTAGTTGACATCAGAGGCGCTGCAACACTGATATTAAATTATAAATCAAACGCGCAATGCAGAGTTCTGAAAGACTTAATTAAGATTTCTGATTTTCAGCATCTGTATTTTCTACACCATCCCTTTCCCAAAAAAGGTAACACGTCAAAATAGTTGGTAGACATTAAATGCCTGAGTTTTTACTTCTCTTTCTATAGAAAATAATAAAAAAATTATACTGTTAAATTTAGACGTTCAATTTTCCACATGTTTGTTCAGTAATGAGTTTTAAGTTTCTTTGTAAACGGAATAAAGAAGCAAACGGGATAGAAAAAAGTCTCAACTTGTGGCTTGATAATTAATTTTGAGAATTTTTGTTTTTGTACACTTTTTTTTTTGTATAATTGTGATAGACAAGGTAATATATTCTGTTATTTTATGAATGAAAAAATAAAGAATATTTAAAAAAAAGACGAATGAAAAACTCATCGTACTAATTAATACTTATGATTTTCAGCAGCAACTTTAAAAGGGAAACTAAACAAAGTTTTGCATGAAAAAGCACCGTTTAAATGCCGTCTTACTCCATTTATTTCATTAAAATTTTTTATTTGCTAAATAATTATTTTAAGCTATTAATTACATAATTGACCACTGTTCTAACAATTTGGCCATACACTGTACGTGAACTATAATAAAAGGAGAGATTTTAAAACATTATCAACAAAATATACCAATACCAATTTGATGAGAAGTGTTGCAACTTTCGAGCTCTAATATCATCGAGTATTGCGCTACAACGACAAAGCGTCTAAAACAGACCAAGGTTTTAGATTGTGGGACTAATATTTATTTATATACGAGAACTTCTAAATTCTTTTACTTGGTTTGATCGGGCACATACCCTGAACTTCTTCTAAATCTAGTTTGATTTCATAAGACGTATAAAGTATAAATGAAGCACAAATTTAGTTTTACTTGATTTAAAAAAAAAACATTAAACAAATTGTTTCCACCAATTGTTTGCTTGAAAATTATTAAATTATTAAACTGACCTCTATAGCCACATGTTTTTGGATAAACAATTCAGAAAAGGATAAATCTTTTACATTCTCATATATTTTTTTATATAAATATAAAATTAACCATCCGTTGTGAGAGTTATTAAGTATTTGTTACAAATCACAAGTCATTTTCAATAGCAGACTTGATTTTTTGATGATTAGATATTTTCTGGTTCAATTTAATTTATTGAGTGATATATACGGTGACCAACTATACTATTAGTTACAGTGGACAGTACACTATTTTAACCTCTTGTCTATTGTTTTTTTGTTTGTGTACGCTATTTGTACATTTTTTGTTACATATGTCCTTTTTTACATTATCTTTTCGCAGAAATATTCAGTTTTATTCACTGTTTTATTACTTCCAAAATATTTAGCAAAAAATTTAAAATATTCTTAAATTACTTAAAAACTCTGGAAGCTGGAAAACCTAATATTATTAATGATCCATTCGCTAGTTTTCATTTACTTTTTATACACAGTCTTTCATAAATGTAGTCGGCGCTTAGAAACACAACATATTTCAATGCCTGAGGCAGCAATAATATTAAAAGATCTAAAATCATAATTAAAAGATCGTATCTAATGATGAAATATTTTTGTCACTAAAAGCGCAAAATGCAATAACAGTTCTAGAATCAGAGGGATTCGATGTTAGGATTTGAAAGTGTATATTTGTATCAATGCATTTTCAATACCTGGCTGTAATATATTAAATGAAATCAATTCGGTTACGTTTTTAAATCCATAAAATGTGTACAAGATTTTCTCATAGAATTAATGGTCACTGTACTGATATAGCTTAGCCCTCTTTTCCTCTTCATAATTGATTTTTTCAGAAAGGTTTCCTCAACCCGGACTTCCTAAGATTTATATGAATAGCTCAAAAATGTCTGAGAGGTTTTCACGAAAATTTTTTACTCACAGCAACCGTCTTGATTTTGGAAATATACGCCTGTGTTCTACATTCCACTACAAAATGAAAGTGAAAAACTTTTTAATTCAACCTATAAATTTCACTGTGTTCTAGAAACTAAGGAAAGTTCATTTTCATGACGATTTCATTTTTATTTTGTTTCAAACAACGCAAGAAAAAACAAAAATTGTCATGCTTAAGTGAATGGCTAACATTTCAATGGAAATTAGTGATACAAATTATCGCAGTGTTTGAATACTCGATACTATTGTAAAGTTCGTGCAATATTTAAAAATTAATTTGAAATTGTATAAATAAAAAATGAGTGCTGTGTTGATAATTTCAGCCTTTATAGAAAAGGAAGAAACGAAAGACGAAAGAATTATAAGAAGAAGACTTCGGGACTGTTCAAACACTTTAGAATTGCCCGAACAATCGTAAGTTAACATGCTGCCATAAATGTTTGTAATAATTGTGTCTGATTTAAAACTAATTAAATATTTTAGATTTATAGCATATTACAGACTAAATAAGGATACCTTCAGAATGGTATTAGAAGAGATATCCCCCATTGCCAACAAGACCAGTATTCCAACAATTTTGCAGTTGGCCACAGCACTTCGTTACTTCGGCCAAGGTAGTGCTTAACAAATGATTGGAAAGAACTCAAAATTTGGCTTTAGGAAGGAGTACAGTATCCAAAGTTATAACACGTATGTGTAATGTTTTGGAATCCACACTTTGCCCAAAATGAATAAAATTTTAAAGAAGCAGTGAAGAACTTCGAAACTCAAAAAGACACTTCTACGACAAATTCCGATTGCCTGATATCATTGGTTGTGTAGATGGCACTCATGTGAAAATTAAGGCACCAGCTAAGGATAGCCATCGTTTTTGCAACAGAAAGGGGTATTTTAGTTTGAATGCAATGATAGTAAGTATGAATAACTTTAAAATATATAAATACATACATATATAAATTTAAAAAGCAACTGACGAATTATATTTATAGATATGCGATCATTTAATGAACATCATTGCAGTAAACGCATGCCATCCCGGAGCATGTCATGACGCATTTATATGGAAACTAAGTGATGAAAGAGAGCATCTGATGATGACAAATTACAACAATGGCGCTTAAAGATCATGGCTTTTGGGGGATGAGGGTTATTCTTTTGAGCCCTTTTTACTCACACCTTATAGATGTTCAGAAATAAATACACCACAGCACTTGTTCAACAAAAAAACCTGTTTCAGCTAGGAACATTGTGGAGCGCGTTATTGGAGTCTTAAAGAGCCGATTCAGATGTCTATTAGATACAATGTCATATGGACGACGAAAAGCAGTGAAAATTATTAATGTTTGCTGCGCACTCCACAATATTTGCAAATCATACAATCTAAGTGATGTAGACTGCAATAATTTTGTTATTTAAGATATTGTAGAAACTACATCGGAAGGCATCGAAGCAAATGATTTAATATTGAAGAATGACGCTGTTAGAATGCGAAATAAAATCACTAGAAATATTAAAAAATTTTTTTTTTTTATTTATATTAAAAAAAGATCATTAATTCATAAAACAAATAAAGTATTGTCATTACAACTAAAGGTATCACAATTCATGGGTTCATAAGGCATATACATATGTATAAGGTACATCAATTCATAAAATTAAAAAAAAACATTAAAATTAAAGCTATCCTAATTCATAAAGCAAAACTAAATATTAATGTGTAAAATAACTTACTACTTTTGCAAAACACTTTTTTTTAATTCAAGTTCCATCTCTTTAATTTTAATTTCTTTTTAATTTTGTTTTTATAACCTTTCCAACGCTTTCCTCAATTTATATATATACCTGGAAATTTCATTTTGCTCTTTCAACATATTCTTGGATGTGTTACTGACGTCTTGCAAAATTGTACAAATTTTTTCGTTTGTTGTAATTTGGTTCTTCATGAACTCACGTAAATTATTTTGTGTTGATTCCACGCTTCTTACTTTTTTCGCTTCGGGTTTGCAACTTCATCTGGCGTTTCATCTAAAAACGTATCTTCGAGACGTCTAAGTTTTCCATTTCAAATGATTGAATTTCTTTTTTTCTAGAAACGCCGAATGATTGTACATCTTTTAAGCCCTCGACAGCCGTATAAAGACCGCAAAGCTTCGCAACTGCATCATCTTTAGTCGATATGTGTTGTATATTGTTAGGACCACCACCTGTTGCTGTTGTTTCCGCTCTGTTCTCAGACAATTTTTTGCGAATGCATGCTTTCCAATCAGCCCAAGCGTTTTTCCAACCAGATAAATTTTTTTCTGGAGAACCAATGGCGTTGAGTTCCCTTGCTAGGTCCTTCCATAGCTGATCACCCACTGCCCTGTTACCCTTATAAAATCCTTAAGCTAAGCCAGAGGTTTTTTCCATGAATCTTAGCAACGCCTCTTCTTGCTCTGCATTTTTATGCTTGCCCCTTAAAAACAGAAGTAAACTCATGATAAAGAAATTTATGTATACAATTTTAATTATTTACTTACATTTTATTATTTTTGCGACAACTAAAGTATTTTATTTCACGTCGATGTTTGCTTTTCATTTCAAATTACTTTTTTTGTAGTGAAAATGATTTGTAGAACACTTTAATTCCACTGAAACAAAGTGAAATGATATTTTACTTCTCATTCCACTTTAATGAATATAAGAACACAAACTTAGTGGAATTTTCACATTCATTTCATTTTACGAATGTAGAACACAAGCGATAATTTTATTTTATTTAACTATTACTTTTTATTTCTTAATCATTCCAGCTCAAAAGCGTAGCAGAAAACTCCACGAAATCTTCAAATAATCCTCTAGATGACATACTTTATATCACTGTTAAAGACTTGCAAAATCGAACAGACAAATTAATTTCACCCAAAACTCTGCCCCTTTGGGAGAATTATTTACAATTTTTAATGACCGATACAGTGAACACAAAAAATGGTAAATTTAATACCACCGACATAATAATCATTACTAGTTATGCTGACATTATGTATTTGCAAACCTTAACGGAATCTTTGCTGAGCGTACCGCCCGCTCATCTTGAATTCTATATATGGATTAGTGCAGTGGAAGAGTTAATCCTTCATACCACAAGTGAAATGCGTCTGCTACATGCTGAGCTTATACGCCAAATTATTGGTACAGAAAGCAGCACTCCGCGTTCATTGTATTGTACTACTGGCATAAACAGTCTCATGGGCATGGCACTTTCGTATGCATTGGCAGATGACGACTTCACTCGCCACAAATTGCCAAACGTTCAACGTATGCTGAACGATATACGACGTTCGTTTAACAATTTGGTGCGTTCAACCACGTGGATGGATGAGCCAACGAAATACGAGACTTTACAAAAGTCTGCGGAAATGAAAAGTTTCATTGGCTATCCCGAATGGATTACCAATGCCACCGCTCTAAATGAATACTACGAAGGATTGAAGATTAATGCCACGACACATCTTGCAAACATGATAGGTGTGTTGTATTGGCAAACAAAATTGAAATTAAATAATTTGAATGTACCCGAACCTTTCGGCTGGGCCACTACACCATCCCATGTCAATGCATTTCATACGTTTCAGGCGAATGCCATAAGTGAGTATTTTTAGTGGATAAGGTTTTCCTTTATGTGATCATGTTATTTAGTTGAATAATATAATGTACTCCATTAAGGCTTTTACCTATACAATGTTTGAACGCATAAAGTTAAGAAATATGTTTTGTTTTAGGGATTTTTTATTTCATAGATTTTTTTTTAATTTTAAGTTTAATAGTTCTGCGCGAATCATATAAATTTATTACGATACTTGTTTTATTTTCAATGATCCTTCTGCTTTTCTGTTTATTGATTTTTATTTTTTTGTTGCTAATGCTGCCTTCTTGTATCATTATAGCCATACCAATTGCTATTTTACAGTATCCCTTCTACGATCTGGGCTTGGAGTGAGTAATGATTAAACTTTTTTTGTGAATGAAATTCAATTTTTCTCGTTATTTATGCACAAGTGCTTTGCATTTTTTGTAATTTTTTATATGCAAAATATTAACAGGATTGCACTACTTTTGTAAGAACTTTTAAAATTAACTATCAGTAAGAGGAGAAGTCAATATGCCTTTCAAAACCATATACGCCACAGCAAGAATTATAAGCTGAAAAATGTCAAGTTAAAAAAGGCAACTGGAAAATTTATAGAAAAATTCATCCTCCATTTGGGGAAAAACACTCTTTCTATTCTTGGAAAAAAAAAGAAATTGAAACTGTCATTAAACACTTCCATATTGAAGGTAAAACACTTAAAGAAGCCAAAGACGAGCGCTATCTGCACTTGGTTAAATGAACATAATGCGGTCGCACATTTTCAAATACTCAACTTTATTCAGGGGATTTCAGTAATCATTAACAAAATCTACGCCATAGTTTTGCAGATGCCTTAAAGTGCTGGAATTAGATATATCATTTGGTTTAGAGATTTTAATAATGCAATTTATAGCAATCAAAAATATAAGTGCCGCTTTAAACATTAATTTATTAATTAATGTTTGTGCGTAATTACTTGATCTCTTTTACGTTTGTATTGAAAGGAATGGTTTGGCTTGAGTTCAAATCTAAGTTTACCAATCTATTCTCATAATTTAAGAAAGTTTTAGAAAAATTCTTTACTTTAATATGAAAGTAATTTTGGAACAATTTATTCATCAGACTAGCAGAATGGATCAGTAGTGATTTCGCGGTCGCTACACCATCTCATCATTTTATTACTGACCATATTTCTTAAATGACTCAAATTAAAAAAAAACTGGCAAATCATAAAACTATTCTTATTATTACCTAAAAAGAAAAAGACGTTTACGTTTATCTCTTAATCAACAGAGAGAATAAAATTACTATTCGGAAATATATTTATTTGCAATAGATAAAGAAGAAGTAGCTATTTCTAACAAATGTTATTGAAAATATTTTGTAACCACCCTACGGGAAATGTTGTACCGATTGTCCTGAATGTAATTGTCCTATGACTGGTAATAATGGGAATGGTACAAAAAGTTCCTGCGTCGTGACTAGTGAAAAGAACACGTATTACAAAACTAGAATAAAAGTGCTTACACAAATCCCTCATTCTGGGCAACATAGGAAGATTTACATTTTATTTTCCAAGTTTTTTGGGAGCAAAAACTTTTTTAGTCAGGGTTGTCACAGGATCCAATGCTGTCGGAATTGAGTTTTAAAAGACGACAAAAAAATACTTTTGTGTCATGAATTTCAATATTATCGGTTTATGTTCAAAACAGACAATAATTAATTTGTCATTAAATATAAAACCGATAACATTGAAATTCATCACACAAAAGTATTTCTTGTCGTCTTTTAAAATCCAATTCTGACAAGATTGGATTCTGTGACAACCCTGAGTATCTTTTTCTATTTAATTTTTTTATTATGGTCATAGATTACATTAATTAAGATATTATCTGATTAGCTTAATAATGCATTTGGCGATTTACAGTAAAAATTTTCTAGATACTAATCTAAGCATAAGTTATACCGACTGAAAGGCTAATACCAGAAATTCTGAAATGCAGTAATTGTGTATTAACCGAAGCTTCGCATTCTGAAACCGCCACCTCGCATTTACTTTTTTTTATCGAAAACCCCTAACGCAAATTATTGATCGTGCATCTATGTATCGGTGCAACTACGGCAGCATTTTATTTACTACTGCAATATTTTGCAGGCCGGTAGCACAAATTACTGCATTTACAATTCTGTACCCTGTAAATTAATAAAATATATAATAAAATTTTAATTTTTTATATATATTTTTTACATATACATATACATATACATATACATTTTATACATATACATTTTATACATATAAATTTATTATTGTGAAACTTTTAGACTGATTCGGTGAAAGGTCAGCGAAGGACTAGATTCTATACAAGGGATTAAGGAACTATTTTGTGGCCTGTTCATTTAGGACTAGACTAGGACTCTAGGATAGTTTTATTACCAGGAGAATTATGTAAAGGTTGGGTCTAAAACCTGTCACCGAGTACTTTAATTATATCAATTGACCCCCTCCAATGACAACGCCATGTAAAAGTTACCGGCACCTCTCATATAAAGTTCCGGAAATCGAACCGGGTCCTAGTCTCTGGAAACCAGTCACGTGACTTGTCTTGTGACAGTTTTTATTCGCTCTAGGGCAGCTTAAACAAAAATTTCTAAATTTACATAAATAGTTAAAAAATTTTAGGCACAAGGCATGTTCGAAAATTCATCACTGGACTGCATAATATGATTATTTTGCAGTGCCACTTCTAATAAGCTATTGCTTACACTTCTTTTTGCTCATTTTAGTGTTTGCATTTACGAATGGAAAAATATAATCAAAATGGAAGATTTATAAATAAATGTAACTTGTAGCTGGATAATAAAGCTAGTGATGATAAATTATGTAACCTAAGAAAAAATAATTAATTAACTAAAAATTTTCTGAGCCAGAAAGGGCGAATTTCCTTTTCCTAGAATGCTGGATTATATTAATATTATTCAGAAATATTCAGAAAATATATTTTTTGATCATTTTCGAATGGGACGTTCGACGTTTCAAGTAAATATGGTATTTTTAAGAATAATAGTAACAAATAATAAAATAACTAATTTAATACTTACTCATCCGTTGCATCAGCAATTTTTATGATTTGATTTTTTTGTTTATTTGTGCATAATACTAAGCGTTGCATATTTGACCACCCAAATTTTGCAGAGTTGATAAAATTTGCATAATTGAACGTGCTGAGCATAACAAGCAGCGCAATGAAAAATTTACGAACAGTTTAGAGAACAATTAGTAGTATTTGTAACGTTTATGAAAAATTTTTATAAAAAAAATAGTACCAGAGATAGCCATAGATGTCTTTTACGGTTTTGGCGGTAGAAGCCTGTGACAGAGGGACAGGTGGCCATACTTACGGCGGAGTGCAGGCCAAAGCCTTTGAATTCAGTTCATGGAACTAATTTCTTTTGCTATTGAGAAATTTTCATGAAATTTTCCATCACGAATTTGCACACATCACCTTGAATCTATTGTGGTCCATTGCTATACCTTTCACATTTTCTCAATTTATCTTTCGGCACCTAATTTTTCTATATTTGAATTAAGAAAAAAAAGAAAGATAAAACCACCTTCCACAAAGCACTCTTTCTTCAATTAATTTTTAATATTTTATTTTATGTTTAAAGGTCAGATAATAATTTTCATTCTTTTAGAGCACTTAATTATGGCGCAATTGGCACTATACTGGGTCATGAATTGACACATGGCTTTGATGACAGCGGACGCATGTTTGACAAGAATGGCAACATGGTGCAGTGGTGGTCTAATGAAACTATAAATGAATATATCAATCGGACGGAATGTTTTATTGAAAACTACAGTCGGTACTATTTGTCGGATATAGATGAATATGTAAGTTTCTTTTCGTTATCACAAGTCAATAATATTGATGTTTTTCCTTACAGATTAATGGCGAATTGACTTTGGGTGAAAATATCGCCGATAATGGAGGGATGCGCGAAGCCTTCCATGCCTATCGTTTATTTGTGAAAGAAAGTGGTCGAGAGAAAATGAAATTACCCGGCTTAGAGCAATTTACCCATGAACAATTGTTCTTTATATCCTTTGGTAACCTTTGGTGTGAAACTTATACACCAATTGCCTCCCGCTATGCTGTAAAAGATTCACACTGCCCGGGAAGAGTTCGCCTTAAGGGGGTTCTGTCTAATTCTGAAGAATTTGCTCGTACATTTAATTGCCCGCGAGGTTCGGGAATGAATCCAAATGAGCCCAAATGTCGCATTTGGTAAATGGGAATCAAAAATCAATTGGTTGTGTATTATAGAAATAGCAAAGTGATTCAATTCAACACAAAGTGATGTATAAGATTATATTTTTTAATGCAGTATAAATTTTGAAGTGTTTTAAAATAAATTATAATAATATTTGTACTTGTTAAAACAATATGTGTGTATTTACTTTAAGCTTATAACGGCGATTTCGTTAAATGTTCTAAAAAGACTGACTTGAGCTTATTAAAATACACACCTTTTAGATATCTTTGCAATATCTGAATTCTCATCTTATTTGTAATTTTAAATAGCGTTCTAAGTTCACTTGCTTAAAAAAATTTCCTGTTTTAATTTAAATTCAAACTATAATCTTCTCTACGTTGCAAGTTAAAATAAGATGATGATGTATCAAGTGATTTTTAGTGGAAGTTTGCTCATGAAAAGCTTTAACTATTGTCACAATAATGATCAGCTGTATAAATTAACAATAGTATTAAAAATGGTTCTACTGAAGTTAAATTTAATTTATTTGCTGCGGATGTTTGTTACCTCTAAAAAAAATAAATACCATTTTTGGAAAGTTCGATTTGTATCGCATCTAATAAAAAGAATAAAAAAATAGGAAACATCAAAATAGCCTCAAAATTGATTAAAAATTGCCAAATAAAGAAAGTAGAATCGCTTTACGACACAAATTGACAAAATTTTGATATATTTTCAAGATCAAAAACAGTTTGAAAATTTGTGTAATATAATTTATCTGCAAGGTAAAGGCTAAAAACAAAAATAAATATAAAAATAATCAAGAAATTACAAGTTCATAAAAATTGTGAAATATTTTCAGAAACTGTGTTAATTTTTAGTTCAAAGATGAAAAAATCTGACGAAAGCCTTCGCAAATCAATGGCCTCGTAAAAAGCAAAATAGCTCATGAGAAAATATTCTCTAAAATCATTTTTTTTTTCTTCTCTTTGATAAGAAATATGATTGATTGTTGTTAAAATGAGTACAAAATTCTTTATTCAAGTGAAAATTCTTGAATCAACTAAGAGATTCTTAAATTAAATTGAGCATTTAAATCCGTCCATACTTAAATCAGTCTATCTGTACTTGATTTTAGTAAATATGGGATTCCATCTTGGGATTGATTTAAGTACGGATGGATTGATTTTTCTTTTGAGTGTAAGATAATTTTCCAAATATTTTAAAAATTTTGGTTAAGGTTGAACAAATGAAGTGTTTTCGCATACGTTACGTACAATTAGCCCCAATGTGTATAACGTATACGCACCCAATGTAGTGGTCATGTCATATCATTTATTATTTGATATTATACATCAATATATTAATATATTATTTATAAAATTAGCTAACAGCATTTTCAAAATAAACATT
Source organism: Gymnocheta viridis (assembly GCA_956483585.1). Taxonomy (NCBI): domain Eukaryota; kingdom Metazoa; phylum Arthropoda; class Insecta; order Diptera; family Tachinidae; genus Gymnocheta; species Gymnocheta viridis. The sequence goes on along the minus strand of OY101440.1, from coordinate 92,994,218 downwards.
ATTGCATTTGAAAATTTCCGTTTCGAGCCTCGCGATTGTCATACAATTGAAATATAATCTTCTCTATAACTATAAAAGCAAATTAAAAATATATACATATGTATGTGTTGTAAGCAATGTCTATTAATAAATTACTCTTATTTGCATTTTAATTTAGCTTAAAAAAGCTAATAGCCCTTAAAAAATATAATACTAAATTTTCTGAAAGCTAAAATCTTCTTCTATGACTTTTCGTTACATTATGTTACAATCGCGGCAATTTAGCGTAGAAGTTACAAAGGTAGTGCTCAAGTATTTTTTGACTTCTGACTATGCTCTTTCACAGCAGCATGACCTCCAACGGCTGTCAACACTAAAGCACCCCAATGGGAAATCAAAAGTCCACGTATTTACCAATTTTATTTTATTTATTTTTAATTACGAGAGAATAATTACGTCAGAAGAAATATAGTGGTGGAATGACAGAAGCTTCATAATTTCTTATTATGTTCAGTAAACAAACTTCAGCATTTTTTAAATTTACCGACGCTTCTTACATTTCTATTGGCAAGTGATGAGAGATAATGGTCGGGTTCATAAGACGTAACTGTTGCGCTACCGTTGAGTGTTTGTCTTAGAAACGCAGAACTCTGTAGTTCCGCTCCACACAACAGTTGAGTATTTGCTGCCATTTTTCCCATCATAAATTTTATTCGCTACATTTAGTCAACAGGTTGTGTTTAGCTCCGCGACTACAAATCAATTTGTTAAATTTTCCATTAAAAATGCGATAAAGTAACGAAAATAAAGAAAAAAAGTCGTGTGGCTGCCGGGGACTGCCGCGGCAAAGCTATTGCATAGCATTTTTCATCAACTTATGCAATTATAACTATTTATTTTTTTATTTGTGCAGTATTTGTTCTTTCTTTGATATTAATTCAAGTTTTTTCTTTGATATTAATTCAAGTTACACTTTTAGCGTGGTGACCGAATTGTCTGTTTGTTTGTGTATATCATTTGTTGTCAACCACGTACGCCATTTTGTGTTTTCCTACATGTAAAAATCTGTTCTGGCAATACTGTATGTTAATGAAATCAATAGCATACGTTAGCGGTTAATATAAGCTAGGCGATTCAAATACTCAAAAAAAAAAGATTTAAGAAACAAACTTAGTGTTAGGTTTTATTTTCGTTAAGGAATTTCTTGATTCGGACGCCACGCTTAATATAATTAAAATACTTATTTCTATTTGTATAAATTACATAATTAATTCAATATAAGGTTTAAAGATTTTTTGTACACAGTGTCGGCTTAGCGTTGAATTATAAATACTATTGACGCAATTGTAAATACTATTGTTTAATTTGAGTATTTTGCTGTTCATTTTTATTTTGTGAATATTAAATTTGTGGTGCAGATTAAAAAAAAATGGAAAATTCCTGCCACGAAAAACTCCATTGTACATTCTGTGTTATCTATACTTTTAAGTATAAACCAAACTAATTAATTTAGCAAATTTAAATTATTTCTGTTGCATCACTTTTATTTCTTTTCAATTGTCTACATTAATCAGCTGTTCATTATCCAATTATTCATTAAGCCGTTTCGAAGATGTAACTGTATCAGTACTGATTACGTGGTTGCTACACCATCACGTTAGTATTCTTTGTTTGATTTTACCACTTTTGACGGCAGATACTAGTAAGTAGGAATATCAAATATTTAAATATCTTAATAAAATAATTAAAATATTACAAAAAATTATTTAAAATAAATGGATACTTTCAGATTTGAGCTCAAGCTAAAGTATTCATTTCAATATAATACTTTTGTTTCACCAGCTTTAATCATTCCCATTTTAAGGGTTAAGCACTGGCAGTCTTTTGAGCTTTTAGAATTGTCAAATACAATCCCATATTATTATTTAAGGTAACTTCGTTCGCATGGGACACTCCATATAGTCATAAAATATTGTGCAGCATATTCTTTGCAATGATTTTCCCAACACTGCTTGTTCAATTTTAGTTTCTTGTAAATATTCGTAAATATCCAGTTTTAAAAAAATTTCTTCTTTCATGCATGTTGTACATACTTAATTATTGGAAGTAGTATTTATAGAAAAATTACTCAAATTGTATAAATTAAAAAAATATATTTATTAAGAAATTTATAATAAATAAAAATTATTTACTTTATTTATTACACTGTGTGTGTAGTATGTTGTTACTTTTTCGTTACTGTTCTCTTGCGGACTATTCGGTAGAAAATAGATTACAACGTTAAGTGACCGTGTTAGTATTATTTTTTCGTGGTGTCAACTATTAAAAATTTTACTTTAAAAGTCAGAAAATTTTAATTAAAATTTTTAAAGATTTATTTATGTACGTATATATTTTTGTCAAACAGAAAACAATTTGTAAACCTTTACAAAATTCATTCTTACTATTACATCGTCCACATCCAAAAGTTCGGAACAAGTAATTTTATTTATTTATTTATTTATTTATTTATTTATTTTGTCTATAGATATAATATCCTTACAGACAGTTAAACAATATAATTAATATAGTAAATTAAAAAAAAAATACAAAATTATTGATTATTTAACAGAACGACAATTTTAAGTATAATAAAATTATATAATAAAATTATATAATGATAAAATTTATTAATTTGACTGCACATTCTTCTAAATGTATCAGCATTTGCGTAATTTAATCTAAAGAATATAATTGCTAGCGATTCAAAGTGTCGAGATACCCGATGAGGAACTTTAAACGAAATGTTATCGAGCTGGAAATTAGAACAAATATCACCATTAATTAAATTTAATATAAACGGGACATTCAACATAGTCCTTCGGCTTTTACGAGTTGGAAGTTTGATTAGAGCAAGACGGCTGGTGTATGATGGAAGATCTAATGGATTCCACTAAAGACCACGGAGGCAGAATAACAAAAATTGCTTTTGTACCGATTCAATGTAATTGTTGTGAGTCACAAACTATAGATGTATATTATGCGGGTTAATTTTTTTTTTGATAAAGCGTATAGGTGATTCTGAGAAATTTTGCTCAAGAGACCAGAGCTCTAAGTCGGATTTGGAGCCCCCCAAAATTTCAAAATAGATATTTTTCCATATATACATAAAATAATTAAATTAAATTCGTCATAAAATCGGATAGAATTATAGTAGATTTCTCAATCTGGGCTTGTTTGAAAGGTATTTTAATCACCTTTCAGAATCTGTATGGATACTAATATTTTTCTATCTAATCTATCACACATCATAGCAAAATTTAAGGCATCGTATCTTTGAATATAATGACCTCGTCTCATTTGAACAGTTGCTTCTGGAACTTCTGTTGTTGCTTCATTTTCATCTTCATCCATGTGTAATTCAGGTGGTTCGTATTTTGGATCATCGGTACCAGTTGTAAATGTTGGTATTGTTGTAGCTACTTCTTCAATGTCTTCTTTATATTCAGGTATTGTGAATTTTCTATCTTTATTTTGGTCCTTCATAAATTTTTTTAGTTGTTCTGGAATCAATCAACACGAGCATTCTGTTGTTTTTAATTTGCAATTACATTTGCCAACATAAAATAATTCGTTTATTGAATCAACAAATGCTTTAAATTCATCTCTTTTGTTTCTATGTTGTACATGCTTCTGGTATTTATCAATCAAACCAGTTAATTTTTTTAAAACACTCTTTCTATTAATGATTTCAATATTTAATTTACACAAAATTTGGATCAATTTATCTGTTACGTGAGGAGTAAAAGTTTTATACGAGAACATTTTGTTTTCAAATTTAGCACGAGCACTTAAAAAAATAATAATATTTTAAAATGTCATATTTAGTAGGCTAACTAAGATCATTTAAATCACTTGATAAACCAAAAACAACAATATCTTGAGGAGGCAATATCTTGATGAGAGTCAAAACTTGTTGATGTTGTTGCTTCCATTTGCGAAGATACCGCAGACGATGTTGATGGTTCTTGATTATCCATAATAACTTTGACATTATCACTGCACTCTTTGATTGTGTTACTGGTATCAATACAGCAATAAAAATACCTTTCAAACAAGCCCAGATTGAGAAATCTACTATAATTCTATCCGATCTTATGACGAATTTAATTAAATTATTCTATGTATATATGGAAAAATATCTATTTTGAAATTTTGGGGGGCTCCATATCCGACTTAGAGCTGTGGTCTCTTGACCAAAATTTCTCAGAATCACCTATAGATTACGTTTTTGTTATACGCTTCATCAAAAAAAAATCGTTCCATACATTTTAACCCGCCCTAATGTATATGCAAAAATACTTTCTTCAAAAGGAAACAGAATAGAACGGCAACGGCAATTAGACAATAATGAGGCCTTTAGAGTTTGTTTAAGTTGAATTAACAGCTTGGTACTCTGTTAAAATTTGCGAAAATTTCGTTTGAAAATTTTAACAATTAGCCAGTGGTGGCAATACCACGATTTAGAAAAAATTTAACGTTTTTATTGCTTAAAGTCATTAAAATACTATTTTCCATGTATTTTCAATGACCAAGATTAAATTTATTTTACCTTTATATGTACTTACAAATGATAAATAGTAACACAAATTTTTTTTACTTAAAAATTTGTTTATTTTTCAACTAAATAAAAAATTCACAAGTTTATTAAAACATTTAACGCACTGCATGTTTGTAATATTAAAAATCAAATACAAAAAATTATTCATAGCTTTTTGTGGGCAGGAATGTTTGTAATATGTAACATTTATTTATTAAAAGTTAGTGTAATTTAATATTATTTAGACTATTTTCAAAGGTTTATTTACTATTTATTTATATGTTTTTAATATTTGTAATAAATTTGATTTAGTTGTTGTGATTGTGGTAATAAAAATGACATGAAGCATACCTACACCCACGTGACCACACCGTTGAGCACTACAGTCAGTATTCTTGACGACGGGAATTTAATATTTGGAAATTCATCATCTTCTGTCAGCAAACTCTTCTTTCTGTCTTTAAACTAAAGTGAATGTCGTGATTACTTCGTGATTACTCTGTGAACGCATAAAGAATTTGTTTTGCAAAAAACATGAGAATTTACTTTTAAATGAAAAAATGAAAACTTGAAATTTCGACCACTGCATACATAAGTTCTTCATCTTGGGAAAATTCATTTTAAGCACACAACCTATGGAAACGTCAACTTTATTTCCAAAAGACTCTTCATATTTTCTAGTGCCAAAATATGCCATGATAACTTGTACAATTACATATTCTAGTGTCAATATTTCAGACTAGCCTTTCTATGACTTTACACACTTCACATATTGTAAGTTTAGATTGTGTACGTTTCCCGCCCTGCGGTGACTTCTCTCCAAAGAATGACACCATTATAAATTTCAACAAACTTTATCTATGAATTTAATGAGATTAATTCCTGCTAAATTTTCCACTTCTGCCATCTCTTTAAACCCACTGTTCCGGAAAGAATGCTTAATGACTTGGCGAAGGTTAGAAAATTTTTTATTCTCTTCTGATTTTTATTCATCCGCAAAGTTCGGGTTATTCTGCAGTGGTGTATTGATTTCTTACTCGATCCTATATATTCCATGACGCCTATGTAATCTAACAGTTCCAAAAATGGTGTACACCCGTTAAAAGTTTCAGGAGCGATCATTGCTTCCGTTCCTGTCCTACCATGCACATCTGCTTTTTCTTTGTCAAGGCAATTGCTTGTGTTTTTCGCACCCTGTTTAGGGTGATTTGACTGAGCGAGTTTATACTATTCCAGAATGAATCTTACTGAACGCCACATAGTATAAATCTTTTTCAAGTTTTATATGTATCTGCAAGTTCCCACAGGGTTAGTACAATTTTAGCTTTACAGCGTGATGTAAGTGGCAAAATGAGTATTGTCTCTAATTGCTTGAAGTGTAAATCTCAATGTACGTGCAATGCTGACACAGAACAGTCACGATTTCTTCTTGATTGCTGCTTGACAGATCCAGCATATAATTTTTGTTTGAATACCCGATTATTTCCCAAGCATCCTATTACAATTACAGCCAGTGTTGGATTTACGCTTAGGCCCGTGAGGCCCGGGCCTAGGGCGGCATAATTTAAAGGGCACCAAAGCTTAAAGGAAAAATAATGTAAGGGCAATTCAAATTCGAAAATTAATTTGGCCAAGTTTTGCTTTAAACGAATAATAATTTTTTCTATTAAATTATACATGTTAAGTACTTCAATTGTTGAATTACCTTTTTAATTAGTAAGTCGACTTAGATGGTTATCGATTCTGACAGATTTAATAAAAAAATAATATAATATTCTCAAAAAGCCTGTTTACCTAACTTTTTATTTTGCTGATACATATATACAGTGATGCCAGCATCCCTACATGTCTCGAAAAAATTCCTCCTTTTTGCCTACACACACAAAAAAAGTTCCCTACATTTTTCCTTACTTTAAAAATTCATTGATTTAACAAAAACCAACATTTTATTTGCATTTTTTAAATTTTGTACAATTATATCGTCAGGTACCCCGGAAAGATAGAATATGTAGAAGAACGCATTTGAATAACTAAAATAGCTTAACATATAATTTTAAAAAGTCTTAATTTATGTATTAAACATAACAGAAATCAAATTTGTTTTTGTTTTTCATAAAAAAATCTATTCCCAAGAAAATCAGACATATCTTTGCCTTTTGTTGTCTCTAGTTATTATTTACCGAAAGATGTTTTCTGTCTGTATGAAATATCTCGCTTAATACTGTAACAAAATTTGAAATTAAAATTTTTATATGTATAATATTTACACTTTTGTGTGGTGTTTTACTCAATTACACCGTAATAAAAAAAGAAAAAATGATAAGTATTAAAAGTTCCCTACATTTTCTCAAAATGAAAAATCTGTCCTCTTTTCTCTTCGCTTGCAATTTTCCAATAAATTCCCTACAAAAATAATTTTTTCCACTGCTTTCAAAATCGCTAGATTTGACGGGAAAATAGCAAATCCCCATCACAGCTCAAAACGTTTTAAGTATTATTTTTCAGCAGAAGGGCCTTTTTCCACCCTGAAAAGGATAGACTTAATGCTCTTGCATTATTGCGCAATAAAGAAATAAAGTACGAGTATGAAGATTTAATTGATGTTTTTGCCCTAGCAAAACCCCACAAGGTTAAATTAATATACTCGTAATAGGCCCTGATTAAAAAAACTTTGTTATTTATTTTTGAAAAAATATTATTCATATTAATAACTTATATTTAAAGTTACTTTTATTTTTCACAAAAGTTTTGTTTTTCTATTTTAACTGCATACATACATACATATTTTAATTTATTTTATTTAAAACCTCAAATTTTGAAAGAAAATCATAAAAATCCGAATACATTTTTTTAACACACCCCATCCCATTCATGTGTACAATTTTTTCAATATGTTGTTTGAGAATTATAAAAAAAAATTATGACTGCATAAAATAATTGAAATATTTACGAAAAATAAGACTGATATGAATCTGCTTTGAATTGGCCAAAAGATAGGAATAATTATAAGCAAATTAAGAAAAACATATGTATATTTTATTTCCGAAAACGTGTTCAAATTAAAAGATCGGTCCATTGTCTATAATGTTGTTAAGAAAAAGGTAAAATAACTCATATTTTATGAAAAATCCCCAGGATAACGATATTCTTCCTGCAATGGGTATGCCATTCATTTTTATTTTAAACTTTAATCAAGAGGATCAAAATAATATATTAAATATATATTTTTTTTGTTGCACACTGGCTATTATATTAAAAATTATAAAATTTTTTGTTTGTTCTACAATCTTAGAGGTAATAACATTTTTATTCACAATTCGTGTGTAAGTCGTTACATATAAAATTTAAACTTTTTTAATTTGTATGTAAATTTCCATAGAAAAAATTCGAAAAATTGCAATATAAGTGCCGTATCAAAAACGACATATCATTAATTTGACCACGAGGTTTGTTAGTATAATTTCGATAAGTTTTTTACAAGAGATAATTCACCATCAATAATTCACAATTCATTGGTGTACAGAGAGGACAATATTGACATATTCATTAATAATAATATTTAAAAAAAGAATACAATTAAGAAAATTCATAACTATATAAGTTGTCATGTTTCAAAAAAATTGTTTTTCAGCCCAATTATAAATATTTGTAAGGAATTTGTTTCATGAGAAAAGGTTTTTCTCGAGAAAAAATGTCTCCAATTATTTCAAACTCCCTTTTGTTTTGTGGTGGAAATTTTTTTAAGGAAAACCCAAACTTAAATATATTTAGAATAACAACTTTTTAGCTTTTTATTTTTTTCTCCGTTTCACAGGGTTTATCAAAACGGACTAAAAAGTAAAATGAGGGAATTTTTATTCATGATAGGAAAAAAGGAAATCTTTGATGAGGAAATTCTGTTTATATATTAACGATAACTTCCGTAAAGTAACTCTAGCTTTAAACAGTATCTAAATTAATAAAAACGAATACATGATCATTTAAGTACTTAAGTTTTTTTTTTGATAATCACTTGCATATATATAATCTAAAAGGGGCGGCATATTAAAGAGTGCCTAGGGAGGAAGCAGGCCTAAATCCACCACTGGTTACAGCAGGAGCGAAACTACTTTCCTGCTTCTTTCTTTCGATACCACTTCCAAAGAGTTTGGAGTGAAGGAATAAGACAAGCTATTTCGCCTCCTGCTGAAAAGCCCCGTTTCGTAAGCAGATTCAATTTGGTGTGCCTTGAGCTCAAATATGTTATTTCCGATGTTACCGAGGACAGTAAATGTGCGATTTGGTGATGGAAAATTTCATTATAATAATATGAGTCTGCAAGCGTAGCGTTAGTGGCGATTTGGTTGATATTATTTTCCATTGCTAATGGTATGCCATCTTCTTTACATTTACATAAACATCCGATGAATTTGAACTTTTTAATCCAAAGTGATTTTGGCTAATGTTCGTAATGATTTTGCTTAAAAATTCTCGATTGTTTTTGCATATTAAAAAGAAACACCTTGTTGAAAGACCCTACGTATAGATTAGCTCAATCCACAACAAAAAAAAAAACTTTACAATCAAAAAGCTCAAATTGTTTTTGCATTCAATATAAACACAAAACCGAAAATCTGCCAACAGGCAGATAGTCCGCTAATAAACTGGACACTTGACTTTATTGCTCGAATTGGAAATCGAGACCACCTAAAATATCCTATGGCTCGCGGCAGACTCGGACTTTCTATAACAAATATATTTTATTTAATTTTATGTATTAAGAAGCACAGTTTGCAAAGCAAATACGGCAAACATATAAATTTACAATGTAAAGCAATAATGCACGACAACACTGCTATGCCAAATAATATATTGCAGTTTTCAGACGTTTGTGAATGCACAATGGGTTTGCCGTTAGTTTCGTTTATTAGCCCAATTCATAATCTTGTGCAAATGGTCTTGCTTCATAGCATTTGCAAAGTGGTGTAGCATATTTTTACTCTACACTAACAAAATACAGGGATGTGCACTTGCTACTCTTGTATAAATAAGCAACACCTAAAGTTAGTAATATATATTTGCACCCTACGTATGCAACACTTAATTGCAAACCAGAATACTGAAACGTTCTCTCGCCGCTTATTCATGCATGTGGATGTGTAAATGTAAATCAATAATAGAATCTTTCTTCACAGCTGAGAGTGAATTTCGTGTTTTGCAAAAAAGTATTCCAAAATAATTTCAACAAGGCCGTTCACGATTGCTGGAAAATGTTTACAATTGCAAAAATATGCAATCTCAAATACACAAGATGGTGAATAGGGATATTGTGATTTTAGAACACGGAGCATTGCAAATGAAAACCTTGCAAATATTTGACAAATGTTACGCATTGAAAAAGATTGCACTGCAATAATTAAATCATGGAAATATCATATGAACTGTGTGCAATCCGCATTTGATTTGCAAGCTGCACTTATAAAGTCAGCAGAAGTAAAATCAAGTAAATTGTAACTAAAAAATTTGTTTTGTGTTTTTTATTAATATTTTAAGATTCCCTTTTTTAAAAATGAAAAATATGTGCGCTGGATATAAAACAAAGGAGTACTGGAGACTACTTCAATAAAAACTAAAACATACTGATAAAACATAAAATTTCATTGAGTTCTTTATTTATTCAACAACAAATGTTTAAGACCATTTACTTAAATATTTATTGAAATTTATAAAAAATGTATTCTTAATTTTACGCAGGTTTTAATTTAATTAATTTGATATTTGCTTAAAAGTGAATATGTGTAGAAGTAACTATATTACCATTTAATATTCGATTCACAATCTGTTTTGGTTTTATTGCAATTTAGTGTTAAATATCAACTACATACACACATACACACATATATTAAAGCTTATTACAATTAGTGTGGTTCATTAATCATTTAATATTTCACATCATAAATATTTTTCTTAAATTAAATATTTAATAAAGTTTCAATATATCAATAAATATACACATTAATTAAAATATAGATATTTATGAGTTCATGTAATAAAAGTATATACGAGTATTTTACATATCAATTAACTACAGTTTGCTGGCCTAGCAAAGTGTTATTAAATTTAAATCAATCGTAGTGGAAACTTAAGCAAATCAAAACTTAATTATAATTTTCTTACACATTTACACATAGTTTTATCAATGTTAAATTAAATTTATAAAATACTATGCAATATGATCATGAGGTTGTATGATAATTTAAAAATTTAATTCTTATACTATCATGATGGAAAAAGAGTTTTTGCGTTTGAGTTTTGGACGGCCTAGGGGAAGAAAACTAAAACATAAAATGTCATTTGACTTTTTCTTTTTAGCAGAGGTAAGTTCAACATCTAATACTTAATATGAAAGTAATCTGTCATTAGCAAATTTTAGTCGCCTGAATTATAGAAAAGTGTTCTGCAAAATAACAGATCAAATTTTTTGAGAGCGTAAGATTTAAAATAACTCCTTTTATAGCACATTTTTTCATATCATTTACAATTTTATCTCTATTTATATCTTATACGAGTATAAAAATTTATAATTTTCGAGATTTTTATCTATACGAGCAATTCTGATAACAAAAGATATTGACATTAATTTTTAAAGTAAAAAAACATTGTTCAAAAGAAAATAGGAAAAACCTTTATATGGAAAGAAGTTTAAATAGTTAGAAAATGTACGGGTATACGAGTACAATGACATTATCGCAAAATAATACACGTACAATCGTCATTTCTAATTTAATAATTTCTCTTTCGCAGCTGCAATTAAGCCAATTGTATTCATTCCCTTATTAGTTGATAAGGAGAATTAATTCAAGGTATTTATTCTTAATGGTATCATTATTGAAGTCTATGAAGCATAATGGGATTGTATGTAGCCTGACATTGAGAAAAGCATTATAACGATCATTGAAATGTCTCTAGTAAGGATACACATTTTAGAGTTATTGTGTTTTCAGCTCTTCCAGTCGATAAAATAATGGATAAAAACAAAAAATTTATACAAAATTATCGTTTGCGGTTGCAGGACTCTTTACAGCACTGCTTTGGAATAAAATTTTCAAACATAAAAGTGTTGAACTCATTTTTGTTCAAAAGCCAAAATACGATTTTTTGTATACCGCTGCCAGAAATTAAATATACAAATTCTATGATATTCAAAAAGAAGCCCAAAACACCACTATTTTGCGAATATTTTTTAAAAACTGAAATTGCGTTATAAAAGATATTTTAGTGTATAAAGAGCAATTATCTAATTAAATATAACGTATATTAATATAATAATTTGCATATTATTAGCTATTTTTTTTTTACAAAATTGAAAGGTACTCGTAGTTTAGTGAATGGGATATGTTAAGCTTTGGTAGATTTTGGCCGAGTTCATGGACAATCACAGCTATCACAGAATCCAATGTAGTCGGAATTGAATTTGAAAACTATAAAATAAATACTTTGGTGTGATGAATTTCAGTGTTATCGGTTTTATGTTCAATCTATAATTACTACCTCTTTTGAACATAAAACAGATAACATTGAATTTAGTCACACCAAAGTATTTATTTTATTTTTTCAAAACCAATTCCAACTACATTGGATTCTGTGACAAACCTGAATATTGTGGTGAACATTTTTTTGTTCTGGCTCCTTTGATTGCAAGTCTTGGTTAGTAATGAGAAATATATGAAAAGGGAGAGAGAGAGAGAGCAAGAAAATTGCAGAACGTATTGTCCTGCCCTGATTGTTTTTATATTTCGTTTTTGATTGCGGCAGTTAATGTGAAATTAACTTAAATAAAAATTTCAAAAATCCCCGTTAACAAATGGGACCATGCCTTCTTATATTATTGAAGTAGCATAAAGCAAAATTCCTAACCGGCACTTGCAGAAAACAAAAAGTAAAAGTAAAAAGTAAAAGTAAAAGTGTGGAAAATTATAATAACAACCAGTAGACTTTCAATATTTTTTTTTAATTTTGTATGTATGTATGTAAATATATTTACATAAATAGAATTAAATATGTTTATATACATTAAACTATGGGTATTTACATATTTCTATTAAAAAAGAAATTAAAAAAAATATTTCGTCCTGTATTATTTTTGCAGTTATTTAATTTTTCAAAACAAAAGCCAAAAGAAACTTGATTTTTTTTTGTTGCAAAATATCAAACGTTATAATTATTATTTGCTGGCATTGAAAACAAATAATAACTCTATAAAGAATGAATTGAATACTTTTGTTAAATATATTACAAAGACAATGTCTTTAATATATTTAATTTAATGTGTATATTTTATTTATGTATGGAAAGATGAATAACAATTTAAGCAAATATTGAAAATATCATACGTTCATATTATTTTTTCCAAAACTGTAAACACATCGCCTCTTTATTGCAAAGTAGTCATATCTCAAAAACTGTGATTTTTGAGTTAAGAATGCAAGATTATTCGCCGTATCGTTCTTCATTTTGTAGAAAAAATCATTCAAATATCACCTCTAGAAATGATATTTGTTATTTTTCCATTGAAATGTGTGTAATTTGAACTCGGTTTCTAAAGATTGGGTTTTTTAGGTATGACTACGTTGCAATAAAAGAGCGACATGCTTTGAAAATGTTATTTTGCAAATATTTATATCTAAATTTAATCAGAATGCTATTATATATTAAAAATACTCTTCTAACCACTTACATAAATGCAGGCTACTACTTACAAAATGTATTTCCAAAACTAATTAACAAACTAAACCGAATTGATTTTAAAATTGTAAAATTTTCTAAGCTAATTAATTAAATCTAATAGAAATTAGAAAAATTTAATAAAATAATAAAAGGATGTATTTTTGTTTATAGTTTGAACATAAAACTTGTTAGTACAAAATGTTTAAGCTTGTTAAACTCAAAATTAGAAAAAGAAAATAAATACGTAGAAATATTTTCAATTGTTACAATAGAAATTGTTGCAGCGATAATTAAATGACAATTATTTAATAATTTTAAATAAATCAACTCTAATCGTGTCCTGTGCATATAATATACGAGAGTGTAAAATGAAATTACTATATTATTTTCATTTGGTTTCCGTTATCAAAAAGGATTTGTTGCAAGCGGATGTAGCCGAGTGTGTATGCATTTTTGTTGCAAACGCTTAAGTTGACATGCGTATACTCAGTTGTGGAGGTGTTTTTGTGTAGCACTATTATCTGTCTGATTGTGGAGTTGTTGTCTTTACTATTTACACAAATTTCGCCGCGTTATCATCGAATTCATTATGTTTAACAGCCTGGCACTACCGCAACGCCGTTGTTTCCGCACATGAAGATTGACTCTGAAATTATAAACACATTGCAACATATATTTAAATATATATAAGATTAATAAATTTAAACTGCTGACAATTAAGTGATGGAGAAAAATATTAATGTAAATATTAGAAGATTAGCTTATGATGGTAAATATCTTTTAGAATCTCTACATTGAATTACCGAGAATGTAGTTTAGTGAGCAAAGCGCCGAGCATATAAATAACAAAGACTAACAAGTTCTTAAATAACTGATTGGATTTGTCTGAAACTTGATATATTCACTAAGTAAGTTGCTAGAATTTTAGAAAATAAACTCATCACAATGCAGGTCGTTATATTTCCATATAATATGTCACCAAAACGTATTCCTTTTAAAATGATATTAAATATCTAGGTATCAATTTAGATCAAAAACTTAAATTCAAACAGAATGTAAATTACATTTGTGATAAAGCTATAAAATGTGGGCATGCTCTTTACACCATACTGAATAGAAGGTCTAAGATCAACCTTAAAAATTAGTTATTGTTATAATATGTGTATTCGACCGATAATAACTTACGGCTGTCCAGCCTGGTTTCACAAAACCGCTAAGACACATACAAAAAGGCTTCCGGTTATTCAAAACAAAAATTTAAAAATAATTCATAATCTTCCCTTAGATTCCCTACGGACTTACTGAACAACAGATTTAAACATAAAAAGTTGAACGCGTTTGCCAATGATCTGACGCTGTCATTTAATGAAAAAATGCAAAATGTCTAATTTTGAAACAATAAGAAATTTAACAAAAAGTCACTGAGAAACTTTTGTTAAAGAGAATTTTACTAGCGAATGTTTTGCAAAATTTCATTATAACATTTTAAAGTTTGTAAGAGGTTTTTGTGCCAAATTTTCCTCGAGATGGTATTATTAATAGTTTTCTTATTCCATTATTATATTTAATTGTTGTAGTATGTAACTAAAATCTTACAACATTATACCTTATTTAGCTTATAAGATTCGTGAATGAAACATTTTAATAATAATAAAAAGTATAGATTGAGAAGTGGCAAAATAGTTTGTGCCTTTCACTTTCGTAGATTTAAAACTATTGTTGTATCTTTCTATGGAAGTAATTTTTTTAAATAATAGTTTTGTAAGCCTTTCAACACTTTTCCAAATTTTCGCGATTTATGCCCAAAAGTTAAGTTTTAACTTTCATACAGTTTTTAAGTTTTTTTCGCATTTCATAAATTTTTCCTTAACATTTTAAGATTTTAGGCTTTATTAACAGAGTTTAGAGGTTTACAGCTATTCAGCTAAATCTTAAGTGCTCTCCGCTTTTAAACTTTTTTCTCAATTTATTTTTTTTGTTTGGGGATTATTTACGGTTTTAGTCCTCTTCAAGTGTGTGTACTTTTGACAAAATGACTAAAATATAATTTTCATTTTAATATAATAATAAAACTTTTTGTATATGAGTTTATAGAAGAATAAAAACTAAACATAATTTTAAATTCGAGTCGTTTTTGAAAGACCTAAAGATAACTTTCGGAAAGAACACATTCATAATGTAAAACGACGATTAAACTACAAGGCTTGAGTGTTTAATTCCAGGCAGAGTACCAAAAATTGCTATCACCTCGAGCTCATGTTTTAAATTTTCCTTCGCATATTAATGAGTGATCAGAGGCAGGAAATTATTTTTTTACACATTTAAAACTTTTTGCAAGTAATTAAAAAATCGAGACAAGTTTAATATACGTAACGTTAATGTTTTATTAATATTAGAACAATAAATGTGCCTTAACAATCTGCGTTTAAAAACAATAAATCTTAAACATTTCCTTAACTCGTCTTAAGTTCTTTTGTCAAAAGCTTGAATAGTTTTGGCCGACAAACAGTGGCAGTGAAAAAAATTTTAAGTGATTTTGAAGGAATGTGTATTTTATGATCCCGAGGAAGTTCAAATAATTTATTTGTAAAAATTTTAATATATTTATAATTATTTGTGCTTTTTAAATCAATATTAAATACATTTTAAGAACTACTATATTTTTAGTGAGAAAACAATTATTGAATTGAATAAACTATAAAGTGCTTTTTAGAAATATCATTAAAACAACTTCCGATGAACTTTAAAAAAACGCTTTTTCCTAACTCCATAGAAGTAATAAAAAATATTTCCTTTGCAGTTATTAAAATTAACAAGTTGTCTTAAAATCCTCAATATGATTGCCTGGAGTGACAGCCCTATGTAAAGCCTCTTAGAAATTTCCCGAATTCGCAATACTTCCGGATCACAAGTTCATAATCTTAATGACTGATTAGGAAGAGTTTTTACTGAAAATATTTTTGTTTTACTCTTTTTGTTTTGATAATAAAAAAATACAAAAGATCGCATCAAACATTTCTTCAAAGCCTTTATTTTGATTTTTGTTTTTAATACACAAATCTATTTTCATGTTTTGTGAATTTTGTCAGTGTCTCTCTAAGTTATCAGCGCTATCCTAGCTATGTCCTCCCATTAATATGTCTCTGGGGCTTGGATGGCGTACAACCAGCTGGACTAATTTTGATTTAGTTAGAAAATTAGGTTATTCATCATTACGAATATTACAAATTGAAAATCGAATAAAAAAGGACATTTCCGGGAAAAGCTTCTATCTGAATTTTTCTTAAAACTTTTTCAGAGGAAAATACTTTTTTGTGAAAAATAATTTTAAGGATTTTAATATTTTGTTTTTCTTGATAAGTTCTTTTTTTAAAAACTATTTATCATATTATTGAAAGTTATCATATTAGTAAAATTAAAAAAATCTGATACTTATTCGAAACGCAAAACTTTCGTTTATGGAATTCACATGGCTGTTTTAAGTATTATAATGATTTTATGTGCGTTAATTGATGTAATTATATGTTTGTTTCTTAATTTTATTATATACTCACCGCGTGCATAGAATTCGTGCGCATCTTTCGCCTTGTGCTGATGTATGTGGTGCATGTGTTCACACGTTGCAGGTGGAATGCATCGTCCGTTCCTTAAACGCGTAAGATATTAAAAAGAAACTAATTAATATTTTTATTCTGACTTGATGTGAGGCCTAAACTACACAAAACAATCTTCAAATTGGCGTATGATTTTTCTTATTAAATTTAAGCAAAACGTACATAAAAGCGGTAACTTAAACCTCAATAAATAAAAGACTTTTCGTAAGTAAATATCTAAGTGACCACAAGAGTGTGGTTGCATTTTTTAAAGTTTTTTTTTTTTTCAATGAGTCCAAAAAACAATACAATTTCAAGTAGATTTGTTGATTTTTTTCGTAGCTCGAAATTTTGTACAAATATTACATATGTAGATAATATCAGACAATTTAAAGTACTCTATTAAGGAAACTGTAATAAGAAATAAACATCTGCAAGCGCAGCTTAACTCTAACTTTTTCACCCTTTCTGAGGTTTCTTGTTATTTTCTAATTTACCGAACTTCTAACAAACAGCTAACAAATTAGCTTTGCTTTGCTAATAAGAAACAAATCTTGTATAAACTAAATACTGCGAGTAATAAGTGCCATCCAAATTATCTTGGCGGTTGGAGAAAAAGGATGCAAAAGGATGTTGCCAGAAAAAAAATTTAACTAAAAAAATTTAAGATAAAAAACAAATAATATTAATTTACGAAAAATGTAGGCCAGTCCGGAAAAGAACTAAAATCGGATGCAAACGTTTTCATTCCAAATCAATGTTTAAAGTTTTCTTTTCCTCTTATTTTTTTCAATGTGCTTGATGAATATGCTTGATCGTGTGGGTGCCGCTTTAAAGCGTAACCGACAGTCAAAGGGTGGTTCGATTAAGATAAATGATAGATTATTTGAAACGCTTCTTGGCCTGGATCGAATAAAAAATTACTGTGGTTCAGTCAAATTCAAGTTTTCACGATATTTTTCAATATTTTTTCAATTGTTACGATTTTGTTGTTTTGTATAAAAAGTAATCATAACACCCATCCATTATTTTCAGTTTCAGTTTAGTAAATATGAAATATTTCAATAGTTCAAAAACCTTAAACCATAATGGACCTAAGTCAGAAGACAATTTTTTATTGAAAAAAAGAGAAACAGTAGAATTTAAACTAAGCATTACCATCATCATCATTCCACGTGTAATTTTACAGCCTTATAAATATAAATTTTATTTTTTATATCCTATGAAACAAATATAGATTGTTTGCTACATCCAAATGATGTATGCCTCTACGTTGTTTGCCACTTTTATGTACATACTTCGAAGTGACGATTATAAGTTATTTGAAATGATTCACTTATCAGAAAATACGGTACATATTTTTATTAAAATTTTTATTTTACTTTAACTTTATGTTTATCCGAATCGGATGAAAATTTCATTTAATTTTTATACATCATGTCATTTCATTTCTCATTCCATATTTAAAATAAATATTTATCCTTAAATTTTCATCCTTCAAAAATGGAAAGTCCTATATATAACAAAGGCATTAGGTCAATAGATTGATGTTTATACAGAATTATTCATGTCGAATGAAAAAACTTGGTTTTTGTCACATGGTCACATGAAAATAATAATAATACTTTTGACGGTAAAATGTAAAAGGTTTAGGTAAGATCGAAAAAAATTGATATATAAAATAATGCAACAAAATTTCTACTTAAAGGATATTTCTAGGGAAAGAAAAAAATTTTTTAGAAAAGAAATATATTTAAAATAAATAAAATAATTTACAAATAACTGAATTTTACACTTGTTACTATTTAAACAAATATATTTATACTATATTTTTTTGCTAACGTGTATTAAATGATTTTAATAAAGTTGTTGGTTAAATTTCGGTTGGGATTTTTTTTTCTGGCAACAAAATTTTTTAAATAATAAAGTGTCACAAAGCTAACTTGAAGGCTCTTTAAATTATTTTCTTCAGTGTAGTTTAAATCAAACAAAAATAAATACGAAAAAATTTGTATATTCTTAGGCGGTTATAAATTTTCATATTAAAATGCTACTGGATCATGCACAACACACAAAACACTATTATACTGTTGTCATAGATTGACTTTCAAAATATACTGAAAAGTTATTAACCATCCGTTAGTCGCAATATTTTTTAAACGAGATAAGAAATATAATATTTGTTTTTAAATTATATCAGTATCTGATTTTACATATAAGTAACATAAAAATATATAAGCTGCAAAGTGATTAATATCCTGTTACACGACGACGAACGTTATCGTTCGCTGGAAATCTAAACGAAAAGCGGTGTCCAACTACCAACCTATTTTATTAATTAACTTATTTAGAAAATACATAGAAAAATAATTGAATTTAAATGAAAACAATTTCTTAAGTAGCTACATAAATATATAAATGAACGAATAAAATAGGTTGTTAGTGGGATAAAAATTAGTTATTTGTCGTTCAAAAATCCAGCAAGCGATAAAGCTCGACATCCTTGGACAGGATGTAAATAAGTTATTGATAATAATAATAATGATCGTGTTCTATTACCCATTTTATCTCTTGTCTCATCTAAACTAAACAAAAAAAAATATAATGTTTTTACTCGATATTAAAAAAAATTATAACGAGTATAAAAATAAAAATAAAAAATATTAAAAAATATACTTTAATGTGAACGAAATAGTTAATTTACAATGGTAACGGGTGCAGCTACTATCAACAGGGTTGAAATATTCAGCATTAGCATTCATTTTGTCACATACAATTATGCAATATATGTGAAAGTTTTTATTTCAAAACGTTCTGCTAATAGAAATATTTGTACATGCTCTTATTGCTATTAAAATTGTATCTCGCATTTGAAATTTCTAGTAGCAGGAAACATAGTCGATTGCATGCTATACTATGGCAGGAACATGCAACAGCATAATAATCAAAAGACAATCATGTTCATGTACGAGTACAATGGTTGAACATACACAGAGCTTGTTGAACTAATATCATAAGTTTTAATTTTATTTTCTTGTGCTACGGATATTTCTAGCAGCAGCTTGATTTTTTTTATTTATGTTTTGTTTCTATTTATTTTTATTAATTAATATTAAAAAGCAAATAGCAGCACTAAATTGCAAAACAGTACAACCACCAATTTCCCCTACAAGTAGCACAAATAAAACAAAACTCATATTGCTGCTGAAATATTTATAGCAAAAGAAAATAAAATTAAAACTTGTATCAATATAAGTTTTACAAAAGCTGTAAGTGTGCTACTATTGCACAAAAATACATTTCGATAAACTATTTTAATAACATTGGCGAGTTGAATACTAGTTAGAAGTGCTACTTGATCTTTGCAAGATAAAACAACTAATATTAAAGTAATGCTAATCTCTTGATATAAATAAAGGGTGTCCGAAAATTAACATAAGATTTTAATTAAAAAGAAAACAAAGTTTATAGTCTTTTTTTTTTTGAGATATTTTTCAATGAAATGAAAGCACGTTGTTCTGCCGTGTAACGCTGCATTTTTAGTAGCCCCAAACTATCAGCTGTCAAGTTGTTTTTTAAGCTTACTAACACTTTACTGCACAAATAGCGGCAAATTCAAATCTTGTGTTAATTTTGGGACACTTTTAATAAGCACTATTTAAAAGAAAATCAATGAAACAAATATATTGAGATACACAAACTTAAAAAAAAATTAATTTAAGAGCAAAAACTTACAATAAGAAAACTATCGCGGATATCAACTTGATCAGTTGCGACTTACGGAAGGTTAACGTAACAAAAAACCACAAGAACAGCAATACAGCAATCAAAAATAAAGAGGAATAAATAAGTTTCCAATAGTATTTCAAAATATTTAACAAGGAAGATAATTTATTTTAAACAAACAATGCCAAAGAAAACATGGTGGCACCTAATTCGTATTTTAGGTTTCCTGATAAGACCTCCACCATTTTGACGATTGAATTTGAAGGTCATCTCACCAGTAGCTTCATAACTACGATTGCCACGTGTATGCAAATAGCGACGCAAACAGCAACACCGACGCAAGCCTGGCACACGATAAATTATTTGCAGAAAACCACCGCGGAAACGGTCATTCATATAACAGTAAATGATGGGATTATAACAGCTGTGCGACATCGCTAGCCAATGGAATGCAAACCAAAAGTACGGTAATGGTCCCCATGCCAGTAAAACATCATCATTCAATAGCAACTGATGAAGAGAAATTATAAAATCAAAGAGAAAACAATTATGTTCAAATCAAATTGAAATTATAAAGATCTATTTACTATGTACATATATAAAGAAGGTATGTATATACACATCGACCCCTGTGAGCAAAGTTATCGTACGTTAAATTTTAAAAAATTTCCAAAATTTACAAAATGCATATTTTATCGTGTGTAACAGTTTTGTAGTATCTCATAGTAATAAAAATAGTATAACTCTCCCGTTAAATTTAGTTTTTATAACATACGATAATATCGCGCACAGGCATCGATATGTATATACATACTTAAGGAAAATGTTATAAAAACAAATGAAAAATAATTAACGAAAATCTAAACGTATAAACATGAATATGTAGTCTATTTCAATACAACTTACAATCAATATGTTAAATGGCAGCCAACACATGGTGAACACAATCACTACCGTCACCATCATTTTAATCATCTGAAACAAACAAGAAGATAATTTATTTCAAGTTTTTATTTACCGAGAAAAACAATTGAATTATTTATAAATACTAACGAAGAAAAATAACATCAACTTGTAATTAATTATGTAAAATTAAAACGGCATGTTTCAGTGCGCAACATAAATTTATTGGTTAACAATCAAAAGCTGGAGGCACTTAAATAAATAGTTTTGAACGAAATTATTGTCACATCTCAAATGTTTACAATATTGTAAATAACGCTTTATATTGATTTTTTTGTAAATATCACTTTATTTATTATCAGGAAACTGGGAAAAATTTCAACAACAGAAAAACACACACAACTTTATTAGTCGAAGAAATGTGGACGCCTGAATCACCCACATAGACTTATGAGGCTTAAAAATCTCCATAAAAACACTAAAAGTATTACAGTTAAAACAATTTAATTTTTTTGTCTATGTGTTTCAGATTTATATTTAAAGTCCACTTTAAATATTCATTTTATTCCTTTTTATTTTAAAAATTTTGTGTCATATTTTGAATAATTGAATGAAAAAAAAATATTTTAGTTGTCGAAAATTGAAAGCAAATTTCTAATTGTTTGTTGGATTTTTTGGCAATAGTCTTTTAGTAACAAAAGTTTTCCATGCATGGCTATAAATTTGAACTAGGAAACGACATTATTAATAAATGTAAAAATAAAGTTAGACAGAAAAAAATTCTGTCAAATATTTGTTTCTTGCACTTACATGCTAAGAAACCCAACGAGCAAAACAATGAGAAGATAAAACGTAAGCGTATAAAGAATTTTATGTAACTGAACTTGTTTATCAAGCGAAGTTTGTTCGTTTCATGATTCGTCTATAGAAGCCCAATGTATTCATTTTAAAACAAGTGAAAATATCAGCAGGAATTAATTAAATAAAAGTATTCTTTGAATTTTTTAATATTCGATTAACATTACTCTATAGGAAGATCTATTGGCGATAACGGTGACTCCTTCGTCATTTAGAAAGAAATAAGGTTAGATGCTGCTGCCATTATTTAAACCGCACCATATAGTCATTCTGTGTGAATGCAGTATTGGTTTATTGATCATTTGCGTGTATTATGTTTGCTCCAATAAAGGCGATTTCGTTTGCGGACTTCGGCACTGATTCAAAAAAGGGTCCTGTCCAAGATAATTTTTTGGTCTAGATATGGATATGGCCTTTCCAGCGCCGAATTAGTGCATTACCAGCGTTGTTTATTACCGCACGACTTCAATTCTTTCGTCACACAGAGGACTGTTTGAGCCAAAAAGCTGGCCAAAATTATTAAACGTGTTTTTGAATTGAAAGATTGAGTTTTTTGATAGTGGGTGAAATTTGAAATTCTAGTGGCAGTTTTTTTGCTGTTTTTACAACAAACTCCCCTCTCCACCTTCTCCACTGTTTTTTTGGCGCGGGGGACATTCCGATAATAAGCATTTCGCGATTTCATATTTATAGGCAGGTAATGACATTGTGAAGTATTAAAAGTGACGTGAATAACATTTAAAATCGATAATTCAACAGGCATAAAAGATTATGATGTCAAATAAGTATTTGAAGAAATAACTGCTGAGCAATAAAATATTAAATTTGAAAATTAAAAAAAAATCGTTAAAATTAATGGCGCAAACTTGCGCAAACTTTTTTTGTGCCTAAACTTAGACATTCTAAATTTTATTGTTATATAAAACATAATTTCTACATTTTTTTTTTTTGCAAAAAAGTGTATAAATTTATTTTTTTTATATTTTTAAACGAATTGTTTCAACTTTAGTATACAACATAATTTTTTTTAAATACCAAAAACAGCTTTTGATCAAATCTTCCAGTGAAATCAATGTAATATCTTTATTCTTTATTCGTTAGCCACGAGAAAAATATTCTATAATCATCTTGAAACTGAAAAAACCTTTAAAAACGCATATAATTTTCTTCACTTTCCTGACTTCAGCAGTGTCTCAGAGCTGCAAGTCGGATCATGGAGTCTTAAAAATTTACAATATGATGTAAAATTGGTGGCATGTCATAATGTCCAATGTCATAATGTCCATGGACATTATGGCACTTTTGAAAGTGTCATAATGTCCATGGACTTTATGTCACTTTCAAAAGTGTCATAATGTCCACAAAAGTAGTGCCATAAACTTCATGGACATTATGACACTTTTAAAGTGTCATAATGTCCACAACAAACACAAAAACACCTAAATCTTCACTTAATAGAGTTTTTCTGCGTGGCGGCCTGCGGCCGATCTTAGGAGTTTTCTCCTCCATAGGACGCGGGAGGTGGCTTCGCTGAATACGGTTTTCCTGCGCGCGTCTCATTATCTTCCGTAGTGTGACGCGCGCAGGGAAACTTTATTCAGCGAAGCCACCTGCCGCGTCCCATGGAGGAGAAAACCCCTAAGAGCGGCCGTAGGCCGCCACGCAGAAAAACTTTATAAAGCAAATTATTAATGTTCTATTAATTTTTGTTAATATGAAATTTTTTTATAATTGTTCAATAAAATATAAGAAGAATAAGAAATTTTATTGCTTCATTTAAAAAGAAATTTAAGTGAAATAAGACCTTTACGGCTTTATTTCACTTTCAAAGTGCAATAAAACCTTTTTGGAAATAAAGGCCTTATTTCACTTTCCATTGAGAAATAAAGCCTTAAAGGCCTTATTTCGTAAGGCGTTATTGCACCCCATCTAAATTTTTATTTTTATTTAGTGGTTTTTGGTAGCATTTTTAACATATATTTAAGTATATATGTTTATTTTTTATTATTTCAGTTTTTTAAGCTTGGACATTATGACACCTTAAAAAGTGACATAAAGTCCAAAAAAAAGTGTCATAACGTCCATGGACATTATGACACTTTTGAAAGTAACATAAAGTCCATTATGACACTTTTTGGGGTGACATAATGTCCATGGACATTATGACATTGGACATTATGACATGCCACCGTAAAATTCTGTTGTGTATTGATCTGCTTACTTAGTTTTTAAGATTTCTTTAAATTCATTTTTGCCTTTTTGGACAGCTTTTTGGCTCAAATACTCCTCTGTGCGTCAGCACAATCTTATACGGATGTTGGACCAAATCCAACAGAAAAATTAGTTTTGTTAAGTCTCTATCGGCGCCAAAGCCATATTTCTAGGTTTGCGTGCGCAATGAAACCGTGATGACGACTGAACTCTCTATGAAATTCACTTTACGTATTTACAAATGAGCTGGCGATTATGAAATGGCAAATAGGATATTATGTCAGCTGAACATCTTCTGAAATATAATAGCTGGAAAAACAATTATTAGTGCATGATCACCCTTTACAACCGATTATCTTCTGGCAATACTACAGCTGCTAGTACCGCACTTTTGTGTCTAAAAACCCTCAAACCTTTTAAAAAAGATTTTCACATTTTATTAAGGCACCCATGATTCTAAAGCAAAAACATCAAGAACACTTGCTTTTATATAAATCGAAGATACCAAATAATTATTTATTTAAAAAAATATTTAAAGACAATTTTTTAATATCTTTGTTCGAGAATTGTCAATGTAATTCACAAAAAACAATTCGAGAAGTAAATACATATGTTATTTACCAATCCATCCGTACTTAAATCAATCCCAAGCGGTGTTAAAAGCACGGTATTCCCAGTTTTACTAAAATCAAGTACAAAAAGATTGATTCAAGTACGGACGGATTTAAATGTTTAATTTAATTATAGAATTTTTTAGTTGATCCAAGAATTTTCACGTGATTAAAGAATTTTGTACTCATTTTAAGAAACTCGGTTATCTAAAAGAATTCCGTTTTCTGTTTGATTAAAGTAAATTTTGTAGTTTTTAATCGTAATATTTTTAGTCAGAAAGAATTGGACATGAGACAATATTCCAAAGGAACAAGGGAAAATTTTAAGTAGCCCCAAATAAAAAAAGTCTTAAGGTTTAAATTACAAGTTCTACGTGGATATTTGTGATCGCCTTTTCAATTTTACAATTGCTGACCGAGAAAGTGCTTCACGGCGACGCAAAACTTTTTAGTTTTGTGAACTCAGACCGCGAAATTTTCATCATATTTGTAGTGAATTTTAATAATTTCAATGTATTTACAGGTGTTGAGTCATTATACTGTTAAAATGACGGGCTATTAAAAACGTCTTATTGGAGCACCCCGTAGTATTATCTTCCAGTAACGCTGACGTTGAAAAACTTTTTAATACCATGGAAATAGTTAAAACTATAGAAAGAAATCAGACTAGAATTAAAATGCTTAATTCTTTATTACGCATTCAATGCTCTTTAAAAAGGTTACCATGATTCAGTAATTTCCAGTTATTTAATAAAATTATTAGATTCTCGAGATATTTATACTAATGATAGTTCCGATTATAGTGATGATGAGGATGTTATGATGCCACTTCCACCTTTCCTTAAATAATATACATATATATTAAATATATATATTTTGAATTTTTTAAGACAGATATTTACTTGATACTCGAATATATTTAAATTATGACTAAATACAATTATTTTTGTATTTTTTCAATCTAATACTGAATTGATTTCAAAAGAAAAACTTGATCTTTATGTTATATATAGAATTATACTTGTGTGAGTTTAAAAATATATAGAATTTTATTCGTTTTTTTTTGTTTATGATCTTGAACTGCATTTTCCTGAATAACTTTTAACATGGTTTATGCATTTTTTGTTAATAGTAAATAAAACGTTGGATTATGAATAAAATATATTTAGACTTTTTTAGTTTTTATTTTTGGGCGAGCTAAATTGATTGTTATTTCAAAGTAATAATTAGGTTGAAGTTGGTAAAGTTTTTAGTCAAAAAGTATTGGATATGAGAAAATATTTCAAAGATACAAGGAAAAAATTAACATCAATGAATTTAAACTTACACATCAGAACAGAAACAACGTCTTTATTTCGAGGATAAAATACGAAAAAAATAAGTTTTCTGGGGTTACCAAACAATCCATACATTGCAGGTGTCTGAAATACAGTGCATTATATAATTCTTTTCATTGTAATCACCTTTATTTCGTATTGCAACATACTTTAGCTTGGTTGTCCATAAAAATATTTTTATGCAGCTGGGATTATTGATTATTTCAGTTATTACTAAAGTTACAATTATGTACAATGAAATTTTAGCTAAACATATTTATATTTTTTCACTGTAGACATTTTTTAAGCAATCGCTTTTTAAGGGTGTACTTTTCACCTTAACGATTATTTTCAAACTAATGTAATCAATTAATTAGTTTCATATCATTAAGCGTATAAGTTACATACAATTATGCTTAGTTCTATGTAACGTATACGCTGTGGTATATTAATTGATTCCGTGAAAAAAAAAATATTCTATACTTTTTCTTCACAATTTGTTGAACTAAAGGAACAGTAACCTTGAACTGATGCTGCAGTAGAACCGCTGGCGAACGATTCTCAAATTTCGTATCTAAATCTGTTTTATAAACAAACAAAAAAAGTTATCAATAAGGCTGAAAATATTTGATAGATATGGACATATAAAAATTATATTATGTAAATACGATGATTATTAGAGGATGTATGTGTTTATGTTAGAGCTTATTACTGATATTTCTACAGAAAGCTAAATTACGGCATTCATAATCGGTCTTTGGTTGGGGTAAAGAGTAGCTTTACTGAGTAAATATTTCTTGCTTATTTATTAGGGTATTCAATTAATTGTATTCTATTTTAATTAGTTAATATATTGATTGATTAATTGAGATTTTGGCTTAATCTTTTATTAACAGGTTAGTTTTGGATTAATCGGTTAACCGAATAAGAAGTATTTTCAGAGTATATGAAATTTTTAGAAATGTTTTGAAAAAATGATTTGATTGAAATTTTAAGGACTTAAACGATATTTTTCTTTAGCTTTAAGGTCAAGACCTTTCAGTTATCAAAGTTGTCTATAACAAAGAATATCTGATTTATCGGTCTTTTTCGAGTTTTATCTAAACATTAAAAGATCTTCCATTATGCCATTTGAGTCCTGCTTTGATTTGTTTTCTTTCTCAACACTTCTAATAGCATCGTCCCATTTTCGGTTAAAAGATATAACTTTTAGTTTAACCGGTTCATAGAGATTACTCAAAGCAAAGTAACCGATTAAATTGTTAATCGAAAATAGCTAATTTACCGAACAGTTACTCATGTGGTAATTTAACCGGTGATCGGTGAACCGGTTGAATACCTTTCTATCGACTCTTCGGTAGAGCGGGGAAAACTCTCAAGTCAAATGCCAACTTTACAACTCATCTTTACTCAGCCGTAAGAAATTCTTAAATTTATTAAGAAATCATATCAAATACTCATTCAACCCATAATGTCTTTATATGTCAATAGAAATTGAAAATAACGCCTAATATTATTATTATACTGCAACTCGAAAAAAAAAATAATTTTTCACGCTTCACAAGTTAAAAGATTTTCAGCTAAAAACATTTTCAAGATCTTTGATTTTGAAGAACTTTTTAGTAGAGAAAGAGCTGGAGTTTCTTACCATATAAAGATTTTTTATTAACCAATCTTTTGCAGAAATACTTTCGAGCAGACATTCTGCATTTAAAAAAAATGTTATTCAACATCTGCGATACATTTCTTATTTTTATATTATTTCAAATTGTAATTAAATGAAAACCGATTAGGCTTCAGTTAACGTGCACCTTTTTTTAAACAAAATTCGAATTTTAAATACCTCATGCAAAGCAAAAATGCCACTACAATGTGTAGCTGCTCGCATTGTAATTTAATAGTATAATTTTATCTAAACTCTTTGTGGTCAGAACAATTGGCACCCAATTTCCCGCAGGGTACCGACAATTTTTAAAACTCAATTTGCTTACAATTACAAAAAAAAACTTTTGTATTTTTTGCTGCAATAAACTGAAAACTACATGAAACAATGGGATATATTTTAAATTTTCTTTCGGTGCCTAATGGTTTTATTGTTACATTCAACGACAATATTATAAAAGTTCTGTTGCTTTTTTTCATTTTCTGGAATGAAAATCGTAAAAAATACTTAATTAAATTCTTCACAGTTACATTCTGTTGGAAAAATGAAGAATTAAAAAAATAATAGCAGAAGCATTGGAATTTAATTTTTCCTGCCTCTAGTTGATACAAAATTTTTAAGATATAAAATTTTACTACTTATTGCTGGTTCTTGTATTATTAAAAATACAGTGAATAACATCGATCAATTGAAAGCCTTCAATTGATTCAAGCAGAAAAGAATATACAACAATAATATGTATATTATAAAAATAGGCAAAGAAAAATTTTTAGAACCATTTTTTCCTTTGTTTGCATGCCATTTTTTTACCAAATCGTAAATATTGTTGTGCTTTAGAGACTTATATTATTTGAATCGGTTCAGTACTAAAGGAATAAAAGACTCCTAAGGTTGACACAACTACAAATGCTTAAAATACACAAGTACATAAGTTTACCCATGTAAATATTGGTTCAAGTAAAATCATAAGCAAAGCAATGAGACTACCCAGCAGTCCGAAAGTTGTTATAAATTGAAATACATCGGATTGCATACTATTATGTCAATAGGAACATTTAAAATAAATTAGTTAAGCGTATAAAACTTGCATCCGATTC
Organism: Gymnocheta viridis; assembly: GCA_956483585.1. Classification (NCBI taxonomy): domain Eukaryota; kingdom Metazoa; phylum Arthropoda; class Insecta; order Diptera; family Tachinidae; genus Gymnocheta; species Gymnocheta viridis. Next base: position 92,964,976 of record OY101440.1, on the reverse strand, counting down.
GGATTTGTATTTTCCTATCGAATATCTAGTTGTACATTAGAAGAAAATAATAGAACAAGGAAATAATATAAAATTTAGCCTTCGCACTAGCATCTGATTTGGATGGGTCCGTATTGTATCATATTATTATTTTAGTTTCTGAATTTCGTTTGTTTTCCGCTGTCTTTTTTCCGTTATTTTTTTTCAATTTGTTCTTTTTAGTTCAAGGTCTTGTTGATCCAAAGTAAAATGTCAATATTTAAATTTAAATGAAAATATTAGAAATTGTTTCAAAAGTTCCAATTTGTTCTTTTTAGTTCAAGGTCTTGTTGATCTGTCTTGTTTTTATTCTTCCAAAATAAAATGTCAATATTTAAATTAAAAAATTTTAAATTGATTCAAAATTCATAAAGCCAGGCACTTCCGCAAGCTTTCCTATAATAAAAGAACTGGAAAAAACTAATTAATTTTATTATATTACCAATTAATGTGATAAGCAAATATTATAATAAAACAATCTGAAGAATAGTGCAATTGGATTTCTTGTTTATTTAAATATTTGATAGTTCAAACTCATCCTATGATCGATCCTAATTTGACCCATCTAATATTAATATAATGTCTGCTACTAAAGCCTAATTTCATCGAGGTACATCACAGTGCCCTCCGAATCACCATAGTAATTGGACCCTATAAGAATTAAATATCGATGTACATGTTCATTACGTATGGATGTTTTAGCTTGAAACGAAAACTTAACAAAATAAATGTTCGTGTTTGTATTCAATTTTATTTTGTTTATTGTTTTTTCTACGGGAAAGAGAATAACTAAATAACTACAATGGCGTTGGAATTTCGACCACTAGTCGTTCTCTAGCAATAATAAACCTAGCAGAAGTGTTATTCCGTTGCATTCGTGGGAAGGCAAGCAGCCTGTGAAAGGGTGACAGAGGGGTTAGAGAGAATGAAAAAAGGGAAAAAGCAAGAATAGATTCAGATTGTCAAAATTAAGCCACATTTGTCCCAAAAGGCTTACCAAACATTATCGCAAGCGTAAATCCCAACACAATTTAGCGTCGAGTCAATGAAAAACGATTTATTAAGCATTAGTACGACTTACTAGGACTTAAACAAATAATTTTTATAGGTCACAAAATAAGCAAAATAAAATAAAAATTTGTTTTAAGTAGATATTGTATTGTAAGCAGTTTTGTATTTACGATCCCGCTTATTCAGAATTAAACAATGTTACTCATGCACCTCCTATAATTTAGTTTTTGCTGACATTCATGCACGCTGCTGCAAATTTGGTTTAGTTCTCCGCCTCTATTGAAAAAACATCTGTCTGATGTGTGTAATTACAGTCCGCATAGTCTACCTTCGTAACTGTAACCTAAAATAACAAATGCGTTAACGTTTGCAACTAGTTTCAAATTATATAATTTAAATGTTACTTTGAATTTATTTTAATCTGATAATTTAACCAAAACATTAGGATATCATCAAAGGTTGAAAACATGTACTAGTTCATATCTTCATGTATTCGATCAATACTAGTTGCTTAACTTTTTAACCATATTTAGTTTAAATTTTATTCGAAAATATTTTAAACCACCTTCAGTTATATGTGCACTTTATAATTGCACAATTCACAAGCTGTATACAGTGTTATAAGTTGTACAATTTTTTTTGGCTATTTCTAAAAAAAATTTTGCTTACGCTGCCTTTACACATGAAAGTACTTTCATGAAATTTTTGTATATGTATTATAAATAAAAATTTTAGCGAAATAAATGAATTTCATGAAAATTTCTTCTTCGCTTTCATAAGAAAGTGAAAGTTCATTTTAAAAATGTCGTCGAAGCGAAGAGTTGCAAAATTGCTATACTTCTACTTCGATGAGTCAATTTGATCTCCATTTTTATTGTTTTGCTTACATTAGAGTTACCAATGTTACAACGTAAATAAATTTTTGAAGCAATAGTTGTGAAAAATTATAATTTTTAATATTTTAATGAGATTATTGCCATAAAAAGGAAGACAGTTCATGTCTATATATCATGCATATATATTTGAAGAAAATATATAATAATTCTTTAAATATAGTTACAAAATAGCTTAAATTAGTAATTTAAATTTTGCCACCATCCTGTTGATTGGTATAAGTCTTATAGGAGGGCAACAGTGTTTGACTCTTTGTCATTTCACTTTCTGAAAACGTCAAAAAATTACTTTCTTGAAAATATCGTTGAAATCTGAGTGGAAAGTAAAAAAAACTTTAAGTGTGTTACTGAAGAAGTGTGAGTGTATTGCGACTTTCATGCAATTAGTTTCATGTGTAAATGCTATGTTAGAAGCATATTTATATGGATACTACCACCAACATTGATACAACTTACAACTCATACAATAGGTAACGAATCGGGCAAATATACTTTTTCATTATTTTCCTAAACTCTCGATATTCTACTAATGTGTGCGGACAACACAGGTTTAAGCTCAGATTAGTTTTTATTTTTCGCTGACGTTTTGTGCGGTTATATTCTGTAGAAAATATTTCTTACTTACTTGTTCTGTGTCTGAACATTCGGATGTGGACGTTGTAATTATAGAATTGAATTTTCTAAATGTCTGCAATATATTTTTTATTTGACAAAAATATATAAATCTTTAAATTATGAACTAACACAAAAATTTTCTGACTTTTAATACAAAATTTGTAATATTTCACACCACAAGAAAATAATACATATAAACTCTTGAATTCTATTTTCTACAGAATAGTCCACAACAGAACAGAACGAAAAAGCAACAAAATCGAAAAGTTTTTAAAATAAACAGAAACAAAACAGCTGATTCGTAAGAGAACAGAACGTACAAACTTATTCTGGCTTTAGAATATTTTTCAATACGGATTTACTTTTTAGTTTAAAATATAATAAAATTATTTAATTGTAAAACACTTTAATATAACACACGTGCATCGTACGTTATCATACATTGAAATAAAGTTAATATGACGAACAAAATGAAATCTGAGAGTGAAGCAGAGATCGAAAGAGTGACAAAACTTTGATGTGCTATTTCTTTATGGCTAAAAGCAACCACAACTATTTGTCAGCTTTGCAAATTTGTTGGCGAGACTTTCAGACAACAGATTAGTTGTTAATTTGAATTGTGTAGTTATGAGTACGAGCATGAGTGTGAACTATTTAGCAATTGCATAAATATTGACTTTTGTGTTGAAAGATACAATAACTTCAATACATCATCATACGAGTATAACAAAAGCCACAAGTACGTTGTATAGATACTTAAATAGATTGTATATTTTATTACTTTATTTTTTTTATGAGTGTGTGTTCGTGTGTGTTTTTTTAAGTCCAGAAAAATAAAGTGAGAATTTCAGTGTTGTCACACTGATGACTTGAGGGTATTGGAGCACAATTATGACTTTTAAAATGTCGTTCGTTGTGTTACACATTTTGTGTTCGTAATTACCAGCTACAATGTTGTAGTTTATATTTTTTTATTTCATTTCCTTTTTTTATTACTGACTTTTGTTTCAATTACTGGTTGACAACTGGTGTTTTTTATGGGATGCCTGCTGTTGTATTTTTAAAACATAAAGCATCTGGAATATAATCTTTTCTTGTGAATTTACTATCCAACTTTTTAATGTGAATATTTTAAAATAGTATATTTATTTTATGTTAAATAAAAATGTTAAATGTTGTGTTAAGTGACGGAATTAAGTTTTACAATAGAAATGCTGATGGCGAATCAAGTAAAAGCATAAATGCGACGGTATTTATATTTAACTATAGCCCAATTATAAATATTCGCAAGGAATTTGTTTCATAAGGAAAGGTCTTTTCTCGAGAAAAAATGTCTCCAATTAATTCAAACTCCCTTCTGTTTTGTGCGTTAAGTTTTTTTAAGGAAAACCTAAAATTATATATAGTAGAGTACGCGTAGTGGTCGAAATTCGACCGCCAGCTTAAATGTGTGCCTACTTTAGTTGCATTTATTTAAAGGGAAAAAGGACCAAATTACTTATTCCCTTCCCCTTGGATAAAACAATAAACGAAATAAAATTGCATATAAACACGGACATTTATGAAATAAATCTTGTTACTCATAAACATATGTATATATTACTCTCACTGCTTTGCTTATGGTTTTACTTGAACCAATACCATTAAGTGAATGTATGTGTGTATTTTTGGCATTTGTAGTGATGTCAACTTTATGAGCCTTTTATTCCTTTAATACTGTACCGAAATAAATAATATATAATCGGGTCACTAAGGCTCAGCAATGTTTACCATTTGGTTAAAAATGAAGAAAATTGGATGGCAAACAAAGGAAAATAATGGATCTAAAAATTTGTCTTTGCCTATTTATATATAGATTTAGAATAACTACTTTTAAGCATAACTCCTTTTTACATGGTTGATAAAAACGGATAAAAAAGTAAAATGAGGGAACAGGAGAAAAGGATAAAGGGAAAAATTTCATGAGGAATTTCTGTTTATAATTGAGCCGATAGAAACCATAAGATATATCTCATCTGAAAATTATGACAGTGTGCTAAAAACTTTTATTTTTTAAGCCCAATTCTTGGCTAGTTCTCATAATTTAAATCGAACACAAATTTGTTTGTAAGTAAATTTATTTTATAAAATACATACAAAAAAAAGTTTTCCGCCATTTTCTTTTTAGTTTCATTTTTATGTACACTGTGGCAGGAAAGAATAATTTATTATTTTTCCACTCTAATTTTCTTTTCTGACTGGTGGTGATGAACATAAAAAAATTGTTGTTATGAGTAAATAGTCTTCATTATTTGTTAAGAATATTGAGTCTAATGCCCTCATATATGCCTGCCTTGCATTAGATAAAGTGTCTTAGTCCCATGTACATATATGAAAGAGGCTCTGTCTTTTTTATTTCGAACCCCATCTTTCAATTTGTGGTATATATAGCAAGCGAAGCCCTAAAAAGCATCTTAATTATTTCTACCCCTGATTGTTTCTTGGTAAATATAATACCAGCAATGTAATGTAGCGGATTCGTCGGCGAAATAAAATAAACGACTACTTAGCTTTAAGAAATTTAATGCGTCTACTTGATAGCAGAGGCGCTGATCTAAAAACTAACATAATGCACAATATCAGAGTTGTGAAACAATTAAGCTTTCTATTTTCACCATCTATCCTCCCTCACTATCCTATTCCCATAAAAGGTAACACACATACTGGTTGGTAGGCATACGAATTGCCTGAGTGTTACAATTTTTGTAAAAAAATTTTTTACTTTTTATTTACTTTTTAATTACCAGTAATAAATTCAATGGTTGTTTCAAGATCAGAGGTGGCGTTTACCTCATCTGGATGCTGTGTGAACCAAATTGAGCGATAATAATTAATGTACCTTAAAAATTAATTAACTTGCTCATTTATTAATATCAAAACTGTGAAATTTTTTGAACTTTTTGTTACTATTTCTTTTTGATACAGTTTTTGATTTTAGCATTGATACAGTTAGAACAAAAAAACTCTTCGAGTTTTCAAGAAAACAACTGCAGTTCCTTATGGCTACACCTTTGGAACACATGCTAAAAGGATGGGTATCCCTCACAACGACTATTCCTTCAGCTGTCAGGACGAGGAGGAGGAAGAGAGCTTAGCTCACCTACTCTGCCTATGCCTCTGCAACGCCTTCGTTTCCTAGGCTAAAGACGCTTTAATAGCCTTTCGGAGCTGTCGGGCTCGAATCTCAAAAACATCAGTTACTTCATTGGAAGCAGCGGTTGGTTCTCCTGTTGACTCCCCCATTGGTCGTTGTCTACACGATCCCTCGTACACGGAATCTATATCTCTCCTTTTCCCTTTTACTTCTAGCTATCACACTCTCTACATCTTCACTAACTTCCCTACTCTGCTCTCCTCTACACGATTTCTAACACTTTTACTCAATTTCTTTCATTCAATCTTATTCAAGTTGGCGATATCGACGTCACGTTAACACAATACCAAAAAGTTGGAGCTTGTCTGCTATAGAAAACAATTTTGTGCTACTGACAGTTTATTTATGTTCTCTAAGGTCCATAAAATAACTTGAGCCCATCAATAGTACTCAGTTGTTATCGACAACGGGTAGAGAAGACCCAATTTTTTGGTATTGTGTTGACGTGACGTCGATGTCGCCATCTGGAATAAGGGTGATTATCTTATGTCTTATTTTTCCCTCTTTCCTCAGGTAAACATAAAGGGGCCATAATTACTTTGGAGTCAAGTGGGCTGGTACTCCTTCGCTTATATTTCCTCACTGGCAACCTATTAACCTTTAACAATGTGTGTTTTTTTACTGTGAGTAGAACAGAATTAAGATCCAACGGTTTTTAACGAAATACTTGTGAAATCATTGTTTGGAAAATCTCTGGTTAGTCTCTACCGTAATAAGTGGTAAAATCGATTAAATATCACTAATGAGATGATGTAGCGACCACGAAATCAGTACTAAAACGTTCTGCTAGTCTGATGAATAAATGTCCAAAACATCAAATTCTTAAATTGAAAAGAAATTGGTAGTCAGAATTGAACTTGAGCCAAACAATGATTTGAACTTAAACCGAAAACAGTACAACCTATAAAATAATAATTATGGGAGCTGATCATGTCAAAATGAAAGATACAAAATCAGACAAAAAACGTACTATTTTAAATTTTTTTTGGCAAAATTAATATTTTACATATTTAGTAAAATATTAATAATTTTGTTAAAAACAAATTGAAATTGATTATTGAGGGGTATAATTTGTTCTTATGCGCATTTCACTGCAGATCATCAGGGAACTTTACCCAAATATTTCTTAGAACAACTGGAGATAATATATTAAATTTTCATTAAAACAAACGAAAAGTTTAAACAATTGATTTTACATTGAATACATAATTAAACTTGATTTTTTTGACGCAACAGCTTACTGTTTTTTTTAAGAAGTACAAATTGTTTTGATCTGTAAATAATTTTCTTTCATGTAGAAGCATTTATTTAAGCAGAATTGGACTTATTTTTTGCTGTTTGATTTTTTCCGAAGATCACCTTTTGCTTTTGTAAATACTAATTGACTTCGAGTATTTACTTTCATAGTTTAGGGAATCTTCTGTTCAACTACTGCAAAATAGAATTGCAATTAATTTTAATTACAGCTCGTTTACTTATCAAATGTTTTTAATAAACATAATTATAACTTCTAGTTAAGTAGATATATCATTTAAAATACATAATAGCTAAAATCAAACAAATTTGAGCACACTGCGATTGTGCTAAATTGATCATTTTATAGCAATTATTTCAATTTGTTTGAATTATATACGTCTAAGGTTGTGTTTGTTTCTGGCTAAAATGTGGCCATTTGTGCTGGTAATCGTCTTGCATGTCATATAAATTTTTTTGAAATGATTTATATCTTAATCAAATCAAAGAGAAACATCAGATGAATTTACAGATACATTAAAAAACAAGACATTTTTGTCATACTGATATGAAACAAAAGATACAATAATAAGCAGTTTTTATTTTGACAACATTTCTCTGAAATGAAATAAATACATATGTCATAAAATAGTAATAAAAATAATGTTTGGTTACTATTTTACTTTGTTAACTTGCTCATGTTTTCAGCGCAATAATAAAATTACGATAATCATGTCGGAATAAAAAAGTCACATTAATAAAGTCACCTCTTTAAAATCTGTTGTTAATTTTCATTTTATGGCAGTTGTTTGTTTGTTGTTCAAAATGCTTAATAACATTAAATAATCAATTCGCTAAAAATAATGTTTGGTTTTCTTTGATTTAACTTTCAATAGATAAATATGTAAGTCGAAGTGATTTATTTACTTTTCAGCTGGTCTGCAAACACATTCATTGTTTTGAATTAATTTTTTTTTTATTCAATGGGTCTCTTCTTCAGCAGAACGGCAACTGAAGGCGAGGTTTCGGTGGAAGAAAGTTTTCAGTAATTATGTATAAAATTCTTATCGAACATTGAATTTATATTTGCAAGCTACAACTGATGATCATTATAAGGCTTTCAATAATTCATAGTAATTTTTTATTTAAAAAAAAGTAAATTTTTAGTCACTAATTTCAGAATATTTTACTTCACCATAGTAAACTTATTCTTTGTTTTCAGTAAAAGTCTATTTTAAACAAAAAAACATATTAGTCACTTAATACATGCACTTAGTTACAATTGTTTTTTTCCACAATTAAATTCTATAACTCGAAGTCTCCGTAAGTCAAAGATCTTTTGGGACAATGGTGATTCGAGTTGTGGAAGTTCGACTGTATATATAAATACCCTTAGATTGGTTTTTAATTCTGTCTCATTAATTTCTTATTAATTTTTGATATATTCGTGATATTAAAAAAAGTTTTTCCCTCTTTTAGCTGCTACAGAAAAAGTTTTTCTTATCTACTAACAATTTGTTTGTGTTAAAACTTTTTCTTAAAAATCATACACCTTTTTTGGCAAATTTCATTTCAGAAATCAAGTCGCTGCTACAAAAACTCTCTGCACCTTGGGAAAGAGCAACAAAACAAATGAAATTTAATCTGCACAAAGTTCACATTCAATTTAAAACTAAAAAAATATTAAAACAAAAACAATTATAATGAAAAACAGCAATAATTAAAATGATAAAAACGACAATTGAAACTAAAAACTTCAAAAACACTTAAAAAACTGCATTTATAAACTCGATTTAAAGAAGAGGAGAGGATGGTAATAAATCCCACTAAATAATGCTGAAAAGACAGTAAGACAGTCAGCGAAAACATTATAAGAGAACTTGTTTGAATAATTATTTAAGGCGATTTGATTGTTGTCTTAATACAAGTATTATAAAGCTATAAAAGAAGCAAATGAAAAAAGGAAATGTGTGGTTTTTATGAATAACCGCACATGTTCATACGTGTTGCTTTTATGTAATTAACATCCAAACGCTTTCTTATGCTATACATATGGGTTCTAAGGTGTTTGGAAAGCTTGAAACAGATTTAATAAAAATAATGGAAAATTTTCTAATTATTCCAATTGTTTTTATAACTAACGACACACCGTGGAACATTTTGCGAGAAAGTGGCCAAAATTTTGTTTGTTATCGAAAAATTTAAAAACAGATAACTCATAGGAAATATATAAAAATTGAACACCTTAAAAACCAAAAAATATGAGTCCCTATTTTAATTCTAAATCTGCTAAAACAAAATATTTTAAAGAGAATTTTTTTTGAATTTAATTGCTTTGCTTTTTTATTTTTCATATACTTTATTTTTGCTTTAAACATTTTTTGATTAAAGGCCTCATTAGTTTTTGCTTTTCGTTACCGTTATTTTCTGTAGAAAATATTTCTTACTTACTTGTTCTGTGTCTGAACATTCGGATGTGGACGATGTAATTATAGGAATGAATTTTGTAAATGTTTGCAAAATATTTTTTACTTGACAAAAATATATAAATCTTTAATAATTTGAATTGAAATAATATTTTCGGATTTTTAAAACAAAATTTGTAATATTTCACCCCACAAAAAACTAATATATACAAATTCTTGGCTGTCACTTAACGTTGTATTCTATTTTCTACAGAATAGTCCGCAACAGAACAGAACAGAACGAAAAAGTAACAACAAACCCAACAAACACATACAGATTTTCAATTGAACAGAAACAAAACAGCTGATTCGTAACAGAACAGAACGTACAAACTAATTCTGTCTTAAGTTAAATTTACTTACTGCCTGCCTGTTTGTAGATACCGAAAGAAACATTTCTTTTAATTAAAATTTAAAAATTTGGTTTTATTTAAAATGTAATTTTAGGAAAGAAATTTGTCGTTGGATATCGGTGCACAGGCAGTCAATATTTATATTCTCAATAGCTGTCAATATCAATTTACTTTTTATATCCGCAAGTTTTGAAATATTTTTATTTATTTGTTTTTTATTTATTTTTTATCATATGAACATTAAGAATATAATTCTTTTATAGTTCAGTAACATTTACAAAAAAAAAAAAAAAAATAGAAAAATATATCGAAACATTGTTATACTTAGGAAATTTTTGTAATATTATCAATTTCCATTTAGATAATACAATAATTTTTAAAAATAACATTAAAAAATGTAAATATGAATACAAAATAGTATTTGATAGTAAATAAAGTAGAAAGAAAGGTAATGTTAATTATTTCTTGAAAAATTAATTAAGGGTAAAGTGTTCCATAATTTAATGGCATTAATGAAAAAAAATCTGGATGTATTAAGATGTAAATATTTTGGCATTAGAAGAGTCATACAAAGGGTGGAAGTTCCAAAAGTAAGTTTTTCATACAAATATGACGGAGTTTTTCTATACAATAAACCATGCAAAAATAACAAGTTTCTTATGCGTAAATAGTCAAGTAAATCACAACCTAGGATCATCTTACGCCAAGAAGAAATACTACTATATCGATCTATGCCATAAACATAACGCGTTGCATTGTTAAAAGCTACTTAAAGCTTATGTAGTGATTACGAATAGATATTACTATAAACTTTCGCGGAATAAGTTATCAGTGGTAGTATAAGTTGAACCACTAGTTTCTTTTTCACTGCTATTGGGACAAATTCAGAAGACATTCTCAAATTACGAAGTGTAAGAAAAACATTCCGAACAACAATATTAATATGGTCTTTACATGTTAAGGTTGAATTAATATAGAAACCCAAGTATTTCACTTTGTCAACATACTTGAGCACAGTTTCATTAAGGTAAATATCTGGGAGATCTATGAAGTCTAGTTTAGTTCTAGTGACTGGTAAGACAACTAATTTATTATTTTTTAAAAATGGTCTGATATATACAAAAAAATCTACATTTACTAATATACGATTTTATTCGTTAAATGCCTTGTTCAGTCGCATTTATTCTATTTAAATTCATTTTCCTTTAATTACACCTCTCCGCGCTAAACCAAGATAATGCCAAGATAAAGCCAAGATAAAGGCAAAAGGCAAACAAACATTATTCATTATATCTTCTTATACAAAGTATAGTCCGGTCAAATTAGACAAAAAAAAATGGGGGTGAGGTTACAAAAATTCACACTTTGCTGAAAATTGGTAGGATTGTTCAAAACAGTGTTATAAGTAAAATCTGAAAATTCCTCATCGATCCGACACATGAAAAAAAAATTTTCGAAGTCAAAGGTCATAAAAATGTTTTTTTTTTTTTTGAAATTTTCATGAAAACGGTAAGTTTTATCATAAAAAATTGTAGATTATATAATTATCTATAAAAAATATCTAAATACTTTTTTTCCTAAGAGCCACCGTTTTTGAGATATAACGATTCAAAAAGTTGAAGGTTGGAGGAAAATAAGCTAACTGCACTTGTTTTTTATTTCGAGTTATTTTAACGCAACATTCATATCGAAACTTATCGAAGAACGTAATTTTGGCATACTAATAATACTAAATAAATAAAATTGCAGAATATTGTTTTATTTGTGCTAAACTTTTAACTGAAGGCGAAATTCTTACTGTTGAAAGTGTTAGGAAGACATTAATCAATGCAAGTACTGAAAAAGCTGATGAATTTCCAGAATATCTTAAAAAGTAGAAATATGTGACCATACATCTAGAGTGTCGTAAAAATTATTAACGAAAGTGTTCTATTGATGTAGCTATTAAAAGACAACATGGAGAACAAGAAATCAGTACATCTACTAAAAGTCCTGCTCGTACTAGAGCACGTGTAAGTGAATCAAATTTTTGTTAAAAAAAACAATACTTATTATGCAGCCAGAAGGAATTGAATGAAGAGCGTGAAAATAAAGTGCTTGGATTCTCGCCATAAAATACAACAAGTAAGTACAATTACATTCAAACATTTGGTTATGGAAACAGCTCAGGCTCGTTCTGAAATTGTTTTTGTTTTAAATGTAAATTGTACGAAAGAACGAATACTTATACGACATATTGTTTTTTTATGAAACATCTTATGATTAATTTTTAGGAGTTAAGGAAATTTTTTGAAGTACGTCTTAAAAGAGGAACAGGCCCAATTGTGGACTTATGCTCGTAATATTATATTAATTGACTTATATTTATATACTTGTTAGTTTTACTGATTTTTTAATTGATACTTATACATTTCAAGACATATCAGCATTAATGTGATTTTCGGGAGTTGGCTTTATACGAAAACTATAAATATTTTCAAAAACTTTTGTTTGTTGAGGTCAATGCAATGCATCTATATAGACTAGCTAAAAAACCCTCAACAAACAAAAGTTTTTGAAAATCTTTGAAAGAAGATATCGAGGCAATCTCGATTAATGAATTTAAAAATCTATAAATAATTACAGAACGACTCTCAATAAATTTAGTAGGATGGTGTGTATTTACATTTGGCTATTTTAATCGAATGTCACAAAGCTAAACGATTATTAGCTTTAGATTTATTAGCTATTCAGGAAGCTATTAGCCAAATATGTTTTCTATTTAAAAAAACATTGTAGATAATTGTTTTGCATTATTTAAAAAAAAAATTATACACAATTTTTTTAATGAACAGACGGACACAGGAAATGATCTCGGGATAATCAAAAATATTAAGTGACTAGTATTCGCTCTACCATCTAAATAAGCGCTCAAAAGATCAGGACAAACAAGTTTTACTATTTCTATTAATACCTTCTCATGAAATATCCCACTGTGCGATGCGCATTTACTCACCTACGAATTGTTTTAAACCTGCAATCACACACGCTGTTGTGGCTTAATATATTTTAAAGTTTTGCAAACACTTTTTGGTTTGTTAAGGCCGCTTATCTTGACATAAGTAGTTTCATTGTTATTGAATTTTTGACAGACATTTTTACACATAGTTTTTTTAGACATACTCGGTTATTCATGAAAATCATAGATATGTATCGTACATATATGAAATAACTTTTGAAACTTTCAATAAAGACCGAAAACAAGTTAAAAGTATCTATATAAATTTCTTACCTGTAAAGTTTACATTCTATCCATCAGCGAGCGTAACAAGTTGCAACATGTTAAATGAGTAAAATCATATTTACACGTTGCGCACTTGTCATATCAATGCCACTTTTGCTGTCGGTATCTACATACTTAAGTACATCAAAATCGGCATTTTAAATGTTTCCAGATTAATTGTAACATTACATGTGACACGTGTACAAATTGTTCACACGTAAAGATGTCACACATCGTGTAACTCCAACTTAAGTCACTGTCACAATTACGAATATGCCTGCAAAGCACAAGAGTTTCCATTTCCATTTTGTTCATCGTACAAGCGTAATAAGTAGCACTTTTCCACTCCAAAATTTGCCATCAACACGATAATGAATGTTGTGGTTTGAATTTAAGTATTTTATGATGAATGCTTTTACACCTCTAATGACAGTTGAAGTTTATGCTTATAACTTTGTTGTTAGTCAATAGTCAATGTGGTTGTTTGTTAGAAAAAACCATGCGCATTAATGTCATATTTATGACCCATTATTATTATCACATGATTGGTACGCTAAAAGAAATTTATGCTTTCATGTATTAAAAAATATTAATCGAGATTGAGATCGGCATACACACTTTAAATTTCAATTTTTAATTGTCAAAAATAGAATCCCATAAAACAAGAGTTAAGACAATCTAGAATTTTGGATCCCGAAGTAGTGTAAAGTTATATAATCCCTAATTATTTTTACATAAACATCCCATTGCAAAATGTTTTTTTTTTATTTCTCTTTACTGAAATGGAAGTAGTGTTTAAAATTTTTTTAAAAATAAATTGTTTTTCATAAACATTGCTTTGGGAATTTGAATAAAATATACACAATCTCGGAACATGTCATTTCTTATCAGTGTGAGTGGCCACACAGTGGGGTATAGACTGCGATTTTTCCCATCATACCATTTTTTAGTTACCGAAAGTCAATCTCGAAAACTTGACTATCCAGAGAAAAACGGTGGCACCAAGGAAGATGAGAGCCAGCTTTTTCGGCTTATACAACATCCTCAAATATACCATTCCTCGGCAGTTATTGTACAAGTTGCTTTTTTTGTATTTTGACAATAACTTCCCCTTTTATATCATCATAAGCAGTGTTTTGATGTTAATTTATATATTTTTATTGCGAGATAATTCCTCGAATTTTTTAAGATAAACACGATTTTAGAGTATTTGCATCAGTTCCAAAATTTTGTGTGAGTAAAATAAATGTTCGCATAATTTTTAGAGATGTTAAAAGTTGTTACCTATTGATACTTTGTGAGCAATGAACATGTGATGCTTGAAAAATTACTTCTAAGACTTTTTAATGGAAAGTGATAAACTGGACCTGGACACTATATTCAAGTTTATGACGATTTAATAACATTAAAAAATTTTATACATGTCAACTTGCAGTTTCATTATAATTCGTCATTCATTTTTTAACGACTGACTTTTTACAAAAATTATTTTGTGCTGTCCAAACAGTTCTACTTAAAATGGGAAACACCTAAAGAGTTCAAATATGTTTTAGAAAAAATAAATTTAATAACTGCAACAAGACTTATGACTTTCTACAATTGGAAATTTTGCAAGAAGGCGGCCAGCCTTCAACCGATTTAAAAATATATTAGTTTTGTAAAAGTAAATACAGAAGATAAAAGTCGTCAAAAGCTTGCAAGTAAAAAATTTAAATCCTATTTTGAATATTTTCAAGCGAAAAGGGTGTTTCAATGTGTGATTTCTATGAGGATAGTATTGGTTTTGTTTAATACGATGTTATGTTAGCTGTCACAAATATTATTTTCAAAAAAGTCCGATTTATGTAGGGACAAAATTTTCCATTACGAGAGATATCTTTGGACGGATGACGAATTGAGGAAAGGTATTAATTTACCTGAAAGGATATAAATAGTTGGTTTTGCGAATAACATAGTATTAGTATGTAAAGCAAAAGTGTTACTAGAGGCAGAAAATGTTGCAGCGGCCAGAGATCGTAAGGTCTTGATTCAGATAAATAAGGAGGCTATGACAAGTAGTCGTAAAACTATGAAAATCCATCCTACGCCTAAAATATCTAGAACTCAGGATTAATACACGTCTTAAAATATATCGGTTCTGAGGTATGCAGGACAGGTAGAGGTCCAAGATGAAGTTGCTCACTAGCTATAGTAAAAGGTCTAATCCTATAGGCACCCCTAATAAGGCCAGCTTCAGTGCGATACGCGACATAAGTCAACTTGGTACACCCTACGTACAGGATAGGAGACTGAGGACTGTGTTGGACGAATCTACTTTTGTAGTCGCTGGCATCGAAACCGCAACAGAAGCTCCCGTTTACGATTGACAAATGAAGGAGTACGTATGCTACAATTGCTGACAGCAGGACCTGTTTTGCTAAAAGGCATGGTGGATTAAACTATTATATTACACGATTGTTGAGAGGACATAGTGGTTTTAGGTCATACTTCTAACAATGACAGTGACAATGTTGTAGAAGATACACAACAAGTTTTCTGCATCTGTAGACGATTCCTACATTTTCTAAAAAATCATTTGCAAGAAATTTTAGGGTGTAGTTTCAGGTTCGACCACATAGGTCCGCTTATGTTGGAGTCTATAAATAACTGAGCGGCGAGTACCATTTTGTGAATATGATTCTAATAGAACTTCGTAGGATAGAAGAGATTCGTAGAAGAATACATATAGTTTAGCTTGGGTGTAGTACCTTTCCCACCCCTTCAAGGATAGACTTGCGGCTGGGCCACAAAAAACGTTAGATTCGGTGGATCGACGTTGTTCAGCGAGTCAAAGTCTCTCACTTCAGAATAAATCTAATGCCAGAGTTTTCCTTCGATTCCATCTCGCAAAGTAAAATAAAAAGGGTACTCATAGGCGACATCTTTCACTATGATGACTTCACCGCCTTCTAGCGAAACGTGCCACTCACTGCGTATATATTTCTATTTCGTACTTATAATATCACTGAAGTAACAGAATACAAAATTTCGACTGAATCACACTTGCAGAAGAAGTTTGACAAGCGGATAGCTTTAGAAAAATTTTTCATGATAGACATAAAATAATAATTGAAAAACGTAAACCAAAATCACACACAGATACACTAAAACACTCGTTAATCTTATAACCCCACTCGATTCGCAAGAAGCGCCATTTGTCAAGGTTTACTCGAAGACTAAATTATTTTGTTGAATTTTTTTCATCTTTATTTTGTTTACAATCCCGTTCAACGCCTTCTTTTCCGTTCTAAAAAATCTTTATTAAAAAAAGACTTTTTTGAGATTTTCCACATGCTGAGTGGCACAAAGCCCTATGTCCATTACTGCACAATATAATTACATTTCCTGTGTGTTATTAAGCCAAAAGTTAAGCAAAAAGTTCCATTTGTTTCTCTAAGTGCATATTATTGAAATCAAACTCCTTTGTAATCCCACAGTTCATACTGTTTTTTGTTTGTCAATAATAACTCAGTAAACAGCCAAAGAAAACGAAGATCAATAAAACTCATTCATTTACGGTTCATTGACTTATTCGTACAGCACTTAATATTAGATAGTAATTTCTTATTTATAGAAAATTTTAAGCCAAATTATCTCTGCTCATAACATAAAGTGTGATGGCTAAAACAAAACAAAAACAAACAAAAAACATTAAATAACTTGTATTTAATTTCTGGTACTCGTAACTACATTTAACTAAAATTCCAACAACTGCTTATTTTTTCATTATTTTTTTTTTTTTTTTTTTTTGTTATCTTCATATTCCATAACATTTTAATGTGATGACGGCGATATGAAGGCAGTAGTATTAGTAGCACTTTTGGAAGCATTAGCAGCAGCAGCAGCAGAAGTTGTGACTGGTACCATCTTCATACCAGCACTCAACTCACACTTTTATTCGTACAATCCCAGTTAAATGTTTTAATAATATTATTACGTTTTACGATTTCTATCAGATTTTTGCGGAAGATGCAACACAACTGATATTGTCTGGAAATAAAAAACACCTGCTGTGCGTGCATGCAGGCTTTCTGAGTTGGATTTGAAAACACATTTTTGAAAGCCCCTGCCAAAAGATCTGTTTTTTGGAGAATTGATTATATACTACATACATTTCAATTACCGCTACATGTTTTACATATTTTATTAAGGGAAAATAATTTAAATTGAGTGTATATATAGAGGCGAATAACATAAATTTGCTTAAAATTGACATGATTACATGGTCAGTGTGTGTCTTGCCTGTCATATTGATATTTGGCGACAGTAAAAATGCTGCATCATTTGAAATGATAAAAGCTAATTCCCTTTAACCTACTTTATTTATATATTTATTTGCTGTTCATAGAATCCAAGCAATCGACTTGAGTAACTGAGTGGTTTTCATACAAATTTTTCTCTCAATTCGATTGCTTGGATTCCAGTTTAGAAAAAAATTGTATTTTTTAACATTCAAAAATATAATTTCTTTCATTGAAATGATGACATTTCTTAAAACTTGGAAAAATCGAAAGGTAGTTATTAAAAATTTTCGCAATTTTCACTAGTTTGACTTAAGTTTAACTCCAGAACATGACATTCAGAACAAATAATATATTTTTTTTTGTTTTCTGTTACTTTTATTCAAGGAAAATTAGGACGAAGCCAATTATTATGCAAGCGGAACGAAATAGTAATTTTTCGATAAGTCGCCACAACAATTTATATAATAATAATCATTTAATCATTATTTTTAACTTGAAAAATTTACAAACATTTTTTAACAGTCTTTCACTTTAATCTTTTGCTTATTAAGGAACCAGTAAAATTTTCAGGAATATGTATTTTGAATTGGAACACCGTAATCAATCAAGAAGTCGATTTAGAATTTTTCGTAATTTGGGGTCTCTTTAAACTCATATGACGTATGCTTCATGATGAATGTATCATGACGAATGTATCATGAAAATTATGAAAATTTGCTAAATTGGAAACAAACCCAAAAAATTGATTAAAAATCATTTCAGCTTTAGAGAATGCCAAAGGAATACTTTACTAATACTAGTCAATATACTGACACAGTTCAACGCTTTTTAGCTCATTGATTTGGGACTTAATTCTGAGAATTGCACGTGAAAGTAGCCCCAAAAATAAGAACTTCTGCATCATTCGTTTTGTCAAGTTCGCTGTATAAATAATTTAATTTATGAACATTTTAAAAACAGAACAACATTGAATATTTCAATATGGAAACTAACAAGTATACGTACGTTATACCGAGATATAAATATAGAAAAAGTGATAAAAGTCCGTCTTGAACAAAAAAATATGTATGGCCATTAAATTATTAAAGCACCCAACTTCACAAAACGAATGATGCAGATGTTCTTATTTTTGGGGCAACTTTCACGTGCAATTCTCAGAATTGAGCTCTAAAGTCATGTGTTGTACTGTGTAATTGACTAAAAAAAGCTAAAACTCTGCAGAAAATATTTTTTTTACACGAATTTATTTAAATTATAATTTAAGAATTTTTTAGGATTTTTTTAAGAATTTTTAATTCAAGATAAGTAAAAATTAATTTTTATAATAATTGTTCAAGAATTCTAATTTCATAATGAAGTCATTTAAATTTTAATTCAATTCATATTTTGGACTAAACGAATAATTCATGGTGAATCAAAACACATACATATTCGGAACCTGAGTTTAATAGCGTAGCAATTTACCGCTAAACAGCAATCGCTTTTTATTTGTTTCGCCACTGTATATTTTAATTTAGAACGAATGTATTGAATATGAATAATCTACTTTCAGGATATATTTTATTTTAACATAACAAATGCCAACGTATTGCAGCTATTATTTTAACAAGAAATGTTATGGCCGTGATAATTACAAAATCTGTCTGTCTCACACCAGACACATCCATTTTAATAGTGATCAACCATTAACATTTGATTGGTTGAAGACGTAACAAAAATTGCAGCAACATTTTCTTAATAAAACTTTATTTCAATTTATTTTGTAGCCACAATAATTTTTTAACTGCTTGACAATAAAATAAATTATTTTCTATTTTATGTGAGAAATTCATTACCCAAAAACTTTAATGGTTCCTACGCTTCAGCACATGCAAATACAATTCTCTTTCCATAAAATGTGAAACGTTTTAATTGTTCTCTCATTTATTGTTTCCAAAGGCGTAGAAAGGGAGATAGCAATGTCCTTCCAGCTTTAATGACTTTTGCCTACAAAGAATATTTTTAAATTTCCATGTATTTAGGAAGAGGCGAATTCTTTTGTTTTTTTAAAACTTTGCCTTCAATAAATTCCTAACTTACCTTCGTTTTTTAAATCAACATTTATATAATACATTTTGTAATAAAATATAAATAAACATTAAAATTGATTTACTCTTGTTTTATATGTGCTTAGTTACCCAAATAAAAACAAATTACATGGTACACAAATTATCCTCTCAAATTTGTTTTTTACATACAAAATATTTCACCAGAAAACAAAAACAATTTATAAGAAAATATTTCAAACAAAAATATTATTAAAGCTCTAAGCAATTAGCATAATAATCTGCTAATAAAGAAAATCAAAATATATTTTCTATAAAAACAATTCTATATATGCTTTATAGACATTAAGGTTTGTGTAGCAGAAGTTGCCGGGAAAAGAGCAGAACATATTTTCTTTTTTTTTGCTATTCATGCGGCAAAATGGAAGATTAAAAGTATAACTTATTGCATGAACATGGATTTTTTTGATATATTTTTCGCTTAAATTTATATAAAATTTTAGTATGTCCCCTTCCGGACTTGCAATTTTTGTTGCTGGCATTTTTTTTAAATAAATTGCATTAGATTCCACATTATCAAATTCTAGTTTTGCAATTTTTGTATTTTTTATACATTTATTTCTCTTCTTCTTGTTACTTTGATATTTCTAAAATTAAAATTTCATTTCATTCAAAAGTATGTTATACAGTCGAACTTTCATAACTGGAATCACCATTATGCCAAAAAAATAATCCGACTTACGGAGACTTCGAGTTATAAAATATTTTTGTTGAAAAAAATAATAATAATTACAATTATGTCCGTATGTTTAATCCGTATACAAAAGAAGTAAAAAATTCTGATATTAATGACTTAAAATTTGCTTTTTTTATTTTCAATAAGAAATTAATCTAAACTGTTCAAAGACTTATAGTGCTGGAATACTACTGAAAAGCTTCTTCATCGAACTCTCACCATCACTCGCCGTTCCGTTTAAATTGAGACCTAACGAATAAAAAAACATTTAATTCAAAACAATGCACTTCAATAATGTGTATGCAACAGAACAGTTAGTAAGTAAACAAATCATTAATTCGAGTTATAGAATTCATATGGATGTAATTTCGTTCGATTTATGGAGAAATTCTAGTTATAGAAGTTCGAGTTACAGAAGAAGAATTGTAAGTTATTTTTTCTCTTAACGCTACTGTAAATCGAACCGGATCGAGTTAGAGAAAATTCCAGTTTTAGAAGTTCTAGTTATGGAAGTTTGACTGTATTTCATACAACTGAAGAAATAAAATTCAATAAAACGTCGAATAACTACAGCCAACTCCAACTTTACAAGTGCGTATTTCAAAGGAAAAGAGAATTGCAGAGCACATGAAACTATGTACCCCTCCCCAATCTTCTCACCTCACTCACCAATAAACTCAAAAATTGCTGCAACAAAAAGTGCAAGTCTGGGACTATGCATTATAAAAAGTGTAAAAATAAGGGAAGTGGCAGCGAAATTGATTTTGAATTATATAAAATTCCTTAAAATCGATAGGATTTTTAATATTTATTTCACACTTGGCAACTGAAAAATTTTTAAAAATTTATGAAAAGTCTACTAGTTTGTCTAATTAATGGCTTATTTCGGTAGAGTCGTTGATAGAGATCGATTAATTCATGATATCAAAACAAGATGTAATACTATCGTATGATTAAGGTAATTTAATCTAAACAACTTTGAGAAGTTTATTAGAAGTTTTAAGCCTTAGTAAAACCTTTCTATGAGTCACCAGAACTAAAATTTGTTAATAACTAGTCAAGGGACATTATTATTAAAATCTTTGAGAGCAAGTTTAGAATATATTTAAACTAAAAAAGCAAAATCAAAAGAATTCGGGCAAACTTACAAAGTATTATTAACGACAAAACTTACCTCAGTGGAAGGTAAACTATTTTTTCTATTGCTTGGAAGCTTAACAACAAAAATAATAAACAGAACAAGAATTGGTTTGGCGGTATTAAAATTAAATTTTTGCCTAAATATTTACACCGAAACCGGAAACCAGTTTATCGATTTTCGCTCATCAACTAATCAACCGGTATTGGAAAATTTTTATTTTCGAAAAATTCGAAAGACCGGTTTTTGGTGTCAGCTAAACGGATTTTTTTCACCGAAACAAAATTCAAATTATTTTTTGTAAAAAATAGGTTTACTGGCTTTTAATTTTTAATCAGTGTACTTTAAAGGTTTTAGTGTGATAATATGAAAAACGGAAGAGACAAAATAAGTCGAGGAGAATCGTTGATAAAATAAGAGACGTATGTGTTTTTTGTAAGTTGCGTATTCCCTCTTCTTTAAATACTAGTTTAAGTATCAATGATGTTTGAATAAAACCTGACCAATTAAGTTAGTCCGGTGGTGATGATGAGTGTAGCACCACCAAGCAAAAGTACACGGTCCCCCAGCAATTAGTCTAATTCTAATTTATATCTTCTAGTCTTAAAGAATAATTTTAATTTTCTGAAGCCTGCTTGTACTCGAAGCTTGAGCCTATTAAAAATAGCTAAAAAAACATACTTTTTAAGTGAAGAATTTGTAATTTTTCGTCGTTTTGTTTGTCATCTTGTGTTAAAAATCCAAACCAAGGTCTTGTGTACTCACTTCTTGAGAGGATAATATTTTTTTATTTTTCTATTCAAGTGTGAGTAAATTACAACTTCAAACTCGTTTTCTAAATAATGATTTCCTTTTGCGAAATCAATACGTTGCAATAACAGAGCGATATATACTTAGAAAAAACGTTGACGGCAAAGTAATGAGTTAAAATGCTAATAAATATATAAAGTACATTATTTCACTATTTCTACTTTGGCGTTTGAACTCATTGTTTTACCAAAGCGTTGTCATTAGAGGCAGGGATTCAACATTTTAACTCACAAATAATATCGTCAATATTTTGAATTCATTGAATATATAAAACATAATAAAAGATAATTTTCTGCTGAACACCTTCTTTTAACATTTTTATTGAATTTTACTTGGTTTTACGAACACACACTTAATTTAAATTATATTCAGTTTGACTGGCCAAATGTATGATAAGCGCAAGATGAAATGTGGGTTTATTAAAAAGGAAGTAAGTGAGTAACAACTGTAAAATATTACAGACGTATGAAGTACGTATGAAGTTTATGATGAAAAGTATGTCGTTCTTAATGGAAGTCATTACCAAACTTTCGCTAGGTACTATTAATAATCAGTGAAGCTATTTTTTTCACAAAACTGTATTTGAAAATGTTTTTTTTAACATACTCCCCAGTCATAATATAACTATGGCATGATATTTATGAGTTCTCAAATTGAAGAGTGTGAAATACTTTCATTAAAAACAATTCCTATCAAAAGGTAAATTCTCTAATTGCTTTGGCTGCACACAGATCTTTGTGTATTTTCCAAATTAGCGTATTATACAATTATAATTATGATAACTGCTTTAAAATTAACAATTAATGTTTATACTTACAAGCAGCAATTTTATAAAAAATACACATTATCGTCAATTAAACATACAAGGAGTATGAAAACACAAGTCTCTTAAATCAATTATATAAATTATTTGGCATTTATCTTAATGTTATTTCTCTAAATTTCATTTTGTCATTTGACACGGAAAGGTGAGAAAAGAATATGTGATATCCTTTTGTTTATTTGTATTTCTTTGAGATCTTTTTCAGTCAACGCCATAAAAGGGCATTTTTCCACCTTCAACTGAGCAATCATTAAATGGAATTAGTACACAAGCACTAATGCCAAACTTTTAATAAATTTTAATAAATTATATGAAACTGAATGCTGTTTCCTATTGCAAACTAAAAATTTAGAATTTTCGTGACCAAATACAACAAAATATCTGTTTTATAATATTTGATATTTTTCAATAAAACTATTTTTAGTTGTAATAAGGAGGTGTTACTGTGAGCTAAACATTTATTTAATTATATAAAGTGGTCTCTCACCGAAAAATAAAATACTAGAAATTAGTTAGAGAGAATGTGATAAAATGCAACTCAAATGCAAATATTGAAATTTTTGGCGAAAAGAATATTCTTTTTTTGTGCCAAAAAAACATTAACAACCATTGGATACTTGAATATCGTTCAATAGATTATAATGATCCTTTATATATGTATGTATACATATCGCTCCTTTGTTGCAACGTTTTTAAGTTAAGAATGGAAAACTATTCTTGGTATCGTAACTGATCTTGTGTAAAAAATTCATTCAAATATCTTGTTTACTCAACTCTTCAGGGGAGAAAGTTTTTTTTTTTATTTTTCCATTGTCATGTGTATAATTTAAATCAAACTGGTTTTCTGAAGAACGATTTATAAAAATTACAAACGATACAGGGTTAGAAACTAGATATGATTTCAAACTTTCTTTTATTTATGGTAATCGGTTGAATTCGATCAGCAGGATCATCGTAGAGATTTTCATAGCTGTGGGAAATAGCGATACTAACTAACAACATAATGTACATATAAATTTGATTAATTTTTTTTTCGATACTTTGCTCTTTTTAATGGTGAAGGGCCGATAAGAAAAAAACTACACAAAACCGAAGCTATTGTTTATAAAATATTTGTAAAAAAGTAAATAAGAACTTTAAGTGATTGTGGTAGATTCCATTGTTGTGACTTAAGTTCAAATCCCAAACATAACAATCAGCAGCAATAATTTTTATTTCTAACTATTTTTAATAATTTAGTTTCTTAAAAACAATATTTTTAACGAACTGATAATTGTTGTATATTTTTTTAATTACACTACAGAAATTATTAATTTCTTTAAAAATATTTTTTTTGCTGTGCTACAGTAGAGTATGATAATCGTTAAACACATCTCAAATATTATTATGGCATTAAAACTAATTACATGTTTCTGGTGATAAATCGATGTTCGTTTGAAACACTTAAAGTGAGTATTTCTTTTTAATCGATTTAAGTAAATTGTCTGTTTAGTTGAACGTGCAAAAAATGAAATCATATTTTTATTTCTTTTTTATTATTTCGTTGATTGCTACCACAAAAATTATGGCCTGGGTAATTATTGTTTAATAAATTATCAATTAATCGGAGGAACATTTTATTTGTAAAAATTATCCACGGGAAATGAGGCATAAAATTTAAATTTTTAATGTTTTAATGAAAATTTGTGGTTTCGGGTTTTGGTGGTTTTAAAAGTAATAAAAATGTATTTAGAAAAAAATCGCAAGGAGGTTTCCCGATTGTAAAAAACTAATCGATTAATTTGTAGAAATGAGTAAAAAAAATTAAAAATATGTACACATTTTGTATCTGATTTGCCATTAAAGAAATAGTCAACTGCGATTGGAGAGTCTCAAATAGATATATTGCACGTTATAGAGTGACTCATTCAT
This sequence comes from Gymnocheta viridis, assembly GCA_956483585.1. Classification (NCBI taxonomy): domain Eukaryota; kingdom Metazoa; phylum Arthropoda; class Insecta; order Diptera; family Tachinidae; genus Gymnocheta; species Gymnocheta viridis. Next base: position 92,940,187 of record OY101440.1, on the reverse strand, counting down.
GGGCAGATGTATAATAAAAATTGAGTTTGCCAAAATTCTGCTAAAATATAATTGGAAAAAGCTGTGTAATTACAACAGAACAAAAAGGAATAACATGCATGATTTCGTCAAAAGTAGATTATTCCACTTCAACATGACATTACCTATTTCAAATACATATTTTTGGAACAAAGTATCATTAATAAATATTACAAATAAATTATTAAAACATACAGTAACTAATAGTTTTTGGTTTTATTCATTTAAAGATGAAACTCAGGTTATTTTAAAATAACATTTCTGATAAAATTATATTTTATTTTCTTTATTCAATAATTAAAAGGGTTGCGCACACAAGACCATACATAGGTCGTATTTTCGTGTGAGGAGCTGAGTATAAAAAATTTCAAAAATAAGAGCTAAAGAACGAAGAGCTAATTTTGAAAGTAAATCAGTATAAAAATTATAGCAGAAAATAACAAATAATTTAAGAAAAAGATAAAATAAAGAAATATATACATAACATTGTTGTAACGATTATTAAATAACAAACGGGTAAAGAAATTTGTAAAAGAAAAACAAAAAAAGAAAATTATCAAATATTTTAAATTCATTTATTATGTATTTATTTATTTATTTATTTAAACATTATTCAATGGATATAATCCTTACAGACTAATAACAAGGTACAAAAATTATATTAAATTACATGAAATATAATAAAAATTTATAAGTTACGAATTAAGAAAAACAATGATTTTATGCTTTATAATACCAAAATTCAAAGAAAAATCAACAAGTTCAGACAAATAATTATATTGACGACATAATCTCGTGAAAGGATCAGCCATAGCATAATTAGACCTACAAAACTTAATAACAAGAGGATTATAATGGCGAGTACTACGGCAAGGAATATTAAATTTAACAGAATTTAAAAGAAATTCAGAGCAAATGTTACCATTGATAAGGTTTATCATAAAAGTAACATTTAACATTGTACGACGACTTTTGAGAGTACGAAGGTTTATTAAAGCTAACCTGCTAGTATATGAAGGCAAATTTGTTGAGGAACTCCATCCAAGGCCACGTAAGCAGAACAACAAGAATAATTTCTGCACAGATTTAATACGAATATTATGAATGTTGTAGTATGGATCCCATATGATTGATCCGTATTCTAGAGACACGTACAGCTGCTTCATAATGTAAGGTTCAGAAAACTCTTTAGACCAACGCTTTATAAAGGCAAGAACACCTCAAGCTTTATTTACAACCAAAGTAATATGAGAAACAAGATTTAATTTAGGATCCAGTAAAATTCCACGGTCAAGAAATAATTCAACCAAATCCAACTGATGACCTCCCAAGGAATAGTTAACAGCAATAAAATTACTTCTTGAAAAGCGCATGCATTTGCATTTTTTTAAGGTCACTTTGAAGATAAACGTGATCAATAAAATGATTAAACGAATAAAAAATTTTAACATCGGTTGTGTACATCAATATATTGGCGAAATTGATAACGTTCGGAAGATCGTTTTACGAAGTATTATTATGGTGTCTATTTATATTAATTACAAATTTAGTTCAATAAAAGGTTGAAAGGTTTTTCGAACACAGTGGCGGTTTAGCGTTAAAAAATAAATATAATCGTCGCAAGTTTTGTTCTGCAAACACAGTATACTGATTTTGTGGTGCAAATTGTAGAATAAAATTACAAATTCTGTGTTGTTTATACTTTTAGTATTAACCAAACTAATTAATTTAGCAAATTCGAATTATTTCCACTTTTTCCCAAAATTAATATTTTACTTATTCAGTAAAACATTAACCATTTTGTTAAAAACAATTTGCAATAAAATATAAAATTTTTAGCACCACAATTATTGTATTCGATAAAGATAAAATCTTGTGACGGTTTCATTTACTTAAGTGATTTTTGTATAAATTTTATGGAAAATGCAATTTAAATTATTCAAAAATGTTCGTGATTGCATAGAAAATGAATAAATTTAATATTTTTATCACGAAGGAGAGTGTTTCAAAAGTGCAGTGTGTTTTAAAGATTTTATTAATTTTTTGATTACAAAATTTTGGCCGTTTTTAGTTACATTTCGAGCTATTTAGAGTTTTTTTGCCTTCTACAATAGCCGTTTTTTTTAGAACCTGACAACAGTCATTGATGGCAGTATCTTTGCTCGTATTAAAGAAAAAAATTCTATAAATTTGTAAGACTTTACAAACAATTATATGAAGTCTTCAAAATTTGTATAAACAATATTTAAACTTCGAATTTCAGGACATGTGTGAGGTATGCAAATCCTATCTCCGATTATTGTATACTTGTATTATTAGCGATGCAATCAAATATATACTGTATACCCTATTCCAAAGATATGGCGTGACTCCGCTAATTTTTCCTACTCATCATATGGGATTTTGTAAACATTATTTTTATAGTTGCAGAAAAGTTGCTATTTTTCAGCTGAATGAATTGATTAACTTCTTTGACTTAATAATTTAACAATTGATCCTATTTATGCAATTATCAAAATTAATAGAATAGAAATAACAACTTTGAGGGTTTAGCTGAACGTCATATGCCTCAGCTTATATGATTTGATGGGAAGATATGCTATTTATTTGTTCGTAGTTGTAAGTAACGTGATATGGATAAAATTATGGAGCTCATTTCCGATATCAGGAAGTCATCCATTAGTTGTTGATTGGCAAGCACATTGTATGATTACCCCGCCAAAGTCTTTCCTTTGTGGTTCTTAACACTAAATTCTTGATTTTGTAAGCAAAGTTCATATCTGGCTTGGTGGTCAGATTGAGTTTTCTTTGATTGAGTTTTTCTAATGTTGCAAAGGATAAAATATATTTAAAAATTTCCCTAAAATAACATAAACAACATACCAAATACATTCGTGTAAATACTCAATGAAGAAAAAAGTCCTGGATAATTTATTATACGTAATATAAACTTCACTTTGTTAAATACAATTGCTTATATTAAAAACAAGTAATTGTTCCTTTTTAACCTCGACGTCAGTTTTTATTTGTTTATTTATTTATTTGTTTATTTAAAAGTAAACCCTGCATTTCTTTGTAACAATTGTCTTAGAAATAATTAAAAAAACTCCTTGTAGCAACTCTTTTATATCTTTGCAATATTGTATTTATTTATTTTTTGTTTTACGTCCTTAAAAATTTTTTGTATTATTTGTATTTAATTTTCTTCCAGTCGAAATCCAAAAAAATTGCTAAGCAACAAAACAAAAAATAAATAAAAATATAAGAAAATACTTATATATATGCATACATTTATTTAATTTCTAAAGCTTGTATGAGAGTAGATAACGATTAAGTTTATGAATCCTTAAGATTGGTAAACAAATAAAACTTGAGAATAACAAAAATATCATCAATGTTAGTATTGATTATATTGAAGTTCAAATACATCCATACAAATGTTCACATGCATGAATGATTGTATTCCATGACCTTTTGTTTAACAGGGATATTTTTGCTTCTAATGTTATTTGAAAAATTTTGTTATTTTTTTATATCTATAGAAATTTTTTGTCCTACAAAACAATTTATTTTCGTACAAAGATTTATTAATTCATTAAAGAACAAGTAAGCAAAAAAACAACTTAAGTTAATTGCTTCTTGTAAGTATGTAAGTTGTACAGGTTTTAAATATTTATTTCCAGAAAGACCATTAAACATTTCTCAACTATTATCAAAAGTGAATATTAAATGGAATCCAATGAAAAGAAAGGGCGGGTTATAATTTTATTTTTTTTCAATATTTTAAATATTTAAAGGGAATTTTTATTTATTAATATTATTAATTTTACTATTAATTCTTAAAAATATATTTAATGTGTACATTTTCTCCAATTTTCTAGTTTTGGGAAGAAAGTTGAACAAAATTTTAAAGCACTGTACAATAAGTACTAACAATATTAGTAAACAGACTAGACTAAATTTTGATACTATGAAAGCACGTTTCTCTTTTAAATAAAACTCTTTTCATGTTTTATTAAATTTGTGGTATAAAATTTAGTCAATTTATTTTTTATTTCCATTTGTCCTATTTTTTATTCTCACATATTATTGTAGAAAATATTAATAAAAAACGAAGCACAACCAAAATCCACTCCTATCGGTGAAGCATAAGCCATCCTTGACAACCACTAGGTCGGCTTAGCCCTCTAATGTCAAAAGTTGTACTGACTCCCAATATATAATTTTTTTACATTAAATAACCTTTATTTACAGTTGCTAAAAGTTGCAGCAAAATTTCAAAAATGATATCGAGAGCTGTCTCGAATAATAAATTTAATGATGTAAAAAATATTTGTTAAGTCTTTGAATTTTTTAAAAGGTCTTTTTTATCTCTTTTATGCTTATTTTTGTCAAGCACGTGCATTACCAATCTAAAAATTTTGCAGTTGCATGTCGTGTTATCAAAAATATCAATTTTACTGTTTTTGAGTTCTGCGATCGTAGAGATAATTTTCTTTTGACAGATATACTTGTCTTTTATCATTAGGAAATTTGGTGTTTGTTAATACAGTGTTTTTATTACTAAATGCCTAAAGATTCCTCCAGCTATTCATTAATGTTTTCTCACCTGGAACGTAAACGACATATTGTACGGGCTTACAAATATTTCTTTAAAATAAGAGGCTCCAAAATTTCCAAAAAAAAACTATTCACGTAGCATTGTTCCATTTTTTCTTAAGTTGGCAATAAGAGGGCTAGATTCTCATTTTCGTAGACATACATATATTTATTAAGCCAGTGGTTCGTCCAGTCACGGCATCCTTATTTATGGATGCAAAACCGTATATAAATTACATGAACTCGTTGCTGTGAATAAGCCAGTTGAGACAGTTTGATCTAAATTTAAGTACAAGTAACACCAAATTGCTCTAGAATCAAGTTAAAGTTGAAAATTTCTTAAAATAGGACTAAAATTTTCAGGGACTGACACCGAACCCGCTGTTTTTTACTAAGACAATGAACCCGAAACCGTTAAACCCAAAAATTCAGCAAGGTTCGGGTTCAAAAATATAAAAAATAGAGAAATATTTAATAGGAGAATAATAAAAAAAAGATTACATTTGATATTGTTGTTGAAAATGCTAAAAAACATATTTTGAAAACGATTAAAATTTTGAAAAATTTACAAATGGAAAGAGAAAAAGAGAATTTTGTGAGAGAATCAATATCTTTTTCAACAGAAGCTGATGAAGGTATGCTCGAACAATTCTAATAAAGAAGGAAAGTTTTTATAATTCAAATTCTTCAAATGTAAATGTCCCCGCTTTTATTGATAATTTATTAAAAAATGAATTTGAATATTCAAGACTGGGAAAAGAAAAAAACATTTTACTATTTTGGGAGCAACATAAAACGGAAACGCCACTATTTTATCAAGCGGCTCAGATCATATTCGCGGCACCTGCTACGCAAATAAGCGTCTAGAGGGCCTTTTCAGCTTTAAAATTAATTTTATCCTCACAAAGAATAAATTTAACAGAAGAAAACTTGAAAAATATATTTGGGGGATTTAAATGGTAGTCATAAAATTATATGTTTTAAAATAATAAAATGAAAAAATATAATAAGGAAGACCGAAAATTTTGTATCAAGCATTTTAATAATTTTAGTATTGTGCTGATTGTTATCGAAGTGTTTAAGTGAAGAAGGCATATATATCACTGGTCACTGAACACATACACACGTATGATTCGTCGGTATTGCAGCAAAACCGTCGGCGAAGTAAAATAATTAATTAAGTCATTTTAGTTTTGCGTTAAAAAGATACAATTTTATTGTGGGTGTTAGAATGATCCACGCCTGTGCATGTTTTATTCCACCAAAATTTTAATTTGAGAAGTTTACTAGCAAAATATGTGTCTCCTTATTATTGTATTATTTTACAATTTTTTATATCTTCAATAAGCTTTAAATTAACAATTAGTATTAATATCTGAAAATAATTGAGATCCAGCCAAAGCCAGCTAAATAAGCATACATATTGTTGAATATAAAAAGATCAAAGGTTAATGTGAAATAATAAATTGTATTTACTAAGGTATTAGGCTTTACAAATAAAACTGTGTTTATTGATTTATTTTTATTTTATTTTTTCAAATAAGCAAAATCTTTGAAAAAATTTTCATACGTCTTTAAGCTTCTTAGGTTTATTGATTCAAATCAACAAGGACCTTATTTCAATTTTGAAAACCTAAACGCCTAAAAAAATAACGATAAAGAAGGAAACCATAAATATAAATGACGGCATTGTAATCAACATGAGGGTTACTTGCCTTTCATATTTTGCTAAAAATATATGAAATGGAAATATTGATAAAATATTATTATTGTTAATAAAATATTTCATATGTTTAAGACAATTTAAGTTTTGAACACAGTTGGACAGTTGTATGCGAAAACACAAAATGTTAGAAACGTAAAATTAATATCAAATTTTACATAAGACCCATCATGCTTCTCAGGAGTCAAGCATAAAGGACAACAACCCTCGTTATTAAAACAATAGATATTCATATTGTGCAAATGAGCATTTTCTACATCTAGATTACAGAAATTCCGAAGGAGTTTTCTAAGTTTGCCACGAGCAAGCAAAAAAAAAAATGGAATTTTTTTTATTATCAACAAGTCCTTAGAATTAGCACAACAATATGAAATTATTATAAAGGGTTTTTGCTATCCCTTTCTGCAGTTGGAAGTAAATATTTATGGTTTGTTTTGGTTTGTTTCTTAGTAAAAGTTTTTTTGACTCTTTACAAACACACGTCTGGTTCGTGGTTGTTTGTGGAAAAAAAATATTTGAAAACTATGAAAGTATCACATTTTGTAGATTTAACTTAATACTTTAACGTTAACTGTTTTTTTAAGTGGCTATATTATTAACAACTGCAATAATGTAACTTATGCTGATTTTGACATCATGATTTTTAAATCTCACTTGTTAAATTTTCCACTGCAAAATTAATACAAGCCATGTGAATCTTATGAAACTTTCCTTTTGCAAAAGTCAGTTGAGTTAAGCAATTGTTTCAATTTAGTTAAATTTTCTCCTACAAAAGAATATATCATCAGCTGTGTGCGCAGCTAGTGTTGTCAAATTGCGATATTCTAAGCAAAAATAAAAACTCACAACTAGTAACTCTTGAAAAGTTTTATAAAATTTATTCTTTCTCTTATAAAATTATTAAAAGTGCAGTAACATTGTGTTTTATTTCATCTAATGATATGTTTTTGTGAGTAAAATATCTGTTTTAAGCGGATAATATAATAGTTTAACCTAAACTACATGTCTTCAAATACGAGGAAACATTGTTTGGAACCACTACAGCAAGGTTAGTCAATTTTTTAATGTAGATTTTTTAGTGGTTTAAATATTTTTTAACTTTTAAAAAAGTGCAACTATAAAATAACTTGTGAAATGCGGTGTTACTGTTAGTACATTTGCAAGAAGGACTCATTATTTTTAATAATGCCAAACAAAAATAATTAGTTCTTCTTCCAAGTTGTAACTCGTTTTGACTTCACTGCTGAATATCCTTTTTTGCATAATAGAAATCCTTTTTTTGCATTGTTTTGTAATTGTAGTGGAACTTCCGTTACCTCATATTTATTGTACCACCACTCATTTAATATCAGATAGATACATTTTCACGCCTCTCTTTCTATATTTGTTGTTAATTATTCAACAAAAACTTTAGTGGATGTTGCTTTCGGCAAACAAAGTTTAAGTTGTTCATTTAGCTGTTGTGAACGCGGTTATTTTCAATTTTTTTATGCTTTATAATTCTTTCTTTTCAAAATTTTTTTACTTATTTGTTTTTTAAAAGGGTTATCAAGTTTTTTGTTTTAAACATTTCTTTGATTTTCTATAGTTGGCTAAATTAAACTTCTTTTTCTTGTTTGTTCCATCACATTCAAATGGTTTAATAGTGCAAAATGTTGTTTCTTAATGAAGTTCTTTTCATTTCCTTTTATTTCAAGTTACTCCTATTACATAAATAAAATGGTTCTATCCTTTATTTACTTAAAAATATGTCTTCGCGTTCTTGTCGCTTCCTTCTTTAAGTTTTTACAGAATTGTTCACTATTCTGTGATTTCTTTGTCTCGTGTTTGTTTATTTTTTATTCATTTCACTAAAATGCCCGTGTGAATGAACACTTTGTCTTAGAGTTTACTTTTACTATTTTCCAAACTCTCAAATTTGCAAATGAATTTTCTAATTTATAAATAAAGTAGTAAATTATTTCTATGATATTCTTTATATTTATGCACTTTCGTCCTTACAATTTAGAAAAGAAGCACGTAATTGTCAAGGAGGACAACATAAAATTTAGATATATATGTATTTATTTTTCTCTAAATGGGATTGTCGCATCAAAGACATCAATTATTTAGTTTGAAATTAAGTGACTATTTCATTTACTTTATAACAGAAAAAGCAAATAGAAGACATTTAATTAAAAGGTAAATTATATATTGTAGACAAAAAGAACATTATTAATTGGGTAGACTAAATTCTAAGAAATTATATATTTGGTATATATTTACAAAAATGTTACAAGTTCTTCAGATATAATAATTTAGAGGAGTTTACCATTTTCCGTGAGCTACAATTTGTTTCATTTAAATAGTCTAAGTAGCTTTCAAGTGCTTCATATATTTATTACCACTTTCCGATGCTTTGACAAAATTAATCTTTTACTAGGAAGGATTACAATTTTCTAACGAGTGGCAGCACAGTGGCTCAAATAAAAGTATACAATAAGCTTTAAGTTCTGTTTACTTTACATGAATAACACCGAGGACTTGTATATTAATTAGACAAATTGCCAAAAGCCAATTATGAAATATTTATATACTACAATACTATAAGCATATGTTATCTTTGTTTTTGGCTTCAAATTGCTCTCGTGAAAATTCATTGAAATAGGTTACCACTTTCAAAAGTTACAAGTTTTGAAAAATCTTTATGCGTAATTTGTTGAACTGTTAAGGTTTATATTGAAATGAATTTTTGGCTTGAGTTCAAACCTGAGTTTACCCATTTCTTCTTAATTTTTAAGAAATTGTTTTGGATAAATTCATTATTTTATTAAGACAGTACTTTTTTGCTAGTTGTCAAGGCTTTGTATGATAACTGGGGAATAAAAATCAACACATGAAAGAGTGAAGTAATTTGCATCTGACATGCTTCTGGGAAATGCAGGGGTTTTGTAGTTGTGGAAAGCAAATTGCTTCATCTTTATCTTCATGTGGTGGAGATTCCAATAGGAAACAAAAGTAAATACATTGGAATTAATCGGACTTGGGAAAGCAAATAAGATAATGGGAATTTTTACAACAATTTTTAAAAATAAAAGTTAACCAGTGAAAACAAAACTTCTTTTGTATAAAATAAGCATTAGACCAGCCTTTTTATTTGCTTTTCCAATTTGGTTTAGCATTTTTCCTACTATATTAAAAGAATTTGAGATTTTTGAGAGAAAAGTTTTGAAGTGTTGTATTCAAATGTCTTTCTTTATTCAAAATCAAAAGTTATTCCCGTCGGTTTATACGTTTGTGACATGATAAAAAGATTTGTGCTTAGGGTTTTGGGGACCATGATAATGTTTTGGTAAAAAAAAATCACGACTCTCAAAGTCCTTTCGATAGGTCAAACGTAAGCTACTTATCGACTATAGGTTATATAAACTCTTTCCGGCGCGTTGGTATGAAAAGTATATCACTTATCTTAATAGTTTTTCTATATTCTGTGCTCAATGGTACATTCTAAATACTACTTCCATGTGTATATTTAAGATTATATTTAACAATAAAATGTATACCAAGTGTGTGAAAGAAACGGATATATACTTTATTTAACAAAACTTGAGTACCACCAGCCCAGTGCTGAAAGCGTTTTCCGTTATTTAGAGAATTTCTTACAAACACCTGCGTTAGACATCGTACTTGTATAATTTTTGATAAATAAGACAGCGAAAAGGGTGCTTGCAAATAGTAACACCAAAAATAAATAGAAACTTTGAAGTAGTGAAAGTTTTAAGTTGACTGAAATGTACAAACTAAAGGGCAGTGATATTTCCTATATATTGGAAACAATAGCTTTGTTAAATTTTCATGATCCAAATGAACTTGTACGAGTAAAAGCAATGCATCGTTAACGTGATGGCACAGTCACGGAAATTGATAAACCAAACATTATACATACTTATAACATGTATATGAATAACGTCGACAAGTTAGATCAGCTGAAAAAATATCATAAGCTGAATAGAGAGAGCCGGAAATGGTGGCTCCGAATTTTTTTTCATTTTCTCGATGTGGCAGTGGGCCTATATTATTGCTAAAATTGCTGGGTATAAGTTACCTCTAAACGATTTTAAACTTGATATAATATCAAATCTATGTCACTCACGTTCACGTTCATCAGTGGCTTCTGCAAAGGTGAATAAAACAAACACAGTGCAAATAAAAAAATAAACCTTTCGTGGATGCAAGCACACTTTGTTGAAGTAAAAGGAAATCCTGCTTCAATGAATTCCATAAATAAACTTATCTTATAATAGCGGTGGAATAAAAACCATACCACATCCTTGCGTGAATTCCTATAAGGATATATTTTTTTTAACATTTTTTCCATTGAATGACTTCTAAAAATAAAATAAATTTTTTTTTTCTTTTGCGAATGGTACTCTGTTCATTTTGTGAAAGAAAACGTACGAAATGTTTCTGGCAGCATCTTTTTCAAAAGCGAAATAATTCAAGCATCACTTATTTCGTACGGAATTTTAAGCAACAGCTGATCAGATTTTATTTAGAATTAAATTTGTTGCGAACAAATAATTAAAATAATACAAAATAGTGCAAATATAACCTTTCGGCAGGACGTTACTGTTTAAAGAGGTCCCCATCCGCAGCTGCAATTTGCTTATATTGAAACTTTGTTGCACAAGTTCTTAATATTATTTTGTTATCCACTTGTTTTAATTTTTTTCTTGAATAAATACATGATTTTTGTAAACATAAGAAAAACTTACTTACTTACTTCAAAACAATGAAACCGATAAGTTTTTTCTAAGTCGTGGTATTTGTCAAAAATTCTTAACGAAATAATCAATGTTGCTCAACATTTTTCGCAAAATTTGATCAGAGTACCAAGGTTTGACCGAAGGGTTTTTAAAAACTCGTTCAGAAATGTTTAAAATTTTTGGTAAACTAAATAAACTCTGTTCTAACCAAACATATGATGAGAATGGGAAATTTTTTATATAGAAAATAGTGATTTATCGTATTCAATTCCAATTTTTTGGTTAAATGGTTGATGATTTTAACTATGCACACTGGGTAATTTGAACTACTTTTAAGGTTAAAAATTTTCCTGAGCACAAACAGCTGGGATTTTCGATTTTTGTAATAGTGAATATTTTTAGAGTTAAAAACCAAATATCTTGATCATGAAAGAATACATTTCTGTGAAGTTCGTCACGATGATAATACGCAAGGAGGCCGGCTAACAAAATGTCGTATAATCCATATAGACAAAATCTGAAATAAATAAAATTTATTATCTGTAGACCTTATGCCTCCTTTACAATAAATTTTTACACAAAAATTTTTGTACATTTTGAACTCAAAGTTAAATCTTATTTTGAAATATTAAATAAATTAATTTCATTGATAAAAAATTTGTAAACAGCATCAGTTTTTCCTCATTTTTATTCTTTTTACAAATCCAAATATTAAAAATTTTAATAAATTTGATATAGATCAAAAATCAATAAAAACCGAAACGAAAAGTAAAGAAATATAATCTCAGCATTCTTTCCTTAACATTTTTCATTAAGGAAAAATACTTTTCCTTTCCATTTTTTAAGATGCACTGAGCACGTTGCTTGCAAATGTCAATTTTGAATGCCCATAAATCAGCTGATATTTGTCTCTTGCTAAATCGAAATATGCAGTTATTTGCTTTGATGTACAGTCATCCCCGGTTTACGTCGTTACGAGGTTGCGTCTTTTTTTTGCTTCAGTTTGCGTCGCATGGCTTCGAAGGTGCGTCGTTAGTGCTTCGATTTGCGTTGTTAATAAATGTTTGTATGTACAAAGCAAAACTAGAAAAAGGAGATTTTCCGTCGAAGTCTAATGCAAATTTGTATGTGAAAATTGTCTACAAGTTTGTCTTCGTTGGTAGTTTCAAATTTCATTTGGTAAAGTGAAGTCTTTTATTTTAATAAAAACTTTTATCACACAAATAATAATAAAAAATTGGTATTTTCTATTGAAAAATATTGTTTTTACTAAAATTATGAGTCTCGGAACGAATTAAATGAAAATTGAATATAAATGTGGAAAAAATAATGTTTGGACAAGATTACCTATTGAGCCATGTAAAACTGGCCAAATGGATGTCTGATAGCTGTTGATGATATGCATGACCATACATCAAGTGCGTTGGGATAATTTTACTATTTCCGTTCTCTTTTGGAATGTACAAAAATAATTAGTGGTTGTAAAAAACAAAGAAGATTTATATTGAATATAAGTGATGTTGTTCTTTCTAAAAGTTCGGAATGCTTAACCAGTTTGGCGCAACACGATTAGAGAATCGCCGTCGAAATTCATGTTGCGCTAACACTAAACCAAATCAATTATTCTACGCTCTTCTTGCATGGTATAGCGCCTCATTGCTGAAGCTGTCTAGTCCACAAATATCAAATATGATAGAAGTACGACGCCATTTGTAATAATTATAACATCTACCGATAGGGTTTTGCGCCAACCTGTATAATTTCTTAGTGACTAATTTACTCAATTATCTAAATTTTTCTTCTTAGAACTCAGCATTAATTAAATCCCTTTTGTTTCAATAATGCCAACAAGAAAGAACAAAAAACACTTTTAATTTTCTTGCAATAAAGGTGACTTAATTTTAAACTACATAATTGATGTATTTGACACGGCAAAACAAATTAAAGGAAAAAGGAAATATTTCAAAGTTATGTTGCCCTTTTTTCCATTTATATACTATTTTCTAAATTTATACAACGCAAAGTGCAAAAATATAAAGAACAGCATAACAACAATTACTACTATTTTTACCAATTATAAAAAAAACTAATTACAAACTTTACAAACTACTGGCAGTTTGAAAAAGAAATGGAAAAAGTTTTAATCTTGACGACAAAGTATTCATTTAGACGGGCACTTTAGCGAATAGAGCAAAAAATAGAGGAGGACAAGCCGAACAAAGTTAAAAAAATTTATAAAAAGTTAAAGCAGGAAGTGAGAAAACTGAAACATAAAAAGAACTCATATTTTCGAGTTAATAAATGGTAGTGCTATTTTTTTAAATATTATTTAGAGAAGAAAAATGTTCGATAACAAACAACATTTTACACTATTAACACCATTTGAGTGGAATGAAGAAGAAAAACGGCACAACTCAGGCAACTTAAGCAAATAAAAAAAAAGAAAATTAAAAAAAATTGTAGCAACAAACTTGATGACCCTTTTACCAAACAAATAAGTAAAAACAACAGCAAAAAAACGTTAAAGCAAAATGCAAACAAACACGTTAACAACGACCAAATGAACTTAAACTTCGTGCGGCGATTGCATCATACCGCCAAAGTTGTTGTTGATGTTGTTGGAAAATATACAAAAAAAAAAACAAATAAGAAACTTAAATCATGCAAATCAAATTTGAGGATAGTGTTCGGTTTATGCAAGCCTTTACAAAATGGATTAAAGTCCATACCGCTTCGATTGCACACAGTTCTCCGATAGTTACTTTCAACAAGATCGTAATAAATTAATTCATGCTTTAGATTATAATTTTTAATCATTATAAATCTGCTTTCTGGAATTCTATTTCTAAGGAATTCCAAGACGTAAGTAATCATTCAGAGGAATAAAAAATAAAAAAAATAATCTACCACATATCATGGTTCCCGTAGGCGTTTTCGCACTGGAGACCTATTAGATAATCTTAAGACATGCACTTCTGTCGGAACTTCTTGCTATTGCTGTCAGTGATGAGCTATCTGAATTTACATCTAGTTTACTTATGGACTGCATTACATGCCGTAGTTATAGATGGGACTTCATCGCACGAGCTTAAAATACATCCAGGGATACCTCAAGGCTTAATTTGTCGCCAATCCTATTTCTAATCTTTCTGAATGACTTTCTATATCCAACTTGCAATCCTATGTAGTCTTTGGTATTAATACTCGTAAGTTAGATATAAGTGATCGTTTTTTTTTCTAACAGCACGTTCGTCATTAAAAGCGCATCCATTTGTGATCGGAGAAAATTAATTTTACACAGGAATAAACTATCTGCAGAAATCTTTAAAGTCACTTTCATATCCGGAAAAGTCAAATCGAAATGTTTACGAGCTCTACTCCATACATCCTTCTTGCAATAAGCAATTTTTCTATTTGCGACGCCAGGCTGGGTGTCATCCACCAAATATTAGGTCCAAAAACTCATTAAAAAAATTATTTCGATACATTGTACAATGATTAACTAAGCATACCAATATATTGTGAAGCTCACAACTTATTGAACAAAAGGAACATTTGTTTTTGCTTTCTTCAACACGTTGTTTGTTTAAACCAATGTAAGTAATAGTTGTAAGTGAGATTTGCTGGTCTTATTACAAGGTACGAGTCAAACAACGGTCGGTCGGTCTGTCGCAAGTGTAAATGAACTTTTAAAGTTCATGACAAAATGAAAGAAGAAAACGATTTACAAACTTAAGAAGTTGATCGGAAATGCTGCTTAAAATACTGGCTCCTGAGGCTCTGAGAAACATATTGCTATCGGATAACGCTTGTTGTTGATAGTCCGCATATTTTCTTAACTATTCAGTCAACCTTTTCAAATCACACATTCTAAAATTCTGTTACCAGAATTAGAGTTCGCTAATGCAAAACGCATGGCAAAGTGTATGAAGAGGCGGAGACTACCCCGTCTGCAACGCATTGAAAAGAGTTACTGTTTGGTAAAGATTTTTAATCGGATCCATTATTAGTCGGTTACTTCTTCGAACATGAGATTGCGAACGCTGCAGAATAATGGTAAACAATTACTTTCAAACCGAATGGAACGATATGGATGTGGTCACGTGATTCCAGTATAATTACGCCACATGCCAAGAAGTCAATAGCGTAATGGATATTTTACATGGCTGAATTGAGAATAATTAACTCGTGTATATTTAATTCTCTCAACTGAGATCCTGCGATATGGCCCTGATAATCTTTTCTTGTGACATTTTCTGATCCCACAGATTTATGCCAATAAGAGAAGATTATTGCTCCAATTCCGCCGCGTATACTCTACATACGGTTGAATCATTCAAAATTATATCTCTCGAATCCAGCCCATCTTGTGAAGCCGTGGCGAACATTCGATCGATGATAATGGCGCCCATGAAATAAAAAAAAACTTCGTCGACACCGTACACACCCCATATTTTAATCGCTTTAATCATTTCAACAATGGGAACACCTTATTGGAAAACCTTTTAGTTGGGTGAAGTTTAGTTCTAAAAATAAAAAATAAATTGCAAATCTTTGATCTTAACTGCTTTTTGATGCCAAAAAAAGCATATAATTAAATGTTGATGCATTTGTTGCACGTTTAGTAAAGTTTGTTGAAATTTCAATAAAATAGGAAATATAAAAAACAAAACTATATATTTAGATACAATTATTTGCCAATCGATGAACTATATGAGCAAACAATAAATTAAAAGAAATATAATAATTAAATCAAATAACAAAATCATGTAAATAATAAATATTATTAAAGGACTTTTCACACTATCATACAAGTCCTAAGATTTGCATTGGATTTTGTGTGAAAGAATTCTAACGAGATTTGTTGCGACTGTCAAAAAATCTAACGTACTATTACATTTTGTGTTCACATTATCAGATCTCAAGCGGCGGCTGAGCAGTTTCATGTAGCCGGCGAACGTGAAGGCCTTTTAAAATATTTGGCGGTTAAAGTATATTTATACTAGATGTATACCAAAGTACAACATTAAATAACACAAAATTTCATTTAATTTTGAGACATGGTGTGATACACGTTCCGAATTTTGACGCAAAAAAACCATCAGAGATGGCACGCTATCGGCTGCAAAACAATCGAGTGTTCAATTTGCTTTTTTTATAAAAATTCAACCCTGATCAAATGAAAAATCTTATCGTTTAGAAAAATGTCGAAAAATAACAAAGTCTTATGTTATGTCAAATTTATTATCGTGTTATTTGTCATTTTAATAACATTTTTCTTCCACACTATCACACTTACATATTCGAGTTTTATAGTTTTTGGGATTAATAAAGCCGCTGCTGAGTTATCTGCACAGTTTTTGCTCAAAAATTGTATTGCCAACTACTTTAAAATATTTTATTTCTATATTTGCGTACTACGTTTTACAACAATTATAGCTGTAGGATATCTCATGATCATCTCTCGCATTCAAATAACAATTTTTCTTTATATTAAAATTTTTATATTTTAACAAATTTTCTCCTTTTGTGTAAGCAACTTTGCAACAACAATATTAACAATTGTTATAATTGTGAACACTATTGTTTTGCATAATTTTAACTGAATTGAACTGCTCATCATAACTTCATCTTCTTTTTGCTCTCTCAGTTTTAATTTTTTCATTTGATTCGAATAAAAGAAAAATCTTCACTTGACGTATTTGTAATTTGTATACTACAGATTTTCTAAATATGTATTTTATCATACGAGTATTTATATTGTTTTTAGTTTTCTTTTCCCTTTAGCAGTATTTTGTAAAATTTATTATGATTTTTCCATTAAATTTATCGCTCTGAAGCCGTACTTCATTCATAATGCCTCTGGCACTTTTGTGTAACACACAGAGAGATATACATATGTAGCAATGCAGTAGAAACAAGCACACAAATGTGCTTAAGACATTCAGCATGTTTAGTTGTTGTTATAATTTTCTATTTTACATGTAGTTCATCTTAAAGAGATTTAGTTTTCTGGAAGTGGTATTTACTTACATACAAACTAGTGATGTAACGAATATTCGTATTCATATTCGCTAAATTCAGGCGAATACGAAATCTTCAATCATCCAAAGTATACATAAAGTGTTATTAACAAACTTTCGATAAGAGCAACAAAAAATATTTACCCTTTCGCGGACACTGACGTGTATAGACGTCAAAATAAAATTTTCTGGTGGGACATGACGTATATAGATGTCATAAAATTTTCTGTTCGTACAATTTTTATGGCTGAAGAATTTCAATATTATTTCAGTCAGCCTTTGTTTTAGATACATCTATTATGCGTACAAAGTATTTTTATAAACATTGTAGCAGTCACTACATATACAAAATCTTAAAATATTTTAACACAAAATATTTTTTCCGGGGTTTTCCATAGACTCATGACGTGAATAGCCGTCATATTTATATAGAAATTTCTTTAGTTGTAAAAATGTGCGCCTCTGGGACGTCGGAAAAAAATATCGGAAAAAATTATTCTTTATTATTAAATTTATTAAATATTCTTTTACTATTTTATATGTTGTGTGCAATTATAATTCCATAATTTTCACAATATTTGAAGCTTTTGGAAATGTCATACGAAAAACAAAGAAAGAAAATTTTAGAAACGTTGTTTGGTGAAGCAGATTTTTCAGAAAGTTACAACGAAATAGACTCAGATTCGTCGTTCCATTTGCGGATGATGAAGAATATTCTGGTGGAGATGAAAATTATATTTCAGGAAATCTAAGCTCTGAAATATTTTCTATTAGCTCAAAACCTTATAAAGATTCATGGCAATAAAGCAAGTTTGTATGAAACATACTCGTACGTTAACAAATAAAGTTTATATTTTTAATTTATAGTATTTTGGTGTTTTAGGAATTTTTCTATCTTGCCTAATAACGGAGATCAAAGTGTTCCATGGAAATTGGTATTAATTTTTATTAAAAACGACTTTATTAATCTTTGTTGAGGAAACTTAAAAGAAACCCAAAAATATTGCTGTATCGAACTTCTTTTATAACTAAAATTTTTTTATATCATATTAAATTAGTAACACCGTGTAACACAAAAATAATAAAAGATTCTATTGTAAAAGGTACAAAACGCCAAAAATAGAAGCGTTTTGATTTTTTTTAAGTTTATGCCTAAGATTAATTTTTGGCGGACGTACACGTATACGCGTTCAGTTACGTTCGAATAGAAAAATGGTATTAAAAAAAACTTAAAAGAAAGAAAAAGATAAAGAGAAGAGTGTGTTTAAACCAGCTGCTTTGCCATGAAACATATGAAAAAGAAACAGAAAAAATAAGCAATTGTCTAAAAATTCTAATTGTTAAATTGTAAAAAGTTAAATTTAGTGGAAATAATAGTGATAAATATATAAAAAATAGATATTGTGGTATCTTTAATTAAATAAACACATCAGTTAAATACGGAAACTAAGAAAAAAGTCACAATATGAGTAAAGTGCCTTTCATACTATTTTGTGTGAAAGAAATCTAACGAGATTTGTTGCGACTGTCAAAAAATCCAACATACTATTACGTTTTGTTTTCACACTATCAGATCTCAAGTAAAATCAAAAATATGAGTACAAAATAAGTGGCGGCTGAACAGTCTCATGTAGCCGACAAACGTGCCGGCCTTTTAAAATGTTTGGCAGTTAAAGTATATTTATACTATATATCAAAGTACAACATTAAATAACACAAAATTTCATTTAATTTTGAGACATGGTGTCATACACATTCCGAATTTTGAGCCTGTGTATGTCAAAAAAACGATCAGTGACGGCACGCTATCGGTGTCAAAACAACGGCTTTTCAATTTGCTTTTGTAAAAATTCAACCCTGATCAAATGAAAAATCTTATCGTTTAGAAAAATTTCTAAAATTGGCAAAGTCTTACCGTATGTCAAATGTATTATCGTATTATTTGTAATTTTAATAACATTTTTCTTTCACACTATCGCACTTGCACGTATTACAGTTTTTGGCAAGTCTTAATACAAAGTTTTATAGTGTGCAAGGTCCTTAAGCGATATTTGTGGCCAAACTTTTCCAGAGTAAAGAATCTTGCAGCGCCGGAGGTGATATTTTTAATTTATATGCATCATTTCGAACTCCATCCCAGAATACCTGCTGTTCTTCTTTGCGATGCTTCTGATATTGACACGCAATATCATCCTTCGTTGCCGTTAAATTTGCCAGCTTTTCATATCGCTCAGGTGTTGTGTTTTTCGACACGCAACATATTAAATAAAGCTTTTAAATTTGACGAAAAAAAATTAAGAATTTATTACAAAATAATTTTAAACTACAAAAAATAAATCGAAAAACTTTGCGTTAGTAAACAAACGACTTGCAAAAACATGGCTACGATCGTAATGCAGAATACATTCAATCGAAAAAGAAATCAAAATGATACGGCGCGCCGCGGCGAATGTATCGAAGAATACCAAATTTGCAAAACGGAGAAAATTTCCATTCGAATCGAAATGTAAAATAGGGGTGATTATACCATGCAAGAAAAATATTCTAGTATATGATGATCAACGATCGTTTGAATTCTGATCGACTTTGAGTATCCCTTTTGGGCCAAGCTCCA
This sequence comes from Gymnocheta viridis, assembly GCA_956483585.1. Taxonomy (NCBI): domain Eukaryota; kingdom Metazoa; phylum Arthropoda; class Insecta; order Diptera; family Tachinidae; genus Gymnocheta; species Gymnocheta viridis. Next base: position 92,920,465 of record OY101440.1, on the reverse strand, counting down.
ACAATTGGTTTAAAATTCAATATGAATTTAACAAAAACTATTGAAATTATCGATATAATGAGGACATCACACCTTTTGTCGGTTTTAAATAGTTTTCCATCACATGCCTGATTCCTTAAATATCGTTTGTTCCATTTTTATTTCTTTGAATTATGTATTAAAATACACAAATGTATTTTTGCATAAGCTTTTTCATAACAATTGAAATTTTCATTTAATATTAAAAGCTTCAGCTGCAACATAAATCGCCTATTTCTCTTTGGCCTATTTATTTAGACTCTTTTAAGTAATTCTCATAATTCTGTTGATTTTATATTTATTTATTCCTTCATCAACTTCACTTTCATTTGGCTGTCTTCGCTTGCACTGTTACAATGAAATGAAATTGTATTGTCTTCAGTTGCCACGAGCTGTTTTCTATGCAATAATGTAGAAAAGTGTATAAAGTTTTTCTTTTATTACTTTCGCTGGAAAATTCCCAAGATTATATATTTTTGCTAAAGCGTTTCGTTGAAGTCATACTCGTATTATGCATAGAGTCAAGCCAAGCCAAACCAAGCCATGTCACTACGTCAGTCAGTCAGTCAGTTAGCCAGTCAGCCAGCCAACTTAAGGAAAAATGCATCATCTGCTGAATTAAGCTTCGAAAAAAATAAATAACTCGATATCTGTGTTCACACTAAAGTATGAGCATTCTTGTTGTCTTTATTGCTTCTTCAATACTTATAAGATGTACATACGAGTATGTATGTATGAATGTATATATGGATGTATGTATAGGTGTATATATGAATGTATGTATGTTTGTATGTACATCCTAAAACTTTTTGTTATTCAACTTCCTTGAGCGAATAATTTGGTTATTTGTATTAGTTTTGGTATCTGTGTCTGTAAGTTAGTTTATTCACTTGGGGAAATGCTGTTGGTGGTAAAGATGCTGGTGTGGCTGTATTTTATAGTGTTTTATAGTGATGATGATGGAAATTGTGGCGGCTGAAAAAGTTTGCATAATTTTCTTTTATAAAAAAAATCAAGACAAAGTAGTGTAATTGAGAATATTATTTTCTTACGTGTTTCTTTGCTCAAACTGCAATCACTGCGGTGGAATTAAGTATAAGTTCTCAGACTTGAACGAAATTGTTCATGGTTACTTAAGCTAAAACTTAAGAATAGAGTATTCGAAAACACTTTTATCCGGTTTTGCTCTTAATAAATTAGTCAGTTTCGAATAACAGAATAAATGTAATTTGACATACAAAATTGCCCTGACAATAAAAATTGAATAAAATATCCCCAAGTGGATGATTCGAGTGCAGTTGAGCATTTTGTCAAAATTTAATTTTCTGTCTTTTCTAATCACAAAAAAGAACAGTCACCCATATTCCAGTTTGAGACATCGATGTCACGTCAACACAATACCAAAAAATTTGGAGGTAAACAAACCCAAATCGTTGTCGAAATTTTCTAGGCCTTATAGAACAGAAGTACTCTTTCATTAGCACAAAATTGTTCTCGAGATCGAGTAGACAAGCTCCACTTTTTTGGTATTGTGTTGACGGACGTCGATGTTGCCAATTGGAAGAAGAGCGATTAAAAAGTTTTTGTCTAAACTACCAAATATATGTACATATGTATATTGATTTAAAATCAAATACATACATATCGTTAATTTGCTGCAACGTCATCATATTTATAAAAATCGTTGGAGTTTATTTTACACACAACTTAATGGAAAAGTAACGTTCTTCGCTCAAGAGGAGGTTACATAAGATATTTGTATGGATTTTTTTAAACCAGATAAATTACGGTATGACGTTTATTTTTGTATTATTCTTGAATTATAACGATGTTGCTGCATATGAGCGATAAGTATATTTTATTGAAATAAGTTTTTGAAATTGGTTTTTTGGATACTCTACTCAAAAGTTTTAGTTTAACTTGAATATGAAATTTTTCATTTATTTAAATGAAACATAATCTAAGGAATTCTTATAAAAATGAAGTTTTTAAAAAGATAAAATTGCAAATGTAAAGTTTATTTAAAACGTATTTTATTTATATAGTAAATAGAAACAGATTATGGAAATAGATAAAGTGGTGAATAATAAGTTGGATTTTTATTTTTACACATTCGGTTTCTTTCAACGTAGCACAGAAGTCCGACCACAAAAATAATTGTACATAATTTATATGTCCTCTACTTATATGTAACTGTTACGATTGCACAAAGATGTAATCAGAGGCAGAGAGAAGACTCTCGGTATTTAGTAAATTGAACTCTTGTTCAATCCGTATTTGCCGTTGTATTTGCTATTTAAAATATATAATTTAGAATTAATGTTTATAAGTAAAATTTTTTGGATAAATTCATTATTATTTAAATATTTATTTAATAAAAAAATTAGAATAAATAAATGGGTAAAATTCGGGTTTGAACTTGAGCCAAAATCAATCGTTTCAATATATAAAAATATTAATAAAAGTTCGACTAATTACTTATAAACATTAATTATAAATAACGATGGCACGCGTCAAAATCTACATGTTTACTTGGTCATAGTTGGTTGAATACTAAAAAAGAAATTCAACTACAAATGACAGAAACCTAACAACATGATTAAGTACCGCTTATTTCTCGGCAGCCAATGGCGCTGAATAAGCAAGAGAGACTGAAATATATAGAGTAGTTATTCATCATAGATGGGATTTCGTACTAACCGAAATTGATTTGACATGTGAAAATGAATAAGTTTGTACTTTTCGTATCCTAATTTGTTAAATAATACGGTTAAATAGTTGATATTCCTGATCACTAGTATCCACCGTCAAAAGTGGTAAAATTGAACAAAGAACGCTGATGAGATGGTGTAGCGACCTCGAAATCAGTACTGATCCGTTCTGCTAGTATGATGAATAATAAAAATTGTTCTATATATAGTACTCTCTTAATAAAAAATAATAATGAATTTATCCAAAAAATTTTTCTAATAAAAATTAAAAATAAAAAAATTAGAATAAATAAATGGGTAAAATTCGGGTTTGAACTTGAGCCAAAATCAATCGTTTCAATATATAAATATATAATTTAGACACATTATTAAACCGTAAACCTATCAACTGCGATAACTCTGTTTTAATATTTTATTTGAGAGCTTTTAGAAGAAATATCAGGTTTGCCGAAAAAAACATTTATTCGTATTTTTTTAGCTGTGAAGATTGAAAAAAATCACCCAATTAAAATAACTTGACGGCCAAGACCCGCATGATCCTGAAGCGTATGGTTGATGTTTCTTCGTTCTCAGCGACATCAGCACCCACATCCGCGACATTTTTGGCGAAACGACGTGAAAGATCTTTTCGTGTTCCAGAAAATTGGCGTCGAAATTCACTCTGTGCTAACACCACCGACCGATTATTGGTAAAAGAAATCAACCCAATTATTTCATGCTCTTTCTACGAAGTATAGCGCTCCTTCTAAATTTAATAGGCGCTGAAAATTTTATCATTTTTACAAAAACCATGGAACACACAACGTATACTCCCTCAATGAAAAATAGTGAATCTATCCAAAAAAAATTTAAAAATTAAATATAAGAAATGTGTAACTCGGATTTGAGCTTGAGCAAAACATTTCCTTTCAATAATATTCTTTTTTACTAAAAGCTAAAAAATAAATTTTAATGATAAACGACAAAATATTAAGGTACGGTCACACTTGCCAAATATTTGCCGAAAAAAACGTGACTAGCAGACAAGATAAATTTGCATTTTCTTTAATTCCAATATTTTTTTTTAAATATGGGTTCGCATTTATTAAAAATAATATAAAAATAGCATTCTAGTTAATTAAAATTTGTCTAACTTTAACTTAATTGTTGGCATATTTAGCTTTTCTTAACCTTTGTAGCAGTTAAATTTTAAAAACACCAAAACTTTTGAATTCCTTCACTATAAAAAAGTAATCAGGATTATTTTGGACGTATTATTTGAATTAGTTACAAAAAATTAAATTCAAGGGATGTTCTCTTTACAAAACGATCATCTGCACGTACATGTGCCTATTAACTTGTTAGGCAAGTCAGCAACTTATAACTTTATGATGCCTATTCTGTAGTAAACAACTACACATTTTAATTATTCAACTCCTCTAGAAATTAAAAATGTAAGCAATTTTTTTTAAATTTTGTCACCGTTTTTTTCTTTATTTTGCATAATAAAAAATACTTAACAATTAATACAAATAATTAAAAATATTTATATGTTTAACATACACACACGCTTGGAAGAGATTTACTAGCCCGCCAAAAAATTTTAAGGCAAGCAAAACGAAAGTAGGGTAGAGTTTGGCGGAAGTAGAACTCCCCATCAAGTTGTGTGCAGACTTAAGCTATTAACAAATTAGATGAGAGTATTTCTTTAGAGAGTGAGAGAGATATATGTAGAGAGAGAGAGAGATGTAGATATGTAGAGGTAGAATAGATATTTACAGGATAATGAGATAGTGATATAGATTGAGAGATTGAAGGAAACATGGCTTATATACAACAGTTGAGTATTATGGTGAGGGCAAAAAATAACCACAGATCGTTACTTAAGTAACAGTTTAGCACAAGGATAGCTTTCCAAGAACTTCTATATATTCCGCTGATACAAGAAATTAACGGAATATAGAAGCCATTATTTTGTTTCTTTTATTTTCTTTTCTTATAGAAATTCCCTTCATTTTTAGCAGGGAAGTTCACTGGAAGTTGATATTATGGGGGAAGTCACAGCATTAGAGTTGTTCTTACAAATTTTTATCGGCTTTGTTTTTGTTTAATTTTCGCAGTAGTTTTTTTTGGCAGTAATTTAAGTCTCGTGTTAGAGGTCAAAAAGTCAAATTAAAGTATTTGTGTTTAAAAAATTGCAAGGACTAGCCAGTTGCGTTAAAAAAACACAAGTCAAATTTCAAATGAGCGTTTTCGGCAAAATCAGCAGTTATAGATTTAATAAGGTCCAGATTTGCCAGGAGGTCCATAGTTGGAGGAAGGAGCACCACCACCACCGCCGCCACCACCACCACCGGAACCACCACCCAAGTCGAAACCGCCACTGCCGCCACTTCCAATGCCAATACCAATACCACCTCCGGCACCACCACCACCACCAGCACCGCCATCGAAGCCACCAGTACCTCCGCCGCCACCATCCTTTTGGGTTTTGTATTTGATGAAGTAGACTTCCGGTTTGGAGGGTTGAGTTGGAGCTGGTGTGGGAATAACAATGTCTTGCTGATCCTCGGGCTTCTTGACCAAAACATAGACAAGAGTCTTTTCTTCATTTTGAGGTTGTAGAGGGATGACTGGAGCCTGGTAGGAAGGAGCAGATGGAGCCTTAATGAAGATAATTTTGTAGTGCTTCTGGGATTGACCAATGGGTATGTTGGGACGAGGGCGAGATTCCTCTTGCTCTGGTGGGGGAACATGAACATAAATGTGCTTTTGCACTAACGTAGTGCCACCACCACCGCCGCCTCCGCCTCCGCCGAAACCTCCAAGAGAGCCACCGCCTCCGAATCCACCACCGGATCCTGAAATAACACAAACAAAATAAAATTATTATAGCAAAAACAAAAGCTTTTGGATATGGACAGTTGCTTAGCTTTAAAACTTACCACCTCCGAAGCCTCCACCACCACCGGAGCCACCGCCAAAACCACCGCCTCCGAGTCCACCACCACCGCTGGATCCTCCACCGAAACCGCCACCTCCGAAGCCACCACCACCTCCGGAGCTACCACCGAAACCGCCACCGGATCCGCCACCGAAACCACCACCTCCGAAGGCACCACCACCTCCGGAGCTACCACCGAAACCGCCTCCGGAGCCACCACCGAAACCACCTCCGGAGCCGCCACCACCTCCTGGTCTGTTATAAGCATAACCAGCTTCTGGCCTAGCTGCACTCAAGGCCAAACACGACATTAAAATAAAAGCTTTCATGTTTCACACAAAAAACTTTACGAGCACTTTCAAGAACACGAACAAAAGAATGCTTAACGCGTTTAACGATTATTTAATATCCTTGCACTTGCACACACACAGTTTTAATGGTAATCCTTTTTTGTATCTGTGTGCTGAACGTCAAATGTGGTTGATTTTTTTTTAGTTGTATATATAAGCAAAATAGTAGGGGTTGGAAAAGATGGAAAGTTCTGATTCGTTGCGACTTTAGGTTGCGACGATGATTGTTGTTTATTAAACTAAATCAAATGGTTTACTGACAATCTACTGCTGGCGTCTCATCCATTTATACCAAAATTGACGAAATTTACTTATTTTTGCCAAAAAGCACTTCATGCAATCCATGCATACTAAAACTACACAGACAACAGCAACAGCCAATTTTAGCAGGCAGGCTGGCTGCTGCTATTGTTGATTTTGCTGTCTTTGACTTCTGTGGCTGGGAGAAGGTTCACATGACACACAACAATTACAACTTACCAAAAGATGAACCAGCACCAGCCATCCAAGCGACCAACAAACAAACAAACAAATAAAAACGGACGGACGGACGGACGGCCGACTGTAAACCAAAAACAATATTTTGTTAGTTCAGCTCCATATGAGTATTTGAGTGTAACTTGTATCTTCTTCGTCGTTGTCTCATTGTTGTTGCTCGTTTTCAACAACAGCAACATCGCCAAGCCAAAAAGGTGTTTGCTTGTAGTTGTTGTCATATTTAGGCTTAAAAGTTTTTTTGTGTTTTCTTTGAAAACTTCATCAGCAGCAACGGTCTGCGATTGTTTGAGATTTCATTTTCATTTTGAATGCTTTAGAGAAGATTTTTCTGTTAGCAAGTTTTGCATGTTGGCAATTGAAATAAAAATAAAAAAAACTCAATAAATAAAATATAATGATATGAAATGAAATAATATCTTAGACTCTCCTTGGTAATTGTTGCGTATTGTAGGCTTAAAGTCTTACTCACTAACAATTACAGTTAGTAAAGGCTTAACCTAAGCGTATAAGTTTTGTTTTTGGTTTAGCTTATGATTACAAAGCGAAAATACAAACAGATATCACAACTGGAGCTTTAACTACTCAGTGTGGCCACATTATGAGTTTAATAGAAGTACCATAAAATGCAAGTTCTAAATTTTTCGATCACTCTTAGAATGACTATTGCTTTAGTGTGGTGAAGAGGAAAAACTAGAAATTGTGACATGTCAAATTGCAGCGATTTGTTTTCACACCTATTTAATAGTTTTTCGGGACCCCACCTAAACTGTCTAATTTCTTACTTTTCTCATTCTTTTAATTTTAATCAAATTCAGTATATCTATTTTCTCTCTCCCATCTTTCTAATGTGACGCAAAATTATTATGAAATTATTGAAATGAACTTCCTTATCCCACATATGTATCAGTTAAGGTATGTATTTCAGAATTTTGAATTATTCTTCAGAAAATTCAAATTGCATTGGCAAACGATCGCGGAAAACAGATTTTTTATTTTCACGTATCAAATCTGAGATTTGACGCAATTCGAAAATCTGCAATTTCCTTTTTATTGCAATGTGCCTTGTTAATGCCTTTTTCGAAACGATGTATGTATGTATGTATGTATGTATGTATGTATGTATGTATGTATGTATGTATGTATGTATGTATGTATGTATGTATGTATGTATGTATGTATGTATGTATGTATGTATGTATGTATGTATGTATGTATGTATGTATGTATGTATGTATGTATGTATGTATGTATGTATGTATGTATGTATGTATGTATGTATGTATGTATGTATGTATGTTAGTATGTATGTATGTATGTATGTATGCATGTATGTATGTATGTATGTATGTATGTATGTATGTATGTATGTATGTATGTATGTATGTATGTATGTATGTATGTATGTATTTATGTATGTATGTATGTATGTATGTATGTATGTATGTATGTATGTATGTATGTATGTTAGTATGTATGTATGTATGTATGTATATATGTGTGTGTATTTCTATGTAATTCTCTCTATAACTATTTAGTTTTGCATTTGAAACGATCTCTTAACAGTCAAATTTCTTGGAGTTTTCAGATCCCCAAACATCATTTTTTCTGTAAGATAGCTCCAACAGTAGCATATGAGCGGCCAGCAAAACAATCGCACATAAGTACATACATATGTACATATGTTTGTTTATCATTCTTCTGAGAATTCTTTCTGACTTCTTGTTCAAGAAGAATTATCCACCAGGTGGCAGCTCGGTAAGCAAAAAGGCTTAAATAGTGTGACTGCAATTACAGTTCAAAGAAATAAACATAAGGCAACAAAAACAAGGCAACAAGCAACAACTAAAATTACCACACAATCAACATATTACAGCACATCTTACAGCAACAACAACTGGGTAACGTTAACTACTACGACAGCAACAACAATCGCATTAGCCAGCAATAATCATAATGAATGGTCAAAAGCAAAACACAAATGAAAACAGAAAAGGAGAAATAAAAAATGAAAAAAAGAAGAAGCAGCATCAGCAGACATGCTGTAACAACAACAACAAAACATCAACAGCTTAACGGTTTTAACTACAATTACATTTCTTTAAATTTTTCTTTGGTTTTGTTCCCTCTGTCACATACTACATGCTTTCAAGATGATAATGAAGATAATGACGTCGCTGATCAGCGATGGGAAACTCAGTACTATTGCACTTCTTGCAGTACCTTTTGATTTACGACAAAAAAAGTACTTTTTTTCATTTAAATTATAAGAACATATACCGACCTAATAACTAATAATGACCTTATTCACAAACGATTAATAAAGTTATTGTAGGTTTATTGTTGGATTTTTATACGGGAAACCCGATTATAATGCACCCATTAACTTTATTAATCGTTTGTGAATAATGGCCAGCTTATGACTTCATATTTAAATACGCATTTAGTTAATTTTCATTTAAATTTAAGTTGCATTTAAATACAGTTTCAGTTTTTCAGTGTTAAATAATTGTTTGTATTTAATTACGATAAAAATGTGGCAGCACCACGAAATTCTCTAAATTTTTTTGGAGAAACAGCTGTTGAACAAAATTAAAAAAAATTTCTAATGTGAATTCTTTTTCAAGCTGGAAATAACAACAGTAATAGGTTGCTGCAATGTTTTAAAAGTGTAAAACAATTAAGAAAGAAGATATAATAGAATAATATTAATAAAAGAAGTCCAAATTGCACCCCAAAAGATGTTGATTTTTCAATGGCCGCAAATTTTTTGTTTACTTTGTTGCGCGAAACAACAATAAGCTAGCAAAACCATATGTTTGTGTATGAATGTGTGCACAACTTAAATAGAACTTAAATCAGCAAGGTTGGTCATTTAAATATTATTTAAGTTTCATATACATAAGTTTGCACTGCAAAACTTAATTTCGTAGAACTTAAATATAAATACCATTTAAATACGAAGTCATAAACTGGCCCTAAGGCCATAAAATTATATTAAATTCAAATAACTCATACGACGTTTTTGTGTAACATGTTTTGCCCATTTTATTGAAATTTTTTCGAAATAGTGAGTTTATTAGAAATTATTGTACAGTAATTTGGAAGTAGCTGCACAATTAACTTTGCACGAGTTTTTGTGCAGATAAGTCAAAAATGCTGTTATCTTAAATGTTTGTAAGTATGGGCCTGCAAACAAAATAGATGAATTTTGATGATGACAACTTGCGATTTGTGTAACTTGTTTTCGATATTTTAAATTATAAATGGATGAAGTTTGATGTTTACTTGAATAGGTGGCCATATTTTTGTAATGTGTGCATCTAACTTTGAATTTTTATATGAAAATTTTTTAAAACTGCAATATGGTAAATGTGCAGGTATACGAAATGCAAACAAGGTTTAGGAAGAATAATAACAGAAAATATATATTTTTGGGCAGTTAAGGCAAAACGCAGCTAACTTTGATATTTTGTATGAAAAAAGTTTTAAAATGTCAAAAATTTTGAGCACTTAAAAAAGGAATTTATATGGGATCTTAAAACTTAGCGACAGAAATTATTAATATTGTGCAGTTAAGTCAAAAGTGCTCTTAAGTAAATGCAGCCAAATCAAAACTACTGTCTCATCACTTACGATGAAAGATGTTTGTCTTAAGAAAATTTTGAATAGCAATTTTTTGATAAAAGGTAAAAGAAATGTTACATTTTTTTAGAAAAGAAAGAAAGGCAATCACCTTACAGCTCAAAAATAAATTAGTTTTACAACCCAATCAAAATGTAGTTTTTCCTTCTCAAGAGTTGAACTACATTAGATGTTTTTAGTAAATTTTGCTCACAAAATTAATAACGATATAATTATTAGTTTTGCATAATTAACTCAAACATTGCGCTTTTGGAGTTATGACGTTCTTACAGCAAATAAGAGACATTATTCTTCGTCGTTAAAAGCGATCAAAAAGCGTCACAGATAACTTACGGGTACACATACGCAATTATATGCACATATCTTTGATCGATCTATGAGACAATGGTTTTTTTTTTTGCAATAAAATAAAAGCATAAAAATAATCGTACAGATTTTGTATTTTTTACCAAAATATTGCCAATTTTATCTCAAATTTGTTTTTTTAATATAAATGCAATTAATTATATTTTTAAAATTTTTAATGATACATACAAAAAATCCTTAAAATTTATGTATTTTTTTAAATTTACTTAAATATTTATATTAATAATGTACGAGTATGTATTTTAGCAAAAGCGGTTTTTATATTTTAAAAAACTTAACGACGATAGTATTATTGATTTATGTTAAAATATATTTTATGTAAGAAGAACCATTGAAGTTTTACAAACTCTTCTATAAAAATAATAAACCAAAAAATAAAAGCAAAGGGCTTCAGGATCGATTGTGGATGAAAACAATACTCCGAATGTCAACTGGCAATTGAGAGTCGCCAATTTCAATTGCTATTTAGTGCTTCTCTGAAACCATAAATTTTCAGTTATCGGCTGAAAACGCAAATGTAGTTCGACCTATTATGGAATTAAGGGAAACCATTTTAGGTGTATTGCTGAAACCCTACATTTAGAACAAAAAGTGAATTGACATTAGGTGCCAATAACTGCACAACAACTCAAAAGAGAGATTCGTAAAATAAATCTCGCAAATTTCCCCAATTTGACGCTTATCATTTTTTCCGTCAATGTTAATGATCAATATGACGAAAAATTTTTGCAGGACATTTCACATTGCATAAAAAATGTGCTGAACAAATTGCTGATTAAAGAGATCAAAATCATTCTTCAAACCGGTTTCGAGAAGAGACTACTTTGTATCCATTTAAACAGAAAACTAAAACAGTCAATGGAAACACAATTATTGCTGGTGCATATCGGTGTCATTTTCAAGTTTTCAATATATTGTTTACAATTGAAATCATATCTTAAGCCTATGGTGCAAACTGTGGAATAGGTGCAGTACTACTGTTCCAAAATTATTTTGACATTTTAGATGAAGTTTAAATAATGTACACATTCAACTACTGCACTAAAACTAAAGAAGAGCAAATGATTAAAAATCCTTAAATACTTTCGACATCTCGTCAAGTACGAGGGCGAATCAATAAGTCCGTGACTTTTCGAGCTTCCCTCGTAGTTATATGAAATGCAACACTACTGTCACATTTTGAGCAATACTTACAACCTCGTGTATTTTTCTAAAAATGGAAAAAAGTGAATTTCGAGTGCTCATGAAACATTATTTTTTGCAAAAAAAAACAGTCAATCAAACCAAGGAAAAGTTCGAGAAATACTATGGGGACTCTGCACCATCGATTTCAATGGTAAAAAAGAGGTTTACTGACTTTTGTTGTGGTCACACAAATACAAATAACGCTGAACGTTCTGGACGGCCAATTGAGTTCAGTACACCCGAAAATGTCGAAAAAATCAACGATCTGGCATTTCATATGGCAGTGTAGTTTCGATTTTAAGTGATCAGCTGGATTTAAGAAAGTTGTCTGCAATATGGGTGCGCTTTTGCTCTCAATTGATCATAAACGTAACGAGTGACAACTTCAAAGGATTGTTAGGATTTGTTTAACCGCAATCCGAATTGGTAACTCATCCAACATATTCTCCGGATTTCACCCCTAGTGATTACTTCCTATTTCCAAACCTAAAGAAATGGCTCGGTGGAAAATGATTTAGCTCCAACGATGAAATTATTGACCAAACAAATGCCTATTTTACGGACTTTGAAAAATTTTTTTTTGGAATGGATACAAAAACTAGAGAAACGTTGGACTAAGTGCATTGAGTTAAAAGGAGATTATGTTGAATTAAAAACTACTAGTAAATTTTTATTTTACAAAAAAAACTATGTTTATTAAAAAAACTCAAGGACTTATTGATCCACCCTCATGTAATAATTATATTTGTTGGTAATTTTCATACAAAAGTGTGTTATAATTATACGTTTGAATTTTATATGTTTTATAAATGGTTGTATTGAGGACAGGTATGAAAAAATTCTATTTGTAATGCAAAATTCAGCCAAATGTTGCAAAATTTAGAAGAAGTCTTAAAATAATCTAAAACGAAAGGAATGTGAAATGCAAGGAATGTGCAAAACTCGCAAAAAACTACAAAAATAGCGAAAATTCGCAATAACTTCCAATCGTTGGGAAGACTAAAATGTTTAATAACATTTAAAAGTCGATTAAACAATAAAAAATAGAAAAAAGTAACACATATTCGCAAAAAGTTGCAAATTTTTGAAAAAGCCAGAGAAATTCGTAGCCATGTACACGTGTAGCCTGGTTTCGTAAATGTGTTTTTATCTTAATTTATCTCGATTTTGTATTTAGTAAGTTTTGCAATAGCTAGTGATATTTCCTCCGGCGAAAATGTTTATTTTCATTTTTTATTTATATTGATAAATTTTATTGCAAAAAATATACGTATAAGTACATAAGTTGAATAATAATTAACAATTGTTGTCAAACTCACTACTTTTACAGACTGCATTGAATTGTCATTAAAATACGAAAAAATTACGATACAAAATTTTTTTCTGTTCAGAAGCACATAACAAATATCGTCTTTTTTTAAACGATAAGCCATACGACTGAGCTTGTGAATTGAACGATTATTTTTTTCATAAACGATTTGTTAAATATGACAATAATTGATATACAATCAGTACGATCTAAAACATGCAAAAAATATGAAATACGCATTACGGCATCCAAAAACAATATTGCTTTGCTCTTGTTTTTCCATATAGGCTAGAGTTCATTAAGGTGGCGTTCATGAGGGTGGCGTTGGCTCAGGTAGTAAGCACGTTGACTACAAACCGAAGGACCTGGGTTCAAACCCTGTGTCAGACAGAGTCATGAAATAAATAAAAAAAAACACCACGCATTTCTCTGATGTGCATTGGTGTGCCTTTGTGTCAGTTGTTGGCGGAAGGTTTCAGTGGCGAAGGCATGGTCACTGGTCACTGAACAGTTACCAACTTCAGCTGATACTAATTCCAATGTAACATCAGAGCGCCCTCCTTCGTTGGTACTGAGTAGCACAATCAACGGCGAAGTAAAATAAATTAATAAAAGAAGTGGCTACTATAACTAAACACAGCTTCAAAACTCGTAATGTCCTCCTCGCCACCAGAGGCGCTGCAGCACTGCTCTACGAATAAACGTGCAGAAAAAAAAGCAGAGTTGTAAAGAACGCATGAAGCTTCACCTCCTTTCATATCTATCACTATCCCTTTCCTCTAGTTCCAGCACAATGCATTGCATGTGTAGGGGTCATCCCCTGAGTGCTGGTCCAAGATAAAAAAAAAAAAAAAAAAAAAAAAACCTATTTATGCTGCTTGGAAGATTATATATGTAGCGCTTTGCACATAAAAAGTACTTTTTAACAATAAAGTACAGTACCATTTTAAGATCTTCATTATCCATGCCTGGCTTTGATGCTCAATCACGTTTTTGCTTCATTCAAACAAATAACCAAGTACGTCAATGTAAAGCCGGCATACAATTACGACTAGTGTTGTTACTTGAGCTTAACTTATAAGAAAAACAGCTGAGAACAATTAGAGAGCGAGCTTGTTTTGTTTAAGATGAAGAGCTGAAAAATTAGAGTGACCGTTTAAAGTTCTCTGTTAAAATTTGCGAAAAATGTTAGGCAACATTGATTATTTCGTTTCACAATTTTGACTATACCACGATTAAGGATCAATTTATCGGTTTATTGCCTTGAAATACTCAACATTTTTTCCTTAGCAATTTTGCTACACGATGCTATTATGGCCTTGCAGTTATAATGTTGCTAATGCAAATTACGCCGAATATTTATTTCTTTTTTACAGTTGATATGAGAAGACTCTTCTCTTTGTCGCTAAATTTAATTTTATGTTTTTCATTTTTTTTTACTATATTTACACTTTTTTCCATTATTTTATTTATTTTTGCAAAACAAATTAAAAATTAAGTTCCCATTGACAATTAAAATCTGATCAGCTGTTGTTTTCAATTCCGTAGAAAATCAGTGATGTTTATATTATTTCGCAATTGGAAAATAAGTTTCCAGAAACATTTGGTAGTTGGAATAAAAATGCTCCCAGAAACATTTCTTACGTTTTCACAAAATGAACAACTTCAGCAGTATTTTATTTGCAGTTATTTCGCATGCATTTCTTATATAGACAAGTCCCAGAAACAGTGCACCAACCAAAGTTTTTTGAAATTTATTAAACTTATTTTTATCTTTTTTTTAAGGAATACGAGTATTAGATTAAATATATAATTTTGAAAATAAAATAAATGTATTTCGATGATAATTAATGCACAAATTATTATCAAATCCTATCTTCTTATATCATACCAGATATTAAGTATCATTACTTTAGTGTTAATGAAGATGGCCCGATCGAAACCTATATTTTAATACATTTTATCCATTTAAGTAAAAAAAATTTCGAAACATTAAAATTGGGTATAAAATTTCAGAAAAGGCAATAAAATAGAAAAAATGTAGCGCGGGTCACAAAACGACAAATGTTTTTGTCTGCAAATCGGTTATTTTTAAAAGTATCTTTTATTCATATTTCTTTTACAAACTAGAATTTGTGTGCTTTATTTTGTAAAATTCGCCAAAAATTACGAAGACATACTTTAACTTTCAAAATAAATTCCGTTTTTTATAGCGTGCGTCACAAAATTCTGTGATCAATTATTTCGGAATAAATACCTGCTAAAAATTTATTATTTATGCCATTTGAAAGTACACTTATATCCCACTTAACACCATGCATAAGTTGAAGGTACCTCTTTTGAAAGACCAAAAAAACTGTGTATACATATATGTATTTATGTGAAAACGCCTACGAATGTAGCGTTCGTCACGCAGGATTTGCCTATGTGTACTTTTGTGTGACTGCAGTTCGCACAATATGATGAACAAAGTAGCAACCATGCTTGACGTTAAATATGAACTAATGTGGCATTCAAAGCTAAAAATAAATAAAAATGGACTTATACTGTAGTTTATGTGAACCACGTATTATTTATCTTCTCTCAGTCCGTATATGTATATCTAGCTTCCGCAGGGATCTCAGTATAGGAATTGTTATGAAATCAAACAAGTTTAAAATTGAGGCAGGACCCGCAGAGCGATGCCAGGTCTATTTCTTATGATTCTTTATTTCCCAGACCTATCTGTTTTTTTGCATTTGCGATTTGTGACGACATGTCTTCATTAAGAGCTCACGGATTTGTGTCCGACTGACCAGTAAATCACACTACACATTACAGGGAGAATTAACTTTTGAGTCTGCTATCAAGTGTCATACACACATGAAATCTATTATCGATATATAAGTCCTAATCTTCTGATCGTCCTTTCCTATTTCCGGCACAATGCATTGTACTCGTATGGTTCACAAAGCATAAAAAATGAAGAAAGTGTTTTAATATGGTCACCTTTCAGTGTTTAGTAGCCTTTTACTCTCGCGGGTGTGATTTACCTGCTACCGTTTTGAACTGGTACCTTAAAACAGTTTCAGTATCTTAACTTAAACATTCCTAATTTACAACAGTTACGGTTATTTTAAATTTACATATTTGTTTATATTTTTTATTTTATTCGTAGGTACACCACCATCGTCTCCTTTTCTCTCTCTGTTCATATCTGCTCTCTAATTTAAACAACAAAACGATCTTCTTTTGAAATTTACTATTTCAAAGACCAAAAAAATAAAAGAAGAGGTCTTAAGCATTCGGACCCTGTTTTCGCGATTTATTTGCTTTTGATATTTGTCATGGTTTTGCCAGAAGCTTCCAGTGTGCTGTTATTAAACTCGGCTCAATACAAATTGAAGAATTGTAGTGAAATAAAAAAGAAATAGAAAAATAAAAAAGTAAATTAATAATAATATCTTTTTCATTTCTTGATTTTGCTTTTTGTAGCCGTATATAACTCACGATTTTCTTAATTCCTTAAAAACATAAAATTGGAAAAATTAAATTTTTTTGTCAAGGAAATGCAAAAATTAAGCTTAAAACAATAGATAAATATTCGTGATCGTGTAATTTGCGATTATAAACTGTGTTTTTACTTGACTTTTTCATCTTGTGTTTTTACTTGTAATAAAGTTGAGAAATATGTAAATTAAACGGAACGTGAAATCATAATCCATGGTGGATTTTTATTTCATTTCTAATTTGTGTTTATTTTTTACTTTAAATCTGTCATAATTCCAAAATTGTTGAAAATAATCAGCCAATAAATATTTCAATTGGGATCAATAGACGTTTAAAATTCAATCAAAATGTGAAAAGAGGAGCCTTAGGAAGACTTCTGCGGTAGTAAAAGTGCTTTATTCATTATAAATTTTTCGTGATTAAGATACAAAAACACTGAAAGCTTATTAATATTTCATTTGTAATAAAATTATTTTGGCTTTCCAAAAAATAATCACAAATATTTAACAAGTGTGGTTGATTAAATAAAATATTTGTTACAAACGGTGGATCAGGTTTCTTAGATCAGTCAAATTTTTAAATTAATTTAAACAAAAGTAAATTAAAATGAATGATTTTCTTCATTACAACAGTTATTTTGCTAAAAAAATTTAAGTTAAAATTAATAGTTTAACTTATGCTGCGATCACACCAACAAATTATTTTCATTTCTCATTCAAGATTTTTACACACACTGCTTGTCAAAATTCACAACAATTTATAGCTGTGCCGTAGGCTGTATACAATTTTAAGGCGAATTTTTTAACAAGATGCCATAAATTTAAAATTTGTATGAAACAACTGCAATCAGCTGTTTTCTTGACTGTAATTTTAAACATTCTATGGAATGAAAATTTGAAAGCGAATTCTCGTCAAATTATAAAAGTGTGAGAGAATTAAAAATTTGCAAGGAATTTTGATCGTGTGACCACTAAGTTAGAAAAAATTTCCCGTCATCTAATCAGACATTTATATATTTTTATCACATAAAAAATTATAACTCTCACAATATTTAAAGAAATCTGTGACGAGTTCACAGTTATGCATTCAAATTCCAGGCGCTTTAAGATATTAATCTGCATGTTTTGTTTAAGCAAAGGACACAAAAAAAATTTAAATTATCGTCTTGTGGTCTGCTTTTGTTAAAGTAAAACAGATTATATATATGCAACTTTCAAAGTAAAAATTATATTTTCTTAGTGAAGTATAAATGTTGTATAAAAATATTGTAATATAATTATTTCTTTTAAAATTGACTCATGTCAGATTATTTCTGAATTAAATTTAACGAGCTTTAGCCTAATCTACATAAATTACTTAAATTAGTAGTTTTTATTTATAGTCGAACGAAACTAATAAATTCAATGAACAGCTCGAGCTACATTCAATCAGATACCAGAATAAAATATTTTTAAATAATTTTTAAAAATTAATTCATTTTTTTAAATATTTTTATGACTAAAGAAGGCGGTAACAGTACATTTAGGTGACTGAAGAAAACTTCTTTTAACAAATAGACTTTGAATTAAAAACCACAGTAAAATAAATAAGTTAGTTGCGGGCCTAACTTTTCGCATATTTAAAATACTGTGTCACATATTTAAAATACTGTGCCACATAATGAGCTTAATTTTTTATATTAAAAATGCATCTGGATAACAGTAAAATATATATACACACTTAAGTGTTAAATCAACCAAACAACCTTTCGCCTTAGCCAGGATTAAATTAACGACAATTAGTAATAAAATTTTAACTTAAAAAAAATGCCATAATAATTGTCGTATTTTGTTCCCCCAAAAATACTTGTATGAATAAAGATTTAAATTTGCATACATCCAGCGCCACCTGCAAAGTGGTGAAATAAATACATGAAACATGCATGACCACTGATGATGTAGGTTGGGGTGTCCTCTGAAAAGAATGTTGTTCTGTTCTAACTGTGTGAGTTGGAATTAATTGACGCTAATCTTTTCTTTGTTCCTTATCAGATGTTCATATCTTTTTGACTAAACCCGTTACGAACCTTAGCCTAATACCAATTGCTTTGGATTTAAACATTTTTCTACCTTTAGAGTTTTCAGATACGTAATCTGTGATAACAAGTTCTAGTCATAGACTTATGATTTATAGCACGTTTTTTTATTCTCCATTAAGAAGAGAGTATTAAGTCATTGCTAAGAGATCAGTGCGGTGCTAAAGAGTACGCGTTGTGGTATCCGAATGTATGCGATCCAGTCAGCAAGTACAGTGACTATACAGAATACGGCGGTTCTTACAATATTAAAAATTATGCTTATATTTGGTGTAACTAATATTCAAAGATGTAATTTATTCTATAATTAGCAGAAGTTTTTATGAAACCAATTTAAATAAAATGCTTTTAATTTGGCGACATAAGTTATCTAGCTTTTTGTGCATTTAAAAAGTTTTCATAAACTTTTCTTTCTTAACAATTTATTTATCAAAACGGTTTTGCTGCATACTTATTTAATGAAATCGTTCAATATCCCCAAGCGTCCGACAAAAATAAAGAAATTTTTATGGCATCACATTGTATTGCAACAATTAATTTATATTTAACATTTTTTCGCAACCTATTATTATTATTTATTTTCTTTAGTAAATTCCTCAAGAAAAAAAAAACGAGTGACAAATAAATTCTTCATGATTTTAATTCATGTTTCTGCAATCAAGTCATTGAATTTAATATCAATACTTTTTCTTTCATTTCTTTTTTTATTGACATTTACTAGTCGTTGTCATATGCTTTGATATTATGCAACCAACCGCATTCAGGTAACCAACGATCATTCCATTCATCCTTTCAAGGTGAAATCGCCCATATACAAGAAGAAAACAGCTACAAAAACAACAAGCGGAAATTCAATGGTTAAAACTTGTTTAATTTTTTTGTAACTGTTTTTTATGTTTGCATCTTTTAGTGTAGTATTTTGGCTTAAAGATGCAAACAAGACTTGTGTTTTGTTGATTTTAATGTTGAACATGCAGTTGAAAGTTTAAATAATGACTCTGCAGTGGAGGTGGTTTACGCAAAATAATGCAAGAAATAAATGTTTAAAAAAACACAAATGAATTCCAACAGAATTGTAAATTTTATGTAAGTTTTATATTCCAGCAACTCTTAAATGCAATCGATGTCATTTAAGTAATTAAATGAAAAAATTAAAGAAGTGAAAAATATGAAGGAAGAAAATTACTAAAATACATTTTTAAATTGCATGCAGCACATCGATGTTGTGCCATTTATTGCCGTGAAAAGGCAACAAGTGTTTTATATTTAATATTACTTAACTTTAAGATGTCTATTGAGAAGATGTTTAAACAGGAAATATCACTCAGTAATTATGAAAAGGTTTCATTTAGTGTATTTATTTATAAAAGGATTTAAATTTATAAGCAAAAGTAACAATTGATTAGTCATAATCTTTTAAATAAACTGCAATGGTTGCTTAGAAGTAACGTGAGTTAAATTAACAAATCAATTGTTTAATTTTCAATATAAAATTTGATTAAAAATGTTGGGGGACAACGTACGACATTCGATATCGAACGATATTTCAATAGAATTTAAATTTAAATTGCGACTGATATTAATTATTCGTAGGTACAGTGCTATCTCGCTAATCCAAAGGTATGTATTCCGAATTATCCAGTAATCCAAATTGAATTTATGACGTATTACATACGAATTGGTTACAACGAGCTTTACAACCGAATTTGAATTTTTTTTCAGCTTTTTTGTCTGTTCTTTTTTACAAAACCATCTGTGGAATTTAAAAACTAACGGGAGGGGCATCATTGTGATGCAGAGCCTTCTATGATTGATATTGTATATACATATATGTATTTATGCATGTATGTATGTAAGTATTTATAAGTACATATGTATATTTTATGTCTTGTTTGCATCATTGTTACAACAAGAATTGCATGAGAATGATTGTGTTAAAGAAACAGCCGACTTTCGCACAATAACCAACTTATTTTACAGCAATAATGACGTGCGATTTTCTGAAGATGAAATTATTCTTAGTTGGATTATTAACTCTGACAATACTTCGTTTAGTAGTTCAGAGTGAGACACAGAAAATCTGGAATCAGAGCATATAATTACGCTGTGCAGGCCTTAAGTACTGCAATAGATTGGGCAAAGGAACGAGGTATGCAAACAGATTACATACATATTGATGCTAAAAGAATTGCGGAACAAGGCTTTGGAAGCATGTGCAAACTTACATCACAAATTATGTTAAAAAAATATTATTTAAAAAATCTTTAATTTTTTCATTCTTGATTAATAAAAATAAAATAAATTAGTTTTGAAATCCTGGCTCGTGATTTGTTTTGGAATATACTGAATTATAATACATAACACCAGCGCATCCAGTAATCCGAATATCTCGTTAATCCGAATCAGGCGCTGTATTTATATTAGATATTTCTAATTGTGTTTCAGAGTTTAAGAATTTATTGATTGTCAGCTGTTAAGTATTCAGGAGTAGTAACGTGTGTCACGCACCGTGGCCACAGAAGTGTATCAACAATTCGGACGTAATTACCCATGTAACGATTATTTCAGTTCAATTACCAAAAATTAACCTGTTCGTTCGTTCAATCGAGCGACAGTATGGCAACAATTCTATTTTTTTTTAATTCATTCTTTTCTTAAGAAAATCGTTTGTAAATATTTTAATACTCGTAATGTATTAAAAAGATGGATTTATTAAATAAAAAATTATAGTTAACAAATTTTAGAAACAATTTCTTGTTCTTTTGACTAGAATATTATACTTTATATTTTAGCTTAATATATTGTTTATTTGATTTTTATTGTTTGATTTAAAAAAAAAAATTATATATAATTTTTAAAATAACTTTGATCAATACATGAATAAAAGAATATAACATAAAAAAGATCCATAAATGAAAGTAAATTTTACATAAAAATACTCTTGAACGAACGAAAACAAGTTTTAATTCATCTACAAAATCGAACGGTACTCTATTGAACCAAAAACTTGAAGTAAAATGAACGGATCACTTCGTACAGAGGGGTGATTCGTTCAATTTAACCCGTCCGTTCATGAGCTACACAGCTATATGGGCCAACATGGCCTACTCCCTCAAAAATAAATTATTAGTAAATGGCATGCACAGCGACATCGTGCAAGGGGTTGTCATTATAATATCCGAATTAAGTTAAGGTCAGATGTCACAAATGACGCGTAACCACTACGCGTGTAATGGTACTTTTCCTTTAAGCTTCTATTCTCAGGAGTTTATTGAAATTTAAATGTATGTATACATTTTTATATTTTTAAGCTCCCTTTTATATAATAACCGCTTAGTTCGTTAAATATTTTTGAAATACCTGGCCGCGAAGGTTAGGATGCCACAAAAAGGAGCATTTAAGCCAAAAAGCTGGTCAAAATTATTAAACGTGCTTCTTGAATTGAAAGATTGAGTTTTTTGATAGTTTTAGGTGTAATTTGATATAAAAAAATCTAGTGAGAGAGTTTTGGTTAAAAACGATGTGAATAAGATTTAAAGTCAATAATTGAAAAGAAAAAAATGATTATGACGTCATAAAAGTATTTAAAAAACTGCCTGATGAGCAAAAAAAAAATTAAAAAAATCGTTAAAAATAATGGCGAGAACTTGCGCAAATTATTTTTGGATCTAAAATAAGAGATTTTAAATTTTATTGTGGTATAAAACATAATTTATACATTTGCTGCCTTCACTTTTAAAAATCTTGTTTTTTGCCAAAAAATTGTATAAATTTTTTATTTTTTTTTAATTTTTAAACGAATTCTTTCAACATTAACTGCCAGTTTTTGGAAAATTAAAACAAAATTGTGAGTGAGAATTGTTGATTTCAATATTAACTGCCTGTTTGTATAAAATGAAAACAAAATTGTGAGTGAGAATCAATATTGAAGACAACAATAAAATACAAAAAATTTTTTTTTGTTTTCAATATAAATTCTCACTCACAATTTTGTTTTCATTTTTTAAAAACAGGCAGTAATATTCAAGATAATTTTTTTAAATATCAAAAAAAGCTTTTGAACAAATTTTTCAGTAAAAAATACAAGAAAATCAATATAATACCTTTATTTATGATATAAACATCTTGAAACCGAAAAAAAACATTAAAAACGCTTGTAATTTTCTTCACTTTCCTGACTTCAGCAGTGTCTCAGAGGTACAAATCGTTACAGAAAGTCTTAAAAATTTACGCTATTATGTAAAATTTTGTTGTGTTTCAATCTGTTTGCTTAGTTTTTTAAATTTCTTTAAATTCATGATTGCCTTTTTGACCAGCATTTTGGCTCAAATACTTCTCTGTGCGCCAATTAGAAAAATATATATTGTGAGTTAGACATGAAACCAATGGCGATGCGGCAGAAATGTGAGGAGAATGTATGAAGCGACGGCGACTACAATATGATGCGCATCACGAAGAGACGTGAGAATCTAAGACTGATTTCCGAGCGAGGGCAGATCCAGAAAATGGAAGGGCTGGCAAACTGATTAAATGGCGATATCTTTAATAGTTTTCAACTAATTTAACTCATTCGGATACGGCTAACGTTGGTGGAGAGATTTCAAATGCGCACTGTTGAGGGAGGTTATAGAATCAAATGAACTTGTAAAAGAGGTCTACTCTACGGCATTGTCTAGATGAGAACGAGGTGCGACACTAGAAAAGGGACGATTGGAGCTATGATCGTGCAGATGTTGAGCCCCATCAAATTGAAAAACGACTGGAAACAACTCCTTTTATGCCAGATCGAATGCTGCTGGAGGTGTCACTGGGTGTTTAGCTATGGATGACGGAAACTTCAAATACAAAATCGAAAATTATAGTGTTTGAAATCTGGAATATTTCACTTGTATAATTCCAACATTGTATAAGGCATTAATTTAAAGCCGCTACGTAAGAAAATAGCTTAAAATAACCCAATATATAATTTTAAAATCAGACGTCCTAGCATTACTTAAGTTTGTATTTTTTATACTTTTTTATAATTTACCCACTACTGTGGGAAACCAAACAAAATTTTGTCTCGCAAATGTGCTTAAAATATTTCCTTTTCAAGTACAAGACTATTCCGTTGAAACCATTTAAAAATACTATAAATGGCAATAAAACAATGAATGTGTCATCATTAAATTAACAATTTCTTTTTACATTTTACTGTACGATGACAAAAATCACAAAGTTGTCTAAATTGGACATCCTGGTTGTTTGTGCTTCAATAGTCATCATCCTTTTGATTGACATTAACATGTTTATTTTTGGTCTGTTGCCGGTCACTCATAAAACCGGAAACCAAATATTAATTATTTGCTTTTCTTAAGACATGGCTCCTCTTTATTTTCCTGATGCTGTTTCTCATATTAACACATGATTAAATAAGCATTTTGTTGACTTAAAAAATAAAAACGCAACAAAAAAGCAGAAGGCAAAAAAAAACCCCACATTTCCAACAGCAACCAAGGAAATATAATTGTACTTTGTAATAATGTCAACAACAAATAAACAAAAAATGACATAACAATATGTTAGCAACAACTAAACGTATACATATGTATATTATTTTTTGTTTGTATAGAAATTGCTTCGACTGAACATCATCAATTGTACTGATGACAAAAAAGAAAAATATTTGTGATAAACGATGATGGTAAATATTCGAAAAAGTCTTGAAAAAGCAATGCTCTATTACGTTTGAAAGAAAAATATATTTGAACAAGAACAGACACTAACGTATGTACAATAAATATACGCATGAAAATGATGTGAAGAAATACTCGTACATTATAGACCGTTAGAGAAAGAGACAGAGAGAGAAAGAGAGAGAGTGGCATGAAATAAATGATACTAAATTAAAAAATTTTATATAAACACATTTATTAATTTAGCTGATATTTAAGAAATCTTATTTTGAATCAAATCGATTTATAAACATACCTAAGTGATACTCGTAGGATATTTGGCACAGGGTATCTGACACATTCATGTCCGATTCGGTTAATATTTAATGCCTGAAGCGGAAAAGTCCTCATTCGTTTTAATATTGAATGAACACACGATTCCCAAATAAACGAATTTCTCATTTCAATTCGGTTGTATTACATAAGTGAGGCACACATTCTACGGCCATCTGGAACTGGATAATTACAGATGTACCGCTTAACAGTCTATTCCTTCTTTCCATATTGTCTTCTTCTGCAGAAATCGTTGTAGATTTAATTTCCTGGCATGCGTACCGATGAGAAAGCATTCTGTCCAACATTCATATGTGCTCTCGGTGAAGCCCCACTATATATCCTTCATCAAATCACACCAGGCCCAGTCAGATCCTTAAACTATAGATAAGACTTTGCTGGACCATTCACTTTATGCTACACTAAAAAACACTGCTGTACTGTATATATAATTTCTATTTCTACTGGTTTTCTGCTGGGTGGTCAATATTCCGCCCTGTCAAATATTTAACTGAATTGGCTACCTCGTCCGTGACTGTGTTACCGGAGACGTCTGTGAGCCCTGGCACTTATAATATGAGTAGCTGCAGGATGCACTGATAGAGCATTTGTAACAGCTTTACTGTCACACACATTTTCGGTTAACCTGACTAGCTTAGCTGTCATTTTAATTGGTGGTATTTGGGCTTAAAATTTAAACTCGGTTGTATAATTCAATTATCTCCTCCCGATTATGAAAGTTACTTATCGTAGAAGATATAGATAAGTAAATAGTATCCGCATAAAAACATAAATGTGAAAATAAGGCCAAGTTCCTATCCAAAAATTTCGGCCGTAAAAAGTACTGAGATCAAAATAAAGACCAAGTTCTTGATAGGTACAATATCATCTCATTTCCAGGCAGTATTTTTTTGCATTTCCAATATGGGAAAGAATTATGGGAAAAATGTTGAAACATTTTTGGATAGGAACTTGGGCTTAATTTCACATTTATATTTTTGTGCGGATCTCACTTCTTTTTTCTATGTTGTTTTTGTATAAATATTTCTATTTGTATTTATATATAATTTTTTTAATTTAAAGTCTTATTGCTCACCAGAACCTACCTGCACACCAATTTTCAGCTCTCTAGTTTTAGTGGAAGTGGCCCATATAAAAAGGGGGCATCCTGGTCCCTCCCGGCTAAAAAGTACCCCTTTTCAGATTTTTCTGGTTAAATAAATAAAGTTAATAAAGCAGAACCAAACTGGGTTTTGATGGCGTAGTGCGTGGTACAGGAGAGACCATCGAAACCGATCTTTTCGAAATGGTCACAGATGAGTACTTCGCTAGAGCAATCTAACAAACAACCACTTGCATACATGCCAGGAAATTTTTTTCTCACCTTTGGCTTATTTACGAGTGCGTGAGGTATTCATTTGAGTAACATTTATTAATTTCAATCCCCGTGTCGTTGTGTGGGACACCTAATCTTTGGAATGAGACTATTAATCTAACTGTCAAAGGTTCGATTCCTGAATATACCTCGGGTGTATCTGCAGATAAGCTAAAAACGCCATTCAAACTATTCTATTGAGGCACGTGCGATTTAAATTTATTTTTCATTAGTATAAGTGTTACATTTTAGACTTCTTCCATGTGTTTGCTTTATTCCCACAGCGGATGTTCATTAAAACTATTTTGTTGTTACAAAGAAATTTATATAAATTGCTAATAAGCGAACGGACTTCTTATGAATTTTAAAATATGTAATCTCTTCCATCTTTCCGTTCCCACCGCACATACATTAACGAGCTACAAAATTGATTGATGCGTTTTATGTGAATGTTAACACAAAATCAATTATTTATAATCACCAACGTAAACGTTCAAAAGATGCACAACAACTGCGTACAACATGCAAGCGTCTCAAATACATTGTGAGAAAACCAGCATAAAATTAAAAAAAAATGATGACAAAAATCAATTATAATAATGAGATACTTGTAGTTAATGCAGTAAAAAACACTTTCCATGCAAAACTGCTTTTATACACCCTTCACCAAATAAGAAAATTTATAAGCGTGTAATTCCGTTTGTAGTTTCTACAATAAATTCATTTGAGACCCCAAAAACTTTACATCTAATGATGTCTTAAGTTGACACGCTGACGTAAGGCCCTAAAATTTGGCGAGATTGAGAGAGTGAGAGAGCTGAAAACTAGGAACCTAACGTACTTTTTAGCTCACATGACTTAGTTCTTGAAAAAAATCACTGAACTCGGTTAGTTGGTTAGTTTACTTGATTGCACAAGCAAAATACAACTCTCAGGCCGTAAGTATAAATCTGAGAACGCTCGGTACTGAACCCACCCCATTGTCCTGTATAATTTTTGTCTCAAAGAATTCGAAGTGGGGCACTTCGGGTCAGAGTGGAAAATTTTCTCTTCGCTATTTTGTTCACGAAAGCTGCGAGAGAACGGATTGAACGGAAGGTCATAGCCTAGAAGCACATCTTCAAATCGACCATTGTACCTTCAATAATGCAATTAGTCTCGAGATGTCCTTATGGTTCTTGTCAATAAGTAGTGCTGAGTGCGAGAAGTCAACTTACGCTCTTTGAAATAGTACTAGTTGGTCCTGCTAGTGTAGTGATTGCCTTCTTCTTAATCTGCTTTGACTGAAAGTGATACAAAAATTACACAGAAAAAAATTTAACAACTATTAACCGTGAACGTCAAGTCGAGGATTTACATTTGATTCAAACCCATAAGAATATGTTTTAATTATAAGTTATATATATATAGTTTTTCGAACTGTTTAGGTTTATATTGAAATTAAATTTTGGTTTGAGTTCAAATCTGAATTTACCCATTTCTTCTTAATTTACAAGAAACTGTTTTGGAAAAATTGGTTATTTTATTAAGAGAGCACTTTTTGAAACAATTTATTCATCAAGTACTCTCTTAATTAAATAATGAATTTATCTAAAACAATTTCATAAAAAAAAGAAAAAATGGATAAACTCAGATTTGAGCTCAAGCAAAAAATTGACACGACAAAACTCCGTAAACGCAGCTGAACTCTAATTGGGTCACAGTTTCAGAAGTATATCTGCAGGTTCAATTGTAACAACTTTTTTTAAGTTGTCGAATAGTGCTTTGTAAATCTATTTTCTCGTTTTAATTTGGTTCTAAAACAATGAGGATTTTCAATTATCTCAATTTATCAAGTTGTGAAAAATATTCAAAGTAGCAAGATAACCAAATACTATTGAAAAACTTACAAAATTTTTGAAAAAGTAGAGATTAAATATGTTGGGTTTTTTTGCTAAAGTTTTATGAAAAGCAAATAGCAGCTCAAAACTCAAATAGTTACTACTGTTAAAGCATGCGATCGGTTGTGCACTAGTTGGTGTTAAACCATTTAAGTATATTTTAGTATAAACTTTATTTTTATATCTTCATTAGCATGAAATTATAAATTACTTCCGACTATTGCAGACGACATGCGGGAGTTACTGAATCGTATTTCATTTAGTAACGGCCAGTCATTACAAAATTTTTGATTTTTCTTATGTAGCTGTCAAGGGATGTCATTTCAAATGTATTAAATATTATTTACTATAACATCTTGTAGCTCATTTTATGTGTCATAAAAACTAAGATCCTCCTTAATCATTTTTAAACACACTTTCTTAAATATTGCTTTTACGAGTAACTTCAGTAGCGTGCAGCAAACCATCAAAAAATCATCTAAGCCAAATGACATTTTATCTTAGAAGACATGATATTTCCATTTGCTATGCAGACAATCACTTAATGTTTGCAAACATAAAATTAGATCATAAATTGCATTCGAAGCTGCAGACGATAGTTTTTTATTTTATTTTATTTTATTTTATTTTATTTTTTTGTGATTTCTTTAACATAACAAAAAATAAACTGCAGCAGCGCCAGCAGAAAAAAAGCTGATGCCAACGAATTGATTGTTTTTGGCAATGAAAATTGCAACAAAGTTGAATGCTTAGTAATCATGGCAAAGAAAATACTTAGTCGTTCAGAAAAAAATAGATTCGAGGTAAAACATATGTAACAAACAATGAAAAACTAGACTACTTACACTTACATTTTCATTTCTGGAAATAAACATGTTGCATCGCAAAATGTACGTCAGCAGCAGTAAAACTTAAACAATTTTTTCATTATCTAAAATGGACTACATATTTTATTTACTCAGCTCTGGCAAACAAAACTAACAGCGAAATCGGTGATTCAACAAAATATATTGAATCGATTTTAAGCCACCAAACAAGTCATGTCATGCTGCATTGACATTAATCCATTTAGGAGAAATAAATTTATACGAAATAGTATTAAATGTCAGACTGTAAGCAGCCATACAGACTTCAGCTTCAGCTTTAAATATTTGCGTTTCCTTTTTTTTTACTTTTAAAATATCTAAGACAACTTCAAGTGCAATATTCTGTTTTAATGCGATGGGGAAGCTGTTTATACGAGTAATATTAATGCGTTTCACAGTTGTGTTGAAACTTGTAGAAAATTTATTAAAGGAGTTTTGTCTTTTCAGCAAAATATAAGAAATGATATTTCATTACTGATAAGTTTTTGCGATTTAATTACACGAAAGTAGCTAAATAAAATAATTGCTACAAAATGCAGAGAAAAGTCATGGTAGGGATGCAGATATACCAACAATATTATGGTTATATCGAACAATGTTTGGTTGTACCAAACAGAGTTTTGTTTTTTTTCAATATTTTTTAACAAAACTTTATTGATCATACACAAATTCTTTATATGCTCAAATATATAATTATAATAATCCAGAACATATTTAGCATAGTTGGACTGCAACCAAGGTTTAATTAATAAATAAACGTAATTTTGTTCAATTGTATCAGCGCAAATATGGCACTCATACACATATACACCATACGAATATCATGTAAAATGAAACAAAATCGATCTTAAAATAGTTTTGTTGGAACTTCTGTGGGAAACCTTCTAAAAGGTTCTATTTAGCATCTACAAGGACTCCATGTCACATTTTGTAAACCTTCTGCAATTACTTCGTCTTGTAGGGGTTTTAAAAGGTCTGGAAAAGAAAGTATCTCAGAAGGCCTTCCAATAAAATTTTGATATATGACTTTAAGGTTTTTTCAATTGCAACCATAATAGAATGAAGACCTCGGAAGGAAAGAATAACAAAATGTCTTTAAATAAAGATCTGTTGAAAGGAATTCGAAGTAAGGATTTCTCTAAGGGCTTCTTATTTTATTTTTAGCCACACTTAGTATATGATTTTACATTTTCAACTCTACTGCTTGCTGTGCTGCTTTAAGCACATTCAATTAGTTTTGGTTTTTCATTTATTTGTCTTTTTCAGGGACCGAAAATAATAATTATTCTTGAAATTTCAAAGGAAAAAGGGTTTAAGAAAATATTAGAGAGATAGTTGAAAAACATCATTGTGATCGTTTTTCACAATATTTTCAGAAAATCATATGCTTTTTAAATAATATATTTTATTATTTTTGTTAGATATATTTGTCAGATTCTAATTTTTATTTTTTTGTCACAAATATTTCTCATATTCTGATTTTTTTGATACCAAATGATAAAGTCATTATATTTTAAACGAAAAATAAATAACAAAAACATTTTAGTTTATCCTAAAATATGTAAATAATTGTCAAATATGAAATTTTATTTCTATCAAAAAAATAAAAATTAGAATCTGAAAGATATTTACTGACAAAAAAAAATGTAAAATTAGAAACTGACAAATATTTTTGTCAAACAAAATATTGATTATTATTATAAATGTCATAATTGTTACGGTGTCTGATTTTTTACATTTTCTTAATTTATACAGTACGAGCTCGATTTGAACAACTGAAATAAATTCGGAGTTATTGCTTTCACGGAAACGTTGTAATCACCGACCGTTAAAAACTTAACATAAAAATACACCACTATTTAACTTAAATTCATTTATTTAATCTGATTATTTTTTCGAACTGAATTGGATGTAATCCAAAGTGACTATTATTCAGCTCGTATCATTTTTTTCTAGTCAGAAAGAATTGGATATGAGAACATATTCCAAAAATTAACATTTATTGATTTCAACAGGACAGAACAGAAACAACGTTGTTTTTCGGGGGCCGCTGCACTCCCATTGTCAGTGTTCATGTGTGTTTCCACGTATTCGCCACTGTTTAGGAGGTTAATTTTTTTATGAAAAGAGATATAACAACTCAGATAGATGGTGAAAATAAGAAAGCCTAATTAATTCTTTACAACTCTGCTATTACGAGTTTTGTTAATTTTTTAGACCTGTTTTGCTGCGCCTATGGTGTCAAGTGGATGAATTAAATTTATTTAAGCTGCTTTATTAATTTCATATTTTACTTCGCCAACGAAATAATACCGACGAAGGTTGCGATGTACAATTCGCCAGTACCAATTGCTGCCGGTAATTGGTCAGTTAAAAAGTTCAACAACAAGAAATACAATGACATAGTATTGCTGGATGTTATGACTCGTCTAAAACTAGCTCGAACCCGCGTTCTCATGCATCGCTGACTTTGTAGGTAAAGCGCTAACTATTTCAGCCATCAGCAACCTTTAGCCAAAAAGTACTTTGTACTTTTTCTGAAATTTGTGAAATTTTGAGATTTAAAAATTCTTTTAAGCGCCGCTCGTGCTTGTGAACATAAAAAAATAAAAGGATTAAAATAATAAACAACTCTGGCACAAAAAAACCGACTTCAATACAAAGAACCAACCGAATAAAGATCCTTCCAAAAAAACATTTTCAGTTTCATTTCGATGGGGCTAAATTCAAATAAAACATTTTTTTTTGTAAAATCGTAATGTGATAATTAATTTTTTGGGCAGGCAAATTCTCCGTTCAATGATAAAAGAAATTGTGGAACCAAACTGCAAGCGTGCTCTTTAAAATACAGACAGAATTTTGAAAATTTATGTACAAATGCGTGTAAAAACATTAAGAAAAAATGGGAAAAAAGAGGGAAGTTGGAATATGTATCGCATCTTTCGGAAGGAAGGCAAATAAAAATGGGAACGGGATAAAAAATAAAGTCTTGGCGAGACGTGAAGAAGGCCAGAAATTTCAAGACTTTTTGTTATTTATAGGCGTTTGAGTACTGTATTTTGGGTGTTTCTTCCCTGCGACGGATCACCATCCATCATTTGTTTTTTTGCCGTTATTCACTTGGACGATTATTCGTACAGTCTTCTATTTCTGTATTTATATAAACACACGGTCTTGAAAACAATACAAAAATTTTCACTTATTAAATACTTTATAAAATAAATTGTTTGTTTGATAAACTACAAAGAATTCTGAGAATATTTTCGTTTGCTTCAGTTATTTTGTTTGCTTGTAATCAGTAAATACTTCAAAACAAATCTGCAAGAGTTGTTTGTAATTTTTGTAAAAATAATTGTTTACATTTTTGTACGACTTTAAAAACTCTTTTTATTTAAGTTTTATTTTTTTTAAATTTATGTTCACAAAGTTTTTATAGGTCTCTATCAAGGCAAACTCTTTACTAATTCATTGAATATCTTTCCTGAAACTAATTTTTTTTTGTGTACACTAGTATTGTCACCAAAACTGTGTTTCCTACAAGAAACGTGTAGGAAATTTTGTTTTTCAATTCATAAAGTTTAAGTAAGACTTTTATTAAATAGTCATATAAGAGTTCAAAGCTGACTTATTAAATGCAAAAATAAATCGTATTTAAATATCACACAATTCATCGCAATGCGAACTTATGAATTATGAGCGGCTTAATTTAGGCGGATTAAAAAATACTAAATGGAGGGATTTCCTTTGTGAACTTAATGAATTATTAATGTTCAACATAATTGATGGCAGCTCATTTGCTAGCATTATTTTTTAATTACAATGTAGTTGTATCTTTTTTATATTTTCAACAAAATGTAAAAAATTTTTTTAAGGCAGCTGACTTCAAAAAATTCGATTTATTTAATTCGATTTCATTAATCTGATATCATCGTTTAAGTTGTTAGGTTTTGTTGTTGTTGTTGTTATGTTATGAAATTGAACAGAAAACGGTTTCTCGTATTTATCTAATAATTAAAAGTTGTTGTATTCAGTTGCTGCTCACAATTAACAATAACTCTGCGTTTGTGTTGTGTGTGCTCGATTGCTAACAAACATTTAGTCTGACGTTTTTATACATTTTCAAATAAATCTTTGATTTTGTCACGCTACGTGTCGTTGAGGCTGTTTATTACCACAAAAGTGTGTGGTTTTGTTACATTATGCGTCAATTAGTAATGTCGTCAACGTTAGGTTGGGTAGGAGTAGACACAGCAAGTGTTAAAAACTGATAATCACACTCTATTGACACACTTAGATTGATGTTTAATGAACGAATGTACAAAATTAATTTGCCATAAATAACAACATCAGTTAAGGTACTTATTGTTTATACAATTGGAACGCTACAAGTGTGAGAAAATTGATCAATACTCAAGAAGATTTATTAAGCAAAAATATATTCATTTAAAACCTTAACAGTTGTAAGTTTTAGGAAAATAAATTAATTCGGTATTATTATTTTTGATTTCTATCATGTTGCATGGAAAATAATCATTGTTGTTCCTTGTTATTTACATACATATGCGAGTAATAATTATTTTTCAGTTTTATTTTTAATTCACTTTCAAACATTACGATTTCACATAGTAATTTTAATTTCTTTGATCCAAAGTTATTATTATTACACTAAAGTTCTTAACGTTTTCAGCCAGAAAGAATTGGGCTTGAGACAATATTTCAAAGGCACAAGGGAACAATTATCATCAAATAATTTTAAGTTACGTAGCAGAACAGAAACAACGTTGTTTTGCAGGAGCCGCTAAATTCCCTTGATTAATGTTCATGTGTGTTCTCCATGTAGGCGTCACTGTTTAGGTGGGTCTGATGAATGTGATTTAAGTTCTTTATTTATACAAATTAAAAGACGAAAAAGAATACGAGACTAATTTGCGTTGTAGTAAGTATTATTAATTGTTTAAAGAAAACACAGCTTCACCACGAGGAATATTTAAATTTTACTATCACTAATTAACATTAAATTAACCCGTTGTTTCTGAGTATAAAATTTCTGTATTGCCAATGGCGTGGGATAAACTCCGCAGGGAGTTCGTTTTACATAAAAAATATATTTACATAATAAACGCGTAGTTCCTCTTAATATATCAATAGACCACGAATGGATGATATTTCCATAAAGATTGTGTCAAAGGAAAACATGTACGAGAATAATTTATCTGATTTTATAACAACACATCTTAATATAGGGCTGCTGAAGAAATGTAAAATTGTAGGCAAATAACGCAATGTCACCCATGAGCATATTCGATCTCTCCTTTGTGAGGTCAATCAGGTCTAAAGTAAACTTTGAAGCACCATTCCGTACATACGGTGTAGAAATAGGCAGGACATCTCTTAAGCAGAGGTATTTAAATATTACTTTGAAGACTTATGAAATAGTTTCAGTCCTATAAGCATCACTCTGAAATATTATGTGAAAAACATCGAGAGCTTCCGATTAATTCGTATTTATATACCCTATAATAGAAAATAGTTTGCACATACAACAAAATGTATTCTTTTTGTTGGTGGGTGTAAAAATCAAAACAGTCTGAAGAAATGTTTCCATGGTTTTTTTTAGTCTTTCTACACTAACAATTCATCTCCTTTTATGTTCTTTTAAATCTTAATTTTACTAATGCTTTTAATATTAAGCTATTTTATGTAAGTGGTCTTAAGTTAAAAATAGCAGCATATATTATTCACGTATATTTTTAACTGCATATTAAAAAAGTTTTTCACTTTAGGTATTTTTAAAACTTTGAATTTTCAACTACGAGAATCTAGGAAACTACCAAAGTAAAATAAAAATAGTACAGATACTCGTGAAAATTTTATTTCAAAGATTAGAGAGGAAGTTGTATTTATATACACAAAGTATTTGAATAAAAAATTTAAGTTTAAGGTAAACAAATAACTTTTTTTATATGAGTAATAAAAAATAAACAACACTGCACAGTGGCCACAAAAAAAATAAAAGTGATAAAAAATTTAGACTACTTAAATGTTATTTCACGCTCTCAAAACTATCTTCCAGAGTTATAGGTTTTACTGGTTACTATAATATAAAAGCTGAATCATAAATAAAGACCCATAAACTTATCAGAAATAATGCTACAAGTTTTCCTGAGACTACTGGATAATTTGAAACCATTTCTTACATGCAAAAATATAGCTGATATAGCTGATATATTTATATTTGCACTATCGCAAAAAATACTTTTTAGCCGATGAAAAAGTTGTTAAATAAAACTAAAGAATTTAAAACCGCAGGAAAAACTTTGATGTCTGAATTATTCGAGCTTTAAATAGTTCGAACAAAAGTTGATAATTTTGTTTTTTAAGTTCGAATAAACGAATAAAATTTAAATTTTATACATTAATACTTTGTATTCCTTCTGATTTGATTGATGAAAAATAAAAACAAAAAGTTTAAATAGTTACTTGATCTATATATTTTTAATTTATACAGATACAGATCATGGAGATGAACCAAATGGGTCGAAATATATTGATCAAGTAACTGTTTAAATTTCTTTTTATATTAATGAATCAATAAGGCCCATATTCTCATTCATTAGTTAACTAATGACAGTGGTTTAACTAACGACTATTCATATAAATGTCAGTGGTTAAACGGCCATCATTAGTTAACTAAAGGTTGTAAATTTGGGTCTAAGAAGCAAAAGAAAATGATAAAATATTATATATTTTGTTTATTGATGGTGCAACACTCATTTGGCCTTTTTGAATGATCGATTCTACAGCATGAGTTGTGTGAGGTATGTTCGCGCGATTCTATTAGATTAACGAAATAATAAAATTTTTACTACGTCAATTTGATATGATTAAGAAATATCGCCGATACATCGGAACACCACGTGAACTTAAGCTGATTAATTCTAATTTTAATTCTAATAAAGAGGCATTCTATACTCCTTGCTCATAGATTTAAGGAGCCAGGAGTGTATAATGCCTCTTTATTAGAATTAGAAGGTGTCTTACGATTCCTGCTTACAAGTTTGGAAAGAGTAGGTAGTAGTTGTTCTTATACAGATTTATTATCTCAAATTCACGCTAATCAGCTTAAGTTCACGAGGTGCTTTTAAATTCTAATTAAATCTGAAAATAATAAGTGGAATATTCCACAAGTATTCATAATTTGGTGTAATGCTTACTTTAGACCTCCTAGTACTAAACGCTTTAAAACCCAATTTTGACAACCTAAATTTATTAATAATATTATTTTCGTAACAACAGAAAAATTAAAAACAAAACTTATCGGATAATTTTTTATTACACATTGTAAAATGTTATTCGAATATTCGAATAATTTTTATAAGTTGTTTAACTAAACACTTGAAAGACATTTTCACAGTCACTTGATAAAGAAAAAAATAATTAAAATTAATTGTCTGCTTTAAGTATTGAACTTCTGCATTTGAAATTATTATTGTGTTTGATGTCAGGTGTTTTACTCGCAACATATTTTCGCTAACAGATTTAAATTTAAAAGTTCACATTGCTTTACTATGGCTTCAACTACTGTGCGATAAGCGTACCACGCAGTAAAATAATCACCTGTATACGTAACTGTAACTAATTGTACAACTACTTTAAAGTAATGCAGACAGTATGAAGCTTGAGATTTAAAAGTATTTTAGTCTTAATATCAAGTCTTTACAAAGATTTCGCTGGGATGCTTAAGAATATAACTGCTGGGGTTTTCCAAGCATGTGTCTTCATGTGTAAGCATGTGTTAGAGGAAAAAAGGTAATATATTTTTTTTGTTTCTTTTTCTTTTGAGGAAAAAATAAATTTTCTTGCTACATAAAAGATTTATTTCTTTGCATTTGCATAGGAAGCGAACAAGAAAGACAACGATAACGACAAACTACATAAATCTTTTTCATATTGTTGTTAATAACTTTAAGTACTTTTAAATTTAAGATATTTTTACATTGTGACACAAAATTATAGTTACAAAAAACACGATTAAATATTTTGCAGTAATATATTTAGGTCGCGATTTGCGATTTTGATGTACAAATAGGGTCTTCCCATAAGAGGTCACATTTTGATATGTAAAAAAAGAGTATTTTTCAAAGAAATAACCGGATGTTTATATGATTGTAAAGAGGAGAGTATGCGCTTAACAATGCCGGCCACAAAGTCGCGCATTTATGTTTATATGACCTCGATAACTTCACGAAATTTATATGCGAGGACTGGAATCGATTGTGAGCCACTGGCGTAAACCTTATCGTGTACATACCTTCAAGGAAAAAAGTCTTAAGGTATTAAATCACAAGATTTTGGTGCAAATTGTGATCGCCTCTTTGAGAAATCAATCGATTACAAAACTATTCATGCAACATATCGATAATGTCGTTATTTTTGTGGCACGTGGCAACATTTAACGAAATCGAAAACGGCACAAATTTACGATTTGTTTTAGTGCATCATGAAGCTGCGTAAGTATTTTTCAAATAAACTGTTCTACATTTAACAAAAACCGATGGATAAATGTTGGTTCAATTCACAATAAAATAAATGAAGTTAAATGATTTTTGCAAAAATTTCGAATAATATTATTTAATTAACCGATTTTATTGAAGGTACTTAAGCCTTAAAAATAAAGAAAAATATATTTGGATTCAAAAAAGTATACAGAGAATTTAAAATTTCGACTGTTTTTGCAATTAAAACATATAGTTAAACGCTTTGTTATTTTTCTTGCTGCATTGTGTAATCAAAATCTAGATTTTGAAATTGTTACTTATCATTTTCGAAAAAATTGAGTTAATTTTTGCACTAAGAATATAAAAAAGTTTTTGGATTTGTTTGTATATAAATTTTTTAGATTTTTATTTAACAAACACCAGCCTGTAGAGAAGTTTTGAATTTTCTGCAGAAAAACACACATAGACTGGCAGAATCGAACCCTGTGGCATTGAAAACTTTCCACTAGTCTCTTATTATCGAGGATATTTTGAATCGAATAATTTACAGCAATGATTCTAAAATTTCTAAGTTGGTCTTTAAAGAAATGAACGACAGAGAAATTTTTTTAAAATTTATTTGTAAATTTTAATAAATATATTTGACAGATTTAAGATGCAATAAAATCGCACTGTTTACCGGTAAAGAGCAATAACTTTTCTTAAGCATCATCGTAAGGAAAGATATTCTAAAAAAGTCAATAGCATCTTGAGTTTTTGAATCAGAAGAGGTAAGAAATCGGAGCGGCACCGCACTGCGCCAGGTCTAGTTTCAACGCGTAACATTACACAAAACCATTTGCCTTATTTTAAGCTCCATCACAACTCTGCATCACTTCATAATTAAATGATTAAACTTAATATTTTTCTTTTTAGCACACGAATACGAAAGAATGAACTTTAAAATGGATACAGATAATCTAGCTCAAAACTATAGATATTTAATTTATAAAAATAGAACAGAAAATTAAAGAATTTTTATGATATTGTAATACATTCAAGAAGTTTTGTATTTTTGTGTAAGTCTTTTTCATTTTTGACAATTTTTGTTTTTGATAAAATTTAGAATAAGTTTTTTATTGTTTTTTAAAAACTAAACAATTGTTAGTATTATTTTTTTTTTATATCCCTGCAAGAAGTATCTCAAAGAGAAAGCGAGATATTGGAAAAAGTAAAGTTTTTATATTGTCATTGTTGACCTTGAGCTTGGGGAAGCCAATGGTTCAATATGCGTTCGCTGCGGAATGCCAGAGTATGCATTACCTAAATGAGAAGAGTAAGCGATACCAATTGGAAGGCTTACTTTTTATCAAGCAGGCAAATTTTGAAAAACAATAAGAGATTTTTTAAAAATGAAGTTGTGATTAACAGTGGCACATGCTCTCGCAAAATCTGTAAGTCGTCATATGATTTCAAAGAAGCCCCAGGTAACAAAAAACGTTGAAATAGGCTTCTTGATTGATTATGATGCACCAATTCAAAATATATGTTCCTTAAAAGTTTAGCAAATTAAAATTTTACTAATTCCTTAATAAGAAATAAGTTTAAGCTGAAAAAAATTTTAAAAAACTTTTCATATTCGAGAATTTTTTCATTGTCCTGTAACATTTTTTCAATGTAACTTAGGGCTTTTATGAATTCATACGACGATATGTAATATAAACACTGAAATTTAATGTCTATGGCATTAATAATGGCGCAATAGTTACCAATACTATGTTAGTGGAAGTAGACTTTCCAGGCAGGAACATGTGTTGGCAGGACATAATAAAATTTTCCACGTACTCAAAAAGTTTATCTTCGATTATCTTTGCGAAAATTTTTGCAAAAGTGCTTCGTTTCACGATTGGCCTAATAAGTAACTTGGAAGCGGTTCACCGATTTAAAAATATGCATGCACATTAGAGCAAAGTTTCCAGAAATCTATAAATTTTCCAAGTTCAAGGCATGCATTAAATAATGTGAAAATGATAATTACAATATTTTGAGAACGCAAGATACTCCAGAACAACAAACTTTAATATCATTTAAAGCATTTATAGCAGCAGTTATACTTTTGATTTCACTATTAGGGATGGAAATACTCATAGTAAAGTTCATCTTCAGGTTGGTTGTTGACGCCCTGTCATGCGAATCGAATCGGCACATCGATGTTATAAGGACAAAAATAAAATCATGTTATTGACAAGCGTCATCAGAGAATTTCGTCTTATTTTAGGTATCATTTATGCTATGAACGCAATGACATCAATTCGATACCATGATTTGTATATTATTAATAGGGAAATTGATTACAAAAGAGAAAAATTATATAGTACTCTAAAGTTTACAGTTTATATTTTAATATGATTTTTTTGTCCAATCGAATTTTTAAAAACTTAAAAAATCGCAGAGCATTGCTGTACATTAGTCATTATGACAATACTATTAATAAAATTAAAAAAAACAAACACTGTAAAGCGTACATGCACAAACAAAACAAGCTAGCGAACGATGATATGACACCTTATCTTCAAATTATTGACTCTTAGTTATCATTTTTGGTATCAAATAAATCGAAAAGAATGAGAACGAATAGAGAGAAGTGCCAAATAAACCTCACAAACATGTCATGTTTTATATACTGGTGACGCTGTCGTCGCTATTTAAAAGGTGATCAGCTCGTTGTCTCGTTTGTGAACAGAAGCTGTGGCTGAAGAACTTAGCTACAAAGAAATTAATGTCTAATAACGTGGCTTCAAGACCAATTTCATACAAGTCATAACACTCAGCATTTTTTAAGATTTGCAATAGTATGCCATTGTATTTGTTGATGTTGGACTGTTTAAGTGACAAAGAGGCATAGCACTGGCTACTGAAGAGTACCGGCAGCAATTGATACCGGTATATACTATTGTACATCACAGCAGCGCCCTCCTTCGTCGGTGTTGTAGTAAAATCGCCGGAGAAGTGAAATAATTAATAAAATGGCACACAGCTTAATACATTTAAAGCGCCTACTTGACATCAGAGTTGCTGCAATAATGATCTAAAAACTAACACAGCTCGCAATCTCAGAATTGTAAAAATTAAGATATCTCACTTTCACCATCTGTCCTCTCTCACTATCTCCCTTTCCCAAACAAGGTAACACACCTGCTAGTTGGTAGGCATACTGATTGCCTTAAGATTTAAAGAATATTATATAAGAAATACATATAAATAGAGATTCTTATGCGGAGAAAATGTTCCCTTAATATACACATCAGATTCACAACCTTCATCCATCCAATCCACATCCATTAATTTTTTTATTAAATTAAATTAATTGCGATTGGTAATTTTGTTTTTGTGAGCATGTCATTCCATAGATAATAGTACTGTCATCAAGAAGAAACTTATCTTAGTATCGCTATCAACTTACATCAGCTGTATGATCGGGTTTCTATCACTGTAGTACTTTGCATAAATTTTCAGAATATATCACTAAAACTTACAACATTATCATAGGATGTCATAGGATTATAATTTGGCACCCTATGTTCCAGTGGGATTTAGAGAAATATATATAATACAATCATAATGTATAGTATGCGCTTAGAAACGCAATTACTATCCTTTTCTGCTATTACAATCATGCGTTCTACAATTTATTTTATTGATATATAATTATGAGTTTTTAATAAATTATCTCTTTGACTGATATTCTTATGGACTGACGCGATTAGTATTACAGCCTGAAATTATTAATGTTAAATTTTCCATTGTAAATTTGAAAATTGTCTTTGGCTAAAAATGTTACGAATTTGAGTCTAATAATTATCGCTTTAGAGCCAGGCAATTTATATCATGCCATTTCAAAGTTAGCACGTATATGACCTAAAACATTTAAAAAGTCGACATCATGAAGTTCTCTCGTTCCCTCGTTTATAAATATAAAGAGGCATGAAAAAAAAGATATAAACAGGCAATTTCATAGCCACTTTCAGTTAAAGAATCTGCAGCTATCAGAATATATATATTATGTAATAGTCGTTGCGACAGCCCAGAAAAGTTTCATTTATATGCTCAAGTGAAAAGAAAATACAAGTTTTTATCCTTGTTTATTATACGACTAGAAAATTATATGTATTAGTATTAGTATTGTATTAGTGCGCGTTCTAAAGAATTGTTGCTGAAGTGTACCTTTTATTACACCCAAATGAACATACGAATACATGTATTTATGTGCCACAAGTATTTACCGACCACAATTGCTGCTGACGTACAATATGAGAGTCGCAGCCAAACACTAAACTGGGTTAAAAGTAAAAAATAAAAGTCTTGTGTACTTTTCTTCTTTTATTGCATGGACATGCTAGAACTCCATCCACTTTAACTTTGATTAACGTGCAGAGTTTCTATTAAAAAACAAATGTTTATACTCGTGTTTCTTCGCTGACGTACAATTTGGAATTTTATGAATGAGTGGATGATGTGCCAGAAACTGTTATAGTTTTTATTTTGTTGCTTGTTGCTTCGTACACGTCAAACTCATACTTTATTTTATGTCTTCAGTGTAGTCAATTTAAAACAATAAGAGAGCTATATTCGGTTTTGTGGAATCTTGTATACCCTTCATCAAAGTGGCGAGTATAAAATGTGTTTGAATAAAATTATTTTATGTACATAGTTTTTCTTGCTCTTAACTTTTTAGTGCAAAGTTTCATATAATTTTTTTTTGTATAAATTAGGGATGCATCTAAACGCGCTTTTGTCGATGCGATTCTATTACCGATACTCAAAAAAAATATATTGATACGGATTGAATTTAAATTCAAGGTAAAATTAATAAAACAATAGTAGAGTGATTCATTTTATTATTATACAACATTACAGCTTAAGACATTATAAGTATTTAAAATTGATATTATTAAGATTTTTGTTTATGAAACAATCAATTCTAAAATTTTGCGGAGAAGGCGATTCGCAAGCCTGTACATTTTGGAACTTTTGTCGCTGCAATTCCTTCTTTGTCGGGAAGTGGGCAGACAGGACGTTTTGAATGAAACACAGCTTTTTTTGCAAAACAAACATTTTTAGCCTGAAAAAGGCAAAATTTTTTTTCTACTGAAAACATGAAATCATCTTGAAACATTAAAAATTAATGAAATGTACAAATAAGGTAAATACACTGAAGATAAAATTACATTGATTTAAATACAATGGCGAAAGCGTTTAAGTTAGAAATAGAAAAATGTTGAGTTAACAGTTGGGTTTTGGGTGGAAGTGTAACATTTTAAAAATGGGGTGCAAAAAAAATTTTTATTTCTTGATTTGGTTAATCTTGTGTTTGGCTATTTATCTAGGGGTTTTCAATAAGAGGTTTCATTTTGATGTAAAGAAATTGTATTTTTAAGCGAAATCACAGGTTGTTTGTTTAATTGTAAAGATTCATATTGAATGCCTCTCGAGAATTCACACGATCAGGACACTTTTCACGTGTCGTTGGTGGAATGCCCGATTCCAAAGATCGACAAGAAATTAACAAATTTAGGATTTTCCAACACTATGGTCCACAACAGAAAAATTCTCAGTTGACAAGACTATTTACGCCGCCGTACATATTCCAATAGGATGTTACAGCTCGCCCATGACAACCGCGATTTTCATGAAAAAATCATGAGTGACGAGGCACATTTTCATTTGAATGGATATGTGAATAAACAGAATAGTCGGTTCTGGTTCTGGGCAATGGAAAACCTTAAAATTATTCATCAGTCACCTTTGCAGCCATTAAAAGTTACAGTCTGGTGTGCAATTTGGTCAGGAGGAATCATTGGACGTCAATTCTTTGAAAATGAAAACGGCGTAACGGTAACTGTGAATGGGGAGCGATATCTTGATATTATTGAAAACTTTTTAACGGCAAAACTGCATGTTTTGGGCTTGATTAACATGTTTTATCAACGAGACGTTGCCACATCGCATACAGTTAGGATTACAATGGAATTCCTGCGAGACCTCTCATCTGAAAAGCAAGCTTTATGCAATCAAACCAACTCAAACAAAATATTCGTGATGAAATGAATGAAATACCGC
Organism: Gymnocheta viridis; assembly: GCA_956483585.1. Taxonomy (NCBI): domain Eukaryota; kingdom Metazoa; phylum Arthropoda; class Insecta; order Diptera; family Tachinidae; genus Gymnocheta; species Gymnocheta viridis. Next base: position 92,877,195 of record OY101440.1, on the reverse strand, counting down.
GTGAAATGCGTGGGAATATAATGAAAAATATGCTCAAAAGGGCTCGCATTTGTGAGTCTAACAGAGGCGGACATTTATCTGATATTGTATTCCATACATCATTGCCGACATTAAATAAAACATTTATCAATATAAGATCCATTCTTCTTCATTTAAACAAAAATTATAAACAAACAAAGTAGTATACCTCCCCGGTGGACACCCTGTAATTGTGATTAACAATCCGTATTGTGTAGGTGTTGTAATTCAACACAAATGTTTTTTTGAAATTAAAAATTATTTCGAATACTATTTTTTTGCCATATTTTAGCCGTTTATTGACAAACTTTTATTATTTTCAGTAGAACTGTATGCAAAAGATATGCTTCATAAAATCGAACGTGGGACAGCTAGGGACTTAAAAAACAGATATATCTAAGTTTCTAAGAGAAAAATTCTTGGTCAAATTCTAACAGGATGATTAAAAATTTAGGTGTTTATGTTTTGTGAAGCTTTTGTTATTATTATTTCAGGAATAGCAGACGGATGGACTGAAACGACGGCTAGAGGTATAGATGGACATTGCTCATTCGGCTTTTCTATCTATAAGGTCCAGAATATATATATACTTTAAGAGACCTTAAAAAATAATGTAGAACTCACATTTGGAATGACAGACCTACTCGTATATTTTCCATTTCCAAAATTTTTTGGTGAAGGGTATAAAAATGACTTCATGAACTTTATAACTCAGTATTAAAAATAACATTTGGTTGTGACTTTTTTACCATTTGGCGGGTGTTGTTTTATTTAATTATTGCTTTTAATTTTTTTTATAGCAAACTTTATTATTATTCTTAACATTTCCAAGTAAAAATTTTCGCATGCAGTGTAATCGACACAATTATTTTTATTTGCTATTTTAAGTATTAGATTTGTAAATAGTTTCATGAGATTTAGTTTAATTTACATTAATGAATATGCATGTATTTATGTAAGTATTTAATATGTACGTTTGTATGTACATTTTATGGAGATGGAAAATGTGTTTTTATTACCCCCAAAAAGAATGGTGTGTGACAGGTGTGTTTGTTTTATGACGATTGCTAAACAATTTTGGGAGTCCACAGAGATGTGCTGGTGTCAGTATTGGAATTTTAGCATTTTTGCCTAAACTAACATAAGAGAAGGTATATCATTTGAAGGTCCTCTGAAGTCATTCGAATATAAAAGTTGTTCAGCTGCAGCATGAGAAATGTGATATCAAAAATAATTTTAGTTTCAAAAAAAGTTCCACCAAGTGGTACGCGTACCATAGGTTGAATGGCACTGTTCTAGTGTACTTGAAGCAAGTGGGAAAGTGTAAGTGTATACGTTATAAAGAATTTAATGAAATTCTATATCGCGTATACGTAGAGGTCAACATATTTAAGCATGAGTAAAGACATGAGTCAATTGCAACGTAATATAAAAACTTATCAGAAATTTTTGTTGAAACAAAAAAGGTTTCTCAAACATGTAAAGTTTCAATTTTTAGGGAGTGTGTCATTCAGTTCTGTTTTTGCAAATCAATTGGTTGAGACAAAATCGTAAAAAAACACGAAGATTCATAACTCTCTTTTTAACAAACACAACCTGCGAAGACTGGGATGCCGGTGCCAAAATTACACAAATTGTAGCTGCATCCATATTTTTTCGTAGTTGGCTTTCGGTTTCAATTTCTTATTTATAATTCTAAATAAATAGGAACAGCGCAAATATATTCACGTTAAAAGTTTGTAACGGAAGCATGTTTTTTTTACATTCCGAAATTATATTTTACGGACAAATTCCAAAATTTGTTGAACTGCTTGAAAAAGTGTATCGAGCTAAATACATACTATTTTATATTTTTATATATATTTTTCTAAATACATAAGGTGAATGTATCTTTTCTCGGACAATTTTTTTCGCATTTAATTTTGTTGACTGAGAGTTTTTTGCAATACGATTCACTCATTTGACAAAAAAAAATGTTCCGGAAAATCAACGCCACCATATGAAATATGTAATTAAAAAAGAAAAATCTGTGACAAATTGCGTCAGAAAAATTAAAATGGACTAAATAGAGCGAAATTATTTATAGAAAAATAAATTAAAAAATAAAAGAATAGCTTTTGAAGCACAATAACGTGGGAAGTCAGTTCAACTTTGTTCAAGGAATAATTAAAATGAAAACCAATTCAAGTTGGGAGTTGTTGAATCAAACTGATATTTCTCTTTCCCAAGAATAGAAGTCTCAAGCTAAATACAAATAAAATTTGTCCAGACAAAAATGTTATGGGTGAATTCATTTTTAATGATTTCGTGTCGTAAACGAAACATTTTTTTAAACTATTTTTTCGTTATAATCTATCATATATCACTCCTTTATTGCAACGTAGTCATCTCAGAATAGACGTGATTTTTGAGTTAGGAATGCAGAATTATTCGTCGTTTCGTTTTTCATCTTATGCTCAAAATTCAAGTATCTTATTTAATGAGTTCTTGAGAAAAGAATATTTTTTTCTATCGAGGTCTGAATGAATTAAAAAGTCTAAGTCGTTTTCAAAATGTTGAGTCAACTGTTGAATTCTGGGTGGAGATGTAACAATTTAAGAATGCACTGCAAAAACTTTAATTTGTTGATTTGGTTTATCTAGTATTTAGCTATATATAGGGTCTTCCAATAAGAGATTCCATTTTGATATGAAAAATTGAGTATTGTTTTGTAAAGAGGAGGGTATCCCATTCATTGTGGAAAACAATATCAGCTAAATGAACGCCATAGCTATGCTTGTAAGGCCTCATGAAATTTTCCATCAGCAATTTGTCCTTGATAAATTCACGAATTCACCTTTGAGGTATAGAAACGATTGTGGACTTTTGGCATAGACCTTAACTTTCACGTAGCCCCAACGAAAAAAGTCTAAAGGTGTTGTCACAAGATTTCGGTGGACAATTTTGCCAGCCTCTTCGAGAAGTCACACGGTCAGGAAACTTTTCTCGTGTCATTTATGAAATGCCAAATTCCAAAGATCGACGAGAAATGGAAAAACCTGGGATTTTCCCAACACTATGGGCTACAAAGCAATATTTTCAGTTGAGCGACGCACACGCGTTTAATTTTTCATGCCTAAAACAAATATTCGGTTATATTTTTGATTCAATACTGAATTGAAGACAAAAGAAATACTTGTTAAATATGAATTGATTTATATGAATTTAAAAAATATGAAGACTTTTATTTTCTTTTTTTTTAAATTGAAGTGCATTTTTTTAATAACTTTTAACATGTTTTATGCATTAAACGTTGAATTATGAATAACAATTATTTAATTTTTTTAGCTTTTATTTTTAGGTGATTTAGCTTTATCTGGCCTTTTTAAAAATCCGATTTAGCCATTTTTTGTTCGCCAGTTAAAAAAGGTTAACGAGTTTTAATTTACAACTTTAGGATTTGAGGATAATATTGCACTAAAAGTATGCTCTTTTTGTAATCCCTTCTTTCGCAATATATATTGTCTGCAAAGTCTAGCAGAAAAGTGATTGTCGTTTACAAATATGCAATCATGAGCTTGTTTAAAGAATTAAAATCTACTCAAAATGGTTTTTATGTTTAATACATACAATAAATTCGTTATAAAAATTTTAGATTTGGAGCTTTGGCCTCATAAATACGGTAAGTGTTTTTGGCCATTTCAACAAGTTGAACAACCAGACATTCAACAAAAAATTAATAGGACAAAATTTAATGCAATAAAATTTGGAGTAACGCTGGAATAATTTAACAAAGTTCATTGAAATAATTTTGTATACAATTTTTTTTGGCATTTTCTGATTTGAAAGTCCAGTTCGGAGAAAAGGTGAAAAATTAAGAAATGTTTTCAAAAGAAAATATATTTAGCCTTATTGAGAGAGTAAGTTCAAAATCAAACCGTTTAAAAAATGTTCAAAAAGCTTAACTATAAAATTTAAGACTAAAAGCAAACAAAAAAAAAACAATAAATCTACACTTAAAAAGGATAAAATTTTAATGCTGTTCAGGACACTTTAAGTCAAAAGTATTTTATTTTCTCATATAATCCGCTTACTATAAGTTCAAAAGATCTTTAAACAAAAGTAAACATTCTAAAGTTTCTGAATTATATTAATGAATTTATTTATTTTGTCAAGTCACTCATTTAAAATTTGTGAAAATGTTTCATTATGAAACTTACACACACACACACACAGTTCTTTCTCGTTTGGTCACACGTACGTCATACTGTTAGGCGGTTGGTTTGGTTTGGTTTGTGTTCTTATATTTTTATTATATTTTATTTATGTGTTTTTCAGACATTAAAAAAACAAAAGTTGTAGGTGGGTGTATGGAAAGGTTTACTCAAATCGACCATAACTCAAAGTTTAACACCGATAATTTTAAATGAAGCCGCATGTATACATTTCGGTATTTTCCTTTTTTTTGTTTGCGCAGAAGGAAAAAACGCACAAAATATTTAAAATTTCTTTTTTTATAGATTGTAAAAATACAAGTAAAAGTTGGCATAAATCAATTTGTGACTTTTTGTTTCCGTTGTGGAGGGCGTGATTGAGTGAGTGACTAGACAAAAAATATAAGATTAATGTGTTTGAGAATTTAAAAGGTTTTTGTAAAGAATTGATTTTTTAATAGTTTAGACAAATGGTGAAATATGAATGAAAAATTAAAAATAAAAAAAACCGAAAAAATAAAATAAAATATTCTAAAAATGTTTTCATATAGATTTTTATACCAAAAAAACCTTTAGGCACAAACAGATGTGTGTGCAAATAATGATACCTACAGATATGTAAACAAACGATTGTAAATGCATTTGAATTTGCCGGACATTTGAAGTTTATGTTATACTATTGTTTAATAAAAAAGTAGTATTATACAGGGCGACTTCCAGCCTTTTAAAATCAACTTGTTTAAGAAGGAGCAAGATTATTTTCGAAAAGAATAAAATAAATGTTCTTATAATGTGTTTCTTGTCTGCTTATTTTAAACAGCAATTGCCGGCATTTTAAACACAGTGTAAATTCGATAATCCGCACTCCACTAATCCGGAATATTCGGTAATGCGGACAGAATTTTGCAGCTCGTTGCGTATTCTATAATCCGGATTGAACGCAACTCTATAGTCCGGATTGAATAACAACCTTTTTATTTATTTGTTTATTAAAATCGTAGCATGCTTTGAAAAATACAGTTACAGCCTGTTAATCGAACACAATTGACTGAAACAACGATTAAAAATATCAATGTTTTTCCTGTTTGGGTTCATGCAACACGAATGTCAAGTTTTTAAACAAAACACGTAACAACTTGCACATTTTTTGGTCTGTGTTTCGAGTTTTTATATATCAAACAGCTGAAAGCAAAATGAATAGAATAAATTATTCGCTGTGTAAAAATATAATTAGACAAACTAAATAAAAATTCAAAAAAAATATACATAAAAAATTTGCCATAATATTAATTTTAATGTCATACAAAGAACAATTGAAAACGCGTTACAATAACCCTATTTGTTACGTAGTCGTTAGCGTGTCGTCCAGTTTCGTTTTATTTTTGACGCGTTCCAACAACAGGCTTTTATAATAGTGTAATATGAACATGTTTTAGGGTCTGCAATCAATTATCCGGATTATCGAATTTTTACTGTATGATTAAAACAAACACAAGACAAAGAGTTTCTGAATTTCAACATCGGTGATGGCTTTTGGTTTTTTATGGATAACGTGTAAAAAAATTCAAAATCTCATTAAAACTGCATGAAAAGTCATGTCAAATCAACATCTTTAACATCGATTTGATTTTAGCAAACAACACAAAACGAGCAAACGACTAATGCTTGTGTTGGTTTGTCGTTTTAAGTCATGGTTTAAAAAACAATTTCTCGAAGTACTTTGTTTGGCTGTGCCGACTTTTATACACCCTTCATCAATATATCTATTATTTAATAGAATGAACTTCTTTCTGTTCTGCCGTGTAAGTTGGATTTAATTGATGTTAAATTTTCCCTTGTTCCTTTGGAATATTGTCCCATGTCCAATTCTTTCTGATTAACGAACTTTAGCCAAAATAATAGTCACTTTAGATTAAAAACCATAAAGAACTGACATTGCTAATTTTCCATACCAACTTTTTTTTTAAATAGACATCAGCAGAATTGAAGGATAGTCCTTGTGGCGCTACACAATCCACTGATGTTTCATTGAAATTATGGTGACTGAATGATACAAAAAGTAAATTTTTTTACTACGCTGTACTCAAACTCAACTTGGTTTGTTCGTTGCCACTTCTCATTCGCTGCTTTAGAGACCACACCTTATTTCTAATATATCTTAAAAAGTAAATTTGGTAATACTTTAAGTTTTTTTTTGTCAACTTATTTAAAATTATTAAACTGAATTTTATAACCGCATTGAATACTTGTTTTTGTATTACGAACACCCCCACAAAACCAACCCAAAATTACTTTCATATAGAATCAATGTTTATGATTTTTAATAGAAAACCTCTGTGAGTTCTATCTAAGAGATTAGTGGAGCTTAAAATTCCAGTCGTGATCGTGAAATAATAACAAAATGCATTTTTAGTGGCGAAAATTTCCAAAGAAAACTTTTAGTTTCGTAAATACAAACAGACAAACATCGTCAAATTGATGTTTTTAAGGATCCAAAAAATATATATATTTTTATACGTTATAGATTAGCACATAAATTTTAAAAATTACAAACGTGATGACAAGTTTTTTTTATAATTTCCGCCTGTAGCAGAGCCTATAAAAACCAACTACTTTAAGGTAAAATAGAGTTAAAGCCATAAAAATTATATTTAAAAGTTTTAATTAAAAAATGCTTCTTTAAATTTATCTTATTTTTAGAAGCGACATACTATTAAAAAAAACATTGCATAAGCACTCATTGCACTAATGAAAATTGTGTTGTCTAAATTAACCATTACATTTTAACTGAATAACCCCATTTCTCAGCTTATTTCGTTATCTAAATTATTTTATAACCCCTCATGTGAACTGTAGAGTTCAGTGAATACATTCGCACTTTAAAAACAATATTGGTACGTGTTTTTGTTTGGCACCATTCATTATGATGCACTCACTCACTATCCGTGATTCCATCAAGCGTAAGTTTCCCTTCTTTTTTTTCTTACTTCTTCCAAACACAATTATCCACCAAATAAAGTCAGTAAAAAAAAATATTGTAATAAAGTTACTAGAAAAAATGTGTAACAAACATGTTAGTGATTCACTAACAAAGAAGATAAAATAAAATAAAAACCCAAAAAACAAAAATATAGTTCATGGGAAAATTTTTGTTTTCAAACAATATTTCGTTCGTTGCTTGTTTTAAATTGAAACACTTTCTCCCGCATTAACAAAAAAAAAATTTGCAATTGTTGCGATAAAAGCAAAGCTATCAACGGCAACAAAAAAGAAATTCACCCTTCAAAAGGAGAAATAACAACAGCGATGAAGTTAGCAGCATAAAAAAAACAAAACTTAATCAAATTATAACAAAATTGTGTTGAACAGAAGATGCATTAAAAATAGTATTTGAGTTTTTGTTTTAACATCATGTATTTAAAAGATTTATTTTTTTACTCGCAATATATTATATGAAAAGATAAAATACAAAGAATACAATAATGCGCAGCAAAAGCCATATTAAATTTTTGAAATTTTTTTCGTTCCAAAATTTAATTAAATATGAAATATTCAAAATTTTAGATAGAAAATATTTACTCTGTATTCCTTTCATTCAGCAGAAAGAAATTCTGAAATGTATCTCTATAGGATAGAGTTTTACAGATTTGTTATTAATGTAAAATGCATATTTTACTACGTGCCCCGGCAAACGTTGTTTTGCCATCTAACTTATTTCTATTGAACATTTTGGTTATTGCGTAGAAGTGCGCATGGACGATAGAAAAGTATATTTACGTACATTATATGTTCCAAATTTTTGCTAAGTCCGTTGAGAAATGGAGTTTTGTATAGCGAAAATACAAACAAATCGTAAATATGCGACTTCTACCAATTTCAAATATTTTGACAACAGTGGGCGTAAAAGTAGCCATCGAAAAATTAGAGGTCAATTAAACTTGTACTTGGTCAATACTCGAGGAAGAGATCTAGAGTTATACGGGCTGTCCGCCGGGAAGGTATACTTCTTTGTTTGTTTATAATTTTTAATTAAATGAAAGAGAATGGATCGTATATTGTTAAATGTTTTATTTATTGTCGGAAATTATGTATGGAATACAATATCAGAAAAATATCCGCCTCTGTAAGCCTCACAAATGCGAGCCCTTTTAAGGATATTTTCCATTACATTCTCACACATTTCACGCGGCATTTCATTAATTTCATCACGAATATTTTTTTGAGTTGCTCAAGCATTTCTTGTTTGTTTGCATAAACCTTGCTTTCAAGTTATCTCTACAAAAAGAAGTCCGGAGCAGGCAAATCAGGCCACGGTGGAGACCAATCAACATCACCATTTCTTGAAATAACTTGTTGTGAATAGAGGTCTCGCAATAATTCGGTTGTAATCCTGGCTGTATGCGATGTGGCGTATGTGTGTGTTAATCAAGTCCAAAGGATGCAGTTGTGGCATTAAAAAGTTTTCAATCATATCACTATAACGCTCCCCAATCACAGAACCGACTATTCTGTTTATTCACATATCCATTCGAATGAAAATATGCGTCGTCACTCATTATGATTTTTTCATGAAAATCGCGGTTGTCATGAGCGAGCTGTAACATCCTATTGGCATATGTACGGCGACGTAAATGGTCTTGTGGAAGAATCTCTTATGTTAACTGAATCTTAATGGAAACAAAGGCAAATCCTTGTGCAAAGTTGTTCTTTGAAGACCAAGATACTGATCACGGCGTCGAATTGAGGTTGATGGATTGTTTTGAACACTTTCTTGAGCAGCAGTTATATTTTCAGCCAATCTTGCAGTACATTGTGGTCCATGCTTGGGACTATCACCTACTGAACCTCTTTCTTCATCATCATTTACTACACGATAAATAGTGCGTTTTGTTGGAACGTTGTTTTCCCAAAAATTTCACGTAACTTTCCAATCGTCCTAGTAATCGATGATTGATTTTGATAAACGAAACACTATTAAAACACGTTGGCTTATCAAATATTTTTCCGTAATGAATTTACCACGTGTCTACTTCACGACTGCCAAATATAAACTGTGAAAACTATTGTTTAAAAAAATGGCGGCAAAACTGCATAAGAGATCTATATATAATATGAATATTTTTATATAGAGCGATTTAGGGTAAATACGATTTTCAGATATAAATTATAATTATTTGTATACAAACACATAGTCGATTTCCTATTATTTATACTAATCAAAACTTAAATGTAATTAAGACCCAATTTATACGAGGAATTACAATCATGAATAAAATTCATGATTTTTTTTTGCTGGGTAAAGCGGTAGAGAAGAAACCCGGGCATAAAAAACTTAAAAATTTTGAATTGAATTTTTCGTTGTAAACCACAAAGGAAATCTTAGTGGCTTTTTAGTAGTATTCGACGGCCGATTTGGTCGGATGCAATTCAAAGTGTTGGCAACACTGGTTAAAAGATTCCATTGATATGCCCATGTTGTCAACAAATGGTAAAAAAATACTCTAAAAGTTTATCAACAAAGCCAAAACAGGATATTGATTTTTTTCAAAAAGGGAAAAATGTCTGCTGAACGGGATAAAAAAAGTTTATAATATTGTTTAGCGGATTCACAATTTAAGTAGAATTGTTTTGAGTGTCCTGTAAAAAGTGAGTTTAATAGTGTCATGCAATAACGTCCACTGCCCACTGGGCATTAATTGTTTTTTTTTAGAGTAATAATTATGGCCTTGGACGTTAAAATCACTATCATTCTATTTGCCATTGTAAAACAAGGTGCATAATATTGAGAAATTTTTTAGCAGTCACGTATTAAAACAGAACATGAACAGATGATGTTGTTCCTTCCGTATAACATTATAATTTGCCTGCAAGGCTCTTTTAAAAAATAGTCTGTTGAGAAATTTACCAGTTACAATTTAAAATATTTTTATTTCGATATCTCAAAGCTATAAAATAAATCTTATATGGCATTTACAACAGACCAAAATTTAGTACTTATGAGATTTCCAGTATAATCTTGTTGATTTTGACTGGATTTCCCATACAGAACAAAATATACTTCGCCATTAGATTTTTACAAAATCTACTCAAAATCGAGAAGTACTTAGTGATGCAACTATGGTTTTTCCTAAATTGTATTGAAAAATACTACGCTGTTCAATAACGATTCTTTGAAAGGCGTACTCGCAAGATGTTTTTTATTTGAATGATAATTTTTGTATTGTGTTTGATATTTAAAATGAAAATTCCAATCAACTATTTTCGCATAAATTCTTTGAAGGGTGTGGCGAACACTGTTTCACATTTAAATGATAATTTTTTGTATGGAGTTTGAAACTTGAAAATGAATATTTCAATGAACTGTTTTTGGCATGGTTCGTATCCATGCCAAAAACTTCAAAAATGTCACAAATAACCCGGCATAAACTGTATAGATTTTGAAAGAGCATTCAATTGAAATCTACTGGATTTTCGTCGGATGTAAAATAAAATAATAAAATTATTTTACCATTTTTTAGGTGACAGTGATTCATTCAAAACTGTCAACAGTTTTACCAAGTTACAAATACCAGAGTTATTCTATCATTATACTCGTTTTTGTAACTTTAACTAACTTTGTTAGTACGAAATTCCCATCCCTGATAATAAGCTTTTACGTTTCTTTTTTAATTTTTGAGCATTAGTACGGAGAGCTTAAGCATGTAAATACATATTTTTTATTGTAATTTTTGTCTTAGTTTACTTTCGTTTTTTATTAAAATACCCAGAAAAAGTCACTGTTTCGCTCCAAAATGTAACTTTGACAATACGCCACGTGCCTGTGTTATTTATATAATTTATTTATGTTTACTTTATTGATTTTGAAGTACAATCTACTGGTTTAGTTGAAAATTACTAACTAAATCAATCTTGAGTTTGTTTTTTTCAATTATTAATTCAAATGTTGCGACCACAAACTTCAAAAATAGTATATCTTGTTATTTATCAGTTGTTATTATATCAGCCATAGTAATAAAAAATTTTTGTAAAAATTTCAACTGTTTATCTATTAAGGTAGAGGTGACAGACGGCCAGACGGACAGACATCTAAGCGAAAATAATGGTTTTCCGTTTTTACAACCGAGAAAGCACTTTTTTTTACTGATTTCCACAAAGCATTTGCTAGAAGAGTCGCTGTCTGCATTGAGCGAACATCAGCTTGATAAATTACAATTAAACAAACATAACTCGAAATAAAAATCTTAAAAGTAAATATTTAACACAATTTTGATTCAAATATTATACAGTGAACTCCCGCTAACTGTGAAGTTCCACTATAGTAAACGAGCCACTAATGTGAATACTCATATTTTTATATGAATTCTTTAAATAATAAACAAAGATTAATGGCTCTAAATAGTGAACAACAATTCGGGGATTTTTTTCGTTTACTTTATAATTTTGGGAATAAACAAATGAGAACAAAATTTTTATTTCATTGACAGCCAGTATTCTGTTGTCTTTCGTCACGCATAGAGGCACAAAGATACCTTAGGAAAAGCCTTAGTTTTTAACCATAAAGGAAAAGTGGGAAATACTTTAACTTTAACAAAAAGAGTCGACTGTTACAGCATTAGTATGTTGGAATATCAAAAATGTGTTCAATACAAAATAAAAATAATCAAAAAAATGTTAACACACTTTGAGTGTTTTAAACACACCCTATGGACCTGGAAAACGTAAAACACTGTGAACTTCAGAGCTTCCAACAATGTAAAAAATCTCTCTACAAGTGGTTTGTTCGTATGCAGAATAAACATCTTCCGTTAAATGGGTTGATACTGAAAGAAAACGCCAAACAACTTCTCACTAATTTATATGAAAACGGACATGACTTCAATGTCGGCGATGATGAGTGGCTTCAAAAATTTAAACAAAGATACGGATTTCGACTTTTACAGATTAGCGGAGAAAAGCTTTCAGCACAATCTTAGCTGATGGTTCAATTTAAAATGAAGTTGAAAGCAAAAAATAGAAGAACCTGCTTTATCTAATAATCAACTGTACAATGCTCACGAGTCAAGCTTAATTTGGAAACTTCTTCCTAGAAAAAATGCTGCAAGTGCAAAGATGGAGAAGAAATGAGTAACGTTTCTATGTTACGCAAATGCATCTGGATCCCATAAAACAAAACTTCTTGTTATAGGAAAATCTAAAAACCATTGCAGCTTTAAAAATTTCATCTGCTCTGTCAGTACAGTACAAGAAATCAAAGTGTGCTTGAATGACTTCTTCAATGTTTAAATATTGGTTTCACTACTCTTTTGTTCCTGACCTACGTAGACATTTTAAATGCATTCAACTCATCGTGTTAAGTGCTGTACATTGAATCCAATCAATCGAATAGAGTCAACAATTTGGAAGAAAACCACTCAGTTATTTGAGTGGTTTCCATACACATTTTCTACTCAAGTCGATTGCTTGGATTCTATGAACAGCACATTAAAGTTTTTATTTTCACACTAAGGTTACAGTATTTTTTACGAAAAAGGGAGAACGCTCTCGATATTTTTAATAAAGCATTGCTATTGGCTGAATCTGAAATTATCGACCCAAGAGACAAAAAATTAGTGAAGAAAACAATGGAAGTGGCAATAAATCACAACCGATTATTTTCTTAACTAATACAAATGTTTGAAATGTCGATTATAATTCCATGAATTGAAGTCCTTAATTTTATTTTTTAATGTGTATTCTACATTAAATTAAAAGTGAAATAAATTATGTTATTTAATAATGCATGGAGTATCAATTCTTTGTGGGCCTTGATGTCAAACAAAATATCGTAGATACTACAAATTTCTGCAATCGAAAACGTGAACAAATTTGATAAAGTGAACAAGCTTGGTTTTTTTATTAAATCACATTACCGCGAGTTCAATGTTGTGATAAAGAACCTTATGTCGTTTTCTTTAAAAAAAATGTAACATTTCTTTTACGTTTTATCAAAAAATTGCTATTGAAAGTTTTCTTAAGACAAAAATTTTGCATCCTAAGTGAATATTACAATAATTTCTGATAAACACATTATTTAAAAAAAAACATTATATAGCAAATTTTCAATAAAAAGGGCAAAAAATGGTGCACCTTTTTTTTAGAAAAGAAAAAGCCATTACAGTTGTTAAATATTGGGGACAAAAAATAAATTAAAATAGCTATCAATAATAGTGTGGTATTTTTCAATTTATATATGAGTAAATATAAATTCTTACCTGAAATTTTTAAATGAAAAAAAGAATAAGATGTAGAATGGAGAAAACGTTCTTACCTGAAATAAACAAAAAAAATAAAAATAAATAAATAAATTTCAATATATACCTTAAAACAGTTCAACAATTACGTATAAATATTAATTATTAAAAACGAAGGCACCCGTCATAAAACATCATGTTTACATTGTCACAGGTGATTGAATACTAAGAAAGTCAACTACAAGACAAAAATAAAGTAAACAAAAATGGAAAATTGCTTCATCTCAAAGCCAACGGCTTTGGAAAAAGCGGGAGAGTATGGAATATTTGGAATAATTAAAATGTGATATTCCTAGTCACTAGTATCCACCTTGACGGTGGTAAAATCGAAGAAAGAACGCTGATGGAGATGGTGTAGCGACCTCGAAATCAGTACTGATCCGTTCTGCTAGTCTACTGAATAAATTGTTTCAAATAAAAAGTACTCTCTTAATAAAGTAATGAATTTATCCAAAAACAATTTCTTAAATTAAGAAGATATGGGTAAACTCAGATTTGAACTCAAGCCATAAAAATTTAAATTCAATATATACCTTAAAACAGTTCAACAATTACGTATAAATATTAATTAAAAATAAAAATTAATTCAAATGTATTGGTTCAATTGGAAGTAATCAATAATCAATTCTAAACACTAATGGCAATGGCGTAGCGACTACCGAAAACGTACTATACCGATTTACTAGTATAATATGTTTATACATATTTCTTTTGTGAATTAATTAATTAAAAAATATATGGAAAACGGTTGACCAATCGCACCATACCAGGGTCTTAAGAGTTGATTAGATATTGAATCCGATCATCTTAATTTATCTATTATATATATAGGCAAAGAGAAATTTTTAGGTCGCTTTTTCTCCTTTGTTTATCAACCTATTTTCTTCATTCTTTTGCTAATTGGTAGACATTGTTGAGCTTTAGTGACCCGACCATATATTATTTAAATCTGTACAGTATTAAAGAATTAAAAGGCTGTTAAGTTTGACACTACAACAAATGCTAAAAATACACACGTAAAATGCAAAATACCGATTCACTTATGTTAATATTGGTTCAAGTAAAAACATAAGCAAAGCAATGAGAGTGTTAAAAAGTATATATGTATATGAGTAATATTATTTTCTCTCTTCGAATGAGTGAAGTTGAAAAAGAAAAATAGATCGGAATTGAAAAAGATGAGAATTAAATATCGAAGTACATGTTCAATACGTATGGATGTTTTAGCTTCAAGCAAAAACTTAACAATCTCATTTTGTTTATTGTTTTTCCACGGGGAACTGAATGGGAAATCAGGCAGTTTTTTCTCGTTAAATGAATGTAATTGAAATAGGTATACGTTAAAACTGGTGGTCAAATTTCGACTACTAGGCAAACTCTAGTAGTTTAAATATGATTTTAGAAACCTAGATTTTCGAAAATTACCCTTCTGATTTCTCTGTTTGAAACACTATTAATGGAAACATTCCAATTTCACATGAAATACCTAAACACGTTTTACTCGCAAATCAAGAAACGATGAAAGTATTTATGATGCGAGAAATACAGAATACAGATTTTCAGGGTTTAAACAAAAATAAAATATAAAAGAGCTCATTTACCGGCACAGCGATATATGTGTCGTTTTTTGCGGAAGTGGGGCAAGTACCATCATTAAAAAGATCAAGTCAAACATTTGAATTATTGAAGTTTGAAGTTAGATTTTTTAGTTTAATTGCTTTGTAGTATCATATTTATAATTTAGTTCATCAACAAAATATGATTTAGATATTTAAAAATTTTAGGGACTTACAAGTGGGACAGCTACTTTTAAAATAAAGAGCAGTAAATAAAATGATCACAAAGCAGATAGTATCTGGAGTCATAACTCACATAGAACTTTGCATAATTTTATATAACGTATACGCGTACTAAATCAGGTTATCCTAGGATATCCTTTACGATGTTTGTTTTCATCATGAGTCAGATCACTATTGATTATGAGCATTATTTTTGCGACCCACCCCATAGTACAATATTAGGCCTGTTCGTAAATTCATCACTGCGCTGCATGTTGTGCCCTGTACGTTAATAGATGAAAACAGTAGCAAATCTGCTAATGTTAGGTTTTCAAAAATGCATCGTTGAAGTATATTATGCACAAATAAACACACAACACAAATCATAAAAATTTATGATAGATGACTAAATTTAATTTTTTATTTTATTATTTGTTACTAGTTTTTTATTGATAAATAAAAATAAATATAATTTTACATCATTAGTTTTATCATCCAATTCAAAAATTAAATTAATTCATAACTCTTGCATTTTGAATATATTTTCCCTTCGTATATGCTGACACTAAAATAAGCAAACAGAAGCAGAAGCATAAGCAACAGCTGATTAACAGCGCAGTGATGAGTTTACGATCAGGCCCATTCTCGATGTTAAAGTTGAAGAAAATTTAAAAAAATTGTAAATTTCATCAACATTTTTTAAAAATGCTACTAATATCCTGTAGAACATGTTTTCACCACATAAAGCCTCTCATTTGCATTTTTCATCGACTAAAAACTAAATACATATACATTTAAACAGGCTTAAAGTTCGTAAATTAAATTAATTTAAAAATATATATTTTTTTAATTTATAGCCCAAAAGCTTAAACATGCAAGTTTATGTTCTAAAACAAATAACGTCCTTTTTATGAAAATTAATGAAGCGTTTTCTTACTAAGACTGAAGTAAAAATTCCATTTAATAATTAACTCTGTCTTTTCATCATTAATTTTCATACACTTTTCCACTTTACAAAAAAGCAGCAGCATAAATTTACTGCAAATTCCAACACAATCATTTTTAGTGTTACACAAAAAATAGATCCAGTAAAATCTAATTAAAATTAATTTCTTGCAAATGTTTAAATTACAATGAGGAAAAATTAAAAATTGAGCACAAACAGCGAAAAGAAAACCACTTCTGTTACATGCACTAAAAAGATTTTATAACATCTGAGTAAAGTGAAGGTAATAATACAAGGAACTACTTGTAATTATTTTTTTTTTCTAACCAACTTTTTATAACTATTGAAGAGACTTGCTACCAAACATTAAGTGTAGGAAAAATAAGTTTAAAGATTTGCAAGGTTTTTGGCTTAAAGTTAAAATCAGACAAGCACGCTGGTGGCAGGCAATGGAAGCCACCATTAAATAAACCAAAACTAAAAGATGTACAAGCAAAAAACAAAAAAATACCAAAGTTCAAATGATATTTAATAGTTTTATTGGCAGATTTTATATTCGTTTTCGTTTTCATTTTAGTTTTTTTATTTTTTTATTTTATTTATATCGACACAAAAACTTTATTGGCGTTGATTTATGGTACATTTGAGGTTAAAAGGATAAAATTTTTATATAAACGCTGTTACATTGTCAACACATATGCTGACGTTTACAGGTACCCTCTTTTTGCTGATTTGAGTATCGTTTGGATTTTTTAATTTAAATATTATTTAAAAAAATCAATATTTAATTTATTTATGTATAATTCAATAGAGGAAATAAAGCAAAATAATAAATACAGATTTACATAATTTCTATGGAAAATCAAATTTCTTTTATCATATCGAAATGCAAAAAAGAAATAACGTAACAACAAACAATAAAAATTTTAATATCAATTGAAATATGTTATTTTAATGAAAGTTTTAGATAAATATTTTTTTGTATTAAAAAACTTTTTTAAATGGTTTTTTTTTTGTTTTTGTGTGTTGAAAAGAACAGGCACATTTTTTTGGAAACGTGCACCTATTTTAATATTTTAATGCCACACACCAGACCGAAATCTAGTAGATTTCAATTGAATGCACTATCAAAATCTATACCGTTTACACCGGGTAAGTTGTACAATTTTGCAAGATTTCGTATCCATAACAAAAACAGCTGATTGGAATTTTCATTTTCAAGTGTCAAACTCTATACAAAAAATTATCATTCAAATGCAACAGCTGGCGAGCGCACCTTACAAAGAATTGTTATTGAACAGCGTAGTATTTTTCAGTACAAATTAAAAAAAACCATAGTTGCATCACGAAGTACTACGACCAGATTTTGTTTTGTATGAGATATCTAGTCAAAATCAACAAGATATGCTCGAAATGTCGTAAGTACTAAATTTTAGTCTGATGTAAATGCAATACAAAATTTAAATTTTCTTAGAGATTCATAGTTAAGAGTTTTGTTGTATAAAGGTTTAAGTACAATACACATTCAGTATCGCGGTATTTATTTAGCATCTTCGCTCGAATTCCTTACGGTAACTTACTATGCTCCAAAACTATACGGATGGATCCAAGTCGAACTTTTGAGTGGTAGAAAACCAATATATCCTCCTTCATTTAGGATATTTTAGTTATGTGTTAATAAACTGATAAGGATATGATTAGTTTTACTGACTTTTGAACATCTATCGGATGTCAAATATCTATTGAATGTCTACACAACACACACAGATTGATCCGGATATCTCTATAAAAGAGATGGCGAGATACTCAAAATTATACACACTGTATATCATCCGGTTGTCAGGGCACAGCAATATATTGCTACGGACGAACTAGAAAAATCGTCAGTACAATTTCACTATCGAGAAAATGGACTGAATGGTTGGTGATCCGCAAAACATAAATTAAATAAGCACTTTTTGGAGCGGTGCAGAGTAGGTGGTCAAACGAATTTATCGAGGCTATCTTGGACTAAAAATGATTGCAGAAAATCTCCAATGTTAAAGGGAATCTCGAGACCACCTACGTACGCAAGAGACTCTTTTAGGATGGTTGTGTTTTATTGGTGCACATGCAGAGATTATAAAATTCTGCCAAAGAATGTGGTCATGAAATAGAATCTATTTTATTTTTACAGCATTTTTTCTTATACTCTCAAATTTATACACTCATTCTCTCAACAATGTTCATACGAAAAATTATAACAAAAGAAAATCAAACAATAATGAGAGAGTATTTGAAGTTACTGCCGTCGATTTTATTATGGGCCATCAGCGTTTGTTCCTGAAGTTGCAGATTTGTTCTGTTTCATCATTTAATAACAAAAGACGTTATTCTCGGCTTTGGGTTGCTTTAGAACTGAACCGAATTGGAATTTAAACGAGTAGATGGAAAGAATCTTTCCTTCTGCTCATGCTTCTTTGAAATAACACAAAAGGATGAACTATTGCCCAAGAACCATACAATGATCAACAGCCTAACCTAATCTAAGAGATACTCTTTTTTAAAGGCATATTTTCAAAATAAACTTTTTTCTTTTTCACTGGAAATGCAAATAGAAGTTTGTTGCGGAGTCAACTGGGCTGAGTCCATAGGCGAAGAAAGACCACTATGTGAATGGCTTTATTGTTGCTATATATATATATATTTTTTCGACTCATTTTTTAAAGCTGATTTTGCCCTTCTTCTTGAGACATTCGTAATGCAGTAATTGCTTCTTATAACAGCGAGAAATATTAACCCCGCAATATATTTTTGGTATGCGGGAACACATAAAATTCGATAAATTTTAAAAGCATGTAATATTATTGAGCAGACGCTGGGATAAGTCTTGTATTGCCAGTTCAGCCGCTACATTAGCGCTCTCGGGCAAAACAATCAGCCTACGTAGAATGCGTACTGGAGTGAACGACATTAACGATTGAATGTCTTACAATAGCGATTTACGATGGCTACGGGAAATGCTTTATCCTTACAAGCTTAACGAACACAGCTTAACTCCTACGGAAAGTCATAAAAATTATTTCGTTAAATATATTCACAGTTCACTGCCAATTTTTTCAGGTCACTCATGGAAACATAATTATCACTCGCCCGAAAACATTTTTTCCAAATAAAAATTGACTGAATATATAAAGTTTTACCTTTTTTATGTTGTTTGTCATATTGCAAATCGTAAAAGCTAAACTTGTTACTCTCTTAAAATTTCCTGTGTTAGCGAATACCTCTAATATTTAATGGGATTCAAATGCAAATACTAACTATGTTACATATGTGTGTATTAATGCATATAAATGTTTGCTAAATGTGATTTGTTGAATGTTATAAATTAATGTTGTGTTCCAAAGATTGTTGCAAATAAACTCTTCCTATTTAACAAACACAATTTTATGGCATCGCAACGAAAGCAATGCACACGTATTTGCATAAAATAAACACTTATATGCACATGGGCATTTAAATGCACACATAATATAAATAAGCATGTTTGTACAAATGTCGACATGCATTTATGCTGGTAGCTTTATTGTTTATTGATTTTTAAATTTTATCTTAACAGATCTCTTTCGTAGCATAATTTACAATAATATCGCATGATTTGGCAAAAACTAAATGCAAAAATAAATTTTTTGTTTTAATATACATACTATATTTTTTTTAATTCAAAAAGTTTTGCAGATTAATTTAAGGTTTTTTCTTTCTTCTTATCAATATTTCAAAAATATTTTTTCATTTCATTTCAATTGGTCAAACATGTTTTAAAAAACCCCTTTTAATCTGCTGCAGGATATCAAATAAACAGTAACCTTGACCGTTTTTGTTAATCGGTTTTCTGTTTTTATTTTTAAATTTTACTTTGACACCACTGCATTATTATTACTCACATGACTTAATGCATTTCAATGTATGTATATGTACTCGTATGTCTAAAATGGGCTTTATAATTCCTGGGCTTATAAGCAGCTTCTTTGTTTATTTTCTTTTAAATTCCTTTGCAATATTGTGATTATTCGTGGTCATATGACATCTCGCTTTACTTCCTTTCGAATGCCTTTCACAAATATCAACTGAACTTTTGATACATTTTGCTTCACTTGTTCCCTTTTGTGGTTCCTGGCCAAAGTCCGGAATATTTTTGGTAACGTACTTACTTATTCATTATGTAATAATGACTTGTTACGTTTATTTTATTTTAACGAGTTTCATTTTCTGAGACTGTGTTTCTTCTTTAATGACTTTTAATAAGATTTTTTGCAGAGTTTTAAAGGTGCACGTTTGAAATAAAATTTTGTTTATTTGTATTGTCTTAAAATTGGCAGTTTAAGATTTTTTAAAAATCTGTTTTTGGGAGTTTTTTTTATTTGACTTACATTTAATTTTTATTTGTAACTTTGTTTTCTCCCATACTACTAGTTTAATGAATAAGTATTTTTTTTAGAGAATAAGTATTTCGTTTTTGTTAAAAAGGTTTGTTAAAATGAGAAGCCTTCAAAGTTTAAAGACTATCAAAGTTCAAACAAGATCGACTAAGCAGTCATGTTGTGATTAGTTAGACTGTATAAAAAATTCAAACTTCTTCCAAAATTATGGAGTTCCGACGAATGATTCTGGTAGAGAAGACCAAAAAATTGTATACATGTGTCGGCGTTTTGAAAGCTCTCATCGGAATTCAATATTACAAACATTAATTCGGAATTTTATTTTATGGGCGATTAAAGTTTCCGAGCCTTGGCCTGTTCTTGCAGCATGTGGATATATAAAACTGTATTTTCTTTACATCGGCGGTGTAGGGTATGTTTAAGAACTTTGTAGAATATGTTATGGGAAATATTTTCGTAGAGCATATTTACTCTCTAACTCCCCCTCACAACGGAATTTTTTGGATTTGTTCTAACAAGCAAGCTCTTTTGTGAATCATTTATACTATCGATGGACAATTTTAAAATCAATGTAAAAGGCCCGTGCAGTTAAGATCCCAAAAATGTGATTTAAATTTCTTTTATTGTATCTTGGATGATCGGATGAGCAAATATGACAAACATAGATTGACTTTCTTGAAAATATTCTATCTATTGGTTTTGTTAATTAACTTCATAGCTACGATTACAAAAAATTGCATACCCTCGTAACGCGCCCATCTGCGGACAAGTCAATTGATAATATATGCAGCAACATATCTATATAACTACTTATTGACTCTGTTCAGTGTAGCTTGTCTGACGATAAGATAAATGCCGTGTAGAATAAAAAGCATAAAGAAACATCGCGATTATAATAAGTTAAGAAATAATTTTCAAACCAGTGCGTCCGATAATTTTTGAGAACATCGTTCATCAACATGTATTATTTTTTTGGAAAACAACAATTTACTCTATGAGAAGAATTAGCTAAGATTACTTCTCCTACTGTAAATAAAAATATAAATCATAATGCTCATGAAATAGATAACTTAATTGAATTCCATATAAAGTAGCTAAAATGTCAGTATGGTTTTAGGAAAGGAAGCGAGACAGAAAATGCACTGGATAATGTTGTAAATAATATACATATGTAATGAGTTAGACTAAGGTCACAGTGGAGTGGCTGGCATTGCTTATGATTTTTCTAAAGCCTTTGATATTATAGATCACGACATATTGGCCATGAAGCTACAGTATTATCGAAGACGAGGAACCGAACTTAAGCTGCTTAAAAGTTATTTACGCAATAGGAAACAGTATGGCGTTTTGAATGGCAGAAACAGTTTTGTAGACGCACTAGAGTATGGAGTGCCGCAAGGTAGTGTACTGGGTCCGCTGTTATTTACCTTATAAATTAATGATATAGTCACTCTTGGACTAAAAGGAAAGGTATATACGTATGCTGATGATGTTTCCCTGTTTTATCCGAGGAAAAAGTTTTGAGGACATACATTTAGAACATTTAGAAATTTTACAATATGCAAGGATAAACAAATTAGTTCTCAATACAAGAAAAACAAAGCTTATATGCTGCAGACCATATTCAACGGCCTCGAACGAGTTAGAGGGTTAATATGCTCTACAAAAATATTTTCCATCATATTTTCTACAAAGTTGCTCAACATACCATACACCTCAGAAGTAAATAGAATATAGTTTTATATACCGATATGCTGCACGAACAGGCTACAGCTGGGAAACTTTAAACATCTCTAAACTAAAATTTCGAATTAATGTTTGTAATATTGAATTCCGATGTGATCTTTCAAAACGCCGACACAAGTATACAATTTTTTGGTTTTTTCTAACAGAATCAATCGTCGGAATGCCATAACTTTTTTTGTGTTTCACTCTGTTATCAGTAAAATGCTGATGGGAACTAAATAATATGTTTCAATTTATTTTTAAAATGAAAGATTTTCTTATTTTGCAAAGTACTAGAAGGCAATTATCTCAAGCTGACGACGATGGAGATTTCGATATATTTCTGTATATTTCGAATACAGCTGAAGACGACAATACTGGAAGCTTGCCTTCGCAAGTAATTCAGTAGCCCTATTCACAATCTTGTGCATTTGAGATTGCATATTTTTGCAATTGTAAACATTTTCCAGCAATCGTGAACTTGTTGATTTATTTTGGAATACTTTTTTTTGCAAAACACGAAAATCACACTCAGCTGTGAAAAAAGATTTTTTTATTTATTTACATTTACACATACTCATGCATGAATGAGCGGCGAGAGAACAGCGTTAGTTGTCGCTTATTTATACAAGATTAGCAAGCGCATAGCTTTGTATTTTGTTAGTGTAGAGTAAAAATATGCTACACCACTTTGCAAATGCTGCGATGCAAGACCATTTGCACAATATTGTGAATTGGGCTATTGTCTATATGCGCAGAGTAAACCTACGGAGCACCACCCACTAGAGTCCAACCGCACGTTCGGCTTCGTTGTCGGGGCTCAGCGAAAACCTACGTTTAGTAAATGTTCACCGTTCGGAAAATTTTCACCAAACACCGATCTTTGGATAAATTTGAAGGCAGCATTGCTTTTGAGTTGCAAAATATGCAGTTTTGAAACTGGAAATTGACCGAGCACATCAATCTTTTTTCTCTATAAAAATAAGTTTCCTTGGGGACATATGGCTAAGCCGTTGTTTAAGTGAATAAATTGTATATCGGCGAAATCACTCATTTCATTTTCAGACAACAAATAAGCGTTTAATATTGGCAAGATAATGAGAAAATTTCAAATTTGTCTTTCGGTTCTAGAGCTTTTTTTAATGACTGCTCTTTGCTTTAACCATTATTATTATATGAAATAATTAACACCGCTATTTGAGTGTTCCTGACAATGAATGACCTTTCAAATGATATATCTACGATAAAAATAAGAAAATGCTTTTTCCTCATTAAAGGCAGAGGCACAAAGAATCCGTCGTACGTTATACGTCGCTTTTTTCAACTGACTAAGTTGGTATACAGGTTTTCTTACGATCTTTGTCCTATTCCGTACGTCTCCGTCAACGCAATGTACTAGAGTTGGGCAAATTTAAACTTTTAACGGACGAGTATATTGAGTACTTTGACAAATATCAATTTTGTTTGCTTTGTTTTTATTAATTTTTTTATTCTGTGTGGTGACAAAATTAAATGAAATAAAAATAACAATTAAAATAAACTTCAGAATATCTTCGAATTCCATTGAAAATGCAAACTTTAATTAAATCAAGCAGGTTTAATATCCGTCAACAAAAAATACACATTGTGTCAGCCTCCTCCGCCGATACTTTAATGTCAGTTAAAAAAGGCAAAGTATAACGTCCGACGGATTATATGTGCTTCAGCGATCAATTTTTCTTTAAAATTTTTAGTTCTCTCTCACTTTTTTTACCAGTGCACTCACACTTTTAAAATTTGACGAGAATTTGCTTACAAAATTTCATTTCATAGAGTGTTTCGAAATAGTCCCGAAAGCTGATTTTAAAATATTTTGCATCCAAATTGTTTTGTGCTCTTTTGTTTCTTTTATTATAAATAAAATAATATTAAAAAAAATATGTTTGTTTTTCTTGTTTCTATTATCTTGTTTATTTCCTCTAGTAATTTTAAGGAAACAATAATTTTAAATTCTTGCTAAAAAATTTGCTTTAAATTTGCGTACAGCCTTCGTCACAGCTTTCAATTCTTGTGAATCTTGACAAGCAGTATGTGTAAAAATCTTGAATGAGAATTGAAAGATTATTTTATGGTGCGACTGCAGCGTGAGTTACAAACAAATTACTCCTTTAAATCTTCACTGTTACATGTGGTTGTTCTTGACAAGTCTACTCTTCGACTCAGTTTTACTTTTAATGATTCACTTGTCTTGAAAAAAGACAGATGGGCATTTTGAGTTCATTTCAAGTCATCCTTTTCCTTCATCTGCTTTGAATGAAGTAAATAGCAGTCCCCAGTGTTAAATTAATATGCAGGTTTAATAAAAATTTATTTCATGGAATTTATTTATATTAAACGTCAATACAAAGCAGTTGCTTGTCTGTTTCTCTTCTTTGATTTTTGTGTTTTACCATTTTGGCATGTAACTGGCAGCAAGAAGGTAATAAATCATCACAAAATGTTTTAAGTTGTTTCTTACGGCCACTCACTCACTCGTGCATTTTATTTGGGGTGTTGCTGTTGTCGAAAGGTGAGATATTAATGTACGAGTATTTTATAGATATAAGTAAATTTTAATAAATATTTTTCTTTAACTTTTTGATGAACATAGGAAATTTATGTTTTATTTTATTGCTTTTCAATTAATGATCTTAATTTGGTTTCGACTTCATTTAACGACATCACGACCAAGAAAGGCAATTTTCATAACTTTATTACAAATTTTTGTACAAATCTACACTGCGGGATGTTAACAAACAAATAGCAGCGGATGTACGTGTTGGCATTTCTTATGACTGGCGACAATTATTTGAAAAATAAAAGCAGGAAAATAATTATGTGGTTGACTAAAAGCAACAAACGATACTTTAATGCAAACACTTATTAAATATCGTCATTAATATATATATATATATAAATTCCTTTTTTAAAATACTTTTTAATATAATTATAGTAATTAAGTTTGGCTCAGCCCAAACCTTTTTAACTTCAGCTAATTGTAAGGCAGTGCTGCCAGCTGTAGGGCACTTCTGCTTTTGATGGGATTTATGTAAAAATTTCAGATTGTTAATACTAAAGACAGAGGCATATAGAATACGTTGCTTTTTTCAGCTGACATTAAAGTATCGGCGGAGGAGGTTGACACAATGGGTACGTTGTTGACGGACATTAAATCAGTTAGATTTGATTAAAGTATACAGTTTCAATGGAATTCGAGGATATTCTGGAGTTTTTTTTAACTGTAGTTTGTTACCACGCAACACAAGAAGCTAAATAAAAGTTAAAAGTTGTCCAACTTAAATACATTACATTGCCGGAGACGTACGGAATGTGACAAAGCTCATAAGAAAACCTGTATTTAAATTTAGATTTCAGTTGAAAAAAGCAACGTATAACGTACGACGGATTCTATGTGCCTCGGCCTTAAGCGAAATGTAGGGAATTTTGTAAATAGGATTGCTTTTTTTTATAAAAAACCAAATTTCTTTAAATTGGTTTAATAGACACAGAAAAATACACAATGTAAAACCAGTGAAAACAAGGATGATTTTACATTTTTCATTAATGATTTCTTCGCTTCATAGTCATTTCGTGTTAAATCAATATGACTTTACGACAATTTGCAAACAACAGCAGCACATGTCAATTTAACATGCGAGGCTTATTGAATAAAAATGTACCCACATATTATTTTATGACGAGTCTTGTTGAATCAAAATTATTTCTTTTTGAAACAACATTAATTACACATTTAATTAATAAATTTTTAAGCATTTAATTCATTTGATATGTAAGTAATTATAATATAATTTAATAATTGATCTAACATGAAATTCTTTTAAAATTAAATTGATAATCATATTAAAATAACACTAAATGTTTGTTAATTCAAAATGACGACCTTAATTAAATAACCCATAAAAAATTTAATAAAAACGATTTCTATTATTTATTTACTTTTTTAATATTTATTTTGTTTACATACATTTAGTGCTAACGCCAAATCATCAATCTGTAGACATTAAATTATATTTTTGAAAAATTCAAACCTCCTATCTTATACGAAAACTTTTGAAAAAACCAATGGTTTTGGCTTGTCTGCAGAAACACCCAGGGTCTAAGCAGTAATCGAACATGCGACACCGAGGCCCCTAATATTCGGGGCCCATAAAAAAGGTGCATGACTTTGGGCAAAACTGGGAGACACGGGTCCTTTTTTGTTTTATCACGTAGTGGTGTCCGCATATGGTTATTTTTTCGTATTGCACTGTATTATTAGCAACGTTGATTTGATATGTAGAAATGTTGTCTTTACACAACTCAATAGTGATTTTATCAAATCCAATGTTAATTTAACGTAATAATATTTTTATTTTACTACGAACCTGAGTTGTGTAAATTCAGCATTGCACAATGTATTTTTAACTAGGAAAAATATTTAATCTACTATTTTTTAGTTCAAATTTAAAGTTTTAAACATTGAATCAATATGAATATATCGTCATATGATTTCAAAAAAGCCCTAAAATACAAGAAATACAGAATTGACTTCTTGATTGATTACGATGCCGTATATCAAAATACATCTTCCTGGAAAATTTTACATAATTGAATTGTATTAATTCCTTAATAGAAAATATGTTTAAATTGAAAAAAATGTGAAAAAAACGTTGCTTAACTTTGTATATTAGAGAGTTTCTTTCTTGTCCTGCAAAATTCTTTCAATGTAACTTAGGGCTTTTATGAATTCATATGACGATATGTATGTTAGCTTTCAACAAAGTCAATATTTTTGCGAAAAATTTCATAACATGAAATCAACATTGTTTAATTTTGGTTTTACATTGATGTTTTTTTCAAATGTAGAAATCTTATATTAAGTCTATTGAAGTGTGGCAATTTGATTAAGTTTTTAATTAATAAGATCACTTTTGGTTTTTTTAAGTCACCGCGTGCGAAGTAGTGAAACCTCACCTACTAAATAATTTTCTGCCCGATGAAATCTTAAATTTCCAAAACAGCTCTTTTTTATAATTCATAATATTCTAGTTACACAGAATACTATTTTAGTTACAGAATCGGGCATAAGACAACAGACCCTGTTGTGTTAATCGCTCCTCTTATTTGTGGCTGTATGTCCTGGGTAACTTCACGAACTCTATCTTTAAGGACTTAAATCGATTGTGGACCATTGGCACAGATCTTATCTTTCATGTAGCTTGAAAGAAAAGAGTCGGAAGATGTTAAATCGCAACATCTCGGTTGCTAGTTGTGATCGCCTCTTCGAAAAATCACACGGTCAGGAAACCTTTCACACGAAAGAGCGATGGTATCTTGAGTTTAAAAGTTGAGTGGACTTTAAAAGCGTTAGACTCTAATGGCCTGATTCACAAACGATTAATAATATTCATGTGTACATTAAAACAGGGTTTCTCATATAAAAATCTATAAATTTCATAATCGTTTGTGAATAACGCCATAAATCTTTATGAGAAATTTGGTGAAATGTCGTTTGTGGACTGCACAATTCCAAAGATCGACGACAAATGGGCAATCCTGGGTTTTCCTCAAGACTATGGGCTACAACAGCAATATTCTCAATTGTTCTTGAGCGGCGTCTACGAGTTTCATTCTTCACATCACTAACTTGTAACAACAGCTTATATTTTTCCACCTGCTTCAAATTGCTGGTCAGGAAAGTGCTTTACGGCGACCCTAAAATGCTCTAGTTTTGCGAACAGTGACTACGAATTTTCACCAGTTTTGTAATGAATTTTAATAATTTGAGTGCGTTCTTGAAACGTATATCGTTGGTATTAATGACGTAGTTTTTACTTGTCAGCTGTCAAGTAGTTACAGATTCAGTCATGGCAACTATTAAAATAGTGGGCTAATGAAAAAGATATAACTTATTGGAACACCTGTACGTACATTATTCGAAAATTCTATTTTTTTTTTTATTTACTTGCAAGTTCATATATGCGCATTTGTGTACGTACATAATTGTGCTTGTTTTTATAAGCAAAATGTAAAAGCTTAAGCTTTAGTTTACAACTTGAAAACCAAGCTGAGTGAAAAATTGCAATATTTGTGTGCTTGTTTGTTTTTAAATAAATTCACTAACATCAAACTTTGGGATATCAAAGACCTTGTATTTAGAATTTAGCACCTTATGACATGTTGACGACTAAACCAGCTTCACAAATCATACACAGACACACATAAATCTCTAATTAATCTGGCCTCTCTAATAAGAGCAGCATCATTTATTACAAAAAAACTATATATAAAAAATATATATGTATACTTGAACACATAAAGACAAACTGCAATTGATAGGCAAATAAATTACAACATCAAATTGAAAATTAACACAAAGAGAAACAGAAAATAAATCTAAACAAAAACTGACCAAAAACGTTACAGAAGTAGAAATTAAAATAGAAACAGAATTAAACTTAAGACAAATTGCCACTGGATGGATGGATGGCCGGCTGCATTTGTCAATACAATCTGAAATATTAGGCAATCCGCGTAGTGACCCAAGTTTTCGTTGATGTTGCTTGTTTTAATATGCAAAATAAAATTCAAATAAAAAAATTCAATTTTGTGTTGCACATTCTATTAGAAACATAAAACTGGTTAATATATGCATATTAAAACGCATGCAAAAGCAATAAATGAACAAATGATTTTAACGAATATTTACGATATTGTTTAATTATTTAAATTACATATTTTCAAGTGCTTTTGAAAAAATACGTGATTAAAAATTCATTTTAGACAGAGTTTATTTAATAGTCATGACAGTTACATTTGCAATCAATTTGTTATAGAAAAATAAAAACAGACAGAAACTAAATTGAAAAAAGCAACGTTTACCATGCAGCTTTTTATAAGTTCCTTTGAAAAGTTTTGCCTTAAAAGCACATTGCTAAAACCTTCATACAAAATATAAGAGCAAGTGGCCTCCTGTTATTACCGATCACACCGATCACACCATGTAATAAAAATCAAATTCTTTTCCTTCGTTAGAATAATTCGATAGTAAGAACTTTAAAATTTTTAGAGATAAAAAAATTCAAATATTTTTTTGACATGCATTTTGAATATTTTATAACACTATTAGCACTAGGGTGATCGATTATTCGACATTTTCCAGAAACCGGTTTTCGAAAAGTTGGAATATTTGAAAAACCCGGTTACAGTTAAAATTCAGGAGAACCCGGTCAACCAGTTATTTTCTCTTAAGGGTTTTAATTTTCATTTGCTTTATTAAAAAAAGAGTTAACAGTTCATATAAGGACTATAAAATACTATATAAAATTAGAGGTTAAACTTAAAAATTGGCTTCATACCGTCACCTTAAATTCAAACGGATGTAACGGATGTACACTTATTTTCGAAATAGAGTGTTTGATTGATTATGGTTTTTCAAACTACATGTTGACGGAAAATTTTAGACACCTGCGATCAAAAACAGCCCCTATATTACAAAAATTTAAACGGGAGTAAACACATGTGCATGTTATTTTTAATGCAAAAAGATGAAACTATATAAACTCTTGCAAAAAAATTGTTGAGTTGTCTTTTTCAAAAGCAAATAAGTCTCTATATTATAAAACAATTTTATAATTGCAAGGAACACTATCATTATTGACTTTACAATTAAACAAAAGTGCAGTACGTCGTTACTCGGCGGATTCTTTTGTTTCATTTGTGAAAGAGTACTTAATAAAATTCTCGCTTTTGGTGAATTTTCCAGTTCTGAGATATAGTATTAAAGTATTCAAACCTTTTAGGAGACGTTCATTTATTTGTTTTTGGTCAGCAATGGATGTCTAATAAGTCCAAATAAATTATGCAACAATATGTCAACAAAACTAAATAACGATTTTAAAATATGCAGTTTGATATCCATTGCACGCAACAAGGCCATTTCAATTCGCCCCTACTACCACCTCCTAAAATTATTTCACCATAACCATACCTAAAACTTTTACACAGAAAAAAAAAATACCTAGAAAATCAAGAGAAAACGTTCGTCTAAGTTTTAATATGGTAAAATCTATGTTTATTTGAAAAATATACAAATCGAAAAGTATTCGACTAAGCCAGTTTTTCAATAGTAAAAAACCGGACTATTCGACATTCGAAAAATCAATATTTTGAAAAACCGACAACCGTATTGTAGAAAAGCCGGTTTTAAAAACCGGTTGAAACATCGAGTTGATCACCCTAATTAGCACCAAACGAAATGACATGTTCTATCTGTAGAATTAACAAAAAGTGTTTTGATAATTGCATCTTTCAATATCCTTAAATGTTTTTATTCTACAAAAAATATATGATGAACTGCTTTAGCCTTCATTCGAATAATGTTTGCGTGATTAATCGAACAATTAAAGTCGAATTAAGTTCAACCGCATAAAATATATAAAATTTCGTATACAAACTTATTCGAGTAATTTACATCGAGTAATCGAGTAAAATTTGTGTGGTAATTTTACTTCGAACACATATTTTCAAATATTTTTATTAGCATTGGGAAACTTTTTATATATTTTTTAAAATAACCCGTTTTAGTCAAATATTAACACATTTCAGTGAACGCTTAATATTGCTGTTATAAAATGAAGTGAATAGACAACAAGAATAATAAAAAAAAGCCAAATGCATACAATTAGTCACAAGAGAATTCTTTGCCAAGGCGAATAATTCTTGGATATCAGAATAAACTGTTCCAAACTATTTGGAATGAATTTCCGTCATCCCACGGAAATTCATTCCAAATTGCATCAAACCCCGTCGGAAGAAAAACACAACACTTAATGTTCCAAACTAATTTAAAATAAGAAAAATTTACCAAAAAGAACATTTTGACAGTAAAAGCTGATAAAACACAATGGGTAGAGTAAAGATAAAGTTAGTTATAGCCAGAACTGGAAAATTATAATATATGCGGCTGCAAAATCAGATGATAGAAACTGTTTGGTTGCTGCCTCTGTTTAAAAAAAAGAAACTACTTTTCTTTTAAGTTGTAATGAAAACTTTTGGTAAAACATTAGGTGTGTTTCAGATGTATAACAAAGTCGCACAAACTTGCCTAAAGTTGCACAAAAATATACAAAAAACGTTTCAGATGACAAAAATAATGCAAGTTAGAACGCTCATGAGAAACCACCAACTTTTTCTTTTGTGTTTACATAATTTTTGCAAAAAATAAAAAATAAATAAAACTATAATTTGTGATTAAACAGAGTGCATTGCAAAACAATTATTTTAAAACTTTAAAATGGAAAATATTAAATTTTTAAAAAACAATAAATAAATGGAAGAATCGAAAATATTTGAGTGAGTAAATGTTGACTTTACTCTCATTAGTACAAACTTGTCCAAAGTTACACACCTTTTTTTGGTAACAACACAAATTTGTTTTGATTATTTATTATCACGATGGGCGACAAAAAAAGCGAGAAATTTTTTAATACTTGTACACTCCAAAAGCATAAAATTATATTTAACAAGTCACAAGAAGAAAGAAAGTATGATAAAAGAATTTGATTCAAAAATTAGACGAAGAAATTTTTCTTTTTAATTTTAATAATGAAATCAGAAGGCTTTGATTTATGGCTGATAACTTTTTATTTTTTAATTTAAAGATATAGAGGCAGCAGAATTTATAATAAATAATAAAATGACTTTTAAATATTAAAAAAAACGAATTTATGTAATTTATGTACTGAGTACATTTGCAATTTCTTGCCTTCTCCTTTTCGCTAATTCTGTGCAGTTATCTGAAGCGTCTGTAACAATTTCTTCTTCCCCCCCATTTTCTTCAAACTCTTCGGAGTCATTTTCGAACCGTATCCAAAAAATTTTGCACACGATATTTTTTTTAGGCGAATGTTCATAAATGCAGCCATAATATTTAAATAAAAACAGACGAAAATGCACTTTTTGACGAATAAAGCAACAATAAACTTATTTCCAGCATCTCAAAGCTAAAAGTAGTAATTTCAAGTACTTATTAATTTTTATTCACACATATTTTCAGCAAACGCTGGAAAAACTAATTTGTGCTGGACTGCAAAAATCAATAGGTTTATCTGAAAATAGCATTCACCACAAAACTAGTTTAAACTTAAGATTTGCTAGTTTTATCTTGAACTACATTTTTTCACAATGGCGAATGAGTCAGCTGCGTTTTCGAGTTCATCTGATATAAATTCGCCTTGAGTTACATGTACAACACTTTTTTGAAATAATATGATGACCTTTTTGTACAAAAATTTATGAACTAGTGTATCCAGCAGTTGACTCAATCGAATGCATTCCAGAAATTAATAAATGTTAAACATTTACATAAACTTTATGTTATAAATACATACGATCCCTGTCGGAAAATGTGTAGTTGATTACAAAAATAGCCAACTTTAAGTTAACTTTTGTGGACTAATTTTAAGCTATCTAGTAAGCAATGCAAGATTTGTTTATTGTGTTCCTTGAATAAATTTCAAAGCATATGCGTTTTTAATTTTTGAAATTCTCATTTGTTTTTTAAAACTTTTTGTATAATATAAGACGTTTAAAACTTTTCAAGAATATGATTTAAGATCTACTGATGATTTAACATAAGCACCAATAAATAAGACTAGCAACACCCTCAACACACCAAACTTTGTTACTTTATTAATAAATAAATACATACATAATTATTTTTCAAAAATTACACCAAAACTTTAAAAAAAATTTTGACAGCTAGGTACAAAAATTTAGTTTTCCGCTAAAGTATAAACAATTAACTTTAGGTTGATGTAAATCTAACTAACTTAGAGTTTATTAAAACAAAACTTACTTATGGCCACGGAAAAGCAGTCAGGTTACAGCCAGCTACAAAAAGTTAACTGAAAGCTAACGTTTAGGAAGTTAACTTTAAGCTAGTTAGAAAGTAATGCAGAGACCGGACAATTGACTATCCCACAGGACATCGCAAGTTTAAAATAGTTAGTTAATTTCATTGATAAGTAATTTAAGTGTCAGTCAACTCTAGTTGCGAGATATTTAGCTTAAAGTTAATTTAAAGTTAATTCAGTTTCCGGCAGTGATAAAATATAAATACAAAAACAAAAAACATTCTAAGTAAACAACTTATAACTCTGTATCATTTCTATGAAAAAAAAAAATTGGACAAACACTCATGCACTCTTTGTTTATTTTTTAAGTTGAAGCTGATGTATGCATGTGTAATAAGTGTGCATGTATTAGCAGCAAGTTTAAACGGTTATAGCTCCCTAAATATTGAACGGACTTAAATAAAGAATTAGGATTGTGCACATCTACGTAAAACCCCGTTTAAAAACATATAAATTTTTCCAAAATCGGTTCAGTATTACGGCCGTAAAAGGGATATCAAAAAGGTGTTTTGCTATTAGTAATAAAGACAAGATTTGACAAAGACAAAAAATTCGTTTACAAAAATTTGACAATAATTTTAGAAAAACTGAAATATCTTTTGCCAATGATTTGATTATATTAAACGTAAGTTAAGACATATCATATTCGTGCTATAATTACCTGGTATATAGTTTCGAAGTTTAAACACAAGATTACGAGAGCTATTTAGTAGATTGGTTGGTAGCGAAATAACGAAAGAGGTGAAATGGTTATCATAAAAGAGGGTCAAATAAGAAGTGTGTATTACGACAGCATCACATAAAGCAATTACAGTATCCACAAAAGAGAGGAAGAGATTTTTTTTGTATTGTATAGGAACTGCCACTTAGAGGTTTGCTTCATTTGTGTAAAAATAAAGAATATTTTTCCGCATAATCATCAGATATTTGTTTAGTTATAAGGATTATGCCATTCATAATGCAAAGCAATAAAAGGCAAATGGCCACGCTTGCAGGACCATATTCCCTTAATAAAATTTGCCATCACCAGATTGCATAGATGCAGCTGTATGTATTCCATAGTTTTACAAATTCCAATTTGGAGATCTTGAACCAATTATGACCCATTATCATAGACATTATCTTTCACGTAGCCCCAGAGAGCAAAATCTGAAGACGTTAAAACACAAGATGTCGGTGAGCAATTATAATCACTTCTTTGAGTAATCCCACGGACTCGAAACTTTTCACCCAAAAGAGCGATTGTATAATTACTTGTGATGACACCACATCTTATTGAAGTGCAAATTTTTTTTTTTTATTAACAATTTGCAATATAATGATTTTTTTAAAATAGCGAGTTTATTGGAAACTCTTTTATCATCCACTTACGTGGCAAAATGTTTGTCTTAATAAAACTTCATTAGCCATTTTTTTGATAAAAAGTAAAAAAAATATTAATTATTTTTTAGAAAAGAAAACGGCATGTCTCATGTAAAGTACGGTGTTATGTGATATGAGTGGAATGTCCAATTACAAAGATCAACGGCAAATTGACAAGCCTGGGTTTTCCTCAAGACTATGGGCTACAATAACAATATTCTAAATTTTTCTTGAGCGGCGTCTTCGAGTTCGATTTTTCACATCACTAACTTGTAACAACAACTTAAATATATCCACCAGTATCAAAATTGCTGACCAGGAAAGTGCTTTCTTTACGGCGACTCCAAATAGATTTAGTTTTGCGAACATTGACTGCGAAATTTTCACCAATTTTGTAAAGAA
The DNA here is from genome assembly GCA_956483585.1 of Gymnocheta viridis. NCBI lineage: Eukaryota > Metazoa > Arthropoda > Insecta > Diptera > Tachinidae > Gymnocheta > Gymnocheta viridis. The sequence goes on along the minus strand of OY101440.1, from coordinate 92,842,129 downwards.
TTTTAATTATTTAATAATTTTTGTTAATGGCGTAGTTTTTATTTGTCATCTGTAAAGTAGTTACTGGTTGAGTCACGGCAATTGTTAAAATGGCGGGCAATTGACATTGTACCGCTTTATTGAAATACCCCGTACATATAAAATATAACCTTGCGTAGCTAGTCTGATAAGTTGGAAAATCTTTTTAATATTCAATCAGCTTTGTATACACTTTTTTTACCATTTTTAATACACTTTTCATTAAATTTTTATCATTTTTATGATAAATTTCTTTTTAATAAATAAATATTTCTATAATATTTGCGGTAAAGTAATTTTTAATAAAAATTATTATTAAGAAACACCTTTTAAAATGGCTTCGTTTTCGAAATCGATTTCCAATCACATAACTGTATATATTTCTAGCCTAAGGTAATATTTTTTTTAGCCCAGCATATGTACATAATTCGAAAAATTACGTGAAATAATTAAACTTAGAAAAACAATTCACAGTTTACTTTTATCTTCTACAGGAATAAATGTCTGTGTATAGATCTTCTTTTAAATCAAATTACTTTTGAAACTTCGCAATTTAATGAAAGGTACTCGTGAAACCCATATCAATCAAATACGTGTCGTAATTTCATAAATCTTTTTTATTTAAGACATTTTTTAAAAATGATAAATAATAGTTTAAAATTAATTTAATGGTGAACAGTGGCATAGATAGGAATATCCAGGAAGGGAAGAGGGACCCTTAGTCATACAAATCTTAAAATTTTAAATTATTTCTTATTTTAATCAAAAGTTTTGTATTTCTTAATTATTTATTTTTAATTAATTTTATTTTTTATGTGGTTTTATAAAATTTTAGTTTAACTATCTAAAATTTTATTTTTAAATAATTTCATATTGAATTGTTTGGCTGGAGTTCAAAGCTGAGTTTACCCATTTCTTTTTATAATTTTTTTTTGCTCTCAGCAAAAAGCGGAAGAGTAATAAGGTATTGAATAATAGAATAGAGGGAAGATCTGGTCCAAAGATTCGTGCTGCGACACCTGCTGATGGATCTTTTTTGCCCTAGATCTGTAAATTAAATTAAGTCAATCTCTGTATGGACTCTCCTTGTGAAAGTTAGCGCAGATATTGGGAAAGCCCGCCTAATAGCATTCGAACACAGAAACCCAGAATGAAATACACGCCTTCTACTATTACATAAGACGATACATTCGCCGATGTGTGCCGTTGTCTTGTCATCCTCTAAGCATAAACGACACAAGAGTGAACGAACTTGGTTACTTTTCCAAAGAGAATAGTTCAGTCCAAAGTGACCAAAAAGAAAACCTGTAACAAGTAGTAAATTAATCCTGTTCAGGATGCTATTATATGAAAATGGCTGGATAAATGCATTTTCTTAGCGGTCGAAGTGTCATCTCCTTTGATCAGGGATATTACGATCGCTCGATTTACTCCACAAAATGGCTCTGGCTCCACAAACGGAGCAGCAGAGGCCCTTCAGGCAAGTTCATCTATTTCTCGTTCGGATCAACAGCGGTCATCCGGGGAACGAGGAATAGATGAACCAAGCATCCAGTAAATGGAAACCTTGTTCCATGTGGACAGCTTTTGTAAGGAGTCACAGCACTCTTAAACCAGCACGGAACAGAATTCCCATGAAAGGAGGGACTTAAGAGCTGTTTGACTATCGGAAAAGATAGACGCGCCGCTAATGCCCCTATTTAAATTAATTTTCGTACCAACTGAAATTGATTTAACTTGTAAAAAAATGAATAAGAGGCACTTTTCTTATTCTAATTCGTTAAATAATATGGTTAAGTTTGTGATATTCCTAGTCACTTGTATTCACCGTCAAAAGTGATTAAATCGAACGAAAAACTTTTATGAGATGGTGTAGCGGCCTCGAAATCTCAGTACTGATCCGTTCTCCTAGTCCTGATGAATAATAAATTATTCCAAAAAGTACTCTCTTAATGAAATAACAAATTTATCCAATAAATTTCTTAAATTTAAAAAAATGGATAATCTAAGATTTGAACTCAAGCCATACAATTCATTTCAATAAAAACCTAAACAGTTCAACAAAATTACGCATAAACATTAATTATAAATAAATTCTTCAAACAAAGTCAGTGCCTTATCTGAAGAACTAATTTATTTACGTTTTTGCTGAGGCACTCTTAAAGCAGAATTCCTTGTTTTTTTTATTCGATAGAGAATCTAAATTAATAACAGACTTAAAATAAATCGGGTGGTATTGAATTTTTTTCATACAGAAAGGTCAAGGAAACGATATTTTTTTTGGTATATCGTGAAATCTCTATTGGTTTGCCGCATATGCCAAAAACTCGGAATGGAGAAACACGACAACGAAGATTTAAAAGATGTTTTCTCAAAATATACTTAATAGAATTTTTTTATATTTTCCCCACCTATACCGAAATATGTTTTGAACAAAAGTGTACATTTTCCGAACTTTCATTAATTTAGTTGAAAATGAAAATCTTGTTTTGTGTCGCATTCTGCAGACGCATGACGCGTTTTCAAATACCACTTTGACTTACAAATTTACACTTACAAATTAAAATTTTTGTATGTTAATTTTTGCAAGTCAAATCAACTTCGATTAGTACGAATGACCCAACTCCAAGGTCTTTTTAGTCCATATATTATTACTCTCCTTTCTTCTTCCAGCGCCATTTGCTGTTGAAAAGAATATTTTTTCTATTTCTGTTTATTTTGGTTTTAGTTTTTGTAGTTGAATTTGTTCTAATTAATATAAAGGGCTCTTCAACAAGAACTTTGTTTTTCAATTGTTGCAACACTAACAACATGATAGTTTTGACATTTAATTTTTTAACGTATTCGTAGTAGATGCATTGACAATTCTTACAATAAATTCAATACAGAATGTGCCAACACCACATCGTTCTACTGAAAACATCGCAGCCGAGAGCCACAGTGTTGAAGAAGATCCAAGCTTGTCAATTACTCGACGTTCTCAACAATTGGGGTTACGCAAAACCACCACATGGAGAATTTTGCGTAAGGATTTGGCTTTGAAGCCTTACAAGGTTCAACTGGTGAAGGAAGTGAAGCCGACCGACCATTTACATCGCCGTTGATTCGCTCAATTCATTCAGAAGCAATCCGCTAGTTTTTCTAAAAAAAATTTTCAGCCAAAGCCAATTTTCACTTGTCAGGGTACGTCAGCAAGCGAAATTGCCGAATTTTGGCTTCTGAAAATTCTAGAGTGATTATTGAGAAGCCTTTGCTTGCTCAACGTGCCACTGTATGGCGCGCTATGGGGTCTGGAGGCGTGATTGGGCCGTTTTTTTTCGTTATCGCGAGATGTTAACAACTCAATTTTGGCCCATTATTGATGACGTGGATATCACAGATTTGTGGTTTCAACAGGACGGTGCCACATGTCACACAGCCAATGAAACGATCAATTTATTGCAAACCTAATTTCCCGATCGAATAATTTCACAAAAATCAGCTGGTAAGTGGCCATCCATATCGTGTGTCTTAACACCACTGGATTATATTTTGTGGGGTTATCTTAAAGACAGCTTCTATCGAATCCATTGCAGCCATAAAACTCAAAATCCGTGATGTGATTAACGAAATAAAGCCGCCACTTTGCCAAAAAGTGATTCAAAATTTTGATGAAAGATTCGACACATGTCAATGTGGTCGTAGCGGACATTTTCAGATACTATTTCCCATTCTTAATTGCCGAACTTTTCTCTTCGTAGTAAAATAAAAATTTGAATCATCTTTATCTAAATTTTTTGTTTTATTTAGTTTTAGAAAACTAAGTTCTTACTAAAACCCCCTAATACCAATCTTTTATTATTAGAAAGATTGCTTTGGACGGGTGATTTCTTTCGCCTCTGGTCAGACAGAGTACATTTTTGTTTGACTTCTCCTGCCTCTATTAATCCGTTTTTTATTTGAAGAGTGAATTTATTATTTTAAAGACCTAAATAAACTGAAAGTCTCTTTTGTTGAAACAATTGGGTAGTATTTTTAATATAAGTAAATATAAATTTTACTTGAGAGTGCTATAACTTCCCGTTCCAAAATGATGGTTTAGCTACGCTAGTGATGACTAATACAATATAATTTAAAATTAATAAGCAAAAGTAAAATTAAGGGATAAAAAAGGACAAGTGTCCTTCAGTAAAGTTTTTTTTTATCACAAAAGCTAATAATATAACAAAAAGGATCAATCAACACGTGAGAAAAGTATGAATGGAATTTGGGACTTGTAAAAATATTGATTTTCATTACTGTCTACATATTAAACATTGAAGACTTTTTTATTATCTTTTTTGTAGATTTATTTCAGGCAGATGAAATTTAAACTTATTCTCCTTTGAATAATCACAGCGATACTAAAGTTTAAGGATAAATTTTGGAAAAACACATCAAAATAATTTGTTGTAATGAAATACGTACTTATTTTGGGAAAATTTTGAAATCTTAAAGCCTTGTTAATATTCAGTACGCATTTTTCATTCAAAATAGTAGTAATAACACTTGTAACATACTTGTCTTTAATTAAAAAAAAAACGATATTATGCGGAGATCCGGGAGAAAGAAAGCACTTATTTCGCACAAACCTTCCCGAAACGGTCATATTAATTTATATGAACTATTTCTATTAAGGTGCTTTAAAAAAATTCAAGTTAATTTCCAATTTCTCGTATGGTATAAGTCGAAGTTAATTAATATTTATTTTTCCCTTGTTTCTCTAAAATATTATGTCATTCTTTCTGATAAGAAACTTTACAACAAGCTTTGAACTAATAACCAATTTAGATCGAAAAACAAAAATACGCTTTTAAAATATTCTTCAGGGATTACTGCTGTGAGATTTTTAAACAAATCTTCAAAGAATCAACTGTATTAAAAAAAACATATTTTTTTCGAAATAATTTTTGTAAAGATAAATATTAAAAACTTGTATATTCCAAATAAATAAGTTCAAATTATTTGCACACTCTCTCGAATCAAATCTTATTTCAAACCTATTTTATCTACAATATAAATAGCCAAAGACACATTTTTGGATAACTTTTTTCTCATTTTTTTGCCCACCTGATTTTCTTCATTCTTTCTTCAAATGGCAGACATTAATAAGCTTCAGTGAGCCGACTATATATTATTTAAATCGCTTCAGTATTAAAGGAATAAAAGGCTCCTAAATTTGACACTTCTATAAATGCTAAAAATACACACGTAAATTCGCTTATGTATGTATTGCTTAAAGTAAATATTCAACCCTGCAGGAAATGTCAATAGTAAAATTATACTGATTATCTATTGACATTTAACGCAGGCTTATCCTTCGAAATCTACCAGAAGACTGCGTCAATACTGACTAGGCAGTTCTTGTGTGACCATACGGAGTAAATGTCAATAGTAAGATTGTACTGACTTACTATTGACGATATCACTACACTGTGGGAAATATCCGTAGTAAAACTATATTGATTCACAATAGACTCGGGTTTTCAACCTGGTTTTAAAGCCGGATTTTCAACAATACGGTTGCCTGTTTTTTCAAAATATTGATTTTCCAAATGTCGTAAGGTCCGGTTTTTAGACTTAAAAAACCGGCTCAGTCGAATACTTTTTGATTTGTATATTTTTCAAATAAAATTAGATTTTACTATATTAAAACTTAGACGAACGTTTTCTCTTGATTTTCCAGGTATTTTTTTTCGGTGTAAAAGATTTAGGTATGGCTATGGCGAAATAATTTTAGGAGGTGGTAGCAGGGACGAATTAAATTAGCCTTGTTGCGTGCAATGGATATCAAACTGTATATTTTAAAATCTTTAATTAGTCTTGTTGACATATTGCTTCATATTTTATATAGAGTTAGACTCCATTGCAGACCAAAAACGAACGTCGCCTAAAAGGTTTGAGTACTTTAATAATATATCTCATAAGTGGAAAATTCACCAAAAGCGAGAATTTTATTAACTACTCTTTCATAAATAAAACAAAAGAATCCGCCGAGTAACGACGTACTGCACTTTTATTTAATTTAAAGGAGAAGCTAAGCACATTATAAAGTCAATAATAGTAGAGTATTCCTTGCAATTTTTTTATAATAGAGACTTATTTACTTTTTTTAAGAGAGCAAATAAAAATCAAAACTTTTCTTAAGAAAAAAAAAACCAGTTGACCGATTTTTCCTAAATCTTAAAACCCGTAACCGGGTTTTTCAAAATTTTAAATATTTGAACTATTCGAAAACCAGTTTCTGTAAAATGTCAAATAATCGATCACCCTACTATAGACGCTCTCACCGTCTGCAGGAAACTTCGATAGTAAAATCGTACTGATTACCTCTTGACGATGTCACCAATACTATTTTATTGCAATATAGTTCAAACAGGAACAAATAATCGAATTTATTTCAAATAATATTTAAAAGTAAAATAAGATACAAAATATTTTAGTTTTTTTTTGAGGAAAACTTTTCTTATTGTCAAATAACACAAAATGAAGTTCGTTTCATTTTAAATTAAACAAAATATATACATTTATAAGCTCATTTCTTCTTGGCTGACTGAACCTTCTAGATACATATTTTTATGTTTTTACACATGTGTCGTTCATTGTTACAGTGAATTATCTCCTTGTAATTAAATTTCGTGAAGACGAGCCTTTTGAAAATCTTGTTGTGTGAATATTTTGCGAGTAAACAAATAACGCCATATATGGCGTTTTGGTGCAAATATTGGAGTTGCTTCACTGTTACTACGAAATATATGACTAAATGTGATACTATTCTACTAAAATATGCATTTACTAAAAATATAAAGAAGAGAATATTTATTTCACAGGAAAATATTTATGCCTGTAAAATAAAAGTTCGCCCACTGTGCCTTTGAGCCGAAATCAATAAAAACAATTGGCATCGGCTACCTGCCGATTTTGAGTCCATCAGATTGATGATTTGTTTTTAGCCGTCAAACATTTTCTTACCTATCGAAAACAAAAGCTGAAAAAAAACAATTAGTTGACAGTGTCACCAAAAAGACACCATAATTGTTGACAAAAATATTGAAACGGATACGCTTACCCCCATGCTTCTTTCAGGGAAGCAACGCAATAAGAGTGTTTATGTATGTACGAGTATGTATTTGAGTAATACGATTTTTTCTCTTCAAATAAGTAAATTTGAAAAAGAAAAAACAAGATCAGAATTGAAAAGAATATGGAAATTAAATAAATGTTCATGTTCTTTACGTATGGATCTGTTAGCTTCAAGCAAAAACTTAACAAAATAAATGTGTGTCTTTGCATGCAATTTCATTTTGTTTATTATTTTTTTCATGGGGAAGGGAATGAGTAATTGTGTATGTAGTTTTTTCTCATTAAATTAATGAAACTAAAGTGTGTATACGTTTAAGCTGGCTATCGAATCGATCACTAGCCGAATTCCACCTTATAGGACTCACTTAAGAGGTGGCAATTTAATTGCATTCATTTGTTGTTTAATTTCTAAAAGATTTCTTCAAAAAAATAATTAAGAGAACCGTTTTTATTTTCTTAAAAAATTTCACATTCCAAAAATAATATACAAACTTCAGTTGCCAAAATGATGATTTTATCATATTTTTAATGATTTTTTAACCAAAATACGATTTGATGATTTCTTTTCTTAAATTATGACTTCTAATTTATAGAAATAATTATATTTATTTCAAGTGTTAACAACTTTCATTGTAATTGCACTACAAAGTGAAGCTAAGTTTTGTGTCAGCTTGTTGTTGGTTGCTTTTAATTACTTTACACTTGTTACCCTGGGGTTTTCTGTTAAACAAAGTATTTCTAGCTCAAGCTCACTGCAAATGAATTTATTGAAAATTGTGTAGCATTTTACATTGAGTTATATAAACAAATAATAAAAGGATTTGATTGTAACAATATGTTTTTAAAAGAGCTCTCTCATGTCATGACCCTTTGAAAATTATAGATTAATTAATTCCTTGACCGGCTTAATACACAATTTTACAAATTTAATTAGTGATGCCAAAATGGGTTCAGCACTCTCGAAGGAATCTTATAAGCAAAAAAAATACTTAGCAATAAAAAACTGTTGCTGCTATAATTAAAAAAAAAACAAGATATTATTAAAAATATGAAACCCTGTATATATTATATAATATTTCAACATAAAACATTTTCATAGTGCATATACTTATTAATCTGAATTGATTTTTGGTTTTCCTAAATAAACAAATAAATATTTATTATTTATGTATTTATTTATCTAAATATATACTGGCATTGTTCTAATGAAATCAGTTGTGTGTTTTTCTGTTTGTTGGTTGGTGAATGTGTGATCAAATATAATTTTTTTTTCATTGATTTTATCAGAGCAATAATGACGATATATACTTACATATGTTAGCCACCATATAAACGTATGTACATGTTTCGCTATAAATACCTTAAACAATCATTTAAAAAAATTATGATTTTTTCCATAAAATATGATTTTTTTCGGCATATGATGATTTTCTTCTCAATGCTTCGGGCAACGCTGAGCAGAGTTATCCTCGATAAAGTATCAAAATTTGTTAAAGTTTGCAAAAGCAACGAAATGTTTTTTTTTCACAGTCATTAGAAATTTTTTTCGCTAAGACGTACCTCTAAGTATCTCCAGGCCTTTAAAGATTTAACAAAAAACTACTACATTTGATTTTGCTATTGCATTGAGGAAAACTCTGTTTTAAGTAAGCGGTAGGTACCTCCTGATATATTTATATGATTTTTGGAATGTCTGAACAATTTTCCTTATTTTTTTTTAATAAAAGTGCTTCGACATATTTTTTTGAAATAAAATAAAAATTAATACGATCACATTGCTAACTCTTGTATATGCTTCATCAAATCTCAAGTCTTTAAAATTTCAATATGCGTTGCTAAATTAAATTTATTCATAAACTTTTTGTGAAAAAAGCAGATTTAAAGAAAATGTTGTTCAACTTTTAGGCTTCATATTTTTAATTAAAAATTTATCAGTTCATGTTTCCGAGAATATCATATTTCCGGGTGTTTGGGTTTTCGTGAGTTCACTGTACTTTTGTTGCAATGTTAAGCATTGTGACCAAACATTTTATTGTAATAACATAAAAAACATAAATACAAACATTTACAATTAAAAAATTGCATAATTTCGCATTTTTTCATTTGAGACAAGCAATTCAATATTGTGGCCATAAAAAGTCCATGATGATGATTGTATGTCGGCGATTTAATTCTAAAGATGCGTACAGAAATAAATTTACTGAAAATTTAATGTTAAACAACGCAAACGGGCACAATCTCCTACAAACGACATATTTAAGTATATATGTATGTATGTATGTTGATATGTACAAGTGTTGGAAGTTTGGCACTCAATTTAAACAGCGCCACAAAAGACATCGTAAACTTTTCAGACAAAAATACAGTACAAAGTGGCCAAACTGCAAGCGATATGAGTATAATCAGATATCATAAATGTGCAGAGTAAAACAAAAGTGAAAGGCAAGCTAGAAATAATAAGATGGACGGAATATTGGGACAGGCTACATGTACGAGTATAACTTTAGCATCATCATTAATTTAAAATTGATTAAAATTAATGTCATTGTATTTTTTATGAGCTTCAATTAAAATGTGTAATTTAAACCATGAATTTCATTTAATACCTTAATTATAATAATAATTATAATGTTCTCGAAAATTCTTTATTGAATTCATTTGGAATTTGATATTTTAGTTTGACATTATAGATGTGTATGTGAACTTACGTGTAAAATATATATTACATAAACAAACTTATTTTATAGAAAAGCACCAATATTAATAAAGGAAATAAATTGCTGAAGAAAATATTAAGAGTAGAGGAAATTTGTCCTTAGAAAACAAAATTGAAATCAAGATACTCGTATAATAATAATATCTAATAATGCAGGCAAACGTGTAAGAGAAGATACCCAGCTTTCAGATAATAAAATTCTTGACCGGCCTGCTGGAATATACAATGAGTTTCAAAATTTTCAAAATCGACCAAATCGGGTTCTAAAAACTTTGCAGAGACTTGCAACTTTTTCTTTCAACACCTTTCGAAACAGACTATTAATGAAATTTGAAATCGATTGATCTACGACCAGTATTTTTCGTTGACATGCACATGTGGCAACTGTTTTTCATTTGCAGGTAAGTAAACATTTTCTTCTAGTACTATCTGCATCTCTGGCCTTTGTTTTTATGTATGTGCTGCAATCGGCTGCTGTAATTCTTGCATTATTTCATTATTGCCAGTTTCAAGACACTTGGGTTTTTCTTTGTAATCAAAATTTACTGTTTTAATAACCTCACGTTCTAAGTTCAAACTAAAAAATTTGGATTAAAAAGTTTAAAGTTTGTTTGTTGCATTAGTTTTTTTTTTTTGATGCAAAACTAAACAAATTCGATTAAGTAAAAAACTGAAATAAATTTAATACAATTGCATACAAAAAATCTAACACAAAATTTTAAAATAATAATAAAAACAGCAAACAAAGTTTTAATGTGAAGCATACACTTGACATTAAACTAAAGAGCAAACAAACTAAAACGAACAGATGTCTAGATTTCAAGACCAGCATTAGAATGCCTGCAAATCATTTGAACAAAAATAGACTTAATGATTTTCAATTATATAAAAAATATATTAAAAAGAAAAACAAACAATACGTTTAAAAATATTGTCATGATAAATCTTATTGAAGGTAAATGAAAAGTTGTATTGCTTTTTGGTCAGCATTTTTAACTAGAATTAATTAAACAAAAAATAGAAAAGACAAAAAAAAGATACTCATTTTAAATAATTGAAAACCAAATTGATGGAATATTGCGTAATTGTTGGAACTTTTTATGTCAAAATATCAAGCAAGTTTCTAAGCGCAATATTTTTCGTTGCCAAATTTTTCAAATACTTTAGCCATATTCACAATAATGTGTTTGTGTCATGCCAAATTTTGTGCAATTGTAAACTTTTTCCATAAATTTTAATCGTCCTTTTCAGTTCAGGTTTCAATAATTGCTGCAAAATCTAAAAAAAGCTGATGTTAAAAGCAGAATTATTTTATTATTTTATCATATTTTTGATGTGACTTTGACATCCAGAACAAAATACCTGCTATTTAATTAAATGTATAAGTAATTATTTCTTGCTGGGTATATTAAAAATTTATTTTTGCTAAAATTGCTAAAGTGTATTTCCCGTGAACTTTTTTCCCGCTATCAGTTCTTAGTGAATGTATAAAAGGGAAAAAGATTTATATAGCTTACAAATTAAACAAAAAATAATAAATTAAATGTTTTTAAATGTAAACAAAGATGTGTTTAAAATATTTTAAGTGCTGTGAATGATTCTATACCAAAAAAGTGCATCTTCTGTCCAAAAATGTTTTATGGGAATTTCTATTACGAATAACGAACAGTATTTACTGAACTTGTCCTAAAAATAAATATTTATAAACTTAAGTATATAATTATAAGAAAAATGTTTAAATTACATGATTTTTTATTCATTTCATCTGCAAAAGTTAAGTGAACAAAACCAAGTGAAAAGTGGAAAAATTCCCTGAATAATATTATTCATGATAAGGAGAATTTATTTTCTCATGCGAACATTTCTCGCGGGAATTATTCACGATTAGATCAGGGAAAATGGAAATATTTAGGGAAAAAATATTTACGATAAGGTTGATTATTATTTAGTTTTGTTTTATTCTTCGTTCGGTTTTATTTTATTCTATATTTTTTTTTAATTTTTTATTAAATAATATTTTATTTTATAATGTTTTTTTTCCAAATTATTTTATTATATTTTTGGGGTTTCGTTTTTTTTTATTTTAGTCTATTATATTTTAATTTAATAACTAATGTTTTATACGTAATTAATTGAACTGCATTTTGATGTATATTGAAAGGAAATTTTTTGCTATTTTTACTAAAAAATTTGATTCAGTAAATGAAATATATTGCAATGAATTTTTGGCTCAAATACAAATATAACTTTACCCTTTACTCTTTACTCTTCTTTTATTTTTATGAAATTTTTTATAAATTCATATTATTCTTATTAATGAAGTAATATTGGAACAACTTATTCATCACACTAGCTGCACTGATTTTACGACTGATCCGTTCTGCTAGTCTGATGAATAAATTGTTCCAATACTACTTTCTTAATAAAAATAATATAAATTTATCATCAATTTTTTAAAACCTAAAAAAAGAAATGTTTAAAGTCAGATTAGTAATTAAGCCCAAAAACTCCTTTCAATATTTTTTATTTATTTAATCAAATTATTTATTGATATTATTTTGGAGTCACACGACTGGTACTCAAAACAGGACATTTTATTCCATGACAAGCAGCAGCCATGGTTTTTCATTCGAACATGATCTGAACATATCGTTGCTTAAGAGTGTGGCCGTTAAAATTTTAAAACTTTAGTTACACCGACCAAAATGTAAATGAGCTCAAGTGCCATTTTTGCTATAGGACTTCAAACAAAATCAATTTTTGAAAAAATAACTAGAGGTCGCTTAGTGGTCGAAATTAGACTGTCACTCACTTAAAGAGGAAAAACTACATACTCTTTCCCTTCCCCATAGAAAAAAATATGAAACAAAATGACATAAAACACAAAAATTTATTTTGTTAACTTTTTGCTTGAAGCTAACAGATTTATACGTAATGAACATGTACTTAATGGTGGCCTGTTTGTAAGGGCATCCTATTTTCTTCTATATTGTGGCATCGGATGAAAAAAGTTCCACTACGACATATCAAAAAAATCATTTTCGATGTACTCATATTTTAATTTTTTTTAAGGTTATTTTAGTGGGTAATAAAAAAATCGGCTGATTTCATTTTTTGAATAATGCTTTTCCAAGGTGAAATTTATTTTTGAATTGTTATTGTTTCGAATTATTACTTTTAATGAAATTGTATTATTTATTAATAAATTTTTGCTGCCTCGAAAATTACTTTTTTTGAATTATTGTAGTGGATTTTTTTTTCGCACGCCAAAAGCTATCGAAAACTCGATTGCATAATATCGATTGTTAATCGATCCAGCCTAATGTACATCCATATTTAATTGTCATCTCTTTCAATATTGTGATCATTTTCATTTACAACTCATTGCAATAGAGGTACTCTTTAACACTCTCATTGCTTTGCTTATGTTTTTACTTGAACCAACACTTAAATAAGTAATTGTAAGAATGTATTTTTAGCATCAACTTTAAAAGCATTTTATTCATTTAAAATTGAACTGATTTAATTAATATTTAGTCGGGTCACTTAAGGTTAACAATGTCTACCATTTCATATAATAATGACGAAATTCGGTTGGAAAGCAATGGAGAAAAAGGGATCCAGAAAATTATCTTTGCTAGTTATAATATCGATTTATAACATTTAGATTTTCACATATTTTTGCCCTTTTTGCTCTAGAACTTCCAGTTTTTGAGAAATTCGAGTTTAAAGTTTTTCATTGAATAAAAAAATCGAGTCAAACACAAATAATAAATCAACAACCAATTCCTTATGGCTCTTCCTGGTTTTTAACTATTATTGTATAATTCATTTATAATTCATATAATATTGAAGATAAAAGTGTTCTTTTTTCAATTTTCGTTTATTCTATTTATAGGAGCAAAAATTTGTTAGCGGTAAAATTATCCTGTTAATATTTGTTAAACAATCCTTTGAAAATATATTTTTAATAGATGTTCTTAACACTTATTTAATATCCTGAAAACGTTCTAAAACTTTGTTATTTTAGTGTATGCGAAGTTTCGGAAAGCAGTCTGTGATCCCCTAAAAGTTCTTAAAACTTCTTGACATATAAATACATATTTACCTTTATGAAAACTTTGATAAATTAAGTTTATGTTTGTGCCTGAAACAAAGTTTGTGCATTTAGTTAATAGGTGGCAAGTTAAGCACAAAATTTTGGCAATAAATTTTAATATTTGTTTATTCGAAGAATTTTATTATAGTCATCGTTATTACATAAATAAAAAAAATTTATATTTTATGGCAACAAACATAAAATCTAATTACACTCAGACTCTTTAGACAAAGTAAGTATTAATTGGAATTGATGGAAAGAAGTTCTTCGTTTAATCAAATTTAGAGAGGGGCCTAAAACCCAACGAATTACTATGTAATATATTTGTTTTCTGCGGACTGGAAAACAATCACTGAAATTGTGGCCAAATATTACTTTGATAACTTATATTTGGGTAACCTTTTTAACTTATCTGGTGGAACATCCAGGATTTATCCCTCAAGGCTTAGTGCACCATCCTCTAGTCTATGGGGCTTCCAAGCGCTTTATTTTCCCCGATATCTGAAACGTGCTATTATTAATCTTAATTTCATTATGGGCTTGTGTAGAACTTGGCTATTATACCACTAAGTGAAGAATAGTAACTATGCTGCCCATTCTTAAAATGAAAAAGATAATCCAAGGAGTCACAATAAGCCGCAGACAATTTTCAGAAGTAAAACATGTGAGGGATTATGTACAGCTACTGTGTTACTCTTTCGCCAGAAGGCATTATTAAGCTTCTAAGAAGTACTTATCCGTAAAAAGATAAATAATAATTTTTCTAGTATAAAAATTATTTAAACAAAATTATTCAAATACTTTTCGACTAAAACTATTCACATCAAATTGTTAAAATAAAAGATATTCTTGAAGAAACCAGTCCAGAATATAAAACACAAACAATATAAAGCAAATTTGAAAATAAAATTATCGAAAATTAATGAAAAATGTATTGAATATACATATATTTTTAAATATTCACAAAACGGAATTGTTTATTAAATCGATTTTCATCACATACCTAAATCGTATATTTGTACAAAAATTATGCTGATAAATATTAAACGAATAAAATTGTTGGGATAAAATTTATTTTTATAAAATTATCTGTAAGCAAATTATTAAAACCAGATAAGAGAATTAAACAAGAACACGATTTATCTCTCACTGTGAAGAAAAAGTAACGCTCATGCAATTAATGACTACAAAAAAGTAAAGCTGAAAGTCCATACCACGAGTTCTGCGCGTTAACGCCCTCTAAGCTACATGCGAAGTTTATTGTACTTCGGAAGAAAGGCTCTGTGGGCATTATTATGTCGGAAAGTATGGAAATTCTTTGTGCTGGATACAGCAGGAGTTAGCCGGCTTAGATATTAAGACACTACCTTCTTTGAAAACGTTAGCTTTGAGAAAAGTTCCAAATAATTTTCATAATCAGGAATTTTGCATTTGCTTCGTCTGAGCGCTCTTAAACAATTAAATGAGAAAAGTTGGCGGAAAGTAACATTTTGTACACCAGAAATTCTTGTCAATCTTATCATCAGTGTATTTTAATTATCTTAGAGAAGAAATTATTGTTTTTATTGCACGTTAATCAAAGACTACCAATAAATAGTACCAATAGTAGCTGAAAAATGTCATTAACTCTCTAATGGCAACTAATTAACACCAAACAACTAGTGTGGAAATAAAGAAACATTAAACTGTGTTGCCTGTCTTAAGCAAGACGGTGAATATTTATTAAGGCAACAAACCAAGTGACTACTACATCATCTGCATGTTTCTATGCCAGGCCAATCATGTGGCTCACACGTCTACAAAGAAATGTTTCCAACACAGCTACTAGTAAATATGGAAGTGTCAGTTAATGGAATATTACAATTACTTACTTGCCTACTTTATGGTCACTCATAAATCTGATTGTTGTTTGGTGTGTCTGGTTGTGTGTGTTTGTATGTGTGTGTGTGCGTATGTGTGTCTGATCCATTAACCTAAATTTCCAGCTATTACTTTAGATGGTGGGTAATTTTAGATATTTTTTATTTTTTTTTAATAATATTAATGAAATTCTCCATAAAAGATTTGATTTAATTAAATTCCACTAGACTGCAAAAGAGTTTTATGTATGTTGATGTTCAATTAGCACTTAAGTAAGAAAATATCTATAGAATTATTAGGCAAACACGCTTTTTTTAGATCCCCTTTAGGCCCGCAACACTCAATCAACAGATTTTGGAAAGATTGATATGTTTTCAAAGGGGTTTTTTTACATAGATGTTCACAATTTTAATTTTATTTAAATCGGTTCATTATTTTGGGAGCTATAAGCGCTTAAATCTGTTACTAATCCATGCACACTTATTGCACATGCATACATCAGCTTCAAGTTGAAAATAAAGAAAGTGTGCGTGTGTGTTTGTCCAGTTTGCTTTTGCATAGAAACGATACAGATTTATAAATTGTTAATTTAGAATGTTTTTTGTTTTTGTTTTTATATAAATGTTTAATGTTCATTTCTAGAATGCAGCCAATTGAGTCGACAGCTGGACACACTAGTACATATAAATTATCGAATATGTATTTAATTTATTTATGTTTATAATATAAAGATAAATTTGCTTAAACCTTTTTAGCTTGCCTGCAGAAACATCCACAATTTCGGCAGGAATCGAACCAGCGATCCCCACACTTAAATATTTCTGAGAATGAAAATTATTTGTTAAAAACTGTTTCTATCACGTTGCTGAAAATTTAAATTACAATTTTTATTTATTTTTTTCGGATTAACTCCAATAATCAAACCCAAATGTCATGCGAAAGTATTCATAAGACATCAATATTATTTTTGGGTTTCCTAAAAATTTAATCATCATTGGCGGTAAAGCAATGCTCTTTTTATTCTTAAATATATATATTTTATTGTTTTTCTATCTGGAACTTTTATGTTCTGCTTCGTTTACTTAACATCCGCTTTGAATTTTATTGTTTGGCTTTTCCCTGCTACAAATTGTCAGGTGTCATTTCCATGACTTTTCTTTATTCGTTTTTATGCTTTCTTAAATAGAAAAATGTGGTTTAGGTTTTTTCATTCACCTAATAATATAAAGCAAATTGTATTTTTATTGTTGGAGAATAGAGTATTCGAAAAACGAAAAAGAAAGCCGTTTTACCGGTTTTTTTTTTGAAAAATTTAACCGGCTTCGAAAAATTTTATATTTTTAAATAATTTGACAGACGGTTTTTTTGTTATCAGTTTATCAGCTTTTTCACATAAAATAAATTTTAAGTTTTTTATTAAAACACAGTTTTTGTAAATTCTTATATTTTAACATTTTATCTCAAGCGAATGCTGTGGAATCTGATTGCCGTCAGCATCAGAATTTTAATCAGCAAAAAGATTATGTTGTTGTCATAAAAGTGACTTGGTAAATATTTTCCAAGATCAACAAAAATAAATCGAATGAAAATATATATTTGCTTTGTTGTGTCTTTCTTAAAAACTATATAAAGGATTAAAGCAGTCCAGGAGCGCTGCAACTGAAATGTCAATGCTGAAAAGGTCCGTCTTGGATTCTGCAACAACCCCGACGAAAAAAGGCAAAGTAAGTAGAGAAAGCTTCGTCCATAATTAAAAATGGTTTATGATTCTCTCATCAAGTATAAGTATTTGATGTTTTTAAGTCACAAATTATATTTTCACTAAATTTTAGTTTAAATAGTGATGAAGTTTATACAAAATCTGTATAAGTAGAGAAGACTCGGGAGTATCGCGGCTCCGGCAACGTGCGCAAGTTACATATATAAATTCAAATACACACACATATAAAAAAAATGACACTATTGATGAATTTATTGAAAACATAATAAGCACAAAATAAAATTAAAATAACAACTGTAACAGCAAACTCATTTCCGGCTAAGTACAGAAAACAAAATTATTTTTCGGTCGCAATTCCAGGAATTGCAACCGTTCAATATTAATATAAAATAATTATGAAATAATGTTAATATTTAGCATAAGTAAACAAAAATTGTAAAATGCATTGTAAGATTAATTAACAAAAAATTGTGTTAACAATAACTTCAATTAATATTAATAATAAAAGAAAAAGTCAGTTGTTTGATATCCACAGTTGAGTTTAGTTATTTTTTTAAAAACACTCCCAAGTGCTCCCACTACGAAATTGGCGCAGTCGGTACTCCTTTTTCTTTTATACAGAAAGGAGCGTGAAACGAACACAGATAACTAAATATATAAAATCCTGCGAATCCCAAGGGACCCTCCAGGATATAAAAGTTTTTATAGATCAAAATTATTCAACTTTAGTGCAGTGAACAATTATTCTACAAAAAGAAAATTTAACACCACAAAAGATCAAAATTATTCAACTTTAGTGCAGTGAACAATTATTCTACAAAAAGAAAATTTAACGCCACTATAGACCAAAAAAATAATTAAAAAATTTTAACAACTATCATAATCTTGTGAAAGTGCAACAAACATCAAAATTCGTCAAGCAAGGCAAAGGATATTCGACGAAAGAAGAATGGAGCAACTACAACAAGAAATGGCCAACGTGGATATCGTGGAGCAGCTCGCAAGAAGGGAGCAGCAGCTAGAACAACTCAAACTTGCTTATGTTGAGTTACAGCAAGGACAACAACGGGACCATGACATTCTGGACAGGACACTAAAGAATGTTAATCATCTTCCAGTATTCACAGGACGAGGAGACGTAACCGTCAACTCATTTTTTAGCAGCGTGGAATACCTAATATCAACGCTACGAAAAGAAGATCATAAGAAAGAGGTAGTTAGAGCCATTTACTATAAAACCATCCAAGGCGAAGCAAAAAATTCAATTATCAACATCCCCGAGCCGGATAACTGGAAACTTATTAAGGACACGTTAAAGTTGAGATACAAGCCGGATACAGAACCTCACCAGATTTATAGGAGAATTTCCAATTTAAGAGTTAATACAGTAAGTGAACTAATTGATAAGATTCAAAATATTAAATATAAGACGGATGAATTAATAGTATACTATAATGATGAATATGGAATAGATTTAACAAATATAGATAGTTTGTTAGTAAATACTATCAAAGAAATAACACAAGGGACATTACTGGACAAAATTTATGAACAGAGAGAACTAAAGAATATTTTATTCATAATGAACCAAAGACGATTTGAAGATACGTGCATAAGACCGGAATACAAGACATATTTGAAAGAAGAAAGACATAGAAATCAGTAGCAAAATAAACAAAATTTTGATAAGGTATATTATGGTAGGGAAGCAATTAATAAGCGACAGTATCAGGATAAAAATAAATGGAATCCAAATTTTTATAGACATGAAGAACAGAACGGTTTTAATAAAAATAATAATAATTCTGGAAGATACAGATTTCAAAATAATGTAAGAGATGACAAATTTTCAGGGCAATTTCAACAATTAGGGAACTCAAGACCAAATTCCAATCAAGTTCGTTGGAATCATTATAGAAATAACCAACCAGAACCCATGGAAATTGACAATGTAGAAAGAAATTACAAGAATCCTCAGGTGGCAGGACACCCTAACACCAGGTTTGGCCAAAATCGCTTAAACCTGGGTAGGCAAAGCCCAGAAGGACCGGAAATTAATAATACCATTTTTTTTACGAGGCAGCCACAGAATGCCTGCCAAAGATAAAATTAAATATTGAAAATAAAGAGTACGTAGCACTAATAGATACAGGTGCTAGCCTTAGTTTAATTAATAAAGAAATAAATGACTTTAAAATATATAAATTGAAAGATCCCATAACATTTAGTACAATAACGAATAAAGATACAATAAATTATGAAATACACACAAAAAGCCCGGAGCAATTTAATTTACCTAACAATGCCAGGATTCGTTGGAAGATCACTCCATTAAGAGGAAGAACTTATGATTTCATCATAGGTATCGATATATTAAACTTTTTAAATGCTCAAATAAATATAGAAAAAGGACAAATAACACTAAATGGAAAGGTATCCTATTTTCTTAATAACCCATACAAATTTAATCAAATTTACACGCTTGAAGCTGTTGATCCTAAAATCGAAAGGCTTCAATTAAACCATTTGAATAATGAAGAACGTAGAGAAATTATAAAATTATTAAACCGGTATAACAAATTATTGTTTAGGGAAGGAGATTTATTAACTAATACAACAGAAATTCAGCATGAAATAAAAACCATTACACAACAGCAAATTTATTCAAAACTATATAGATATCCACCTCAACACGAAGCGGAGGTAAGAAAACAGATCACAGAAATGGAAGAGCAGGGTATAATTAGAAAGAGCCATTCAAGATATGCCAGCCCACTTATAGTCGTGCCTAAGAAAACTGATAATTCAGGCGAAAAAAAATATCGAATAGTAATAGACTATAGAAAGTTAAATGAAATAACTATAGACGACAAATATCCCTTACCAAATATAGATTCAATTCTAGATAAATTAGGTAGAGCGCAATATTTTACCACATTGGACTTGGCAAAAGGCTATCATCAAATTTTAGTAAAAGAGGAGGATAGAGAAAAAAAACTGCCTTCGTAACCCCACATGGTTTGTATGAATTCTTAAGGATGCCATTTGGTCTTAAGAACGCGCCAGCCACATTCCAACGGCTGATGAATGAAATTTTAAGAGATTACATTAATAAAACCTGTGTAGTTTACTTGGATGATATTTTGATTTTTAGCACTTCTTTAACCGAGCATATTAAAGCAATAGGAGACATTTTCAAAGTTCTCGAAAGCAAAAATTTGAAGATACAAATTGATAAATGCAATTTTCTGAAGAAGGAAACTGAATTTTTAGGGCACATTTTAACAAAAGATGGCATGAAGCCAAACCCAAATAAAATTGCAACTATTCAAAATTTAGAATTACCACAATCCGAAAAACAGATAAAAAGTTTTTTGGGAATAACAGGTTATTATCGCAAATTCATTAAGGATTATGCGAAAGTAGCTCAACCTATAACAAAATATTTAAAGAAAGGCACAAAAATTAACGTGAAAGATCCAACATACATTGAAGCTTTCGAAAAGTTGAAAACGTTAATAAGTACACATCCTGTTTTACGTTATCCCGATTTCCATAAACAATTCACGTTGACGACGGATGCATCCAATTATGCAATTGGTGCAGTATTGTCACAAGAAGGTCATCCGGTGTGCTACGCATCAAGAACATTAAATAACCATGAAAAAAATTACTCTGCGACGGATAAAGAATTTTTAGCAATAATGTGGAGTGTAAATTATTTTAGGCCTTACATTTATGGTAGAAAATTTAAAATTCTTACTGATCATCAGCCAATCAAATATCTCCATTCCAAATACAAAGGAAAAGACATGTCGCCCAGACATCAGCGATGGCTATTAAAATTAGGTGAATACCAGTTCGACATAGAATATCTAAAAGGGAAAGAGAACAAGGTTGCAGATTTTTTAAGCAGATTAGAAAATAGTGAGGACACTATTTCAGAAAAAGAGGGAGGTAAAGATTCTGATACTTTTTCAATTAATAATATTGAAGACGACATAACTATGGCAACAATACACTCAGCACAAGAAGATTTAGGTGATCATTTTTTTATAAAAGAAGAAATTGTGAATAAATATAGAACTCAAATAATTTTAACAAATAATAAAACGGAAGAATGTAAAGAAATACATGGGAAGAGAATTATTTTTGTTGCGGAATGCGACTTTGAACAGATGGAAGATATTTTTAGAAGATATATTTCCAAAGGTAAAATAGGCATTTATTCAGAGTTATCAGAACATAGCTATAATTTGGTGCAGCAAAAGTTAATAAGTATGTATTCAAACGATAGTCAAATTAAATTTATAAAAGCTACCATGAGAGCAATGGACATTGAGACAGAGGTTGAAGCCATAAAACAAATTATATCATATTAGGGAAAGTATACATTCAGGAATAATAGAAACTTATAACAACATTAAAAATAAAATATATTACCCAAAACTTATGGAGCTAATTCAAATCGTAATAAACCAATGCGACCTCTGCCAACAAGTAAAATACGATAGACGCCCGATTAAAAATAAATTTCAACTTACGGAAACACCCTCAGATAAAAACCAAATTATACACGTTGATACGTATGTAATTAAAGGTAATCGTTTTTTAACAACAATAGACAAATTTTCAAAATTTGGGGCAGCTTACTCATTGAACGATAGAAATCCTATCACAATAATTGAACAGTTAGAAGAACATTTTGCGAAAATTGGGAAACCACATAAAATAATAGCGGATAACGAATTTAAAGCAGCACGAATTCAGGAATTCTTGAGCCAAGAAGGTATTCAACTGCATTTAACAAAACCCAATAGCCATACGGGTAATGCAGATATAGAAAGGATGCATAGTTCACTAGCAGAAAAATTTAGAATTTTATATCAAACAAACAAGGAACTTCCAATAAAACAATTAATCCAAAGAGCAATAAGAAATTATAATGATCGTTACCACTCAAGTACACAGTACACCCCGAATGAAGTTCAAAATGAAAAAATAGAAAAAGAAAAAGTTAGGAAGAATCTAGAAAGTAACAAAAGAAAGGTCATACAAAGACTAAATAAAACCAGAGAAGAATACAAAGAAATTAGAGAAGAAGGATATATTAAGAATTATAAAGCTATTCGACACAAAGAGCAACCAAGATACAGAAAAGAAAAGTTAGAAAATGTTCACTCTAGCAATATTAAAAAACCATTAAAATTTTCAGATACTGTTAATATGCCTAATGATAATGACTCAGACACCAATGATTAAAGGGGAAATGACCACAAAACTTTTGACTGAACAAAAGGGATACACGGACATATACATGAAAAACCAGGAAATTGTCACTGAAACAGACATAGTGCTACACATAGTTAACCTTCATGAGCTAGAAGAAATCTTAAATAAACTATCAGAAAATATAAAATTAGTGAGGATTGAAAATAAGGGAATATTGAATTCAGAACTAATTGACACAAAAACCAAACTGTTAACTTTATTACCGAGACAAAACAGACAAAGACGTGGACTAATTAATGGTATAGGCAGTTTACAAAAATGGTTATTCGGGACTATGGACGATGATGATCGACAAAATATTCAAAAACAACTATTTAATATTAACGACTTTGTAGACAATAATAATCAACAAATTATAATTAATGATTATTTTAATAAATCTTTAAGTCACATAAAACTGGTAATAAATGATGATAGGATTAAGATTGAAAAGGAGTTAAATTCTATAAGCAAAATTTTTTTGAAATTGAAAACAATAAAAGTCTATATTTAGAACAGCTTAGTAATATTCAATTAATAAAGAGTAAAAAAGAACATTTGCAAGAAAATATAATTTCGGCAAAGTATGGAATTGTACACCCTAGTATATTAACCAGTAGTGAAATTGAAAAATATGAAATAAACTACAAAAAGTTAAAATACATTCAATTTGGAGTAACATTTTTTAATAACTCTTGTCTAGTTTTAGGAATTAAAATACCAAAAACATTCGTAGCAATTAAGTTAAGATATATTGTTCCACTACCAAATATTCACAATAAGGAAATTGATGCTGTCTTAGAACAGATCTTTGAATTTGAAAATAAAACATATCAATACAAAGAAAATAAACATTTGAAAGAATTAAAATTAAGTAATCATTGTACAATAAAAGAAAATTGTCAACTAATAAAAAATAAGGACTTAGAAATTATACAATTAGATATAGACACAATAATAATTAAAAACGCAATAAATACTACTGTTAATGGAACTTGTATTTTGAATGAAACTGTACTAAACGGAAACGTTTTAATCACTTTTAATAATTGTTCAATAAAAATTAAAGATTACTATTTTTCAAATATTATTGAAAGCATTGAAGAAAAACAAATAATTAACATTTCAAATAAAATTCAAAATTTCTCAAATAAACTATCATGGCTAGAAATGGAAGAAGAACATAAAAATAGCATACAAAATATTAAAGCTTTGAAATATCACTCTAATATTTCGTATGGATGTAATATTCTAATAGTAATTGCAGTTATAATTTTAATATTGATAATAATAATAAAACATAAGAATATCAAAATAAAATTGAATAACAGAATTCAGGAGAATTCTAAATTAAAGGGGGGAGAAGTTACATATATAAATTCAAATACACACACATATAAAAAAAATGACACTATTGATGAATTTATTGAAAACATAATAAGCACAAAATAAAATTAAAATAACAACTGTAACAGCAAACTCATTTCCGGCTAAGTACAGAAAACAAAATTATTTTTCGGTCGCAATTCCAGGAATTGCAACCGTTCAATATTAATATAAAATAATTATGAAATAATGTTAATATTTAGCATAAGTAAACAAAAATTGTAAAATGCATTGTAAGATTAATTAACAAAAAATTGTGTTAACAATAACTTCAATTAATATTAATAATAAAAGAAAAAGTCAGTTGTTTGATATCCACAGTTGAGTTTAGTTATTTTTTTAAAAACACTCCCAAGTGCTCCCACTACGAAATTCGCATGTTCCCCCAGTTTGGTTTTTCTCTGTTTTCTAATAATTATATTTAACATTAACTCATTCAAAATTCAAGTCTAGCAAAAATTTAAATTTATATAAAATCAAATTATGAACACTTTACAAAAACTGCTTATCTGATGCTTTTTCACAAACCCGTATTTAAACCGGTTTTTTTTTAATAAAATTTTTTTTTAGTTTTTGGATACTCTATTGCAGAGGCATCTTCTTTGCAGTGGTGATTGCTTCCTTTGGCACGTTAAGTCGAGATAAAGTCACCAAACATGCCGTATAACTAAACACTTATAAATTTACTTTTATAAGGAACAAAGTAAAAGAAAGAAAAGACAAATGTTCAACACTTTTTCAATAAGCATTAAGTTTTATTAAAAATTTTATTAAGGTTGAGTTTTCAACGTGAAATTCTTACTTCGATTCTTAAATGTAGATAAAATTAAATGTATGCCACTCAAAGTTGTATTTTCTTCTTTTTTTTAAGCGACCATTATTAAAAAGCTGTTCAGCAGTTCCCCTATTCCTGTGATAGATCTTTAATTTTTTCAAACGTTTAGTACGTTTAATCAGTTTAATTTTATTAAAAAAAACAAAAAAACTTTGCAAAATATTACCTTTCTTATTTAAATTTCAAATTGTTTTTGCGTTTCACAATATTTAATGTTATTTTAGTTTTTGAATTTAAATTCAATTTTAAAAAGCACTATAAAAAATCTGGAATCAACGTGAAAAATATGGAATCAACTAAAAAATTCTTAAATTAAATTGAGCATTTACATCCGTCCGTACTTAAATTAATCTTTCTGTACTTGATTTAAGTGAATATGGGATTACCGTACTTCTAACACCGCTTGGGATTGATTTAAGTACGGATTGATTATTGAATTTTTTTTGAGTGTACGCAATAACTATCAATTATAACAGCTGTTATTTTTTCGTCGTCATTTTGCTTCATACGACGAATTTACACATCGAATTTTCACCTACGTTTGCCTCAGTTGTGTTCCTAGCATAAAGTAAAATCAATAGAAAGTATGTCATTCATATGTTTATTTACATTTTTACTTATTTTCTTGTCATCAAAGTTTTTCGTGGCTACATATCGCACCTGTTCCTCTAAAAAGAGTCAACTCCAAAAATTTTTCAGTTTTCACTTTTTACAAGAAATAGATGTACAGTGGTCATATCTACCACTATAAAAGTCTTATATTATTTTCTCTACTATTTCGCCAACAAGAATACAGTTGTATCCCTGTTCTTGATGCAAAAGTAGCATTTAAAAAAAATAATTTTTTGCCTCTACTGAAAATTCCTTAACTCTACTGAAAATTTTAAAAATTTTTCAGTAGGCATGAGATTCGAATACAATCAGACTACATCAAGGAATGAAAATGTTTTTTTATGATAAGAAAAGAAGGGAAATCCTGGGAGAATACATATGTACCATTTCCTGTGGCACAACACACCTTAGCATCAGCCTGTTCATACGCTTTAGCATATTTTATTTAAAACTCATTAATATTTAAATTAGCATTCAATGAAGAGGGAATATACGACTCACAAAAATCATATACATCTCTTTTTTCATCAACGATTTTTAGTTATAAACGAAGCTTTCTCTACTAATTTTTCCCCCTCAGTTTTTGCTTCCTTATTTATTTTAAGACTTCCGTTTTACATGTTACCACAATAAATGGTTAAAAGCGCAGAGCTACAAAATCCATTTTTTTTAATACTGGAAATCAATTTATTTTTTTTAAGAGCGACCAATTTTCGGTTCCCGATTTTCAATAGTCTACTCAATAAACAATGATCTATTTTATGCGCATACTTTTATTTTACTTTTTTTATAACCTTCAAAATCATTTTGGGGTAAAAAAAGATGATTATTTATCCATATACAAGCAAATTGTTGAAATGCTTCAGATAGTAGAGATAAGCGATATACCAACGCATTCTTTATCCTTAGAAATTACAATTCTAAGGACAAATTTCGATTCAGCAGCTATTGAGACCTTGATTTTTTTCAAACAATATGAAAAAATTACCCGTAAACAAACCGAAGTGCATTTAAATTAAATTTAATGAATCTCTATCGATTCCTTTTAAAGTCTTTTCGTAACTTCCGATATTGTATTAGCTTCTTTTCAAAGCTTTAGCGATGCTTTCGTAAACTCTGTGCCTGCATTTAAGAGGTCTCTGTTTATTTTCAATGTTTGTTTTTACCCACAAGAACAAAAAAAAATTAAATAAATACACATATTTTTTTGTAATGTCTGCCACATTTTCTTTCTGTATCCTCTGCTAAGATCTTATCTAGTATTGATTTTTTTTCATCCATACAATTTTTTCCATTTAGTTTTTTGCTTTTCCTGTTGAAAATTTTACACTTGAAATGATAATTGGGTACGACTATTATTCATTTTATATTTTTTTTTGTATTTTACTTTTTCTTACATATTTTGTTCACTTTAAAGTTTATTATATCCGTACAAAAAATGTAGAGCCAAATTAAGATAAATGTATTTTGTTTAACATTTTATTAAGCTGTTTTACAACATAAAAATGAAAAAGTGCCTTAATTTAGTAGGTTATAAATATTTCAGAATTAAATAACTTGCTGTTATATTGCTGTAAATAAAAAAATAAATAAATGATTTAACAACGGGCACAAGAACAAAATAAGGATGTTAGAATTAATTTTATATAGAGGGTATATGCTCACTTTACCGACTTATCACCACAAGCTAATTTCAGTTTTGTTTTATAAGTCTTAATAGTATCAGGGTATCCAAGCAATTAAGTAGAACTTCTTTTTAATATTTCATCAAATAATTAACAATTGTAAATTTCCATTAACGAATAATCGCTCAACTTACGTCATTAAAATTTACTTCTTACTTCTAGCTGATTAAATTCTTACAAATTTTAAGGTTTATAAATATTTTTGTTTTTACAACCGTTTATAAAACTAAAATTTTATATGAAAATTAGTTTTATAAAACTAAAATTTTAAAAGAAAATTTTTATAAACTTGTTATAAGTCTTTGATAAATTATTAAGAATAAGGCAGTTAATATTTATTTAAGACAAAAGTGTTTGAATAGTTTTGATCCTGAAATCGATAATAATTTGTTAATATATACATACGAAAAAGAAAATAACCAATTATTCTTGCGATCCACCAAACATTTTTTAATGCCACTTAAAATTAAGGAATTCTATTGTATTTTATTGCGTCGACGTGATCTTTTCGATAGCAATCCGTTATATTAATTATGGCACCGATTTGAAACATATAATAATTGTCTTCCTATAACGTTTGACAAGATCAAGGAAACGTTTTTATAGTCATTTACAGAATGCTAACCCAAGGGCTTTGAAGCAATTTTATTAATTTTAAGTATTTTTATTACTCGTTTTACTGCAACATAAAAATTTTGTTCTAATAAATGTCTAACGAATTTTATTTCTAAAACTTAATCTCTTGTCTTTATCTAAATGTGGCTTTAAATAATCAATTCCCATTTTATTTTACTAATATTTCCTATAGCCGATGCAATCGACCATATGGTGGCTTAAATTAATAAAATATTAAACATTTCTGTAAACATATTTCTTCCCGAATAAAACAAAACTTTAATGAACATGTACATCTATATTTAATTCTCATCTCTTGCAATTCTGATCTCTTTTTCTTTTTCGACATCTCTTATTTGAAAAAAAAATCATATTACTCATACATATATGTATGCGTTGCTTGTGTTTTTACTTTAACCAATAGCTACATAAGTGAATGTACGTGTGTATTTTTAGCATTAACTTTAGGAGCCTTTTATTCCTGTAACACTGAACCGATATAAATAATACAAAGTCGGGTCACTAAGCCTTAACAATGTCTACTATTTGGTAAAAGAATAAGGAAAATTGGTTGCCAAACAAAGAAGAAAAACGTATCCGAAAATTTTTCTTTGCCTATCCACATTTAATTATCACCTCTTTCGATTCTTATCTCTTTTTCTTTTACAACTTCTCTTATTTGAAGAGAAAAAATCTTATTACTCATATACCATGAATCAAGAAAACAAGATTGCGCATTCAGCCGTACAAAATAAATTTCTACGTCATAATAGAATACAAATGAGTGTTTGTTGTAAAAAGTGTAAGAGATTTTTGGCACAAAACTGGAAATAACTAAATAACTTCTAAACGGGTGCATCGATTTAAAAAAAAAATTTAAATAGATAGAAGCGAGATGCAGTCGAGTAAAACTTTTGAGTTTGGGTTTGAAGCTATTTGAAGAAGACCTTCCTCGGGCTACTAAAGTTTTATATTTCGGCCTGCTTTCCTTACAAAAATGTACTTTTGTTTACAACACATATTCTATGTCTACGTCACAACACAACACAATCACACACAACAAAATAGCAGACCTGCGCAATGTGCAATCTTGTTTTCTTGATTCATGCTCATATACACATGTAGGTAAGCACCTTTATGCTTTTACATGAACCAATACTTTCGTAAGTGAATGTACTCGTACGTGTGCGTTTTTAGCATTTATAGTGGTGTTAACTTTAAGAGTCTTTTATTCATTTAATAGTGAACCGATTTAAGTCGAGTCACAAAAGCTCAACATTGTCTAACATTTGCTAAAAGGATGAAAAAAATTAGTCGGGCAAATAAATGAGGAAAAAGGGATCCAAAATTTGTCTTTGCCTATTTACATAATAGAAGAATGATGATAATTATTAGTGCCCATTCGAATAGAGTCCGAGTTTGGTTACATTTTTTATACGTTTTTGTGTATCACCCAAAATAATACTCAAAAATTAAACCTTGTAAAATACTAAAGTACTAAAAGTACAACGTTATCAATATAAAATATTTTTAATTGTGTTAAATTCGTTTGTATTAAATAAAAAAATCACTAAAATTAAAAATGTTTCTATGCGATAAAAAAAATTTCGGTTTTGTTTTCGCTTTTAAAAATTGTATTCAGTCGAACACTAATAATTATGATATTTGAATGCAAGCTACATTTTAAAAGCTGCATCAATTCATATATATCTTTCAATACGTTTACTAATGTCAAATTTTTAGTCCGATCTTTGTTGGAGCGACTCTCTTTTAGGTTTTATTAAAATCATCACTTACTTTCAGTTTACTTATGATCTGCGCCTGATGTGTGCTTGTGTCGATGGAAAACATGGAAATTCGACTAATGAAAATTCTATTAATGCTTAACGTAAAACATCAATGATCATCGTAAGCTAAAATATTAAACATTTTTTGTTCATTCGTAAATGTGTAAATTGATTATCTGTTTTTATAGGAAAAGAAATAACGATGTTGTCAGAGCAACACCTGGCGATGGTTAGATGGCATCATTAATTAGTTCAGCAATAAAAAGTGCATTGGAAGGCATAATAAAGTTATTAACAACTATTTAATTTTCCAAATGATTGACTTGCTCTGCCTGAAAGACAAAATAAATGATAAACGAATTAAAACACTTAACATGTTTAATCTTTATCTCAATACATCAAGACTCCCCAATAATGACACAATTTTAAAATAAAGCCCGAGCGTTTTCACAAAACATTTTGCAAACATATTTTGAAATCGTTTGTTTTGCATCTGATCAAAATTTATCAGACGATGACAACTTGAAAGAATCCGATACTAAATGAAAATCATATTATTACAAAAATTATTTTTATTAATTGCTGGAGTGATTGAAAAAGCTTACACGAGTAATCGAGCAATAGTAAAATCCTTAAATCGATTAATCACTTACTCGAGTAAAACCAAAAGTTGAATCATTGAATATTATAAAACGTACTGTCTGTCGGGCAGTATTATACGCGGCTAGAAGAAAATATTCTTGTAGAGCAACGTTATGCAAATTGTTAAGTTTTAAGCAAAATAATCCTAATTTTGACTTTACAGATTACTTAAATTGAACGTTTAATTTAATTTTTCAATTTAAAAAGTAACGTAATAAAAATAAAGCATTTCTTTTATATTATATTCATGAGATATTTAAGAAAATATAAAAGAAGAAATTTAATTTTCTTTTAGTATATCAGTAAAGACTCTGATATTGATTAGACGATAAAAAGAATTTAAGCGTAAAAAAATCAGTTTATGATATTTTCTGTTTAAATTACTAATAATAAAGGTTAAGGTAATATTGTGTGCAATTTGAAATTTATTTACTATAAAAGAGGGAGGCAAAGTCTGCAACAGCTTGAATTAAATGTGGTATAGAAATTTGTTTACAGAAATGTTTTCACTACATTGATTATGGGACAACACGAGTATAATCGCAGCACACATTAATGTTAATCGATAAACAATTTTCGGTGAAAATAAAATCTTCAAATAGACTGAAACAACCAGCAAATTTAAAATTTTGCTCGATCTAGTCGTACCTCCAGGATGATCTTTTCATTAGTATCTTTTGGACAGAATCAAGCGGAAACCAGGAAACACGGTTGTACAGCATATATAAAATATATATATAAGCGGGAGAATCTGAATCATATGTATTTATTTATGCCCGTTAACATGATAAAATTAAAAAATCAACTTGCTACCATGAATGATCATGTATAAATATGCGAAATCAACACCAATCAAGCACTAAAAACCTGAAGAATTCATTCACCAGCATAAATTCCAATATATTAAAAACCAGCCTTCTAATCTTTTAACATGCTAGAAAATTTCCCAGCTACGCCGCTGATCTCGTGATTTTTAAACTTCCACACACTTATTTAAGAGAAAGAACGTTGCATCATTATTGAAAGCACACACAAAAAAGGGTAACAAATCTGTATTTAAAGATAAAAGTTATAGCATACGTCTTTGTTGTCGTAAACACAATTGTTTGCAGAATACTAAAATGCTGAATTTTATATTAGAAAATTGCAAATAATATTTTTAAGATAAAAAATATTAGTAATATTAATAATAATGGATTAAAAAGTATTAAAAGTATTAATTTTGGGAAAAAGTGCGAATAAAAATTTTAATACTAAAATTTTAGCAATTACCATAAAAAGCACCAATAAAAAGCATTTAATTTGGATTTGCTTATATATATTCTATTATTTTTAAGTTTTAGTTCACACAAAAATTTGATTTTTTTGTTGTATAATTTGTAGCGGTATTTCCAATTGAAAGCGGTGATGCTGGATGTATTATTCAACGAAATGTTTTCTACTAATGATTTAATTTAACTTTAAAAACTTCTTTAAATATTTCTTTCTTATGTACATACATTCTTATGTATATATCGTTAGCATAATTCGCAAAGACGCTAAGTCCACTTTTTTCCAAAATTGAGATTTTAATGCAAAACGATAATACTACACAAAACACATATTTTACGACAACAAAAAATGTCATTATGTAGTTTAAAGTTGTTGTAATTTTGTGGTTTGCAAAAACGCTAAGTCCACAAAACTGCGAAATATATTAAAAAGCACCTGCTAACTTCACGAATATCAATTTGTTCAATTGAATTTGGTACTTTTTGTTCTATTTTTTCTAAAGCCGTATTTGCATTTGGGTTCATTTTATAGAAAACAAAGTTTTTTGTGGAAACGATAACTCAAAAAAATTTATCTTTTATAGCGATAATTGTACGTATCAAAATAGAAATTGTGGTATGAGCAATGCCCTGCTCAATGTGGCTATCAAACATGGCATTGATATTGAGCAAAAATTCCTGAAATTGGCCATACATAAAAGAGTAATTAACGTACCTTCAGAATGCATAGATGTTTGTAAAGATGCTCGAAAAAATCATAGACCTCATGATTTTATGTATTTAGATTATAAATTTTTCAAAACATTTGATAACGTTCAATTTCTTGTATCAGACTTGGGCGTAATAAAGGTGATAGTAAAGTTCCGGTTAATAGAGCTATAGGGTACACCCCAAGCAAACAAATATATTTTAAGATTCGTTTTTCTGATTGTATGGAAAATATAACCGCAGAAAATCGATGATAAAATTGATCCTATAGACTTTGAAAATTTGCAGAAATACTGCAAGAAAGTATGAAGACTTACAATTTCTCAAATCAACCTTACCCAATGAATACCACAAATTTTACGATGATTTATTTACCTCACCTTTGAATTTTTTCTACTTTAAGTTTTACAATGAGAATTAAAATGAGCTTAAAAATGTATATAGTTATATTTTTGTATCTTTTTAATAGAAATGAACTGAGCTAGTCTTAAGTTTCTGTTTCTTTTTTAATAAAAATAATATCGATAATTAAATCAAACTTATTTTTAAAATTAAAAAACAATAAAACGAATAAGTTTACAAAGCAAAAATGCTAAGTCCAAAAAGTGCGAATTTCCCTCCCTAGATTTTGTGGAAATGGATTTTTGATCTAGGTCATTTAAAGAGAGCTATTTGGTTAAAATAATTGCATTGAAAAAGTTTAAAAATTTTTAAAACTGAAAAAGCTACACTGTTTTTTGTGTCGCCTGTAAAATTTGAAAAAAGGGACTTAAGGTAGGAGTTTAAATATTTTCATTAATTTCATAATCTTTTTTGTTAATGATATTTAAAACTCAATTACTATAAACAAGTGTTGTACAATTTTGAGGAATAATATAACCATATAAAACAAATTCGAATTATAAAAAAATGTGAATGTATAAAACTTCTTTATGCAAATAATTAGCCAATTGACCAAACAAAAACAAAAGAGTTACTAAATAATAAAATTTTATATATAAAAAACCAATACAAATCTAGAGCACCAGGTTTCGTTTAAAAATTAATTAATTCCTTAAAATTACTGGCAATAACCAGCCCACTTCAGTTTATACCAAAGCATGGCAAAATATAAATACAATCAATTCTCATATGAAGTCAACTTTGTTTTTATGCTTCAATAGGTAACCAGTCATATTCCCATTCACCTTTTAGCAATTATTTCTTGTTTGGATTATGGCAAAGAACTGCTAATATTTCGTAGCACAAGGAAAAAAGGTGGCTTATTTCATAATCACTGTCATGGCAACCAGCTGCGAATTTGAATTAATAAAGCCAGCAACACGTTCAACGTGATCAGGATAACTTATGCGAATAGCTGTAGAAGTTACAGTACTTCCAGGATATATTGATGAGGACGATAACTAGCGGTGATACAAAGATTGTAACTATCGTGTGAATATAACTTGTTAATTTTAACAAAAGGTGACAAGTTGTTGTTACTCAAAGGGCACGAAAACAGGAAAGTTCTTTCTTTTCTTTCGCATTGAAAAATAAAATGCAAAAAATTCTATATATTGTGAGTTGTTGTGTGCTATCAGTGCAGTGCAATGAATAAATAATATGTAAAAATAAAGATATTATTTCCAAGTCCTACTTTGTTAAAAGATGTTTTAAGAAGCTAAAATTATGACTTAAACACTTCAGTTGTTATCTAATGTGCCTCTGGCTTTTAATTCATAAACGTTAAATTTGTTTAAGAAAACTCAAACTGCTGAAGCCATACTGGCTTAGAAAGAATATTATTAGTCATCCCATGGTATGAAATTGCGAATACACTGCAAAACACTTTGTTTAGTAATACATTTAACATTCAATTTACTAAAAAAATATACATTTTTATAATTCAAAGATATAAATATCATTTAGGAAACACCACAGCGGGTTGGTATCGTTTCATGGTATCTTAATGGTCACTTAAAAATCAATTTGGAAACTTTCACACTTACTTTTATGGGTTTTCATTCATTTATGAAAATCAGTTGTTCGCAGTTATTCGGTAACAACAATTATACTTTTTTGTTACAATACAAAAGATTTTCAACAGCGATTTGTTTGTTTTATTATTATTAATTTAATTATTCTTGCTCAGTTACGATTGGATGAAACTCTACTTAAAAGTTTATTAAACGATGTGACTAGTTAAGCGTTTAGTTTTCAGAAAGATTGAATTATTAAATTATTCATATCAAAATCAGCAACTGCACTATGATCTCACAGCCCACTTTTCTTGGAAAGTAAACTCAGGCTAGTTAATAACTTAAAAAATTATATTTCTCATTTTTCTTGAGGATGTTACAATTAATGTAACATTTTTCTTTTTGTACTTTTTTATTCGAGTTTTTATGTCACATGATCACTAATATAACCCTAATAAAATCTATTAAAATTCATGTTTTTTTAGTTTTTCTTTTAACAAACAAAAAATCTATTTCCAAAGTTTGAGCGAACAAATATGTTTAATACGTTTAACCTATAAATGAACAATACATATATATATGTACTCGTTGGTAAATTTTATCAAAGGTTAATAAGAATTGACACTTTAATATGTTAGCCATTATTCGTAAAGCCCACAAGTGAAAAAGTCTATCTTTTCAATTTTGGCACAAGGTATTGTTACCACATTGTAAAATATGAACTGACATCTCTTATTTTTCTTACCAGATCTTTCACATCAAATTCGGAAATCTTTTAAAATACAAATGCCTTAACTTTTTGCAAAAAATTATCTCATCTAAACAACCGTCATATTTATATAAAAGATTTATATTTGGCAGGTCAAATCACGGAAGGAAGATAATTCAACAAATATACAAGAGCCTCTCATCTCTAATCTAATCTACCCTACCAGTCTTTGGAATACCTTACCTAATCATATTCAAAAAATAGGCAACACGTTTAAAAATGAGTTATCTAAATTTTTCATGTAATCTACTTTCTTTGTTTCTTGCCCTTAAATCTTTTTTTCGTCCTAAAACTTTTAATTTTTTTTTTTCTTTTTTTTTTCTTTTATATTTTATTATATTATATATTCCTTTTTTATTTTTATTTTTTTTGTATTACCAATTCCCGTGATAAATTATATATTAGTTTTAAATTGTACTATCCACGACTTATTATACATACATACATATATTTTTATTTTATCTTTCTAATTTGTTAACTTAATACCCCTCTGACCTTTTTCACTAGCACTATAATTTATAAGATATTTTTCTTGTTGTGTTAGATTATAAACTACAATAAACTATAAACTAAACTAAACTAAACTAAGCGAAACTATATAATTGCTGAAGTTGAGGTATAAGACTCAATCGATTATAACTGCGATTTATCAATAAGGTCAACGAAAAAAAATTATTAACCCAAATATATATTTAAAAAACCCATTAAATGCACTATAAAGTCAAGTACTTAAGCAATTACGTTAATTTTTAAATTTACGAGTAGATAATAAGACTACCGCAAACTACACAGCGTCCAATTACATTGACAAATGCCAGACAAAATATTTGTGCAACGACTACTTGACACCTTGTGTTTAAATCTTCGGCCGTTGCATAAGTCACTTGGACAATTTCCTGTGCTTTAATTATTAAAATATCTATTGTTGGCACATGCAGGTATGCACTTGTAAAGACTTTGGTAACTGTTAAGGCACGCGCCGTACATCCATCCGCCTTGGGAAACTGAAAGAACTCAAACTGATGTTTAAAATAACTAAACGTTCATATGTCTCTTGATTTCCCACACTTTAATTATTAATATTAAGAAGCCACTCAATCATAGTTTTTGGACATTGTCTAAAATTTATGATTGCCTGGTAAAATATTAAATAAAAATATTATAAGAATGGAAATATAGATTTTGAGTGAAGTTCTAGAAAACGCTCGCTCATTCAAGTCGTCTAGAACTTCTTATCATTAATATATAAGTGCATGTTTCCTTTCGTGTAATTACATTTAAAACAAACAAAAATTTTTAAAAATGTTTCTTTCGATATCGACGAAGAGGCAGTAAGCTCATGTATTTAGTATTTAAAATTTAATTCTTCAAATTATTCAACTTCTGCTTAGGAGCTCCAACAGTGAGCTCTAAGTAATTTAAATAAATAACGAAAACAAAATAAACAGCTGTTTTATTATTTTACAAGCGCATAGACGAACAGAAAATAAATGGTTTGACATGGTTGGGACAATAATATCATGGTTGTGGCAAACATCGTATAGTTGCACCAAATAATTAATAATTGATTTTTTATACTTTATCAGTGTATATGTTGTATTATCAGGAAATACGAAAATATAAAAAACACACGTTATTAGCTTAAATATTTAGGACATAAATAAAAACGAATGAATAGCATAAAACCCAATTAACACCATTTTAGCCCAATAAAACGCAGGAAAACTCCTTCAGGGTTGGGTTTTAAAAAAATCCAGGTTTTTCCAATCTTGGTAACAGTTTTTTCAAGACTTAAACTTGGTGGACTAAAGTCTCAAGAATTTAATTATATGGTCCATATTTTGATTATATCTGACACAATTTTTTAACCATATTATGATTACTCATTACTGGAGTTATATTTATATATAACTATCGTATTATTCTTATATAAAAAAATATTATTATTATTTATTTATTGAAAATTTAATTTTACAACAAATGCAACGGAATGAAGACTGGCATCAGTGCATCCATTGAAAAATATTATTATTGGCTTAAACCACAATGTGATTCACACAACGGCAATAGGTTACGTGCTCTTAAATTATAATTGGCTAAAAAAGTGTTATTTGTTTGCGTATACCTGCTATTTAGTTTAATTATGAATCGAAGACATATGTATGTACAGTTTAGTAAAAAATTACCAAAATCGAAAACACCAATATATTTACTTCTCAGTTGCACTACCCAGCAAAAACTACCGCATTGGCTTAAGCTAGTAAGCGGAAATTGTTGTTTGCTCTTGTACCTTCTGCTTCGACATGCATTTGCAGAAGGTATGGTTTTTGTTGACCATGCCCTTATTGCGAGCTCTATTTTTTACATAAAACTGCTCACTGTTCAAAGCATTAAAAATGCGCTAAAATCAAGCCACTTCATTTTATTGCGTCAACCAATTGTAAAGAACTAACACTTAGTCACAAAAAAAAAGAATTAGATGAAATGAACGCAAAAGAATTAAATTAAGTGAAATACGGGCACTGAACAATGAACTAATTTAAAGAAGTAAATAAATAAATATAAGCACTGAACTTGTTTAAAATTTAGCAAGCAAATGAAAACCGAATTTTTAGTAATAAGATAGTTTCCAAGTATTTTAATAAAAATTTTATAAATAGTAAAGATGATGGAAAATAAAATCAGAATCAATCTGGAAATTAAAGACTGCTTTTGACTCTCATATTCAGGCTCCTGGTAATTCATCAGTAGAAGCCTACCAAATAAATCAGAACACACTTGAGCTAAAGAAAAAAATATAAAGTGCTATAAGGATAACACCAAACACCCTACACCAAATCTGACATCATCGTTCAGCTTCGATGTTGCTTTTTCCAAATCATTAAACAACAAAAAATCAAATCGTGTGCATTACTTTGAATGTCTCTTCCATTTAATACGAGAGAATGAGAGACTTAATTATTTTTTGTTTACAAATAAATTAAGGGATCTCTGTCTTCTTTTGTGAATCCTCGGAAGCTCTTCAAAATAACGTAAAATGATTTTTGCTGAATAATAATGACCCCAGTCTGACGTTTTTTTTGTGCTACACAAAAAATAACAATAATTTAAAACATTACTTTTATTTGATGTCTCTCATGTACGATAATTAAGTTATTTTTGTTTCACTGTTTTATTTTAAATAAAAAAACTCAGCTGTTAATTTAAAATTTCGTCACCAGCCAGCAACCAGCCACACACAATGCAACACAATAATTATTTTAATTGTGTGGTTAAAGCCAAATTTGTGTCTGTTGATATGAAAACTTAAACCGAAACCGAAAACGAAATCCTATAGTTGTTGTTCAAACAGCAGAAAATTTATTCATTTATTTATTCATTAATTAGTTTAATAGTGTATTTAAAAATAAAAGTATCATAATGCTGAGAGGTGCGATGTCACCATTGCAGAAATAGGGAAATAATTAACTAATGAATGTCATAAGTGTATGTTATGAAAGATATAGTGTGGTATGCAAACATAATTGTCATTACAGATTTGAAATGCATATTAGTTAAGAAAAACCTTAAGTCTAACAAATCTTTGTTAAGAAATTGTATGCAAAAACGTATTTTTTAAAAGACATTAGCTATTAAAATGAAGCATATGAAATTTCTCTATGAAGTAAAAATAAGCAAAGATTGTATAATTATTGAAAAATAATTTGCCCAATTCTTTTTATTCGAATGATTAGAGTATTCGAGCAGCGAGCTTTTTTCTATTGGCTTGGCCATATTCACATCAATAACACATTTATTCGCGCCCACAATTTTTCTATGCGTTTAAAAAAAAAATTAATTATAAATTTTGACTGAAGTTTATTTAAAAAATATATACTGAGAACGTGTGCCACACGCTAGAAAAGTACTGTGGTAAAAAATATTTGCTTGTGGGAAAAAAGTTCATGTTTCTGCTCTGACAAATGATTTTTTTTTACAATATCAAATTTTTTTTTCTGTAAAAAAAAATTCATTTTCTTCTGTATGAATTGACTTTTTTTTGACAATATAAAATTTTATTTCAAATGGATTAAATTTCTTAAACGTATTCCATTTGAACTTTAAATTAGCGCAACTGTAGTTGTTGTCTAATATTTTACAAAAGTCAAATTCGCTTTAGCAGAGAATTATGCTGATGAAAAAATTACTGCGGCGAGACAAACAATTTTTCTACAAGCCGCAGGCCAACAACAAGTTTTCAAAAGAGCATTTTTATACACATAAAATAAAATTCTCTGCTGTGATGAACATTTACAATCAGAAATCATAATAAACAATGCATTTTTCAATGTCTATCTTCATTTAAGAGCTGTAAAAACTCGATGTACTGGGTGACGGCTCGAGTTCTCAAAAACGTCGGCGGTGTTTTTACCTTGTTTTATGATACCATGCACCTAATTCGCTGCTTGTAAAAAATGTATCCGTTGTGTCAAAAATTCTACTCGCCCTCAGTGCTAGTGAAATTTTGTTCACCCCAAAAGTGTCAAAATTCTCTTACAATCACCCTTATTCCAGTTGGCGACATCTGACGTGACGTCGATGTCACAATACCAAAAAATTGGGGCTTCTCTATAAGTTATCGAAAACAACTGATTACTATTGACAGCTCATGTTATTTTCTGGAACTTAGAGAACAGAAATAGACTGCCAGTAGCTCAAACTTGTTTTCGAGAGCTATTAAGACAAGCTCCAATTTTTTTGTATTGTGTTAACGTGACGTCGATGTCGCCAACTGGAATAAGGGTGAAAAGCACTTTTCTACCGTTAGAGCACAGACTCGAAGGAATAATCTAAAGTGCTAAATAAATTTTTGTGTACTTTATTAAAAAAGAAATTTGAGGTGAAATTTTATATTTCAAAAATATCAACTTGAAGTAGGTTTAACATAAATTCCTTCGAACTTTGTGCTTATTTTAAAATCTACGCTAAAATAAACGCTTTTGCATATCTTTTTACTTAAAAATGGTTTTTAAATAAGTATTTAGATTTCTGGCATACGGCCCATATTTTTTAACCTCTTTGCATTTCAAATCTGGTAAAATGTAGGGTAAGTTCGTGTTATGTGTTATTTAACTATAATATTTTGAAACTAAATTCGATTAGAGCAGATCTTATAAGCTGGTGTTCTGCAGGTCTTCGGTTTACATTCAGAAAAGTAAAAGAGTGTGTACAGCCCCAGTTTCAGAGCAATTTGAGAAAAAGTGTAAAAACTTATAAACCAGCCATTGGAAAAATTGGCAGGTGAAGTGGTATGGTATACATTGTTCTGTCAATGTAGTACATTATCGGATTTTTAATGGAAATACGATCATAACAAGTGATCTACGGATATTTTTTTTACACGTGTAGTACGCAAAAAAGTTCGGGTATCGAGAACAAGCTCCCTGATTTTATTAAAGCATAGTCCATTGTATTGAAACTGGGATTGGAATAAAACTTAACTGCTTAGAGTACTTCATAAGAATATTCAA
Source organism: Gymnocheta viridis (assembly GCA_956483585.1). NCBI lineage: Eukaryota > Metazoa > Arthropoda > Insecta > Diptera > Tachinidae > Gymnocheta > Gymnocheta viridis. Next base: position 92,801,566 of record OY101440.1, on the reverse strand, counting down.
TGTTTTTCGGGCCAATAAAGTACCTATTTTATCTAAACATATAGTTTTCTTCCATTTTTTTGCTTTTATTTCCTTATTTTACTCTTTTTTACCATTTTTGAACATAATAGGTACGTAATTCTATATACAATATTAGCTTGCGCTGACTGGTTGGCAGAACTCGAATTTAATTCAAATAAGTATAAATACAAATCTGGTCCTTAATAAACTAAATTTTTGTTCACAGTGGTTCAATAATAAACTAGTGACTTAATATAAGTATTATTGTACTCGTAACTACTGTTTATTATAGTTTAAATTATGTTCAAAATTTAAAATAAATAAACAATAAATAAAAATAAATATAAATAAAATTAGTAAAATTATTAAAAAGAAAACGATGTTCGATGCACTGAAAAAGAATTCAAAAGTTAAGAGTTTGTATTGCAAAAATACAAAAGACGAACCAAGAAATTAGTAAATTATAAACTATCTATCTAACTCTTCCTAACTCTATTTAAATAAATTTAATAGAATTTATATTTATTTAAAACATTAAATTTCCAAAAGGTATCACGTCATCTCTGGTGTAACCAATCCTGTTAATGCGACACTTCATAAACAAAGTAGCAAAGTGCAATTAAATTTAACTATTCATCTATTGGATCTTTAGGCAATGAAATATAAAACTTTTGGGCCATTAAATGAATATTGACACATATTAGATGTAAGTGTTTACTTAAAAAAAAGTATTTTATCATCGACATTAGACGTATCACAGGTGCAAGTTTAAGCAACTAAAACCACGATTTTAAGACAACTGTCTTAATTTAAGTGCCCATTATAAGAAAATAGCTTAGAGCTTCAGAAGAATATTTAAAGTTGATATTATTAACTCATAAATCTTAAGTAGAGTCATAAAATAATTTAATAAAGGAAGTATCTTAGAAAAATATTTAATAAGCAAAGTATTCTTAGAACAAACGTTTCATTAGTGAAGTGTTGCAGTGTTGTGAAAAGTTTAATCATTTCTACAAAACAATATATGCGTTTAGTTTTTACAACCGTCTAAGCGTGATAGGAAAATCAACTGAAGACGGCAATTCGCCTTCTGTCAAGTCAATTTGACTGCTTTTTTAATAAAACAATTACGCACTCGTTCAACTATAAATAAAGTTGTTGTTATAAAACCTACTATTTATAACTTTATTAATCGTTTATGACTAAGACCACTGATACATTACTGAATATTAGAGCTGTGTAGCTCATGAACAAACGAGTTAAATTGAATGAATCACCCCACACCCCTCTGAACGAAGTGATCCGGTCAGTTTACTGGACGCTTTTGGTTCAATAATGTACGGTTCGATTCTTTTTTCAGATATATTTATATAAAATATCACACATTATTTTGTTAGTAAATCAGTTACTATTAATTACTATAACAATTCTTTATCGAATATATAAAGTTCGGGTATTAAATATAAAAATAATGTTAAAAAGCGACATTTAAGCTAAAGGAATTTCAAGTGTGTTTTAAACGCATTTGTTTGTATTCAATAAAAATATATGTATGTGTTTTATCAATACAATGCATAAAGGCGTAAAAGTATTTATTTCGATTTGATAATTATTAAATAGTGATCAATTGCGGGGTCAGCTCGTTTTCTAATGTCAAATTATTTTCTTCATGCTCTTCTTCAAACGTTTCTCCGTCTGTGATATCACCATCCTCTGTATCCATTGCAGATGATATTTGTTTACAAGGATCTTCGCAAGATAATAGTTTAATAACTTCTGATGGAGTGTTTGGCGCTTTCATTGATGTATCCGAGTGTTTAGGCGTAAAGACGATATCAAGGGATCTGACGTATCTAATGCTTTATTAAATACATCTGTTAGATTGTTGATTCGGCTGTTTCACCTTCAAATGAATCAAAACTTTATGTACTGTTTATTTTAAAAATGTGAGTCAAACTAGCTGTCTTTTTCTCCTCTTTGGAATCATTTTGCAGCCATATTTTAAAAAGATCGGGCTAAGGTTACCTAACGAAAATTCATTTATTTTAAAGAATTGCAAATAATTGTAGCAAATATTTAAAGAATAATATTCTATAGACTATAACTTTTTTAGGATTTTTTTGTTTGGCGCCGGACAAATTCGGACATTTTTTTTATAACTTATAAAATATTCGGGAAAAATATTTACAAAATTTGTCTATATGTCCTTAGGAAATTCAAGTTTTTCTAAATCTAGTTATTATTCTTTTAACATTTCATACAACATATAATAAATATTTGATTATCTTGATTATCCATAAATATTTTAGTTAAATTACTTTTGTTTTAGGGCGATTCCGCTATAGATGATTTCAGGCATGAGTTTTCCAATCACGCTATAAGTTGTTGTTTTTGTTATTAGTGCAAAGAAAAAAGTCTAAATATAATAAACAATTTATTTTTATTTGATTTTATAACATATCTTCTTTCTTTGAAAATATCCGAAGAATTGTTATAAACTGTTAAAACATAAGTAGCAACACTGCCGCGAAACAGTTGTTAACAGTTTGAGGTTATGCTTTACCGGGTAATAGTGAAGTGACAATATTCATTTATGTTCGTGTTCCAAAAAATGTAAGTATACTCGTATGTTGTTGTTTATTAAGAATTATTAACTGCTAGAATACACTGTTAACTTGTTGCACCCGCGATGTAAAAGATATAAAAAGTTTACTTTTTTAACAGAAATAAAGAGCTAAATTGCTAAAACTTTGCAAAAGTAAGAAGAAATCAAAAGCAAATTTAAATTATTTTTTTTAAGAGTGTAATGATTTTTAGGTTAAATTAAACGATAACTGAAATTGGCTGCACCCGCGATCTCGATGTGAGATTAATTCTACACTTCGTTGTTTTGATATACCTTGACCAGTGTGGTTCGCTGTTAAGTCTCGGAAAGCCATCGTTAACAGTGCCAAAAATTTCTTCCAATATGAAGATGGTCATAGCATTTTTGTGCCGCGCACCTCACTGTCTTATTCAAAATGCACATTGGCTTTGAAGTCGCTAAAACCCACCGCTAATACAGATAGTAATTGGGCCGATGACGACTTGGAACCTCTTACAAAGCACAAAATACGAAAAATAATTCCGGGTCCTGATATCTGTTCCTTCAGATTCGGATCAGAGCAAATCTTTATTGCCACTTAAAAAGAGATTGCGCGTATCTGATGTTTACAGTGATTTAGACACTGATTCAGACAATGAGTTTATAAATGACGTCTCTTCAAGCTTCAAAATTATCACCAGAAGCAAGTCCTGACGACGGTTGATGGCAAACGATTCACAGAAACTGTTAATGACATAACAGACGTGCAATTTGATGAAGTTAGAAGCGCCAAAGAAAAAGACTAATGAAAATGAATACATTTCAAAATATTAAATATATTAGAATTAACAGATTTATATCTTTTTTGTTTGTGATCTGGAAAGGTTAAGCCAAATTTGTTGCACCCGCGATGGCAATTTGACCCTTCCTCCTCTCTTTTAAAATATCAAATGAAAGTTTTAATTAATTAATATAAGGTAAACAAATTAAAATGTAGTCTTTTAAAGACTAATTTAATTAAAAATGTTTTTTATTTAATTAGTTTCAACTAAGACAGGTGTCTAAATGTTGCACCCACGATAATGCACTGATCGCACTCAATTCTTCAACAATATTAAAAAGTTTTATGTTTATCGATATACAAATTAACAATAAATAACGGTATATAAAAACAATTTTTTTTTCGAAATTTGAAGTGTTTTTAATCTCTTTATAATATAAAAAGTACGAAATAAAAAATTATATTTTGACTAAAAAAAATAGATTTTTGACCAATGTGCATGGCGAGATACCGACCGAAAGGCTGACAAAATTATTCCCAAATTGGAGCTCAAGGATGGACCACCTACAGTGTAGATCCGGGCAACATTTAGATGAAATAATCTTTAAAAACTAAATGGCAAGCTTATCTCAATAAATAAATATTTTATTTACTTTTGCAAATTTTCTGTGTTCGTTTTAATTTTAAAAGTTTTCAAAGATGTGATCGATGCGTTTTTTCAACCGGGGTTTTCAGCTAAATTGGTTTCTTCACTTGTCGAATAGTCCGGGTTTTTATCGATAAATTGTATGTTCTTTGATTTGTAAATTTGTTCAATTAAACAGTTTTATTTTATTAAAAAGATTACAATTTAAAAAGCTTATTTATCGAAAACTCGTCTTACAAAGTTACAAATTTCATTTTTTATACATATTAAGGCTTTTTCTTTTCAAAACTTTTGAAAATTGCAAGAAAATTTGAAATCGATTAACCGATTACCTTTAAATTCTAATAACTAAACTATTTAAAAACGCGCTTGAGAAAAATTTTGAATAATCCATCATACTAGTCTGTTAGTAGGTTTAGCGATATCAATTATTCATATTAATTTTTAAAGATAACTTAAGGAATTTAACACAAAATGGTGTAAACTCGTACCTGTTAAAGTTATACTGTTTGAGATTTAGCGAAAAATTCGTTTTACTGTTTTTCGCTACGAGATGATGAGTTTTTCGTTTTCAGGACAAAGTCTTTTATATTTAAAAAAAAAATATGTACCGATAAAATCAAATTTTATGTTCTAACTCAGATTGTTTTTATTGTCAGTATGAATCTTCAATATCACAAGTTTTCAGTTAATGTCCCACTTTGTAAACGAAATATGTACATATCGTTTCTTTATTGCAACTTAGTCATATCTCAAAAAAAATCTCGTCCTTCAGAAAATGTGGTTAAAGTTTTTAATCTTCTGACATCTTAATGGATAAAACAAAAAATATTCTGCCCTCAAGAGGTGAGTAAACAAGATATTTGTTTACATTTTCACATGAAATGAAGAACGAATTCTGTATTCTTAACTTAACAATCTCGTTTTTTAAATATGACTACGTTGCAATAAAGGATCAAGATGTTCTCCATAAGATCCTGTTAATGTCTTCCAGTCAATACTAATAGGTATAAGGCCGCTTTATCACATATCCTTCTTGATTTTCCTATATAAATTCGTTGAATCAAAGGAGCAATAAATTTTTTTTTGCTTTAATTTAAAAAAAGCGATTTTTTTAAAGTTGACAACATGTTTCATTTATCGCATCTTCTAGAGAGGATGTTTTAGAAATTTTTTCCTTTCAGAAAAATTATTTTAAAAATACTTTTGATTAAAAAAGACCTTTCGCAGGCTCACTTTTTTTAAATTTGACTCAGAAAAATCGCAGAAAAGTTTTTATATAACAACATTATCCTAACACACGTTTCTATTACGAGCCAGCCCAGTCAAAAGGCTTTTCAGAGATCTCAGTATTAAGAAGTTTTCTGCGCCGGAGAGTTGCTAAAAAGTAGACAAGCGAACAGTCTTTAAAGTTGCCTTAAGTAGAAGTTTTTTCTGGATCTTACATAAATGTGAACTGCCCCTAATCAATCAAAAACGAAATTGTACTATTTTGTATGAATCGGTGCTACATTCAATTATATTGATTGGAATAGGTAATGCAACGTGTTCTATTAAATAATTCACATTAAGTTCTTTGTATAAATTCGCCTTAGAAAAATACACAGATTTAATTTTGTTTTTTCTAATAAAATAATACTATATTTGTTTTTTCTCGCCTAAGAAAATTGAACTCAATTAGAAAACCAATCTTTCGCTGACATTGTACCCAAATATGTATGTATGTACATCTGTTACATTATAGAAATTGCCATTGTTATTTATCAAATAAGGAAGTGACACAAAAAAAAACTCAAAAAAACTGGCAATGATCTAACCTCTGGTGTGTTGGCCCAACAACTCAAGTTAAAACAAAAGTGCCAAAAGTATCTAGATATTAGTTTATACGAACGACAGAAAAACAAAATCTACAAAGCCAAATTACAATTGTAGAAAAGTTAAAAAGACATGAAAAAGTATAAAATAAACGATACAACACGCAGGCAATCCAACCTACTTAAAAATGCACAAGAGATATTTTGGAGTTAAAAATAAAAATAGTAATAAAAAAAAATATAAAAATCCCCCACTTTTTTATTTTGGTTGCGGATTTTATTTTATTTATTTTTTTTACGGTTTTTTTGTTTTCGTAACAGACGGCCAACAAACAGCCCATTGGTTTGAATTTGTACATATGTCTTTAAAATTATACTTAAACATGTTACTACTATATAAATAATTGATATAAAAATATGATTAAATGAACATTATTCACTTTAAAATTATATTTCAAATTGCTAAACTATTGAAAAAGTTATATTTAAGCTTAAAAGTGAAAGTCACAATGACACTTGCGGACATTAAGGCAAAAAAATACATAAAAAGAGCAGCAATTCTTAAGTAAAAAAATAGCGCGGGGACTGTTTAAGAAGTCAAAATTAAATACAGGGTGTCCGCCGGGAATTATTTGGTTTGTTTATAATTTTTGATTAAATGAAAGAGAATGGATCGTATATTGTTAAATGTTTTATTTATTGTCGGCAATTATGTATGGAATACAATATCAGAAAAATATCCGCCTCTGTTAGCCTCACAAATGCGAGCCCTTTTAAGCACATTTTTCATTACATTCCCACACATTTCACGTGGTATTTCATTAATTTCATCACGAATATTTTGTTTGAGTTGGTTTGCTTGCAAAAAGCTTGCTTTTCAGATAAGATGCCTCGCAGTAATTCCATTGTAATCCTGGCTGTATGCGATGTGGCACCGTCTTGTTGATACCACATGTTAATCAAGCCCAAAGCATGCAGTTTTGGCGTTAAAAAGTTTTCAATCATATCACGATATCGCTACCCATTCATAATTACCGTTTCGCCGTTTTAATTTTCAAAGAATTGACGTCCAATGATTCCTCCTGACCAATTTGCACACCAGACTGTAACTTTTAATGGATGCAAGGTGACTGATGAATAATTTGAGGGTTTTCCGTTGCCCAGAAACGACTATTCTGTTTATTCACATATCCATTTAAATTAAAATGTGCCTCGTCACTCATTATGATTTTTTAATGAAAATCGGGGTTGTCATGGGCGAGCTGTAACATCCTATTGGCATATGTACGGCGGCGTAAATGGTCTTGTGGAAGAATCTCTTATGTTAACTGAATCTTAATGGAAACAAATGCAAATCCTTGTGCAAAGTTGTTCTTTGAAGACCAAGCTACTGATCACGGCGACGAATTGAGGTTGATGGATTGTTTTGAACAGTTTCTTGAGCAGCAGTAATGTTTTCAGCCGATCTTGCAGTAAATTGTGGTCCATGCTTGGGACTATCACCTACTGAACCTCTTTCTTCATCATCATTTACTACACGATAAATAGTGCGTTTTGTTGGAACGTTGTTTCTCCCAAAAATTTCACGTAACTTTCTCATCGTCACGGTAATCGGTGATTGATTTTGATAAAATGTTTTAACGATTAAAACACATTGGTTTATTGAATATTTTCCCATAATAAATTTGCCACGTATCTACTTCACGACTGCCAAATATGAATTGTCAAGACTAATGTTTTTAAAAATGGCGGCAAAACAAAGTAGTATACCTTCCTGGCGGACACCCTGTATAAAGACTGAAACATTTATTTTTAATAATAGTTTTAGTGATTTCGAAAATAAGCTATTCTACACGATTGACTGCTCTGGCTTGAACAATACGACCTTAATAAGGATAATAAATATTTGGGGTGTTCACATGTTGTCATAAAATCATATCTCCTAAGTTGAAAAAGGAAAAAAATATGAATGCTGTGAAAAACCTATCATTACTTAGTGTTCTATTCTAAACATACATAAATGAACTGAAGCAAAATAAATGAAAACAAATAGTTATACTATTATAAAACTAATATGATTAAAATTAATGTGGCAATACAACAGTATGTGGAAAAAGTTAACGGTTTCTATCGCATTTCAAAAATTGGATGCGAATTTACGAATATTTCGCAATTTTGATGTTTCCTTCTAAATTTGTAATTTTATTTTAATTTTGGTATTTTTTGCGATATAAATGATTTGTTAAACATTTCTAATTTTTGCAAAGATTTTTGGATTTTTATTTTTTTTTTATATGAATGATCCTTTTATTATTTTTCTCATTTCCACACAATTCCATTTCAGCACATAGTATTTATACTTTTTATGGATTTAGTAATTTTTGTTTAATTTCAGGTCTTGCTGCCGATTTCTTTGCGAATTTTTATAATTTTCGTGGAACATGTGGTATAAGTGCTTTATATTTTTTTTATATTTTAAGCAAAATTTCACAATGCTATTTTTCTGATGTTGGCAATTTTTTTTAGGAATTTTCGTTTATTTACCAATTTAGATTTATATAAATAAGTTTAAATTTTAAATTTTATATAACTAATTTAATTTATTTAAATCAATTGTATTAATAGGGGTGATATATTATTCAATTTTCTTAGCCAATTTTGTTATTATTTTAAGTTTAAAAAAATTGTCGGTAACTTTCAACATATTTGCGATCGAATAGCCTTTTCGCATTTTATTTATCTTCTCGCATTATAAATAATTTTTATTTTAAAATTTGGCTTTGATATGTTTTTAAATGCTGGCAAGATTTTTTGAATTTTCTTTATTTTTGCGAGTTTTTCAAAGCTTTGGAATTCCTTGACCACTTTTTTTTGTCAATTTTGCGACTTGTTTCCAATTTTTTTTCCGACAGTTTTAAATATTTCACTCCGGTATTGGGACTTTTTAAGGAATTTTTGGAAATTTATAAAGACTTTCGATTTTTGCGAATTTTTGCGAAATAAGCAATACTCCGAGCTAGTTTCTGCCTTTGCAGTTTCTGTAATATTTTATGGTTTACAGATTTATTTTATATTAATAATTCTTCGCTAATTTTGGAAAATTTTGTTTTCCATAATTTTTTCAGTTAAAACTGTTAAAAAATCTGTCGTATTTTAAATTATGATGCAACAGTTTTTTTGAAAAACAAAAGCAAAAAGAAAACTAATGATATATGAGATGATAGGCTATCGTGTGAATCCCAGAATCGTATACAATTATTATTTGAGGGGTAAAAATGTTTTCATACCTAAGGTTTCAAATAAACATAACGCCCAAAAATTTGTGATATAGAAATCGTCCAAATTTGCATTTTAGGAACCATTTCATTATAAAATAACTCCCAAATTTTTGAGTTTTTTTGTAATTAATGTTTGTAAGTAATTAGTCGAACTTATATATATATTTTTATATATGTATTTTCTTTGTAATAAAATTCTGAGGTTTTCATGTGCGCATGTCGAAAAATTAAATTTTTTTTAGGAGAGTCAAAATAAGTTATTTTTGAAGCTACGATCTTAGTATCTAATATTTTCAAATTTGTTTCATGCAATAATGTAGATTTAAATTAACTAGTCTTTAGAACATATTTCCTTATGGATCAGACCCTACAGCAGCTTTAAAAATAAAATAAACATCGAAATTGATCTCTCACAAAACAAATTATGTCGATGTAAATGATTGTCGCTGAAAAAAATGTAAATCTTAATGATGCAACAGAACTGGGGCTGAACGATGTTTTCCATTCATTGTGATATAAAATTATGCCAAAAAATGCAGTCGTTTTGTTTTTTCTTTTGCTCTAAATTTTAGACACTCATTCCGTCTACCGTTACCATGTTTTCATGAAATCTCATATATACGTTTCATACGAAAAATGCAAACAAAAGAAAATCAAACAATAACAAGAGAGAGAATTTGAAGTTAGTTCTGGCGATTTCATTATGGACCATCAGCGATTGTTCCTGAAGTTGCCGACTTGTTCTCTTTTATCATTTACACTGAAAAAAAAAACAATTATACTGTTGAAATTCCTAATCAAAATTACTATAGAATTGTTCTTTCACACCAAAGATGCACAAATTTAAAGGTAAATTATAACCCAATATTTTCCTTTCCGTTTCCGTTTCTATTTTCTTCTTTTAAATAAACAAAAACAATAGAAGAAAATTTTAAAGTCACATCACCCAACATTATTACCTTCTAAGCATTATTAATGTAAATTTAGATACAACATATAATTTCCCTCAGGGAAGTCTTGTACTTTGAACAAAACAAAAACGTGCTCAAAAAACAAATGCCACACAATCCACAACTTTTTGGAGCAAAATTTTTTTTTCAAGTTCCATGAAAATTGTAGTGCTTATCACCCAGAGTGAAGAAATAAATAAGTAAATAAAAGTATGTATGTATATGTACATATAATTAAAGATATTCGTTAGTACTTAATTTCAAGCACATGCTGCAAAAACTGTTTTCTTCCAGATCATTACGAGGCTGTTCAAACGACAAACACAATATGCACAGACAGACAGACAGACAGTCATAGCATTTACCTTCGTTTGTTCAGTTTACAAGATTCATATACAATAAATAAAACTCATTATATGGATGGGATAAGTGATAAGACAACCTTGTATAATCGTGTTGGAATACTTTTGTAAGTTTTCTTTTTTTTTCTTTTTTACAATTGTTTAAAGAGGAAGACACTAAATTATTTTTTAAACAGAAAATAAGCAACAATTTTTAATGTTGTTTTCTTTCGATAAGCAAAATTAAAGAAAAACAGATTAACTTGGCTGTTAAAGGTAATTTAAAAATAATTAAACACAAGGAAATGTATTGTTTGTTATTTTCTAAAACAATTTATCTCACTATAATGGCACACAGGCGCCAGTTACTTGATGTTTTGAAATATTTAAAAAATAGCCACACGGATACAAAATTAATTTTAGACGTGCTATCATGGTTAATTCAGTCACTGAGCAAAGGGTCCGGTTAAAGTTTGCACATTTTAAAGATTTTATCGCGAAATAATATCTGCATAAAGGTGATATTTTGATAGAACAATAAATAAAGAAACCCCTTTTCATTTTAGCCAATTAGTTTTTAGCAATATTTTAATCCAGATGGGTACAACTCAAGGAAAATGTACAGCTAAACTGAATGTAATTAATGCTTTTGATATGGATAATATCCTTTTCATGGTCATAAAATGTCTTCCAGATTCGTTCGTACTAAAATATTAAAGTTGAAATTATTATTATTGTTCATTGGGATTTTGATGCTCCAGTATGACAAAATTCTTATTTTTTTTATTCGGTGTAAAAAATTTGGTAAAGCAATTAATCTACAGATAAAATAGAGTAAAAGTACGTACTCAGTTTTTCATATCCTCAACCTTCTTTGCAGGACTTTGCATTTTTTAAGAACACGAATTTTAAAATTAATAATTTATTTTTAGTCGAGCTGTCTTGATACATAACATGAAAATTTTATTGTGTTTTTTATGATTAGAATTGACAGAAACCTCAAATTTTAATTCTTCCTGGGGGAGCAAGTGCACATTTTTGGTGACGCAACATAACCCATCAATAGCCGAGTCATGTACTTGGGCAGACTTTACTCATGATCCAATAATACAGGTCTGTTTAATAGTCCAGCTGATTTTTTGAAGCGTTGTGTTTTTTAATGGTTGAAAATTGTTAAGCTGTCAAAGGCTTTGTGTTTAGATCAGTGATGGAAAATTACATATTTGTTCGGTACAAAAAAACATTTTAAATAGTTCCATTTTTACCCGATTAATTTCCTCGGTTCATTTAAAACTTTCAAACTAATTTGACTTCAACTTGTCCAACAATCCCTTTCCAGTATATCTCAATATATATATATAAAATAGTGGAAGTATTTTAAAAGAGTACAACGTCCTAAGCTTATCCTTAAATATGCTTTTACAGATCTCACTACATATCCAGGTAATAAACAATTTCAATCTCAAATTGAGAACGATTTGTAATAAGACTCGGTACCATGAAATAACTCGCAAATGCAATCATTTCCAACCAAAATGAAAAGAGTGTCAACGGGAAAAAATTAAATAACATCAAAAGTGAAAAAATTAAATAATTTGTAAATTGAATGATTCCTTACACAATAATTACAAAAGAAATTAAATATCTCCCAATGAAAGAAGTCCTAACAAGAGTGAAAGAATTCCTTGTACAGAAAGTCTCAACAGAGTGAAATAAATAATAACAAAAGAACTGTATGAACCGCAACTTTAGGACGAACAAAATAACTCCCAAAGAAATTAAATAAATCTCAATGAAATTAAATAAGTCCCAAGCAAAAATAAATTAATTGTCAATTTCGTTATTTCACCCAAATTGAAAAAGCTTCACAAAAAGTAAATAACCACCCATAACAGACATCAAAATTTGATAACTCCCAAATATTTTTCTTTGGGTGTTATATCATTTGAATGTAACTTCTGAAAACTACGACATTCCATATCACAAATCCGAGGACCAAAATTAGTTACTTTACGCTTGAAATATTGTAAACTTGTTATTAATATTTGAAGTCTTGAAGAAGATCAATCTAGTTTAACACTAGAGTTGGGTCCAACTCGTTCAGCTACTCGTTTTAGACAAAAGCCTTTGACCAAACATTAACTCTCAACTGAACGTCAATTTAATATCAACCCTTCATCTTTGTGTGAAAAGAGATTAAGAATAACTTCAGATAAAACTCAGATAAAACTATTGTGTTTGTTTCGATAATATAACATTAACGCAAGAACAAATATAATTCGTTGTATATTTTTAGTTAATAAAGAAAAAATTACAAAGATTTCCATTTAGTATTGTGGGGGTCAAAAAAGTACTATTTAAAATATTTTTAATTTACCAAAAGTTAAGTTTGTGTTTTAACTTTTAGAAAAAATTATAAGGTCGAATAAAAAATATACTAAACATATATTTTAAAATTTTTAGTTATGAATGAAGCTTCTAGAATCTTCCAAAGCTTTATGTTTAAAAATTAAATTAAAATAACTTAACTAATAAAAATTAAATTATATTACTATTACGCAAAATTTAAAATATTATTTTGTTGTTTCCCATTTTCTAGAAATATGGTCACCAAGTATTCTATGCTGCGCCTAATTTAAAAAGAAGCAGATATTTTGAAACATTTGTGCTTCCGTATCCCTGAAATTTTTTATTTACTTATTTTGTACAAAGTATGTAACGCAGGAACATTTTTGATCTCTAAATAATTGCAAAAACCTAAAATGGACAACTATTTTAAAACCTCCACAAATTGATTTTTTTTAGTTTTCAGAGTTAACCCTCTAATGCTTTAGAGTGCCTTACGGCACTCTTCACAAAAGTTGTGCTGACGTCCAATATATATTTTTTTATATTAAATAACCTTTTTTTAGAGTTGCTAAAAAATTTAGTAAAATATTTGTAAAATGCGCGAAAGCTCTATAAATCCTTTTTTATCTCTTTTATGCATATTAAAAAAAATTATCCAGTTACATGTTGTGTTGTGTTATTAATTATTATAAATTTTAGTGTTTTTGAGTTCCTCCATCGTAATAATAATTCTTTTTCTGTTCATTATCATTTGGAAGTTTGGTTTTTGTTAATACAGTGTTTTTATTACTAAATGACCCAGGGCATCTCAAGGCATTCATTAGTGTTTTCTTACCTGGAAGATAAACGACTTATTTTACGAACTTAGAAATATTTTAATTGGGATCAGAGACCCAAAAATACCCCCAAAAATTCTTTTGGCAATCCCCATTTCTTCTTAAGCTTGGTATTAAAGGGTCAAACATTTTCATAAAAAAATTAAGCAAGATAAAATTGTAAAAAAGGTTACAACAAAATTTGTTTATCAAATTTTCAAATTAAAGCATCTTTGAAGCTAAAAGATAAGTTTTTAAAATAATTTTTTTTTCTTTTTTTTTCCAAGGCGATCAAAAAGAAAATTATAGTTTTATTTCTTGACACCAGTAACTTTTATTTTGTAACAATCTTGTATAAAATATTATACGTTATTATTTTTTTTTAATTTTGCATTCTTAAGAAATGTAAAGTCCTAAAAAAAACAAAATAGAAAGTAAATAAGAAACAGAGTAAGTAATTTTAATAAACGGTCTACTAAAATTAATGCAATATTATAGTTTTCCGCCATTTGTGAAGTAAACTGTTAGTATCTCAAAAAAAAAAATAATTTGACTGTTTAGGGCTTTTTAAAATGAAGCGTTACACGGCTGAACAATGTGCTTTTATTTCGGTTAATAAACCAAATAAATATATCAAGTTATTCATTCGGCAAAAAGTGCTGCTGCATATTTTTGTTTTATCGTCCTATCGCTGGTTTAATGAGAAACGAAATTGAAGTCACTCTTGAAAACTTTAGCACACAGGTTTTATCGTGCATCTCACAAAGTCTCTACACAATCCTTACTAAACTTTTTAAAACTAATAATAAATTGTCTGTAGTAACATTATGTGACAGATTAAATGTTTAGCCAAGTAGAGTTGTGCTTGAATTTTTTTTTTTTACAAATTTCTAAGCAAAAAATTTTTTATTTATTATTTACCAACTTAAATGGTCAATACTGATTTCGAACGCATGAAGACTATCATGACTAATTTATGCAAAAACTGTTCTGTGCCGTTCTTCTCTGTAGGAAATATTTTTGAATTACTTGTTCTGTAAAAGGACTCAGGTGTTTTGAAAAACAAAAGAAAAATATTGAAATTGTTAACTAAAATTTTTCGTAGTTTTTTTTTTTTAATAAACAAAAAGAAACAAATTAATAAATAAGAAATGAGTACTTTTTTTGATTATGGCTCTAAAGTTTCGGATGTGGACAATGTAGCTGTTTTACGGAGCTCTTTAAAGGTTTGTTTTGCTCCCACAAACAATTTGTCAGTATCATCAAATTGCTTTTTGTGTTTCCGTCCATTTGTTGCTTCAGAAGCAAAATTTTCTGACTTTTAACAAAAATGTTTTCAACAAACTGTCACTTAACGTTCTATTCTATTTTCTACAGAATAGTCCGCAATAGAACAGAACGAAAAAGTAACAACAAACCCCACATACAGATTTTCAATTGAACAGAAACAAAACAGCTGATCCGTAATAAAACAGAACGTACAAACTAATTCTGCCTTAGTTATGCTTTTATTTTTTAGTACTCCTAGAATTAAAAAAAAAATTGTTGAGAAAAAATTTTTGAACATACAAAATACCTCCTGCCGTAGAAGTTGTAATGACAAAGAGAATTGGAAGCTATGAGTCTATGACAATGTTCTGCGCTTATAAGCAAGAGAAAAATATTTCTTGTCTTTTTTACTCTACCGAACTTGGATAGTCTGGCGATTTAAGGGCAAATCAAGAGTTCTTGAAAGAGTTTGAGGGAGACTGGATGGTTTGATGTGGAAGCAGGACAATCATAGTTATGCCCAATTTGCATCATAATGGATCTGACTTAAGTAAGTCGTTATAATGATGATCACCTTTCAAACGTATCCTGACTTAACCCAAGCTAAGTAATATTTCAGCTCTCTGGCACTAAAAAAACTCAGAAAGTACCGGGCAGTGCATAATCATGTTAGTTTTGCAGAATCGTGTTTCATTTTGGTACAGAAATCAATTTTTGACAAATTTAATCTCTTTGAGTATGCAGCTTTAGTGCCCTACCAGCATATCGACTATTGTGTGCTGCTTAGAGTGATCGACATTTTCCAGAAGCAGGTTTTCAAATAGTTTAAATATTTGAAATTTTGAAAATCCCAGTTGCGGGAAAATCGGTCAACCGGTTTTTTTTTCTTAAGAAAAGTTTTGATTTTTATTTTCTTTTTTAAAAAAATAGTTAACAGTTCATGTAAATAATATAAAATAATACAAAAATTAAAGGGTAAGCATAAAAATTAGCTTCATATCGTTTATAATATAGAGTTTTTAATTGATTATGGTTCGTCAACTTCGAAAAATTTTAGACTTGTACGATCAAAAACAAACCCTTTGCTACAGAAATTTAAACACGAGTAAATACAAGAGGATGGAGTTTTTACACTCTTGTAAAAAAGAGTATTGAGTTGTTTTGTTCAACAGTAACTAAGTCTCTATATTATAAAAAAAAATTTAAGAATTGCAAGGAATACTCTATTTTTATTGACTTTATAACGCGTTTAGCTTCTCCTTTAAATTAAATAAAAGTGTAGTTACGTCGTTACTCGGCGAATCCCTTCGTTTCATTTATGAAATAGTAGTTAATAAAATTCTCGCTTTTGGTGAATTTTCCAGTTCTGAGCTATTGTATTAAAGTATTCAAACCTTTTAGGCGACGTTCGTTTTTGGTCTGCAATGGAAGTCTAACTCTATATAAAATATGAAGCAATATGTTAACAAAACTAAACAGAGATTTTCAAATATGCACTTTGACATCCATTGCACGCAACAAGGCCAATTGAGTTCGCCCCTGCTACGACCTCATAAGATTATTTCGCCATAGTCAAAAAACACGTAGAACTTTTACATTGAAAAAAAAAAATACTTCGATAATCAAGAGAAAACGTTAGTCTCAGTTTTATTATAGTTAAAAGTAATTTTATTTGAAAAATATAAAAATTGAAAAAAACCTGGACTATTCAACATTCCAAAAATCAACATTTAGAAAAACCGACAACCGTATTGTAGAAAATCCGGTGTTAAAAACTAGTTGAAACCCCGATTCGATCACCCTTGTACTGCACCTGCAAAGCGGCAATTCAAAAACTGGTACTAACTGCTTTATTGTTTGTATGCAGTATCTTTAATATCCAATTTATGTAATTAAATGTTGTGCAATTAGTTTGATTTCCAAATTAAGAAGTTAATAAAATTATTGGTAACATGAACATAATTCGACCACTTAAGACAATTTCAAAATAAACGGACGGCTCATTTAAGAGTTACACGTAAATGCAATGGAAACATTAAATGACATTAAAATATTACCTACCATTTGACATGTCGTTCTTTTATTCTAATTAAAACAAGCACGTTTAAAAAAGGAATCTTGTTCCTTTGTTTCATTAATTTATGTGGTACAGCGAAATTTAATCTTTCGCAACAAAATCATCAACTAAAAAAGTGCCATAATGTGCGCTTTCAATGCTAAAGCTGACACTTTTATGCCATTGCGAATGAGCATGCGAATGCGAATGCTACTAGTATTCATGCAAATGAGTACAAATGAAATGCAATTACATAGTTTGTGGCTTGGACCCACTGTCCGTCCATATACTTCTTATACGCAAATGTACGTCGTATGATACGACCAATTTGTGCCGCACTTGTACAGTGACTACAACAATTTTAAACATTCCGAGCAAGAAATAGTTTGTTGGTTTTGTTTCATTTCTATAAAGATTCATTCACAAATACCATTAGGGGAGCTGAATGAAGCAACAGCTCGTATTCATATCATCATCAACAAAACAAATAAATAAACCAGCCATCGCCTTTTTAACACGAATTGAATTGTGTTGCAAAAAAGAAAAGTTGAGAAAAACAAAATGTTAATACCATTATGCAATGGTGATGCCGCAAATACCATTGAGTGTATGTGAGTATCATCATCAGTGCTGGTTGTCTTCGTCATTAAAAAAAAGTAGCTGGGCTGATGGTAATAAATGCATGCAATATGAAAAGTGAGAGGATTCCCAACAATATGACAGTAATTGTTGCTTGCGTAGGCTACGTGCTATAAAACACCAGCCAGCCAGCCCACAGCGCTAAGTATCTCTTCATAATGCCCAGCATTTTTTCCAAAGCAGTATGTATTTTTTTGTATTTTTCCCCCCCTTCCTAATGGAATGTGGTCAGCATGCTTTTGTATGTTTGTAGAGTGCACTGTTTCCATTTCAGTTCTGTAATTTATATGCTGCCACTTCTGAACATGATTGGTGTCAGCGGGAGATTGTTCCAAAAAAGCAGACTCAGTTTGCTGATTACCCAAAAGACGTATATTTTGCTAAAAAATCTATGAATTTAAACTGTGGGGCGGGGGTTTGCAGTTAAGTATATCAATTAAGTACCTCTGATTACGAGGCCTGACCAGTGACCAATTATATGTGACACTAAGAAAGCCCGTTGGGTACCCCGCAAACAGTCAGGAATCTCCTCACGAGTCAGCACTACTGGCAGACTTCCGGGACTGCCGCCTATACAGTCAAAGTTTACCTTCCTCTCAAGTCCTATTGAATAAAGTTTGTCGGCGAACTTCTTGCTTATCTGCACGTTGAAATATGATTCACTGATAGGCTATTGGTGGAGGACTCATTCGAAATCATACGTAGTGATTCTGGCTGAACCCGAATTTGACTACAAGATAATGTTGGTAAAACAGCTGACTGATTCTCTGAATTCGATAAACCAACTATGAATGTACTATGGACTTGACCTATTTAACAGAATATGCATCAGCAGTGTTGGCTCGCTGTTGTGCGCATCTTATGGCTGACATCAACTTAGCTTTTTATTCTTTTGTAGCATCTCGGTTGTTTCCCTTAAGCTGCAACAATTGTTAGATCTCCTTGGAAAAGTGTTTGTAAAGGAGTTTTCAACAAGAACCTTGTTTTTTTATTCGTAGTATATGCATGGAATATTGTTACAATGAATTCAATTTCGCTCGAAAGTCGCATCAAAATAATTAAAATCCACTAGGAAAATGGTGGTTCAGTTAAAGTTGCATTTCGTAAAATTCATGATACAATCGTCCTTCTGAGACCACTATTAAGAATTTGGTCGTTAAATTTGAGTCGATACAAAATGTCGCAACACCAACGCGTGTTCGACCAAGTCGTTCAACTGAAAACATCGCAGCCGTGAGCCACAGTGTTGAAGAAGATCCAAATTTGTCAATTCCTCGACGTTTTCAACAATTGGGGTTATCCAAAACCACCACACGACGAATTTTTCGTAAGGATTTGGGCTTTGAAGCCTTAGAAGGTTCAACTGGTGCAGAAATTGAAGCCGACTAACCATTCACATCGCCGTATATTGACTCAATTCAATCAAGAAGAACCCGCCGGTTTTTTCTAAAAAATATTTTTTTCAAACGAAGTCAATTTTCACTTGTCAGGGCACGTCAACAAGCAAAATTGCGACATTTGGGCTTCTGAAAATCCTAGAGCGATTATTGAAAAACCTTTGCTTGCTCAACGTGCCTCTGTATGGCGCCCTTTGTGGTCTGGAGGCTCAACTCAATTTCGGCCTATTATTGATGACGTGGATATCACTGAGATGTGGTTTCAACAGGACGGTGCCACATGTCACACAGCCAATCAAACGATCAATTTATTGCAAACCATATTTCCCGATCGCATAATTTCACAAAAATCAGCTGTTAAGTTGCCATCCAGATCGTCTGATTTAACACCATTGGATTATTTTTTGTGGGGTTATGTTAAGGACAGATTCTATTCGGAGCCAATCGAATCGATTGCAGCCTTAAAACTGAAAATCTGTGATGTGCTTAACGAAATAGTCCGCCATTTTGCCAAAAAGTGATTAAAAACTTTGTTAAAAGAATAGACATCTGTCAACGTGGTCGTGATCAACATTTTTCAGATATAATTTTTCATTCATGATTGCCGAACTTTTCTCTTCGTAATAAAATAAAAATTTAAATCATCTTCAGCTAAATTTTTTGTTTTGTTTTCTTTTAAAAAACAAAGTTCTTGGTTGGAAAACCCTTTACATGGCCGGCTGAGCAATGTACAACAAACCGCAATCTGTGCTTACCTTGCAAAACGATTAGAGGTGCAGCGGTGAATGTTGAAATTCATCCGATATAAAGGACACCGTCAGTTTTATCTGCCATGGCAGGTGCTAGCGTTAAGCCGTAGACTCATCTACTTATGCTTTGACCAACACGTGCTGGCTGTTAGTTAAACACCAATCACGGGAAGGAGAATCTTAATACATTCTGCTACTAACATTATTCGGGCAACCATTCAACCAAGATGCTGTCCTTGTTCAACACAGATGCTTTCTTTAGATAATTCTAAGGCCTTATTAAGGTATTGAGCATGTTAAGTATGCAGCTGCGTCGTAAGGTGTCATCACAAGTGTCACAACTATTCGTGCTTCCATCCTTCCACAATTAAAATATTTGAAATATTAAAATCAGATAAAATAGAATTTATTTTTAAAAAAGCAAAATTACCAACGTGGAAATGGTGTACAAAGCATTTGCAGTTATTAATGAAAACAAAAACACAGATGTTTTTGTTTAACAACTTCGTACTTGTAACGTTAATCCGTATAAAACAAAAGATAAAAACTACAATTAACAAAGATACAAATATAATGACAAGATCTATTGTTGGTAGAATTGTTTGGTTGGAAATAATTACATTTTCAAAGTGCGTTTGTAATGTTGTCTTTTTAGCTATTTGAAAAAATATGCTGATGTTAATGAGTCAAATTGAAAGATTTTTATCATTTAAAATTAGGTTTTAAGATATTCTAAAAACCCATAAGTTATTGTTGGTCATTGCTAGAGCCTTTTAGCAGCCAGTCCTTTTCTCTATATACATTTTCTGTAAATTCAGTTTTCGTTAAATAAATATTAAAAATAATAATAATAATAATAATAATGACAATGATATGAAGTTAGAGATCACTATAACGGCTTCAGAGAGATTTAATATTCAGTATATATCCACTTTGACGCGAATTACGAATTATAATCGAGATACCCTACAATTAAGAGTTTTGTTTATCATGGCGTATGACCTATCCTGATGAAATTTCGGCGATAGTGTTTGGTTAAAAACTTCACTCTTTCTCATAGGATTTGCAGTTACCAAGGAGATCAGTAGAGTACCAAAAGTGATATCAGTGTCATACTGAAAATAAAGCTGTTCTTGCTTCTGTCACAAGAAGCTACAATATGTATATCATACTCTTCGCTTCCAATCGTAAAAGGGGTATATCTTGGCCTATCTAATAGTTTTGGACTCCAATTTGACATAAAAAACAAAGAAAACTCACACTGTGAATTCTAAATGGCTTTTTAACTTGGTACTTAGCACACATCATTGTTACATCGTATGCGATTTTGTTTGTTAATATAGAAAATGTGAAAATGACTTTACAAATACTTCACAGCTATTATGTGACCTTAAGGAACTTAAGTTCTAAATTAAAAAGATACATATTTCATTTACAAAGAGCGACAGTGAATTAGATGACTTTCATTCTAAAAATAAAACAAATTTGCGTAACCTTTAAAATTGGATTTCAAAAGCGTTGTCATTGGAGGGGGTCAATTGATATAATTAAGGTACTCGGTGACAGGTTTTAGACCCAACCTTTACCTAATTGTCCTTCTACTGATTGTCCTTCTTCTGAGATTAAGCTAAGTTTCTAAGATTTTTTTGCTGTAAATCGCCAAATGCATTATTAAGTTAATCAGATAAGATCTTAATTAATGTAAGCTATGACCATATGGTGGTGATGAATGTGAAATAAATGAAAGCCTATAATCAACAATAACACCCAACATGAAAATGTTATTTACGAGTTCGATAGCGATTACATCTAAATTTATATCAAAATCGAATCGAATCGAATCGTGACGATCTACTAAATCCGATAGCTTTTAGCAATATTTGAAGAGAATTAAGGTAGGATCACACGATTGCCTCAAATACACTAATCAGGCCTAATTTTTATTATGCTGAATTGATGCACAATAATAATATTGCCGCAATCAAATATACTGCAGTCACATGATTGCCCCTTTTTATAAAAATTTTGTTGCCGTAGATTGGCGAAGAATGAATTTGTGGCAATAATTGCCGCAGCCCAGTCACACGATTGTTCTAACTTGCGGCAACAAACAGCTGTTACGGGAGTTTTTAATTTGTTTTGTTTTACGTGCAAATTTTTTTCTTTAGCATATTGATGTAATTCTGCATGATGGCTTTTGGCCTCTAAATTATTATTAATCGCTCACTGTTTATTATAGTCAAATAAATACAATCTACGAGATGTATTTTACACTTAATAAATTTAACTAAAAAATATCAAGAAATAAAATTTAAAATTTTTTTTTGCATTTTTTTGCGAAAAAAGTCATGCATTTAAGGGTTAACGCTAAAAATAAGTTTATGGTACACAAAAAAATTGGCACACACGAAAAATTAAGCTTATTAAATAAATTGCAGCATATTGGCTATTTGGATTGCCGCACGAGAACACAATAAATATTGGTACATTTTTAACAATTATATTGGCGCATGGTTGCCTATCAACCGTTCACATGATTGCCGCAAAGAAGTTGCATTCGATTGCGCAAAATGAGCACAACATTGTTCTCGATTGCCGTAGGGGGCAATAAATTGTGAAATCACACGATTGGCATATAAAATAGACCGTTAATTGGTGTATTGCGGCAATCTTGTGATCCTATCTTTAGAAAGAGTCCATTGGAGAACGCGATCTAAACCAAAATGAATATCGCTTTTTAGCACATTGGAGAATTCACGTCCAAACTTAAATATTAAAAAAACCGACATAGTAAATAAAAGCCCTACAAATAAGGGAGTTGACATAGTCACAGGAGAGGATAAATGGAAAAGTACAATTGCCAGCCGATTTTATTAAATTTTATTTTGTGTACATACATTTCTATGATTCCAACGCATTGACAGTTTTGTCTGGAATAATTTTCAAAAAGCCAATTTGCATGGACATTTGAATGTATAAACAGACGAGGAAATACGAAGCAACTTTACAGGAGCAATAAAAAACTGGCATGAAAAAGTTGCATCACCTAAATGCAGTCCTATTTTAAATGAAGAAATGAAAACGCACAAAAAATAAAAATTCAATGCACCAAGCATTGTGCGTTGACATTTTTAAATGGCACTGTGAGTTGACAGCACAGACCATTAATGCGACTGAATACTTTGCATATTCATAAATAAATACTCAGGACCCATGTATACACTTTAAGGGATTAGAAATTAATGTTGTAGAAATTACATGGAATGAAAAAACTCCCCTGTAACGAAAAACAACAGGCTTCCTTCCCATTGTAGAAATCGATTTGTATGAACATAGTTTTTGTGTAAGAGGTTCAATACTACGGTGTGGTATCTGAAATTGTTACTTGAACTAATATTGATACACACGCTGATTATACTATTTTGCACAGTGACACACTAGAAAATAACAGAAAAACATTGAAACTCTCGCTTCTCATCTAAACTCATCAATTTCACACTTTAAAACAATAAAAACTTCAAGAAAATATATTTGCAATTTAAAATTATTTCAGAGATTAAAAGAAGTCACTCTGGCTTGTAGTTTTATGCTTAAATTTATGTACATGAGCTTCAATTTTGTCTGAGGCGAAAGAGTCTTGTATCTACAAATTGTGTATGTATTTTTATATTTTTTTTTATTTCAAATCTACGTTTATTTCTTTCGCATTTTTTCACTTCTGCTGTTGTTTGCATATTATAAACTTATTTGATGTTTTGAAAATTTATGCGAATTGTGTCAATCTTTTATGTTGCTGGAGTTTGTTATTTTTATTTTTTCTTGCGTTTTCGTTTTCGATTTGAATTTATTATCCATCATTTGAATGAATATTTATTTGCAAAATAAATAATTATATTTGTACTCGTATTTATACACAACATCACATTCTTTTTTTTCTGCTATAGTTATTTATTTTTTATTGAATCTACCACAGAAAGAGTTTTAGGTGAATGAGTTAATTATATGCCAAGCAAACTTTTTTTCAATTGTCATGACTTTGAGCAATCAATTTGTAATGGTTAGACTCACATAAATTGTAAGTGACTGATAAATTGTCATGACATGAAATTATGAGATATACGAGTACAACAGTCTAATATTTTATAGTAATAATCGTAATTATTTATTTGTTAATTTTATGAATTATATTTACAAGTTTATTAGGTTTAAATTTTGTAATAAATTTATTTGTTTGTGTCTTACATCAAATTTTAAAAAAAACTTGCACAATTCACAAACTATTGTATAAGTTGTAGGTTTTATTGATGTTGTTGATAATTTCTATACAAGCATTTGTTTATAAACATGTTGATGTGGCAACTACAAGAACATTTATACTATTTACAACTCATACAATACGTTGTGAATTGAACAGGTATGTTTTTATATTAAACGTTTTTTCATGAAACTTTAAATTGAAATATGGCAAAATGCATATAGTATTATAAAGGACGATACTTAATAGATAATTTAAATATTAACTGGGAAAATTTTAAAATAAAATAATAATGCTAATAAACGTCCAAACTCTTTAAGATGATAGAGATATTCTCTCAATTCCATTTCAAAAATTTTGAAATTCTAGTTAGATTTTTGAAAGCTGCCTTATAATTTAAGAAGTTTAAAATTTTTCAAAAATGTGGCTTAAGGTCTACTGATGATTTGGTATAAGCAGTAATGATATGCATGTATGTATCAGTGAACGACAAAGGTATACAATTTTCAATACATAGCACATATCGATATTTAAAAGTGTAGGATAATTAAAATGTAGGGGTACAAACAAATACGTTCACAGAAAGCAATGACTTCAAACGGGTTCCATTATAAATAAATGCGCATATCAATAGGTGTTACATAAATAAATAGAAAATGCTTTTTGTATTGCTACGAAGGAATACGTACAAATATAGATACGTACCGATGGGTATCCATAAATATGACTATAAGAGACAATGTTGTAGCGTTTGAAAAAAATTGTTTGCAGAACTATAACAAAAAGAAACAATTTAATTTTAACTTATATTTGTTTTAGGCAAAAATTGCAGTTCATTATTTGGTATTAGCTTTTTGAGTAAAAATAATTTTTGCATAAAAATAAGGTGAATGAAATTCATGCGTATTGGATCAATATTCTGTGTTCATATTTTTATAAAATCTTAAAAATTTAAGGAAACAATAAATCATATCGCAATAATCGCAAAAGTTCGCCAAATTTTCCAAAATTTTTAAAAGAAGCAAAATCTTTTAAAATGGGCTACAAATGCAAGGAGTGTGAAAAACTCGCAAAAAACTGCAAACATTACCAATAACTTCCAACAACTGGGAAAATTAAAATGTTGAATATCATTTAAAAGTCGATGAAACAATAAAAAAATAGAAAAAGTAACCCACATTGCAAAAAACGCGAAATTCCGCGAAGAGTTGCAAAGTTTTGAAAAAGGCGTAAAATATTCTAAAAAGACTTAAAAATGTAAGGAATGTGAAAAGTTTGCAAATTATGAAATTTTTTGCGGATTTTCGAAGTTTTTGCAAGCAGCTTACTTTTGTCGTTTCGTTCGCTTTTTGTTCAAGGATCTTCATCAATTTTTAAGCTTTTCCTATTCTCAAAAATGTTTGCAAAAATTTGCTTCAAAGTAAAATTGTACACTTTACAAGTTAACGCAAATTTTTTAATATAACTTTACCGCATTTAGCTTAAAAATGGTTCATAATAATTACGAAACGAAATCCATCATAAAACTACAGACAAAATTTCTGGCAATACTTATCAAGAAAAAATTGCAAAAATAAATGTGATCATAGTTATTGGAGTACCTATCGACACATGTACAGGGATATAAACAAATATGAACATGAATACATACAGGTATAAAATGAAATGCGCACCGATAAATACAATTATGAAATTGAACAGATACGAAAAATATTTTGTTTTGAAAATATTCAATATATGCTAGAGTAATTTATTTATTATTGTATCGTTTGTCGTTCTCTGATATGTACATATGTATGTACATATATAGACTACTTCACCCTTCAACAAAAGAAAAACATTTTTTAAGTTTTTGATATTAATCTTTCTTCTATAAAATAAAAAAAAGTAACTCCTCAAATCAAATTTTTAACTAAATATAATTATACACAGTTGATTTCGGTTATAAAAAGATAAAAAGATCCGTGCAATGGGACAGTTTTGTTCGTAATAGAATGGTCGTTGCAAACTTGTGCAGTACAGACGAACTCCACTGTAATTATACAAGTATTAGAAGGTATAGCATCTTAATTCATTAAAAATAGTCCTTTAGTGAAAGGCAAGTGAAAGTAAATTTGCTTCATAAAAAAGTACGTAAATGCGTTTTAAGCAAAATACTACAAGTTTGTTTTACACCTTATGCACGTAGCTTAAAAAATTTTCCCATAATCATATATCATGTTAAACAGTTGTACAAGCAACAAACTACAAACATGTTTCGCATTGTTTCACTTGTACATTTTATAATGACAAATTCCATTACCATCGGGCATCTTGCACAGGCTCACTGTGGCACGATTCACAAGAAAACGGCCGAAATAGTCTAAATCGTATGAAACCAATTGTCAACAACATTTTAAAGAACTTCGGCTTTACGCCCATATATCGAGGAAATCTCTATTAATAAATTTAAAAAATAAACAATAATATTATACTTATGTATATATTTTTTCGACCTTTTGTTTTTAAATGAATGTAATTTATCTCGAGCTATAGTTCGAGATAATTTAGATTCATCAATAATATTATATTGTTACAGGGAAATATATTATTATTGACTTAAAAAACGATATGATTAAAGAAACATGATTTAGCTTTAACCATATAATTCAATCGTATTACGATTAGTCAAAAACCATAAAATTCAATCATAGTACTCGTATATAATATTTAGATTGTGGTTGCCCCAATTATATATTTTCGTTGTGTGCACAAGACATTAATTGTAACGCGATAAGTATTATGGAAAAAAATATAAATTTGCTTTTAGCGAAGACTAATAATTATTAAGTATTTTTTTTTAAATTTATTAATCGAGATTGTGTCGATATCTTCTTTCAAACATTTTCAAAAACTTTTGTTTGTTGGGGGTCTTTTAGCTAGTCTATATACATGCATTTCATTGGTGCTCATGCCAAATCATCAGTAGAAAAATATGGTTTAAGGTCTATTGATGATTTGGCATTAGCACCAATGAAATGCATGTATATAGACTAGCTAAAAATCCCTCAACAAACAAAAGACTAATAATAAATATTTTTTTTCGTTTCCCCTTTCCACTCTTGCATCCACACCAAATCTTAATTAACGATAGAAATTTATTAAGCCGTTCTATAAAATCCAACAGTTTTGTTCAACATTATAGATTTTTGGTCGGGGTCGTCTTAATGTGAAATACCCCATTGTGCGGCTTCCAATTTAAATTTAACATATTTGGTGTGTGAATGGTTTTTTATTCCTTTTTTTATGTCAATGATTTTTTGTTTTTCTTTTAAATTATTGTAATCATTTGAAGATGTAGTCAAGTATTGTGGCCTACGATAAACTGGCTGCCATTCAGTTGGTGCAGGAAATTATAATACCAATTTTTTAATAGTGTCTGTGGTTGTCGCCACGATCGCCACATACTTCCAGTTGTTTTACGCAAACTATTATTATGTATAAGAGGTTTTCTTACAAATATCTTTTTTACATTTTTGGGGATAATCAAGAAATCACGTAACATGCGGTGGACAGTCTTCAATGAATCATACATATTTAGCGACACCAGTATGCTTAGCAAGAAAATAATAATAATAATATTATAGTTTGGTGTTGGCCGATTTTAGCAGACACTTTTTTCTTTTCATATTTGATTAGTTTAATAGTAAAATATGTCTCATTCTTACAATAAAACCACATAAGTGGGGATTTAAATGATATTGAGCGCTTAGCTGGCGAACCAGACCTAGGAGCAGTATCAAGTACAGTTATACGATTGTTACGACCAGTTCCAAAAAACGTAAATCATATCATTTGTTTTGATAATTTTTACACAAATATAACCCTGCTACATCATTTAACGAAAGATGGCATTTATTGTCTTGGCACTATACAGAGAAAACGACCTGGAAAGTCTTGCAAATTGCCAGATAAAAAAGAAATTTTAAAGTCTAACGTACCCAGAGGAACTTATCATTAAAATGTTGCAACTTTTTAAGGTGTAGAATTTTCGACAACAAGCTGGAAAGATAATAAGGAAGTTTTGTTGCTTTCCACTTATGTTGGTGCTGAACCAGCAGAGAGTATATCCCGCTACGACAAAAAATTGAAAATGAACCTTCAAGTATCATGTCCTCGAGTGATAAAAGAATACAATGCCCACATAAGAGGGGTGGATTCAATGGATAGCTTCATCGGCCGATATCATATCCGCATAAAATCTAGAAAGTGGAACGCGAGGCTCTTCTACCACTTGCTGGATATGACCGTGATAAACGCTTGGCTACTGTATAAGAACATCAGTATAATAAAAGACAAATCTCAGAAGGACATAACGAAGTTTATTTATTTATTTATTATTATTATTATTATCAATGTCGACCAGATAATAAAACAGGAAGACCTAGCACTAACAATAGAGGAAAGGAGGTGCCAAAACCATTCAAAAGATCCTGATCAGGAGTACAGGTGCTTCCCCTAATTGACGTGCATTATGATCGTGTTGGACATGAAAAATCATTTATGGACTCGCGAAATTAATATATATATAAGAATTGTAAAAATCTTACTTCTTGGGCTTGGAAAAAATGTACGGTATCCTTATGTGATAACAAAAACCACCAGTGTTTCGCATTATTTCATGCTTAACTACATTAAAAGTTACAACGATATATTTATACGCCAAATGCCTAAAGTACTAAAATTGATACGTGCTTTATTTTTGCAAATAAATGTATAAAATATTAATTATACTTTTTCTATTATTTTTCCCTTCATCTGTTGAATAAAATTAACACATTGATATAATTTCAAATTAAATTTGGAAAATCTGGGTTTTAAGGGTTAATAATACTTGGTACGCCAAAAATCAAATATGACCTAAAATTGAAATGTCTCGTAAATTTTGAGTTTTTGTTTTTAATAAAATCTCTTAAAGCTTTTTTCATTTTGAAGACATTTTTTATTAGGACCGCTATTCAGAGATTTTGAATTGATATGAGTTCAAAAACTTCTTAACCCATTGGAAGTCATTATACTCAACTGAGTACAGCTAAAGTCTTGCAATTTATCAAGCAAAAACAAAGAATTTTCAATCATTGTACTGTTGTTTAGTTTCACTCGAACAATAGCAAAATCTGCTGAAAATAAATTTGTACGTCGTTTTTATTTTGGGTGCGAAATTATCAGTTAGATTTGTGTCATAAAATCACTGTTTAGTTAAGTTAACTATTTTACTATGGACTTATTCACAAACGATTAATAAAGTTATTGTAGGTTTAATGTTGCATTTTTATACGGGAAAACCGGTTTTAATGTAGACATTAAATTTATTAAGCGTTTGTGAATAAGGCCAATAATATATAAAAAAGCATTGATTTTTTTGTAATTTTACATTATTGTTATAACAATCGTATAAGCATAATTTACAGAAATAAAAGAAATTTGTATATAAAAAATTAATAAAAGTAGAGCAGCATAAAATTGAGAGTACTCGTTTGAGTACAATGACAACATGCATAAGTTAAAAATACATATTTTGTTTAACTATGAGTGGAAAACGTTTTACGCCACAAAATTGCTTCCAAGAGCTTCAAGAAGCTGTTTATAGCATATTATGTGTAGTGACGACGAAGAAATTTAAATGGCAATCATTTCAACCGATCCAAGCGGACTGATGAAGACTGATGAAGAAGGTGTTAAGAAATATGTCTCGCTGTCAACTTTAACAAAGGACATACATGCATAAAAAATCATCGAGTTTTTGTTGACAACTTTTTTAATAGCTACGATCTTCTAGTTGATCTTAGTAATTTCGGGCACTGTGCTACTGCAACTGTAGAAAATGTACTTTGACTAGCACGATGGATATGAAGAAGAAAAATCGTAGTTCTTATGAACACGGATTTGAAAAGGAAAATGATCTGGTATTTGTAAGATGATAAGATAACAGTATTTGTACAATGAAAACGGTTAAGCGATGGCACTCAGATAAGTGTGGCAATACCCCACTTACACCAAAATTACAATTAAAACATGGGAGCTCGATCAGTCGATGTCGTTATATAGGTTTGATGTTCATGGTAAAAAGTGGTGGCTAATATTTACATATCTGTCCACTGCTAACGATTGGCGGTTTCATGTACTAAGCAACGAGAAAGCCATGTGGATCAGCTATGGTTGCGCCGTCATATTGCACGGTATTATTTACGCCAAGATGGAAAGAAATCGTGACAGTCTGGGTCAACGGTTGGAGGTTTGTCTCCATATGGAGCTGGCTACTATTCCGGTAAAATAGAAAACCATCTACGGTGTGTTGTTTGCCATTCAAGAGTCTGTTGGTAGTGTAAAAAAATCTTAAAACTACCCCAAAAAACTCTGTGAAAAAAAATTTAATTTTTTTTACTTTTACTACTAATTTTAATCAATAAATCAAGATAAATTTAAAAAATTTTATCCAGATTTCATTTGACCTTAAATGGGTTAAATCGCTTTTAAAATCCACCTAAACTAATTAATTTTAAAAGATAATATCAAAACCTCCAAAAATTTTATTATTTGTTGTGGGTTGAGCCATTCTATATACGAGTACATACAAGAATTTCATTGGTGCTTATGCGAAACCATCAGTAAATATTCTTCCAAATTAAAGTCTTTAATCAACGTTGCCGAAGCCACAGCAAACTAAAACCTCTGGGATTATAATGAAAAAGTGATCCAACTAGTCTTTTATTTATTGTCAATTGAATTGTAGTTTTTATTATTGTTGGTGGCGTTTGAATGGATTTTTGCTCTTGTGTATCTTTATGGCAGCCAAGTTGAAATAAAAAACCTTTTATTTGGAGTCATCCTTTGGTAGACAAGAAGACAAATAAACGTTTGTATTTTATGGCCAGCATTACAAACATACATAAACATCTAATAAGAAAAATGTGAACGTGCACATGTGTGAACACATTTATATTGTAAATGTTATTCGCCAGTTTTGTTCGAAGTGACTTTTGGCAGAGAAAAAACAGGACGGTGAAGTAAGATATACCTTTTTTTTGTAGTTAAAGTGTAATTTTTGATGTTGCAATAGAGACTTTCGAAATGGGTTGTTTGTTATGGTGGCCAAATAAAGTATTTAAAATAACACTCTTCAAAACAGAACATTTTCAAATAGTGTATTTTAATAAAAATAATCGTTTAAAAAGAAAATTTTTTCTCCAGACTTGTGGACAGATTCGATTGCTGCCAAGACCCTAGACCCTGGCATAATATTTCTTAGAGAAATTAGCTTTAATGCAAAGAATTAAGAGAATCTTCAATATATTACGATTAAGAAAAACAATTTCAAATTGATTATTAAAACATTTTTTTGAAACAGGTGCTTTTAAGAAATTATCGTTTAGAAAGTCCACCTTTTTTTTAAAAAGGTTCTATAAATTGAAGCAAATCGCATGAAAACAACGTCAAGTAGATGAATTCCTTTAGGTTATGTTTCTACAACTTAAAATTCCATAACTTGAATTTTTTTTTAACTTGAAGAAAAATAATGAGATGGTGTAGCGACCTCGAAATCAGTACTGATCCGTTCTGCTAGTCTAATGAATAATAAAAGTTGTTCTATACACAGTACTCTCTTAAATTAAAAAATAATTAATTTATCCAAAAATTTTCTAATAAAAATGAAATTTGAGCCAAACTATTTGTTTTCAATATACTTATATACAATATACCGTCATATGAATTCATAAAAGCCTTAAGTTTACAGAACAAACAAAAAACTCTGTAATATGAAAAGTTAGCCATCATTTTTAAAAAATTTTTCAGTTTAAGCTTATTTCTTATCAAGGAATTAGTACAATTTAAATATGTAAAAATTTTAAGCGACATGTATTTTGATAACTTAGGGCTTGTTTGAAATCTTATGACGATATATAAGTTCGACTAATTACTTACAAATATTAATTATTTCTTTAAAATAAAATTTATAAAATCATAATAAATACAAAAGAAGAAAGTAAATTTACGTCTACTGATATCAGCAGTAAAAAAAGAAAACTTTTGTGGGATAAGTCCCAAAAGCGTTAAAGCACCCGAAACACCATAAAATAATCTTGGAGGGAAATCGCTGATGAAATAGAAAAATCTGGTAAGATTTTAAGTTTATATGTATGTATGTATGTACATATTTACTATATGCATTTTCCATAGATGAAGAATGCAGACAAAGCTGGAAGAGCATTCGCGACAGCAAGCGCTATTATAAGCAAACTGTTCAAGAAGTCTGGAAGAGGGTGTGAATTAGAATTAAACATACGTTTTTGTTCACAAAAGTCAATCAATGTTGCATACTTCTAACCAATAAAGACGACATTTTTTTCCGAAAAAGTAATATGGGTATCATTAGTTACTTCTCAAATTTTTCACGCCAAATAATCAATGTTGCTGAAATTTTTTCACAACTTCGAACAGAGTGCCAAGCTTTAAGCAAAAATTACCAGACCTGCCGCTAATATTTAACGCATATTTTTTTCTAATTTGCTTAATAAACGCTCTTTTAATTTGGGAAATACATAGATAAATTAACAACAGTGGCATTAATTTATGTATGTGGTAATCAAGACGAATTCGCCTTGGTGGCAATATGATTTATTTGTATTTGTAGTTGGGTAAAGTCCCGAAATAAAAATATAATTACTGCATAAAAATAGTTATTATTGACTCTTGCATCAATAAAAAAATAAGGAACACAATAATAATAGAACTGTTTTAAACACTCAGGATTTGGTCAATATTTAATGTAGGATTAAGAAGATGACATGCCTTCAATATTATTAAACGATATTAATGACGATTTAAAATTCACAAAAGATAATTATGGAACCTGGCTGCGTTTGAATAACAACATCAAGTTGTACTCTTCAAGATATTAAAGTTGATAATGAGTTTTCACAACGGATGAAGATATTGTTGATGATTGTGCCCTGGACTTAGTATCGCACTCTCGAATAGCTAGTGATGAGAAGGACATAGTTGAAGAAACTGTTGTACAGCCCTCGGGGGAAGCTATGAGGGATTCATTGAACAATTTAAATTTATATTTACACACAAATACAACTGATGAACTTCTATAAGGCACTACACAAATTAGAGACGCTTTTATACAAAACAAAATAGAACAAATTCAGCCAAAAATTACTCAGTACTTTAATATATAACAAATTATATACACATGATAAATTTTTTTTGTTACAAATAAAAACAAATAAATGTTAATAACACATAATTTTTATACTGTGCAAAATTTGTAAAACTTTCTATGACTTGAAGCCTCCCTAAATTGAAGTTTGTTTTCTGGATAATGCTGATTCAAATTATGGGAGTTTAGCTGTGTTTTATTTTTATTTTTTTACGAGGTACTTATTATTATAAATGACTTTCAAAAGTCACATTCAAAAATTATTACCTATAGAAAGTAACTCTTAGAAATTGAAAATCATAAAAATGATTATATCATAAAAAGTAATAAAAAAAACAAATTTTAAAGGACTTTTTAAAAAACTGTTCTATTAAAACAAGTATGTACGCTCCTTTTCTAAAACAACTGCACATAAAAATATGAATTTCTATAAAGTGGATTAAAGTGCCTTTTGAAAAAATTTGCGTTTAAGCAAAGTTTGTATTGAAAAAAAAAATATAGAAATCAGCTGACTTTAATGACCGTCCTTGGAATTTTCCGCTAAGACCAACCATAAAACAGTCAACAATTCCTAAATTTTTGATCACTTGAGCTTTTAGAGACGAAAAATAAAAAAAAAAATTTCATGTTCAAATAATAATAAAAAATATATGGTGTTTTTTTTCGAAATTTTTCGTCAACGATATTTTAATAAAACTTTAAGGCAGTTGACTTTTTTTCTTTAGAAAATTATGTTTTGATTCGATCGGTTTAGTACCTTAAAATTTATTTAAAAACATTTTTTTGGAAACTTCATTTTCAAAAATGCTTAAAATCTATCAAATCGGTTCATTATCTCACGATATCTCAGTGGGATCAATGCCGCACATTCAGAAATCATAACCAAAGTCGAAACTAATAAAACAGAAACTAAGAAATAGTTTACAGTAAGTTATAGATCTTATTCACAACTCATAACTAGTGCAGCAACTGCTTTCAGTTGATGTAAGAAATGCAACCCTGCATATTGTCTTGTACAAATAATAAAATGTCGATAATATTTTGAACGATACTTAGTGTAATTAATTAAAAAGCTTATAAAGCTATTAAAAAGACTTATTCTTTAAAACATTCATACAAATCATAAAAAAACAATTGTTTGTTCATATTTTGTATGTAGATCAATTAAAATAAGGTGCCGTAAAAGTAACGCTATTCCACAGAATTTTGTCGACCAAAAACACATCTTTAGTGTGTTTTTTTGTACCGAAGTTTTTTGGATGCAATAGAAATAGAACACAACACTTAACAAATGCCTGTCAGGCTTACAATTTAGACACTATTGGACTTATAAACGCTTTCAAACTACGTCAACTGAAGATACTTACAATAAAAGCAAACATTTGGTTCAACAAACAATGTCTCGCATTGAATGTCATACCAAGATACGCTAGAATACAACTGAAGACCGACACAGTAGCAAGTAGGAAGACTGCAAAAAGGGCCGAAAAGAATTTCGTAAAATTCGAAATCCAGAGCTTGTATGCCAAAAAAGAAATGACGAACTCTGAAATCCTAGACATTCATTTACAATTGGCTGAACGAATCCCAACCGACATACTGATGGACATATTTGACCAAATAAATACAACAAACACACTAACAATAGAACAGAAATACAAGAAGTTGAACAAAAAACTCGGTGAACTTACACGATCAACAAACAAACAAACATACAAAAAGCACAACTTCCACACTAGATTCATAAACCTGACTGAAGTTGCTATCAATAAGGAGGAGGGTCGATTACTGGAGAAGGGTTTAAAACACAATATCCGGGAAAATAACAAAAAGAAGGAAATAGAGCAAACCATTGTGGACACAGAAGTTGCAATATCGATGCTACCAAACGAAGAGCAGGAGGAAGCCAGATACATCTGCAAACGGATAATAGAGAAGGAAGTTAAATCTAAAAGGAATCAAAACAAGGAACATGAAACAGTTAAAAACTTAAAACAGAAACTAAGGTCTAACAATATCATAACAACAAAAGCAGATAAAGGAAACACAACGGTATTAATAAAAAAAGAGGATTACATCACAAAAACGGAACAGCTAATAGAGGATACTAAATGCAGGAAAATTAGAAAGGATCCTACGGATGAGTACCAAGCCAAAGTGAAAGAACTAATAAAAAAAGGCAACCAAAGTAATAAAACCAAACATAGCACACACGTTAACACTCATGAACCCATCAGCCCCATCTATGATCGCACTACCGAAAATACATAAAATGAACACACCTATGAGACCCATAATTAACTACAAATCTGCTCCAAGTTACAAATTATCGAAATATCTAAAAACAATACTGAAAGATACCTTGAGCCTAAAAAACAAACACACAATAGCCAACACCACGGAATTAGTTACAAAGCTAGATAATGTAGAAATAACGAAAAATAGTAAACTAGTCTCATTTGACGTAAAAGATTTATATCCATAAATTCCAACAACGGAGACAATAAACATTGTACATAAAACACTACTCAACAAAACAGAAAACATAGAATTTTCCAATCAACTCGTAAACACACTGAAAGCCACACTAGAACAGAATTACTTTAAATTTAACAATAGCATATACAGACAAACTAACGGACTAGGAATGGGAAATCCAACATCAGCAATCCTCATGGAGGTGTTTATGCAAAATCTAGAAGAGAAATACGTAGATGATCTAAAAACCAATTTCGGGGTAACATTCTATGCAAGATATGTCGACGATATTATATGTATACTGGAAGGAAATAGAGAAGAACAAGTTCTGGAGCTCCTGAATAAGCAACATAAAAGTATTAAATTCACAATGGAAGTAGAAGAAGACGACAAAATAAATTACCTAGACCTAACAATTAAAGCAAATAAGAGTTTAAATAGAGTTGAATACGAAATATACAGAAAACCAACGGCCACAGACACAATAATACATAATTCATCGAACCATCCTCAACAACACAAGAACGCGGCAATTAGACATTTAGTAACAAGACTTGAACGAATACCACTAACACGTGAGGCCTATAAGAAAGAGATAAAAACAATATATGACATAGCAGAAAACAATGGATACAAAAAAGAACTAGTAGACAAAATCCGAAATGATATCAAAACAAATAAAGAACGGAACAGAGAACAGGAGCAAGAGAATGGAACTTGGGCTACTTTAACGTATATGGGCAAATCAACATACAAACTAGCAAAATTTTTTAGAAAACACAATATTAACACAGCATTCCGAACAAAAAACAATTTGGGTAGAATACTACGAAATAGCACAAACGAAACGGACCCCCTAGATAAGCAAGGAGTTTACAAATTGACTTGCTCATGCAAACATAGCTACATCGGACAAACAGGACGGAAAATAAAAACAAGATTTCGGGAGCACATAAGAGACTACAACAAGAAACTGAAACAACCAGGAGCAACGCCAGAATCAAATTTCGCGAACCACATATTCAACAACAAATGTACACCAAGACACATCAGACAAACAGTTGAATTACTGCATTTACAGCACAAAGGACGGCGACTGAACGTATTAGAAAACATGGAAATATACAAACAAAAAACGTTTGACGGAAGAATTATAAACGAACAAATAAACACTGCGTCAGACATAATATTTGAACCACTAAAACATTTTTACACAAAAGAAAACAATAACCCAAGAAAACCAGACAACACAACAAACGAACAAAACCAAAAAGAAACCCAAAAACGTACAATCACAGACTATTACCTACACAAAGATAAAACACCTAGCAAATGATCACTCATATAATAAACTGTAACGGTAAACACAAGAGACTAAAAAAAAAAAAAAAAAAAAAAAAAATTAAACGAACAAGAAGCAGGTAGATATAGAGCACACAGGAATATATACGAACGAGAGAGAGCCACACACGAATATATACGAACGAGAGAGATGCAGACACGAACAGGAGAGAAAGAGAGGAAAAGAGGTTAGGTACACAAGGAAACTATACGAAAGACAAGGGACAACACAAAAAACGATTAGTTACTGAGAGAACACTGAAGATGGCACATAGCCGAAACCGGTCTGTTTATCAACCAAATTTGACGTGGGATGACGGAAATTCATTCCAAATTGCAATAGAAATCAATCAGCTGTTTGAATGTATTAGTTAGTTATCATTTAGCAACAGCTTCACCCTTAACTAAGTGCAAGCTTTTCGTACTGAAAACAACCAACTGTGAATAACTTAAATATGTACTTAAAAAAGTTAATACTTAGTGGTGATTGCTGAGTATGCGCCAATGTCTTGAGAATAACGCAATTCACACATAAACATGCATACAACCATGCGGAAAAGTAGGTATAATAAATTCCGGGAATAATGAGATTTAATGATGACTCGGTTTTAGAAAATGGGTATGAAATCAGTTTAAAAAGTACTTTTCAAAACAAACACATTTTAAAAAAAGTACTTATTGTAAAATTTACCATAAAAGAGTGCTCTCCCAAAAAATTCTTGTTAAAATAGAAAAATTTTAAAATATCTATTAAAAAAGTAACTTTTGAAAATTTGCCTTCTAAAATGTAAATAACTTCCTTTTGAAAACCAACTTTTAAACAATTGCATTTTATAAAAATGTAATGGAAGAAAACTACTTATAAAAGAAAGTACTTTAAGAACCGAACTCTAAAAACACTACCTGTTTAAAAAAATGTCCTCTCAAAGAAGAAACTTAAAAATATAACAATACAAAGCTTTTTAAAATTTAATATTTTGAAATAAAATATTTTATAAAATAAGATTGGGTTTCAAAAAAGAACAAAAAAGAAAAGATTAAAAGTATTATACTTCGTGAAACAAAATTTTAAAAGTATCTTTGACTAAAGAGTCTTTTGAAAAAGTCATATACTTAAGAGAAGTTAATTTTAAAAATAGAACTGAAAAAAACAATAATGAAATTGCTGAAAATCAAACCTTGAAAAAGGAACCTTTTTTAAAATTATTATCCGAGAGCGCCTCGATATCCGTTTCCTAGGAATTTCAAAAAACAAAAGATTTTGAAATTCTTGAAAAGGGTACCTGCAAAAAGACGTCTTTTTAAGTAACCGTTTAAAAAAACTTTCCAAAAGAGATACCCTTTTAAAAAATATATTTATAAAAAAATGCAACTTTGAAAAAGTAAAAAGTAATAAATATATTTTTAAAAATCCTGCAGGAAATAGCACATTTTTAAGAAAAACCTTCTACAAAGATACTTTTTAAGTATATTTAGAAAAAGTACAAAATATCGTAGAAAAATCACATAAAAAATTTTTGAAATTTGTATGGAAATTCCGTAATTTGCCCCCGGTTGAAAAACAGAACTTTTCGAAAGTACTTTCTAAAAACGTTAGTCAAAAGATAACACTAGATAAAGTTCCTTGGGTATAAAATTACCTTTACTCGAAGTTTTTTTATTGAAAAACTTTCTTTAAAAAAACTAGAAAATAACTTATATAATTTTTGAAATCTGGGCGCTTACCGAAAGAAAGTATTAACACTAAACTTTGAAAAACTCTTTAATAATAAATTGATTTTCCGAACGATGTTTGCTGCAAATGTACCATCATAAAAGTAACAAAATATGATTTATGTGTATTTTTCTCCAAATGAATAAATGCAACTTGTGACATCACAATGGTTGAGATGACCCAACTACATGTTTTATATTAGACGGTGGCTAATGTGGATACCAGTCCTTTTGGCTAGCTTCATTTCAAATACATATTTAATGCTTCGATTTCATAACTTATCGGCAACATATCATCTGACAACATTCTCTTTTTGCGATGACTTCTCTATCAGATAACAGATGATGTGCACATGTACATATAATGACACGAAAAAAAAGATGAACAATTTATGTTGTGGCTTAAAGAAAATTAAATGTATAATTGTCGAAATGTCTTTAAATTTATACAAATATCTGCCCCCAGATATCAGGCAAAGATTTCCGCACTTAAATTTTAAAATGCAACTTGATTAGTCAAAAAAAAAAAACAACACACACACACTCATACTAAAGATAAACTAATAATTTAAATTTCTTGCTGTTGATTACAGAAAAAAATGAAAGGAAAAGTTTTTTTACAAGCTTGTAGACCACCCTCATGCTTGAAAAAAAAAACAAACAACTTTTCCACAGCAGCGAAAAAAAACTTTTACAGATACATTTAGTATCTTCAGCTGTGTCGAATCTTATGTACCCTGCATATGGATATGAAATAAAAAAAACAAGTTTTGCAAAAATACTTCTTAAGAATTATGGAAATCTTCTAACAGTCATTCCTATTCGGCATCTTGACTAAGTAGCATTTGTCGAAAATTATTGAACGTTGTGGTCGGTGTCCTAAGGCCCCTCCCAACTTTTTTGTGTGTAAAGGCCAACTGAAATCATGGTTTGTTAGAGCAATTGTATAGACAGACTTTGAAGATTTTCTGAACTGTGTCCCTAATATTGGGTTTCTGAATAGATCTGCAAGTTATCTGGAGTATAGCAAGTGGTTGATGTTGCGGCCTAATAAACACCACTGGAGACATTACAAACAGAATGACAAACTTATTTGTATACATATCGATATCATTATCAAACACACAAAATTATTTAAGCATAGACATCTTCAAGTTATTTTTAATATACATACATAAGGGTGTCCCTTATAAGGATTGCCATTTTTGAACGAGCTACAATTTTTTAGGGAGTATTTTAGGTCTTTACAAAAGTATTTAGAGAGTGTGCGTCAAAAAATATTGGCTACGAAAAATAAGGGACACCCTGACACACATACATATACATATATTTTTTTCTCATTTTTATGATGACAGCTGAACAAATTGCTTAGTCGCAGAAAACTAAAAACCAACAATCACTGGCAGGCTAAAACTGATTACAATCATCAGCTTTAACTTCATAATCTTCTTTATTATCATTA
The DNA here is from genome assembly GCA_956483585.1 of Gymnocheta viridis. Lineage (NCBI taxonomy): Eukaryota > Metazoa > Arthropoda > Insecta > Diptera > Tachinidae > Gymnocheta > Gymnocheta viridis. The sequence continues at coordinate 92,761,444 of OY101440.1, read as the reverse complement.
TTTATTATTCGGCATTCGTCAACGTCAATTTCATCATGGGAAATTGTTTTTTGTTTTGCGAAAATTGTTTATAATCAATGGAAATATATACGAGTATGTGCATATACATACATATGTATGTACATAAATATATGTATCCACATACATACATATGTATTGTATATTATATACTTGAGGAGGATATAGAGATTTGAAATATGTAGTGTCAACTTGGCTAAATAACTAATATTCCGGAAAATATTTTATGAGTATATTTTCAATGGAATTTTGATATTAAATAAATAAAAAACATATGTACATTAGGGGTATAACCAAATTTTGGCCCTACCACTACGTCATAGCTAATATTGTGCTATTTACGAAAACATATTTTTTTTGAATCATTCATTTGAAAATAAAAACCGCACCCACAAATTTCCTAAAATCCATAAAGAAAATAATTTAATAAAAAAAATTTTAATATTTTATTAATAAATGGAAACAAAGTTAAAAAGTTTCTTAATTAGAGGACACAAGTTTCAAATTTAATGTGCGCCAGTTTTTGGCTAAATGTATGGGTACAAATAAAAATAAAAATAAAATAATTTTCCAACTTTACCACGTTTTGTGGGTGACCTTTTTTGAAAACCGCGAAAAATGAATATTATTTTTTTAATAGTTTTCAATGGACTTCTCGACTATGCTAAGGCCATTTCGATATTTGCAAAAAATGGAAATAAGTTTAACCCCTTACGTACATGTAAATGTTCAAATATTAAAGAAACAATAATAATTAACATAATAGTATTTCATTTTCGCTCGGATATAAGCGATATTTAGAGCGAGCAGTATAAAAATAAATTTTTATTTATTTCCGTAAATTTGTCATCTCTTATGGATTTCGTTGAGAACTCAACAATATCTGACTGCGGCATGATAATTGCTTAAATAATAATCACACTCAAAGTTATTCAAAACTATTTTATCTTGTTTTGCAACATTCCAAGTCAGAAGTTTCATTATGATGTCAAAAGTTTGTAAATAATAAAGTATCTGCATAATAATTTTAAAATGAAGTTTTATAAAAAAAACTAAAAGTTATCATCATCAGCTCTCCTAGAAAAATTAGTTCAGAAGAATACAGTGTGTGTGTATGTGTGTGTGTGCGTTCTTTAAATGTTTGTGTCAGCAGACGTTTTACAACTTTCGAGGCTTCAAGAAAACAAAACAAAACAATAACTTTTTTGATTTTTTTGTATAATGTTAAGCAAATCAAAGTTTCTGAAGATATTTGTTTTTAAGTAAAATTGTCATAAATAAGCACAAGTAAATTAGTTCTATAGACTTTTTACTGGTTTCTTCTGTAATTTCTAAAACAAAGAAATAATAATTCTTAAAACATAGGTATCACTACAAAGCTTTTGGCTACAGTTAAACAGTTAAAAGACGTCGATTGTTGCGGACGCCGAACTCAGAATTATTGAGAATAATGCTCCACGAAGCAATTTTTACTAACGCAATTGTCAAATTTCACTAGCGGTATTCTGTATTTAGTGCGTTTTGCATTGCAACTTCTTGCAAGTTCAACTATTTTGCCATTGATAGTGAGTGCTATTTTTAAACAACATTGCAAACCTTACTTTGACAAGTTCTTTCCAATTTTCTTTTAAACTTTGTTTCGCTTCTACACACGCAAAGTTTACTATGAAAAATTTTGTGTTAGTTTAACGGATGAACATGGAAACCAAACAAGCAAAAAAAAACTTTGCTAGTACAGCAAAGTGTGTACTTACTCCCATTCTTCTTTACCTTATCACCATCAAACACAAGACTTTGCAAAGTAAACTTTGACCGTGCAAAAGCAGTCATAGCTTCAAAATTTTCGATCATTAAAAAACAAAACGGTACAAAAAATCAGCTGGATTATTGAACATACCTGTATTATTTGATCATGTTCACCATCAACAAATAAAAATTTTTTAAATTATTGTGTAGTCTTCCAAGTTATTTAAAATTAAAGATATTTATTTGTCGTCCACTTTTTGTTTAATTTTTTTTATTAAATAAATTTTGTTCTTCAGCTTCAGAAGTGAGTGATGACAACGCAATGCACATAGCAAAAAAAATCTATACCATTTTCAGTGTTGCTAAATTGCAATAACATGGCAAATGAAAATTTTAATATTTCGTTGTTGGATTGCAAGGAAAAGCTACGATATTTTGTATTTGCACTTATGCAAGACCATTCGAATCCAGCACTGAATAAAGCTACTGTTTTTTTTTCGATATGAAATTTGACAATTGCTGGCAATCAAAATTGCTAGGTGGAATAGTAGGGTAAATATTTAATTTCAATTAGAAGCCCCAAACAAAGTTCCGGTCCATACTTGCAATTTTTGTTGCAGCAGCTTTTTATTTTTTTAGCGAGAAAGAGGGAGAGAGGAATATAAAATGTATATATTTCTGCTTCAACACTCTCCCACTTATTCAAGAATTGCTGCAACAAATATTGCAAGTCTAGACAGGGACAAACTAGTTTTGAAATTTAAAATTATATTAAGTTACATAATTTTATTTTAAACCAAAAAAAAACTTTTTTATCTTTAAATTTGTGTTCTCTCCAAAGGCTTTTAACATTATTTGTACATAAATCGCTTTGCTACTGATATTTGGTTCTTAGTAAAAATTCCAGTAAAATATTTACCATGTTGAACAGTCAATTTACGAACCGATATAATATCTAATTGCCAACAGAAAGGAAATATAATCCAAGAAATAACTGCCTGGTCCACGATGTCGAACGATATCGTTCTTTTGTGAAATTACATTTGAAACAAAAACAATTTAAAAAATTTTGTTATGGTTTGGCGCATATGCAAAAAAGTCGGAATAGAGAAAAACAACAGTGAAAGTTTAGATGACGTTTTCTTAAAATACACCCGATAGAATTTTTTTTGATGTATTTTCAGCGCTGCTTTCGGTATATTTTTTGAATAAAAATAAATTTTTTTGTAACTTTCATAAAAGTAGTTCAAAGTCCATGTTCTTTTATTGAAAATAAAAAATCTTGTTTTGTGCCACATATGCAGTATTTTTTAAAATTAGCTTTTTGTGATGCGTTCGTATAAAAACCGCAGTGTATTGAGTAACTTGTTGTGAAAAACAAGTCAATAATTGATCTGTATTTACAATACAGAATGAAATTAATAATTTCTGTTATACTGTTATTATGTGTTTAATAATTTTATATTATTTATTATTATTTGACCGGTGACTGCTAGTTGCTGATGAAATTTTTGCTCAGCCGCCGCCGTAGAATTTTTGTAACGGCTCGTTTCTTTTTGTTGAGTTTAATTTTTTCATGCAATAAAAAAACAATTCTTTACAAACCCTAAAATTGTAGATATGGCCCAAAATTAATGCTTGATATCTCAGGAACCGTTAACAATTTTGCGAAACAGGTTTCGGATTCAAAAAGGGAATATTAAATAAATATCAAAGAACGACAAAATCTGATTGCAAAAATATTCATAAATAATCAACATCCTAAAAATAGAGTTGGGTCCAACTCGTTCAGCCGCTCGTTTCAGACAAGAACCTTTGATCAAATTAAATGGGTTTGATCAAAGCTTTTTGTCGGAATTGTTCAAACACATTATTCGATGTTGCTATTGAATCATTCCAATCATGCAGTTTTTGTTAGCTTTGTGATTTTAATAATGTGTCGCATCATACCAATCAATTCGGGTGTTTGCTCGTTTGGCTCAACGATGATTATTTTGATGAAGAATAAAATACAAAAGGCAAAAATTAGCGCGTATGAACGTGTATACATATTATATTATAATTATTTATTTAGTAATATTATGTAGGTATGTATTAATTTTCATGTTTCATATTTGGGATAGAAAAATGGGTTTACATTTTGTACTACTCATAAAAACAATATGTTAAAAAATTTAGCAAAAAAACACTAATGAATTTCAATATGACAAATTTCTAATACTTGTTTTTTAATATTGTTGACCTTTCTTTGTTTTTATTTTGTAATTTTCTCTTTATTGGGCTTTTAAGGTCATGATATGTAAAAATAAAAATAAAAGATTATTTATTTTTAAATTTCATCCTACGTTTCGTTGGAATTTCCCAACTTCCTCAGGGATGTTTTTTATTTAATATTTAATCTTTATTTTAATTTATAATTAAATTAAATTTACTTTGTTTTCACACTATAAAATAAATTACAAAAAAACAAAGTGAAATTAAAAATTATTTTAAAACCGAATTTTCTTACAATTATTATCACAGAAAACTAAATTTCTATTTGACGATTTTGTTGCATGATTAAATGTGAGCAAAAATGTTAGTGTATGTTGAATGATGTGAAGCGTTCACCACTACGATGCTGATTTCACTCAACATTGATTTGATTTGTATGATTAAAAGTGAATAACAAATTTAGTGTATGATTACATCAGGAAAAAGTGATTACTTCCTTTCTCTGATAAATGTGTTTCCCATTTCTAAGTCAATTTTTCCCCTAATGATCTGTGTCCCGTACCAATAATAAGTTGACAATAATGGGAAATTAGTTTTAATATATTTAATGTAATTATTGCTCATAGTGGCGTATAAGTATCATCAACAATTTTTAATTTTTCATCCTGAAAAAATCACCGAAATATTATAATAACAAACTGATACTGAACTTCTTTTTATATTTCTAGTTCAGAATTAGTCAATTGTAATAGCTTTTAAATATTTCTGAACTTTTCGTTTTAAACTATGAGTTTTTTTTGGTAAAACTCCGATTAATTTCGCAGTCTGGTTTAAAAAAGTTAGAAGAAAATAAGGTTTATAGAAATATGTTATTGGAAAAAATAAAATATTTTCGGTTTCGGGAAATGGCTTTTTCTTTTCTTTTCTTTTTCCCCTTTTTATTGAAAATCATCAAAAATTATTGTATCTTCATTTGCGCGGAAAAATTTTTGTCGTAAGAAAGCTTTAAATAACAATTTTTTGACAAATAGTACAAAAAAGTTTATTTTTTTTAGAAAAGAAAACGGCATTAGTATACGTTTCGATTATCAGACAAACTGATATAAACATCAAGCTCCGACATCGATGCCCAAGCACATGGCTGAACAACTATTTTCGACATCAAATGTAATTTTCAAAAGAAAGTAAAAAAGACATCCCAAGAAAAGACATTTTATCTCTAATGCACAACCTGAAACATCTACACGTATTCGCCACATACAAAAATATGGACTTATTGATGCCGTTGCTCTGCCGTCGATATATTCATGTTATGTTTAAGTCGATAGCTCGTCAAGACGTGGAGTTAAACGATTAACAAACCAGAGTTACTTTCCTAATCATTTATATGTATATGCAGTAATTTAATTGAACTGAAGTAATTTAGAATTTTCAAAACTTACCTTACGCTTAGATCTTGCCATGCGTTTATCCCTTGAGTTTTCTGCCTCTCCGGGAGGCCTTTTAACCCACACAACCAAGGCGATGCGTGTATATGTAAATATTAGCACTGATAGGGGTACTAAAAACTGCAGCGTCAGCAGTGCCCAAGTGTAGTAGTAATTTTGTTCTTTTGAGGCCCACTCCTCCTGACAAACGTATCTATAAATTAAATAAAATAAATAGAATAACAAAATATATGTGCATACGAGTATATAAACAAATTTAATAATTTTTGTTCGCTTTAGTTTGTATTTGCTGTCATTTAATTGAAATAGTAGCAAGAATTTATATCTTATTTAAGTCACTCCCTTTCCTTGCTTTGCCTAAAAAACTTATTAGCAATAAAATAATTATTAACTGCCAGGTCCACGTATTCGTTATTTCGTACAAAACAAAGTTTTCGAATTTGTTTTAAATGTAATTGTAATTTTCTCAATTTCAAATTGCATTTCTCAAATTCATTTGGAATTTTCCCAATTTCAAATTGCATTTCTCAATTTCATTTGGATTTTTCTTTATTTCATTTTGAATTTTCTCAATTTCAATGAAATATTGTGTAGTTTTTAAATATATGTGTTACATTTTTCAACTAAATACCAAATATGTTTTATGCAATCCTAGAATCATGAAAATTGTTTCATAAAAACAAATAATATTTTATTATAACTTATATTTCGATTTCTATTAACATAAAACTTAGTTGAACTTCATTTAAAAAGATAACTACTGTTTGACATTTTGCATTGAAGAAAAAAAATTACAAATTTAAGGCTCACAAAGCTCAAAAAGCTTATGCATATTTAATTTTAATAACAAATAACTAAAACTTAATTGGATTAAAGCAATAATAATTATAGAAATAATAGTCCTATTAATAAAGACCTTCCTGTGACTCTCATGTAATGATATTTAGAAGTCGTTATCCGCAAGCAAGAGTAATAAGTACAGCGCCTTGATAAAGCAATTATCGTCATATGATTTCTAAAAAGCCCAAGTTACAAAAAAATCGTCCGCTTGATTGATTACGATGCACTATATGAAAAAAATGTTTCTAGAAAATTTGCTTCTTTATGAGATAATCGTACTTTTCTTTTCCTGTAAAAGACAAATTTTTTAATTTCAAAAAACTATAACTGAGAAATCAAATTACAAAAGAAAAAAGTTATTCAGGATCTCATCTCTAGTATAAAATAAAATATGTTTAACAATTGTTCAGAAGATTGTCCTACTCTCGAGTATGATCAACATTTATAAGACACGAGCATATCACTCATACGAGAAGAGTGTTCTAAGTCTTTAACAACAAGGATTGCTCTTTTAGCACTTTTAGTGTAAGATCTCGCCTTAGTTTTTATAATTATTTAGCATTTTTAGCACTTTTTTAGATCGCATATTCAAACTTTCTCTGCTCATGTGTATACTATTAAAAGTTTTTAAATAAAATTAATTTTGTATGTAAATATATTGAGATAACTAAAATATCAAATAATATTAAAGAAATTTAATATCAATACTTTTCACAAATGATGCAAATTTGTTAAAAATTTACAGATGTCTGAAATGAAATTTTTTTCTTAATTATGCTAATAAAAAGGAATGCTACAAAAACTAGCAATTTTTTTTTTGGAACTGTAGAACATTTTAGCACTTTTTTTGGCTATTTAGCACATTTCATCTTTCTTTGTCTGGTAAACCTGTTAACAACGAACGCTACAAAAAAACTCTTGTTCTGTGAAAATGAATAATTTCTAAGAACATTTTGTTGTAAGACATCAACAGCAGCGCTGTCAACAACAACAGAAACAAACTACCTTTTGCATGTTCACTATAATGGAATGATGTTCATGAATGTTTCACTTAAAACTAACATGTACGAGTGTTTCTAAAGATGCAGTTGTCAGCAAGTATATATGAGACAGGTAAAAATCTTCGTATAAGAGCATTTAAAAATAAATAATTTCTAAGCTTTTAAATTAGGCTTTGAAGAGCTTTTGAAATGATTTGTCAGTTAATCCGAAAAATCAAATATCGGTACTTTTTTGTCTTAAGAAAAAAACAGAATGTCGGAAAGATCTCCAAATATGGGGTCGACATGTCATATTTGCGAATAACTCTTGAAATAAAGTTCACTTTTCAACGCCATGCAAAATATACGAGAGCGGATCAACAAGTCCGTAACTTTTTTAATGAAACACAGTGTTTTTTGCAAAACAAAAATTTATTTTTAGCCATAATCTCCTTTTAAATCAATATATTTACTTCAACGTTTATACAGTTTTTGTATACCTTAAAAAAATAGAATTTTTCGAGGTCCTTAAAATAGGCATTTGTTTGGTCAATAATTTCATGGTTGGAGCTAAATCTCTTTCCACCGAGCCATTTCCTTAGGTTTGGAAATAGGAAGTAGTCACTAGGGGCTAAGTCTGGAGAATATGGCGGATGAGGTACCAATGCGTAGCCCAATTCATAGAGTTTTGCCAATGAGACTGCACGCGTGTGCACCCGTGCATTATCTTGATGAAAAAGAACTTTTTCCTTGGCCATATGGGGTCGATTTCTTTTTGAATCCTCATTAAATCGGTATAATAAGTTGGCATAATATTTGTCGCTTATTGTTTTTCCCTTTTGAAGGTAATCGGTGTGGATTATTCCGCGTACATCCCAAAAAACTGTTGCCATCGCCTTATTGGCCGACAAACTTACCTTGGCCTTCTTCGGAGCAGGTTCACCTGGAGAAACCCATTGTTTAGACTGCTTGGTCTACGGAGCACATTAACCTTTATCAACAGTTACAAAACGCCGCAAAAACTTATTCGGATTGCGGTTAAACAACTCCAAACAATCCTTTGAAGTTGTCACACGTTTACGTTTATGGTCAATTGAGAGAAAACGCGGCACCCATCTTGCAGACAACTTTCTTAAACACAGCTGATCACTTAAAATCGAAACCACACTGCTACATGAAATGCCTATCTCCCGCACTCTTACTCTTCGATCGGCCAACACCATATCGAGGATTTTTTCGATATTTTCGGGTGTACTGACCTCAATTGGTCGTCCAGAACGTTCAGCGTCATTTGTACTTGTGCGACCACAACAAAAGTCAGTAAACCACTTTTTTACCATTGAAATCGATGGTGCAGAGTCCCCATAGTATTTATCGAGCTTTTCCTTGGTTTGATTGACGGTTTTTTTTCGCAAAAAATAATGTTTAATGAGCACTCAAAATTCACTTTGTTCAATTTTTAGTAAAATACACGAGGTAGTATGTTTTGAACAGCTGTTAACCGCAAAGTAAATGACGACATTTTCTCAAAATTGGACAGTAGTCTATTAAGAGGTGGTACTTGATGGAAACAGTGTTGCATTTTATATAACTACGAGGGAAGTTCGAAAAGTCATGGACTTATTGATCCGCCCTCGCATCTATACTAAAAGCCAGTTGGGCTATTGCGGCGTGAAGTGTTGTGCTGGCTGTATCTAGTGTATGAATTCGAAGAAGTTCTTGTGGACCTGGATTTATTTCTACAAGCAAACCACAAAGAAGACCAGAGGCAACACCAGGCGGCATGCCATTATTGCAGTTATTTTTTTCCTGACTGTCACACGAAAGTAAGTTAAACAAAGATTCTTTTTTGTTTTATTTTGATCCATTTTCTGCCGCCGCAAGAAATATTTAATTCTTATTTCTTAAAAACTTTGCTTTGTTAACAGGTAAATTATTATTTTATTTACAGGAAAATTTAAATTGTTCACGTCACATATTTCTCTTGGCTTCTGCATTTTGCTACAGCAACTTTCAATAATCACTTCCATTGAACAAACGCGCTAAAACACGTAAACACACACACGATTAAAACATTTCATTTACGCTTTAAATATTAATTACACTAAACAATTACTAGCGCTTGCACGACACATTTCTCACTGTAAACATTTCAATAAGGCAACCAATCAAAGTTTTAAAATTTCTTATATTATCCTCCTTTTCTCTTAATTCTTACATGATATTGTTATCTCTTTTTAACGAAAAAATCGTGTGAAAAAAGCTGATTTAAGCCAAAATAAAACCTCAAAGTTTCATCTCTGGTCTACGATGTGAGCAAACATAACTTCGAAGCCTTTTTTGCTTATTTGAAGAAACTCCCAGGGACTAGGTAGTAATCCATTACACCACGGGAGCGCCCCAAAGATCGTCCGATTATTAATTAATTAAGCAAACCTAAACGTGCCTACTGGCATTCACATATAATAAATATCCTTCCTGCTAGATTATCAGGGGTCTCGGGGGTTGTAAGTTCGATTCCGGCACATTACTATAAGTGTTTTTTCCAACAAGGAGAAAAGTGCGAAACCTTAAAAAAAATTTAATCTGCAATATAGTTGAACACAGTGGCATATTACTTTGTTTAGTGTTTTATAAATTTTGCACAAAAAATTAAATATGAAATAGATCGTGGAAAAATTGATTATATTGATTCAATTATTTTATTTATTTAAAATAAAAATGTAAAAGTTGATTTCCACAAAGCGTCTTTTCTCTATACGATTTCAAAAAGGAATGAAAAGAAATGATAACATAAGATAATTCAAAAATAGAATGGCGAACAAAAAAATCTAGAAACAATCACGATGAATATGGTTGCCTTCTACCCACAATAGTTTACAATCGGAAATGCAAAAAAACCCCGGAAGTAATTTTAAAAAATTTAAACTTTCTTGCATCGTATCCCCACATATATATTTTCGACTTCTTAAGAATTCATATTATCTAAAAAGAGCTAAAAATTTTATATTATTTTTACAGATCATTGTGATTCGGATATGATCTTGGCAAACACTCACGATTCTCTTAACAAATTTAAATTTTCAAAAGAAATGTTGGCAAAAATTTAATTTAATTTGTGATTTTGGTTTTATTTGGTTTTTATTCCAAAAATTCAGGCTTTCAAGGTCATTTGAAAAATATAAATAAATAAAAACTACTTATTTAATTGTTCATCCTACGTTTCGTTGGGGTTTTTCCAACTTCTTCAGGGATGTTTGTTTATTACAATCTGGCAACCATAATAATATAAAAACAAAATAAATGTTTTGTATTACACACTAATAATAATAATTATACATTTTCTTATTAATTGTACTTACATCTAACCTTTTCTTTTTACATAATTTTAAAAATCAGTGTTTTTTGTGTAAATTGGACAAACACAAAACACAAACTTAATAATTTAAAATTGTAAAAATAAATAAAATATCACAGTATCTTTATTGTCGTCACTATACTAAAACTATGTTGTAGTTGGCATTGATGTTGTCCATGTCGTCTTTGGTATTGATTGCACTCTCAGCTTTTTGTTGTATTCTTAAACTCTCCAATGTATATCGTTTGTTTACTTTTTTCTCTTTATTCAATATTTTTACTTCGTTAAAATTAGCTTGATGTCCATTTTCAATACAATGCTGCGCTAGTGCAGTTGCTTGTTTACCTTTTCTTATATCTGCCTTATGCTCGTCAATTCTTGTTCCTAAACTTCTCTTAGTTGTACCAATATAAACTTTTCCGCACTGTTCGTCTTCCTTACCGGTGCATTTTATTTCATACACCACATCACTCTGATCCCTTGTTTCAATTTTCGTTTTTGTTTGTGTAAATAAATGTGTAATTGTTTTGTTTGGTTTGTGTGCAATTGTTACGTTATCCTCTTTAATTATCTTTTTAAGTTTGTTGTTTTCTGTAAGTTTTGGTATAAACGATACTCCGTAATATTTAGTGTTACCAGATGTTTTGTTTTCAGTGTTAACCCGTTTATTTGTATTATTTGTTACTTTACGAATTAAATTGTTTATAATGTTGTTCGGGAAGTTGTTTTTCCTGAGAATATCTTTAATAATTAATATGTTTTTTGCCCTGAACTTTTCGTCGCTAAGTTTCATAACTGTATTAACTAAATTATTTGCCGTGTTTGTTTTTTGTTTCATTGGTTGTGTTGAAGCGTAGTTTATGATACGTCCAGAAGCAATTGATTTAGAGTACCAATCTGTAATTAATTTATCTTTTTCACGGTATATTTTCATGTCAAGATATGGAATAGATTTATTTTCTTCTTTTTCGATGGTAAATTTTAGCTTTGTATGGTAATTGTTGAATGTTTTGAGTATAATGTCTTCATCTTTTTTCTTTATGATAGCAAATAAATCATCTACGTATTTGGTTATAAGTTTTATTTGCACGTTTTCTTTGTGAAGGTCCTTAATACTGTCGTCAAGAAGATTATCTAATACGATATCAGCGATAGTCGGTGACAATGGATTGCCCATGGGCATACCATAAGCCTGATGATATATTTTATCCCCATACATGAAGTAATTGTTCTCGTTTAAGCAAAACTTTAGCACCTCAAGAAACCTCGCCCTGGGAATTTTTGTATAATTTTGTATAATATTCCATTTTTTCATGATGTTATTTATTGCTAAGTGTGTAGGTATATTTGTGAATAACGATACCACGTCAAGGGTACTAGTATTTCATCTTCGTCTAAAGTTATTGTTTCTATTTTGTCTTTCAGTTCTAATGAATTTTTAATATTGAATTCTTCTCTCACGATGTTTCTTAAAATATTACCGATATATTTCGATAAACTGTAGCATGGTACACCTATTGATGATGAGATTGGCCTAAGTGGTACATCAGGCTTGTGTATTTTAGGCAGACCGTATAATCGAGGAGCTGTTGCTGCATTGGATGTTAATCTTATCTTCTCCTGACCATTAATGTATCCCTGTTTATATAAGTCCATTATAATTCTATTATTTGTTCTTTGGAGTTTTTGTGTAGGGTCCATTCTAATAGTTTTATATGTGTTTTTGTCATCTAAGAGATTGTTCATTTTATTTAGATAATCATTTTTGTAAATAACCACTGTTTTATTTCCTTTGTCCGATTTTGTTATCACGATTTCGTTCATATATTGTTTTAGGAAATTCTTCGTATTATCATAAACGCTTAATATGAATTTTTCTTTTTGATTATTCTTGTAAGTTCTTTTATGAGTCAATATCCTGTTCGCAATCTTCGATCTCACTGTTTCTTTTTCTGTGTCATCATCTAAGGTCTGTACCCATTGTTCCAAATCTGCTATGACATTAATTGTTGAAAAGTTCTCATTGTTAACCGGCAGTGCAAATTTCGGTCCCATAGATAACAGCCATTTGCTGTCTTCTGGAAATTGTATATTAGTCATGTTTATGAACCATTCTGGATTAAATCTCAAGTTGTATTTTTCCAACTGCCTTTGCCTTAGTAGTTCAATCTTCGATGAATGTGTATTATTGTCCCTTGATCTAATTAATTTAATTTACTTGAAAATACTATTTCCCGCTTACATGAACATAAAAAACAGGAGCTTATGGTATAAGTTCTTTTAATAAATATATTTCTAAAGAAAAATTCTATTATAGTCAATACAGCGTCTATTACGATCAGAAGGAATCAAAAAAGAAAACTTTCTGAATATGACAAAACTTTGTGAAAACTACCGAATAATCTCTGCATTTTATCAACCTATTTGATCGTATTTGAGCGTATTAATTTTACGCAATGCTTTTTTATTTTATTCCATGACAATAATTTTATAAGTTTTCTAATTCAAACTTTCCCCCATTGTTTTTTTTCAGTGCCAACCTCAACTTACCTTTCACAGTAGACATGCCATTCACCAGGTTGGACCAACTTGGATACTATTGGTATGGGAAATGCCGTAGCCAAGGCTATAATCCAAATGCCAGCTATTATAAATTTGGCATACCTAAAAGAAAATAAAAAAAATTAATATAAAAGAAATGATATTTGAAACATTAATTAATAAAATAAATATCAAAATCAAATTTGTGTTCAGGGATTTTGAACAGAGCAAATATATAATAAATAACTCCCAAAATAAAAAGTATATAATAATGCCCAAAAATATATTCATACGTTTCATGAAATAATTGGTCGCATTCATAAGACGTAACTGTTGCGCAAACTTTGAGTGTTTGTCTTAGAAACGCAGAGTTGAGTAGTTTCGCTCCACACAACAGTTGAGTATTTGCTGCCATTTTTTCGATCATAAATTTTTTGTTTCTACATTTAGTCAAGATTTTGTGTTTAGCCTCCACAGCTGATCGAAAAGATTTGTTAAATTTTGCATTTACAAATGCGATAAAATAACGAAATAAAAAAAATTATATTAATTTCATTAAATGTACGTAGGTTTATTTTGATATCTATTTATTTTAATTACATATTTAGCTACACATAAGATTTAAAGACTTTTTGAACACAGTGGCGGCTTAGCGTTGAAATATAAATACTGTCGGCGCAGGTTTATCATTTTATTGCAGTGTTTGTTGTGAATTTTTATGTTGTGAATATTTAATTTGCGGTGCAGGTCTCCTGGATCCTTGGAGATTATGTTCAACGAACTGTCGAGTTAAACCATTCGCTGGCTCTCTCGTTGTCTGTCCTAGCTAACTATATTTACGCAATTGGATATTCATACTTAAAGGAATTTAATTGGTTGAATTGCACACATCTAGATTTGATATCGTGGCAGGATAGAATATCATATGTATACTAGGTTGTACCAAAAATATTCTTCTGGGGCTCAAGCATAATTTGCAAGCTTATAGGGTAAAGTATTTTTGAGATCTCTTCATATTTTCCAAAAAAGATTTTAAGATCGCTTGGCCAATTATGAAAATAAAATTTGTTTTTAAAAAAATTATGTTTTACTAAATATATAAAATATTAATTTTGGGAAAAAGTTCGAATAAAAATTTTAAATACTTAAATTTTAGCAATTTCCATAAAAAGTCCCAATAAAAAAACTTTTTCTTGGGACAACCAAATGCATAAGCCTGAGACGGCGGATTATAAAAGCTTGCATACAACTCATATCACGAACCGAAATGTTCCTGATTTCACTGCCATACAGATTTATGGTTTTTCCTGAAGCTTGCCATACGATTGCTTTGCCTTGCAAAGTCTATTCTGTTTATCTTCAACATCGTCAATGGTTTGGCCCGAAGGCTGGAAGTTCATGTTGCATGAAGAATTTATATGCATTAATTTATATAGTTTTGTTGATATTAAGTTTCAAGTCCGCTTTAGCTGCACGTGTAGCGAAACCTTGAATCTTAGATTACATGTTAGTGAAGCGGTGGGATAGAAGACAGACGTCATCTGCATAATCAACATCATTTGATCTATCATGAACGCTCCAAAAAATGCTTGTGCTTGTGCTTCAATGTATGCGAATCACCGTGCAAAATTAGTAAATATATTTTATGCAGTTGTCATTATTATCGCCCATTTTTTCACCCAAAATAAAGGCGAGAATTGTGACATTACTCAACTACTTCCATGTAATGCAAATTTTATGTAGTAAATCATTAAAAAGTATTTTGTATGGTAGCTACAATATATTACCAATTATATATTACACGATGGTTTGAGACAAACATAATGGTCCTTTATTGCAACATAGTCATATCTGAAAAAAAACATGATTTTTGAGTTAAGAATGCAGAATTATTCATCGTATCGTTCTTCATCCCATGTAAAAAATTCATACTATTATCTTGTTTACTCGACTCTTGAAGGGTGAATATTTTGTTTAATTTTTTTTGTGAGTCAATTAAATAGTTAAATAGTTATATTCCTGATCACTAGTAAAATTAAACAAAGAACGCTGATGAAATGGTGTAGCGACCTCTAAATCTGTACTGATCCGTTCTGCTAGTCTGATGAATAATAAAATTGTTCTATATATAGTACTCTCTTAATAAAATTAATGAATTTATCCAAAAAAAAATTCTAATAAAAATGAAATAAAAATTTAGAATAAATAAAACGGGTAAACTCGGGTTTGAACTTGAGCCAAATTAATCGTTTCAATAGACATATATGCAAGATATATAAGTTCGAATAATTACTTAGAAACATTACTTAGTCAATTAAAAACTTTAAATTCGATCTCTGGAGAACCGATTTTTTTGCAATAAAGGAGCGATATGTTGTAATCAAGTCATAATACTATTATTGAGTTTTGTAATTAAAGTCATATTATGTTTTCATTAAATCAATGTCGATGTATAAATAACATTTTACAATGTAACAATAATATTGCAATTTAATATAACCACAGTATGGAAATGCGTGATCATAATATTGTTTTTATGATTATCATATATAAATAATATATGATCAAACGCCAACATCATTAAATATCCGATGAGCTGGTGTAGCAAGTTTTAATTAAACAGACGTCGATACTCGTCTGTAGATAAACACCAAATATTTATACTATTTTTAATATTAATCTTGGTATTTTAAATAAACAATTGCTTGTAGTTCAATCATGTTTCCATTGCTGTAAATAGTAATAATTAAATATTGAAATGCAAGAATACGTTTGTTGTTATGTTTAAAATATAAAAAGCCACCATACTGTGTTTGCCACCACCATAATTTTGGTGTCGCAAACATGACACCGCTATGTTTTTGTTCTGCGTGTTGATTTAAAAATATATATTCAAGATCATGAATTTTCTATTTTAAAACTGGCGCTGGAAAATAAACATTCGTAGATGCTTTAAAACTTAAACATAGATTTGTTAAAAAAAGTATAAAAATAAAGCAAAATTTTTACAGTTGAAAGAAACGAGATGATGATTCACTTTGAATTCACTTTGTTGAAAACAAACAACCAATTGAAGGTTAAATTTACTTTTAGGCTCATATACTCGTACATATTTAATCGTTAAAAACAATACTTAAGAAAAAACAGGATGCTATTTCAACAATGACAACGCAAATTGTTAAATAAATATTTGTTATATATTCTGTTGATTCATTTCTACTCACTTACATGCTGACATGACAAAATCATTTGACCTATTTGTCAGAAAGAGTATTTGTACAGCAAATATTGTATGTTGTCACGAAATAATATGTCTTGCTTACTGTATCATGTAGTCAATATTTGCTTGTGGGCAATTTCAAAGAAATGCTAGAAAATAAAATAAAACATAATATATTGTGGACAATCAACATTACAGTGCAAATAATTACCAAACACGAAACAAATACTGCTGTCCTATGAAAATTTCGTTGAAGACAGTGTCATATTAAATGCTTTTGTAGAAAAACAGAACTCGTAATTCATCTGGGAAATCAAATTTTATAAAATCTCTACTGTAAGTCACACTGCTGAGCACCATATCGTGTTTCTAATGATTTGAGAGCTAATTCGGGACAACCACTTTGGTAAGTAATGATCTAACATACACAGCAAGAATATATTCGCTGTCTCTGAAGATGTGTTGGAAAAGCCGAGGAATCAAGTAATAAAGTGTAATAGAGGAGGGACTTTCGCAGGCTTTAGCTTTGCAATTTTAGTGTCGGTAATCGGACGTGCAGCCTAACAGCAGCACAATCTGGGTAAAAAATTAAAATTATGGACATCTTTGTGTTTTGCTGATTTAAATTGCCAGCATTTGAAAGAGAAGCGGAAAATCTTTTTTAGCGATTAGGAGCCGTTTACAAGGAATTTCATACATCGTCATCCCGAAGTTGGCTTCACGTATATCACAAAACTAAAGAAAATGAGATAAGACCGCTTCTCCTAAAAGCTCAAGAGTTGACGAGTCAAATCTGACGTTTGTGTAATCGGCTTTTATTCCGAAAATAGTGCAAATTCGGATCGTCTAATAATTTTTTTTCATATATAATGTTGAAACTTTAGACTCAATTTTCGACAGAACTATTGTGTAGATATGCAACAATAACAACAAGTTTTATCAGTTACTAAGTTAAAGGATTCTAAGTTGAACGGTATAAAAAAATGTATTTAAGGTTGCGACCAACTCCGCCAATAATTAAGGACACAACGACAATTTTTTACCTTTTATTACAATTTTACACAGTGAATTTTTCCACTAATCCCTTCGTTTTGTTCACTTTAGTTATGCTGGCAAACTGAATACCAAAATTGCTTAATTTCAACAGCTTACTTCCATATATTTGATAATTTTTATAAATATTTGTTTTTAGGACAATATTACTAAATAGTATTCATTAATCTTAATTATAATTCTTCATATGGCGCCTTATACTCCAGTAAGAGTTAGAGAAATATATATGATTTTCGGTAAAACATTTTTGGACAGACTACATATCTTTTTCATCATTAAACTTATATTTGTTAAATTTTTAATATATTTTAAGCCTTACAAATCTTTTTCAAACTCAAACATTTACTGAGAAGTGATAGCGAGAAGATCCACGATGCTATTTTTCCCTTCGAGGGGTATTAAAACTTCTTGGTGAACGAAAATTTCATGATAGTGGCGTTTGTGTACTTTCAATCCGCGCGAGAATTATATTGAAGCATTTGGTTATCTATTTTATTATTAATAGGCAAACAGGTTTTTTTTAGATACCTTTTACGGCCGTAATACTGAATAAATTTTGGAAAGACCTGTATGGTTTTAAACGGATTTTTACATAAATGTGCGCAATCTTAATTTAATTTAAATCGGTTCGATATTTATGGAGCTATCAGAGTTTAAAGATGCTACTAACACATGCACACTTATTACACATGCATGTATCAGATTCAACTAGAAAAACAAAAAAATGATACACGGTTTTAAGTTGTTTATTTAGAATTTTATTTTTATAGAATGTATTTAAATAAATGTTTAATATTATTTTTTGGAATGCGGTCGATTGAGTCGACCGCTGGGTACACTAGTTTGTTTTAATACTCAAACATAAGCTTAACCATTTATAATATTTAAATTTTCATTTTTCGCTTTAGTAATTTAATATCTCCCTTTTTCGCCCTTGACTATCACATTCATAAACATGCGTATTGTCTCGAAGTGCGAAGAAACTTCAATGCTGGTGCCCACTTTATTCGATAACCCATAAATAACAACAAGAACAAAAACGATCAATGTGTGTGTGGAAATAGATAGAAGCCAACAAACGATTTAAACGATTATACCAGCCTATCACGACTCCTAAAAGACTTTATGCCAACTCAGATAAGAACTTAATTATCATTTAACAAGTAACAGTTGAGCATGTACGGTAAGCAATATAATAGTTTTAGTTTGTTTTTGATATGAGGGGAAATGTTTTCCACAGAATTGAATAGTACGTGCAGAGTTTTTGTTATGGTGAATTACTTAGTACTTTCTAATGGAGATTTTTGCTTATATTTATTACACGCAAATCTATAATCCTGGAATATTAAAGCCATTTTATGTTTAAATAGGATTAACGACGGCAGATTTTTTTTCAAAACTCAGCACTTTCTTTAATAAATGTTTCGTTAGCTTAATATTGTTTTAAAAACAGCACTATAATCGACCAGCATAAACATCTGTTTGCAAATTCTTTTGCTAGCAAACTGAAGGCGTGAGCTTGATTAGTTCAACAGAGGATTTCATATTTTAAATATGAGGAGAATTCATTCATATGTGTGAAGTTAGGTCCGTTTATATCATTTCTATTAAGTTAACATTTCCCAACCTTAGACTCTGTTAAGTTAAAAGAATTGTGTGCTCGTCAAGATTTGTTCGCGAAAATAATAAAAACTCCGCACATAATTAAAAAAAAGAAAATTTGTAAAAAAAAAATAGCCATTTTTCAAAAATTAAAAAATGACTGCCTATGATATTTGGAAATTTCGCATATTTCAACATCCGATTTCTAAAATGCTATACTGATTCTGAATAAAACACTCACTGTTCTGAAGTCCGCAATGGCTTGGATTACTGCCGTAATAGTTAATCCTTTTTCTAGACGCCAATTTTTACCCATTTTCAATTTTTTTTAAAAATATCTTTCCATGAAAATTCAAAATTTTACATTTTTCAACATCCGAAATATATTGTAGAATAGTATGGCATGAATTCACTATGTTAAAGTCATGCTTGTAAGGAACATTATAATCTAATGTGTCACTAAATAGTATAACCAAAATTAAAGTACACATGGACTGTTGTGTGCCGCTAGCTGTTGTTAGTTGTGCACATAGGTACTGCAAGGCAATGTTGTTTGCGTCTTTCAAATGCACTGAATGACGATGCGCACTGCACTTTTCAATTATGGGAAGATAGAGGTATTTAGATTAATGTTGAATAAATTGATCAGATGACCGCTATTTTCTCATAAGCATTCCTTGAAGGAAGCATTGGGGTTAAGTGTATCCATGTCAATATTTTTGTCAACAATCAAGGTGTCTTTTTGGTGACTCTGTCAACAAAATGTTTTTTTTTTGCTTTTGTTTTTGATAGGTAGAGAAGTTGTTTGACGGTTGAAAACAAATCATTAATTTAAGCCAAAACGAAGTTCCTTTTATGTTATTTAACAATAAGACTGTGAAATATTTTATACCTTATTTTACTTTTAAATATTATTTTAAATAAAAAACTTGCACCTGTTTGAACTAAATTAAAATAAAATAGTATTGGTGACATCGTCAGTATAATTTTAGTATTGACATTTACTGCAGGTGGTTACAGCGTATATAGTGAATCAGTGCAGTTTTAGTACGGAAATTTTCCACAGTGTGGTGATATCGTCAATAGTAAGTCAGTACAATCTTACTATTAACATTTTCTTTATATGATCCCACAAGAACTACCTAGTCAGTATTGAAGCAGTCTACTGCTAGATTTTGTAGGACAAACCTGTACTTAATGTCAATAGTAGATAGCATTAGTTGGGGTATAATTTGTTAGGAGTATAATTTCACTATTGACATATCCTGCAGGGATTATTATAATATTGTAAACCAC
Source organism: Gymnocheta viridis (assembly GCA_956483585.1). Taxonomy (NCBI): domain Eukaryota; kingdom Metazoa; phylum Arthropoda; class Insecta; order Diptera; family Tachinidae; genus Gymnocheta; species Gymnocheta viridis. The sequence continues at coordinate 92,741,128 of OY101440.1, read as the reverse complement.
TCGAATATATATTTCGGGCATTAACTAAAATATATATTCGCCTGGTAAAATAGAAAATAAGTAGAAAAAATAATATTGAGTGACGATTTTTATTGCACTTATTTTAAGCAGGCTAGAACTTCTCACATGTATTATATGTATAAGTGGAATAAGAAATTTTATTGATCATCATTATTAACTCCATCAGTGAGCTCTAACTATATAATTTAATAATTAAACAACAAGAACAATTTTTAATTTACAATATGTAAAATTTACAAAAATTAATTTGGTTCATTTTTGGGTTTCCCGAAAATTTTAACTTTGCAAACAAAATAACTTGTTCATTAAACTTTGTGAACTCTTAACAAGTACGTATATCAAAAAAAATTTAAATATGTATATAAATTGTGTAAATTTTAAGACAAAAAAAACTATTGATTTTTGAAAAATGCCTTTCTTTTTTTAATTATATCCGGAGTTTTTATTATTTTCGCGTACAAATCCTGAAGAACACGCAATTCCGTTAACTTAACAGAGTCTGATGTAGGGAAATTTTAACTTAACGGCAATGTTAGAAACGGAGCCAAATTCACACACATGGAGAACTCAATAACTATTTACAAAAACAAAGAAACCATATTTTTTTGTGTTTATTTTTGTTTTTATCTGATTGTTCAATATTTTTAAAACCCCCTTTTCACAGATGATATTTTCACATGACTTAAGTATATTTCCACCAAGCGATTTCTTTATGTTTAGAAATATGAAAAATTCGCTATAAACCAAATCTATCTCTTCTCAAAATTCATCTCATCAATTGTCTTTTTTTTTCTATAGAAACTGCACAAGTATGCACCCCAGCATCATCTTTTTTTTCTTCCTTTTTTTTATGTGACTCAAAAGTTAATTTGGAAAACTTAATACAAAAAAAATGGGAAATCAATTTTAATTATTATTTTAGTTAGCAATTTGTACTACTAATTAAATCCTGTAGTGATTTTCAACCTACAAACAATTTAATAATATCAATTAAAGAATTTGTAAAATTAAGGTTTTCTTGCTTTTTTGAGATCAATTAATAGCGTTAATTGAAAACATTTAAACAAATTAATTGCCCCAATTAAATAAATAATAGGATTTAAAGATTTTAAGGAATTAAATTTTTAGTTGTTTTGTAAATGTTTCAATTAAATTAATTATTTGACGTAATTAAAGAGAAAAATAGATTTTTTACACAGTTCCAATTAAATGATTAACTGGCCCAATTAAATAAATAATTGAATTTAAAGATTTTAAAGAATTTAATTTTTTGTTGGACGAATCAAAGAAAGTAATTGCATTTTGTAAATGTTTCAATTAAATTAATTAATTGACCTAATTAAAAATAAAAATTGATATTATAGCATATTTCCAATTAAATGGATTAATTGTCCTAATTAGAGCTTTGATTGCTTTATACAGATCAATATTTTTCAGCTCTTTGATATGGGACTCAATTCTGATAATTGTACCTTAAAGTAGCCCCAGAAATAAGAACTTCTGCATCATTCGTTTTGTCAATTTGGTTACATTAATAATTAATAATTACATTTTAAAACCAGAAGAACAATGAATATTTCGATATGGAAAATAACAAGTATGCGTACGATATACCAAGATATAACCGTCTTAAAATATACTGCCAGGCGCACAAAATCACACGTATTTTGTTCCTTCCAAGCCTCCTATAGAATCATCTGATCGATAACGAGAAACCGTGGCAACCGTCTTACCGAAAAAAGATTTCAGCTCAAGCATCAACTTCAGCACCTGGTTCTGGCCAGGCCTTAAAACTTCAAATAATAGTTAGCAGATCTTTTAATGGCTATAAAATTTCGTTAATTTCACTTACTGTTTGAAATAGATTTCAAAATTCGTTGCACGTTTCAAATACAATTAAGTTGTTTGATTTAATTAAACTTGTTTCAGTGTCTTTACCTTTTGTCCTCCATTCTCTTGCGAATATCCTGACTTCCATTGTTATGCAAATCAAATCTGTGTATAAGTGTAATTTAAAAAAAAGTTTTCTATCTGCGTTTCTAACAGCATCAGTCAAACGAATAATGAAAGACTTGCTAATACGATATAAAGCTTGCACAAAAGTTTTTTTCATGGTCTATTGTTACATAAAAGTAAAAAATGTACAATCAAAATTGATGGAAACTTAAACAAAGAGTCTAAATCACATGTAAGGAGGTTTCATTTCAACAATAAGTGTTATTTTAGGAAAGGAAGGCATTCGTGCGAATGACGTGCAATTAACTATTTTAACTATTCAAACATTTGTATTGATTTTCAAGGATTTTATTTATTTAAAATAAAAGAAACAAACTTAACTTAAGAAAATAATGTTAAATTTAACACAGTTTTGGTAAAAGAAAAATTGTTTGCAATTTTAATTTAAAAGGTAGAATTATATGCATAATTGTAAAAGATCGTAGGAGAAACGTTAATGCTTAAAGAAAATAACTAAACAACGAAGACATCAACATCATGAGTTACTGTGAATCAATAAGAAAAAAAAGCTAGGACATTTTCAAATATTTTTCTGAAAATTGTTAAAATTAATTATTTTTTGTATCCGCTATAATTTAAAAACGGCAGGAAGTCTTGCAATCGCTTTAGAATCAGCAATATTTTACATATACAATTTTTAATTTTTCTTGAACTTCCGCATACCAAAACAATAATCGTTAAAAAACATACAAAATTCCAAAACTTATTTATACGACCATGTTTGTGTGTTACTACTTTCGAAGTCTCAAAAGAGGCTAATATTTAATCACTGTGTAATATTTAACTCCAAGTGCACATACAAACTTAATCTTGATGTCAGCATAAAGAAATGCAGGTGTATTTTATGATATTTAATTATTGTTAACAAATTCTAATGTAGATTCAGTTTGATCAACCGTGTATGCAAAATTGGTAGCTCTAAATTGTACACAACAACAACATGAAATTAAAAATAGCAGAAATTTAACATTCCGGAAAGTTCTATAAACAGCAACAAGAATTTGTAAGATTGTTGGAGAGAACTGTATAACAAATATTGATAGCAGTTTATTTTGCCATGAATTGTTTAGTTAATTCATCATTCGCATTATAGTGTAATTTATAAAATTGCCAGCTACAAAATTAAAAAGGACATTACTAGTGATAGACGCTAAGTGGCAACGGTAATTAAAACATATGACGAAAAATATCACGTTTATCCTGGAGCCGTTTAGAAACCAGATATATAGGGTCGGCCAGATAACTTTTTTTTTAAACAGGGCGCAAAACATCGAGTGTAGCTTCGACTGTGTGGCACGTAGCGCCGTCCTGTTGAAACCAAATGTTGCCAATATCCTCCTCTTCAATTTTTGTGAACGAAAATTCGTTCAACATGGCCCGATAACTGTAACGGCCACTCCTTGCTCATTTTCGAAGAAAAATGGCCCAATTATGCCTCTGGACCAAAATCCGCACCAAACAGTGACTCGTTTTGGGTGCGTCGGCTTTTCAATGTATGCGTGCGGGTTTTCTGTGCCCCCAAATGCGACAATTTTGCTTGTTTACATACCCGCCAAGATCAAAATGAGCTTCATCTGAAAAGATGATTTTTAGGCAAAATCGGCATCTTCTGTAAGTCGATCGCAGGCAATATTTCCCAGCGTTCTTCATGCGTAAACACAACCATATTCTTTTAGCGGAAGGATAAAACTAATTATCTGTCAAATCAGACATGAGCTAAGTGTTACCATTCACGAAATAAGCACTAGTTAAAAAAAACGGTAGATGGCGGACCCTATATATATATATATATATATATATATATATATATATATATATATATATGTCCTTTATTTATTATTTCAATGATACAATACACATGTGTATGTGAATTATATCTTAAAAATTAATCAAAAAAATTCACTTAAGAACATAGGGCGTCAACTAGTTCTCTCCATGAGTCTCGGTTATATGCAATCGATTTTATTTAAGTCCAGGAAAGATTTACCTTCATGCTTTCGCTACGTTTTGTTCGTTGCCAAGTAGTCCTTGGCCGGCCTGGCCGTCGTAGTCCTTGCGGACTCCATTCTAGCGCTGTTTCAGCTATTTCTCCCTGAGGTCTTCTCAAAGCGTGTCCAATCCATGACCATTTCCTACGCATTATTTGTTTGTCGATAGGAATAAAATTCGCAAGTTGGTATAATTGCTTATTTGTTACCCAGTTTGGCCAGAAAATGTGTAGGACTTGTCTTAACGAACGTTTGTAGTTTTCGTTTTTGTTGTTGTGTGGTGACCCAAGTATTGCAGCCGACATTACGCTAACATTGAATATTCTTAGTTATATTAAGCGATATATGCTGCTGGAGCGCCACACTTTATATAGAGGTTGAAAGGCTGTTCGTGCTTGTTGATGCGCATCTTGATGTCATCATCTGTGCCACCATTCTTTGTCAGTATACTGCCAAGGTAGTAAAATTTATCAACATCTTCTATCTGTTCACCTTCCAATAATACAGGGGTGTCGATCGATGAGTTCACCCGCAGTAACTTGGTTTTTTCAAAGTTTATCTTATCTAGAAACCAAGCTAACTCTATAAAAGCGGTGACTGAATAACAGAGGAAGTGAGTAGTGTGAAACAGAGAACGCTTTATATGCTCTTTTTACGATTTGGAATCAGGGTTACCGTTCACCAGACTAAAGTCGCAATTTTACCTTTTTTTAGCGGTCTGTGACTTTTTGTGAAACTATTTTCTATTAGCGACTTTTGCGACTTTTTTAATTTTGTTGCGACTTTTTACCCTTTTTTTTGTTTCTCGCAAAAAAAAAACATTTAATTTGCAGTAAATTTATAAAAAAAAGTCGTCATATATAAAAGCGAATTTCAGATTATTGTTCATTTGGGACCACTTTTATCACTTTTTTGCAAAGTTGTCATGTACACAATGTATTCAAGAAATTGTTCACAAATTTTTGGTAAATGTTTCAAAGAACAGTTTTAGCAATTAAGCTTTTTTAAGTAAGAAATTGTGGGTTTTGAAGTGCTTATTTTACAAAATTTGTCGTAGATATAACACAAACATTCTTTGAAATAAGATTTCTTGTTCAAACGAAAAGAAAGTCTGAAAACGAAAAAAAAAATGAAGCTATACGTGTTTAGAGCCAGAAAAGACCACTGAGTCTAAGAGAGATAACGTTAACAACGCTGCAGGTCCTTCCAAGCAACGTAATATTTTGCAATACTGTTCGAAAGACTGGGAACTGAAGTACAAATCGCTTAAGCAAGACACAAAGAAAAAGCGGGATTTTTGCATTGCTTGTAAACAGCTTTTAGTGAACCGAAACAATAATCATTCTCTTGGATTGGTTTTTAACAGAAGTCGTGCATGTCTTTTTCAAGTAAATGGTATCTACAATGATTTTAGCAGATTGCTTGACCTGGTATTTGTAAATAAACCTGCCAAATGTACTCTGACTCGTCACTATCCAATCTCTACACCGGAGGACCACAATCGAGTTAAAATGTAATTTCCAGTACAACATAATTCCTCGACGGAGCCAAAATCGTATAATGGAGTATTGTTTTAAGAAATCTGACTACGAAAAACTAAACTTTTTGTTAACCAACACAAACTGGATTGATATCCCCTCTATACCTGATAAATCAACTCCTTTTATGCTATTTTAAAAGATTATATTGATGAGTGTGTACCACTCGTCATCTGCCCCTCCTTGGGCATCTAAAATGTTATCAAGATTAAAAAATCAAAAAAACAAACATTTTAAAAAATATAAGTATACATTGTCGTTAATCGAATATATCAAATATTCACCCTTATTCCATTTAGCGTGATCAATACGAAACGATATTGTTTTGTGTCGATGCTAGTAAATCGGTATGCCCATTGTCAATATCAAGTATTATCGATAAGCGTCGATGTATTTTTGGTATGCCGTACGCAACATTAACGCCGGCATCGATATAAATTGACTCTGATTTTATCGTCAGTCTTATTGGTGTCGAAAGAGTTTTATTCCTTTTGATTTTTTTTTTTCAATTATAATCTTGAATTAAAAATATGGAAAAAAATTACAAACACTGGCCAATGCAATAACTTAGTGGAGGAGATGGACAAAAATCCTTCACTTGCCAAAGAGCTGTGGGGGAAAGAATTTCAACGATACTACATATGTATATGCCCCTGGTCCTTGGCAAAAAACAAAAAAACAAAAAACAAAAATACTTAAGTATTAATCAAACCGTAAAAGTTTGTCTTAAGTAAAACAAAAATTAGAAAGAAAAATGGTACATGAGATGAAAACCAACGTGTAACAATGGGTTAATTTAACGTTAATTAGTGATGGTAAAATTTGAATAATGAAAGTGGTAAAGCAGTGTTTGCTGTAAAAACAACTATTCAATTTCCAAAATTATTTCAGATATGCGACCAATTGGGTGCCATTAGGGACCCCTTGGACTACCCTACCTATATAGTGCACAACGTGTGCAATTCCATATTTGACCAAAATGGTCACTAATCTTTTCCAGAAATTTCACTAAAAAAATCTTTTTTTTTTAAATTAATTTTTGTAGTGCCTGCTAACATATATCACATATTCTATTATTGTAATATCATTAGGTACATAATGGAAAATTTTTACCATATTTTTTTGGCATGGACTTGGTCCCAATTCCTGGATTTTTCGTCTTTAATCAAATTTGCGACCACTGTTAACCGTTTTACAGAGCTCTGTTAACTGCAAAATGAGCTATGTTAAAAATTTTGTTTCGTGTCTGCTATTTAAATACGAATTTATCTTAACACACATAACATTTTGTCATTACATCTGAACAATTGTGTGTTCTTAATTTACAGTTTCCTTACAGGAGAGGGAAGAAGCTTAATAAAATATTTAAGTAAGCAACGTCAAAAAAAGTTTCTTCAAAAGTTGCATAAAATGAAAAGATAGATTGTTGGAACGTTTATATTCACATTAGACTTGTGCAATCTTAGTTCCTTTTAGTGATCGATCATTTTAGTTCAATTCTTAAATTTGAACTATGTTGTTCAGTTAGTTCAATCGCTCTTTTTAACGTTGAACTGATTGCATAATCTTTGTCGAGCCATATGAAAACTTGGTAACCTTAAATGCTCCGGTGATTTTTGATGTTATGACAAAGTTTGTTAATATTTCATTGTTTATAACTAATTACTATTTGAATTCAATAAAAAAATATAAAAGTATTTTGTTAAAAAAAAACAAAGATAACAGTTTTTATATAGATTAATTAAAAAGCCTTGATTTTTACGCCTTGTATTTCTCAGGTACGAAAACAATCTTAAGCGCACTTCTTACGAAATGGTAAAGGATAATGAAGTTTGATTATATTGTAAAAGTTATTTCCACTGCTGCACTATGGCCAACGGTGTAAGTTAGCCTTGGGTAGATGAGTGACTGAATACTAGTTTAATCTTTTAAACTATCTTTCGATTTACTTACTATTGAGTTAAATAAACGTGATGATGGCGGTAAAATCCAATGAGTTTCAAGAATGATTGTTGGTAGAACGGAAAGGAACTACTATTTATTAGCAATTTTACTGACGTTAATCAAAAACACGAACAAAGAAAATTTCGATTACAATAAAATATTAATTAAATAATGTAAAAGAGCATGAACCTGTAAAAAGTACTTCAAATGTTCTCTTAAGTTTGTACATGATTTTAAATGAATCTTTAATAATGGCAAAATCGTTCATTTGGTTCACATTAAAGTGCTTATAGTATGCCACCAAACCAACGAATCGAGGCCATCTAAGCTCAATCAAATCATAGTTCAGCATATTTCGGATAATCGCAGAACGATTACTCTACCTATTTGATTTTAAATACATGCAACAAAAAGCTATTTGAAACGAGAACTTTAGTAGGTATTATTAGAAATTTTATTCTATAGTAATTACTGGGGCTATGATTTCCATGTAAATACATGATTTATGTTGTTGTCTAACTTCGCCAAAAACAAAATATCTTTACGAATCACATTTTTTGTATAATTTGGATTAGTAAAATTCATATTTTCAATTTTATAGACGAATGAAATTTGCACTATACAAATTTATTAAATTTCTTGTAATTTTAGTAAGATTTACATACTTGTTTTCGCATAAAAATTTTCAGAAAAACATTTAAGTAAAAAGAATAAATATAAATATATAAATTTGTTTTTTTTTTATATTTTTTGTTTAATTATTTAAGTATTATTATTAAAATATTTTTATATGTACATTAAAATACGTTTTGAGTGGACTTTGAAATTTACGCAAAAAAACTGTTTCAAGTTCAAATCACAGAATATTCCCTGTATATTTATACAGAAACGCGATTTAGATCAAATACTCACCAGCTGTTTTCAGTTTGGCAAGAAATTCAAAGTAAAAATAATTTGGCTTTGGATAGCATAAGAATTTTTTAAGCAGAATTTTGATAGATCTCATGGACATGTAAACAATTACTATTATCCGTTGCCTTTGAGTCAAATTCAAAAAAGGAGAATGGCAAGTTCGACTAGTTCAATTGATTGAATCGTTCATGAACTACCCAACACTAATTCACATTGTACTTAGTACATGGTTTTACGTTTAATATGACGATTAATGTCGGTTTGAATAAAGTTATACATACCGCAGCACTAAATAACTGCTGACTAGAAACGCTGGTTGGTGGTGCTGGTTCGTGGTCACAGCCTTAATATTTATAAATGGACTGGAGTTCCAATATTCAAATGTGTCTGTATTTTGAGGATTTAAAGCTTCAGCCAAAATCATTTTGATTTCTTTCTGAACAACATTTTCGTCCTATTCTTCTTGGACATGTGGTTCTGTATCATGTTTCGCCCACAAAGACGGTATTTTATTTAAGCATTTAAGCATTTTCTTTTGTCATCGTTGCATTTTTTTCTACTTATACTCATATGGAAGTATGTTTATATTGTTTTCCTGGTATGTGTCCTCGACACATCAGGTGATTATTTTTGCTGACGTGTTTTTGAGTACGTTTTTTCACATCGAAAGTGGGCATTTTTCAAAGCAAATAGAGGCGAGTCTAGCTGTTATGAAGATTCCTTGCATGATAATAAATATGTAGTTTTTTAAAAAAGATCGGTATTCGGTTAAGGTCGATAAAAAATTTTCCGAACACTGAACATTAGCCGAACTCCGTAGCCGAACCTAAACATTCGGTCAGATACTAATATTTTTTGTGGTTCTCATAATAAAAATAAACAATAGAAAAAAGCACAAGAGGTATCGCAGGAACATCTGCTTCGAAAGAAATTCCTTTCGCTATAATTAGCGACATAAAAAATTGTCCTTTTCGCGTGCCATCAATATTTACAGTTGACGATAGGAAATAGTAGTTACAACTTTTTTTCATACATTTTTAACTTCTGCTAAAAAAACGGGTCATGAAGTAAAAAACTCAAAACGGAGTTTTACACCACATAGTATGTAATTTCAGTTCTACATTATACTGGTTATTTATAAGCTTTTTGCAACGTAGTCATATCTCCAAAAAATATATATAAAAATATCGTTCCTCAAAGGTTTTAATGGAAAAATTAAAAATATGCTTCTCTCAAGAGTTGAGTAAACAAGACATTTTTATGAAGACCGCTATTAACCAAATACTTCTAATAAAACTCATAAGTGTATAAAATATTTGGGCCAAAAATGTATGATTTTTAGTTTCTCTATTTTACACAAAGTTAAGTTAAATTAAAAACACATCTCTAGCTTTCGTACCATGCAAAATGGCTAAAAGAAGACACATAAAATATATAAAAATTTTTATACGCAAATACAACAATAATAAGTATCCACTTACCTTTTTGTAATACGCGGTCTCAGCGGCCACATAATAGCAAAGTAACGATCAATTGATATGGCCACCAACGTGTAAGCGCTCACCAGCACCGAAACAGCTTGCGAATAGTTGACCAGATGACACAACGCAATGCCAAAAGGCCAATAGCCCAAAATAAATATCGATATAAACGATGAGGGTACACAAAATAAAGACATCAGTATATCGCCCACAGCTAAATTGGCAATAAAATAATTTGTAACTGTGCGCATGCGTGGCGAAGACTGGACGATGTAGCAGACGGTGCCGTTGCCCAAAAGAGCAAATACAAAAATGGGAATGTATAATAAATAGACGGCGGTCTTAAAGTAAATACTTGACAGAGCCTCATCGTCTCCACCGCCACCGTCCGTGCTAATGCTATCATTGCCGGCTGCCAGGGATGCATTCAAAGCACTTAAAGCTTGTGATTCACCATCGCAGAAAAATAATGCATACGTAGACTCCTCTTCTGGCTGTTGTGCTATCTGGTGGGTTATCGACGATATGGTAGTGGTGGTAACGCTGGCTAAAGAGGCCAACAAATGCAGGGCAGGTGAAGTTGTTGATAATGATACTGATGATGCAGGTGAAGTGGAGGATAATAATTCTGAAGTTGAAGAGGAAGTGTCGTTGTTTAAATATTCTGTATAATCTTCATATTGATTGTTAACACTCCCATTAATGAGGTTGTTGCTGCTCAAAGCTGCTACTAACAATTGTTGTTGAGGTTGTATAAAATATAAATTATCACTATTACTGCTGCCGTCACTTATTTCATCCGCTAACCCCGCACTCACTACACCATCACCATTTTCCACCGGATGCATAACGATGTTATTGTAGTTATTGCTAATATTTGCAACCCATTCTTTTGCAGTTGTGTTTACGTTTACGTTTTCATTGTAATAATAATTGTTGTTGTCCATGTTGGTAGAGTCCTTAGCATTGTTTATAATTTTAGCTGCCATATTCAAATGAGGCAATATACTGCGTGCCGTATATTCACGCAAGAAATGCTTCATTTTAATTTTCGTATGCCAGCACACACAACAGTAATTCCAACACCCACAAATTACACCTTCTTTTGTTGTTGATTGCTACTCGCGGATGCACGTTTACGAGACTGGTAATATTTAACTCTAGAGCACTTAGTTTCTGTATGCCAACAAACAGTTGTTAAATATATATGCAACTGTTTTTTTTGCAGTTGTTTCTATGTTAATAGTTTTTAAAATGAATTTTGTGAAACATTTTTTTTAATTGCAAATTTTAAATTGCATGTACTTAAGTCGCTGCTTCTTCTCAAGCACTTGATTCATGTTGAATTTAACATTATTTAATTTTCTTTTAGTATGTTGCAAATTTTATTTTTACTTATTTGGTAAATGTATTTATTTCTTGTCAAATCTGTTAACAACTATATTTATATTAATTTGTAAGTATTTTACACTACATTATTTGTAATGAAATTTAATTAAATAGTTCTGCATTGAGATGAAGGAAAAAATTTGTGCGTTTTAATTTCAAAATTTTCCTAAAGAATCAATGTTTTTTTTTTTTTTGATAATGCTTGAAACCTGTTATTGAAAAAACAATTCACACACCGCACTATGGGGACTTACGCTAAATAAATTTAAATATATTTTTAACTTCAAACAACGACTCTACTTGGCAATATCGATATATATTTACAGGCGAAGAAAAATCATGGTTGAGACAACCATAATAAAAGAGCAACATACTATGATTGAATATGGTTGTAGTGGAATCATAATATGACTAAGTTTAAAGATTAAAGTCAAATCATGCAATTATAAAACTAATGCTACTGAGTGAATCATATTGTTGTTGAAGCAATAATATTCTTCTCTATAACAAGAATAATAAATAACAGTTTTATATTTCCCTGAAGAAGCCACACAAAGAAGTGGCGAAATAGCGGTTAACTAATAAAATTTTGTGAATAGAATTTTGGTACTTTTTTGTTTGCATTATTCTCTCTTTACGAAGCCCTCAAATACGTGCTGGTATCATTTTGAAATTCGAAAAGGGTAAATTAAGTTGCTCTTTTCATTACTTTTTTCTATACACCTATTTTTTATACATACTCATATATACATACTAAAGAATATATTTGTATTTATTCACTAGGAAGGGATTTTTGATCATTTAAATTAAAAAGAGGATTAAGGGGGTAAAAACGGCTATTTTACAAATTTGCTTTTTCTTATTACTTTTTTATACATATATTTATTAAAAAAGATTTTCCCGCTAACAAGTACTTGTAGCATGTATACTGCTAGTTATTAATAAAATAATGAATTTATCAAAAATTTCTTAAATTGAAAAAAAATAGAAATGGGTAAACTTAGATTTGAACTTATGCCAAACAATCCCTTTCAATATCAATACAACAATAATACGAGTTATAGGTGAATAGAAACAGAGTAATAAGAAATCAGGACACGGTACAAAATTCTGATTACATGTAATCAAAATATTAATCAAATGAAACAATGTATATACGAATGTGTGTATACATATTTGCATGGTTTGTGATCATAATTTGTTCAGAAGCGATCAATATTATTGTTGAATAATAACAAATATTTGATTATAGTCTAATCATGTTTGCAGCTAATATGTATTTGTAATTATCAGGATAACAAAAAATATGATATAAAAAAGGTATTTTATGCGCAAAAAAAACTGTTATTAAAAAAAGAAAATATGCTTTTTAAATATGATTAATACGCTCGAAGCACTCGGCTCGCTTATCATAAAAAGATTTATTAAAAAATAATCATTAAAAAGTTAAAACCACTTGTCAGGTGTTGCTATTTGCTATACTGGAACAAGTAAAATCAATCAATGAATTGACTCTGATAAAATTTTCCTCAAACATATTTTGATGAGATATTAGATTTTTTGCAAAGCATTTGCCAAAGATGTTTTCATTAATCAAGAACGAAAGTTAGAGGTTCGAAGGCGATCAGATACCGCCCTAGTTCTAACCATAAACGATGCCAGCTAGCAATTGGGTGTAGCTACTATCATGGCTCTCTCAGTCGCTTCCCGGGAAACCAAAGCTTTTGGGCTCCGGGGGACGCACAGTGGGGCCAAATGCATGAAAAGTGGCGATTAATTCAAAATATGAACTTTAAAATTCATGATCGTGTTTGGTACCGGGTGAAAGTGGATAAAATTCTGCATCACTAATTGCAAAAATTATACTTTTAAGTTGTTTGCTTTAGTTGAAGTGAGCACTTAAAGTTGAATAATTGTTATTTTTTTTGTGCATATTGAAAAAAAGTGAAAATTTTGATATTTCAATTGATAATTTTTTCTATTAATACTTCTAAAAGTTAAATTTTTATAATGGAACCGTCAACTTCAGGTAGTTTACTATATAGTACATGTTTTTTTGTTTAAATAAATGTTTTAAAAATATTAAATGTTAATAAAATAAAATTAGCCCAAAAATGGCCTATTTTTGATTTATATATGGAGTTTCAACAACTTTGTTTGTGAGCTTGCGTAAAATCGTCTATATAGTGTTATAATATCAGATCTCAACTAATAAACCCCAAAATATTTTTTTGCGATTTTTTGCGATTTTTGAGTTATGCTTGTTTTTGTGAAATAACTCAAGATGCTAAAAATCCACAAATATGAAAAAAAAACAAAACAAAACAAAACATCAAGTTGTTTTTACTTTGTTTTGTCATTATTTTCGTTATAGTAGTTGTTATTGTAGCTAAAAAAATGTGTTGTTAATTAGAGATGGGGGCGTGAGTAACTTTAATTCACGCATGCTCACGTGATTGCGTATGTTGGGTTTGTTTACTATGAATAAAACTAATTAAATTATTTTACATGTGTTTATGATATTTCAATGAATTTTACTTAAACATTTGTTAATTTTAAATTATTAGAAAATTGTATATGGCACAAGTGCACTATTTTGAAAAATTGAAGGAGGTCACGCTCCCATCCCTATTTATTATTGTCATTTATTTGAGTCCTACATAATAACTGTTGGTCATATACATGCATCATACGAGTAAAGTTTTAATTTTGTTTTAAGGTGGTGATATCAATCTACTAATATAATGATAATACATTTTTAAGAATTTCTATCCATCCGTAGGGTATTATTGATTCGGTACTGACACGTTTATTTATTGTTTTAGCTGTCAATGTTTTGTGATGTGATGTTACATATTTAAAGTGTTGTGAAAGTGTAAATTATTCGGTACAGGGTTAAAGGAATTACTTTTTGCAAATTTTAAACGAATAGAAATCTTATTAATTTTAGGAACATGTCCCAAAACAATTTTCATTCCTCGTCATGAGTTGCATAATTGTATGAGGAGTGCAGAACCTAAATCACTTCAGGATAAATTTAAACTTTTGAGATGGGAAGTAATAAAACGTGTCGACCCTTCGGATATGGTAGATTTTATGACAAGGTTTCATAATTTTTGCTCTAGCTATGAGATTCGGTGGCAAAAATGTCATAGAAAGAATGAAATTTTTGTAAAAAATAATAAGAATTGGCTGGATGCCTCAATCTCATTCAGTCCACCACCAGAACCACAACAAAAGAGAGGTCGCAATGATCTCTCATTTGAAGAGTGCAAAGAAAAAACAAAAGTTAAGAAATGTAAAGACATAAGAGATCAAATTTCTTTGCCTGTTTTGGCTTACGCCACACAAATGAGCTTGAGAGCTGCTGGAAAAATAGATGAGTCGAAAATTGTTAAGGAAATAATATCATCTCCAACAAAAGCCAAAAAATACCGAAAAAGTATAGAACAGGTACCACCACAGCAGTTAACTCCGGATGAAGCTCTGTCCGTTTTCGTAGAAGCGAAGCTAAGTCGCCACCAATATAATGTTATTAGAAAGGTTGCACCTGAGAAATTTCCATCATATAAATTGCTCCAAAGAGCTAAGAAAAAATGTTACCCAAAGGGAGAACAAATGAAAATTTCTGAAACATCAGCGCAAGTTAGCCTACAAGGAATATTGGATCATACCACTGAACGCCTTTTGTCGGTTAAAAATGCAGATTTAAATTCGTTAGACAACGAAGAAATCGAAAAAATTACTTTATACACTAAGTGGGGCTTTGACGGAAGTTCAGGGCATAGTTCTTACAAACAAGCCTTTCATGACAGTAATGCATCTGATTCTTCTGTATTTATTACGTCAATTGTACCATTAAAATTAGTTTGTAAAAACAAAATCATTTGGCATAATCCTCGACCGTCTTCAACTAGGTTTTGCAGGCCATTAAAAATTGAATTTATGAAAGAAACGGTCAACAGTATTAAAACAGAAAGAGAAAGAGTGGAGACAGAAAAAAATGCTCTTATCGATACAGTAATATCAGTTGGAGAAAGAAAGATAAAAGTGAACCACAAACTAATTCTCGTTATGATTGATGGTAAAGTGTGTAACGCGATTACAGACACAAAGTCCACACAAAAGTGCTACATATGTGGCGCTACCAGCAAGGAGTTCAACAATATTGAACAAATGATTTCTAGAGATTCCAACGTAGACTTCATGGAGTTCGGTTTGTCTGTCCTACATGGCTGGATAAGATTTTTTGAATGTCTTATTCACTTGGCATATAAACTTCCAATTCATAAATGGCAGGCAAGAAGTGACGAAGAAAAAAAAATTATTGCTGAAACTAAAAGTCGTATTCAACGCGAATTTAAAAAGAGAACGGGATTGATCATTGATCAACCAAAACCTGGTTTTGGTAACTCTAATGACGGGAATACTGCAAGACGTTTTTTTAAGAATGCAGAAGTATCTGCTGAAATTACTAATATTGATTTAGAGTTGATCAAAAATATGCACACAATATTAATTGTAGTTTCTAGTGGTATTGAGGTCAACATTGAAAAATTTACAAACTTCGCTAATAACACTGCCAGGCTATTTGTGAAAAAATATCCATGGTACTATATGCCTCCTACTCTTCACAAATATTTTATTCATGGGCCTGAAATTATATCATTATCGCCATTGCCAATTGGTCAGCTAACCGAAGAGTCTCAGGAAGCCAGAAATAAAGATTTTAAAAGTTATAGGGAGAATTTTGCCCGTAAATGCAGTCGAGAAAAAACAATGGAAGATATCTTTAATAGATTTCTCTTAAGTTCAGATCCGTTTATAACAAGCATGAACAATAGTTCTAAAAAGAAAAAAGAGCTAATGCCAAAATCTGCATTGGAGTTGCTTGTACTTCCCAGCAATCAAAATAGCAATGATGAAGATGGAGATGAAGATGGAGATGAAGATATAGATGAAGATTAAGATTATTGTAACGAATTAATTTATGATTATGAAATTGAATGTGAAGTAAATACTAACATTGAAGGTAATAATGATTATAATAAAATATTGTTGTTTTCAAAAAGAAAAAAAAAAATAGAATAACCGAATTTAATTAAATTTTTTTTAAATAGTGTGTTTATGGTTATTTATCAATAAAAAAACAATTAGATTTTCAAATTGTTCATTTTTGAGCAAAATTTTAAAATTTCGAGAAAAAAGGTATGATTTTAATTTAAAAATTTTCTAATAGAAATACATATAAAATATTTATTCCTTATAATTTTTACAAATATTACTTATTTTTCTTAAAGCACATTTAGTATGCTTTAATTTGCAATTTAATTGAATAATTTATAGCGCACCGTTCCCTAGTTACAGCAAAAAATGTGAAAAAAGAGGATTTTTTACACAACACAAAATGACCCATAAAGGGTTAAAAAATGTGTTTTTTCACTCTGTTTTTTTTTTAAATGTTGGTTTTTTATGTATTTACAAATATCCATTAATAAAAAATATTTTTTTTTTTAAATTACGACTTCTACGAATTAATCGCCACTTTTCATGCATTTGGCCCCACTGTGGGACGTATGGTTGCAAAGCTGAAACTTAAAGGAATTGACGGAAGGGCACCACCAGGAGTGGAGCCTGCGGCTTAATTTGACTCAACACGGGAAAACTTACCAGGTCCGAACATAAGCGTGTAAGACAGATTGATAGCTCTTTCTCGAATCTATGGGTGGTGGTGCATGGCCGTTCTTAGTTCGTGGAGTGATTTGTCTGGTTAATTCCGATAACGAACGAGACTCAAATATATTAAATAGATGCTTTCAGGATTATGGTGTTTGAAGCTTTTATAGCCTTCATACATAAGCACAGTAAAATGTGTGAGTGTTTGAATGTGTTTATAAGGGTGGAGCCGTACCTGTTGGTTTGTCCCATTATAAGGACACTAGCTTCTTAAATGGACAAATTGCGTCTAGCAATAATGAGATTGAGCAATAACAGGTCTGTGATGCCCTTAGATGTCCTGGGCTGCACGCGCGCTACAATGAAAGTATACTTAAATTCAAAATTCGCATACGTATCAGAAATCGATGGCGCTACCTCCATGTTTGGAATTCAATGTCCGCCTCCAGGTGTTTGCCGATCTATCTATCTGCCTGTACTCGAATTTGTAACTTTTCTTAGAAAGCGAAACTAACTTTGAAATAAAAAAAAACTATATTCGAGTTCAGCGTATTATTTAAAATAAAAAGTACTCTACGCAAAAAATACTTCTTCAGTCACCAATTGTAGGCCGGTGTTTTATATAGCACTTTTGGATGATTTTTATAAAAAAAATGACCTCAAGCTTAATTTAAATAATAATATAAATATTTTTTTAAAAAAGGTGGAAAATTTATATATTAAAACAACAAGAGAAGAGCTCCTATTTGCTAGATTAATTTGTGAAAATCTTTTAAATACATTATTCTTAATGATAAATGTATACGTGATTCATTTCAATTTAATTTGTAAACCATTTTAATCAAAATTGTTTGTCGCGAAAAAGTTATTAACTATTTCGCGTAAAATTCGAATTCCCATAGCTGGTTTAATTCCATGGTATCAACTGAATTGAGTATCTACTATTGTGGAACAAGAGAAGATTTTAATGAAAACAAAATTTAAAAAAACGAAATTATATTGGTGGCATTAATTTATTTATTTTTTTCAGTTTCACTTTTCATGATTTTTTTTAATTTTTGAAAAAAAGAAATTTGTTGTTCGACATAAATTATTTACTTACAATGAATTGACTACATTGCAACGACATTTAAAATAAGACAAACTGACAATACAACGAATTTGTCTGTTCACAAGCACATAAACAAATATCGTCTTTTTTTAAACGATAAGACATACGACTGAGCTTGTGAATTGAACAACTGATTTAAATGCAGCCGATGAATTAATTGATAATGCTCATCACAATATTAAATCAAATTGTTTAAAAATACTAAAGAGCGTATCGCAGAGCACATAATGGTCTTGCTTTAGGCGATCAAACGTCTTCCAGTTCTCTTACGTAAAAATTCGTAACGTGACAGTTTAGATTAGATTAGAGACGAAGATTTCATAAGCAATAACCGTATATCTTTGAGAGGCACTAAGACTTTACTCATGAATACGAGTGAAGGCGACTAAGATGAAATTTCTCATTGGATAATACATGTTTAAAATTTTAATATATTTATATTATTATATTATTTATATTCCGCAAATACGAATGTGAGCAATCGTTACATCACTAAGTAAACAAATAACTTTTCTCACATGATTTTCCATACATGGTAAATATTATTTATAATATATCTAAAGATTAGTGGGCGCGATACCTAGCAACCGAAGAAAATATAAATTCTCCAATTCACAACCTATTGTGTATGAGTTGTAAGTTTTATGTATGCTGTTGGTAATTTTCTTATCAACACGTGTCTCAGCAAATGTTTATATAGAAATTACAAACAGCATTTACACAATCTGTAAATCGACAATTTTATTTTATTTTATTTCCAAAAACTTTAGGAGTGAAAACTTTAAAATTTTAAGTGAATTAATTTATGCTGTGCAGTTTGAAATTAAAATTAATCCACTTTTGGTTTGCTCAATGGTATATTATCTCATGTCCAATTTTTGGTAAAAATTATCTTACGAACTTTAGCCTAATATAAACTACTTTCTATTAATTACACTCGCCAACAAGTTTTTGGAATAGATCAACCAAATATCTTTCCTAGGGTTATTTGGTGGGCTGAATTCGATTCTGTAATTGGTTTTTTTCTCTATCACGCCAGATTTTCGAGATACAAAGAAATGTTTTAATTGGTTTTGCACATCAAATATTCATTAGTTCATTTAAATTTCAATGAATTTTCAAACGTGAATGGCGTTACTTGAACGTCGTTTGTATTTTTTTTTTGGGGTTCGGTTTCACGTATTAGAGTCCAGCAATAGTCTCGCAGCATGCTTTTATCCCAAAATCCTTGACAATTTCCTTCAATTTGCATTAAATCTTGGTGAGCACTCTCCCCTTGTTCGTCGCTCACCGCACAAAGCTTTTGTGGAAAAAAATTTTTGACTGACATTCGTGCACCTAATTTGTGATAATTTTTCAATAATTCGGTGTCAACGGTTTTTCCAAATTTTTTACATCAAAACCAAAATAATGTAAATATGCATATTTTAATCATACTGATATTGCATATCCATTTTCCCAATCAAATATTCACCACACACAAAGCAAAAATAGCTTGAATCAGTAACACACGATCTCCTTGACATGCTTAAACTCTACTATTATGGAGATTTAAAACGAATGAGGGCTTCTATCAAATTAATAATTGTGAAATTGTAGTGTCAATATTGATTGTTTTACACTATTGCCAGCATGTGAAAAAAAATTACCAAGCCGTGGTAGCCCAATTTTTATGCCAGATTCGAATTCAGAGCACACAGATTAGTTAAAAAATTTGCTTCGTTTCTGCAGTCAATTTTTTTCTCCAGACCATTGTTATTATTAAAAAAATATTTAATTTTCATAAGCAAACGGTGTAGTAGTCTATTTTCAAATTGCTGCTGCTTCAAAAACAAATTGAAATGTATCTTAGAAAAATCTATATCAAGTACGACAAAGAAGCTGATTTGTCATATGTGTGTGTGTGTGCGTGTTTATTAAAGATATTTTCACTTCTTAACAGGTATTTTCACACTTTCAAAGTAAAAACTGTCCCTACCTTTGACATTTTGAAACGAAAAGGAACTTCCTTTCTTTTTATGATTTTGTCGCTTGTCAAAATAAAATAAATTAAAAGCGAAATAAAATCTATATTTAAGTGGTCGGTCGATCGCCCACTCAAATTTTCATAACTAAATTTTAATGTATATTTTTCCTTCACTCTCACTTTAATTAGGTGTTATTTTAATTTTTAATATTATTTGCTTTACACGAACTTGTAAATATGAAAGAAACATTGTGGGCGGGTGTTTTTTTTTTTTTTTGAAGAATATGTTTCATTAGTTTTTTCTTTGCTTTAGTTTTGTTTGTTGTTTTTTAATTTTTTTGGAAAACACGAGCAGGGTCCTGAAAATAAAAGAATAATAAAAAATCAATTAAATTAACATAATAAAACATGTATTTGAAAGTTTATTAGTATTTGAATATTTAATAATAATTTGTATGTTTGTACAATAATGTGTTTAAGTGCTTGAATAAATTAATATTGAGATGTTTTCGCGATGGGGTGCTTTATTGCTGCTACAGTGGTACGCAAAACTGCCTGCCCAAATTGACGATTTTTCTCGCCAAATTTGCAAAATGACATTCGGTTGGTTTTTTTGAAAGTGACAGTTTGAAAAAAAAAATCAAGAGACCGCAAATTTTAATATTTCTGAAATTTTGTTTGAATAACTTAAAAAAAAATAAATTTTAGCAGAAACAGTTAAATATTCAATGTCTATAGAATACAAAAAGTAATGACCTATAACTTCAAAGGAAATAATAGCGGAAATCACACTTCGTTGCAAATTAACCTTGCAAACCTTGCCTATATTGCAAATCCAGAATACGTGCTATATTTTGCAAGACTACAACAACAAAATACATGAAACTGAGATTTGCAGTACTTGAACAAATACGCATAACCAAATACCAAATACAAAATTTTTTATAAAATTTTAGAAAATTTATACATAAACCGGAAGCTTGCTTCGCATGAAAATTTTATCAGCGACGTTCACGTTGAAATATTTTCTGCTGCTTAGCTTATTCCATGCGGCAAAGTTACTCATTCAACACTGTAATTTCTAAAATCACCTGTCACAATTAACTTGCTAAACGCCCGAAAAAGGCACTCACGCTTTAAAGCAGATAATCATGCAATGTGTGTTAAAATTGCAGATGAGCAACGATGATTTCCGCTAATATAAATTACAAACCTAAGTAGTTAACGTAAGATTTGCTAATCTGGTATTATGTGAATACCAAGTAAATATGGACAAAGCTCCAGATGCTGCAGTGCCGCGGTTTGAGCATTTGTCGCTTATCCTTCAGAGAATACCCCAAAGATAATATCTTTAAGAAAAATTATACTTCTGAGACCACACAAGTTTTTTGAGACCAAAAGTCCTGTGATTATTAATCTTTCAATGTTATTGTGATTTGATTCTTGCTTTGAATCGGACTTTGATGTTAAAAGCTTTGTATATTTTTCGTCATTGTTGAAAGATCTCTTTTTTAAACTCTTCAATATAAAAAAAAAAACTGTACATAAATAAAATCTTTTTAGAAGATACAGACGTTGTAAAGGCAGAAAAAACCAAACCAAAAAAGTTTGTCTTGTTCCTTTGGAATATTGTCTCATATCCAATTCTTTCTGACTAAAAATGTTACGAACATTAGCCAAAATAATAACCACTTTGGATTAAAAACTACTAATATCCAATTTTTCGAAAAATAATCACTTTAAAAAGAAGGACATTGTTGAATTATTTATTAATAAAAGCACTTGTCACTTTTTTGGCGATCTGCACAAGTATGTGTTGAACTGCTATAATAACCTGAAACTTTATTTTTAAATATTTTTATTACTTATCTACTAGAACGAAAAAGAAAGATGTAGACAATTTAATGATATAAAAAAATTTTTGGAATTGGGAACCCAAAAATTTAAAAAGTTATTTTTGTTTCAAATATAATTATACGAAAGATAATTTTCTTTCGATATCGGCGAACAGGCATTTTGTCTTTAGATTCAGTTTTATTACGAGTTTTATAAATATATTGAACAGAATCATTCGAGTATTTAACTGGGGTAAGATGTTTTAGATGTTACTTGAATTGGTGGATTGTATATTTGGACAGCACCTAATTTAGATAATCGAAACCCTTTCAAAAACTTCTTATAACTGAAAAAAAAATATTTGTTTCCAAAAAAAAAAAAATTTTATCAAAAGTACCAAAATTTTAAAATAAAACACAAAAACGTATTTGGAATTAGTTTTAATTAAAAACTTAAAAACGATTAAAATCAAAAACATACCATATACAGCCCAATTATAAACAGAAATTTTTCATGAAAATTTTCCCTTTTTTCTTTTTTCCTCTTATGAATAAAAATTCCCGCATTATGCCTTTCAGTCCGTTTTTATAAACCGTGTAAGAGGGAGAAAAAATAAATAAAAAGCTAAAAAGTAGTTATTCTAAATATATATTTAAGTATGGGCTTTCCTTAAAAATTTCCGTCACAAAACAAAAGGGAGTTTGAATTAATTGAAGAATTTCTTTCTCGCGAAAAACCTTTCTTCATGAAACAAATTCCTTGCGAATATTTATAATTAGGCTGATAATAAAAAATAATATAAAATAAAATTCATATCTAGATTTAGATATCTTTAAAAATATCACATACAAAACTAAATATATTTCTTATTTATACATTGTTTTATTAAAATTTAAAGCCATTTTTTTGATTCCCTAACGTTTGTGCAATCGTTGTTTGTTTTTTCAAAAAGTATTTTGTTCTTAAAATACCACATTAAGCTGCTATTTCTAATTTGTTTCTTGCATTATCTTTGTTTAAATTAATTTTTGAAAAAGTGGCTCAGTTGTACTTAAGAGGGAATAAACACAATTAGACACTATTGCAGTAACAAGGGAGTGAGATAATACAAGATCGTTTCATTGGATACAAACATCAGTTAATATTTTCATCCAATACACTGCAAAAGTTAATTTATTTTGTTATAAAAAACTTGAAAAAAAAAGTTATAAATTTTCAAAAAACTTGTTTCTTACCCAATAAATTTAAAACTATTTTGCATCTCAAAAAACTTGCAAAAAATAAGAAAACAAGTGAGCACGTTAATTTAGGATCATATGGCAACAGCCTTCTTGTGCAGTTCTTTTTATATAATTTTAAAAATCGAACTTAGAGTCTACACAATTATAATTATTTTGATGGCTCTATTTATCTAAACGATAGTTGTGAATTCATGTTATAATAAATATTATGATGTAATACAGCCAAAAAATTTAAATTTTGTATAAAGTGTAATAATAAAAAAATACAATTTGGAATGATTTTATTGAAAGTTTGTGTTTAAAATGGTTTAGATTTAAAATTAAATGCAAGGTTTTAGTTTTTTACAAAAAATTAGACGGAGAATCAATAAAACTTTACTTTTTTATTTAACAGGTTTTTTTCTACGATTTTTAAAAAATAAATGAAGATATTTTAAAAATTTTTACGGCAAGTGGAAGATTTTCTTTTAGTTTTTTCTTAAATTTATTAATCGAGATTGCCTCGATATCTTTTTTTCAAAGATTTTTTTATATATAGATTAGCTAAAAAAGCCTCAACAAAGAAGAGTTTTTGAAAATCTTTGATTTTCTTTTACTTAATCTTCGACAATCTTGTTTACAAAGTTTTTCACAACTTACAGTGCTGTAAACAAGATAGTAATAAATAGAAAACACTTAAAGGCCCCGTTAGCCGAGCGTTGCTGTATCCGTACCGTACCGTACTGTTAGCACGTTGGTCCACTTATTGAACATTTAAAAACGTACGTTTGTTTTATATTGTATGTTTTATTGCCAGGAAAAAGGAACAGCTGTTTACAACACAGTGATGGGTATTAAAAATTTTCAATTGGTGACTTGTGCAGAAAAAGTACCTAAGATATTTAAATGATAGAACTTTATTTTGTGTAAAATTATTTATTATTTCACATTTATATTATAAAATTATAATATAAAATATAAACAACAAATTAGTGTTTATATGTGTATACAAAAAAATGTATACCATTTAAATTATTTTATATGTATATACGTACATATCACATTTATATAATATATGTATTTGTTTATTATATACATCTAAATATGTATATCGTCTTATCAAATGCAAGAGGGCCTATCTACATTATAACAAAATTTTCACTAGAGATAAAAAACTTAATAAAAATCAAACTATTGTGATAACAAATATTGGCTTTTTCAGCATAGTATCATTAATTCCGATTTTATTAATGATACTACCTAGAAAAAATAGTTTTTATGACCACAGTAGTTTGCTTTTTATCAAGCATTTTGTCGCTCCTTAAAAAATATATAGGCTGTTTTGCATTTTATATGACGATATGTATGAACATATATATGCAAATATACATTATTTGAAGTTGTTTTGTCAAAAGTACAAAAATATTATTATCAAAAAGTAACAAAAAATAAGAGCGGAAATGCGCCCTTAACTTGTACCAAAGAAACAGCCCATCACTGGCTTACAAATGTCACGTAACAACGTTAGGAATTTCTATTTTACATAGGTTGGTACGTTGAAACTACGGTACATTTAAATTCGGTAAGCTTTTGTATTGCTTTTTCCATAACATAGATGAACAGCTGATACAGTTAAATCCCCTTTCACATATGCGATATTTCTTGCCGGATATTTTTTAATTGTTTTTTGTTCTTGCCTTAATCTTTTACATATTGGAAATTAATAGACAGACAGAAATTTTTTCACATTCGTTTTTCATCAATTTTCGCAGTTTGTTTACTTAGTATTACATACATATTTATTTTATTCTGTGGTTTACTTAAATTACCAAAAACATATAGAACAATTTTTTATAAAAATGAAATTTGATAAAAAAAAAGGTAAAACTAGTTTATTGCACAAAATTTCCATGAGAAGATACTCCCGAAGAAGACGACTTGGGCTTGAGAAATATGATATAAAGCAACATGGTGAAAATTGCGAAAATAACAAAAGAAAAACAAAAAAAAAAAAATCTGGTACAGAGGGTCGTGTAATACACACTCTGCATCTACGCCCCTTCTTCTACAAACTTCGTCTGTGTGTCTTTCAATTGCCGATATGTGAAAGGTGACTAAAGTATATAATCAGCAAGACAAAAGAAATGGCGAATATAAGGCATATTGATCTCAAACTCAACACATAAACAAATGTTTGTATAAATAAAAAATTGGTATCTCTAAAGACAAAATACCGCTACAAAAACAAACTAAAAAAATCAATCTGACCTCTTTTTGACCTGCTTCTCAACTGGTTTATGTAAAACAAATTTCATTTCGTTCATAGTAGGATATGCAACTTATCGGGTTTCTACATTAACCATTTAGTCCCGCAAAAGATTAACAGAGTTGGGGACTTAAGCGTTTAATAGTAATAAGTAATATTTTTTTACATTTATTTGTTTGCTTCCAAAAAATAAATTAAACAGTGAAATGATTTCCATTGGCACAACAAAAAGAAGCTTACAGACAGACGAGAAGGGGAAACACAAAATGGAAATAACGAGAATAAAAAGATATAACAGCACTTGCACAACGTATACTGCAAACTGGACACTCAGCTGATTTGAAAATGTAAAAATACTAGAAAAAGCGAACACTACAAAGAAGAGATACACAACAGGAAGATTACGAGTCCAACAGAAAATAAACAAGACGATAAATTTGAAAAAAGACACAGCCAACGTCAATACCAGCAATATGGTTGTCCTAAATTGATATTATTTGAATTATTTGTGATATTAGATTAAGATGTATTTAAATGCAATTTATCTCTTATACAAATATTTTACAACAAATTTATTTAATTTCAAAAATGTTTATGTAATACTTTGATTTAAAAATTTCAAGTAATTTTTGGTATACATATCGTCGTTCCAAAGTTATCTTCACGTATCTCTTAAAAAATTTTCTTTGGGAAATTGAGTTTAAAGTTCCAACATTATATACAAGAAAAATTATTAGATGATCCGAATTTGCTCTACTTCCGGAGTACAAGCTCAGGATCCTGGACACGGTTCCCAAACGTCAGATTTGATTCGTCAAATCTTGAGTTTTTAGGAGAGGCGGTCTTATCTAATTTTTTTCTGATTTTGTGATATACGTGAAGATAACTTCGGGATGACGATATCTATACAACTTTTAAATCTATTGTTTTTATTAATTAAATAGAATAGAGAAACAATCTACGAAACGTCGAGAAAAATTAAATAAAAAAGAAGTTTTATTTACATAAACTTTTCAGGCATATTAGCTTATTAAGATAACTACTTAAAACTTAAAAAAAATTATGGCCAAATAAACAAATAAATTGTGACTGAAACGCTTCTTGGTTTAAGAACAATATAATTTCACAATCCACAGCAAGAAAACGTGTAGAGAGTTCATTTTCTTTAAAGCTTTCAGCTTCCTCTATTGCTTTAGGTTATATATTTTAATCAAAACACTATTTTAGAAGATCAATAATTGAAATAAATTGGTTTTATTTGCTACTTTCTCCTTTTGTTTGTCTTTTAAGAGGGGAAAAGGTAAGTAGAGACAACTTTGGAAAAGTATTTTTAATTATAACCTCAACCACTGGTTATAATTAAGGGGTTATGGGAATAAAAGAAAGAGAGGGGAATTAGTTCCTTTTCTTTTATTTAAAGGGCTTAGTTACGTATGCTCATCTTTGGAGGGGATTCCAAAATGACTGGTAAGTATATTGGCCTTGGTGTGAGAACTTATAGTTATAAAAGTAGACACACTGATTTTCCACAGAAATAGTAAGTTTTCTGCGGTATAAGTAAGTTACAATAATAGTTTTATATTTTGTTAGAGGTTTAAACTTCGTTCATTTTTTGAAAATATACATTTTTGTCGCTTTATAATTCAATATTGAAAATTAATTTTTAGGTTTAAATTTAGAGTTTTCAAGTACTTAATTAATTATGAAAATTCGAATAAAAGTACAACATACAAATAAATAAAATAGAAAGGAAAACCACGTATTTTGTCCAAGTTATCTTGCACAATAATAATTTGCATAATTTTTGTGATCAGCCCCACCGTATGTCGCTGGCTCTAATCTTAATACAGATAATTATCCAATGAGCTCAAAAATATGCTTCTCCTTTTCAAGTGCTTTAGCAAAATCAAACAATAAAAAAATATTTTAAAAATAAATCAAAGAATACAATATACAATCAGGCTGTTCACTCAATTTAAAATTAAAATCATGCAGTTGTCAGTCAGTCGCTTTCTTCATTTCGGTTAACTTCTTGCCATTTCCTAACATTTTTCGAAAACGAGGAAAAAGTTAGGAACTAATTAATGAACTATTAAATATCACTTTAAATTTATTTCGTATAAAAGGATAATTTGTTTTAAGACATTGAATGAAAAGTAACTTAAGGCTTTAGTTGTAGAGTAGAGGCATAAATACGCATAATCGTGAGTAATCTTTAAAATTAATCCAGTGAGCCTTTATCAGCATAAGTGAATTTTTTGACTGAGTGTTTTTTATTTAAAGAAAATATTTCAAAGCAACAAGGAATTTTAAGTTTTTCATCTAAAAAAGAATAACAAGTTTCTGTTGCAAAATGTCGGCCGGTCTATCTCACGGCTTATACGCAATTTGTTTAGCTTCTGCTGCTTTAGCTCGTTTCAGTAAAATCCAGTATAAAAACTTTACATAACTTAAGGCAACATTTGAAACATTTATTAAGCACACAAATCTAAAGAAGCCAAAATTTGTTTGTGTTTCCTAAAAATATGGCAGAAAAAATTTGTTTAAAGCCAAATGTTTATTTTCTTTTAAGTAATATACAGGGTTTTTCAACAAGGACTTTTTTCTAAAGCAAAATAAAACAAATTTTTATTGTCTTACGAAGAGAAAAGTTCGGCAATTATGAATGAAAAATGATATTTGGCAAATATCCACCACGACCACGATGACAGATGACGATTCTTTCATCAAAGTTTTTAAATCACTTTTTGGGAAAATGACGGCTCTATTTCGTTAATCACATCACGGATTTCAAGTTTTAAGGCTGCAATCGATTCGATTGGCTCCGTAAAGTCTCTGTCCTTAGCATAGCCCCACAAAAAATAATCCAGTGATGTTATATCACACGATCTGGCTGGCCACTTAACAGCTAATTTTTGTGAAATTTTGCGATCGGGAAATTTGGTTTGCAATAAATTGACCGTTGCATTGTCTGTGTCCACATGTCACTGTTGAAACCACATAATAATAATAATAATAATAGGCCAAAATTGAGTGGTTAACATCTCGTGATATCGTGATCCATTGACCGTTACAGCATTTCCATTATCTTCTAACAAAAAAACGGCCCAATCACGCCACATAGCGTGCCATACAGTGGCACGTTGAGCAAGCAAGGGCTTCCCAATAATCGCTCTAGAATTTTCAGAAGCCCAAATGCCGCAATTTTGCTAGTTGATGTGCCCTGACAAGTGAAAATGGGCTTCGTCTAAAAAAAATGATTGTTGCAGTAAAACCAGCGGGTTGCTCCTGAATGAATTGAGCGAAGCTACGGCGATGTGAATGGTCGGCATCAATTCCTGCACCAGTTGAACCGTGTAAGGCTTTAAAGTCAAATCCGTACGATAAATTGGCCACGTGGTGGTTTTGGATAACCCCAATTGTTGAAGACGTCGAATAATTGACAATTTTTTATCTTCTTCAACACTGTGGCTCACAGCTGCGATGTTTTCTGTTGAAAGACCCGGTCGAACATGCGTTGGTGTTGGACATTTTGTATTGAATTCATTGTAACAACTGTCAATGCATCTACTACGCATACGTCAAAAAACTAAATGTCAAAACTATCATGTGTTTGCTGTTGCCACAATTGAAAATCATAGTTCTTGTTGAAAACCCCTTTACTCTTAACTGACAAAAAAATGAAACACTAACTTTATTTCTGTGTGAACATTGTATATTCGGGTCAGCGTTGCAATTTTGATTATTTCAAATTAAAATCGAATTTCTTCAATGGCGCTGATGGGGATTTTTTTCAATTCGTTTGCTTTTTTGGTTGCTACTCGTTTCTATACTTTTTTAATAAATTTTTGGTAATTTACAATTCTCAAAGTCTAATAAAATACTTAAAACTAATTAATAATCTATTGAAAGGAATTCTTTGACTCAATCTTTTGCTTTTTTCTACTATTGAAAAAATTTTAAAAAATTCATCAGAGATGGGTATTTCACACAAACCGAAATATATTTAACTTGTAGAAATGAATAGTCGCAATTTTCATATTCTAATTTGTTAAACAATGCGGTTAAATAGTTGATATCCAACGTCAAAAATAGTAAAACCGAACAAAGTACGTTGATGAGATGGTGTAGCGACCTCAAAATCAGTAGATACTGATCCGTTCTGGTAGTCGGAGGATGAATAAATTTTTCCAATATAACTTTCTTTATAAAATAACATGAATTTATCAAAAATTTCTTTAAAATCAAAGAAAGAAATTCATTTTAATATAAACCTAAATGCAATTCAACTAATTACGTAAAAATATTAACTATTTGATGTTTGTGAAGATTTAACTAGCAGGGACATGAATCAAAATTTTTAGCGTGCTATTTTTGCATAACAAAGCACCTTTGTACACATTACAGAGCACTGTTAAATATTATTTATTTATTTATTTCATTTCATCTACAGAATTAAATTCTTACAGATTACTATTATCTAATTATAATATTTAAATAAAAGTATCTTAAATATACTATAACTTAATCTAAAGTTTAAGATTGGAGTAAAGCTATTACATAGATGTAAGCATCTTGCAATAGGCTCATTTAATGAGTAGTTTGTTCTGTGAATATCTTCCTCAAACATACGATTATTTCGCAAAATTCTTGGGGGGCTATATAAAGAGAATAAATTTAAAATTTCAGGACAATTTATATGCCGTGATAAAACATTATAGGTAAACATTATTGATAAGTAGGATCTACGATCGCTCAACGCTTGAAGACCAATAAACTTTCTCCTGATATCATATGATGGTAGGTCATAAGGCCATATTAACTTTAAAGCAGTTCTGGTGAATAGCTTTTGAACACGCTCAATACGATTCGAATAACATGTGTAATATGGATTCCACACAATTGACAGTCATACTGAAATTGATTAA
This sequence comes from Gymnocheta viridis, assembly GCA_956483585.1. NCBI lineage: Eukaryota > Metazoa > Arthropoda > Insecta > Diptera > Tachinidae > Gymnocheta > Gymnocheta viridis. The sequence goes on along the minus strand of OY101440.1, from coordinate 92,710,836 downwards.
CTCTATTCAGGGTGCCAAATCTACGATCAGGGTGGGGCCATTTACGTACTAACCAATTAATTAACGGAAAAAGATGCTCCAGATATTACCTAAGATAATCATAATTATGAGAGTTCTACAAATAAAAAATATAAAAAATAATTAAATTTACAAAATTGAATTTGAAAAAAATAATATTTCTGGAAAAGATTAGTGACCATTATGGAAAATTGGTTAATAGTACAGATATCCCACTACATACAAATGGTGCTCCGGATAGGCCTTTAAAGAGCACAGTTAGTGGTATTCCTGAAATATTATTGGAACTTTTGAAAATTGAATTTAAAAAAAGAAGTCTTATAACTTGAAAAGATTAGTTATAACTGCCAGGCCCACTATGTCACACGTGTTCGTTCTTTCGTACAATAACATTTAAAACAAAAACAAATTTTAATTTGTTTTTCTTTTAAATGTAATTGCACGAAAGAAAGAATTTGATCGATATAGTGGGCCTGGCAGTTAGTTGTTTATTTAGAATGTGTTTTGTTTTTGTATTTTATCGTATGTATTATTACTACACACGTTTATTTCATTATGCTACACACATATGTATAAATATTTGTTTTCATAAAAAAACGGAATGGATAAAATTTTTATGAAAACAAATATAAAAAATGTTAATTTCGGAAAAAAAATATTTTAAAAAATGTTCAAAAGGACCAAACAGGGAAAAGTTTATTAATACGAATAAAAAAATATAGGCCAACAAATTACTAAACTGCAAAAATTGGACTTAAAAAGTCGTTAATACTGAGATCAAAACTTTAAAAAAAAACAATTTACAGTATTCGCAATCAAAGAAATTCGGAAAAATTATAAAATCCAGAAAACGTAAAAAATGGATCAAACTTTACTTTCATTCTCGAATTGGCAAAAAAAAAAAACTTAAGTCAAGGAAAACTGAAAAAATATTTAAAAATTTCGTGAAACTTCAAGCAAATGAAAGAATTTGGAAAGCGCAAGACAATTAAAAAACTTACTAAAACGCAAAAAGATAACTAAAATGTCAGACAAACACAATCCTTTATCAAAAAAAAAAAAGAATTCCAATGTCTTATTAAAACTTGAATATCAAGGAAGAATTTATCTAAGAACATTAATTACAATCAGAGTTAATTAATTCATATACAGGGCAGTTCATATGCAAGTATATTTTTAAATCATATTTTATTTTGTCACTGACAAATATTTTCTGTGCAAAATAGTGAAATGCTTTACGATTGAACATCGTTGGGAAACAGAAAAAGCAACTGCGAGTGAGACAGAACCAGAAACAAAGTCTTGAACAATGGAACTAAGAGAATGAATATGCTAAAGCGGAGCCAGTCGCGGCAATCACAAGAATAAAATTGTATTCCATATATTTGTTATTTCTAATGAAGCCATAATATAATACAGGGTGTCCCAACATTAATGCAAGATATAAATTAAATAGAAAACGTAATTTTTAGTCTTTTGATTATTTTTTTATTTAATCATTAAGTACATAAGAGAAGGTTATTTATGGAATAATACTTCAGGCAAATGGCCTCCACATACGCACTTGTTTTCTCAAAATTTTCCATGACAATTTTGCATAAAGGTGGCTGAATCTTCTCCTTTAATGCACGGGTGGTTCTGGGATTTCAAGTAACAACACAAAAAAACTAATTTTATGAAATCACACGATCTTGGGGGCCAAAGCAGACCACCGCAACGAGAGAGTCCACGACCTGGAAGTGTCTTATACAGTAATTGTATAGTTTCATGGGTCACGGGGTGTATAGCATGTGGCACCGTCTTGTTGGAACCACATATTGGCCACATCAATATTACTCAATTGTGTTATCATGACGCAATATCGAGCACCAGTAACAGCCAGTGCTTGAGCAACCTCATTTTTAAAAAGTTTGGACCAATTATGCCTCCAGCCCAAAATCCACACCAAACAGTGACACGTTGTGGATGCATTTGTTTTTCGATCTCATGTGGGTTCTCAGAATTCCAGAGTGGGAATTTGGCGATTAACAAATCTATCAAGGTGAAAATGTGCTTTATCGCTTAGGATGATTTTGCTAGAATTATCGATTTGTTGATGTTCAATAATCCATTCAACGAAGTCTCTTCTTGAAATTTGCAATTCTTGTCCGCGACGCCGAATTGAGGTACCTGAACGGTCACCGACACTGTCATGCACTGCTCCGATATTGACATTTGAACGACTTGTTTTTAGACAACCAGCGTGTTTGGCAGTCTTCCTGAATTTTTCACTTAATCTTTTTGCAGTCGATTAAGTTAAAATACTTTTCCTACCATATTTTGTATGAAATTTTCGAACTGCGGAAATTTCTTTTAGTTCATTTTATTTAATTTTTAAAAAGTAACTTGCGATGTGGATGGGTGGTCCAACCCTCGCAAGACTCTTTTTTATTTATTGTTATATTCACTATTTTTTTAAAAATTAATTTTGCTAGTATGTTTCAATTAGTTTTAGCCATGAAGTACAACTTTTATAAATATGAAAATATAAATTCCTTTTAAAATAATCAAAGCTTAAATTTTTTTTAACTTTCTGTTCATTGGGTTACTTTATTGAAAGATGTTCGTTACAACAATTTTTAGTCCTGGCAGTACAGATTTAGATTTAATTTTTTACACTCATGAGCAGATACAATATAAATTATGGCATGCAACAGTTTTATTTCTTTGGTGTGCTCGTGGAAAGGCCTTCTCACAATTCCATCTCTAAAGAAAAGGGTTGTGTTGTCATGCCTTTTTAAGAATGTGACTTTAACCTGAATAATTAAGTGCTAAATGAAAAATATGAAAATAAGTACCTAAATATACAAATCAAACAGAATTTGAGTGTAAAATAAAATCAAATAGAATTTCTTTCCAAAAGAATAAAAAGTATGTACGTACGTATTTAATAAGCTTGAAAGCGATGAGTTAATTATAAAAATACAGCGATTCTTTTTATTTGAAATGTTTTGAAATTAATTAAAATAACACGAGCGTAGCGTATAATAAATGGTGAATTGCCAATTTTCGAATAACCGGATATATAGAAATATGCAAAACCCAGTCTTTGGGTTTTTCTATTAAAAACCGGTTCAAATAACCGGGCTTACTGTTATGTTCATTTAATAACTGAGGTATAAATTAATTTAAAATAAATAAATTAATTTTTTTTAAACAAATAAAAATTGTTAACAATATACAAAGAACTATAGATAAATTTTTAAAGAATTTATAAATAAATAATTTTTGACTAATTGATAAAATCGTATTAATTAAGTTTGGTGAATATACGAATACTTTATTTCATAAAGTGGTTTCATTAAGATATATTGAAAAGACGACAATCTTTACTTCAGCACTTGATTATGAAAAAGTGGGATATAGCAGCATTAAAATAATATCAGAAATTTCTTTAAATATTTTATTTCCACCAGCATATCCGTAATCAAAAACTTCTATTCACAAAGAACTTTTATGTCGGCTGCGTATTTTAATTTTATGTATTAATTATCGCCATCGACATTAAATTTTACTTTAATATTGACAAAATCATTTGCATCTATTGCATTTTTTTGGTTGTAAGCTTTTATCACAAGTTTTATAATTTAACAATGGAAAAAAAGATATTGGTTAAAATATATTAATCTTTTCTAATTAAAAATGCCTAGATTTATTTTGAAAATTGGTAAATGAGTTTGGCAAACACAATTTCTAATATCAGCCTGTTAGATTTTTGTGAATGCATGAATTATTAAGATACCAAGGAGCTGGTGTAACACTATGGATGCATTTATTTTGTCGCCTGTGAATCTTATATATTTTTGATGATAAAGTAGTGATCCATTACTGGAAATCTTAACATCATAAATATTGATTGTATAATAGAAGTTTTAAATCTAGTCTTAGTACAGGGGTTCTTTCAATAGGCCAAATCATTTCAACTGCTTCGTTCTTTTTTTTTGTAAATGAACACAAGAAAAAAAAATAAAGTATTTCGAATTTGTGAGCCTCTTCTGTCCATTCTTTCTAGATATTTCATTGAAGTAGAGAGAGACAGTAGTTTGATTTAATTCATATAAAATTGCTTTTTTGAGTAAAAGTGCATTTATACAATTGAATTTTGGTTAATACAACAACAATATGTTATAAATATTATAAGTATTTAAACCTTTAATATAATTTAATACATTTTCATGTGATATTATGAACAAAGTACTATCTACGTAAAAAATGATTACATTCGCATTTTAATAGCTTTAATCACATAATGCTCCCGTGGAAAAAGTGCAAGTAACCACATACTAACTAAATTAAATTCATTTTCATTAGCATTTTTGCTACACATCATAAATTTATGATCATCCTCATTTAATGATACTTTGGTTGTTTTAGCAAATTCTTTCTTCATAACTATTATTTTTATATTTAAGTAATGTGGTAATAAATTGAAGTCTCTGGTGTATTGTTGTTTGTCACTTTTCTGGTTGGCAAAAGTGAAATATGTATGTGAAACAATCAAATTATAATTTAATAGCAAATCCTCCTTAAACAGGAGATTTTTTTTAAGAACTAATATTACTTTTGTATGTCTTCTGTAAGTATCGGGCGAGTTAGATTGTAAAAGACTAAATGTATGTCTTTTTTTATTAGAAACTTTAATCAAATTACTTATGTTATATACAGGCAAGTTTCTATTTCACTTATAAAATAAATTTTCTTGCTTTGTAAGGCATTAAGAAAACCAAGTATCATTAGCATTTCTTGTAAATAGAATAGAACCGTCACGATATTCAGGCATACAAGAAGACATTTTCGAAGTCATAGTCGTTGTATTTCTATACCCTTTAACAAAAAATTTGGAAAGGGGATAAATGGATGGTTATCATTTCATATGTAATTTCTAAATTATTCATTTAAGACCACATAAAGCACGAGGGGAACTATTTATATTTCGGGAACTGGCAACACTAATGTCAATAGCTAAAATCTGGCAACAGCATAATAAAGTTTGAAATTTTTTTCGCATAAACGTACTCACAACTTTTTGATGTACAAGTTCTATTTGTTTTGTCTACAGTGAGTTCAGAAAATCAATTTGACAAAAAAAAAGGAAATTATTTTTCAAAACTTTCGACGTGGACTTCCTCAACAAGTATGTGTCGATGAACTCAGTTCTTCGTCTGGCGATAACGCACCATAAAAAGAAACAGTACATACGTGCTGGATCCTTATAGATTGATGTGAGCGATATTCTTCTGTCCGTCTCTTATTTTTTATGTAATTACTGAAAGGAGCAAATGACCTACCAGATCTTGTTCAGTGACGGCACCAAACAGGAAAATGGAGATACGGGAGCAGAAATACATGACTCCAACTTCCAAAGGGCCACTCCCATAGAAAAATACCCTACGATCTTCCAGGCGGAAGTCTATGCCATTTTTATTTGTGTTCAAGAATGCTTGAGAAGAAAATGTAAGCGTGTTCGTATCTACTTGATGTCAGATAGCCAGACAGCGCTCAAGGCCATAATCTCTTATGAGATCAGGTCGGGCGTTGTCATGGAATGTTCAATATCTCTAAATAAATTTAGTGCTCAAAATAATCTGACGTTATGCTGGGTGCCTGGCCATGAGTTACATGCTGGAAACGAAAGGGCTGACAGAGGAGCCCAACGTGCGATTATAGGATCAGAACTGTTTTTGGCATCTCAAGAGAATATGTGAAGGAAGAGAATAACTCTTGGGCTTAGATGGAATTTAATTGCCACTGGAAAGCCCTGTAAGGTCTTAGACAAACAAAACTTTTCATTACGTTATTCCAAAACAAATTCCAAAAACTACTGCTACTGGGCAGAAATGAGCTTAGATTACTAACGGAATGGTTTACCGGACACCGCAGTCTCAGACGACACTAGTTCATCATTGGTACTTCTGAGACGAAACTCTGCGAAATGCAAGAAAAAACATCGGAGCACAGTCTTTGTAACTGTCCGTCGGTAGCGGCACGTGCGGAGGCATCTTTATAGCTCCAAGTGAAATATACAATATCTCACCGTGTAGGGTAATTGGCTTTCTTTATTCGTAGCCTTAATCTACTTTAACGAATAGTCGGGCTGCACAAAAGATCCTTTGGGTCGCGGTGCTTATGGCCTTTGCATAATAATAAATTACCACGAAAGCATCACACAACATAGAGACCTATATTTTAGATTATTTTTTTTTAGAATTTGTCCTAGAATTTTTCTGTCAAAAATTATAAGAATTAACTCAGGAACTACATACCACTATGGACTAAAAGATGTTTGACCGCTTTCATAGAATTTTTCCGTATGTAAATTCTTAATTTTGGAGTTTTCAACTGAATTAGTGATTTTTTGAATTGTTTATTTTTATCCCTCAGTTATTTATTTTTTACGGATTTAGTGGATTTTACTGCAAAATTTTAAATCCTTTATACGCTTTTCTATTTTTCCTGGTATTTTCTCTTCTAAAACATTTTAGCAAATGAAAAATATATAACTTGATAAAAATAAGATTTGAAATACAATAAGCATTTTTTAAATATTTTTATGTCGTAGTTTTCCGAACATCTAATTTGCCACAGTTGTTTATTAATCCGAATAACTTTTTTTAAAGGTTTTTGCTTTTCTTTATCATAAGATAATTGAAATAATTCTTAGAAAATTTTTTTTCATAAAATTTAGCAATAAAGAAAAAAAGTTGTAAAATTTAAAAGGTCAATGGGGGGAGTCGCAAAACAAAACGTGATTTTTTTAATTTTTTTAGCGAATGTTTTTCTTTTATCTATATACATTATTTGGCTAAGTGCTATTGGAAAAAATCTTATTTGGATAAAATTTCTTCCCTTCTCATAGAAAAATTTAGTGTTTAAAAAATTAATGCAGAACAAAACGTGCTGTTTTGTTTTATTTTAACAAACGTAGTTTTTTCATAACAATTTTTTTTCTGTTTATTTCATTACAAATAGAGATGTCATGATTTTCTGGAATCACGCATAATTGTACCTTTAGCGTACGTGATCATGAGGCAAAAAAACACTCCCGCGCGGAAGGCTTTGGTGTTGTACAAAGAATTTATTTACAATCAAAACGAAAATATCGAAAACAATAGAGAGAAAGATATCGAATCCAGTTGCGTTTAAGAATATTTTGGGATAAAAGTTTAAAAATTTTATTTATTTTATTTATTGGTGCATATTCTACAAAGTAAATTTGCAGAATATGGTTGCACAAAAATGGCACCTCTATCTAGACCATATGTGCATGATATTATTAACGAGACGAAAAACTCTCGAAGGCCAAACAGCACACGCAAGACAGACCGCACTTAAAAAATAATTACGGTGACGCTATAGCTGTTCTTTAGCACAGAGCTGCTTAACGACTAAATTTATTATTAAACAAACTGTAATATGTAACTGCAATTGTTATCCTTGTTTGATGGTTACAAATTTTGTGAACTCCTTGAAATTTATCTTTTTTACTACAGTTTCGTTTAAGCCCATTCGATATCACGGACATTGAATTGAAATATATTATAAGCTTCATTACAAGATGCTGTTGGACATTTCCCATAAATGGAGTTTCGTTTCGCATTATAATGGAACGGCTAACCACGCGATACAGATTGCCAACCATATCCTGCGATCCGAGGGGAACCAAACTAAAGTTGTGAAAATTGTAAATGTTTTAGCGAAATGAATATATTATATATCCTGTTGTAAAGGATATGGGAAATATTTTTATTACTTAAACTGAAAGTATAATTTGCAAATTTTATGGCTGCAGGCCTCGTTTTACGGGGGAAAAACTGAAAAGCAAATACACCTATTTTATATTTCGTTTTTGTCTCCTTGTTCTACAAAACGCTCGCTTGCGGCAAGAAAATATTCCTAATACAAACTAAATCCTAAAAAGCGATTTATTAAAATTAACAATAAATGTTTTTGTTACAACAAACATTTTTCTCCATTTACACAAGGTCTTATGGAGCAGATTAATATTAAGAAATAACATTTTTATTGCCTGCGATTTTTCTAATTTTTTCGTTGGGAAATATTTTACCTGTTTTTTATTGCTTCAAGCATATTGTTTGAAGTTTTATTTGCTAAGCAATTTATTTTATTTCTTTCACCTTTTTTTTTGGTAAATTAAAAAAAATTGTGTTTTTATTAACTTTAATGACTTTTATCCGTAGCAATAGCTAATCATATCTTAATCAAATCTTAAGATGCTTTCAAGATAATTCATAAATATTAAGACGTATGAGCAACAAGGAATTATAATTATTAAAATAAATTATACGCTTTCATTAACACTTTTCCGTCAGTTACTTCTGTCACGCAAATCCACAGAAATCAAAGAGCAGCACGTGGACTTCAACGACATAAATTTCAATTAATCGGCATTTTCCAAAAGGACACATTACACACAGGAAACAAGCACTGGAAGGGGGAACAAATATGATTTTAGATGTTTATGGAAAATAATATGAAGAATATTTTTTAAAAACTGAGGGCAAATTGCGGCATTTGATATCGAACGAAATTTTCATAGAAATTACAAAAAAAATTTTATAGAATTTTGTTCGATATTGAATGCCGTAATTTGCCGCCTGGTTTTTTTAATGACTTCAGAATATTTTAGATAAAATATATATAATTATTTTATTATATGTAATTATTGACAAGTTGTCATCGTTAAAGTTCATCTATTTTGTTTGAACCTGCACAGAAAATCGTGCAAAGTTGATTGTGCAGCTAAGTCAAGAGTAGTCAATTAGCCGTTTGTTGATTTATCCCCGCTAAGCCGGCTAAACCAGTCAACCGGGTAATTTACTTAGCTCACACTTATAGTATTCTTGGCTTTATTGGACAAACTGTTGAAGTTCTTTAAAGCAGCTTAAATTCTGATTTACGAAGCGGCGCTTATTCAGTATCCTAAATTGAATCTTTTATTTCCAAAGACCTACAAATCGATTTTTTCAGAAATTTAGACAACCATCCAAAGATCTCTCTGATATAACTATTTTTGTTATTGCTACCACAATCACACGGAGAGATACTTATGATTTTAAAAATCTTCTTGACGTCTGAGGAGACTTTTGGAAATGAACGCGTCGTTTTAATCAACTTTTTCAAAACTAAAATTTTCTCAATGGATGTAAATAATTTTCACCCAACAAATATAAAAGAAAACTTGCTTTTTATTTCGCTCATTTCTAAAGTTAAAAAATAATTATTATAGTTACATTAAATATACACAAATGTATACTCAGATTCTATTATAATATTATTTATAATTCGGTTATAAAAGTTAACAAAATAATTAAAAATTACAGCAAAGTGAATCAACCGCAACCAACTTAACGTTGTTTTGTACTTGACTTGAGCAGAAAAAATAAGGAAATTGTTGAAAATGAAGTGGTGATTTAAAACAACATTTGATATGCGGATAAAACCCACTCTCTCTACCTCTCCCGTTCAGTACGTACTTTTTTTGGGATATAATATGAAGAAAACTATTCTCTCTCTATCTTTACAAGAAATGTATTATGAATGTTTTTACAAATCTTATTTCGGCAACGACATCACAAGCTAATCCTTATCCTTTGATTGATTGAATCCAAAACATTAACAACCTTTTATATTTATTTTAAAATCATGTTTTAAGCTTCTTTTGGAAAAATCACAAATCGTATCAAATAGAATAGTCCAAAAATAAATCCTAAATCAACCTAAACTGTTTAGTTAAAAAATTTTTTTAAGGACACACTTTAACTTCTCAAATACTTATTTGTTTCCCATATTCCACAAAAGCTCATTAAAAAAAAACTTCTTGTTTGTGGATAATAAAAAGGTTATTTGATTTGGCTTAAGATTTTGTTCTTCACCTGTATTAGAAAATCTTTCGTACATACATACATAAATACATATTAATACCCATCATGTCAAGAAGTTGATGAAACGAAATAATAAAAATAATAAATAGTTGTGTGTAAGATAGTTACAGCAAGCAAACTGAGTTAGAAAATCATAATCGGATTAAGAAATAATGGACTATAAAAACATTTATTTTGTTTTATTTTCAAATACAGTCGAACTTGCTTATATCGAACTTCCTTAAGACGATATTTTGTTTTGAAAACAGTGCAGCTTTGTAAGATTTTTCTCATATTGTTATCTCCCTATAATGAATTACTCTACAGCGTAGTTTTCTTAAAACATATTGGCTTTTTCATATAGCAAATAGCCTTTCTCTAAGGACTTGTTGTATCAATCGCACGATTGAAATGATTTGATGCAAAAGCAATAGCTTTGAAGATTTATTATGTGAAAAGTAAAACTTTAAAGAACACAAAACTAAAGTATACTTTACAAGTAAATAAAATTAAGAATACAATTAAAATTTATTTGGAAGAAAGTAAGCTTTAATAAAATTAGAATTAAAATATTTTAGCTTCACATAACTGATTTGCTCATCCATCGTTTTTCGGCTACTACGTTATAGTTGAGTCCTCCTGTACATATAAAATGTAAAAGCAAACTTTTAATCCAAAAACATTTTTTTAGAAGCCAATAAAGTAAAGCCATTGCTAAGTTGTATTTTATATTGTGTTTTTAGTTATTTTTTTCTAAATAAAACAAAAATATAAAATAGTAACAAAATGTTTGTTTAACTTCCTAAGCCTTTAATAATACAAATGTGATTAATATAAATATGTTTAAGGTTAAGTCCTTTTATGTGCTCAAATTATTAAGCTAAAGCTTCATAATGCTATTAACTTTTTAACTTTTTATTATATAATTTTAATTAATTATTTTTTTATCGTTTTGTATGTGTGTATATTAATCTAAATTGTCATGCATGCTTATGGAAAGCGCAAGTTTGAAATTGGAGGTAATTATTTTAATATGTATAAAAAATAGCATCAACTAGCTTTAAAGATTACACTCATGGACACAAAATAAATCTTTGAAATAATTGAGATTTATGTTGTTCATTTAATATCTTTAGTCAATCACGCATTTACACTAAAGAAACAAACTGACGCTATTTATACTGACTTCAGTAAAGCTTTTGATAAAGTTAATCATAAACTTCTTCTTATTAAATTGGATATATTAGGTGTAACTCGTAGCAGTTCAAGCTGGTTAAGATCATATTTAACGGGCAGAAATCAAACCATTCGATTTCACAACATTTCTTCTACTAAGTACATATACGTCTCATCTGGTGTTCCCCAAGGCAGTCATCTGGTGTTTTCGCTGTTTATAGACGATCTTCCGAACGTTATCAACTTTGCAAATATACTGATGTACGCGGACGATGATACAATTTTTTATTCGTTTAATCATTTTATTGATCACGTTTATCTTCAAAGTGACCTTAATAACTTAAAAAAAAAATGTAAATGCATGCGCTTTTTAAGAAGTAATCTTATTGCTGTTAACTATTCCTTGGGAGGTCATCAGTTGGATTTGGTTGCTTCATTTCTTGACCTTGGAATTATACTGGATCCTAAATTAAATTTTGTTTGACATATTACTTTGGCTGTAAGTAAAGCTAGTGGTGTTCTTTCCTTTATAAAGCGTTGGTCTAAAGAGTTTTCTGACTCTTACATTACATAGCAGCTGTACGTGTCTCTAGTTAGACCTATCTTAGAATACGGATCAATCATATGGGATCCGTACTACAACATTCATAATATTCGTATTCAATCTGTGCAAAAACAATTCTTGTTGTTCTGCGTACGTGGCCTTGGATGGAGTTCCTCAACAAATTTGCCTTCATATACTAGCAGGTTAGCTTTAATAAACCTTCCTACTCTCAAAAGTAGTCGTACAATGTTAAATGTTTCTTTTATGATAAACCTTATTAATATTCCTTGCCGTTATACTCGCCATTATAATCCTCTTGTTATTAAGTTTTGTAGGTCTAATTATGCTATGGCTGATACTTTCACGAGATTATGTCATCAATATAATTATTTGTCTGAACTTGTTGATTTTTCTTCGAATTCTAATATTATAAAGCATAAAATCATTGTTTTTCTTAATTCATAACTTATAAATTTTTATTATAATTCATGTAATTTAATATAATTTCTGTACCTTGTTATTAGTCTGTAAGGATTATATCCATTGACTAATTTTTAAATAAATAAATAAATAAATATAAGTTCAGCATTCGGAAAAATCTTTAGTGATTACTATGCACTGACAAATATTAATATAAAAATAAAAAGTTACTCTTATACAAAAAAATTTTAATTATGCTGGCTGAAGTTCTTTTTAGGCCCATTATTACAATTTGCCGTTAGTTAAAGGCTGGATGATGTAGGAACGATAAATGGCTTTGCATTATAAAAGCTTCATTTATTATTTTTTTTATCCATTAATATTATTAATAATAATAATAAAAAATTAAAGTTGCAAAAATGCGAAGCTATTTATGAGGCAGACAAAATCCTGCCTAGAATTAACGGAAAGTTGTAATAATGGCCCTTACTATAATTCTTTATTTAAATTATTTTATTTAGAAAGGAATTTTAAAGAATAAACAATTGAAAAAACAAAGATAATTTTAGCAGCATGGCAGGTCACTGACCTCATGATGTTTCGAGATCAACCACGATCACATCGTCAAAGTTCTTGTGCTGTTTTGCTTTTGTAATTATCACAGTACTCATTAGCCAAGTAGTTAATATCCAGCTTTAAATCAATTCAAAAGCTCTTACAAGTAGGAAAACTTTTTTGCAAATTTATTCCCAAGAGTTTTTGAAACTTTATCCTTTGAAGGCTTAGAAATTAACTATTTCCTTTTTGTTTCATGAGCTTTATTATTTTCTTGCTGCTCTTTTTAATTGTCAATTGCTTTAGAATAAAATAATTTAATCGCAAAAATTAAATTAAAACGAACTCAGGCTAAAATAATTAAAATTTCTTTCTGTAAAAACCATACAGTTCGCATAAATTACATAACTTAATTGTTAAAATTGTTGGTGTGAGAAATTGAACAAATACACCCGTATGCGAAAATATGGTAAATGCTTTTATAAGTCGCCACATTAAACAATATCAGTGATCATGTGTTCATTTTTATCATTGAAAATAGTACCATTCTGTGTAACTATTGAATTCGCCTTTATATTCTTTGAAGGCAAATAATTTCAAAGTTATTAAATAAATAATTTGAAAAATTATTAATCCTGAGTGTCATGTTATAGATTCGAAAATGAGTCAACCATTTCATTTAAATCAATTCAGACCAAATATAAAAAGATAACACAGTACAACACTTTCAAGTTCATTGATTTGAGACTTAATTCTAAGAATTGCACGTGAAATTAGCGACAAAAATAAAAACTTCTGCGTCATTCGTTTTCTCAAGTTGGCTGCATTAATAATTAATAATTTCATTTGAAAACCAGAAGAACGAACATTGAATATTTCAATATGGAACATAAACAAAGTATACGTACGGTATATCGAGATATAACCGTGTTAAAATAAAGAAAAAGTGATAAAAATCCACCTTGAACAAAATAATTCGTATGACCATTAAATTATTAATGCAGCCAAGCTGACAAAACGAATGATGCAGAAGTTCCTTTTTTTGGGACTACTTTCACGCGCAATTCTCAGTGTTGAGTGCTAAAATCATATGTTGTACTATGTAATGCTTAATTATGAACGAAAAAGAAGACTACCAATATTAAGAAAAGAGCAAGATAATTTAGTCCAAAATTAAATATCATTATATCATTATAGAATGTGTCGTAGTGTGCAACCTGCAGGAAAACTATTTCGATTAATATAATAACACCACCAAGGCATCCCTCAACAACTCACACAGGACTTAAAGATAAATTCAAAACAATAGGCACATCCTTTTTGTGTTTTTGTATATTACACATCCTTTGTTTTTCCATTGAGGAGTGAGTAAAATAAAAACCATTTTTTGTTAAGATATTATTTCGTTGCAATAATAGAGCGTTATCACACAATTACTAAAACAACATTTTAATTAAGCAAACATGTTAACGAATTATTAATGTAGAACAATTTATTTAAAAAAATAATTCACTTTTTGTATAAAAATTCACATATTTATCTCACCATCAAGAATTTTATTCTTTTAAAGGTTGAGTTTACACAAAATTAAAAATGTAATCATATTTTATTAAAGAAATACTTACACACAGAGACCGTAACAATTATGACATTTATAATAAAATTCAAAATATAAATGTTATTTTAGAATTTTTATTTTGTTTTTGTCAGAAATATTTGTCAGTTTCAGATTTTTATTTTTTTTTTTATATTTATACGTAATTGTTGAACTGTTTCAAGTTATATATTGAAATGAAATTTCTTAATTTAAGAAATTATCTTTGGTTAAATTCATTATTTTATTAAGAGAGTACTTTTTATTTCAAACAATTTATTCATCAAACTAGCAGAACGGATCAGTACTGATTTCGAGGTCGCTACACCATCTCATCAGCGTTCTTTTTGTTCGATTTTACCATTTTTGAGAAATATTTCTTTTTTTAAAGAAATATTTGTTAGATTCTGATTTTTATTTTATTTTTCTCAGAAATATTTGTCATAATCAGTTTTACTAGAAAATGAAACTATATATGCAGCGTTATTTCTGGATCCACGTTTCAGGCGCTTGTTAAGGTACAAAAAAAAAAGAAGTGGCTAAAAAACATTTCTGCAAAATCAAAGTTTAGAAAATTTGAGCTATTTTCGAAAAACCTTTAAACTAGAGGCGAACAACACTCATGTAATTTGCGTGAAACTGAAACAACTGTAACCTAAACAATTTAAATAAACTTTGAATAAAAGTAGTAATTAAGTTACTAATACCTACGATTACTAATAATTGTTGCTTATTGTTGGCTGTCTACTAGGGTGATCTATTATTCGACATTTTCCAGAAACCGGTTTTCGAATAGTTCAAATATTCGCCCTTTGGGTGACAATGAAAGTATTTAATATGGCGTCTAATTGTAAAAAGGTTGTAAAAAAAATAAAGTAGATTCATATCGAATATAATTCGTTTGTGGAGATTTTTGAATAAGATTCAAAGCCTACTATGATTATTTATACTTTTGTAATTTTTTAAATTCTCATTGGTTTTTTAAAAGTTTTTGTATAAGATAAGAGGTTTGAAACTTAAAAAAAAATATGGTTTAAGGTCTACTGATGATTTGGCTTTAGCACCAATGAAATGCATTTATATAGACTAGCTAAAAAAACCTCAACAAACAAAAGTTTTTGAAAATCTTTGAAATAAGTACTTTGATGGGGATTACTTTGTATTTCGATTCAAAAGAAAACACTTATATATAAGTGTTGTGTTTTTCTTCCGACGGGGTTTGATGCAATTTGGAATGAATTTCCGTCATCCCACGTCAAATTTGACTTATATATAAGTTTCAATGGTGTTCGTTTCCTGAAAAAACATTCCAACAGACCATTTCATAAGGAAGATGTAACTGAATTGTAGAATAAGCTTATCGTAAGAGATTTTCAATAACTTTTTATAAGCACACTTATTAAAATACAAAATTATAACAATTTTCAAATTGTGGTTTGAAAATGTTTCACATTACAATAGTTTTTACAATAAAACTTGCTATATACTTATAGTCTTATTCACAAACGATTAATAAAGTTAATGTGTGCATTAAAAACGGGGTTTCCATATAAAAATCCAATATTAAACCTACTAAAACTTTATTAGTCGTTTGTGAATAAGCCCATTAGTATAAATAACAATTTAACAAATATGCTTTCAAATGACTTATGTTCGCTATAGTTCTGTAAGTTTTTTTGAGAATGTTTTCCAGTTATTTGACGCGTTCCTAAATTTTGTATTATTATTAAAGTTTTCATTTTTTGTTTTTGTTCGAACAGTTTTTCGATTTAAAAAGGAATTTTTATATTATTGTAAGCCGGTAGAGCATTTATACTGGAAGGGACCGGCAGAGAAGAGGAGTGCGCTGATCGAAAGTGTTGGTAGAGCTATAAGAAGCGAGGTATTTCATATATTGTATTCCTTAACAATATTCATTTACTTTTCCATTATTACGATGCTGCAAGGGGAGAGGAAAAATTTGTAAAAATCAATCAATCTTTCTTTCAGTTCGCCAAAAACAGACAAAAGTCCCGCAAGAAATATGTGGGTTAACAAAAAAATAATAATAATTTATAAATATTTATATATTATGACATAAAAAATAAATAAAATGCCAATGAAAAAATTACTAAAGTAGTTCAAATATTATTTGGTTATATTCTTAAGCTTACAAAAATATTATGATGGTAAGCTTATTATAAACATGATTAGAAAAATTTTGTTTCTGTAAGTTTATTTTATAATTAGATTTCTTAGTTTACATTATATTATAGACATGTAATATTATCGCAAGGGTTTAGTTTTGATTATTAAACAATTTTGAAGAAGTTTTTTATAATAATCACATAAGCTTAAGGCTTATGTTAATAAGCTTGCTACAAGTTATTTCTAAATGGTTCTGGTTTGTTGGGATGGTATGAAGCACATACTTATAAGTCCATAAAATCGAAATACATATGTATATTACATATGTTTATAATATTTTTAATATAATAATGAAATTAAATTTTAAAAATAAAGTACAGTTCTTTTTTTCTTTTGTTTTTATGAAATTACAAATTGAAAATGCTCTTGCACTCAATATACTTCTTGGGCATATAGTTGGCAAAGCATTATGTAATCTAGCAAGTTTATCAGTTTTTACATTTGTCTAAATACATGAAATCCTTTAAAATGCTTTCAAGGCATTTTATGTTGCTTTTTGGATTTTGCATATTTTTTTTAACTTATTGAAAGCAATTTATAATGTTTGAACAAGTGGGGTTAGTCCCAGGTCAGTAAGTGCATGATTTAAACATTTATAGATTCGCAAAATATATAAAATAGTACTGGTCATTGAAGTCAAAGTTTTAATAGTAAAAATGAATTTTATTAAAAAAATATACATATCGAAAAGTATTCGACTGAGCCGGTTTTTAATAATAAAAAAACCATACTATTCGACATCCGAAAAATCAACATTTAGAAAAAGCTGACAATCGTATTGTAAAAAACCCGGTTTTAGAACCGGCTGGAAAACCGAGTCGATAACCCTAATGCCTACAATAAAAGAGCGATATCCCAATTTGACTTATTTTTTCGTGAACATGAGTTTTAGTAATTTAGATTAACTCTTATTTTCACGTGAAGTGCATGCGTGAGTGAAAAGCAAACCCCGATACATTTTTTAATATTTTCTGTATTCCTTTATATTGATAAGCCTTTTGATAAAACCCCTAGAAAAATTGTGAAGCTTTTGCGAGTCAAACGAAACAAACTAAAGAGTTTATAATTGATGGAAGCAGTATGCAAAGTTCATCCTCGCTATTTAGAATTTGCTTACGCGAAATGGAAGCTTCAAATTTGTCTAATAGCAGCGTGATGATGAATCTGACAAATATTTCTAAAAAAAAAATTAAAAGCAGAAACTGACAAATATTTCTGCCAAAAAATAAAAATTAGAAACTCACAAATATTTTTGCCAAAAAAAATATAAATAAAAATTAGAAAATGACAAATATTTCTGAACAAAAATAAAAATAAAATATTTAAAAAGTGGATGATTTTCTGAAAATATTGTGGAAAACTATCAAAATGATGTGCTTGAATTATCTGTCCTTATTTCCTTAGGATTGCTTTTTTCCTTTGAAATTTCAAGAATAATTATTCTTTTCGGTCCCTGCTTAAACAAAATGAAAAGAGAAACAGCCAAAAAAAATATTCTTTTGATAGATAACATGAATGCACAAAAATCTGATTTATATTTCAATTAAAATTTTTTGTTCTCTTTTGTCAGTTATGAAGGTTTTATGTAAAAATACTTAATACGTTCAGATGTTTATACATATAGAAAAACGTATACACTGAGTATATATGTACAAACATGTAAATATTACACATATATTTTATCTTTAATATAAACTTTAATATAAAATATGTAAAACATGAGCTCTAAATAAGGAATGATAGCAACACAAAACAACTTCTTAAATCAAATAGATTAATAGAATTCGGAAACAAAAATTACTAAAAATAAAACAAATTAATTAAATTGTTTCAATTTAAGTTTAAAAAAAAATTGTTTGCTATCAATTCTTTTTTATTTCTATTAATCGAGATTGCCTCGATATCTGTTTTCAAAGAATTTCAAATTAAATTCGATATAAATCTATTTTATTTATTTTTTTGCCTTATAAATACTTTTATATCACCCATTGTAGGTGACTAATTGTATAAAGGTTGCAAAGAAAATGGTCGCGTTCATAAGACGTAGTTGTTGAGCTCAGCTTGATGAATAATTGGATATTGAACAGCTGATTTATGTAAACAATTGAAAAGAAATAAAAGTGCTGCAAAAGAAATAATTTAAATTTGCTAAATTAATTAGTTTGGCTTAAACTAAAAAGTATGGACAACACAGAATTTGCAATGAAGTTTTTCTTGGCAGGAATTTTCCATTTTTATTTTAAAATTTGCACCACAAATTTAATATTCACAACATAAAAATGCACAGTAAAATACTCCAATAAAATGATAAACATGTGCCGATAATATTTATATTTCAATGCTAAGCCGGCATTGTGTTCAAAAAATCTTTGAACCTTATATTGAACTAATTATGTAATTAATATAAATAGACACTATAATAAGCCGACTTACATACATTTAATGAAATTTGTATATTAATTTTATTTCTTTATTTTCGTTACTTTATCGCATTTTTAATACAAAATTTAACAAATTAATTTGTAGTAGCCTCGCTACCTAACAAAACTGCGTTGCATTATAATATAAAAACGCATAACGCTCTTGATCAGCTGTGGAGCTGCACACAACATGTTGACTAAATGTAGCGAAAAAAAATTTATGATGGAAAAAACGGCAGCAAATACTCAACTATTATGTGGAGCGGAACTACTCTACCTGTGTGTCCAAATCTCTATTTGTGTTGCATTTTCTGTTGCTGGTAAGGCATGATACAAAAAAAGATCTTTTATGTTTAACATCTAGTAATAGTCATTGCTTGGAAAGCTTGAAGAAAGCTACGCTCGTCGGAAATGGGGAGATTCAGGACCATACTAAATTACAACACCATAGATAAAGAAACTACTCTTTCCAAGACTAAAAGAAATTGATGATAAATCATATTAGGCTATTGAAACTACAAATCAGAACTCTTGTCACAGGCCACTCAGCGGAAATTGCGTCAAAAATATCCTGCGAATTTTCGACAGTACCGCACGACAGCAGACAGGCCTCGTTCTGGAAGACAACGGATGTCGCGTAACGCTGAAAATGTAAACATCAATTCGTAGAAGTGGTTCCCAATTACACATTTCTGCACGCAATTTAAGGCGAATTTTAGAAATTCATTTGAAAATGTTCCCGTACAATATTCAATTAGTCCAAAAATTGCTACCGAGACATCCTGATCAACGAGTTGAGTACAGTAATATAATCCTAAGGCTGTCTGGTGAAACTAAGGATTTTTCGTATAAATTAATGATGAGCGATGAACCCCATTGACGTTTTTCTACGAAGACTAATTTCGCCAACGATTTAGCATAGCCAGCCAGATCTCCAAATTTAGCAGCACCAGACTTTTTCTTATGGGGTTTTTTAAAATCAAAAATCTATGTGAATAAGTCCCAAGCTATTCAACATCTTAGAGATATTTGTTCAATTCACAAACTCTTATTATCTTCGTATGTGTTGTGTAATCGTCTAATTATACAGTATTATATTTTTGTTTTGGCAATTTTCATAGAAAAGTGTGTTATAATTATACGTTTGAATTTTATATATTTTATAAGTGGTTGTACTGAGGGCAGGTAAGGAAAAATTCTATTTGTTAGATTAATTTGTAAAAATCTTTTAAATATGTGATAAGTAAGCCCAGAAAATACATTCTTCTTAATAAAATATATACGTGATTCATTTTAACTTAATTTGCAAAAGATTTTAATGAAGACAAAATTTAAAAAAACGAAATTATATTGGTGACATAAAGTATCAATTTATTTATGTTTTTGAGTTTCACTTTTCATGTTTTTTTTTATTTTTTTATTTTTGATAAAATGAAATTTGTTGTTCGACATAACTCACAATAAATTGACTACATTGAATTGACATTTAAAATACAGCAAAATGACTATACAACAAATTTGTCTGTTCACAAGCACATAAGCAAATATCGTCTTTATTTAAACGATAAGACATACGACTGAGCTTGTGAATTGAACAAATATTTATTACGAAATTGAAGAAATTCAGCCTGAGATGTTGCAGGAAGTCATGACAAATGCCTTAAAAAGAACCGAAAGTGGCATAGCGAATCGCGGGTCACCATTTAGCTTGTATAATTTTCCAATCATAACGAAAAAAAAACATAAAGACCAAATAAACGTTTTTTTGAAAATCAAACTCACTGATTTTTTCTTTGAACAAAGTTATTGGCAATCAAAATGGTACCGGAACTTTTGCCCCACACTGTACAGACTGGAGCTCCCTCGATTGATGGCAGTTTAAGTTGACATGAATTGTTTAGTTAATTCGTCATTGATATTATAGTGTAATTTATTTGGTTGCCATATATGTACCCGCTACAAATTTAAATACGCAATTAATACATGATCACTAGCAACGTTAACAATGAATAATATTTAGTTCATTCTTGAACCTTCTAGAGACTACGCTTGTGATATATAGAAGCCAAAACTGAATAACGGACGAAGTTAGTCGTGTAAAAGACGTTGTAAATGTCTATGAGTAAAAACAATTAATTCGTGTATTTATTCTTAAAGTTCATAAAGTATTAAGCATAAACAAAAAATCTTTTTGAGTTTTTATTTTGTTTTTGACAAATCAAAAGAGCCCATTCAAGCAAACGTTTACGAAAAGGTCGAAACGTGACAGTATTAATATTTCACTTACATTTTATCACTTGATAAATCTTTCGGTATTTATTTAAAAGTTTTACGAAGGCAGCATCACGGTATCTATTTCGTCAGGTATTTGAAGATGTTGCAGAAGTGAATTTTCCCAAGAAAGTAGGGACTTTTTTAACTTTAAAAATGCATTTTTTTAAGTGCAAACGATTTGCTATGTAACTGACCGCTAATTTCAAAGTCTTTTGATTCAGTTTTAAAAACTTTTTCCATATGACACGTATTTCCATAAAACTTTTTCGCATTTATTTTTTCCTTTCTTAAAAAAATAAATTTTTTTCAGCAGGCCAGAAAAAACATATGTAATGTATGGATAATATGGATAGTTTGATTGAAAATTTCAACATAGATGGACAATTTAATATTAGCTCGCAACTGGACAATCCAGACCATCCGGTCATAACAGCCTGGATTGCATCCCTAACTGCTACGCAGAACAATAATTTTAATAATTTAGAACAATAAATAATTCAAATATATCTTTAGATTAAAAACAATTTATGTATGTAGATTGAAATTCAGAACTACCCTTTTAGAATGTCTATCATCTACCATGTATTGTACAAAAATATAAATGTTTCCTTTTTTCCGTCGAAATGAACAGTTGTTTTGATATTGAAGCACAGTGATTTTCCGTGTACTCCTATTAAGCTTTTGTTGCCGATATGGAATTCTGAGAACTTAAAATTAGAGCTTTTTATATTAAAATCGGACAATTAAGTTCTACTAACTTCACGCAAATACTTTTTCGGTAATTGATTAATAAAGGGGGATTTTTCTTTTGGGCCAAACCCTTTTTGATAGGTCAGCTGTTGTCGTGTATCAAGTTACTGTTAAACATATTCAGTTTAGTCTATAATTTAACCACGAATTGACTTTACAAACGAACAATGCCTGCTGATCATTGAATTTAGTTATTAAAATTCATGCTCTGTTGAGAAAGTTCATCATCCACTTCTTCCATTTTATGGTCAGTTTGGGTAACTTTCTGAGGCGGCTATTCGGAATTATTGCCCATTAAAACATCAACACATATAATTAGACTGCGGACAGAACAAAATATCGCAGCTGTATCCGCCATTGTTGTTTATGACCATGAATTTTCGAGTCGGTGCCGTTCGCAGCAATTGGACCACTGTTAATTCGTTTGGGGCCGGTCAATTGGCCGCCTAGATCGTGTAATTTAACGCCTTTAAACTATTTTTTGTGGGCTGTATTAAGGCTCATGTCGATAGGGACAAGCACGCAACGGTTGACGCACTGGAAGCCAATATTGAAGAATTTATTCGTGAGATACCGACCGATGTATTGTAGAGACACTACACGAATCCATATTTTAGCATTAATATATCGTCCTATCGACTCAAATAAAGATTTCATACATTTCTCTAAATTTAATGTTTCTTTTTAATCGAATCCGAAGGCTCTTAAAAAATCACCCCTAGTTATAAAATATAGATACAAATTTTTCAATGTTCAACTTTCCCATTTAATTATTATAGATCAAACTTTTTTTAATTATACTTGAATGAGTAGTCTTAGACAGGTTCACAGTCACTTATGAAATCTCAATTGGATATGAAATGTTAATCAATATCTTTAATTTGCAAGAAAGCAGGAAAAGTAAGTTTGAGTTGTTAAATTTTCAGTAACTCCACATTTAGTTATAAACATGATACACATATTAAATCGAACAGTGAATGAAAATAGAATACGAGAGATGTTATAATAATTCAACGCTCATTTACTATATCTTGCGTTTCATGCGTTTTAAGCTTTTGACGCTTTAAAAACTGCAAGTTACACACTGCACTTTTTGTTTATCAAACTTTAATTAATTTTTGCTGGATTTTTGTTTGCTTTTTTTAAGTTTTATGTTCTTTAAATTGTTTTAGTTCGATTTTCATTAACTGCTTACGAAAATAGCTTTCTAATAATTATATGTTCAATATCAAAAAAATTTTGGACTCGGAACTTTGCAGCACAAACTTATATATTGTATACGCTTGTGACACGCAAAAGTAGAGTGTTGTGCAACTTTTTACGCGTCACAAGTGTGGCAAACTTTCAACTTTTTTGAGAGACGCGTAGAACGCGTGGTGCGGACTTTCAGCTTAAGATTTTAAAATTCTCTTGAAGGTTTTTTTGTTACATGTAAAATGTTTGCTTTTCAGTTGGCGTCCCCAAATCTGAATGAATAAATTGTAGTGGATTATGTTTATATTATTTTCTTTATCAGTTTCTTTTACTTTTAGTGAACATTAAAGTTTTATTTCCACTTCACCTAAAATGTCTCATATCTCAATAATGCGCAAACATAATTGATTTGACAATCAATAGCAGTTAATTACCTTCATAAACTGTTTATGTAGGTCCGATTAAAAGCCAAATTATCTAAAAATATATACAACTACATACTTATGTTCAATATACGAAAAAAAAATATTCTACTCAATTTTATAATTTTTTCTATATACATGACAGACACACAACTCACTTGAAACAAGAAAAATAATTGTTTATTTAGAATTATTGAACTGTTTATTAATTGGAACACTTAAATCGAAAACCTATTAATAGATATTTTAAACATAAACGATGATACAGTATGCCGAATTCTACATTCTACAATGAGAAAAATCACATAACGCACTTGTTTAACTCAAAGAAATCGATGGATAGTGGTCATATCTACTCACTGTAAAAATCATACTTCTTTTTCTCTATTCCTTTGCAAAAAATAAAATAAAAAATACATTTGTATACATCCCTCTTCTTGATATAAAAGTAGTATTCAAAAAATAGTTTTTGGCAGAGTACCAAATATTCACTCATTTATCACTCATATTCATGAATATGAAATTTTAATTTTTGTTATGTTTCCTTCTATTTGTGTTTGAAGACACCAAAAAAAGTTTGCTTTATTCGTTCGTGTACAGAAAATAACGTTTTTGTATATTATTCAAAAATGAATATGAACATCAAACTTCATTTTACAGCAGCATTCGAAAATGAACAGCAAACAATTCATAATGAATATTCACTGAGTATAAAGTGAACATTGTTGATAAATATACGCATCACTCACATGAGTGACATAAAAAGTGAGATTGAAAGATATTCTTTGCTGACCATTTTCGAACATTTGGCACTTTGTTTTTTACTTCTCAATATTCGCATACATATACATACAAATGTACATAAAAGGAAAAAAATTATCATACATGTGTGCTTAAAATCAAAAAAATCGTAGCTATTCATTTTCGAATGCGAGCATAAAAAAATTTTGCAAATATTATTCATGACAATTTAGCACGAATATTCAAATTTGAGTATTCATACATGAATTTTTCTGAACCCTGTTTTTTTTAATTAAATTTTGAGTTGACTCTCTTTGGAGGAACAAGTGCGATATTTTCGATAGAATACCAAACCGCCTGGCGCACGATTGCGAATGAATTATTTCTTTCCTACAATTACATTAAAAGCAAATCCTGCAATTTTGTTATTCTTTTATGTAATTATACGAAAGAAAGAATTTTTTCGAGATTTTGGTCCATTCAGAAAGTTTTCCAAAAAAAATAAAATTTAATTAAATATTCATAAAAAATTAAGAATCAAAAAGAAATTCGAAATTTTGCTAAGAAGTTAAATTTCGTTTTAAAATCGTAAATTTTGATAGGCTGAATCCGATTCTAAAATGATTTCAATTATGAGTGTAAGTAAATATGTTCAGAGTAAAACTATTTTTAAGTAGTCGACAAAAAGAGTTCTTTTTCAGAGAGTTTGTAATTTACCAGTCTCCGTTAATACATATCACATGTCTTTTAAATCCTTCATTTACTGGAAATAGAAAATAGCCTGCTACGTTAAGTCCTTTTAATAATGTTAGCACAGATGTAGCACATTAAGACTCTGATAGCTTTTAAAGCTGTTTGGTGGACACTTTTTTTCTGTGTTCTGTTGCGTTGCCATTATTGTCTTTTTCAGACAAAAATCCGATCTGACATTAACAAAATTTTTAATTATTAGACAAACAACTTAATAAAAAAACTAAAAAATCGTATATGAAAACCCACCTATTGTGTCAAAACAAGTTTTTGAGTAAAACGCAATTTAAATTTTCCCCTCTCTGTTGCTTGTTCTCATTTCATTGCTGAATTTTTGTTTTGACTTGTTTGTTTTGATTGATTTCAATGTTTGTTTTATCATTTAGTGTTAGAACTTCGAGTGGTTTCATATGAAAATTTAAGGTTTTTTATATACAAATCCAAAGAAAATGTGAACTCATGAAATTTGGCACACTAGATTTTTTCTTCTTCTGTATATATTTTGTTTTAAGTTAGATATGCCTTTTCTTAATTAAGGTAAAGGTAAATATAATAAATTCGATTATAACTTATCTGCCGATTGACACACTGAAAAAAATAAAACTGGCAACCACCAAATTCTTTCATAAAATACTAGTATTCTTGCGTACAAAAGCTAAAAATTATAAAAACTGCCCCCCTTTGGGTACGAGCTCATATTCTTCGTATTTGAACGCAAGTAAACTTTAACCCTTGAACTTCGCCCTCTTTTATTTTCAAGGCAAAAAGAATTGGTAAAAGTACACACACCTGAAGAACATGTTAAAGTAAAACTAAAACTAAAAGATTTATGTTTTTTGTTGAAAATCTTATTTTGACAAAGAAAAAAAAATACGAATTATTTTCGTGACATTCGTAAAATAATGAAATTCTAGTGTAATATTTTTCGGAATTTGTAAAAGAGTTACTCAATTTCTATAAAAAAAAATAGCTACGACAGTTTTTTTTTTAAATGTTGCATGGATTTTTTTCAGTGTAGAAGTAGAATGTTGAGCATATAGCTTGAGTTTAGCTTCAGAGCTTGTAATAAAGTCATGTCTGTGTTGGGGCGCTCTTCACTGCATGTTTCCCGCGCAATGGACAGTGATATATACTTTGTATTTCAGCTAATTTATACCAGTAAGTCTCCGTTTACACGCGCCATGTCTTATTGACATGATTGCTACTTTGTACGCGAGAGAGACGAGGGAAAAGAAACGAGTACTCAGATGCATGTACTGTCATTACGTTTTGTTTCCTCACTCGTAGTTTTATGCCCGAAGGCATAATCATAACAATGAAAGATCAAAGAAGAAAAAGTAAGAATCATGTCAATAAGAAATGAGCCGTCTAAACGCAGACTAACTGACATTGCTAAATAGCCAGAGAAACACACAAACAAAACAAAACAAAATAACCTGCATTAGGCCTGCTGTGTGTTACATAATTTAAAAAAACGACAAATTTTGAACTGAGGGCATTTTTTTATACAAAAATTTAGCTCGCTTTTTCTCATTTGTCTTCTAGACAATTTTTTTATTCTTTTACCAAATGGTAGACATTGTTGAGCTTTAGTGATCCGACTATATATTATTTAAACCGCTTTAGTACTAAAGGAATAAAAGGCTTCTAACAAACACTAACACTACTGCAAATGTAAAATCATAAGGAAAACAATGACACTGTTCAAGAGTGCCCACATTTTTCACTTTCAAAGAGTGAAGTTGAAATAGAAAAAGAGATCAGAATTGAAAGAGATGAGAATTAAATATGGATGCACATGTTCATTACGTATGGATGTGTTAGCTTCAAGCAAAAACTTAACTTAACTTTTGTATATTGTTTTTTCCATGGGGAAGGGAATAAGTAATTAGCTAGTTTCATCTCTTGAAATGAATGCAACTCAAACAGGTATACGTGTAAGCTGACGGTCGAATTTTGGCCACTACGCGAACTCTAGTTTAAGGAAATGTATTGATCATAGAATATGTTTCATTCGAAAAGTAATCATGAATTTTTTATATATCTTGAATAAAGTAGTTTAAAGTTGTATGCGATTAGTTAACTTTATTATTTTAGTGTTTCTCTTTTTTTTATAGCAAAGTGCGTTCTAATATTTTTTTTGCATTCTTTTTTTATTTATTTACTTTTTTTTACTTTGCTAAATTTGATAACACTTTTGATATTTCTTTATTGCTTATTTTGCATTTTGATATTTTTTAATCAGCAGTTTTGATAACGTTTGCAATTTTATGATGCACTGAATTATTTAGAATCAATTTACAGACTTCATAATTCCTTCTGCAGAAGTCTGATAATTTTACTTGAACGCTCCAATTGTGACGACAGCGTTGTTTTATGATTGACAAATAAATTTATTTGTTTGTTAAAAATTGTTTTTATTAAATTATGCACATTCTTCTATTTCGTACTTTGCGACTTTAACCTTCTGAACAAAACAAGTGAACTGTGGCGGGATCTTTTTGGGGAAAATGTGATTACTGCTCTGGTTGTTCTTATTTTGTGGGTTGGTGAAATAAAGCACAATCAAATTGAAATGAATGTTGGCTTATTGACGTAAACATGTGATTTTACTCTTCTTATTTGGTTTCCATTGAGTTCATTCTACGGGAGATCTGCTCACTTTCCTATATCGGAAAGGTGGCGTCATTCCATTCAACATTTCGTTGAATCTAAGCTGCTGGCTCTAGATAATTCCAAGGCGTTTGATAGAGTATAGCATGATATACTTCGAACTAAATTTAAATTTGCTCTTGCTGTCAGTAATGACTTCTCTCGATTTGTAGTGGGCTTTCTCAGGGATCGCACTATATCAGTAGATATAGATGAAATTTCATCTTTCTCTTACGCTATTTCTTATATTTGTTTGTAAACGAGCTTTAATTTCAAACTTTAACTGCCTTTTAATAGATGAGAGCAGCATTTTCCATTCATATTAATTTCGTAATCAGACAAGCCTATCGGAGATGAGGGTCGAAAGACGAAACATGAATGGAATCATTCGTATAGAGTCGGTTTTGACTCTCGCAAGACCCAGTGTTGCACGTTTACGCACAGATAATTAAATAAATAATTAAAAGAAGTATTCAAGTGCTTCGGTTTTTTAAAACGGAGTACGGGATACTTCACTCCATCTGATTTCCATAATAATAAATATTCCAACGAAAAGAGAATACAACTCTCATCTATCGCCCCGTGCTTCAAAGTCTGTTTTGAAATTACTCGAGCGGGCACAGGTGAGGTTGAATAAACTCATCGGTGACAAAAAGGTAGCGAACTTTATTGACTCTCCAGCCACGAAGCAATCAGAAAGATTGTTCCTGATACACGTACCTTTTTGCGTACCACCACACGATCTTTATTAAGGGCTCATCCATTTTTGATCTTTAGTCAGTGAATCGCACTACGCATTACAGAGAGAGTGCGTTTTTTATTCGCACAGTTCCTATGTAGAAAAGGAAGCCTTTCGCTGTATCCTACTTTCCATTATCTATTTTAGAGGTCATCGCTTAGTACTGATCCTGAAATTTGGATCTTTTTAAAATACTCGCCGAAATTATTTTATTTTAACTTTTGCGGTCTTAATTTATATTTTTTGTTAATTTTATAAAATAGATTAGACCATGTCTATTCGGAATATCTATTCTAAATAGATTTTATCAAATCAGGGAAGCCGTTTAGCGGATTACTTCAAAGTGTAAACTCTTGATAACATTAAAAGTATAAATAAGTGCACTTGAGAAGAAGTACTGAGGTAGCAAACTGAATAAGAAATAATATAAGGAAATAAATTGAAAAATATTATAGATAATAAAAAAAAGTTTGTCACTACAATTATCATTAGCTAAAACCACTTAAGAATTGTTTTTTTTTACAAATCTATGTTCTAATTTATTTTACAAAGCACAAAAATAAGTAAATTTCTCAAAGTTACAATATTACTAGTCTTGAGGGTGGGAACGGCTCCCTTCCTTGGTGTTTGGCATACGCACATCAATAGTTGGAAATCTGATTGTTTGTTTGTATATTCATCAGCGAAGTATTTCAGCACGGCAACCTATAGAGCTAAGACTCCAAAAGCACTGCAGTGATCTGATCGGATATTTGCAAAGGATCTGGCATCCAATAAGAATACGAACAAAATATATGCTTAATCTCTCTGAACCGAAAGTTCGAATAAGACAACAGAAAAAATAAAATAAAATGGAATAAAATAAAATGAAATAAAATAAAATAAAAGAAAAGAAAATAAAATAAAGAAGCTGATTTAAGAAATCAAATCATATCAAAAAGTAAGTAATTCTGCCATTCTTTATTATTAATACTGGATCTTCACGTTGCAATATCCATTGCGGCAATCTTCAAATTTCATAGCTTTTATGAAATTTGTTAGGTGTAAACCTCGAGTTCCATAAGTGGCAATCCATTGCGCAATGATTGCTCAAGTGATTGCTTAAACAATTATTGCCAATCAATCTTCTGTCATTTCACTTGTCATTTCTTTTTTCTGTAGACAGCGCATTTGCGAATTTGAATTTAGAAAACTAAAAACGGCATATATATTTAAAACAAACAACGTAATGGTGTGGAAAACTGAAGAAATATTTAAAAATTGTAAACCTATATCAACAATTCCCATGATTATGGGACTACCGTAGTATATAAAATTATAACACATTTACACAACCTCTCACTTTGAAAATTTTGAATTTGTGAAGAAGCAATTTTACGTTTTCTCCACCTCAAAGCAATCAACAATCGAATTGTCAAAACTCTGAATACGTTTTTGTTTGTTCTCATCAATGAAATTGCTACATGAAGACACAGTGTAAATAATTTGGTTAAACAATAATTGACAGACGTAAGTTTAGGCGCCCATTTGAAAAGTAGAAACAACAAACGCATATCGTAGATGCCGATGAGATGGTGTAGAGATCATGAAAAACAGTGCCGCTGCATTCTGCTATAATGTTAATTTGCTTTGTCTATATTTCTTTTCTAATTAAATCTTTAATAAAATGCTTAGTTGAAGATTACTATACGAGTATATTAATTTTAAATCGATTAGTGCATGCGCTCTACGACAAATAGAGAATCCCCGAGCTATAAAAAATATTTTAAACATAAATAAAGTATAAAAGTTCAAATGTCCTTATTCGATTTGTCAATTACTAAAAAGGACACAGATAACTTCAGTAGTTTTTTTTTTGTTTGAGTTGGTCTTGCAAAAAATTAAAAGTAATTGATATCGCTTGATATGTGTAAATGTTATGAGTTATAAAATATTCTTAACATCGGGTGTCACTGATACACTGAAGCACTTCGAGTATAACAGCGGAAAAGTCAAGAATTTGATTTTGTGCGAGATTAAGATCTCTTCTATGACTTTTGCTTACTTTTGTGTAATCGGATTAGAAGTTTGACGAATAAATTTTTTAACCAATAAGCTTTCGGTCGATCCCACTGTGCGCTTTCACGTTTCTGCCACAAGACGTTCACTAGTTTATAATCACTTTATAATTTAAAGCTCTATAAATACTAGTTTTAAACTGGAAAATCGATAGATAAATGTGTATAAAATAAAGCGGATTTTTAAAGGACAGGAGATAGAGAGGGATACATTTTTTTTCACTCAACAAAATTCATTAACGAAAATTATCATTTCACTTCACGCAAGTTGGATGGTAGACAAACAAAGAATCTAAATACAGTCTACAGTGAACAGTGCCGTCAGCAATCGAAACAGCAAGTGCACGCTGAACAATGCAATGAAGAGCAAAGAGGGTAAAACGGGTAAAAGTACAACAAACAGTTTTTGAAAAATTTTAACTTTTTGAAATTAATTATTTTAACTTCTATATAACACTAAACAAGTCAAATTCACTTCAAGTAATCGAAAACGAATTCACCTTAAAAATATGAATTTCGGTTATCAACATTCAATCATCTTGACAATCACCAGCTATAAATACAAAAATTCCAAAACGTAAGTACTGCGAGCAACTTAATGATAATTTTTGGATTAGCTAAATAGTCTGCTAATGTCGTCAAGGGTATTTGTTATCATGCTAAAATGGTTTTCTGGCTATCTGATGATTAAACAATTGATGAACTCGTATGTGGCTTTTCAAACATATGTAATCTCTACATATTTTGTTGTAGCAACATTGTTCTTTTGCAGCCAAAGTCAGCATTTATACAACATTAATGATATACATATACTCGTATATTTTATAGTTCGTTCTATTTTACATTAATTTTTCTCCAATACATTTTTCACAAACATTGCGATTATGCTTACAAGTGCCCTTTTGGCAGAAACAGCACATCGTTTGGTGAATATAGTTTTTATATTTTGATTTATGGCCATAACATATATGAAATCCAGATTTTCATTTGCTTTTTTGAGGGAATTTCAAAAGGGAATGCAAAACTTCAGAAGGTTCACGAATCTTAGAAACTTGTGATGCGATTATTAAACCGCTAGATTCATCCACTAAATTGGTTTGGCTTATAGCAGAAAGCAAAGACACTGCTGATTGAGTTCTTGGAAAGCCAAGAGATGTTCCAAGATCGCGCAGAAAAATTCGACGTACAATTGGCTTATTTATGATTGATGCATTGTACTTTGCAGTACTACGCAGTTATCCTTTCTCCTGATATATGGATATATAGAATAAGAGCTGTGTTTTCGGTAAATGCAAAAGTTGACTGGAACATAGTAGTAGTTTTGGTCGTATGCTTTTTTTGTTTTTACACATAGTACCTACCATTGTTAGCCCTCGAGACAACAACTTTTGTCTACGTTGGTAGAATGAAAAAAGTTATCCATTCTTATGTTATGTCCCTTCAGTCCATGAATTAAATGCAAAACAACACGTTCCCTTTGATTTTTTTCAGGTAACTTAACAATATGCTTTCCGAAATACAGCTGAGTTTTCTACACGTGTCGCTTTTCAGACCAAACCAAAAACTAACATTTAATGTCACATCTTTCAGGTGTAGAAGGCATATATTGTCTAGGTTTGCATCTTGGAAGAAATCCAAGCAACTGTTCCTGCGAACATTAATATATGCATATAGCAAGTCTAAAACAATTTTAATATAACTGTCGCCGCATTCCGCCTTTGTATATACATATGTTTGACCACTTCAGAATTATCTTTTCAATAGTCGGAGGAAAAAATAAAATTAAAGCATCTTTGATATCGCTGACACGTGCTCTTACATATCCACTTGTACCTGAATTCAAATTTATTATATTTTCGCTCCGAAATCTCTCAAGGCTATCGATAGGAATAATGGATCCTCCCCTATATCAGCCGGTAGCACCTCTATTCCATCCGTGTCCTGATTTTCATTACAAAGGTCAGAATTATATTCAGACATTTCCGATGAATAAGTTTCTTCTGGCGAGTAATTATCTTCGCTATCGGAAAAATTGTCCTCGTCAGAAACATTCAAAATTACTTCTAATTCCTCGTCGGTAAGATTCTTTGGTCTGGCCGTTTTATAATTATAAATCACAAAATAATAATGTTCTAATTAATATTCACAAGTGGCAAAAGAAAATGTTGTACGTAGAAACTTCATATGCCTGGAAAAGGGTGGCGTTGGCTCAGGTAGTAAGCACGTTGACTACAAACCGAAGGACCTGGGTTCAAACCCAGTGTCAGACAGAGTCATGAAATAAAAACACCACGACGCATTTCTCTGATGTGCATTGGTGTGCCTTTGTGTCAGTTGTTGGCGGAAGATTTCAGTGGCGAAGACATGGTCACACTGGTCACTGAACAGTACCAACTTCAGCTGATACTAATCCCAATGTAACATCAGAGCGCCCTCCTTCGTTGGTACTGAGTAGCACAATCAACGGCGAAGTAAAATAAAATTAATAAAAAAAGTGTGGCTACTAAACTAAACACAGCTTCAAACCTCGTAATGTCCTCCTCGCCACCAGAGGCGCTGCAACACTGCTCTACGAATAAACGTGCAAAAAAAAAAAAGCAGAGTTGTAAAGAAGGAATGAAGCTTTCACCTCCTTTCATATCTATCACTATCCCTTTCCACTAGTTCCAGCACAATGCATTGCATGTGTAGGGGTCATCCCCTGAGTGCTGGTCCAAGATAAAAAATAAAAAAAACCACACATGAGGGTAACTTACGTAAGTTTTGAAATATTTCGTTATTAAATAATGTTTTTTAATCAATAAATGATTTTTCCTTGCTTAGTTTATATAATAAACAAAGTCAAGAAATTTCATTATTATATTCCAAAAATTTTTTTGGTTATCGTAAAAAATTATTAATTTTGTGTGATTTTCCACACAAGGGTGATTTAAAATCATTAAATCATTTCACTTAGTGTAACCTCAGTTTAAGATGTTTCGTTGTTGTTTGTACTCATTGTTGTATTCTATAAAATTTTTAAAGTATTTTTATTTAAAAACTTATCATTTGTAATTGATTTGGTTGCTGGACGAAACCACTGGACTGTTAAATAATTTCTCCTGAGTCGCGTCGAGGAAATAGCAATAACATAAAATGAATCAGAATTTTTATTATGTTTATAGCTGCTAATGCTCTTATTATGAGTTTGTTATAATTTTAATTATATTAAATTTGAAAAAATTAAATATATTATTAATAGTTTTTAATCCAAAGAGATTATTATTTTTTGGTTAATGTTTATTAACATTAACTGCTTGTTGTGAAAACGAAGGTAAAAGAAAGCTTTTGCTTTTTTCTGGTTGATCATTTATGTTTATTTCTTTTAACTTTTCAACGGTTTAAATGGTAAAGCTTTCTAAGTTTGAATAAAAGGATTCAATATGCAGTAAATGTATAGTTTTTACATTTCTTTTTATTTGAAAATATCTATATTTTTGTTTTAAATTATTGATTAATTTTTAAGGCATATCACAAAAAAAATTATTTTTCAACCGATTTCAAATAAAAAGAAGAGATTTTTTTATATTTTTTCCCTCAAAATTCTGCCTTCTATAAACCAGTTTATTACATTTGATGAAATATATTTCCAGGTCGGGCCTATTGTGTTATTTTTTAATTTGAAAAATTATGTTTTAATGTAAAAATATTAACCTCCAAATTGAACATATTTTTAAAATTTTTGATTCGATGTCCGTCTGTCCGTCTCTCTGTTTTTTATAGTCAGTTTTGAAAAACTCTTGTTCTACATGATGATTTTTGTTTTAACCAGTTCGAGTAGAATCATAATAGTTACCCACGCCAACTCCCGAGTTTCTTCTCTTAGACAGATTTAATTCAAACATAATTATTATTTAAACTAACACTAAAATCAAAGCTTCAATAACTTATTCTGTCCATCCTGTATCTCGACTAAACCTAGATTTGTATAATATTTAAAAGGATATTTTCGCCGATTGGTATGATTCAACAGTATTAAAAAGGTTTTTGAACGTTTTCGTTTGAAAATTGGAAATACAGTCAAAGCTCGGTATAACGAATGACATTATGTCAGACCTATTCGTTATACTGAAAAATTCGTTATATAGCAAAGTTTTTTTAAATTTAATTAATTTTAGTTGATTTTTAATAGAAATACTTTATTTAAAAAGGATTTCTACATTTAATGTTAATAAAATGGGTTTATTCAATTCAAAAACTAAGCAGATGTGAAAAAATTGCTTATAGATGTTTATTTCTGAGCAATTTGCAAACTTTTTTGAACAGCTTTTTGTATTTCTCTTAATATTAATGACTTCGAAAAAGAAGTGTTATTTTGTTGACTCCATTGTATGCCCTTTTCAAACATTTTATTACCTCTGCATGTTTAATTTTGGTATCATTATTGGTCAATGCCTTTACAATTTCTATGTGTTCTTATTATCATCGTTGTCTTCCCCCAACATAAAATAATCAGTTTGATACCAAAATTGCCTTCGTATTTTGCCATCTCAATAAGAGTCACCTTTTTTTACACGCAGAAAGGAACAGTTATTCTTTCTTTTGTAATTTTTCTCCCCGGAGCCGTTGCTTCTCCAGCATGAACAAATGTTTTATCTGGAAACATCTTCCAACACAAACCTGTTTCGTCCGCATTACGAATTTAATCTTCTAGTATAGTTTAATGCAGCTTTCTTTTAAATGGCTCTGCTAAAACTTCTCCTGATGATAGCTTTTCACCAGACTCTTTTAGAAGTCGTATTCTATACCGTTTCCTAAATCTGCCTAACCATCCATCACTTGCGTAAAATCGACCGGTATACAGCTTGCAGTGTTGTTCTAGAGCCTTTGCTTTTAATCCTACTGCATTTACCGGAATACATTTTTTTCGTTGTTTTAGGAACTACGAAAATTTAAATTTTTTGACTTAAAGAAATTATTTTCCTATTGCCAATATTTCTTTGCACGACTGACGCAACTAAAACTCAATTAAAAACGTACATATTATGTATGTATTTCAATTCATACGCATAATCGAATGTATGAGAAAGATGAGCATGTGCATATGTCCATAAAAAAATGACGGTGATATTTCGAATAATATTGTTTGTTTTTGTTTTTGTTTATTTTTTGCGGTCATATATTCAACCATTCGTTATATTGAGCGACAAAAATGAAAATATTCGTTATATAAGGTATTTAATATTAAAAAACACCTGTTCGTTATATCGCGAATTCGTTAAAGTGAGTATTTATTGTACCGAGCTTTGCCTGTATCTAGCTTTCTCTGAAGCTTTTCACATTTTTTGCAACCTTAGATTTTTGTCTCTTAACTGGTCAGAGGAGATGAGCCCTACTTATGCGACTCATTGTGCGGTAACTAGACTTCGACGTCGACAATGCTGTGTGCTTCTTTAATCCAATTCAACTTGTCGAACTCAAAACGACAACGGTAATAAGGCCTATTACATTTACAATGACGATGTTTTGCATAATTTTGATGAGGCTGATGATAATGATTCTACTAATGAACTTTCTCTGGCAAAAGCGTGGCGCTCACCCATTTACTTTCCATCATTCACGAGTACTAAAAACATCCATTTGTCTTTGAAAAATTACTCCGGGGAACAAATAGAAACAAAAAGTTGCGTTGTTTTGGTCTTATCACTCTATATAAAGTTGTTCATAAACCCCTGCATAGAAATAAATTATTTAATATTTAAACAAAATCTTCAAGAATTTCTTGTGCAAAAATATTGTTTTGTTCGATTTCAATAGAAAAGGCCAAAAAAAAAACAAAATACTCAAGTGGGCGCGATAAAGTAGAAGTGATAAAATTACAATCATAAATCTCCAAACACCGCGTAGAACCGTCTAGTAGGAAAATGGTATAAAAAGAGTCGTTTGGCCAAGCGTTAAGTATATTTAGTTCAAATTTGGCAACATGCAATTATTATACATTTTTGCGGTTGTTTGTTTAGCGGGTAAGAAAGAACAACAAGTGACAATTGCGAAATCAATAAATTTACAATTTTACAATTTTAGTGAACGCTTTAAGTTTTGAGCAGCAAAATGACTCGCACATTCATGGCGAAAATGGTTGGTATGTACCGCATGAAAATGACACATTTCAATGGGTGGACAAAGAAAAATTCGAATCCTATCGTCAGGCCAAGGAAAATTCCAGAGAAATCAGTCTCACACCTGTAAATTTTTATTTGTTTACCAGAGATAATCCAAATAAATCTAAGCAGATCACAGACAGCGCCAAGTCTATTAAGAAATCAAACTTTGATGCTAAACGTCCCACGAAATTCGTTATACACGGATTTACACAAAGTCGTTTGTCGGCAATGAACAAAAAAATTCGCTCAGCTCTTTTAAAAAAAGAGGATATCAATCTTATAATCGTTGATTGGGCTCGCGCTCGCTCAATGGATTATGTGTCCTCTGTGTTGGCTGTACCCAAGGTCGGCGAAAAAGTAGCTCATATGATGGAAACTTTGAAACTCCATGGCATGTCGTTGGATGATACAACTTTAATTGGTCACAGTTTGGGCGCCCATGTTGCCGGTATGGCTTCCAAAAATCTCGAATCCGGTCAGCCTGCAGTTATTTACGGTTTAGATCCTGCTCTGCCTTTATTTAGTTACGATAAGCCTGATAAACGTTTAAATAGCGAGGATGCCGGCTACGTAGAAACATTTCAAACTAATGCTGGTAGTTTTGGCTTCATGCTACCAATTGGAAAGTCTGCTTTTTATCCCAATGGCGGCGAATCGCAACCTGGGTGCCTCACGACTATTTGTAGTCATGAACGTTCTGTAACATACTTTATCGAATCAATTGATTCGGATAGTTTTGGATCGATCAGGTGTGAAAATCTTGAAAGTGCCGTTGCAAAAACTTGCGGTGAAACCTACAGTTCCGTTCGCATGGGAGCTGATATGAACCCACTTTCTGTTTCTGGTATTTATAATGTACCAGTCAACAGAAAGTCTCCATTTGGTGTGTTGCATTAGAATCAATAGCCTATTTATGTATATTCTAAGTATTACAATGTAATGACTGCTTTTTGTGTTACCTGGCCCTAGTGTAAAATTACCACAACTTGAAATCAATAAATAGAAGCTAAAAGTTTAATTCCATTAATAATTAATTTCAACTAAGAATGTGAAATTTTCGTAAAATTATTAAAACATTTATTTGAAGAGTTTTTCAATTAACTCCCATCTCAATGTGTTTATTATATAAATTATTTAAAGAACTTTTACACACGCCCTCAGTTTTTAAATTGTCTGCCAATGAAAACAAACTTGATTTCTCTTGGCTTTTATCTATTAAATGTCTTAAGTTATGAACTGCACTATCAGTAAGTTTTGGTGATACATTAATTAATAATTTAAAATACAACGTTCGTAATTGTTTTCTGTTTTTAAAAAAGATGCAATATTCAAAGTCAGTGAATGATTAGTGATTTAAATTATCAGAATGAGATGAAGTAATGTTTTTGTGTTTCCGATCTGAACAGAATCGTACTCCATAACTTTTAACACTAAACGTTAACGTTAACTTAACTCTATTCGATTTGAACGTCAGTTAAACTGTTAAAATATTTAACAGCAAAATGAACGTCAATGTTATGCAGTAACTTTTTTTAACAATAACGTTTACCTCTAACAGAGCTCTGTAAAACGCTTAACAGAAGTCGCAAATTTGATTAAATGATGAAACAGAACAAGTCTGCAACTTCAGGAACAATCGCTTGGTGGCTCATAACAAAATCGCCGGCAGTAACTTCGAATACTCTCTTATTATTGTTTGATTTTCTTTTGTTTCCATTTTTCGTATGAAAAATTTATGTGATTTCATGAAAACATGGTAACATTGTTGAGAGATTGAGTGTCTAAAATTGATAGTATAAGAAAAACCGCTGTAAAAATAAAATAGATTATATTTCACGACCACATTCTCTAGCATAATTTAATGTCAAATTGTATGGAAAACAAACGTCAGCCCCAGTACTGTTTCATCATTAAGAAAGAAAAAAAATGATGGTCATGTGTATAGTTCTGCTTTTCAGCTCTTTTGAATAAGAGCACTATTCAGCTCAGCTCACTTTACTGAACTAGGACACTCCTTTAGTTCAGTTAGTTCAGTAGTTCGGTTGCTCAGTATACGAAGATAAAAGAAGTGAGCTGCTATATAAAACAAGTATTTTTTGACATTTGAAAAGAAAAGCGATCAAAGTATTATGTACGAACAAGGGCAACAAATAAACAATATTAACATAAATATTGTCTCGGTGAAAAGTTTTTAATTAGTATTAACGGCCTTATTTATAAAAATTACCTATTTTAAGTTTTAAATTCACATTAGTTATTAAACAGTATTTTTTTTGTAAACCCATAATGAGAAATAGTATTCATAAATGTTGAATAAGTCTAAATTAACTATTAGACGTTTTTATTAATTTTATAGTCACATGTTTGAGGTATACTTTTAGGAGCAAAAATATAAATATTTGCTCGCTAGCTTTATGTGTTAACAAATCTAAATGTAGCGCCTGAAGGTACTGACAATTATTACAGCCACATAAACTGTATTTATTTATTTATTTTTTTGCTTGAACTTGTGTTAACGTGTTCTATCGAAAACGAAACAGAACTAAAATCAAACATTGAATTTTTTTCTTAACAATTATTTTTATTAAGTACAACTTGGCAGAAGTTCCAGAAGACTTTTATATACCTATTTCTTCACTTTTATACTGCTTTAAGTTGATGGCCCGGACAAACGGATTCTTGCCTCAAAACTAAATTTTGGTATTTTTTTTGCATTTATGCAACGTTGACTCCAATAACGAACTCAAATAAAATTATAAAATTTACTGGTTGGTTCCACGCCCTCTGCTATTCAACGCGATGTTTTCCTTTACTAAATCCACAAATTTGCGAACAGTAGATTTTGTAAAGCGATATTTAACTTTAAATTGCTCATCTGTGCCGATAGTTTGATATCTGAGCTAAAGTGTTTGTAAATATTTGAATTTTTTAGTCTAGTAAATTTTCTTTTTTTTTGTATTAATAGCACTTTCCAATTCGGCTAATTGTGTTCATCGAATCCATAATATTAATTGAATCACTTTTTCAATAATTTTCCCGAAAAATGATTTTATAAAATGTAAATATATGTTTTAACAAAATGTCAAAATCGCAACTGTCCTTTGATTTTTGGTTTAAAGAAGGGTGAAACCAACAATAAAATTTCAGATTTTATAGATGCTTTATTAAAGCCTATTAATTATTTATGAATTTAAGTTTATTGAATTTTGCTTAAAAGCGACTTATAAACCTACTTGTAAGTTTTTATGCATATGGGTGTAAAAGTTTATCTGTCCACTGTACAAAGAGTATAATTTCATAATGACGCTCTTTTAAGTATTTGCTAAGCTTTTCTGTATTTGTAGGCTTTCATGGGGGCAGAGCAATAAGCTTAAAAGGCGATAAAGAATGTATGTAGATCGGAGATAACACATCTGATACAATCGTATTTTTTTATGTACTGTTTGAATATTAAAAATACAATTGTGCGAGTGAATTTAAATAAAATTTTGTTTGATTGTATTGCG
Organism: Gymnocheta viridis; assembly: GCA_956483585.1. Taxonomy (NCBI): domain Eukaryota; kingdom Metazoa; phylum Arthropoda; class Insecta; order Diptera; family Tachinidae; genus Gymnocheta; species Gymnocheta viridis. Next base: position 92,670,774 of record OY101440.1, on the reverse strand, counting down.
AGTGAAATAAATTGGAAAAAATAATCCAGCAAAGAGTGTCATTAATATATAAAAGAAATAGGATCGTGCGTAACATTTCACTCACGCTCAAGCGCTCACAATAAAAAAGTCGTACTCATGCACGGCTCAAGCTATATTTTTAAATCTTATAGATTATTTTGTTTCCGAAAATCATTATTATACTCATCGAACAATCGATCTACTGCGTCTTAAATTAAGTGATCCCGCTATCATGTGATGTCAATTTGAGGCCTTGGAGATCAAATTTTACTACTTCTGTGTATTCCTTGTGGTATGCCGTTAAATACCGTTTCTATGCGAATAATCTAGAAACGGCCCACACTCTTACAGATAATATCGTCCGAACCATCAACAAAGTCTTAGATCACCAGGATAAACTACTGCAAAATCCAGCCGCGACAGTCACATGAAATAAATCGTCTTCCATAAATAATAATTTGTTATTTCCAATAAAGCCAACAAAAACATAAGCAAAAGAAAATAAGTTTAGTGAATTTTATATAATTTTTCAAAAGATATTTGTATTAGGACCACTCTGAGTGAATATATGATGAAAAAAAATAAAGACGGTCACAACAACTCCCGCTTATGAAATTCTTACGAAAAACCTTTTCAAATTAAGCAAAGCATCTCTGCAATATTACCATCAAATCTTATAAATACAATACAATCAAAACGATATCAATTCCGTCCAAATTAAAATCACATTAAATAATTGTATTTATATTGAAAGGAATTGTGTGGCTTGAGTTAAAATATTAGTTAAACCATTTCTCTTTTAGCTTAAGAAATTTGTTGGCAAATTCAATATTTTACTAAGAACGTAATATTGGAACAATTAATTAATTAATTTATTAAAACATAATTTACAAACATTAATTAGTATAAACAACGGTACGCATCAAAAACTCTATTTTTAATTTGTAAAAGTTAACTGAATACTTAAGCTGAAAGCGTTAACGCGTTCTAAGCGTCTCTTAAAAGCGCAGAATCAGTGCAGTTCTATGTGACAAGTTACACAGCACACGGCGTAGAATGACTAAACGCTTAAATGTGAGTTGTTTTTGATAGCCAAGAATGGAAAATTATATCCTATTTTCAATGTTATCGATAAATATGTTTGTATCGAATTACTTTTACTTATTTTTTGTATTAAAAAACGTTTTTATTTTAAAGAAAACCTTTCGTAATAAAGTTTAGAAATATTTTCAAGAATAAAATACATCAAAATATATTTTTTAAAACAATTTTTTCACCAACAATATTTGCATTTTAGCTGTCTTTACTTTACTGTCCCACTTTTACCTGCTGAGTCTTATTACTAATTTGTTTATTAATTTTAAAAATTTTTTATGCAAGTGCAAAGGAGAACAGGATATTTTATGTTGTGAAAAATCACAAACTTTTAAATAATAAAAACTTTTCGTAGGGCTCAATGGCACAAAGTATTATGTGCATAAACGCAATTAATTTTTTTCAAACTATCGATTTCTCTTTCCATTTTGCAAAAGTTATTTGTATTTGATAAAAATATTTACACTAAAGCTGATCAAAATAAAAAACTTGGAGCATAAAAAGCGTTGCATGTAACTTGAATTTAGAAAAGCATAAAACATGTACAAAGTATGAAAAGCATAAAACGCGACAGCGCATACAACGCGTGATATGGAGTTTCAACTTGAGAAATTCAACTACAAAACACAAAAACCAGGTAAACATAAATGGAAAACAGCTTGATCTCAGCAACCAATTGCGCTGGAGAAAGGGAGAAAGTAATAAATAATTAATCATCAGAGATGGGAGTTTCGTACTAACCGAAATTTAATAAAAAATAAATAAAATAAATAGAAGTAATTTTCTAATTTATAAACTGATACATTTAATTAAGTGAAATTCCTAGTCACTAGTATCGACCGTCAAGAATGGTAAAATCAAACAAAGATCATTGACAAGATGATGTAGTGACCTCGAATCACTAGATACTGATCCGTTCTGCCAGTCTGATGAATAAATTATTCCAATAGTACTTTTTCAATAAAATAAGAAATTTATCAAAAAATTTCTTAAATTAAAAGAAGACATGGGTAAACTCAAGCCAAACAATTCATTTCAATATCAACAAAACTATTTAATGTGATTTTAATTTCGACTGAATTGATATCATTTTGATTGTATTGTATCTATAAGATTTGATGTTAATATCGCAAAAATGCTTTGCTTAATTTGAAAAGGTTTTTCGTAAGAATTTCATAAGCGGGAGTTGTTGGAACCGTCTTTAAAGTCAAACAATTCCTTTCAATATAAATATAAAACAATTAATGGTATTGTAAGAAAACAACAACAATTGGTTGATTATTGATTTCTTGTTACAACTTTGATATTGTTTAAACTTTTCATTTGCTTTAATGAAAGTTTAAAATAATATCTCCAGTTGTTCTAAGAAATATTTGGGTAAAGTTTCCTGATGATCTGCATTAGCAACAGTGAAATGCGCATAGTAACTAGCTATACCCCTCAATAATCAATTTCAATTTATTTTTAATAAAAGTGTTAATATTTTACTACATATGTAGGTAAAATATTAATTATGGGAAATAGTGCGATTAAAAATTTAATAAACCTAAAACAGTTCAAGTAATTACACACAAACATTAATTGAAAAACTATTTAATATTTTATTGTTGCTTGAAAAAGAAGTTTATTAGAGCAATAAATATTTTTAAAATTTTATTATTGCGCCGGTTGTAATAATAAAAAAGGATGCAGTATAAGATAAATTAAACGCACTCAAGTCCTACAATAGTAAAATAAAATTCACAACAGATATAGAAGAGAACCAAAGATTACTTTGTTTGGATTTCGTAGTACTTCGAGAGCAAAAAAAAACTAAAATTTAATTGGTATGAAAAACAAACAGCATCAGGACGACTGATGAACTTCTATTCCAAACAACCCAGAAGAGAAAATATTAATACGGCTACAAACTTTATCAAAAGAGTTTTTATTATCAGCCACGATGACATTCACAGTGAAAATCTAAAAACAATTGTAGACATTTTGAAGAAGAATGAATTATGCAAAATATAAAAAACGAGATGCAGTAAGAGGAGGTATTCCAGAAAAAAGTTATAAATCTACAAAATTCTAATATCGACAAATAACAACTAGCATTTAGAAGAAGCCATAGAGTGGAGAAACTATTCAGTAAACCAAAATCAAAACTGGACAAGGAGAAAAATCTAACTTAATTTACGAGGTTAAATGCAACGAAGATGGATTTAATAATTGTAACAAAACAAAATTAGAATCAAGACTTGCCTTACATAAGTCTGACTAAAAAGCTAGAAATAAAGCAAAAAACAGCTCTAGCAGCCCACTGTACAAGAACGGGGCATACACCATCAAATATTACAGGAAGAGAGGAATTTTGGTGACTCAAAAACTACCTTTTTTAACTACGCTGGGAAAATGTCAATTGTCATGCTAGCAACATTTGACTTAAACACACGCGTTTCTCTTTTTGCTTAGCACACATCGTAAAAGTTATACCTTAAAATTAATTTGTAATATTTATTTAATAAATATTGAATTTTGAATTTATAAATAATAGAACGCCCTCTGTTTTAATTTGCAAACCTCCATAGAATTATAAAAAAAAATATTTTTTTTTAAGACGCTTTACATAATTAACGTACCGCCAAATAAACGGCTAAATTAAAAAAACGTTACAGAGAAATGTGCTCAACTATATAGAAGACACACGGTAGACAAATACGAAGAATAATTAGTGGAGGACAAACCAACAAGTAGTTTGTTAAAAACTAAGTGTTATATGAGAGTAGACTAATTTATAAAATGTAAAGCAATTATATTCAGATGTATTCTACATTCTACTTAGAAGTGGAATTCTATTGAAATCACTTAAGTTACAATTTTTTATATTTTGCTTTCTACTTTTTACACCCAATTCATACGCTGATTTAAAAATCATGTTTTATTTTTAATTCTCTTTAAAAGTTGCTTCCGAAAACTTTACAGATTCATACGATGAATTTTTCCCATGTTTTTACGCTTGATTTTTTTGTCCGTAATCACTTATTCTTCTTTAATTGCTTAGTTGTAAAAAAACAAATAAAAATCCTTATAGTTAAACAAAAATAATGATATTATATTATATTATTCACATTATTTTTGGTAATAATATTTCTTGTTTTTATATTTAAAAGTATTATTTACTTTTCTGTTTTAAATTTTTCTTTTATAAAAATATCAAAATATCTTATTTCATCAAAAATGCTTTTGTATTGCCACATTGAAACGAAAAATAAAATAAGGCAACATAACAAAAAAACGAATGTGTGGAAAGAAAAATATGAAAAAAACACCGAGAACTGAAAATGTGATTTTTTTTCTGTATCCCGTTTGCTTCTCCAACCCTTTCGCCGACATACACCAAAAATCATGTTTTTAAAATCATGGAAAAAATCATCGTATGAATTGGGTGTTACATTTGAATCAGGAGGAATTCATAACAGGTGGACTTGATAGCGCAGCTGATAACATTTTTTTTAGCTTTATTCAAGGCGAACTATAGTTGGATGTCAAAATTTATTTATTTCTTTTGTTTACACTCAACAAAATATTAGAAATTTAATTGTGAAAGCAAAAAAAATTAAACAAAAATTTAAATAAAAAGATTCAAACATATAAAACTGAATTCATATCACAGCAATAGCAGTTGCAGTTATTTATTTTATTAACAATAGGTTTCAATCATATGATATTTCTTAAATTAAATTAAAGTGCTAAATAAAACTAATTTCCGATTCAGCATCCACAGCACAGGCAGGCCATCAAAGCATTAACACTTTGTTCCTCAATGGAATTTTAAAGAATGGATCTTTAAAACATTTCCTCACAACAGATCTATTCAACAAAATAATATTTGTTAAATATTTCAAGAGTTTAAAAAAAACAATTAAAGAACAAAACTTTTTGAAATAATAAAAATTTTTAATATTTTATTTTTTCGCCTGAGTAAAATATTTTTGACAATGTACTTTGATATTATAAAAACAAAATGCTTGTGGTTTTTGTAGTGTTGTACTTATTGTAGTATTAAGTTCACCTGTTTTGAATTCGCCTTGATTCGAATTTCGCTATTTAATACAAATATTTTATACCCTACCAGAACATCTAAAATTAAAAGTTTGCTTTTCAAATTTCAATTTCAGTACTTTTGTAGAACAAGCCGAAACATAATTGCTCAACAAGTGAATAACATTTACATTTGGGAACGTACTCGTAATATTCGCAATACATTCGTATGAATTTGGCGAATACGATAACGAATATAAAAAACAGACGAATACTTACGAATATGAATACGAGTATTCGTTACATCACTAATACTAAGATTATAAATAAGGCTGGTCCGAAACGTAATTAAATATCTTTATCTAAAAGAAAGTTGTTTCGATTACACAATCAATTGTCTTACTTTATAATTTACGCACTTAAACACTTAATATATTATTGGAATTAAAAATTAAAAAGCCAATAGCGCTGCTACTCAAAAATATTATTAAAGTTACCTCAAGCGTATGAGTTTTGTAGTTTTAATTTTGATTTAATTTGAGAACTTTTTAAATATGCCAGCCTTCCCTGAAAACACGATTTAAAGTTTCTAAAAAATCATAGAATTCGTTCTAGGTTCTTGTAATAAAACTACAGCAATTACGAATTTTAATAAGTGTTAGTGGGAATTAGACTAGTATTGAAATATTTCCCCAAATAATTAGTATAATCGGCCCAAATAGTAAGTGATATTTTAAAGTTTTTCATACAACATTGGGAACTTTAGAGCAAGTGTTAAAAAATTTCAATTTATAGGGAACATTTTAGTCGAAAATATCGCTCACAATCATTATCAGTGTATATTTCTCAGTATTGATAAAACTAACAAAATAACTTTTACTAAACCCACAACAGTTTTAGCCACTTTCAGTAAACATATATAAAGAGACTTGAATAATTTTAGAGAATTTTATTAACACAAAAAATATGCAAGTCTTGTGGTTTTTGACTCTTGGCTGCGTAGCAGGTAAACGAAATAAAATTCTAGTAAAATGAAATTAAATTAAAAAGTAAAACTTGTAATTTCTTTATAGTCTCCGCTACGATTTATGATCAAAATGATACCCGCATTCATGGTGATAATGGCTGGTATGTGCCAGTATTAAATGGTTCTTTTAGTTGGGTAGAACAGCAAGAGGCTGAATTTTATTTGGAATCCATGGAAAATGTTCAAAAATTTGAATTATCTACCGCTCCCGTAAGTTACTATTTGTATACAAAATCTAATCCTACAAAAGGTAAAAAAATTACTGCTACCACAAAATCCATTGATGCGTCCTACTTTAATTCTTCGCATCCCACCAGATTTGTAATACATGGTTGGATCCAAAGCCGTCTGTCCGGCATGAACAAAGAAATACGCAATGCCTGGTTGGGCAAAGGTGACTACAACATTATTGTCGTCGATTGGGCACGTGGCCGTTCTGTGGATTATGCCAGCTCTGTTTTGGCGGTACCCAAGGTTGGTAAAAAATTGGCCAGCATGATTGATTTCTTAGTACAGAAGTATAATATGTCTTTGGATACTTTATATGTAATTGGCCATAGTTTGGGTGCTCATGTTGCTGGTTATTGTGGCAAGAATGTTAAGAGTGGTCAAATTCACACAATTATTGGTTTAGATCCCGCTTTGCCTTTGTTCAGTTATAATAAGCCTAAAAAACGTTTGTCCATTACTGATGCTTTCTACGTGGAATCCATTCAAACTAATGGCGGTGGTTTGGGTTTTTTGAAACCCATTGGCAAGGCTGCCTTTTATCCCAACGGTGGCAAATCACAGCCTGGTTGCCCCTTAGATATTGCTGGTATTTGTGCTCATGAACGTTCTGTGACATATTATGCCGAATCTGTTGCTCATGATAATTTCGGTTCTATTGATTGTGAAAGCTATAAAGATGCTGTTGCTGAAAACTGTGGGTCTACCTACAGCTCTACACGCATGGGTGCTGATAAAAATGCTTACATGGTTGCAGGTTATTTCTACGTACCAGTTAAAAAGAGGGCTCCATTTGGTATTTTACCTTAGAATAATATCATGTTACAGTTCACGTTTTATGTTTTAAGGATTCAATGTACATTTGAAAAAAAAATTACATAATTTTGGATTGTAAATGAAATTATTATTTGTTATAACCAGGGCAACCAAAAAAGTAGATATCATGTTTTCTTCTGTGCGTCACACCAACATATTTGGCAATTATTCAACCGTTTCAGAATTTTTTAATAATTCTTTCTTCTTACTTTTTTATTTTCCATCCTGTTTTTTTTATTCATTTATAATATATTTTTTATTTGTTCAAAGCGAATTCATACAATTGAACTTAATGCTACAACACGCACAGCACTACAAAAACCACAAGCATTTCGTTTTTGTAAAATCATGGTACAAGGCTGATCCACATCAGGTAGTCTCATACGAATTCGCCTTGAAAATTAGAACAGATGTGTCGAAAACCGTTGACAAATTTCTGAGAAAATAAAAAATAAAAAAAATATAAAAATAAAAAAATGTCTTAAGAAAATATGACATCACGGACCGGCAGTTTGTTGGACATACATGTGGCAGAAGCAGCAGTAGCAGCTCCTACAGCTTTAGCCGTATCAGTATCAAATAATTCGATTGTCGTTACTAATACAGCAACGCCAGCCACTTATTTACCCATTTTCTAATGTTATGGCCACGCAAATGATGATTGTGTAGGCGTACCTGCAGAGACTAGTGCTTTGTTGCCTCCAATTCAAAGTTTAGTTACACCCATTCGCACTACAGTAGCGCCGGTTGCAGCTATTGCCGCTGTGGCTACTGTTACTGGTATAAATACTCAGGGAAACTTTGGTCGTGGCTCATCTGTAAATTGCAACAGTTTATCATTTGCAACTACAGTTGTATCACCAGTACTACTTACATTGCGGATATTTCTGCCAAGTGCAATTAGTACATGCTATACCTCTTCAATTCAATTCTCTCAGGGTATTAGTGGCTTTTCAGTTTCCACAGGTGGTTCAGTTGGTACTATTATTGGCACTAGTACTGCTTCAGCTCTATAGTTCGCTGGCACTGATAAGCAAATAAATAATTTACAAAATGGAGCACAATGTAAAAAGTTTTCTTATATAAAACATGTTATTTAAAAAAAAAATCTTTTTAGTATTAATATATGTACATGAATAATTTTTTCTTTATTATGTAAAAGAAAAAAATAATTTAAAAAAAATTTCCAACCAAAATTCAAGCAAATTGAGTCACCTGATTTCTCGCGGCCACCTGTTGTGAATTCGCCTTGCTCATAGTACATTGACAAAAACATTTGACTGAGGCGAAAAAATAAAATATTAAAAATTATTTTATTTCAAAAAATTTTGTTCGTTGCGGGATGATTTTTTTGATATCCTTTGTAATAATAACTTTTGCAGATATTATTATTGTTGAATAAATCTGTGCGGAAATGCTTCAAAGATCCGCTGCTGAATTATTGCGTCTGCCATTCGTAATGCCGTTTAACGTTGCGTCGTTGTCAATCGGTGATTTTCGCACCACCCATCCAAAAAATTTCCACGGCTGTAAGTACACATTGCAATCCCATCGAAGACCTCTTTGCTTTCGAGAGATTACATGAATTTGTGTTTCTTTTATATCATTTTCAGGAGATTTTGCTTTTAGGTGGAGGTATGTTCTCAAGCATTGTAATTACTTCTTCTTCGATTGCCCCGGACAAGAGAAACTATATACACGTTAGAGTATTCACTCGTTTAATCTATGTTCGATTAAAATTAATTTCTTAGTAAATAAATCTTTTTTTACCAGAAAAATATTTTTATTAAATTTCTAACTGATTAAATCCCTTAAAACTAAGTTACATGTTAATAATTTCTGTACTTATTTTCATTACACATTAAACATCGTTGGTAATCGTTAGCTAAACTGATTAAAAATTTCCTTCGTATTTATAAAAGTGTAAACCACGCACTATCAGTTCATGGGTTATACGTTTTTACAGAAAAGGAAATATTGTTACCTTTAGCAATGAGTAATACTTTGCGAACGTTAGCAACATTAAGGAATAATTAACTTCATAATCAACAATTTAGAAAAGGCGAATAGTTCCTTTTCAAAAGATTTACTTGCTTACGAATTAAAGTAATTAGTACACTTCCAGGTTCCCCAGTAACCTTTAAAAATTATTTACATTTAAACACATGACTAGAAAGTTGTAAAATAATATAAATAAAGAATGTAAAGAAAAACTCTTAAGTAAAACTTTAACACAGTTTTGTGCATTAAAACCGTAAACTAGTTGTATGCTTGAGTTTAAATTTAGTTTCATTTAAGTTAGATTTTGAATTTGCAAAAACTTAGCTACAATAAGTACAGGTTCCCCAATAAAGACAAATTTTTCAAATACAGCTCGAAATTTGAAAAAGTTTCCAATCATATTGTATAATCGCTTGTATTACATTGAATATGATCAAAATTTATCAGACGATGATATTTTGGTAGACGAAAATGTGGATCTAAATGAGAACAATCTGTTGTATGAACTTAAAAAAACTATACAAAGAATTGAAAATTTTTAAAAATCTAGCACAAACTGTTTTAGTATAATAGATGATTTTATGTATCAAGATAAGACAAAAAAAAGATCAGAAAAACTAGAAAATATTTTTAGTGCGATCCTATCGCCATCGTCAACATCTACTTTAAGTGATACTGTTTTAAACCTTAAGTTTTATTAAAACAAAATAGAAACAAAAAACTGTTTAAGAAGCAAACATCTGCACTGTATACTATTTTTAAAAGACTATTTCAAAAGATTTGATTCAAGTCTAGTAAACAATAAATTTTTTTATTGAATGTAATTTTTGATATACTTATATTTTCAAAAAGTTTCAGAACTTCATACGTAGTACTCGTACAAGTGGATTGTTATTTTATTGTTTATTTTTTAAAGTTATCAAATCAAATTGGATACAATTATTTTAACTTTTTTTAAATTATTTGAATTATTCGAGTTATTCGAATATGTATTTTAAAACCTTTACTCGATTAATCGAGCAATTTTAAAATCCCAAAATCGATTAATTCCTTAGTCGAACAAAATCAAAAATCATATAATTGGATACTCTAATACACATCAAGTTTCCATGTCGAAAATATTTGATAAATTAGAAAACCTGGGCTACCATTTGGTAACAATTAATCTTATCTACTCTCATTATTGCAGTGAACCTGCAAAATATGTTGCTACTTTGTTGATGACTTCAAGAATATGATGCTACGCATGGGTTCGCCTTATGTTAATGTTTTGTCTAAGGCTGATTTGCTAAAGAAACATGAAGTTAAATTACACTTTAATTTGGATTTTTATACCGATGTTTTGAACTTGAAATATTTATTGGAAGCTTTGGGTCATACACCATCTTTTAGAAAATATAAAAAAATAAATACGACCATTTTTTCGATGGTTGAAGATAATCCTCAATCTTGTCAAATATTGGATTCCCGCAGTACTCGAAAGTATCCTGCGTTTGCGAAATCACTTAGATAAAGCGAATGGTTGCCGATCCAGGCAATCGAATGATATTGATTTCTATTACAAAAGACATCTATTTTGTACACGTTTTATATGAATAAAAATTAAATTTAAAATTGTGCATGATGTTGCATAAATTTGATTTAATAATTAATGTAAACAAAAAAAATTAATTTTGACCAACCCTAATTCGCCTTGGATGAAATTAAAAAAAAAGTTATCAGCTGCGCTATCAAGTTCACCTGTATGAATTCGCTTTGTATTTCATTGATGTATTTTTTAAATATATTTCAAAGGCAACTGTGTTTATTTCTCATGTTGTTTTTGAAAGTTGTTGTATAAGCTGGCGAACCTTTGAGGACATTTCGCAGGACCTTTACAGCGGACGGTACCGATCTGCTGAAGCTGAGCTGTGGCTGTGTAAATTTAAACAACCGCAACCACAGCCACAAAACAAATTCATACGGCTGAAGCTGAGCTGAGATTAAGTAAATTTACACAGCCGCAGCACAGCTTCAGACATTTTAATAAAACTAAAATGGCTGGGCTATCTGCAGCCAAAAGATTAGTCGCATTACAACAACATTTCTTGCGTCACATACATACATATATTTTCTGCTTAACAGCTTTTTTGTCTTCTTTACACAGAAGCGTAGGTTAAAATAATTGGAAGATTTCCTAATTGTTTTTGAAAAGTAGCTTATTTTTACGAGGTGCCATCGTTTATTTTTTACCTCTTCAAACTTCAACGTACAGCAACTTTCTGTTTTATTGAATTTCACTTTGTTTTTCATTGTTGCTGTCTTAGGAGTAGCCGATTAGCAGCCGTTATTCACTTTCCGCAGCCAAACCCTCAAACTTTAACAGGTCAGCCACAGGTACAGCTGCTTTGTTGCAAAAAGGCTGTTTGACAGCTCAGCTCAAAGATATTTTGTTGGTACTGTGGCTGTTTGGCAGACAGCTTTTTGAACCTTGGTACCGATTATAGAACCCAAATCGATGGCCTCGGCTTTATTGAGTCTATGGCAGAGTGAACTGCATTAAAAGCGAGGCCCATCTGCTGGGGTGCATGTATAACCGATCTTGTTTTGAGTTTAATCACAGTTTAAACATAGAATATTTTACAAGAGCATGGAAGGTTTCCTCTGCGGTTCCTATGCTGAAAACTAAACTAGACGCAAGTGGCAGTAGGAGGTTATAGACACATTTCTTTGTTATCAGCCTTTTTGAAGCTATTTGAATGATTTCTGTTGGCAGCAATAAATTACGCGATAATTGACAGGGATATTTTGAAGAACTTTTAATTTGGTTGTTGGTCGACGACGCCTGCACTGTTGGTATTTACGGACTATTTTGCCAGGGATCTGAATAAGAGATGGCCAACTGCGGCCGTGAGCTGGAATTTCGCCAAAGCATTTGATGAGATTTGTCAAGATGGCCCAGTGTATAAAATGATGGATATGGAATTTAGCAGACACATGTGCCGTATGACTGATAGCTTCCTAATGGGCCGATTGTTTAAAGTTTCTGCGGGTGTGCCACATATGTCTTTACTTGGGCCGGTGTTGTATAATATCTTTATATTGGATATTCCTACGCCTTCTCAGGGGGATCTTTTGTTGGTGCATGCTGACAACATCCTCATTGCGTCTACAGGGACTAGGGTTCGAACTGTTAATAACCAGGTTAAGCGCTACTTATCTGTAGACAAGATTCTATATACCAATAATATTTTTTATTTATGAAAATATTTTTCACATTCTTAGATCATATTTTTAATTTAATTTTGTTAAGGACATTTTTGATGTGCATAAAACACTTTAGCGGATTAATGTGTTCAGTACAAAATTTTTGTCCGCAAAAATTTCTCTCTTCTTGAGAGAGAGAAAGATATAATTTCGTTTGGACAACTCTAATGTGGATGCAATGGATTTCTAATCTTAAAATAAAAGCTAGAAATTAAGATGGATCTAATTCGACGGGTGGGATCTAGTAGCAATGATGATTGGAGTGGTCTTTTCAAAAAGGAATCATCTAATTCTACGTGAAGAGGGCAGCCACATAAACCAACCAACCAAGATGGATCTAGAGGTGTGAAAGGCAGCTATAAGTCCACAGTCAGAAATCACTAACGCCAATTCACTAGTCGGCAATGATTTATGTGTACTAGTTTCGCCCAGCGGTCGAATCGCGACCACTATTTCGTTTTATTCTTTCTATTCAACATGGTTTTGTTGTTTTTTAAGTAAATTTAAAATGCTTTCTACCACTTTTAAGAAAAGAATTTTGGAAAAAAAATTATATTGTGTATATCTAGAGAAAATAACCTTTTGAACCATATATGTTTCATCAATACTGGTGGACAATAACATACTTAAAAGTGTAACACATATAAGATAAAAAAATCAAAAAAAAAACTGAATTTTTTGTGAAATCGGGCTTTAATTATTATAAAACAAAGCCCCGGATAAACGCTTCTTTCAATGAACATATTATTGGAGGGCTTGAGGCTCGAGTACAACCTTCATTATAGAATAAGAAATATTTTGTAATATTTTTTATGATTAAAAATAAAAGACAGAAGAAATTTGATTATTTGTGGGGAACATTTTCACTTAACCAGCAATCGGGATCCATTCATTTGGAAGATTTTATTCGAATATCTTTAGTATTCGAACTTAAATTCAATACGCTACTTACAAACATCGCATACATTCATATTTACTTTTATCAAGCATTTTTAATTATGAGCGAAGCTTGTTCTACTTATTCTATCTTTCTCGTTTTTTATATTATCAGATTCAGCCGTTTGAGGCACCCTGTATATGAAGTTATAAAAAACAATATTTTCTAAACAACTTTTCCGTGGTAAAAACACAATAAATTGCCACAAAATACGAGGCCTATAGAATTATGCGAAAGTATAAATTTTGCGAAATTGATTAATTTTTTAGGAGCAAAGAACCGGTGAAGTTTTATAAAAATTTTGTATGGTTTCATAATTTAAATGACTGTAAATTTATTCATTTTGACCAGCTAGATAGCGGTTTGAGAACACTGTACATTTCATCTTAATCACCTACATAAAAACAATAAATTAAATGATAAGCACATTTTTTGTTGGTGTATTTACTTATTAATCAATGTGGGGTATCTAGAAGTATTCTTGTTTTTTGTAAGAGAAAAATAATATTATATGTCATTTCTTTCCGTGGCACAGTCCAACAAAAACAGGTGCTTCTGTACATCTAATCCTGTTTTTACACGGTAGTTTGGCTCCAAAAAAATCAAGGATTTTTTAAGAACAAGTATTTAGCACATATATAATGTGTATTTACACAAGCATAGTTATTATTAGAGAAATAAAAGACATGCACTCTAAGCTTTTTTTAGGAGAAGTAACACTCAGGCAATTAGTATGCCTATCAACCAGTAGGTGGGTTACCTTCTTCGGAAAAGGGATAGTGAGAGAGGACATATGTTGAAAGTGAGAGAGCTTAATTTTTACAATTCTGATATTGCGCATTATGTTCTTGTTTTTTTAGATCACTGTTGCAGCGCCTCTGGTGTCAAGTAGGTGCATTAAATATCTTTTTAAGCTGTGTAGCTATTTTACTATTTTATTTCGCCGGAAATTTTGCTACAATACCGATGAAGGAGGGCGCCGTAATGTCCGCTGGCAGACACCAGTATCAATTGCTGCCGGTGCCCTTCAGTGACTAGTGATATGCCATTATCACTTACACAGTCCAACAACAACAAATGCAATGGCATACTAATGCACATCTGAAAAATGCTGGATGTTCTGACGTGCCTGAAACTGGGTTCGAATCCACGTTCTTAAAGTATGTAAAATTTAAATTGCTCTGACAAGTAAATTCGCTTGTATGAAAACAAGGGAATTCCCCTAAATTTGAGATATTTATAATTTCTCTGACCAAGGCGCATTTAGCCGTGTAAAAATAGAATTAGGTGTATGCATAAATACACACACACACATACATATGTGTGTACATAAATAATTAAGCTACCAAATAAATTTTATTGTATTGTTTTTCATTGACATACAAAAAGTAACCACATACATACCTTCGTATCAATGACATTTAACTGCTTTTAGAACATGTACTTAAGAACTTAAGAATTTATTTGATTGTTATTGCAAATTGGAATCATTAATATTTACAGATTAAATGTATTTATTTAGTAAACTTCTTTGTTGTTATTTTAAATACCTATAAAATTAAAATTCCAACCTAAAAAAGAGAATATAAACACATAAATTATGTTTTAAAAAAATACTAAATTTGAAGTGCCAATTGATTTATTAATCGATTAATTTGTAATACGAATAACTTATTATTAAATTTAATTAATAGTCAATAAATTTAGTGATCCATTAGTGTTTTTTCTTAATATTTTTTAAGGATGTAATAACATTTTTATGTTGGTTAGATGGAAACTTCCAAAAAAAAACTTTATAACACAAAATGACTACACGACCGGTTGCTTCGTTTTATATTCAAGAAGTGATTTTATTTCAAAAATGGTTCCTTACGACTTACTTAAGTGCTCGTATGTATAACAGTTTGTTTTAAATTTAAATCACATCTAGAAGACTGTAGGATGAAAAATTTAATTCAATTAAACAAAGATAAAAAGGGTAAACGTGAAAGAAAGTTAGAAAAGATAGAGATTAATAGAAGGAGTCATTATATGACTAAACAATCAGTTTAATTCATTAATTGATCCATTTATTGATCGATTTATTGTTAGATCAACTTAATAACCAATTAATTCTGGTTAATCAAAATTATGAATATATAAATAGTTTTGCATTCGAAAAGAAGGTACAATTTTACAAGAAGCTACAAAACAGTGGCATTATTAGATGCATTTTGTTTTTATGCCGCGTCTTTTTTTTCTTTTATTTGGAAATGTCAAACGCTTTATGACGTTTTATGTTCGCAATAATTGTCAACGAAAAACTGTTGAAATTTATTGGAGCAATTATTGCCAAGAACAAAAAAGAAGCGTCTTCACTGAACATAACATAATTTTGCCATTTGCTGCAATATATGTTAATGAATTTATTGCCAGTCAAGACGGGGGGTCAGAGACTCTAAACTAAAATCTTCAAACGTAATTTTGCGAAATTCGCTATAAAAAATCGTCTAAATGACGTAAAATCGTCACGTTTGCCACCCCTGCACATATGTACTCGTACTTTGTAAATAAAAGAGAGTTAAAAAACTTTTGTTTGTTGAGGGTTTTTAGCTAGTCTATAATAATGCATTTCATTGGTGCTAAAGCCAAATCATCAGTAGACCTTAAACCTAATTTTTAAATGTTTCAAACCTCTTTACTTATACAAAAACTTTTAAAACTCAATGAGAGTTATAAAAATTACAATAGTATAAGCATAGTATGCTTTGAAACTTATTCAAAAATCCCAACAAACAAATTATTATATTCGATATGAATCTATTTTATTTTCTTTACAACAAAACAAACAAAAGTTTTTTAAATCTTTGAAAAAAGATATCGAGGCAATCTCGATTAATATAAATTTAATAAAAAGAGAGTTTTAAGTTGACTACTGAGAATGTTTTTTGTTTTTGTATTTTATCGTATATATTTATGGAAATGCTTAATATTTATTTACTAGAATACAGTCGATTGCTTCGGCCATAGGAAATACGAATATATGTAAATAGTTTCAATTATATAAAAAAAATCAATATCGAGAAAAAATATTCTGAAGTGGCCAAAAATATTTAAGCAAAAAAACTTCCAATATACGTACATCGTGTAAATTCTCCGAAAATCTTTGTTTTGTAAAAATACAAAATTCATTCATGCCCTGAAGAAGGTTATATAAAATTCATTAAAGCTGAATATAACAATAATATCTTGCTCAGCTTTATATGTATGTATATGTATTAAATGAATATTCTTCAGCAAACAATTGAACAAACTATTGTGATTTAATCGCCAGTTATATTATTTATAGTAGAGAATACACAAACCTTGCCGATATTGCTTTGACTGGGTGGTCGCCGCACTGCGTTACCATAAAGTCATTTAGCAAAGTGACTAGTGTTTGTTTTATCAATGAAAAATTAGCCACAACGAAATTTTTTCTGAGCACTTACACAAATACATACATATATACATACAAACATGTTACCATTTTGTTTAATTTCAATAGCAATAGTAAAATTCTTGATAGCATATCAATCATATCAGTTCAAAATGTAGGCCGGTAAGTTTTGAGAGGTTTGCTATTGAAAATCAGCAAAATATGTTCGTTAGTGACAGCGATTTGGTTCGATAAAAAGAGGGTCAACCTTTATTTTATGCTTACTTCAGAAAAAGTCTTTCAACTTGGGCTGAACTTAAACTAAATAATGAAACTCAAACACTAAGCCAAACTCAAAATATTTTTCTGGACGCATAAACTTAAGACTTGGGTTAATGCAAGCCGAATTGACTACTAGGTGGTGGTCAGTTTACAGGTGGTGCGAATTTTACAACAAACACTGCCTGTTTGACGCAAAATTTCATTCTAGCAACTTTTATCACAAATAAAACTATTTTTCTTGCTTTAGTGCAACATATTTTTGTATGCTATAAAATGAATTCGAAATGAAGTAGTTCATAAAATAAATGTTAGCAAAGTTTTTAGTGTTGGTACTCGCAATACCAAAGTTTTTTTAGTCAGAAAGATTTGAATATTAGACAATTTTCCAAAAGAGCAAGGGACAAATTTACATTAATTTCAACTTACACGACACAACAGAGAGAACGTTGTTTTTCGGCAGCCGCTACACTTCCATCATCTGTTGAATGACTCGGTTGAATGTGATTTGAAATTTTTATTTATACAAATTATGACACAAAAAAAAAAATACGAGACTTATTTGTATTGTGGTAGGTTTTATTAATTTTTTAAAGCACCAAGATCATTTTGGATTTACCCAGCAGTAGCAAGACGAATTTTACTCTACGGCATACTTGTGTGGTGGAAGACCTTAGATAAGATATCATACCGGAATATGCTGGTGGGCACTTAAAGACTAGCTGAACTTAGTATCACTAGCGTGTTGTGGAGCACTACATATAATCCTGAACCTGCAATCGATTCTTTTAGTAGCAGAAGAGACTGCATGGAAATCTGCAATCCGCTAAAAAGCGAAGGGGCAAGTTGTATATAGACCTTATGATCGCCGTAGTATTATAAAGGGTACAGATTGTAGCAGTGACTACATCGTTTCGAGACTGACATTTAATAAGAAACTGCGTATTCCTTGATAGGAGGACAGCTGGTTAGCAGGACTTCTTTCTGACCGTAGGTCTTATAAGTTTTATACAGATGGTTCCAAAATGAAAGAGAGACTTGGAGCTGCAGTCTAATGTCAGGAACTGGATATTCGAAAATCTTATAAGCTTCCTGATTACCGTAGCATTTTTTAGACAGAAATATTCGCAGCAAAAATGGCTGCTGATATGGAACGTAATCCCAATACTAGAAACTCATATATAAACTTCTTCATAGATGGTTGGGGGCAGTCAGGGCGATATCCGCTGAATATACATATTCTTCGATAGTCCAAGAGTGCAAGGACTCAACAGATAGACATCGAATTGATGACTCATCTTCCGTTTAGGTCTGACTTGGTACCCAATGACTTTTTCTTGTTTTCGAATTTCAAAGGTAAACAGCGTGGTCAACGACTTACGAGCGCCGCAGAAGCAGTTGAAGCGTTCAAAAACCATCTTTTGGAGTGGAAATGGTTTGAACGAATGCAAAATTGTGTTGATCATCAAAAGGAATATTTCGAAAAACAATAAGGCCATTTTCATTTAAAAATGTTTGTTATTATTTGCTATTCCCGAAATATAAATAGTAGCCCTCGGGCAACAGTGTGATAGACATTCCAATTCGAAGTCGCAATATTAAGAGAGATATAGACTCTTCTATGCAGAGGAAATCTGAGGCGGTTTGGGGAAACACTGAAACGTGCAAAGTATCCAGAGTCATGTGGAGATCCTCTGATACAAAATCGACTAAACTTCTTCTACCGCTATCGAGAAAGGACTGCAGGCTTCTGGTAGGTTTTATAACGGGTCACTGTTGCACGGCAGTATACGCCAGAAGAGCGGGGCTACTGACTAATGACAACTGTAGATTCTATAGGGTACCAAGGAAAAAAGATGGTGGAACACATACTCTTTTATGAGGCCACACTAGATATCTCGGTAGATGCATGAACAATTTCCATAGTAATTCCCTTATTCAAAATGCTTATGTCGAAGCTAGATAAAAATTAATCAGAGATTGAATTTAAGAAGTTATTAAAAGAACGTTTAGTTAAGAAATTCCAATTCATAGAAGAAGAAAGCCTTTTGAGTGTTGCTAAGTTTCTAGGCCATCGGTTCAGGTCCAAATACCTTATAAAAGAACAGATTGAAAAAACTAAAATTGAAATAAATTATTTTTTACAAGACAGTGCGATTATTGGCAATGTTAGGAAGTTTCCTGAACTCAAGAGCGCCCATTGTGGCCAATCTGTTTCTTGACAGTCCAGGATAGTGACACAGCAAATGTTCTACACTCTAATCTTCATCGATATCTTGGCAGCTGCGGCAAAAATCATTGTTAGTAGTTTTTAATCCAAAGTGATTATTATTTTGGCTAATGTTCGTAACATTTTTAGTCAGAAAGAATCGGACATGAGACAATATTCCAAAGGAAATAAAAATGTTAGGAACATTAACCACAATAATAATCACTTTGGATTAAAAACTCTGACAATAAAATTTAAGTATTGATAGTGGTGAAGTTGTGTTTGCTGTAAAAACAACTAATAACACCTTCCACAATACAAATAGCTCTCGTATGCTTTTTCGAGTCATTATTTGTGTAAATACAAATTTGAAGTCACATTCAACCGAACCGCCTAAACAGTGGCGGATACATGGAAATACACATGAACACTGATGATGGGAGTGTAGCGGCTCCCGAAAAACAACGTTGTTTCTGTTCTCCCGTGTAAGTTGAAATTAATTGATGTTATAAATTTCCCTTGTTCTTTTGAAATATCGTCTTATGTCCGATTCTTCCTGACTGAAAATGTTACAAACATTAGCCAAAGTAATAATAATCACGTTGGACTAAAAATTACTAACAACCAATTTGTTCGAAAAAATAATCATTGTGTTCGACCTTTAACCTTTGTGCATGCCTGCTTATGAGGCAGTACCTGGATATCACGGACACTAGAATTGAGATTTGATTCCTATTTATTAAAAGCAGAAAAGCTGTAGTTTCCCTGTTTAGATGGGTACATAACTGCCGGGTGATCATGCAATCATTTCTTGTTTCCCATCTTCTATTTGTTTCATCTTCTGTCTTGCGCCTAAGTCTGAGTTTGCAAGAGGGAAAGGGTAAACCCACAGATTCCAAATCTAGTGGAACTTGTAAGGTTGGCGCAATTCTAGCAAGCTCAAGGTGAAATAGAAATTCGACAATAAAAAGACCGTATTTGTGGGAGAAACATGATACAGCACCACATGTAGAAGTCCAAGAAGAACAGGACGAAAATGTTGTTGAAAAAGAAATCAAGATGTATTTGACTGACCATTTAAATCCTCCAAATACAGATTTATTTGAATATTGGAACTCCAGTTCATATATGAATCTTAAGGCTGTGATCAGGAAGTACCTTTCAGCACCACCAACCAGCGTTGCTAGAGAGCAGTTATTTAGTGCTGCTGAACTTTATATAAACCGAAGAAGTAATCTACATGGTATAAATGCAGAAAAATTGCTTTTTTGCCATTGTAATATTAAAATATTAAATTTTGCGTACTAATATTGCGAAATGATATTAAAGCTACCTAAGTAGGAAAAAAACATTTTTTTTTCAAAAATCATTTATTTCTCAACATAGTCTTCTTTTAGATCAACACACTTAGTAACACGATATTCCAACTTTTTTATAAAATCTGAATAATACGATTTTGGGAACTCCCCATAATACGTGTTAGTTTCGGTAATCACTTCTTCGTTTGAGATGAATCGCATCGTATCTAATGATGTGTGAACCGGTGCATTGTCTTGAAGAAAGAGCACATTTTTCTTCTTTAAATGTGGTCGTTTTTTCTTGATTGCATTAATCAATTGATCCAATAATGCACGATAATAGTTTCTTGTGATTGTGTATCCTTTTTCAAGATAATCGATAAGCAATATTCCGTGTGCATCCCAAAATACAGTGGCCATAACCTTGCCAGCCGATTTCACTGTCTTCGCCTTCTTCGGAGCAGTTCCACCAGCTTCCACCCATCGTTTCGATTGATTTTTGGTTTCAGGTGCGTAGTGGTGGACCCACGTTTCATCAACAGTTATTAATCGACGCCAAAAATCAACAGGATTACGCTTTATCATGTCCTAACACCGCTGTGAAGTGGTCTGTCGAACTCGTTTTTGTTCGAAACTGAGCAAACGCGGCACCCATCTTGTCGATAGCTTTTTCATATGCAAATGTTCATTCAAAATGTTGAACACACGTTCATATGATATGTTTACCATTTCAACAATCTCACGTAACTTGACTCGGCGATGAATTATATCGAGGATTTTCTTTCTTGATATTTTATTCAGTAACCACCTCTTTTGGCCTGTTGATGGTATTGTTGCAGTGCTTGTTCGGTCGCGCATAAATTCAGCAATCCAATACTTCACCATGTAATCTGACGGAGAAGACTCACCGTAATGTTAATCGGGCTCTTCTTTTGTCTCTTTCGCGGGTTTCCCTTTCAAATAATAGTGTTGTGTTTTTCAAGAAACACAAAAGTTGCTTACTTCAAACAAATAAACTAATCGATGAATTTGGGTGAAATTTTAACAGCTGACGTTTGACAGATCGCAATTTCAAAAGTTTTGTGTTTGTGCGGCCATCTAGCGCTAGGTAGCTTCAATACCAATCCGCCCTCGTATACTGTCTATATTGAACTCCTGTGCTATATTGAATAACCAATTAGTAATTTTTTTTTTGTTAATAAAATTGTTTTGCTTTTTTAAAGTGCAATTTATCTCTTAATTTTGCATCTTTACGAATGTGTAAATGTCATGAATTCCCGAAATTTTATTTGGTTTTAAATAAATAAATTTAAAAAGGCACAATTGCTCAGATTTAATGACAACAAGTTCGGTTCGACCGAACTTTGCGAAATTTACCGAAGTTCGTGTTCGGGTTCGGCCTGAAAAAGTGCGTTCGGTCGGACACTAAAAATAAGTATTGATGAAAATTTTTCGGAAATAATTTTTGGACATTACAATTACTTCTTACCCTGATGAAGGATACTTGTCGTAGCCAGATGCCGCAACATGACGACTTATTTTGAAAACAATTCTTTCTATTGCAAAATAGAATATTCCATCTGCGCTGTAGAGTTACGTGATAGTTCGTGTACTAAAAGTGCGCATTCGATCAAAATATATTTTCAACATGAGTGTTTTATTGGCCATCAGATTAAATATAATTTCTTTTGCAAATTCATTGCAATAATTGTTTCAGACTGGAAGTTAGTTTATTTGATCAACAAGATATTTGGAATGCCGATCGTTTTTATGTCACTTTCAAATATTTTGCCATTAATATTATAAATTTTCCTACATCGTATGTTACAATATATGATTTTTTTTCAAATTAATTAAAGAACCCCTTATCTTAAAAACACTCCATTCTATCTTGATAAGAAATGCTTATAAGCGCCGAAAAACGTATTAGGAAGACTTAACAACTGCAAAAAATAAAAATTGAACCACTTTGGGGTACAAGAACAATATACAAGTTATCATTTAAATATGTATAATAAATTAGATATTTAATTTATGGGGATATTTTTCTTTTATTTATTTATGTAAATAAATAGCAAAACATGGTATAAAAGCAAAGAATTTTTCAAAAAGATTGTCAATTGAATTTAGTAGACTTAACATGAAGTACTTCGTGCTGGTTGCTGTATATGCCGTGACAGGTAAGTTTTCTTTATCACCAATTATAAACAGTATTGATTGATTGATCTATTTATGACAATATCATTTGATAGCTACGGCTTTGACTATTCGCCAGGAAGAGCGTGTTAATGGGGAGAATGGCTGGTATGTTCCCCAAGTTGATGGCTCCTTTGAATGGGTGGATATGACTGAGTTTGAGAATAACATTGAAAGTAGTTCAATAATAGAAGGCCGTTTATCCACCAACCCAGTAACTTTCTACTTGTATACCCAGGATAATCCCAAAACTGAACAAGTTATTACAGCTTCTCTGAAATCCATTGGTGCCTCCAACTTCAATGCCGCAAATCCTACCCGTATATCTGTACACGGCTGGACTGGTAACATAAACGATTTTATTAATGTTGGCGTCCGTGATGCTTGGCTGGCCAAAGGAAAATATAATATCATTTTCGTTGACTGGGGCCGAGCCCGTTCCATAGATTATGCCTCTTCGACTTTCGCTGTTGCCGGTGTTGGCAAAAAGGTTGCTGCATTAGTGGACTTTTTGGTAGAAAATTGCGGCTTGAACGTGAACACTTTGGAAATTATTGGCCACAGTTTGGGTGCACATGTGGCCGGTTTCACTGGCAAGAACATGAAATCGGGCAAACCTCGCACCATTATAGGCTTAGATCCTGCTCTTCCCCTATTCAGTTTTAACAAACCACACACACGTCTGTCTAGCACTGATGCCGGCTACGTGGAAACTATTCAAACTAATGGTGGCAAATTGGGTTTCTTGAAACCTATTGGCAAGGGTGCTTTCTATCCAAATGGTGGCAAACTGCAACCAGGTTGTAAATCTGATTTAACTGGATCCTGCTCTCATAGCCGCTCTATTGAGTACTACGTTGAAGCTATCGGAATGGATAATTTCATGTCCGTTCAGTGCGGAAATTATGAAGATGCTGTAGCCAAGAATTGCGGCTCTACCTTCAGTTCGATCCGCATGGGTGCGGTTGTTAATGCTTATATGGTGACTGGAGAATACTATGTTCCAGTTAACAATGAATCTCCCTACGGCAAATTAGAATAAGTTTCTTCAAGGTTTAAATGATTTTAAATTAAAATTAAAATATAATTCTTTATAATAAATCTGTTGCTGAAAAGCAATCTATGCCATATATCCATTCTTTGAAAATATATATTGACTTGTACTAGATCTTGGTATCGCAAGTTCTAGTGTCACTAAAGACTCAGCGTGTTCCCGCAGACGGGCCAAAAGACTTCGCAGATCGCGATTGTTCTTTAACACAAAAAAAACACCGTTGACCGGTGTAAAACTAAAAGAAACATAGTATACATATCGCTCATTTACTCATGAAACGTCATAACTCAAAAAATTCGTTTTTCAGAAATCGCAGACAAATTACAGACAACTCAATCGAAAAGTAAAAACTATTCTCCTCTCAAGAGCTGAGTAAACAAGATATTTATAAGTTTGTTTTTACACAAGATGAAGAACGATACGGAGAATAATTCGGCATTCTTACCTCAAAAACTACGTTTTTTAAGTTATAACGTTGTATGAGTAAATGAGGGATATGTACATATAAAAATTATTTCACTATGCCGGCAGCAACTTGAAGGAAAGAAAATAATAATCGGTTTTTAAAGCCATGCATAAAAGTTTCAGTGCTTTTAAAAACAAAAAGAAATTATCCCAAAATTTTTTGATAATGAATATATTTTCAATATTTGGGCTCTCAAGGTCATTTAATAAAAGATTATTTTTTACATTTTATTTCAACTTTTCGTTGGTATTTTCCAACTTCTTCAGGAATTTTTTTTATTTTTATGGATATACGAGTATAATCTTCTTTAGAGCAATTCTATATCATTCTCCTTAAAAATATCACAGATTTGTTTTGTGTAAAAAAGACAATCACAAACAAAAACTTAATAAATTTAAAGCAAAAAAATGCAAAACAGATTAAAAAATAAATTAAAACATCACAGCCAATCCTTATTTGTCGTCATGACAGTTATCATTCAAGAGTTGAAAAAATTTCCTGAAGAAGTTGGAAAATACCAACGAAACATCGGAATAACATGTAAAAAAAAACAATATTTTATTAAATGACCTTAAAAGCCCAAATATTGTAAATATATTCATTATAAAAAAAAATTTTGAAATTACACCTAAAAAGGTCAAATATACATTCTTAACAAAAAGAAATTATTTTTGAACATCCAGCAGTAATGTTATGGCGTTAGTTACATCGGTAATCAAAGAACACTGTTCATTCCAAAAGTTCAGTTAGAGCTGGTCAGCTCACCATTCTAAATCGCCGTAAAACGTTTTTGGTTTATAAGCACAAGCGAAACTACAAAATCTCTGAAGTAAGACTGCGTTTCGAATTGAACAGTTGGTGTTTTCGCATCCTAACAGGACTAGATTAGACGCTTATACCTTTTAGCGATGGGTCCAAGTTTTTCATGAGCGCTTGGGACCATATACTTCCTGAAAACCATTCAATTTTAAAGTACTTCTTCGCCAAAAAAATATTACCAAAATCTTTCGGGGTAAAATATTTGTTCGAGTTTTATTTAAAGCACAATCATTTTTAAATTAGAGTATTTATTATGTAAAAGCGTTTGTTTATATTTTAGTTTTATTTTATAAAAAGGCTCTGTTCACATATTATTTAATGTCATATTTACCATTTTAAACTCTCTTTCCCGCATTCACAACATATTGAAAAAAATTCAGGACGTTGTTGGCTGAAGTGGTTAATGCGTTAACTTCTCTCGATTTATGTCAAGCTTCCTCAGGGATCGCACTAAACTAGTTGTTATAGATCGGATTTCATCAAACGAGTTCAAGATTAATTCAGGGGTACCGCCAGGCTCTGTTCTATTTCCTACCATATTTCTTATATTTCTAAATGATCCTCTATATCAAACTTAAAATCCTATCTATTCTCTTGCAGATGATAGCAGCATTTGCCTGCCATTCATATTCATTCAGTCACAGGCCCAGCCTGTTGGATGCTAAAGTAAGGAGCGTCAACATAAATGATACACTCAATTACGATCCTGTTAAAATCTCTGAATGTAGTCAGACGAATATGGCCGATTTAAACACCTGTAAGACCCAGTGTTGCACGCTTATGCACAGACATGTGACCGAACGTGCTGCTTCACCTATAATTATGGGTGGTATGGATATTAAGCAATCAGATGCTGCTGATGTTCTTGGCATGAAGATCCAGTATGATGTTCGATGGACAGCCCACATCTTCAAAGTCTCAAAAGAATTATTCAAGTCCTTCGGTTTTTTAAGACGGTGTAAGAGTTTATTCCCCCCATCTGATCTCCTTACTATTTATACCACCTATATTCGAAGGAAAACGGGATACAACTGTCATGTATGGGCCGGTACTTCTAAATCTATTTTGAAGTTACTCAATCGCGTAGATGAGAGGGAGAAGAAGCTCATCGGTGACAGTAAGGTAGTCAACTCTATTGACTCACTGCAACATCGTCGCAACGTGGGTGGTGTTTCGCTGTTTTATCATTACTACAATAGAATCTGCTCTAATGAAATCCATTTGTGGTTGATTGGCCAGTGAATCGTACCATACATTACAGAGAGCATTCTTTTCTTTGCCGCACAGTTCGTATGTGGAATAAACACCCCGCAGAGGTCTTTCCCGTCACTCTTCTTCCTTCCTTCCCATAACCAATTTTCCTAGTTCCAGCACAATGAATTGCATATGTAGGGGTCATCTGAGTTATGGTTCAAGCAGAAAAAAAAACAAATAAAGACTAAGAACGGGAGTTCGAGCACAGTTTCCGGCAAGCCATCGAAATCATGAATTTCTCTGATGCGCATTAGTATACAATTGTGTTAATTGTTGTTGGACTGTTTAAATGAGTGTGCCATTGCACAGCAACGGTACACCATCTGTCATCTTTGACAATTCCTTTCCTCAAAGAAGCTAACACACCTATTGGCTGGTAGGCATATTAATTGCCTGAGTGTTCTTCTTCACCTTCTTCTGTTATCCTTAAATACCAATAAGCATAGAGCCTTAATTGTCTGAGTGTTACTTAAAAAAAAAACTTCGTAACAAATTTTCAATTACGTTCCATGTGAACAGTCCTTAAACATTATTTCAACAAATATATGAAATGTTACAACAAGAACAACAACAGCATTTTAGAATTTATAAATATGTCTGAGTAAGTTATTTTAAAGATTGAGACAAAAAGTTTGGGATAATTAATCACAAAAGATTTAGTAAATGTTTTATTTGTTTTGTGTTAAAATAATGTGTGTGAAGTTAGATATGCCGAGTTAAATATGTTTGACATAAGAGGTTACATAAAACATATTTAACTATAACATATAACGTATTTAACTATAAAGTTAAATATGTTTTGAAGTGCCAACACTGAAATATTTAATTTTGTCATATTTAAAAAAATATAAAAACAACAAGTAAATTTAAACAATTTTTTGAACAACTTAAAATCAAAATTATAAATTACTAACAATTTAATATTTGTATTTGTGAACTTTTTTATAAGGAAATCAAAATCTAATTTACTTGATACATGTGAAATAAATATTGGAATAGTGTGGGTCCTTGGCTAAAGACTACATATGGTGGTTATGCACTACAAGAAGGATGCGCCGCAAAAATTGGCTAAAGTCCGCCAATGATTGCCCAAAAATTCACGAAATTCCATTTTAATTTCCTTATAAAAAGTTCACAAATACAAATACTAGTGCTTTTTGCGGGAATTGCTAAAATTTTAGTATTTTAAATTTTTATTCGCACTTTTTTCCAAAATTAATATTTTACATATTTAGTAAAACATTAATAATTTTGTTAAAAACAAATTGAAATTGATTATTGAGGGGTATAGCTTGTTTGGGTAAAGTTCCCTGATGATCTGCATTAGCAACAGTGAAATGCGCATAGGAATAAGCAGAGATTTTCCAAGTCACATCTTTGTAAAATTATCTTAATTTTTCATTTAATATCAAGACTAAATAATTTATTTATTTATTTACTTAAAATTTAATTTAGTTCTTTTTATGTTCAACAGAACAATCGGTGGTGTATCTCCAGTGGCAGAAGCAGTTGTCTGAACTTAATCATCCTTTTCTTCATTTAAACAGTTTCTAAAGTATCTACTATAACTAATACTTCCAAGATGCATGCAGTGGCTCGTAATACCGAAAAGGTCCCACTGTGAAGACGTGATCGAATATTAGAATTACCCATTTAAGTACTGCTGAGGGCCAAATGCACAGGAGTTTAATGCAAGAAATGTTGTTTAATTAGCAATTGCTGAGAATTGTCTTTCTAAGAAAGTAATTTCCTGGTTATCAATTAATTCAATTCATCTTTATTTTATGCTCAAGTTTCGCAACTCAAACTTCTTCTGTACTACAAGAGTTTCTTTTAAGCTTCATTGATATTTTTATATGCTTAAGTTTTGTGATATTTTGAGATCATATGCCTTTTTATACTTTTAAAAAAATTACCAAGTCCTGTGCATTTTTCAGCTGTCGCAGAGAGGAATATTTGACCTGAAAAGCTGTCCAAAATTATTAAACGTGTTTTTTGAATTAGAAGATTGAGTTTTTGAGTGTTTTAGGTGTAATTTGATATAACATTGCCAGATTTTTTGGTGTGCTAGCGTTATTTCTAAGGCTACAACACCCTCCTCCCTCTACCACCCACGATAATATTTATTTATTGACTAGTCACACCCGGTGTGCTTCGCTTACCCCTTGTTATGCAGATGTCGAGATATTAATAATTCTTATGTATGGGCGATATCTGTCTCTCCCATCGTATTTCATCAATATTTATTTTTAAACTTCAATTTATTCTAAGAGCAACCCAAATTGAATTTAAAGAGTCACACTATTGTAGTTGTGCAGATACAAGGATATTAAAAATAGCTTTGAATATCATTGCATTATTAAATAAAATAAATAAGCTTATTTAAATTTCCCAATCGTAAGTAAAACTGTCCCGAAATTTTCAAAAAATCGTTCTAGTAGTAAATAACAAACAAATAAATTATCAAACATATATACAAACACAGATTTAGTAATTAAAATATCTCCTTGATATTTCGCATAATTTTCTAACTAAAAACCGCAGTTTCTTGCCAATGGCTCCAGGATCAGATTCCTTTACTATTTGGAATAAATGTAATCTTGTGTAAACCTTTTCCGTGTTATCTCTCGATGTTACAAAACCGTTCTGATAAAAATTGTATGCAATAACCGAATATGGATATCATACCTGGATTTCCCAATTATTTTTTATGTACCTATGTCTACTTTTTTCAATGAAATTTTCGTGAATGCTTTTAAAAGTTACTTTGATTAGGTATTTATTTGTTTAACAAATAATGTTGTATAGACCGCAGGTAAATAAAAAACTATTTTATGGGGGTATGGCACATTCCATTATAACTATTACAGATAAAAGCATTTGGCAAATTCATATTTATTGGCAAGTGGTGTAAGTAAGATTTAAAATCAATAATTCAACAGACACAAAAGATTATGATGTCAAAAAAGTATTTGAAAAAGTGACTGATGAGCAAAATAAAATTAAACTTGAAAATTAAAAAAAAGATTCTAAATTTTATTGTTGTATAAACATAATTTATACATTTGCTACTTTTACTTTTAAAAACGTTTTTCTTTTTTTGAGAAAAAAGTGTATAAATAAATTTTTTTTAATTCTTAAACGAATTGCTTCAACATTAATATTCAAGATAATTTTTTTTAGAATATCAAAAATAGCTTTTGAGCAAATTTTTCAGTGAAAAAAAATCAATGTAATAAATTTATTCGTTTAGCCGCAGCAAAAATATCATATGGCTTGAAACCGAAAAAAACATTGAAAACGCATGTAATTTTATTCACTTTTCTGACTTCAGCAGTGTCTCAGAGCTAGAAATCGCTGCAGAAAGTCTTAAAAATTTACACTATGTCAAATTTTGTTGTGTTTTGAGCTGCGAACTTGGTGTTTAAGATTTCTTTAAATTCACTTTTGCCTTTTTGAGTGAAATTCACTATAACACTATTTTTATCGAATGTGTGCCATAATACCAAGAGAAAATTCATTCGATTAGTTAATTTGACCACAATCGAAAATCGAAAGTTGCTCGTAATAGGCAACAAAAATATTTTAAGTTATTGTATGTGTTGGTAGTAAAAATGTGATGATTTGTTTCGATTTTTTAAATTTACATAAGGAAATGTGTAAACATAACCAAATAGAAATAATAGTGATAAGAAATGGCTTATTTAAGTTATTGGCTAAAGCTGGAAATGGGAAATGGCTGAATTGGCAACACTGATAAGTTGGGAATTTCGAATTCGTTCCTCATAACGATAAATGTCATACACATAAATCTACAATTATTTCGTAAGCATTGTAATTGCTGCCATAAATTTAGTTGAAAATTTAACGCACAATTTATGACCGAAAATTTTGTAAACTATTTTTTAAAGTTCATATTCATACATACTCGTACATGCTTTAACAATTATGAAATTCTGCTCGTAAAGCTTATAAGTTGAGAATATAAGAAAAGAAGGGCAGAAGCAGGTTAATAAATTATAGTCGTATATCTGCGGTTCTAATCGACAAATAACTATTTCTCCAACAATGTTTGTTAAAAAGATATTAATAGAACAATTTTAGTTTATGTAGCAGCGAAATCCCACCACATTTACAATAAGCACCAAAACATAATCCAGAAAATATTTTCATAAAATTTGCGATGCCTTCTTAGATGCAGTAATCTTTGATTCGTCACAAAATTTTTTCGTTTTGCCCATTTTGATATTTTCTGAAACTATTTCGTAAATTAAAAGTAATTTTACCCGAATGTATATTTTCGACTTACGCTAATATTGCTAATCACCAGCGATAGCACTAAATTATGTCAAGTCAGAGTTTTAGTTCTAAAATTATAACTTTGTGGAACTACCGATATTTTGACGTTGTCAAAATGTGAACCTAAGCTACAATTATGTAGACTTAATTAAAATTATAATTAAAAAAAGAACGTCTTAAAATTATAAATTTTATCACTTAAGATAGTTCGGCGATAAAGGGTCAATATCTACCATAAACTACAGAACTACAATTTAAGCAAATAAATCTCTCGAAACACTTCGAAGATTATTGGTAGACTTTTTTGGGATCGATCGATCAAAACTAAATCGAATAGATATAAAGGGTGATTTTTTAGCAACTTTCTTTTTTACAACACTGCTTTTGGCAGCTCAGCTGTTTTCGTGTAACATATTACTGTTAAACATGTTCAGTTTGGTCTATAATTTAACCATCAATCGACTTGAAAACGAACAAGGCTTGCAGATGATTGAATTTTATTATTATAATTCGGTTAAGAAATGGATCGTGCACTTCTTCCATTTTATGGTCATTCGAAATCTTGTGACTACATTTCTCAACAAATTTACATTATTGGATATTAAACCACCAATACGCCTACGTAAAGTGCGGACAGAGAAAAATATCGCAGCTGTATCCGCCAGTGTTATTGATGACCGTAAATATTAGAGTCGGCGCCGTTCACAGCAATTGCATGTATATAGATTGGCTGAAAAACTCTCAACAAACAAAACCCTTTGAAATTATTAACCAATATTAGATGAAAAAACCGATTGCAGTGCGTCCAAAAAATTAGCAATAATAATAAGAACTTTCAACAACAAATGTTGTGACCGGATTTTAGGTTTGACTAAACTAGAAGCAAATTATCTATTATGGAATGATGTTTACTGTAGAACTGTATATAGAAACTAGTGAAATTGAAAATGGTGTGATAATTCAGTTTAAAACTGTTTTAAAACTGTTACCCAAAATTTTTATTTTAAATTTTGCGAAATTTTAAGAACAAAATTCGACTTTGAAAATGAAACATTAAATGCTTCGGTAAATTAAGCCCAGAAAATCAGTGGAAAACTAATAGTATAGTATCACTATTAGTTAAAATGTTTGCAAACTTTTAGAACATAAATTCGCAATTTTAGAGCTCTTGCTGATGTTGAAATATTAAAATCTTACAAAGATTCACACCGCGTCAATAATGTCACGTTACCAACATGGTTTCTGAAAAGGTTCTTCAACGACGACTAATGTTCTTCATTTAACATCTTCAGTCAATCACGCATTTACACTAAAGAAACAAACTGACGCTATTTATACTGATTTCAGTAAAGCTTTTGATAAAGTTAACCATAAACTTCTTCTTATTAAATTGGATATATTGTGTGTAACTCGTAGCAGTTCAAGCTGTTTAAGATCATATTTAACGGGCAGAAATCAAACCATTCGATTTCACAACATTTCTTCTACTAAGTACATATACGTCTCATCTGGTGTTCCCCAAGGCAGTCATCTGGTGTTTTCGCTGTTTATAGACGATCTTCCGAACGTTATCAACTTTGCAAATATACTGATGTACGCGGACGATGATAACATTTTTTATTCGTTTAATAATTTTATTGATCACGTTTATCTTCAAAGTGACCTTAATAACTTAAAAAAAATGTAAATGCATGCGCTTTTCAAGAAGTAATCTTATTGCTGTTAACTATTCCTTGGGAGGTCATCAGTTGGATTTGGTTGCTTCATTTCTTGACCTTGGAATTATACTGGATCCTAAATTAAATTTTGTTTGTCATATTACTTTGGCTTTCCTTTATAAAGCGTTGGTCTAAAGAGTTTTCTGACTCTTACATTACATAGCAGCTGTACGTGTCTCTAGTTAGACCTATCTTAGAATACGGACCAATCATATGGGATCCGTACTACAACATTCATAATATTCGTATTGAATCTGTGCAAAAATAATTCTTGTTGTTCTGCTTTCGTGGCCTTGGATGGAGTTCCTCAACAAATTTGCCTTCATATACTAGCAGATTAACTTTAATAAACCTTCCTACTCTCAAAAGTCGTCGTACAATGTTAAATGTTTCTTTTATGATAAACCTTATTAATATTCCTTGTCGTTATACTCGCCATTATAATCCTCTTGTTATTAAGTTTTGTAGGTCTAATTATGCTAATTGCTGATCCTTTCCCGAGATTATGTCGTCAATATAATTATTTGTCTGAACTTGTTGATTAATCTTTAAAGTCTAGTATTATAAAGCTTTAAATCATTGTTTTTCTTAATTCATAACTTATAAATTTTTATTATAATTCATGTAATTTAATATAATTTTTGTACCTTGTTATTAGTCTGTAAGGATTATAATATAATGGATATTATCCATTGACTAATTTTTTAAATAAATATGTAAATAAATAAATTAGCGATTTCTGGACAACACTTTCTAAAATAAAAACATGAGACAAATGAATTCATGTTTCCAGAAATTTCAAAAATTGTAACAGGAATATTATCAGTTTGACATTCATTTATAAATGTATAAAAAAAATATAATTTCTTAACAAAATATAATTAAAACCAAAGAAAAAACAGACTACAAACTGCAACTCTTTGCGGCTTAATTCAAACTACGGATTTTCTGAATTCACAAAATTGCAACTGTTTTATAATATAAATATATCAAGTAAGTTTTTATTAAAATTGTAATTGCGATCTCGAAATCGATTTAAAAGTACCTTGATTTTCTTTATACGTAAATAGTTTATACATTTTCAATACTGAACTGCTTTTTGTCATATTATAAGTACAAATGAAATTTAATGCGCTTTTTCGATATACTCTTAATAAATCTGAATAAAAATAATATAAAATTTAAAAAAGTGTTTTAGTGCAATTAAGTTCCAAAAACTAAAATTTTTCAAGCTATTTGGTACAATTTAAAAATTTCTGATGCCATCCCTGGTACATATTTAAGTAAGAATATAACTTTTCGCAAAACCATATTCTCCCACAAACAATAGTTTTATTGTTCTGATAAATACAAATGAACTGAATATATGAATTCACAAACATAGACCGCCTAACTCAACTTAAAGGTAGGATCACACGATTGCCGCAAATACCACAATCAGGCCCAATTTTTATTGTGCGGAATTGGTGCACAATAATAATATTGTCCGAATCAAATCATTTTGTTGCTGCAGATTGGCGAAGGATGAATTTGTGGCAAAAATTGCCGCAGCCCAGTCACACGATTGTTCTAACTTGCGGCAACAAACAGCTGTTGTGGTAGTTTTTAGTTTGTTTTATTTTACGTGCAAATTTTTTTCTTTAGCATATTTATGTAATTCTGCATGATGGCTTTTAATTGGCCTCTAAATTATTATTAATCGCTCACTGCTTACTATAGTAAAATAAATACAATCTACGAGATGTATTTTACACTTAATAAATTTAACTAAAAAAATGAAAAATAAAATAAAATATTTTTTTTTGCATTAATTCTATTAATTCAAATCGAAAAAAGTCATGCATTTAAGGGCTAACGCTTCAAATAAGTTTAAACTTATGGTACACAAAACAATTGGCAAACACAAAAAAATTAACTAATTGAATAAATTGCCGAGTATTGGCTTCTTTGATTGCCGCATGAGAAGACAATAATAGTGGTACATTTTTAAATTTATATTGATGCATGGTTGCTTTCAACCGTTCACAAAATTGCCGCACCAGAGTTACATTTGATTGCGGAAAATCAGCACAATATTGTTCTCGATTGCCGTAAGGGGCAATAAATTGTGAAATCACACGATTGGCATATAAA
Source organism: Gymnocheta viridis (assembly GCA_956483585.1). Taxonomy (NCBI): domain Eukaryota; kingdom Metazoa; phylum Arthropoda; class Insecta; order Diptera; family Tachinidae; genus Gymnocheta; species Gymnocheta viridis. The sequence goes on along the minus strand of OY101440.1, from coordinate 92,636,279 downwards.
ATAGGCCAATAATTGGTGCATTGCGGCAATCGTGTGATCCTACCTTAAGAGAGAAACGAGTTTTATGTACTATAATTAACAACAAAAAACTTTATTTTTTCTCAAACACCCATTTTTCGAACTTAATTTTTGTTCTAGATATTGGAAAAAAAATTGACTCAAGTCGCATTTGAAGTCTCTTAATATTATCAATAATCACCAAAATATACTTAATTTATCTATTAAATAATTTATTCAAGCTTTAGGTCCAGAAAATAAATATAAATGATTTATTTAATCCGATATTTCGCTTTCTCAGGAAAGCTTCTTCCGGGATATATTTAATTAAAAATTAATAATAACAGTTATTGTTTTCACAAACCAATAAAAACTTATTCTAAATTTGTTTGAAAAAAATAATACAAAATTTAAAAAACAAATTTGATAATTCAATAACACAAAATTACTTAAATCTATTACAAAGCCGTAAAAAATATTCAATTTCCTGTTTTATTTTTATAAATTAAATGTCTGTAATTTTGAGCTACATTTTCTGCATTTATTTTTTATTATTTATATTTTATTATTCTTAACTCGAAAATCACGATTTTTGAGATATCACTATGTTACAATAAAGGAGCGTTATGTAATTTGTTTTCTATTGTCCCAAAGGGAATTATTACTTGGAGTTGTCAACCTGATTTCGGCTTCGATATATGTACGTAGGATTCTTATGCGCAAACAATTTGTTAATTCGATTTTTAAGAGGGTGTTAAATACATACATATCGTCATATGAAACGTAATACAATGTAAGTAACAAAAATATCAAAATCGGGTTTTTATTGAATTTTGTGGCGAGTCTGTTAATTTTAAGCAAGTTTTGAAGCAACTTTTTTTTGAGGTTGTTTATTTAAATATTTTATTAAGTTTCTTTCCTTTCCTGTAAAATGGAAAAAGGTTATTACATGATTTTACATTTTATATGACGATATGTATGTATGTTTGTATTTATTTTCTTTTCTTTTATTGTGTTCTTTTTAAAGCAAATGAAAAATACGTATTTGAACGATTATTTAGACTATCGACCCTTTTTATTGGTTTTATCAATTATGTTTTTTTACTTTTGTTAAATTAAAATAAATTTTGACAAGCCCGCAAGAAAGAACCAATTTAAAGATTAAATTCAATTATTTTGTCAACATTTCTTTATACATAATTTATAATTTAAACAATTTTTTTTGTTTGTTTGTTTGTTTTGATTAAAATCTCGGCATAAATGTGGCGTTTTCTTTCTGCACAAAGATCAATGGACATCGTTGAAATTTAATATTTGTTAATGATTCATTCTATTTTGCAGTTGTTAAGTTTTGCAGCCAGTGTTACAACGATCAAAAAATGTTTCTAAACAAAAATCAATCAAAATATATTTAAGTCTTCTTCAATTTTATTTGTTAAGCTCTACTCTAAGTTGTAAAATTTCAGCAACATTGATTATTTCGCGTGAAAAATATGACAAGTAAAGCTTAGTACTGTGTTCAAATTTGCAAAAAATATTGAGCAACATTGATTATTTCGTTTGAGCTCATTGAAGACACACGTTCTGCAAAAAGCACTCACCTTCATTTTATATTATATTTACATTATTTTCCATTATTTCAATTATTTCTGGGCAGCAACTTAAAATGAAAACCACAACGCTCAGAAAAATCTAATCGCACGAAATGATGAACAGAGTACCATGCTTAACGAGTGATGCTCATATTAGTTTTTCGGAAAAAATTTTCGTTTTTATTGGTTAGAAGTATGCAACATTGATCGACTTTTGTGAGCAAAAACAAATGTTTAATTTTGCTTGTTTGTTCGTTCCATTATTAAAATCATAAACACTGAGATAGTTCCTTCTATAGTGTGCAAAAAAAAATTATATTAAACAAATTTTTTGCACAGAAAATTAAAAGTAAGAAAGCTACAGAATAAATTGTATGAGCTGTCAATGTTTCGCGCGAAATAAATGCCAGTCACATTATTTCACAGATGGCAAGAAAATGTTGCAGATACATTTCATAAACTTTTCAAGAGTTGAACAGAGTACATTTTTTGCGACATTTTCTCATTAATATTTTATGTAAACTTTTTTTATATGAGTTTTTTTTACATTTTGTGTGAAATTTTAAACAGAGTACCAAGCTTTACACTAAATTAAATTATGAAGAAATATCCTAAACACAAGTTTCAATAAATTTTTAGGAATTTCGAGGTTTTATTGGTTCTTAGTAGGTTAGGTTAGGTTAGGTTGACAGGTCGCCGGTGAAAAAATTAGGAAAGAGTACCAGCCCACTTGGGTCCAAATTAATTATGATCCCTTTGTGTTTACCTGAAGGAAAGAGGGAAAAAAGAAATGATGATAAAAGAAATTAAGTAAAGTATTGAAAAATGGTGTAGAGGAGAGCATAGTATGGAAATCAGTGAAAATCTAGAAATGTAGAGTAAAAGGGAAGAGGAGAGATGTAGATTCCGTGAAGGAAGGATCGTGTAGTCTACGACCAAAGGGGGGTCAGCGAGAGAACCAACCACTGCTCCCAATGAAGGAACTGATGTTTTTGAGACTTGAGCCCGACAGCTCCGAAAGGCTATTAAAGCGTCTTTTGCCTAGGAAACGAAGGCGTTTATTCTCCAGTGCTGGGCAGAGGCAGAGTAGGTGAGTAATACTCTCTTCCTTCTCATCGTCCTGACAGCTGAAGCAATAGTCATTGTGGGGGATACCCATCCTTTTAGCATGGGTTCCGAAGGTGTAGTGCCCTGTGAGTGTGGCCACAAGGAACCGCAGTTGTTTTCTTGAAAACCCGAAGAGTTGCTTTGTTCTAGCAGTGTCGATATAAGGCCAGAGTGTTCTCGCTATAAGGCAGGTCGACTCAGTGTGCCATCTATTCTGAGCCGCCTGCATAAGGGCTATGTCATGTTTTTCCAGCAGCGCTTGCACTATGGCAGCGGGATCGACATTATTAAAAGTGCCTTCTATGTCCATGAAGGCGATCAGTGTATAGTTCTTATGCTCGAGTGATTTCTCTATGTATCCAACGAGCGAGTGTGGAGCTGTTTTAGTCGATTTGCCTTTGGTGTAGGCATGCTGAGATGTCGAAAGAAGAGTACTGTCAATGCTAGTTCTAATATGAGCGTCTAACAGTCTCTCCAGTGTCTTTAGAAGAAAGGAAGTTAGACTGATTGGTCTGAAGTCCTTTGCTTTAGTGTGCGATGTTTTACCCCCTTTCGGGATAAAGGTTACATTGCATTTGGTCCATTGGTACGGTATATATGACCAGGATAAGCAGGCTCGATATATATTTATGAGCCAGGGGGTTGCTAGGTCAAAGTTGTATTGGAGTCTGCGGGAATTATCCCATCCGGTCCGGGAGATTTGAACGGATGGAAGCTTTTAATCGCCCAGTGCAGCCTGTCCGTGGTAATATTCAGTGAGGCAGGGCACTGGCTAGTAGGGAGAGTCACAATACGTGTTCCCGTAAGGGGTTGGCACCCTGGAAAATGGGTGTCCATGAGGATCTTTAAAGATTCAGAACCGGACATGGTCCAGCTGCCATCAGTTTTTTGAATATAACTGGGCACCGACTGCTGTTTGGCTAGGATCTTTCGCAGCCTACAAGTCTCAGAAGTGCTTTCTACACCACTGCAGAAATCCTTCCACGACTTACGCTTTGCGTTCCTGACTTGGTTTTTGAAACGGTTTAATGAAGTCTTGTAGAGTGTCCAGTTACCTGTTCTCTTTGCTTCATTGAAAAGTCTACGACAACTCTTGCGAGTTTCGGATATGGAGGCAGACACCAGGGTGGTTTGCGATTAGGGCGTTGTGCAGATAGTCTGCAAGATGCACTTGTTCCTTGCGCAAACGTATCAGTCAGTTCATCTACGGCCTTGTCAATGTCCTCCGCTTCCTCTATGGTTGGAGGTTGCGGAATAAGGTTGGCAAGGATCCGACTATGTTCCTCCCAGTTCGTTCTCTTTCTATTTAGGTAGAACGTAGTACTTCTATTTTCTTTGCTGACAGAAAATTCTATGTAGCGGTGATCAGAAAGGGAACAGTCTTCTGAGACTTTCCAATCCTGAACTAAATGAGCGTGTCTCGTGGTTCTTCGTAATGTTCCTTGGATTTTGTTTACTTTTTTTTTGGAGATACAGAAGACCTTTACTAGTTTTGTAGTTTTGATAGCTTTTGCGACTTTTATCCATTTTTACTTCAGTTACCCTAAATTAGCCATTTTACCAAAATTTTTGCTAAACATTTATATCTCTAGTTTCTTTATTAATTTTTATGGGTTTCAAAAATTTTAGAAATTTTGGCCATAAAATAATTTTTTATTTTCTGTTTCTTTTCAGTTAAAGGTCTTAAACACGACTTAAGGAATTCTTAAGCATGTGGCAAACATTTGTGATACAAATAAGTTACTTTTCTAAGCAATTTTAGCAATTTTTAAAGAGTTTTGGGGATTTTCTTTGATTTAGCAATAAAAAAATCTCAAATTAAAAATAAATTAAAAAATTTGTGTAGCTTTTAATCCAAATTGACTATTATATTAGTTTAAATTCGTAAAACTTTTGTGTAGAAAGATTCGGATATGATAAATCAAATCCATTTAATTTCAACTTACACGGCAGAACAGAAACAACGTTGTTTTTCGGGAGCCGCTACGCTACCATCATCAGTGTCAATATTAAAATTTTACCATCATTTAATAACGTTAAATTGACCCATACGTTATACGTTGGTTTTAAATATTAAAAGTGGTGAAGTTGTGTTTGCTTTGAAAGCAGTTGCGATACAAATAATTTACTTTTTTAAATTATTTTTTAGGGATTTTTTTTGGATTTAACAATAAAACAATCTAAAATTAAAACTAAATAAAAAAAGAAGAATAGACAATAAGATTCATTTACTTTTTTGTTTAATTTTGATATCAATTTAATAATTTTTTACATATCAATTAAAAAACCTATCATTTAAAATATTATTTCTCAAAGATAGACAGACTTTTAAGTGAGTCTAATTTAAAACACTTGAACTGCAGCTTTCTGCAATTTAACTTTCTTACTTTAGTATTCTTTACTGAAGAACGGCAAACTACACATTAACGGCTTCCAAAAACAGCATGCTGTTCCCTTAGGCTTCATTTTTGGAATAATTAGCTTTTCCTGGCTTTTAATTATTTCTTAAAAATTATCACATTTGCAAGAACACATTTTTCTTAATAAATAATATTTTTATGTGATTTTACAATTCAAGTGTGGAATCATTTTTTTGAGTTGTGTACTTTAGGAGAAAAATGTTTATTTATAAAAATAATTTACGCCCTACCCAAGAATGTACAACTTTGAGTTTTTTAACCGAAAAATAATTTCCGTTTCATTCACTGCGTATTTTATTCAATTATTTAGTTTATTATCAAGTTACTTAATAAGTTAAAGAATTACAAAATTTTAATTATGAAACGCATATCAATTATATTTTGTTTAGATCTAGCGAACAAAAACGTTCGACATCCTCGAGCAGGCTATTAATAAGAAAATACATTAACGAATTTAGGCCTGTCTGAACATTCATCATCAAAAAACTACTAGGCGATTGTAATAAAAATTTATGTGGAGATACTTTAGTGTCTTGGGTGATATCAAAGACACGTTTACGGCTAGAAAATACTTTTTTAAATAGAAAACTAGCGAAAAATTTAAAATTTTACTGATTTAATACTGGATTCTAAGAAGTTTTTGAAAAATTGTATCACTTTGTATCTTTTAAGGGGAAACCTTAGACAATATACATCGCTCTTTGAGAATGCAGAATTATTTGACGTATCTTTCTTCAGCTTGTGCAAAAAAAATCATACAAATATCTTATTTACTCACCTTTTGAGGAGCAAATACTTTTATTTTTCCATTGAGATGTGTGTAATTTAAAAACATGAAATTCGTTTTCTACACTCAAAATATTTATTGTGCGTGTAAAGAATGAGTTTTTTTGAGATATGACTACGTTGCAATAAAAGAGCGATATGTAGATTTCTTACTAATAAAAGGCTGCGTGATTTTTTACAGAATCTTTTAAAGTTATGCACTGAATTTTAAAAGGCCGTATGCGCAGGTCAAATCAAGTACAATATCTATACAACTATCTATACGCTCATATTATAAAGCAGATTTTGACAAATATTATTTGACTTATACGAGGGCGGATTGATATTGAAGCTACCTAGCGCTATATGGCACCACAAACACAAAAACTTCGTTTTTTTACAAATTGCGATCTGTCAAACGTCAGCTGTTTGTGTTTCTTGAAAAATGGAAAAAAGTGAATTTCGTGCAGTGATTAAACACTATTATTTGAAAGGGAAAACGGCGAAAGAGACAAAAGAAAAGCTCGATAAACACTACGGTGAGTCTGCTCCTTTAGATTACATGGTAAAATATTGAATGGCTGAATATAAACGCGGCCGAACAAGCACTGCAACAATACCATCAACAGGAAGACCAAAAGAGGTGGTTACTGAAGAAAATCAAGAAAATCCTCGATATCGCTATGAATGATCGGCGAGTCAAGTTACGTGAGATTGTTGAAATGGTAAACGAATATCATATGAACGTGTGTTCAACATTTTGCATGAACATTTGCATATGAAAAAGCTATCGGCAAGATGGGTGCCGCGTTTGCTGTCAATTTACCATAAACGTAAACGTGTGACGTGTGCAGTCTCAATGACAAAGCTCTATGAATTGGGCTACGAATGGGTACCTCATCCGCCATATTCTCCGGTTTAAGCCCCTAGTAACTACTTCCTATTTCCAAACCTAAAGAAATGGCTCGGTGGAAAGAGATTTAGCTCCAACGATGAAATTATTGATTAAACAAATGCCTATTTTATGGACCTCGAAAAATCCTATTTTTTGGGAGGGATACAAAAACTGGAGAAACGTTGGAATAAGTGTATTTAGCTTAAAGGAGACTATGTTGAGAAATAAATGGTTCTTGAAAAAAAATGTTTTTTTCCTACTTAGGTAGATTCAATATCAATCCGCCCTCATATAATTTTGAAGATATTTATTCACAAATGTGTACAATCTGTATTTTGTTAAAATCAGTTCAGTATTTTGGCAGCTATAAGCGTTGAAAGTTGCTACTAATGCATGCACACTTAAACCACATGCACTTGTATCAGCTTCAAGTTGAAAAATAAACAAAGCATGCATTTGTGTTTGTCTAATTTGCTTTTGCAGAGAGAAAGCATTTTCTATACATACATTGTAAAGTAAAGAAATCTAATAAGTTTTAAGTTGGTTATTTAGAATGTTTTTCGTTTTTGTATTTTATAATAAATATTTATGTAAATGCTTATGGCCTTATTCACAAACGATTAATAAAGTTATTGTAGGTTTAATATTGGATTTTTATATGGTAAACCGGTTTTAATTTACACTTTGACTTTATTAAGCGTTTATGAATGAGGCCATTAATATTTAATTAATAGAACGTGGCCGATTGTGTCGGCTATAGGATATACTATTATAAGTTATTACCTTTGCTTGTGAAAAAAACTCCCAGGAAAATTTGGAAATTTGGAATGAATTTCCGTCATCCCACGTGAAGGAAAACAAATTAACAATTGCAAATAAAAAATAAATAAAAAGAAACGGCAATGTTGGGCCCAATCGACTGGCTTTTCGAAGCAAACATTCCAACGCCAACATTCTTCACACCCACTTACGGATTCTTCAAAATGCAAAATACCAAGTGAATTAACAGGATAAAATGCAGAAATGCAGAAATAATAAAAAAGGTTTAAAAATCATTTTAAAGCATGAAGAACATTGAACACATACAAAATTGATTGAAATAGAAATTGATTGCAAACGAGAAAATCTAGTCAAGTATGACGTACCACATTCCCTTTGATTCAGACATATTTTGCTTTTGTTTATTATAGTACGTCTACATAATATATGGAATCTATACAAATACATGAAACGTGTTGTATCCCACAATATTCCTCAAAGGAGAATATTTGTGTCCGACGGAACGTTCGGTTTCGACTAAAATCTACATTCGGTTGATATTCGACAGTCGGTAAAATGCTCACCAAACAGCGATGTTTTTTCATGTTTGTAGGTCAACTACGCCCAAACGCTCATACTTTCACTTGTATTAGACAGACAAAGTTTAGACTTCCTTTCCACAGTCAAAGTTTAGTTTTCAAAGTTTTAATTTAGCTGAGAGAAAAACAGAGAGACGAATATTTTCTTATTTTTTCTTTCTCCCAGCTGAATGTTTGCAAATTAAACATTGACTGTGGAAAAGCCGTCTTACTTTGCAAAGGCTTGAGTTTGATAGTGAGAAGAAAAAGAAGAATGGGGCTGAGTACAGGCTTCGATGTACCCGCAAAGTTTCTTTCTATATTTGGTTGCATCTGTGTGTTTGGTTTGCATGCTTGTCAAAGTAAACTTTGACGTGAAAGTGGAGAAGTGAAGGAAAGTTTAAAGGAAAATTGAAAAGACTTTGTCAATGTAAACATTGCATGTGTAAAAGCCGTCTAATCTTGCATGCATAAAGTCACAACATCGACTGATCCACAGCATAACAGCGAGGTAATAGCAATTCAACAATGCACAATTTTTTGTAAAAATACCTGAAAATATATACAAATATGTCAAAATATATACAAAACCGGGTGGCACTGCCAGCACAGATGCATCTTTTAGGAAATGTCAAACATCATATAAAACTGAATATGTATAAGGTGCTTGGCAGTTTGAAATCAGCAATGATATTATGAGTATATTATCAAGACAAATTTATATTTGACGCAATTGACAAATAGTGAGGCCAATCAACATTGCTATTGCTACTACCTTGTTGATTTGCCTGGGACTGATTTTTGTTTTTTTTTTTTGCAAAATAAGCAGCATCTGATTAGCTGTTAAGTTCACGTCGGTGTGAAAGCTCGCACAACGTGCTGTTGGCTGCAACGTATTTGTTGTACATCATTAAAGATGCGCAAAATAACAGCACTGTAAAATATTTAAGTACAAAATTGTCAAAATAAAAGTTTTTTTATACGCATTAAATTTGCTTTTAATAAATAATTAAATTACAAATGTTCAAATTATTTATATTCAATAAAAAAAGTTACGGTCGTGAGTTCATGTTTGAATTCGGTATGAAAAATTTACCGCAGTTCGCGTTCGGCTTTGGTATGAAAAAGAGTGTTCGGTCGGACACTATATATATTTAAAAATGTGTTCATAAACATAAAAATATATGCTTTGCATACGTATGCACAATAGTCAAGCATTTTTATATATTATATATGTATGTAGAGTGTCTTATGTTCAACCCACAACGAAGCCATAAACTTTTTTTATTGTGTATGTGTTGGTGAAAACAAGTTTTAACGGCGTGATCAGTGAGTGAAATAATTACCATGGTAGAATAACACAGGTAGTGTCGAAACGTTAACGGACTTTTTTTGGGTTCGGGTCTGTCAAAATTTGATTATGTATTACTAACACACACCCACACTACTAAAAACGCGCATTTGAACATTTGCAACAAAATTCTTTATAGAAAAGAAAATGCAACCATTATGTAATTTTTCTTTTGTGCTTTTTGACAGCTTCGAACCTAAAAGAAGTGTTGTTGTAACTTCGACACTACCTGTACTATTCTACCATGATAGTTGCCATCAAACACACCAATTCCATCAGCAGACAATTAATATTTGTGTTTTGTGCCTTCCTAAACGTCTTTATGCAAAGTCAAAGAAGTGTTTAAATCAAACTATACTTTCAAACACTGCATTGTTTATAAAGAGCAATGCCAATTTAACGCTAGTTGCGTTTATTTGCATTTAAGCTGCGAAACAGATGGCTTTAGGAATGCCATATTTTGTCAAAGTTTTCACGGCTGCGTTTGGGAATACGTGACATTTTTAAACTGCAAAGCAACCTGCGTTTAGAAAGGCGCCTAAAAAGACATTGACATGTCAAGGTAAAAAAGATGTCAAACTAGAAGTAGGGAAAAGTATGTAATTTATATCTTGGTTGGTATTTAGCTCATTACTTTTTCGTTAAAGTTTTTGATGGATATGTAAGGGAATAATTTCTCTAACAAAAAAACAACTTAACTTGAGCTACTTCTTTTTTTGCAAGAGCTTTCTAGACCAATCTGTGAGTTTAGTAAAAAAAACTGACATGATCACTTTTCACAATAATGCAAAGTTTTCTTGTCCTATATGATTATATTCGTAGCATCATAACGTCGTTATTCAATCAAAACCATTACTATAAAAATACGGTAATTAAATAATTTTAAACGTATTAACATCTCAGTTTTATAATTTTGTTTTCTTATCAATTCAAAATGTAACTATTGGAGGAAAGTCTAGAATTTATTCGAAATCTTGGCATAATAATGGATAAATGAAAATATAATTAAAATTGTGTGGCTTACCTGATTAGCGGAATCGGCTCTCCAATGAAAGCACGGTTCTGAAAAATGGAATAAAATTAAAATAAGTTTGTTAATATTTTTAAATTCATAAAAAAAATATTCTCAGTTTTTAAAGCACAACGAACAAAAATTTTTCTATGATAACGATCTTTGTAAATTTTCACATTTGAATAAGAAAAGTGTTGATTCAATAACAACAACTTTTTAATTTCCTGTGATGACGAGTTTTGTATATTTGATAAGCAAAATTGTATGTGTGTTTATTGAAAATATGTTTTTGCATTCTATAACAGAATGACGACGACGTTGACGATTTATCGTTTAAGTCATATCAAACACACATCTCTAAATATTTGAAACAACTGTGTGGTTTTTTTGTTAATTTCAAACAAAAATTAAATTTATTTAATCGAGATTGCCACTATTTGAAGCTGTTTTCTTGACGATGACATCCAGAAAAATTAAATTGCTTTAAAATTGCGTGCAGCCTACATCACAGCTATCAATTTAAATGAATTTTGATAAGCAGTACGTGTGAAAAACTTGAGCGTGTGGATGCAGGGTAAGTAAAGAATTTTTAAAAACTTGTGTATTGACAAACAGAGTATTCAAATCAACGCAGAACTTATTCGACTTCAATTGTATTTTCAAAACATACAGGCAAATTTTTCTTCTAACAAAGTTCTGATTTCAGACAACATAACTTCGATTAAGCTTTTTAATTTTTGTATGCCAAAATTTTCATGAACACTACGACAATGTTATTAATTGTACATTATGAGCAGTTAAATTAAAAAAAAATTTAAGACAACATTTTTTTCTGGTGGTTTTTTCATGGTGAAATAAATAGGTGGCATTAATACGCCATATGATAATTTTTTGCTCTATCATTGTTTGTTCAATCTTATGTCAGTATGCGTGCTCACGAGTGATTAATTTTTGTTTCAATCACGTTAGCGAGCATGAACTTGAATTGTTTTAGATTTGTGTTGAAAGGAATTGCTTCGCTCAAGTTTAATCTGACTGTACATTTTTTTATAAATTAAAATTATTTTTATTAATAAAGTATTATTGGAACAATCTATTCACTAGACTAGCAGAACGGATCAGTTAAAATAATAATATTTTTTTAAACAAACTAAAAAAATAATTATTTTTAAGTTTTTTTTCGTAAGCGTGAGTTTTCGTGATTGTCAATAACTTTTTTACCACTCTCGTGGGCGCGCATAAGCGTGAGTCAAAAATATAAGGTTGCGCATGAGCGTGCATGAGTAAAATTTTTTTATTGTGAGCGTAAATGAAAATTCACTCACGATCCCATCTCTAGTTTATAGTTACAAAATATCCAAGCTTTTGTTTGTTCAATTTGTGTTTCTTTTTTTATTAAAATTTAAAGTAATTTCTTATAGGAACTTATGCATTTTTGACACTTCCTTGTCTTGCTCATTTGTAGAGTCCAAAAAATGCATTTGTTTACTTTCCAACTTCTGTTTCCAAATAAAAACAAAACTTTCATCATCTCCATTCGGTGAGCATTTTACTATATTTACCGCTCTTTGTTCAATTCAATATTATCATATTCCCCAGACTTCATGTATGGTATCATGTAACAAATTAAGTAATGGATTTCAGTACCACCAGAATCCAGACGGCAGCAATTATTATTAGTATTTGCTTTTGGTTGAATATCCACACTCATGATGATATAATTTCACCATGTCCAGTGTCATTGTGTCATTGTCACAGTGACATTGTCCATACTTAAAACGGGACCACGATTGATTCTGGTATGTTGCAATTCATTTTTTTAATTAAAACAACTATTTCGGTATTTTACATTTAATTTTTATCTATTTACTTTAAATTAGAGCAATTTTCACAATTTGTGCAGCGCTTCAATTTTATTTTACAATAATTTTTGACATTTAGGTAAACTTTACACAAACAAAAATTCCTTTTTAATTCCACCTGTTTATTTCACCATGGGTGCTCTATTTATTTTTTCTTAGAATGACATTTTTGATGAGTGAATATTTTCGGCCGCGCATAAGAATAATTTTATTCTATGGACACTAGAAATTTTTTTCACAAGATACTTTTTTCAATTTCTTTTCCATCAATATCTTATCAAAGCAATTTTTAAATTATTAAAAAAGAAATTCCTATTACTAAAACAAAATATTAAAAATAATTGTATTTTAGTTCACGTCATAAGATTTTTCCCTGATTATAGAAAAATATGAAGTTTCATTTTACCACAAAACAGGTGGGAATCTTAGATGGTTTGAGATATCTTGCTGTTGTCCAAAAAAAAATAATTAAAAAATCCCATTTAATTAAAATTTTATTTACTTTTAAAAATAGTTTACGTCATTTGCTGGAGAGATTAAATGCAAAATCATTATCTGCTTGAGTTAATTTTAGCAATATAGTTGCCAGCAAATGTATTTTATTTACCAAATTGCAATTTACTTTTTTAATTAAGTGGAAAACATGTTTGTTTAAAAACAACAAAACCAGACTATCGACCACCCAGCAGGGTTATCAAAAACCCGGGTTATTTATGGGGTTTTATTGGGTTTAAATTAAACTAAGTATACCAATTTACTATGTATTTATTTATAAACATTTTTTTTACTTAGATAAAATCTTGCATAAGTTTGTATTTTTAATCAAAACTAATCACCCTTAAGGCCTCTTTAGCCGACCGTAGAAATTGTAACTGTATCGTATATGTATCGTAAATGGATATGTTTGTGCACTTACACACAGAAACTAACATCAATGTAAAACCAAAATTAAACAATGTTGATTTCATTCATGTCATGTAATTTTTTTGCAAAAATTTTTACTTTGTTGAAAGCTTACATATATTCATATTGATTCAATGTTGAAAACTTTAAATTTGAACTAACAAATAGTAGATTAACTTACAATATGAGTAAACGTCACATAAATATTATTTAAATTTTTTTTAAATTTTGTAAGTAATTAATTGTAAATATTCTGTTATTGCAACTTTGTTAATGTTTTTCTCTTTTTAATAAAATAGACAAAATCCCTTGAAAAAGTGAACACAGAATTCACGAAACGTAGGGACAATATGAAATAAAAACTTGTATTTTTATTTACATAAAACGCGGTAGGCCATTAGCTGAATCTAAAAATTAAAATTAACGAAAGGAATTCTACTTGGCCAATAATAATAACAACAACAATTTAGATTGAACATTTTTCTTAGTTAAAATAACATTGTGCAATGTTGAATTTACACAACTCAGCTTCGTAGTAAAATAAAAAAAATTATTACGTTAACTTAACTTTGGACTTGATAAAATCAACTTCGAATAGTGTAAAGACAACTTTTCTACATTTTAAATCAAAATTGGTAATAAGTATTCAACGAATTTCAATGAAAATTTCAAAAATTACAAAAGTATAAGAATTTCTCATTGGCTTTTCAAAAGTTTTCGTATAAGATAAGAGGTTTGAAACTTTTCAAAAATATGATTTAAGGTCTACTGATTGATGATTTGGCATTAGCACTAAATGTATGTAAATAAAATAAATATTAAAAAAGTAAATACATAATAGAAATCGTTTTTATTAATTTTTTTTATAGGTTATTTAATTAAGGACATCATTTTGGACAAACGAACACATTTAGTGTTATTTTAATATGAGTATCGGTTTAATTTTAAAAGAATTTCAAGTTAGATCAATCATTGAATCGTATTAACTCAACATTATAATTACTTACATATTAAATGAATTTCATTGCTTAAAAATTTATTCATTAAATGTGTAATTTATGTTGTTTCAAACTGAAATAATTTTGATTCAACAGCATTCGTCATATTATTTTAATGTGGGCACATTTTTATTCCATAAGACTCGCATGTTATATTGACATGTGCTGCTGTTGTTTGCAAATTTTCGTAAAGTCATATTGATGTAACACGAAACGGCTGTGAAGGGAAGTCATTCACGAAAATACTTATAATCGTGTCATGTGTTTTTGACATATACAAAAAAAAAGATTCATTTATACATATGAAACATCGAAACGGTGATGGGAGTTCAATATTTCTAACTGTATTATTTCTAACTGTAGTATTTCTAACTGTTTGGAAAATATGCGAAAACTATTTAAATGGTACCAAAACATTATTTTATGCTTAGATTAAATTTTAACTATATTTTATTACTATTATTATTGTTGTTTGTATTATTATTATCTAAAAATAATTTTTTCTACCATTGTTTGTATGTATATACAACACATATTTATATACTTACATATCGTTCCTTTATTGCAACGTTGTCATATCTCAAGCAAGACATTTATTGGAGTTTTACACAAAAGACGAAGAAAGATACAAAAAGCAATTTTCCATTCTTAACTCAAAAATCACTTTTTTCAGATATGACTATGTCGCAATAAAGGAGCGATTAATATTGACACTTAAATTCTACGAAAAATAATTACAGTATTTTCCGATTTAACGAACATAAGTGTTGTCAGGCCTATTCGTTAAAGCGAACTGTTCGTTATATCCATTACTAAATTAAGAACTAATAGCGTCATCTATTTTATTCATAACATAGTGTTTTTTTATTGTATTTTATTAAAATTATTCAATACAAAATAATTAATTTAAAAAATTTGATAACCACAGTTTGCTTATCGAAATTGATATCTTTTTGGTGGCATCTACTTGAAGCTCTCTTAAAAACATTAAATTTGTGCTACTAACACTGTTTTGCTGAGCCCATTTAATACAAATTTCGAAGTGCTTATGACGTCTTCATGTTTTATTTTGGGCTCTTGAAGTTCAGTTTCATCAAGCTCTTCATCATTTTCGTTTTGTGCATCGTTTTGTTATACATTTGTTCGTTAAACCGACTACAAAATTAAATTTTTTTTATATATATATTTATATACTTGTTAAAACCTTAGACTCAATCGCGAAAAGAAAAAATTTTTGGATATATGTGAAATTAATTTCACTCGAATTGGAATAGCTATGACACCTACCATTGCCAGAATCATGATTTTATCATATTTTTGATGATTTTTTAACAAAAATATGATTTGATGATTTTTTTTTCTCAAATTATGATTTTTAATTTATAGAAATTATATTTTTTTTTTTTTCAAATGTGTACAACTTTCATTGTAATTCAACTACAAAGTTAAGTTGAGTTTTCTGTCAGCTTGTTGTTGGTTGCTTTTAATTACTTTAAACTTGTTACCCCGTAACAAAAACATAAAAACGAAGAAGTCTGGGGGTTTTTGCTAAACATAATAATTCTAGCTAAAAGATCACTGCAAATAAATTTATTGAATATTGTGCGGCATTTTACATTAAGTTATGTAAGCAAATAATAAAACGATTTGATTTTATCGATATTTATTTAAAAGAGCTCTCATGTCTTGACTCTTCGAAAATTTTAAATAGAAAAGTTAATTCCTGGAACGGCTTAATACAAAATTTTCCAAATTTAATTACTGAAAAGGATATTCAAAACTTAGATGAAGAATTTAGAGAATTCCCATTCCATTTTATAAAATTCCATGACTATTTAACAACTCTCATAATCTTAGCTGTGAAGAATTTTGGTAAAAAGTTTCAAAAATAACTCATGCTGACAACATTCTAGCTGTTCCGGTCCTGTTAAAATTTTTTAAAAACTTAATATGTCTTCCCATTTCATCAGTAAATGTTGAACGAATACTTTCAACAGTCAATTTAAAGAAAACTAAATATAGAAATAGATTAGACAACAACAATCTTAAAAGTATCTCATAAAAAAATATGTTTATAAGATAGCGCAAGATATTATTAAAGATATGAAGCCTTGTATAGGTATATTATAGTAAAGGTTGTTCATAAAAAATTTTCATAGTATGACAACAACAATCTTAAAAGTATCTCATAAAAAAATATGTTTATAAGATAGCGCAAGATATTATTAAAGATATGAAGCCTTGTATAGGTATATTATAGTAAAGGTTGTTCATAAAAAATTTTCATAGTATATGTACTTTTTAATCTGAATTGATTTTTGCTTGGTTTTCTTAAATAGTTAAATATTTATTTATCTAAATACATACTGCCATTGTTCTAATCCAATCAGTTGTGTGTTTTTGTAAGTTTTCTGTTTGTTGGTTAGTGAATGTGTTTTTCTGTCTTAAATAAAATTTTGTGTTAAATTTTATTAAAAATTATGATTTTTTTTTATAAAATATGATTTTTTTTTCGGCATATGATGATTTTCTTCTCAAAGCTTCTGGCAACGCTGATGACACCTGCGAAAATTATCCGATTGTTTTAAAGATCAACTTATGGTTTCTCAGTTTTTGGATAGTAGATATTGTGCTTGCTACACCATTAGTCTGGGGGCCACCATTTGTTGCGATTCCTATCAAGACCCTGGGTCCATCTACCATAAATAAAACCAAATCATTAACTAAGAAAACCAAAAAATATATATTTTTTCAATAACTTTAAATACACTTCATTAATATTTTCTAGTTTAATACTAAATCTAAAAATTTTCGTTACCAAATAATTCTGTGGTTTTCAAGAATAACCGCCTATGTTTTTAAATTTTTCTTAATTCGAATTAATTAAAATTAATACATTTTAAATGCTTTTTTACAAAATGTAAAATAAACTTTCGAAAAATATGGACCTGTATCATTCTTTTTCTAACACAACAACACAACTTCTAAATTTTTTCTAATAAGTTTTAACACTAACGTAGTATGTTGACAAACAGTGATACATACGCCGTTTTATCTAAAGACATTTGAAAATTATATTTTGATATTTGTTTAGTTAATAACAAATCATAATCACTTGTGTGTTTGATTTTAGTTTTAGTCATAACTGATATTATTTTCGTTCAGCGACAATCATTTGCATCGACATAATTTGTTTCGACGTCTGAATTTGTTGGTTTGTTTTTTTTCAAATTGCTGTGGGATCTGATTCCTAAAAAAATAGGCCCTAAGAATATTTGTCAAAAAAAAATCGAAAAAAATTTTCGATAGTACAATCGTTGCTTCAAAAACAACTTATTTTGGCTCTCCTGAAAAATTTAATTTTTATACATGAATTCTATACATGTTATTCATGAAAACCACAGAATTGTTTGTACAATAAATTTTGCTTTAGTCACCACTTGTATTCGTTGTACTTTTCCTTTGAAGTCGGAAACGGAAATTTGCTTGAAAAATTCACCAACCTGAATTTCCGTACGTTTTTTTACAAAGACACGTCTTATATGAATGTGAAATTTTGGCAGAAGCCTTAGAAATAGAATTTTTACATTTGTAAAACTTTAAAAAGTTATTTTTTAACTAATTATTAGAAAATGGTGCAGATGTGCAACAGAAAAAACAAAAACATAATTTAACCCATTCACCAAATATATATTTCTTCTTCGAACATTGTCAATTTCTAGAGATCAATTGAATAATATACGATCTTCAAAACAATCAAATATAATTAGGAGAGAGAATTGCTTGAAACTTTCTTTGCGCTTAAATGCAGTTACGCTCAACTAAAGGGTCTTCCAATAAAATTTTTCATTTTGATATGTAAAAAACGAGTGTTTTTAAGAGAAATCCTCGTATGTTTATTTAATTCTGAAGGGAGGGGAAACCATTAATAATGGAAAATAATATCAGCCAGACGGACCCACGGCTACGCTTCGAAATTTTTATTACATTAATGCCACACCAGTTTTTGCACTGTGATACGTTGCTTCTTTTAGATATGTTGATTACTCTTTCCTAGAGCTAGTCACACAGCTCGTTGGAGTCTCCAAATTCTTTTATTGTATTTTAAACAATAGGTTTGAAAGGCTGGTATGAGGCAAATCCCACACCCTCACCCAGAGATCAAATGGTCCATTGTGACGCCTATTTTAAAACAATAACTTTGCATTAATTTCCGGAGTGGCTTAACTAATTCTGGGTGTATGTTGTCCAGTACTGGCAACTTTTTATTCTTTAGCCTGTTAATAAGATCAATTATTTCTTACAGACATGTAGATTTTAAGCCTGTAGTTTATTCTGGCTTATGTAAATTTAGTTTACCGAACTCCGATAAATTCAAAATGTTCTTTAAGCCAGATGCCAGAATATGGTGTTGGGAAAAGTAACAAAACTTATTATGCGTCCAATTCTTTAGTAATACAAACCACTTCCAGATCTTTTTACGAAAGCCACCTGAAACGAAGCTTATTTTATTTACATAATTTACTTTTTTTAATAATATGTAGATAGTTTAGAATGCAAAACACCAACTTTCGAAATTTTTCTTAATCTGTCTGTCTATCTGCCTGTCTATCTGAACATGTACTAGTATCTCACAAAAACTACCAGAAGAATTTTTGTGATTTTACTTCTTGAAATTAATTAACATATTGCAAAGTTCTGATTATGCCTTCTTTATAAAAGCTCCGAAATCAATAGAAGCAAATTTTTCTATTCCCTTTAATGCTTCTAACTTTGTAATTTTACTTTTTATAATTAAATTATCCAGCAACTACTAAATCTGCCAAAAAATTCAAATCTCTTAAAAGCTACAGACATTTTTGCCACGTTCTCGGGACATAGTCTCCCAAGCTAGGCTACCGTAGATTCAAAGAATCTCATCTTAAACAAATCTCATAAGTAGAACTTATATTTTTATTAACATAAATTTTTCGATCGGCTTCAATGTTCAGTGTGAAATTCTTAAAAAGAAAATAAATACAAATTTCAGTGTACTTAGCTTCACTTATTTTCTGAACATCAGTCATTGTTGCACTTATCTGTCATAAATTTATGCTAATAATAAAAACACGTTTAAGAACTCTTTTCAAAAGCACACGTTTTATAATTATCTATACATAAAAGTCCTTAAAAATACAACGAACTCTTATAAAAATAAAAAATGGATATGATTAGATAAGAGAATATTAGAATCTAAAGATTTAAATTGTTAGTCAACAGTTCATTGATCCCATATTCTAATAGACAGTGTCCCAGTCTATAAAACTAGAGGTCAAAGGTTCGATTCCTACGGAGACCCCATCCGTGGACAAACCAAGAAAAAGCTTTAGACAGTTGGTGGTACTTTATGGAAGAATGAGCGATATGAAAATATTCCCACCAAATGTCTGCAGAATATTGACAACAAAATATTTTTGTCAATTAAATTTACAAGAAAGAAAGTAAAATGTTTTTACAATAAAATAACAAAAATAATCTCACACACAGCGCAAACATTTAAAGCATTTCTGTGATAAGGATTTCTGTATACTATTTTGTTGAAACGTTTAAAGTTTTCTGTGATGACGATTTTATTTACATCTATTTGATAACCAAAATTTTTTTTAAATATTTTTGTTTCTAGTTGGATATCAAATACATATTTGAAACAGTTTTCGTTTCACTAAACAAAATATTTAAATCAAATAAAGGACTTACTTATTGAAGACACGGAGTGTAAATATTTACTTTAATCTGTGCAATTCTCGAAAAATGCATAAAATCTGTAAAACAGATTTTTTAAAACTTTTTATTTTTTCTTGAAAATCGCCGCACTGATGCTTTGGCGATTAAATGTATTTAAGAATATAAAGCTTTCTGTGAAATATATTGATATACAAGCGATATTTTCTATAGATCCTTTAAGGTTGATAGGCAGCACCACTGAAGTCAGCGTACTTGAATAAAATAATTCACCATGTGCCCCGCTTGTAGATCTTTTCAAACATCACAGTGATATTATTTGACTTGTGACGAATCGGATATAAATCGAAATAATAAATATTTTTATTGCATTATCGATGTAAATATTGTCGTTAAATAAAACTGCAAATAATATTTAATTTGTTGATATTTTTATTTATTTGTTTATGTTAACAAACAAATGATGCCGCTAAATCTAAACCAATTTTTACGAATATAAAATTTTTTAAATTTTGCATTTGCTTTCTTTATCCCAGTCCCCTGGTTTTTTGTCACTTGGGAATTAATTTAATCTAAGGAGCCATAAACATAAGTGCTCTGCACAATCCTAAACGTACACACGCAGTGCATTTTCATTTCAACGGAAGAAATGTGATAGAAAAAAATTATTATATTTGATATCAACTACAATAAAAACCAAAATCGCTGCTTTGCAGAGAGGAACATGTTTAAATTTTTAATGTGAGGTTTACACACACCTTAAAAGTGTTTTCCAAATGGCTTCAAGTACTAGTTATGCGTCTGATAATCTTTTTCATCATGTTTAGTGGTCTTTCCAATTCGACTTATTCCAATAAATGACACTGTTAGGAACATTATGAATGAGATTATCAAAGATTGCACAATATTTAAGATAAAATACTCATTTACTAATATTTTCAAAGTATAAATAGAATTCAGATGTTCAGTGAAATATCATTCACAAAAATGCAATTCTTTTGGTTATTATTTGTTCTTTGCTGTTCAACGAAATGCAATTCTTTTGGTTATTATTTGTTCTTTGCTGTTCAACGGGTAAGAATTCAAAAATATTTATTTGCATTTAACTGAAATTAAATATTTTGAAACTCTTCGAATTTTTTCTAGCCCAACTAAATGGTCATGAAGTAGAAGTAATGGATTCTCATATAAATGGTGAAAATGGTTGGTATTTGCCACGTCTAGATGGCTCCTTTGAATGGATGGATATGGAAACAGTGAATGCAGACAAGCCCGTACAAATACTTGGGCAAAATATTGCTGATATCCTCAACCCAGTTAATATCTTATTGTACACTCGATTCAATTCGATCTCTAACTCCCAATTATTTAGCCTCTTTAAGAGCTGTTCCCGGAGTTGGTAAACAGTTGGCCTTATTCATTGACTTTTTAAGAAAGAAATGCGGTAATTTATCGATTCCAACACATTGCGTTGGTCACAGTTTGGGTTCGCATGTCTGTGGTTATGCTGCCAAGAATGTTGAAACTGGTCGAATTAGCAAAATTACTGCTTTAGATCCTGCTTCGCCCGGGTTTAGTTATTAGGACCCAGCGACACGTTTGAGTAGTAAGGATGCTGGCGAAGTGATATCAATTCAAACCGATTGTGGTTTTTATGGTTTCAGAGAACCTATCGGCCAGATAAGTTACTATATTAATGGTGGCCACTCGCAACCTGGTTGCTCCACTCATGTTTGTAATCATGAACGCTCTGTAACTTATTTTGATGAAATGAATAATAGTGTTCAAAACAAATTCGCAGCTTCGAGATGCACAGATTATGAAAGTGCTGTTGTTAACAAATGTGTTGAGCAGAACAGCTCGGTGCTCATGGGACAAGCAGAAAATAAATCTGTGGAGAAGTACATCTTTATTGTGGCAACCAACAGCAAAGGTTCTTTTGGTACAATTGTAGGTTAGTTGGTTTTCCTC